>CAKMXJ010000002.1:0-1200000 GCA_928724745.1 Anthracocystis setariae | reverse complement strand
ATACAGCTTGACGGAAGAGCGCACACCACGGCGAACACCAGGTGAGCGCGAGCGTGCCGACCAGGCAGATCACACTGCGCACGGTGAGCGCGCCGATAGGGTAAGGTGGCAGCAGCGTCAGGTTGAAATCGGTCCACTGCTCCCACTTTGCCGACGCTACGATGGCGGTGAATTTGGCCCAGATGAGTGGCAGTGGTGTTCTGGCGAGGAGCGTAGATGCGTGGTCCATGTAAGAGTAGAGCGGAGCCGCTTTTGCGTGGATCGTTGCCATGTGGTCTGGACCGATGAGGCGGATGAGTTGGTGGTAGAAGAACGCCGTCCAGTGATGCACGAAGCTTAGGATGCCTGCGCCCGAGACGGGCAGGACGAGGCTGGGGAAGCCACTTTCTCGCAAAGGCAGGAAGGCGAGCAGCCACAACGGCCAAGTCAGAATCAGAAACACGGCAACCGCCTTGGTCGTCAACGGGCTAGGATCCCACGACACCATCTGTACGGCGGGGACGAGCACGTTGCTCCTGGCTGCCGAGAAGAAGTCGGCGATCTCGCTGAGCTCGAGCAGTGTTGCGTTGATCGTTGCGGCCGACACTACATCGTACTTGTCGAGGAGTTTTGCTGGGGTGTGAGTTCTCGGTTTGGCGAACGCAAGTTGACGTCTGATGCCCGAGTAACCGATCCAGCCGAGAACAAGCGCCTGCGGACCATACCTCAGCAGCTCGTATCCAAACGCACACATCAGCCAGAAGGATACCAACAGGAGCATGGAGGAGCTGTTCGAACCCTTGCCGCCCGTCCACGTAGCGAGGCGGATCAGGCGATGGAACGCATGGATCACTGGACCTAGAGCGGCAACCAGACGGACGACGGGGGAAGGGACACGTTCGAGGATCTCGGACGACGAGAGGGGCTCGAAGCTGGATGAGAGCGAGGTGGCATTCGAGTAGCTCGTCGAGGGGATGCGAGAGGTGTTGGTGATGATCGAGGGTGGGGAAGGCTCCTTTTTGACCGGAGTCGCGCCGGGAGTGGTCGAGGTTGACATGGTTGTCAATACGCCCTTTAGAATCCGAACCTGATATGACCGGAGGATGTGATGGATGATGGTGGATGTATGATAAGAGGAACGCTGGTTGGGATGAGCCGATTGACAATTTTGCTCGATGCTGCGATTGCATCCGTTTCTGAAAAGGAAGCGTGTGACGTTGCATCGGATCGAGCCGCAGCCGCTTTCAGACCAGCCAGATGCAGTCGAGAGCTCGGCGGCAGAAATGCGATGCATGAGTTGCCAGAGTGCGGAAGTTCCGACTGAACGTGTCTGTGCGTGAAAGCGCCGATTTTCTGAAAAATTGTGGAGATGCGCCCATTTTCTTCAACTTGTTACACTCTTGTGATCTAACGTTAGAATTCGAGAAAAAAGAACAACTACACGAGGGTGAAAGTGTTGATCTCGGCGTCATGCAAACCACCGCTAAAGGGCTTGCTTTGTGTTCTTGTCGACGTTGTTGTGGCCGAGGTGGTGATACTTGCATCATCGTCAGTACGACCATTCAAACGCGAGGCACGATGGCACCTTCCCTCGCATTCCAAAGCCTCGGCACACGCATCGCCATCCTAGCATGCTTCTGGGCCGCCATCCTCGTGAGCATTCCATCGTGGCTCAAGCTCACCACCATCCAGCGTCTTCCGCTTCCAGCAACCCAGGTCGAAGCGCTCGACAACGCCAAATGTCCACTCACGTTCCAAGCAAATCTCGCCGTGATCGTCGATCCCAGCCTCGTCCCAGAAGCGGACGGGTTTCTGACGCAGGTGGCGCAGTTGGTGCAGCAGAGTTTGCAGCTCAAAGCCGAGTCGTCTACGGCGGTGAGTCTGGAGTGCACAAGATGGGATGTAGAGGTGGTAACGACGAGCGACGTGGTGGTTGTGCCGGAGAGGGAGGAGTATGTGATCCGCGTAGCTCTGGACTCTGTTGTCGACAAGGACTCCAGTATCCCCACAGTGTACCTGGCTGCTTCGGAGGACTCATTGCTGCCCATCGTACCGGATACGATCAGCGCCGCGGTTGTCGCCGAACTCCTCTCGCTCCACGGCGAACAGTCGCTCACCGACGAAGGTGCGGCTCCGGCGGACGTAGAGCAGGACCCGCGCGTGATCCAGTACTCGAAACACATCCGACTCGTGTTTAGCATCATGAACCAGGACGTCACCGATACGACCGCGTACGACAGCTGGATGATCCACGCGCTAGCCAGCGAGAACAGAACTGGACCAGTGGCTAGGTTGCGGGAGGAGTTGAAGAGGCTGCATGATATTCATGTCGAGACGCAGGTGCAGTGGTTTGCGCCGTTGCATTTTCGCCCCACCATGGAGATTCTCGAGAAGATTGTCGAGCAAGAGGTGGACGAGGTGGTCATGGTGGATCAAGTGATTGAGGAGGAAGTCGAAGTCGAAGACGACGATCAGGACGACAAAGAGGAACCCACCGACGAGACGTTCTTTGACACCCAGTTGGAAGCGTCCGGCGAGCCATTTCCAGAGCAAAGCACGCACAGCGAAGAGGCCCAGGTCGAAGCTCAACTCGCCACACCGCCTGTCTCAACCGCGCGCAAACGTCGCACTAAGCTCGTCAAGCAAGCTCGCACGATCCAAGTGCCGCAATTGCAACGCATCGTCAAGCAGAACCGCACCACCCTTCCGCCTCGGCATGTGGTGGAATGGGACGATCTGCAGGTGTTTGTCAATTCGGAAGAGTGGGCGCTCACGTCGACGGTTCCGCCCTCGCCTTCGTCTGCGAATCGTTCGGCGAAAGGTGAGAGGAAGTTTGACGAGCTCGCGCAGACGCACGATTTGCATTTTTTGGTGTATGTTCCGTCGCGCTCGCATACGCCGCTGTTGATCCGCGATCCTGCTACGCGCGGGGTGAAGGAGGATGTCAATGCGTGGTTGATCCCGCAATGGGGTGGGGTGGTGATTATCAATGCGCAACAGGACGTTGGGGGTGAGACCGGGATGGAGATGGCCACGATGCAGGCGGGTAGGAAGGTGGGGATGCAAACGCGCGAGTTGGCAGTGGAGGATGTTCAGCAAGCCATCAACCTCTTCGCCCGTCAACTCGAGATCCTCCTCGGTCTTGGCGACCCCACCCCCACCCCCTCCCCCATCCTCCAACGCAGGATCCGTTTGCAGACACTCAAACATCGTCGTCTCCTCGAACTCATCCGCGAAACGCGCGCAACTTTGCGCGCCATCACCAACCTCGTCGACAAAATCCTCAACCTAGGCGTAGGCCCCGCCGTCAAACACGACACCGAAACCGCCCTCGCCATCCTCCAACCCCTCCTACTCTCTCCCAAGCTCAAAGCTCACGAGATCGACGATACGCTACAAGATGTAAAGAAAGCGTACGAACTCAGCAATCGCGCCTTCTTCAACCCGGACATGCTAGGTCTTCTCTATTTCCCCGACGAACACAAGTACGCAGTCTACACCCCGCTCTTCGCTCCCCTCCTCGTACCCCTGATCGTAACGACCATCAAGTTGGTCAAAGAAGTGAATGCCAACCGTGGGGGTAGAAAGGGCAAGCCGAGGAGATCATCCGCCGCTGCCACTTAGGATAGGGAAAATCTTTGAACGAAGAAAGAAGACTTGTACAGTAGAATACAACAGTAGAGAATCGCACGCAAGCTGCATCACATTGACTGCTTTCAATCGTATTCCGCCTCTGCCTCGACCTCGTCTTCGTCTTGATACCTCTTGTCATCCGCATCACTCTCGTCATCGCTCCCCTCGGTCTTTTTATTTTTGGCGAGGATCGCCTCGTACTCGGCATCATACTCGTAGTCATCGTCCTGCATCCTCCTCTTCGATGCCGCTAGTTGCGGTGCCGGTGGCTTGGGTGCCCCCCGATGATTGAGTAGAGAGGGAATGTTGGTCTTGCGCGTCAGGCCAGGTCGGCGCACAGCGCCCGAGTTGAGCAGTTTCGTCAGCGGCTTGCCAAAGAAGGCGCGTGCCGAGGGCGAGGCGTGGGACGAAGAAGAACTGGAAGAGGTTGAGCTAGAGGCGGGCGACGAGGCTAGATTCGAGCTGCCGATGCGTTTGATCGCTACCGAAACGGCCGCTGTTCGAACTGCGCTGGTTGCTTCAGAGGAATGATTTGATCCAACTTCGGCCTCGATCACAGTTGCCCTTTCTGTTGAAGACGCCGACGGTACAGGGGATGGCTGCTTCTCTGTCTGCTCTTCTACCTCCTCGTCGGGTGTAGGCGACTTGACGCGTTTGGAAGATCTGCGCGTCGAGGGGTTCGGCATGTCTCGATCCTGCTGTCCTGCTTCCGTATCCTCTTCATCGTCGCCCAGATCAAAGGTCTTTTGCGGTTTCGCCTTGCCGTTCTTGACGGATTTGCTACTTTGCTGCTCCTGAAGCTGCTTCTTTTTGGGTGACGGCACGCTCTTTCTCGAAGATCGCCTCGGGGGAGAGCCCGGTGCTGGCGGTGTCAAGATCCCGTCGACATCATCCTCATCTTCGTTACTGGCAGGGGGATTGCCGTCATCGTCGCTATGTACAGCATTGTGCTTGCTCGTTTTCGACCTCTTGCGAGCACTTCCACTCTGAAACCCAACATCATCATCAGTCAAGTCAGCATCACTACCTTCCCGTCTCCTTGCACTGTTTGATGCGATCGGCTTCGGTCTTGGTACATGTTGAACTCCATCCTCGTCGTCGTCGTCTGAGAAGACCCTTGGTCTGTCCTTGGTCTTTGAGTTCTTCCCCGGAACACCTTGAGCCGCTTTTGTGGAGCTTGAAGATGAAGCCGCGTGTTTCTTTGGGGCCAATGGCCGCCCTTCAAGGTCACAAACGGGACTGTAGCTTACCTCCTTGCGAGCATTTCTTGTCGGGCGACGACGCGCGAGGGTCTCCTCCTGAGCTGCCAAGGCCGCGGCGTATGCTGCATCATCTACGACGGTAGAAGCTGAGGCCTGACCAACGTCAACTTCGGTAGCATCTGAGCTACGGGGCTGCTTCTTCGTCCTCTTTCTACCGCTGCTACCGTCTCGAGGCATATTTGCGGATACAGATACGGCTGGGATCTCGACGTAGACCGAAGAAGCTTCAATCCGCAGCACTTGGTCTGCTGCAATACAAGGTTGTCGCTCTTCTGTCAAGGCAGATGGCACTGGAGATAGGGTACGATTACTCTGCGGTGACTCGGTTCCGTCGGTGTCGTTGTCTTGGTCGTCGTGATATCCATCCTCCGCTTCGCTGCTTGGCACAAAAGCATCCACCGGCGCTCCGGATGCAGGACCAGGTTGGATCGATCCGGAATCGGAGGTTGCGGTGGTCGTCTTTGCAAGCTCGCTCGCCTTTGACGGGCTTAGTAGGATGTTTGCTGCTGCAGATGGTCGCAATGGGGTCGTGTCGTGACTTGTCGGCGGTGATGACACTAGATTGATCTCGACAGGCCCAGCTGCCGAGCTGTCCATCATCGATACTACTGAGGAAGAGACGGTAGAGGCAGGCCCTGTCGGAAGCTGCGGGGTTGCCAACAAAGCCGAGTCCGAGGGATGTGGAGCGTTGTCGATCCAGGGAGCCAGTGTTGGGTGATGGGCAGTGTGACCATCGGAACCAAGGAAGCGCATATCTAGGACGAGGAGGCCGATTCAGATCTCTTCAATCCGAAATTTCCCCCCGTTATTAAAAGCGACCTCCCTATGAGAATGACCGACGACGATGATGAGAGGAGAGGAGAGGAGATGAAAGGAACAAAGCAAGGTTGAGTTTGATTAGCGTTGAGAAAGGCACCGTTGGGAAAAGTGTTACTTTTGGCTTTTAGCCGCGTTTCGCCACCGCCACAGCGCGGCGCGTGAAGCAAAGAGCCAAGAAATCGGAATTTCCGTGTGGAGAACTGAGCCGCGCCGCTAAAACGCAGGCGTAGCGTAGCTGAGCTTCGGCTGCTGCGCGCTTTCACCTTTTCAAGGGAATCATAATTTATCAGGTCGAGCTGCGGAGCCACTTTACGCGATCTGCCAATCCAAGTCATCAGAGAACAACACTCGATATCAAGAACGAGCCTCCATCTACGACGCCGCACTTGATTCCTTCATTCATTCAATCATCGATTTGTGGGTCGCTAAATGTATCGGTTCCTTCATCTGCAAATAGTGGTGCAACCATGTTGTGACTCGTTGTTGTACACTCCTATGATGTCTTGCTAGTCGCAGTGTTGGCTCTGAGATTGGATCTCGATCCAACCCTTATCACCTCGATCCAGCGCATCCAGTTCTAACGTGCAGAGACGTACGCAAAACGAGGAACGGGCAACGGAAAGGTCAGCTTCACTTATCATTGTTCCGGTCTGTGTATGGCTATGTCCTTCTTTGAGCGCAAGCGCAGCAATCCAACCGTACTCACCTTGCATCTGCTGGTCGGAGAGCTCGAACAAAAGACATTCTGCATTCTCGATCTGCCTTTGTGGATTGCTGCTCTTGGGCAACGCCACAATCCCGCTCTGCACCAGCCATCGTAGCATCACCTGTGCCTCTGTCTTGCCCGTCTCGTCCGCCACTTTCGCGAGCGTTTCGTTGCCGTAGTACTTTCCACGCGCCAGCGGACAGTATGCCTGCACGATGATGGATTCCTTCTCGCAAGCCTGTCTCAGCTGCTTCTGTGCAAAGAAAGGATGGCATTCGATCTGATTGCACACCGGCACCACTTTGGGCTTGCTGTCGATCAGTTCCTTGATATGCTGGGGTCCAAAGTTGGAGACGCCCAGACTCCTGATCTTGCCTTCTCCGACCAATTCCGACAGTGTCGCCCACGAGTCCAGACGGAACTTCCTGCCACCATCGGGAGCGTGCAGCAGGACGAGGTCGAAGTAGTCCAAACCCGACTTGGAAAGACTGTCTTCAATGGCGTGTCGAGTCTTGCTGCCGCCTCCCATTTCGTTGAGATACACTTTGGTAGTGTAGAAGATCTCGGAGCGAGGCACGCTGCATTCCCGAACAGCTTGACCACAATCCTCCTCGTTGCGATAGTATCTTGCCGTGTCCACATGGCGATAGCCCACCTTGTCAAAGGCGTTGAGCAGAGCCGTGCGACATTCCGACCCTCGCATGTCCCAAGCCCCAATTCCGAATCGAGGCATAAGGTAGCCGTCGACCATCTTGATCGACGACGAGAGCGAGAGCTTCTCCCCACGCATCGGAGCAAATCGGCCTGCCATGACGATGAATAGAGACGGGTGATTTGTGTCAGAATGACGCAGAACCAATCGTCAGATGAGAGGAGGAAGCAAACATGATTGCTTGGACCGGTCGGATGTGAGCCACTTGGTCCGTTCACCTCCACTTGATCCCGATGCGCACAAAAGTTTAGCCGGCTGACAGCGCTGTGATCTTGACACACCACTTGAGCTCATGGTCCTCACCCGAGATCTCGATTGAAACACCTCTCGCACAACGAATCAGCCTTTTGGCTCAATAGATGTCACTGCAAAGGCTTGATACATAAGAAAGAAGTATGCTGTTAGCCAGGCACACAAAGTACCTACACCTCGTTGAGTTGTTGCGAGCGCTACTATTACATTGATTGATTAGATTGATCAAGAATGCCGAAGCCGAACGGAGGTAAAGCCGGCGGTGGTGGAGGCGGAGAAGGAGCCATGAGAGGAGGGGGTGGAGCCATGGGCGGAGGAGGAGGGGGTGGAGTCATAGGATGCGGCGGATGCGGATCGAAAGGTGGTGGAGGAGGCGGAAGTGACGTTGCAGAAACTACCAAAGACGGTGGTGGAGAAGGCGAAGATGGTCCAGACAGAAGCCGATCCCACAACGCTGCTCTATCGACTGCTGCCTCTCGTGCCGCCCTATCTGACAGTCTGAGCCTCTTGTGTGGTGGTTCTGTCGACGTTTGCTTGATAGGCTGCAGCTGCGCGTCTCGAATGCTGTCATGTGGACGCTCGCGATCGTATTTGCTGTATGAGTCTGCCTCACGAATGCAGTTGCTATCTTGCTGCATCTCCATCTGCGGTAGCGGTCGGCGATAGACAGTGTCGTAGCTCTGCAAACGATGACTGTCAAACAGATGGGTGTGATAGTCCACCCATCGCCGAGCCCGATCATCAGTGCCGGTTTCGGCATGGTCCGGCTCGTTGCGATTTGTCACTTGGGCGTTCTGTGGCCGGTCGAGCACCTCTACATCGAACCCGCTCAGCAACTCTACAGAGTCCCATTTTGAGTCCTGCTCGATACGCTTCCTGATTTGCTCGAGCGGGTCTTGCGTGGAGATCCAGCCCGGAGGATAGCCCCACATGAGCATACTGCGGAGATGAGGCAGATCGAGTGTGCCCAGCGTTTCTCGTTGCAGACTCTGCTCTTTGCCGCCATCCCTCCTCGTGTCGATATGCCAAGTCAAAGCTTCGATCAGCCCGCGAGTTGGCTGTCCAGGCGTGAATTCATCGAGCCATTCAAGCCGCTGCTCGGCGGATGCCATTTGTTCGTGGAGCCGAGCGTGGGCGTTGATCCCGCCGATCCCTTCATCATCGTTCTGAGTTTTGCTTTGCTCGAATTCGATCCGGCTCTGTCGGATCCTCTCCCAATTTCTCGGCTGAGGACACAAGCTGACGGCATGATCTGGCTCACCGCAGTTGAAGCAGCGACGCTCGCGAGTCTTGTCTTGCCTGCCAGCTGCTTCTGCGGCCTGAGCAGAATCCTGAGCTGTGGCCACTTCTCCCAGCACATTTGCTGCTGCGCCGTCATCACCTTTCGGCCTAGAAAAGATGTAGCGATAGCCTTCAAAAGATTGGTCGGGATCGAAAGATGCGTACGGTGTGGGGTGGGTATCTAAGTAGAAGGACTGCTCTTCATCGTCCCATTCGCCGCTCTCGAGGCTACAGACTGAGACTGCGGGAGAGCTCATTTGACGATATGTGCTGTCTGATGCCTGCCACTCAAGTTCGCCCCACGTCGCCACTTCTAGGTGGATTCCGAAAGATCGTGGGTAGGACAGCTGAAGCCTAACCGGCAGCGACCCTGGCAGAGGAGCTTGCGAGCACAGGTCTCGGTGGTGTCGGGAACATGCGTGTGGTCTCGGTCGAGTTCCTTTCTCTTGAGTGAATGGATCGAAAGGAAGCGCGGTGCTTTGGCGAAGAAGGGGACGAGACGATTGTGGTGTCGGATCAACTCGTCTCTATGAGTAATGCCGAAGCAGTCCAAGTAGTGTGTAGAGACGTACTCGTCGATTTGTTCCAGACGAGACAGCTCCGGAGGATGAAGAGGAAGGAGCCCGACTGCTTGATCGAACGCCAGATGTCTGTGATAAAGAAAGGCGTTATCGCTCTGCAAGTCGTCCAGGTCAACTTCCTGATCGTCGTCGGAGGTTGGTTCGTCCTGGATAGTGCGTTGCTGGGTGGGAGTGTTGGCTGCCGAAGTTGCAGATTCGGAAACTTTCAGCTTGGTGCTTTGAGGAGAAGAGGCATCGACAGCCGGAGGTAGATCGGTCGCTGCAGATTCTGCTGTGACAGGTCTCGGAACAGAGCTTGGTAAGCTCCTTCTGCTTCCGCCAAGCGACCTGCGCTTCAGAGGAGTGGAAGAATTCAGACGTTGGGCAGTCGAAGGTGTATCTGTGAAGAGACCCATATTCCGCGAAAGTGAAAAGAATGAGCTCTACCGAGAGGCGCCATCTCGATGCCACATGTTGATGTGGTACAGTATGTGTCCAACTAGAATTGTCCGAACGATCAGCTCAATGGCATAGTCTAGTTAAGCTTGAAGTTGGCTCGAGTGGAGGAAGTTCATCTTGCGCCTAATTTGTGTGGACCGTGCTTCCAATAGGTAATTGCAAGCCATGAGCGCGTGCCATGGATGGGGTCCGCAGCTGCGCACGACGACAGGTTGGAAATGCAGATTTGATTTTTTTTTTTTTCTCTGCATTTCTTGCTCCCATTTTTTAGCCTCCTTTTTCCCGACGATTAATTTTTGAATAAAATTATTATTAAAATTTTCTGAGCTTCACAAAGTCACGGCCACACGGTCCCAAGGGCCCCGGCGACCTTTTTGGTGTTGTATGGGAGCGTGTCGCACAACTCAACGCGCAGCGACCCTGCATGCAAATCATACGCTAGCAAGAGTGAAACAAAAACCAACACACACGCATGAGATGCAGTAGCCCTGAAATAGAGGCTTTAGATTGTCTTGGCACCATCGCGACGACTCCGAGTCTCCTAATCATCACAAGCACCTCTAGAAGCATCGGATGGACCGTCCATTGTTCCTACTCAGCCGAAACTCATCGACGAAAATTCGCGCAATACCGCCCTCCTTTCGGAACCATCCGTTTGCCTCCACGCAAGCAGTATAAGACCATGGTTCGCATTCTCGTTTGATTCGCTCGATACCTCGATACGAAGTTCCGAGAACGACATGTCGGGTAGCTTGGATCAGCAACCAAAAGCTGCACCCAAAGCGGGCGGTTCCGTTCTACTGCAGCCACCGTCACGACCCATCACCCGACGGATCGTCTCCGACCGAGATCATCCGCGCAGCACACAATCTCTGCCCTCCGATAGCACCGTCACACCCAGGCTTTGGGATGCGGTGCGACAGCGTGTGCGGGTCACTTCGGCCCTCAAGAGCCAAGCTCAACTGAACAAACGCCAATCGCACACCTTCGAGGACCAGCGCAGATTCGACGATGAGGGCATCACCTCCGACACCATGCGCGCCGATATCGATCATCTGCTAGCCCCGGGTCAGTATGCTCAACAGTGGCAATCACTCGCTCATCTCTTTGACGATGCCAATGACGAGCCACAGTCACGGCGCAGCAGGAAGAGTAAACGTCTCTCGCTTGCACCATCCCGTTCGGCAGCATCACCGTCCCCCGCCCGTGAAAGATTTTCATTCGCCGGTCGTTCGGGCTATCCTAATCGATCAGCTTCGTATCATCAAACCTCAGAGCACGACAATCCAGACGACTCTCTCGCGAGCCTTGCTGCAACCCCGTCGCTGAAAGGCTCTTCGAGTATCAAGCTTCGATCCCGCTCCTCCACCGGAGCGCAGCCTGTTCCCCAGAGTCTCCGAAGCTTCGATCGTCGAGGTAGCGCGAATCTGTCCTCGTCCCCGTTCGCCTCGACACTGCGGGAAAGCGGGCTAAACACCATGGACGATTTTCTTGCTCGTCGTGTGTCTATCAGCGACGAGCCTGCAAGCATGCTGGACAATGATCCAGATCAGACTCCTCTCGGCGATGATCCGCTGCTCTATGCTACCCAGGAACACCTACTAGAGACCGACTCGGAATCGGACAGCAGCAGCGGTACAGAAAGCGATATCGAAGATCAAGAACCACATGCAGGCAATGCCTTGGACGGTGCCAGCACATCTGTTTCCCATGTGCGTCGTGAAACAGCAGGCGTCGATGCAGACCAATCAAAAGCGAATGCGCCCGGCGCTTCCCGACTCTTAGCTGCGCCGTTCAGGGCCATCTCGAGGCGTTTCGGTTGTGTCTCGAGTAGTGCCCATCTCAGCCCCTTCCATCGGAACATTGCAAAATGTGCTCTCGCCTATCTTTTGGCGTCCCTCTTCACCTACTCGCCCACGCTCAGCCGCTGGCTGGCGAGCTTTCTGCCCAACCACGATCCTGATGATGATGTACCTTTTTCGAATCTGCACCTGATCGCAACGGTCGCCGTCTACTTTCACCCTGCCAAGACGCTAGGTGCCATGATCGAGGCTGACATCTTTGCGCTGGGTGCATTCGTCTATGCTGTCACCCTAGGTTTCGGCTCCATGGCCATCGCCGTCTTCCTGCACGAAACCGACAGGCTCATCATCTCGGACATCCTCAGCGTGCTCGTCTTCCTTGGTTTGGGCATGGCTCTGGTCGGATTCGCCAGGATCAAGGTGGCCAAACCTACATTCAACACGGCCTGCTCGCTCATCTGCATCATTGTCTTTACCGTTGTCGTCAAAGAAGGCTCGTCGCATCTCGGGCACTTTTCCACAGAGAAAACCCTGCAGGTCACCTTGGTGGTGCTGGTGGGCTCTCTGATCAGCAACCTGGTCTGCTTCTATGTGTGGCCTCAGAGCGCAACAACCAATCTGCAGAACGATATCGTGCGCAACATGCGCGGTTTCTCCACCCTTCTTCGCGTCCTCACCAAGACTTTCCTGCTCGAAGATCCCTCCAACTTCCACTTCAAGAGCGACCGCATCAAGCGCGCCATCGATGATCATCACGACAGCTTCACCTCGCTCAAGAAGAATCTGGAAGAGGCCAAGATGGAGGTGCTGTTGGACCCGAGGATGCGTGGCATGACTGTCAAGTATATCGAAGCCACCGACTCGCTCAATCGACTTGCGCAGCATCTCACCGGTCTCCGAAGCAGCTGCGGTCTTCAACACCAGATCATGGCAGCACGCAAGGAAGCGCAGCGTGCAAGTCGAGAAGATGTTCACGCAATGCAACAGAACAGAGCAACCTCGAACGTCCAACCGCGTCCGTCTACCAGCCGACTCGCCGACTTATTCGAAAGCGAAGCAGACCCGCAGAATGTGGCTCAAGACGGATCCGAAGCTTCCATCACCACCGAACGAGGAATCGAAACAAGCGCTTTCGAGGATTTCATCGCGAGCGTTGGACCACATATGCGCAGCCTTGTTTTCTCGTGTTGCCGTACTCTCAGGGGCTTGCGATCGACCTTTGTAGCGCGGGACCCGATCAGCGCCGAGCCCAAGGTCCCTGCGCAGGAGGCTTCTGCCTTTTCCACGGCCAATATCGGCACCGGTACATGGTCGTACTACGGCGCCTCCAATGGCGGCTACACTCCGGGCACCAGCTTTGACGGCTTACAAATCGACATCTCGAACGCGTTGCGGCGGTTCCAGCACGAACAGACCGTCGCCATCAAGCGCATCTACACCATGGAGCCAAAGAAGCTTGCTCAGGTCAACGGCGAAGCTGCTCATACCGCCCAAGACGCCGACGGTGGGTTTGCTTCGCTGCTGCAAAAGTCAAACGGTGACGAGGGAGTCTTTCTGATCTTCTTTTTTGTCTTCAATCTCGAGGAGTTTGCCAAGGAGCTTGAAGTGCTCATCGAGGCGCTCGAGCAGATCCGACAGGCAGAGGAACGCATCGCGCTGGCCAGGCTAACTTCTTGGTGGAAGTTGCGGCTGCGTCTCTTGTTGGGCGCACCTGGGATCGTGCTGTCCGAGCTGGGTCGCATCTTGGGTTGGCGATGGGGCCAACGCATGAGACGGCACGGCAAGCGCGGAAGAGCGTCGGCAGCCGCAAAGAAGATGGCTACACCGCTCGACTTCCCCAGCCATCGCCGGCATGCATACGACACAGATCAAACGCCCCGAGCCATGACATGGAAGGAGCATCTGCAACAAGTCGTGTGGCACATCGGAGAATTTTTCCGTCAACCCGATACCAAATTCGCCATCAAAGCGGGTGTTGGAAGTGCACTGCTGGCGAGTCCTGCTTTCTTCCCCTCAACTCGCCCGATCTTTACCAAATTCCAGGGTCAATGGGCGTTGGTGAGCTTTATGGTGGTGCTGTCGCCGACAGTGGGGCAATCGAACCACATGAGCATCCATCGCATCATGGGTACAGTTTCGGGCGCACTGGTGGCTGTGGGCGTCTACAAGCTATTTCCGGACAACAACGTGGTGCTGCCGCTGCTCGGGGTGCTCTTTTCACTTCCATGCTTCCGATACATTATTGGCAAGCCACAGCTGGCATCAAGCGGACGATTCGTACTTCTCACGTACAACTTGACGGCTCTGTACAGCTACAATCTGCGCAAGACGGATGTGGAGGTGGAGATGATCGCGTATCAGCGCACAGTGTCGGTGATTGTGGGTGTCATGTGGGCGACGGTGCTGAACCAGCTTGTGTGGCCGTTTGAGGCACGACGTCAGCTGGCGCTGGGCGTATCGGATGTGCTGTTCAAGCTGGCATGGTTGTACCAACGGCTGGTGCTGTCGTATTCGAGGGATCTGTCTGATCTGGGCTCGCGTCGTGGAGCTGGAGGGGAGGATAGCTTCGACACGGATGAGGTTGATCGAGAGGGACGAGATGAGGACGAAGAGGCAGCGTTGCTAGGCAGCTTCGCTAGCAGACATGGCGACGAGTTTCAAGCGATCGAGCTGCACCTGCAAGTGTCGCTCATCAAGTTGGAAGGGCTTCTAGCGCAGACGAAACACGAGCCACGCCTCAAAGGACCCTTCCCCGTCGCCACGTATCGGTCGATGCTTTGGTGCTGTCAGAACATCCTGGACAAGCTGCACAGCATGCGCAGCGTCACCACGCGTCAAGATTGGTATCGACACGTCCGACGTGACTTTGTGATTCCGGTCAACGCCGAACGTCGTGAAATGGTGGGCAACGTGCTGCTGTTCTTCTACACGTTGGGATCGGCGTTTCATCTCAAGTCGCGGGTGCCGCCGTACTTCCCACCGGCGGGCGAGTGCCGGACGCGGCTGTTGGCGAGGATCCGGGAGTTGCCGGTTGTCAAAAGGAGGGCGATGAGGGGATCGAGTGCGTATCTGCTGTTCTACTCGTATGCGTTGGCGATGAAGGATGTGATCGACCAACTGCAAGAGCTGGGTAGGCTGACACAGCAGAACTTTGGAGTGTGGGGTGGCAGCGTCGAGAATTTCGAGCGACACTTTAGGGTGGGGGAGGATGAGGTTGGGGTGGTGATGGGGAGTGAAGCGGTTAGCGCCAAGGCTTCGAGGCTGGAAGTGAGGTGATGAGGATGCAGATCATCCATTTCATCAGAATGGACCAGGTGAGGCGTACAGTATTCGGTCCAAGCTCGGTAGAGGCGGGTGTATTCGATCAAGGATGGCGAGATGAAGTGGTTGGCGAGGCGGCGTCGGCGACACCAAGTCTACTGTACATATGTTGCGCGATGTACTGTACGACGTCATGAAGTGAGTCGCTTTTCATATGACAACGAAGGCGGTCTGACGTGTGGTACTGTACGTATGGAATCGACGATGAGCGGCTGTTGATGCCTTGATTCGGTGGGTCCTTTTTGGGGGGGGGGTTTCTTTTTTCATCATGACCAAGAAGATGAGTTTCAGCAAACGAGTTGCATGAGTGGCAAGAGTCGAAGCGTGATTCGAACTTGGGGTTCTGACTCGTTCTGCAGCTACAAGCATTGATCCAGTCGGAGCTTCAGTAGTACGACAGGATCAGTGCCTGCTGCTGTGCAATCGCCTGACATGGTCACACCGGATGGCCCACTTGGGATGAAGTCCAAACTTGTCGGTAAGTAGGAGTCAAACTTTGACATCCGAGACGAGCTTCGGCATCGCCATTGCAGAATCACAAGAGAGTCACTACGGTGCTGAATCTTTCTCCGCGATCGAGCCAGTGTTCTGAACAGATACTTAAAGTGACACATCCAGTACTGTAGAATGGAATCCATTAAAATGACTGACTCTGACGATGATGGTCGGCCGCGCAACGTGTGGGGATTTTTTCGGATGGTTCATCAGCGCGCAGAGTGGATCAAAAAGGTATGAAATCCAGAAAAAAAGAAAAAGAAATTATTAAAAAAGACAGAAAAAGACCCTTCGAACTCAACGATATAAAGTACAGCTTAAAGCAGCACAGCACAGCACAGCACAGTGCAGTGCAGTGCAACACTGATCTCGCTTAGATGTGCGGAGCTCGAGTTGCCGCTGCCGCTCTGCCGCTTTGCAACCTTTTGGACTGACTCTGACTGATATATATATATATATATATATATGTGCAAATTTGCATTTTAGTGGTGCACTTGAACGACACACTCAAATTACAGTCTAGAGTCAGTTGATGCCGCGTGGGAGGCTTCTGTCGGTGCCGTCTCGTTCTGCCATCTTTCACAACATCAACCTGTACTGCACAGTGCAGTTTGCTGTAACTCTGCATCTCATCTTGTCACTCGACCTTCGCTTCATTCCACCACCAAGTCAAGTGTCGTGCATCCGCGCTGCCTGCTGCTTCTCGTCTCTTTCGCTGTCTCGTGCCGTCCTTTCCCAGCCCAAAGTAGCGGTGGCTTCTCGGTGTCACTTCGATTAGCTCCACCACCATAGCCGCGATTGCATTTGCACCTACACATTAGCTCGACGCCAGACCACCAGCCAACTTTCAGCTACACCCCACTCGACGATACGAATCAACAATCAAGAACCCGTCGATCTTGGCGCAGCACCGCAGCTTGCTCCTTTTCGCCTTCGTCTTTGTTCTTTGCTACTTGACTGTCAACCCACCACCCAACTGTTCCTTTTCGTCTTGTCAAACAGCACAGCCCGCTTTCTGTCAGGGATCGTTCTTGTCATCGCTACAAGCCCCTTCTCGACCGGGCGACTCCAAGCCAGCTTGTCCTACCACCTCCTTGGCCATCACACATTGCACTCAATGGTGCTCTCGGTCGCCGCCGCTTGAATAGTAACTCATCACTGGCTCTGTGACTCGCTACTCTGCTACGATGCCACCTGCAAAGTGCGACGTCATCCCAAAGGAACAGTTCACCCCCTTTGCCGAGAGGCGCGCTTGTTCCGGCTGTCGTAAGATCAAGTCTCGCTGCATCTTCCCCGATGACTCCAACAGCTGCACAAGATGCATCCGTCTCAACATCGAATGCGTAGTGCCATCCCATCATCGCGGCGTCAAGCTCGAAGGTCAACGCAAGCCCTCGACATCTACACCTATCAAACGTTCCAAAAGCCAAACTCGAGACACGGCCAGTCCCAATCCCCACGACGAAACAGATGGCTCCGCCTCAGCCTCCGTCAACCCCTTCTCCGTGCAAAGTCTGCTCGACACCACTTCGTCCGAACGCACCGCTTCCCAGGCTTTGCTCTCCTCCACTCTGCATTCTCACATCCAGGAAGAGCCCGCCGTCAAGGTCTCGACTTCCACCGTCGGTCGTCCCCTCATCGAGTCCGTCATCATAGCCGGTCTCTTTGACGAAGATGAGGTGGCCGAACTCGTAGCTTTCTACTATGACCGCCTCAATCCCATCATCGCGCTTCTCGATTCCAACATCTATACGCTCAAGGCTCTCAAGTCCAACCCCGACTATCGCATCCTCCTCGCCGCCGTCTGCACCGTCTCATCCAAGTTTGTCAAGGTCGACCGCTACTTGGACTCGCTCGAGTTTCTCAAACCAGCACTCTCGCGCATTGCAGCAGACGACATTCCACCTCAGCTCGAGATCATCCAGTCGCTCTCCATCCTCGCCATGTGGAAGCACCCCAAGGACGGCAGCAGTTGGCGCAAAGTGCGCCTCGCCATCACACAAGCCTTTGAGCTCGGTCTGCACGAGCTTTTCAGTGCCCAGAAGCGATCCAAGCATGGCCCTTCGAGGTCGTTCATCCAGTCGCAACGCACCCTCATGCAGCTCTCGTGCTTTGAAGATGGCTACCGTGATCAGCGTCATTTGCCGCCTGCCATCGATCCCAGCTTGCTTCCCGACCCACGCGAATGGATCGATTCATTAGGCGATATGGTGCAAGACATCGACGTCCGCCTGGCAGCTTCTCGCGAGAACGCCAACATCAAGCGTGACCTCATCACCTCACTCAAGCAGTCCAACGCACGCAGCCCAAATCCATCCCAGATCAGTCGCGCCACGTGTCTGCGCAACGCCAGGCTCATCAAGATGGGCATCACAGCGCAACAGTGTTCGAGCTCGGTCTGGATGAATCCACCGGCCAGCGAAATTCCATGCCAGCACTCGGGTCGGCCTTGTTTGCTCTTCCACGATACCAACACGCTCTTCAACTACCACCGTGCCCTCTACTCGATCTATAGCTCGCCTATGCTGTCGGGTCCATCGTTTGCGCACGACCGGCAGACGGCGTTCCAAAAGTGCTCCGAGCTTTCGGTTCAGCTCTTTGAGCTGCTCAACGGTCCTTATGGTCAGGCAGGCTACTATCGATACGTACACGACATTGTCATTCTCAACTTGGCGGTAGCCGCGGTATGGATTTGCGACAATTGGCGCGCCATGCCTCAGGAGCTGGCGATCCAGGCTTGTTCTGCGATTCGTCAAGCCGCCGATGCGACCTCGCCCTCGTTGGAGAACCACCTCGAGCAAGGATCGTATCTGGCCCGCTTCTTGCGTTTCTGCTGCAAGAAGCTGCCTTCCACCATCTCGATCAACGAGAACTCGCCTGTCAACGCTGAAGATCTCGTCATCTCGGAAGATGCCAAGTGGGCTATGGGGCTCAACCCGTTCACCCAGCTCTCCAATGCCGTGGGACCGAGTCGCGCTTCGGGCCAAACGTTCCGCTCACCATACCCGGCCACAGGAGCATCTCCGCGTACCCAAACCGGAATGCCCATGCCTAAATACCCCAGCCATCACGGCAACGCAAGCGGAACCGGCACTCAGCACGGACTCTACCACAAGGCAACCGGGAGTTCCAACAGCCAGGCGTCAGGATCACCTTCGTTCCTGTCGGGATCTTCGCCACAGAATGCGCACGGGCAGTATGCTGGAAACGAGGCCAACTTTATGTTCCACAATGCCCACGGAAGCCATGGTCACCAGGCTGGAGGGCACTACGCACAAGGAAGCACGCCCAATACGGCTACCGTACAGTATCTGAGCGAGTCTCTGGTTCCACCGGCCTACCCAATGAATTGGGATACGTACGATGACAACTCGATCATTACTTTCTTGCAATCGATTTCCAACGGCGCTTCGTAGTCGATCGCAGCACGATCGCTCTGTACTTGTTTGCCACAACTCCCCTTGCTTCCCCACTGTATCGCTCCCACTGTTTCTTTGCTGTCACTCTTGATCTGCCATGGATCCGGCTCACTTTTTTTATACCACGGTTGCTAGGCAAATGCATTTCTAATCCAGTCTGTACTGTACCATGTCATTCGCATGAGAGCTGTTGGTTTGGTTGGTGCGAGGTCAAGTGACGATGTTCGGGATTCGGAATTTGATGGTTGAATTTGGCGTCACTGCTCCACTTGCAGTCGCCAACTGTGCTTCTTCCAGCTCACCTTCATCCCATCACCCACCATACTCAGCAGCCAGCTGTATACGGGCGCAAAATGACGACGATGCCCGCTCCAGCTGCTGGACCCAGCATCATTGCCCCTAAATCACGCAAAACCAAACCGTCTCCCACCGACAAGCAACACCAACGTCGATGGGTCCAACTCATCGAGGCGTGGCGCACGTCCTCGTCTGATCAGATGCATGGGTCATTTACACGCGATCAGCTCGTCGAACAGATCTCGCAGCATGCACAGACTCTCTGCCGCACCGTCCAAGATCGACCATGGCTTCTCAGCGCATTCCAGATGGCGATTCATGCTGTGCTCTTCCCTGCTTCCGACACCGCTTCACAGGATGCTGATGAGGCTTCGCGCATCGAACAACTCGGACAACAGCTGCTGCAGCTTGCGATTCACTCAGTTGCTTCACCTTTCCTCCGATATCTGCAGGAACAGAACGCACCTGCCTCGCACGTCGAGGAGGTGAGTCAAACCTTGGCGCGGTTCGAACAGCTCTCTCGCCGCCTGTCAGTGTACCAACGCCTTCGAGCGCTGGCAGAGATGATCTCGCTTCCACCGTTGCCGTTGGCGTTGGTACTGGAAGAGCCTACGGAAACCGTGTTGCTCTGCCTCGCTTCGCTCCCTCAGGGCGCCAACTTGATCGGGCCTTTACTTCAAAGCTATCCCTGGCTCGTGCAAGAGAGCGCGCCACTAAGATTACCACTGCTGGCTCAGCTGCTAACGACAGGAAGCAGCACTACCGATGATTTCGATTCCCTCGCTTCTAATCGCATTCTGATTGGTTGGAAGGAGGGCAGTGAGGCGAGCATCTGGTCCTCGGCGCAAGCACCGGGCTTTGGGCTAGGCGAACTGGTGGACTTTTACAAAGGCACGCTTGCTACAATGAAGGCGAACAAGGGTGAGCTTGAAGCACAGGCTTTGCTGGCCGCCTTGACTCGTGGGTTGCAGGGCGATGACGCCTCGCAAGCCATTTCCGACCTTCGAAGCTCTCTTTCTCGTCCCGGCACTGCGCAGATGGATCGTAGCAGCAAAAACGTGTCTGGATCCACAAGCGATCCGCGATTCGACCTCGACTCCATCCAAAGTCTGGCTTCTCAAATAGCAGCTCTACCCTCCAACGAAGAATCTCGCCGGGATTTTGCAAAGCGACTCAGCTCGAGTGTCGAATTTGACGACTTCTCACGCCTGAGTCAACTGATCGATACGAACGACAGCGCGTCGATGCGCGAATTCGTTCTCGAGATCATTTCTCAAAACGCCGCTTCTCAAGTCGCCAAATCGCCCTCATCTCAGCTGGCATCTCTCATTGCGACTGCGCTCTACGCCAGACCTGCAGTCGGAGGCTTCACAATCAACCTCACTGCGTCATGGTCCTTCTTGACCCATGCGACTAAAACTGTCAGTCTGCTTCGTGGCACGAACAGCGGTGATGTGACAAACGGATCGTACGTCGGTGACATCATGCGGACCACACTTGGCTTCGATCCTCGCAGTGTCATTCCAGCATGCCAATTGCAGACGCTCCTGTCTCGGAATGATGCTCAGGCGTTGGGTCAAGAAATGCACCAGCATATGGCCTGGCTTTGCTCGATGTGGAAGCTGGTCGGAAGCAGGACCGACATCTCGACCGAGATCGATCTTTGTTGGGTGGCCGCATATGGCGGTGACCATCAAGAGGCCGGTATGGCTAGAAGCACAGCACAGGAGCAACAAAGGCGGGCATTTGAGATTCTTCTGGACAATTCGATTGAAGCCTTTCCACCTCCCGATCACGTTGGTGGACGTACCGACCGAGCGGGTGGCCTCGACGCAAAGACGCTCCAGTTCCGTGCGCGTTGGGACAACCTGTTCACGCAGCTCCTCTCGCTGTGCGGGCAGCAAGCGGTGTTCGGATGGATCAGTCAAGAGCACGCTGTGCGCTCGCTTCTGTCGCAGATCCTGCGCATGGGCGACGTGGAGCTCTACCGCACGCTGTCCACTTCACGCACCACCAGCGGTGTGCTGACGTCGACGCAGCTCGAAGACCTCGTCCTCAGCGTTTCGACCCATCTGTTCGATCAAGGCTCGGTGGCCTCGACGCGGACGAAGCAGGTTAGATTGGCACTCCAAGTGCTCGCCGCGCTTCCCGCGTCTTGCGTCCGCGCGACGCTGCAGAGGGAGTTTATCGAAGCGGCGTGCCGGCTGAGCTCGTTCAAGATCAAGTCGATTGCGCGACCGGGGCAGCCGATCGAGCCGAGGGAGATTCGGGAGACGAAGGATAAGATGGAGTTGGTGGCGCGATTGTTGGCGACGCAAGGGGATGCGCATCGTTCGCCGGAGCTCGTGTTGGATCTCGCTAACCGGTTGTGTGCGATTGGTTCGGGTCTCACCGAGGTTGACGATAAGGAGGCGGGGGCGGAGGGAGGCGAGAGGACGTGGGGGCTTTCGCCGTCAGAGAAGACCATGATCGAGGCGCGTACGCTTGCTATGCTTGCTGATAGTGCTACATCGGCCGAGGACTTTGAAGATGCATTCGCATTCTGCCAACGACTCGTGGATAAGGTCGCGGTACTTCGAACCCGCGCATCGTCTTCTTCGTCTTCCTCGACCAAATCGACCCTAACAACCATGTTGCCTGCAGCGCTCGAGTTGGGGTGGAAGAGCTGCTTGCAGCTATCCAAGCATCCTTTGTGGGAAGACACGCCGTCTCGCATCTCGATGCTGGCGCATGCCATGACGTTATGTCCGGCGAGTCAGTTGGGCGCGATGTTACGGCAGTGGCAGATGCTGGATCAGCAGTTGGTGCGCGAGTTGGAAGAGGGCAAGATGTTCGCATCGACCAAGAAGGCGAGTGCTGTGGGTGGGTGGGTAGGGACCAGGGGGGTGGGCGATCTGATCAGTGCGCACACCGCCGCGAGTGTCGGTGCCGGTCTCGTGGGCACAGCTGCCAATCTACTGCCGCTGTCGTTCTCGCCCCTGTCGTACTTCGGGAGTCCATCGGGCGGGGATGCGAATCCAAGGGGAGAGGTGAGAGCGAGGGTGGCGGAGGGGGAGAGGGAGGGGGAGGGGGAGGTGGATGCACGCACAGCGAGGTTGTTCGACTTCGACTCGGTGTCCGGTGCCGCAGCGGGAGGCGGCAGTGGAGGAGGAGGAGGCGGGTATGTGGATCCAGCAGAGAGGGCGGTTCGGGCTGCCAGGGCTGCCAGGGACTTTTTGGGGTGGAAGTCGGATCAGAGGAACAAGAACGACGAGGCAGGTGGAGCGCAAGGACAGGGGCAGGCGCAGGCGCAGGCGCAAGGGTTTGGCGGGTTTTCACTGAGCAGAGGTGTAGGGTGGTTGATTGGCGAAGGTGGCGATGGTCGCTGAAAGTCGATATGATATGCAATGCAATGCGATGTGATCAGAATGGTGTTACAGTATAGTGCATGGATCAAGTAGTGTTGTCGTTGGTTGAAGTGTCATGTGTGTGCGTCGATGTTTTGCATCTGTGGTGTGGACTCCAATTCCTTCACCAACGAAGCTCTACCCGAGGTTGCCTGATCGCATACGACCTCGAGCAGCTGTCTCACCTCTTGCTGTAGCTCCTTAACCTCGTCGACGGCGTGGATGTACTGTGTGTTGGTGAGGTTGATTTGGTGTTGGAGTTGGGTGAGGTGGGAGTGGAGGTCGAGGTCTCCGCCGAGGGATTGTTGTGTGGGGAGGTGGAGGATGATGTTTCGGATGGATTGGGCTTTTTCGACGAGGTCCGAGACGAGTTCGGTGATGGCAGACGACATTTCGGGAGGGTCGATGGCTTCGGTTTTGCCGAGGATGGTTAGTGGGATGGTGGAGGAGGGGAGCGGTTGGTGTTTGGCTTTGCGCGAGATGAACGAGATGGAGGAGGACATGATTTTGAGGAGGAGGTCGATGTCGGAATCGAGTTGGGTGAGGAGATCCATCGTGGGCGAGGCAAGGTCGAGGTCGTTGACATTGGTGGGAAGGATGGTGTGCCGAGGCGAGTCGAGTGGAGAATGGGACAAGGTCAAGCAAGCAGTTGCCAAACGCCGAGTTCCGAGTTTCTTGGTCAAAGTTCCCACACTGAACCCCCAAAACAGAATGCAACAAAGGAGTCCGAATCGTTTGGACCCTGAAATCCTCCCTCTCCCCTTTCATGTTCTGACGATACGTTTCATTCCAAACTCGCTTCTCCCACGGTCTTGCCTCGAACAAAGGGCTTCCTTTCTTTCGTTCGCCATTGTCGTTTACTCGAATCATGCCGTGAAGGATTTGCTGTTCGTGAGTGGCAATGCGCAATATAGGACGAGGATATAAAGCAGACGCTAAGCCCAAGTCTCTACTTCCTCTTCTCTCTCACATCGACTAACGATTGACTTCTCACAACCATGTCGACCGTCATGGATCGCACAGATTCAAGCTGCTCTGTCGACTCTACACTGCACGGCTCAAGCGTCGACGACAACATGTCCGATTCGATGGCTTCATCCGCCACCAGCGCTGATGCGCAGGCCCACAACGTTGCTGTGCCGACCAACAAGCGCGGCTATGTAGCTCCTGCTAATCCTGCCACCCAGTCGTGGCTGGGCTGGATCGGCGACAAGTACACTAGGCAGTACATGATTCCCGCCGCGTATGCGCCTGCAACTCTCCAGGTCGCCATCACCGCATTCCCGCTTGGCATCCTCTTCGGCCTCGTACTCCCCCGCAGTCTCTCCTTCCTCCTCGGTCAAACCTCGACAGCGACCTCGGACTCACAGACATCCTCCTGGTACGCGCTACCTCAACTCAGCCTCTACCTGCTCTGCTGGGTCATCTTCCACATGCTCGAGTTCACCGTCACGGCGAGCTACAACCCGACGCGTCTGTTCTCGGACAGCTTCCTGCTCAACAACGGCGCGCACTACCACATCGCGCACATCGTCGCGCTCATCGAGTTCTCGATTACTGCATATGTGTATCCGCGAAGCAAGGGTGTAGGTGTGCTGAACGTCGCTGGGTTGGCGATGGTGGTGGTCGGACAGGGGTTGAGGAGTCTTGCGATGATCCATGCGCACAACAACTTTTCGCACATTCTTGCGGATAGGAAGCGTGATGACCACGAATTGGTGACGACGGGCGTGTATGCGTGGACGAGGCACCCGAGCTACGTAGGGTTTTTCTACTGGGCCATCGGAACTCAGGTGTTGCTGGGTAACAAGGTGGCCTTGGTCGGCTTTGTGGCGACTTTGTGGTACTTTTTCAGCAGAAGGATCAGGAACGAGGAGGCGTACTTGGTGCAGTTCTTTGGAGACAAGTATGTGGAGTATAGGAAGAGGACGGGGACAGGATTGCCTTTCATCTAGTCCGCACAGCGGGTAGGAGGAGGAGGCAAAGGATAACGATAATCGGGCATCGGAATCGTTCTCAACAAGCCCCCCAGCTCTAACAGTTTCAAAACCCGCTCCAAAAAAAAAAAAAGAGAGACAGCGTTGGCAAACTGTCAAAAATGCTAAGCGCCTCTCGATAGTTTCAGCCATGTCTCAGTTATCCAAAACCCACCCTTTTCGTGGCGGCTACGAATGGACTGTACACTTGGCCAAATGCGAAATCCATCCACTGGACCGTACGATATCGTGCTGTAGGATAAGACTGATGTGGGGATGAGGGGTTCCATGCAAGGCGACGATAGTGGAGCGCAAACATTCTGTCGTTTCCATGCCCCAAGGCTTGGCAAAGACGAGCAGAGCAACACCACCAACGAGAGCGGCAAAGGAAATTCAGCATCGGACAGCAGTGCAGCCAGCCAGCCAGCCACTGATCGCATTTGTTCGGGCACCCGACGACTACATGCCCCCCCCGCTCGCGGCTCCCACCACAACCCATGCACCCTCTCAATCTCCTCCATCCATGCCTCATTCACAGCGCAATTGTTTCGACAGCTTTTCCGTCCGCGTCGCCATGTCGTAAGCTGAGATGAGATGAGAGGAAGGGTTGATCGATCGATTGGGATCTAGTTTGGGGGGGGGGGGGTTGGTGGGTTGACGTTGCGCTGTGCTGTACTGCGCTGCAGGCCTTACGGTTGGCGTGACAACCAGAATGCGCGCACTCCCGCAGCTGCATGATGATTATACTTTAGTACAGCACTATACCAGTACAGTGACTCTGTGCGGTGTGATTGTGTGGGTTTTTTTTTACACGTGAAGCTCGCTTCAGAGCCCGCAAGCCCCGTTGGAGGACAACAACAAAAACAACAACAACAGGGCAGATTGCCCAATTTGAAAAAAAAAAAAAAAAAAAAAGTCGGATGCCACTACTCGAAATTTCTTTCGGCATGCGAGACGATGTCAGTGTCAGTTGCCATGGCGTTCGTCGAAATCTTTTCCTGCTACGGCACAAGTCGCAAAGGGATGGGATACAGGAGATGCCGACAATGATGCCAACGAGGCGTAATGGTTGCACTGCCCGCCTGTCTAGTTGCATGCATTCGTCGGTACCTTTTTTCGCTGAACCGCAAGCCTCTGCCCACTCACTTGTCATCCTCCGTCTTGAAACCCCCCCCCCCGGCTCTTTCTTCCTATTGTGCTTGTGCATGCGGAATCCGAGTACAGCGACAAGTATCGCAACCATCTTCTTGGAAGTTTTGCGTGACTTACTTGCTAGTGTACAGTCGACAGCATCAATGGGCGACCCTGCATTCCCCATGCTTGACGCTAGTTGCAGAGCGAGCAGACGTTGCAAAGATGCAAACATCTGACAGTACCACCAATCTTGCGAAAAAAAGAACCAATCTAGAACTTACATTATTAATGCTTGCACACCACCCGGCCCGCCATGTCAGCCATGTTGTCGACGACGATCGCGAGTGCGAAAAGACCATCGAGCTCCCTTGAGTTGCCTTTTTTTCTTTTTCTTTTTCTTTTTCTTTTATTTTTTTTATTATAAGAAACCTTTATTGCATCTGCAGTACGAAACACTGCACAAAACAGTATCAAGATTCTTGTATCATGTTCTTGCTGCTGCTGCCGCTGCTGTCACCATTTCACCACCTCAACCTCATCCTGTCATCAGCATCATCGCTATCCGACACGTTCGCCTTTCTTGCCGCCCACCATCAACACTACTAAACTGCATCTTCCTTGGTGGCTCAGTGCAAAACACCGGAATACTATCGTCGACGCCGCCTCCTTGACTGCTCACTACGGCGACTTGCAGGTTCATCTACCAGTGCCCATCGCGACTGACTACTACATTTTAAGCCCCAGCCATCCTCTCCGAACGACATGTCGAGGTAGTATATCCGTTTCATGCTTTCCACTTCGAGCTCTCTCTCGTCCCAAAGCCATTGCTGCTAGTCAGATCCCTCCCATCCGAGTCTGGTATCTCGAGCACGCGCATCTTCCGAAAAGATGATTCGCGCGCCTCTGCGCAGAGACCGTCCATCGGCGTGGTTCCGATGTGGCTTATTAGCATTGCTGCTCGGCTTGCTTTGCAACTTGACAGCAGCGCAAACCGTCACAGAGGTCGTCACACTCACCACCGGCTCAGCGTCGCTCAACGCAGCAACGAGAACGCCTGGCTCATCCGATCCCACCGCCACTCGCAACTCACCCGAAGTCACCAGCACCACCATCCCCGAATTGCAACTCTCAGGTCCCCAAGTTCCCTTTCTGCTTCAACGTCCAATCCCATCCGCGTACGATGAGCTTTCCCAAAGAGTCACGGCTCGCATGAAGGATGTCTACTTTACCGGTTGCCCAGCTAACGAGGTCAACTACGTCGACCCCTCCTTGCGCATCAACATCTCTGCCGTATATACCCAGTTCGATCCCGACCTCGGCAGCAGCCGCATCCTCTCTGATCAGAATACCTACAAATCCGGCGTCTTGCGCATCCTCGCCGTAGGTGCAACCGATTCGCAAGGCAGGACGGTCAACACCAACGCCTCGCCAAACCTTCTCAGTACACTCACAGTTCAAACAGAGTTCCTCACTTTCAACGTCTTCCGCAACGACTCGTATCTCTGCGACAGTCTCTACCCCGTCGCGCCAGATCCGAACGGCACCGTAGTCAACGGCATCGCCATCCAGCCTGCAGGTTGCCTTTACGGTCCTGGTCAGGTCTCACTCGGCGTCGGCGTGCCTCTCAACGACACCTATACGCTTGGTACCCTTTGGACTCGCATTCGACTTAGTGACACTTCCAGCCCGCCCCTCGACATTGCCTGCATCGAGGTGTACGCGACTCCGTACGATGAGCACAAGTGGTACTGGTCTCTCATGTTCTGGGGTCCCATCGCTCTCGTCCTTGCCTACTTTGTCGTGACCTCGCTCGGTCGCATCTTTTGCGCCATCACTTCGCGAGCCAGGGCGTTCAAAAACAAGGCCAGAGAAGGCGGCCAGCCAAGATTCTTCAGAGATGCCCTGGCACCTACTTTGGTCTCGGCGCTCAGCGGTCAAAAGCTCCCCATCAGCGCAGCACTGCTTCGCTTTGCAACGCCAGGGTGTTGGGACATCCTTCTGCATACTCAGTTCGTAGCTGCCATCTCGATGATCGCTGTGCGCTGGCCCGAATTCGCCTATCCATTCTTCAAACAAGCGGCTTGGTCAACGCTGACAGGCAACGTCACCATCATTCGTCCAGCAGCCCTCGACAGCGAGTTCGACCTCGTCACTACCAATGCAACGCTCCCATCCGGAGATGTCTCGACTCAGTCCACCAACACGAGCTCGCCACTCTACATGAACCAGGATGCGCTGAGGCGCTTGTTGAACCTCGACGGCGCACGCGCCGGTATGGAAGCCTACGCTCACACCGTTGGTCTCCGTACACGCGATCTGTTCGGCACGTGTCTCACAATCTGGTTCTTCATTGTAGCCGCCATCGTTGCGCTGTCTCTGTTAGCATGGATCATCGACTCGGTGCACGACACGGTGTTTCGATTCCAAAAACGTCGCGAGGACGGCTACAACCTCAACCTTCCAGACCGAAGAGCTGCTGCAGACACCAAAGAGGCTGTGGATGAGGACGAACCGAGCTCGTCGCTCAGTCGTAGCGGAGGCTATCGGTTCATTGGAAAGAGGGGAAAGCGGCTGTTTGGTTCCAGCGACAACCTGTTGCATCTGCGTATGCTCCACGGCAACATCCTGCGTGCGATCTTCCTCTTCCATCTACCCATCACCATCTTCACCACGTACCAGATGGCCAACGCCGATATCTTCTCGCCCACCTCGGTGGGGCTCGCCGGTCTTGCATTCGCCTTCCTTTCGGTCCTTGCGCCGGTCTATGCCATCTTTTGCATCAGCCGAGCCCCAACTGCTAAGCTCTACGACTCGATCGACACCATGTCCGCCTTCGGTCCCATCTACAACACGTACAGCCCTGGATCGCAGCTGTTCTGCGCCGTCGACTTTGCGCGCACTCTGGTTCTCGGCGTCGTCATCGGCGCGGGTCAGGCGAGTGGCAGTGCCCAAGCCATCATCATCCTGGTGTTTGAGATCATGTTTGCGCTCGCCTGCAGTCTCTGGCTACCTTGGGGGGATGGTGCCATGATGGGCCCCGTCAGCTTCGTTGCCAGCGTCCTGCGCATCATCACCGCGATCCTCGTGCTACTGCTCAGCCCTCTGGTCAATCTGGGACGCGCACCGATCGGTTGGATGACCTACGTCGTCCTCCTGATCCAGGCCATCCTGTATGTTGGCGCCGGACTCATCCTCGTTGTCAAGATCGTCGAGGGCCTTGTGCGTCTCATTGGCAGAGCGTCGTTTGATGAGCGTGCCTCGCCGAGGACATCAGGTCTCGGCGGCGCCATCCGCAAGATCAAACGCAGGAAGGAAAAGCTGCAGCTCAACAAGAACAAGGGCAAGCGTGCTTCGGCGGTGTTGATGCCGCTCAACCGTAGCGCTTCTACCAACACCAACACACTCATGTATACAAATGTGGGCAAGGAAGGATCTACAGGCTCCAACACCCCGGCGGTACCGTCGTCGCCTCGCAAACTCAGCACCTCGATGCCGGCCAACTTGAACCGGCTGTCGATGCATTCTCGCCAGGCCTCGTTCGCTTCGCATCTCGACAGCCAGTTGCAGGGTCGAAGATCGCCGGCGGATCTGCTGGCGGATGGCAACAGCCCGTATTCGATGTATTTCAAAGGCGATCCTAACGACGAAGGTTACATCATGGCAGCTATGCCACCGTCGTTGGTGAATGGGAGGGCCGTTTCGCCTCCGCCGCATATGCAGCAGTGGAACGGTCGGCAATCGCCTCCACCCGCTCAGTCTGGCTTCGTCCGCATGGGTGGTGGACGTGCTTCG
This sequence comes from Anthracocystis setariae, assembly GCA_928724745.1. Classification (NCBI taxonomy): domain Eukaryota; kingdom Fungi; phylum Basidiomycota; class Ustilaginomycetes; order Ustilaginales; family Ustilaginaceae; genus Anthracocystis; species Anthracocystis setariae. Next base: position 1,170,715 of record CAKMXJ010000002.1, on the reverse strand, counting down.
GACACTTCGCCTTACCAGACGTTGCAATCGCCGGGAGGCGCAGGATCGGCTCGACCGGTGAGCAGCGGAAGCATGGGAGAACGTATGTCGCCGACGCAACAGTTCTTGTCGATGCCACCGCAGCGACGTGCGCGTCCACAGTCGCAGAGCGCCATGGACTACTTTGACGCGCACAGGAGGTCGGTGACTCCATCGTCAGGGCTTGAGGATGCGATCGGGTTGTCGAGCACCGAAGCTGCGGCGCGCAATGCTACCATGCGACGCTACTCGCAAGGCACACAGATGCGTCCGAGCCAATCGATCGCCGGCATGATGGCGGTGGACGAGGAAGGTCAGCCGGTGCAACAGCCGGTCAAGAAGCAGCAGAAGGGCAAGTTCTGGAAACGAAACGGCGGCGGCGGTGTACGAAGCGACTCGGACAGCGACGATGATGACGACGATGACGTTCTGGCGCCTACCAAGTCGCGCGGCGGTTGGAGGGGGATCAGCAAGATGTCCACCGCCATGAGCAGTCTGGCCGCGCGGCTTGGAGGGAAGGGCAGTATAGCAGAGCAGGGGAACACGAGCCTTGAGCCTCCCGCTTCTGAAGCGGATGGATCTGGCCCAAGGTCGAAAGGTTTCGAAGTCGTGCGACCACAGCGTCCAGCCAGAAGCTCGGCGGCGGCTGAGAAGAGACTGGATTCCACAGCTCTCGCTGCTGCTACTGCCAGCGCTGGACGCGCTGAACCTTCGCCTACGCCGACAGCTGTTTCGGACATGATGCCAGCAAGAAGCCAGAGTCGTAGCGGTCTTGGCTCGGCTGCCGACGCGTACGCGAACACAGGGTACGACGTGGCTGGTGGTGGCAGGAGGAGCGCAGGCGATGCGCTTGACGAATTCGATGCGTCGACAGGTACACTTCCGCCCGGAGCTGCACAGCAAGCGCTGTTGCTACCCTACCGCACCACTGGTCGCCCGGTGTCGGCATCGTTCACGCCGAGCTCGAGCAAGCCCAAGCTGGATGAAGACATGTTCTGGGTGTCGAGCTCTCGTCCGCAGTCGCATATCTCACGTCCTGCATCGACATCGTCGCGTATTCTGCCGTCAATTTCGGGTGACAACACGCGCGATTCACGCCAGCAGGTGTCTACCTCGACGAGCTGGTCCATGGGTAGGATCGCAGAGCCCATGCAAGCGGAGGTGGTTAATGTCGAGTCGAGCTCAGAGGGTGGAACGCCGGGCACGGCGAGTGCACATGCGCCGCAGTTGATGCTCGGTTTGGAAACTTTCACGGCGGCGGGTGCGGCGGATGAGAGTGGGGAAGAGCAATTCTGGGACGCCGCCCAGGCTTACAATTCGTAACGATCCCGGCCGGCTGGATGGGGTGGGTTGACGTTGTTCACACTTCTCATACCAGTCTAATGTGTGACGTGTATAGTAGTTAATGAAGGTTCTTTCATTGATCGTTCATGATGCGCAGCTGGTCCGAGTGGGGCGAATGCGAACTGACTGGTGTTATACATGAGAGGTAGGAGGGTGGGGCGGGGAGATGGGGGTCAAAGGGGGAAGGGGGCCTTGACTACAGCCATGAGGGTGTAAGGCGAGGTGTGCACATTGTGTTGTTGTTCGTGTGTTGCCAAGGCCGGTGATTAGCGCTGTATGAGATTGTGTGGTCGGCGAACAGTTGATGCTGATTGGGATTGGGCGAGCGGTGAAGCTAGGGACTCGCGATGGGCGCCGGGCAACTGAGGCCGGACATGAGGAACAAAAGTGATATTCTGTCACGTGTGCACGTGACTAACGCTTAGTCAGCGTCTGCCAAGCACATTCCGTGGCTTGCCTCACCGCTCTCTCGTCGCTTCGCTCTTGCTTCGCTCCTAGTATATAGTCAAAGGTCTTCATCGGATCTCACCTTTCCCGGAATCCACTACCTTTACTATTCACATCCTGCATACAAGCTGTGCATTGTGTGACATTGGTAGCTTCTGTGCTTCTTTCCGACAAGTTCTTGCTTACTCCACCTCACGCATCTACCTCGAATTTCTTTCACACTCTCTTCACCGCTCAGCCCGCATACACCCCATCCATCTCATCACCATTCCCCCGACTACACGCGCCAGCAAGTCGTCTGACTTGCTTCCTTTCAACAACGACATCCACCTCCTTTCTCGCCGGCTGCACTCAACGTCGTCTTCCGACCGCTCCTTAACTCCGGCGACATCTACCATGCCCGACTCTCCCGCGGCCGTTCCTCCCACCGCCCCCGCCGGTGCGGCCAGTCCTCCCAGCGCTTCGCCTTCCCACCAGCCCGATATGAGCGCCCTCATGGCTCAGTTGCTCGCATCTTCTCTCAAGACCACGGAGCTGCTGGAGCAGCTGCTCGCTGGGCGCACCCCTACTCCCCAGTCGCCCTCGTTCGCGCCTACCCCACCTTCTTGCCACCTTGACGACCTCGCTCGTGCTTCCCTGCCAGCGCACGACGTCCAGCCTCTTCTCGACGTCGTCCGCGACACCACGAAGCTGCGCCCGAAGGATATTGCAATCTTCGATCCCGAGGACAAGGGCGACGTCGAACTATTTTGTCGCCGCATTCAGGACGTCGCGGAACTTCATCCCGCCTCCGTCGTCTGTGAGGCCCTGCCGCAATGCCTTTGCGGCCCCGCTCTCGACTGGTACGCCAACTTGGGCGCCGTCGACAGGGCCAGTCTGCAGCGCAGCCCTAGTGCATGGGTCCGTCTCCTCAAGGATCGCTTTGGTATGAGCAAAACGGAGGCATTCAACGAGCTCCAACACATGCGGTACAATCTCAATGCGGATTACAACGCCTATCATGAGCGCGGCATTCGCTTAGCCCGCATTGCCAACCAAGTCACGCCCCGACAAGTGGTCCAATGGCTGCTCCACGGCCTGCCCTTCGCTATGCAGGCGCAGCTCGTCACGGCCGCCGAAGACCCTGGCATTGATCCCAACGTCTTCCGCCGCAAGGCCCTCGCCGTTCGGGCGATCCTCCAACATGGTAAGGACCGTTTCGCCGCTGGCCGCGATCAGAACCGCCAGCTCCCCAACAATCGCAACCCTCAGCCTCCCCAGCCTCGTAATCTCGACCGTCCCGCTCGTCCCCCGCCCCGCCCTTGTCAGCACTGCCGCGGCTCCCACTGGGATGCCGACTGTCCGTCTCGCGCTAAAGCACTCCAGCTGTATAAGCCCTCCCCGCCCGCCATCGCCGCTCATCACGTGGACGGCAGTCCCGATCAGTCTCAACCCGACTATGAGACCCTCCAGTATGACGCGCTTCAGGAGGCATACCTATGCCATTCCCAAGACAACACGCCGGACCTCTCCTTCTCTTCTGATCAGAGCGCCGACCTTTCTCAGCACGTCGACTAGGAACTCGCGGGGGGAACTGTTCTCCAGCTCTCCCCGTCGCGCTGCCCTCCCGACAAGCCTCAGGCCTTGCCCATCATTGACGCTCACAACCCTCCCACCCCAACCTTTCATCTCCTGCCCTCCGATCTTCGCCTCCGCGTGCAGTCGCCCGATGGAGCCTCCTTCGAGGCTTGCTTGGACACCGGATCCACTGTATCGCTCATCGACCGCTCCTTGCTCCAGTCCTTCAAGCACTCCAGAACAAATGAAGTCATGGTAGTGGAAACGGCCAGCAGCCCCACCCGTACTCTGGGCGCCGCCGTCCTTACCATTGATATTCCGTGCCCGCCCCAAGCCATCGCGCGCACCACCGTGACCTGTCATATCCTGGAACGTCTTCCTCCTCGCCTCATCTTAGGAATGGATTTCATTATCGCCCACGGCATACTCTTTGACGCAATTAAGTCGATCATCCTGCTCCAATCTTGTGGCCTGCGCACCGCCGTTCAAATAGCTCGCGACTCTCCTGCGCCGTCCCCTATCGCCGCTCACGTCATCAGCCCTCCACCCGATGCTGTCCTCGCCCCCGACATGCGCGCGCCGCCTGATATGGACACTTATACGCTCCCCTTCACCATCGTCCCCGATCAGCCGCATTCAACCGAACTGCCGACCTTCGACACCGATTTTCCTCCAGCCGACCAAGCCCAATTCCTCGCTCTCTTTGAACGTTACCCAGATGTCTGGCGCCCAGGCCTTGGCATGCTCACCACCGGTGACGCTATGCGCCTTCCGTCCCGCGAACTCGACGCTGTTACGAACATCAGCGCCGGAAAGGAATATAGCAGTGTGACAAGCGGGAGGAGGCTTTCCCGATCCAGGTCAGGAATCGGGGTCCAGGGTGGGACTGCGGCAATCTCCGGGAGGGGCTCCCGGAAGTCATACCGAAGATCCCCCCTGCAACTAACTCATGTTCAGACGTCGATTGTATTTTAGCTTACTCACTATAGTAGGTGGAAATATCAGACCTTCTCCCGATCTCCCGCTCACCCGCTCCGCTACCTAGGCAACGATCCCGGGAGCAACACCCGGTACCACGCCCCTGGCCTCGATACAGACGCACCGCCACGTTCCGAGGTTCTAAGACCCCAGGAGCTTAACATTACAATCGACCTCCCCGTTGCCATCAACGCGGAGACCCCAGCTACTATGCAAACCCGTAGCCAGCCTCGTCCCGGCCCCCCGGACTCTGTTACGAGTTCGGGCAGCCCTACCCCCGAAAGTCCCGATTCAGGAGGCGACCCCGTCCAGGGGCTAGTCGCCGCCGTGCAGAGCCTAACCGCCCTGGTTGGAGGATTGGCCGACCAGATCCGGCTGCTCAACGGTGGTCGAGCCCCCGACCCCGCCGTCCCGATCCCGGCAGAACCTAGCCTCCCGCCCATGGGGCATCCGGGAGACCTTTCTCCGGAACGCGAGACCTCGGAAGAACGGTACGCCCGCGCTACCCGCCTTATGGGCGAGCGCGAGGCCAATCCCCAGCCGGTACCCCCGGGAGCTCCCGTCGTAGCTACCAACTGGGACCTTACGGAGGACTACTCCTCCCGGGTCAAGACCCCGGAAGTCAGCGTTGCCGCCCCTTCCTGGGACGGCAAGCGCGACGAGCTGGAGGCTTTCATCGAACAATGCACCCTCCATTTCGATCTTAACCCGGCACGTTTCCCCTCCGACCCCCGCCGGGTCTTATGGGCCCTAGCCCATATTTCGGGTGTACCCCGGGAGCGACTCCGCAACCTGCGCCAGGCCCGCCCGGAAATCAACCTGTTCCACAAGTGGGATACGTTCTGTGCCGATCTTCGCCGCACCTATGGGGATCCTAACCCGGGACACACCGCCCGGGTCAAGCTCCAGCGGCTGCGTCAATCGGGAAGCGTTAGCGCTCACGCTGCCGAGTTCTTGGCCCTAGCCACTAAGGCTAACGCTACCGACAATCAGCAACTGCTGACGACCTTCCAGCTTAGTCTCCGGGAGAGCCTCCGGCAGAAGCTCCTCCACGTGGAGACCCACGACCTGCACGAGTACATTGACACCGCTATCCAAACCGAGCAGCGAATGTACGAAATCGGCTTGGTGACCCCGGGTCACTCAGACCCCCCGGGTCGCCCGGAACGCCGTCCCGAACTTCGGGGCGGTCGCTCACCCAATTCGACGGTACCCCATCGCGAGACCCCCAACAAGCGGGGTGATCCGCCCCGCCCCGGGCTGGCCAGCCGGGAGCTTCCCGACGAGGTCCGCAAGTACCATCGGGAAAACAACCTCTGCTACGGGTGCGGGGGCCCTCACGCAGTCCGGGACTGCCCAAAGGCCGCCCAGACTCGGCCCCTCCAGGCCAACGTGGCTATCCTAGACCCCGCCAACGGCGATCTTTTGGTCCAACCCCTGGTCCCGGACGTCCCGGAGACCCGGTGGTCCGGGGAGGATGAAGCCACACCTACCAACGGCGAGGATGACCTACCCGATGACCGCTCCGTCCTTTCCTATGACCCGGAGTGGGACCCCGAGTCCACCGACCACCCTCAATCTCCCCCGGTGAGGGCCAACATCGCCCAACTTCGCCAGGACCCGGGACTCGTGGATCTCAGGAGCCATGTAGCGGCCCTCATCCCTCCCGCCGAGCCGGTGATCAGCGGGGGCACCATCCGGGTACACCGACACCCCAGCATCCCGGTGTATGAGTGCTGGGTCACGCTGGCCGGGTGCCGGGCCCGGGCCCTAATCGACGGGGGCGCCACCGCTTCTTTCGTGGACAGGGCCATGCTGGATCGGGAGGTGGGCGTCCCGGAAGCCCTCCGGGCCCCGGTGCGTACCGCAACCTTCGACTCCCGCTCAGAGGATATCACCCACACTATCCGGGCATCGGTCAGCCTTGCGGGCGTCCCGGTTACCCCGAATCATCAATTCTACGTCGCACCCCGCATCTCCGATTATGATATCATCCTAGGAATGGATTGGATTGAAAAGACCGAACCGGTACTCAATTATCAAACCCAAACCATGCACTTCCCGCTCCCGGGAGGAGGGGGTTACTATTAGATTCTAAAAGTCAATCGATGCGAAGTAGCTATCGCGGCGTTAGTTTATCCAATGTTAGATACGACTTACAACACTCGGTAATGGATGTTTGACATCCGATATCCTATTTCCTAAGTTGCGATCTTGGGAGAGTGTCGTGAGTCGTTAAGTCCGTGCTCGAACTGTCACAGAGTTTGATGTCTGTGACTTAGTAATGCTAGGACAATATCGATATTGAACGGGGCGCAGCGGTTAGAAGCTTCGAAGGATTTGGACGAGGAAGATCAACATCCAATATCGGATGTTGATGCTAGTCGTCAGATCTTATAAGTCGATAAGTAAGGTAGTGATTCGATAAGTTCTATTCACTTTCTCGGGTGCTGGTCCCGGGTCTTATATACATATGTCTTGATCCTAACTCGTACAGCGAAGGTGTCCCCATCTTCGCTATACTCCCTATGCGTTTCCTATAGTGACTATCTTGTCCTCCGTCTATGTCCCCAACACTCGTTATTGAGTGTTTCTCTTCATCATGTGGGCCCTTATTCCGCCACTGAGCCTCGTACCTCAGTCATGATTGGTTCGTGTCTCGTCCGCCCGTCCTTCTCTCCTCTTCCATGCTAGGTAGAAGGTTCCGTTCGGGGCGGACCGGTTTGCCACCCCTCTAATGTGGTCCTGTCATTGGGCGATGAGTGTGTGGGTTCGTAACTGAGGTTCATGATTCGTCGAGCGGTCTCAACATTTGGTATCGAATGTTGAGACCTGTCAGCGGACCAATGAGGGTACTGTCGGGTGTCGCGTGGGCGCGGGAAATGTCTAAATCCGCCCGGCGAACATTGGGACCGGTGTCTCGACATTCGCCGTCGCGTGTACAACACTCACTACTGAGTGTTGTGTGCCGATATGTGATGTGCCCGATTGCGAGATGAAAAGCTGATTCGTAAGGCGAATCCAACAGTCCCCCTCATCGAGCACTCACATCACACGGCACAGACAAGTACATTTCGATCAAGGCATTTTGCATTGGACTGCTACTCTTCATATTCCTGGTCCGCGTTTCCACGTCCAGTCTTACGTCCGACGAGTGCTTCACGCTCGTCGAACATCTTTCGAAGAGTGCCGGCAATCCTAATGACGTTGGCCGGAGTCCAGAGGCGAGGTTTGTTCTTCTCGCCCCTCACGTTCCTGTCGCCCTTGATGCCGGCTTCCGCTGCTTGTCGCAGCTCCTCCAGTCCAGCTCGGATTTCACCCGCGAGTACCACTCGTCGGGTGCGCTTACCTTCGAATCCTGTTCCTCGACAAATCCTGCCGCTGACGATGCAGGCGTCGCAGGCACCCTTGTCTGTTGCGCGATTCCGGCCCATGTGGTTGACACCGGCGCCGTACGTGCAAAGGATCCTGCGCGTCTCGCAGGGTTTGCACGACGGTTCGGCGACGCGAATCCCGGGATGCAGGTCGTCACCATGCTTGGGGAAGTGCTCGGATGAGCAACGTACTTCCCCAGCAGGTACGACGAACCTGCGTTGCTTCTCCAGGCCGATATCGGGGTCCATCGGTCCGGACCAAGCAAGATGCGGTGGCAAGGGCCACCTCGCGCATCCACCAGCGGGCTCGGGTGCCAGGCTGGGAGGGTCTCGACGAGAGGCGCTTGCATCCTCTTCGTCGTCGTCGTCGATGAGATTGCCCTCGTCGTCCTGAGGGCATCGGAAAAGGGATTGCTGGCTGGGCGGGGGGAGCTCAGCGGCGATCATGTTGGAGGAGGTGGAAGCGAGGGAGGTGACGTTGCGCGTCGACCTCAACCTCAAACCGCCTGTGCTCGGTCGAGCGGATGCAGGCGTCGTGGGTGCCGTGCTCTCCGGAGCAGAGGGCGGCGAGAATGATCCATCCGTCGTGCCACGCCGGGCAGGGGGCGAAGGTGAAGTCGTGTCTCTTGAGGTGGACCGCGATGACGCCGAGCCACGATTGGCAGGCGACGGAGGTGGGGAAAGTGGTACTCGAATGGGCGGTGGAGATTCCGATGCTGCGCCTGTTGAGGCGGGCAGCGGCGAGTCCGAGCCACGGGTGGCGGACGGCGAGATCGAAAGCAACTGCACTTCCCCGTGGAAGGCAGGCGAGAGATGGGGAGGAGTCGTTGAGGTAATGGCCGTGTCGCGATTGACAGAGGGCCCGGCGAAGTCGTTCCTAGCCATGCTGTCGACAGCAGAGGGCTCGTCATCGTCGATGTCCATGGCATCCGGGCCAGAGGGACAAGTCGTTGGTGCCGTGGTGGTGACGGCGGCGTTGTCGGTGGTGGTGGTGCTCGCCGTCTGAGCTGCGCGCCTCGCGGCGGCAGCTAGTACGGCCCGGCGTTGGGCCTCTCGTTGCTTCTTGGACATCGCCATTGTCGTCGGCGGAGGAAAGGAGTGTGGTGGTGGTGGTGAGGAAGGAAGAGAGAGAGAAGGAGGAGAAGAAGGAGAAGAGAGGGAAGGCGAAGGAGCTGAGTTCAGGATCTCTTTGTCTTCTTCCGCCTTCTCTCTTTGTCTGATTGTTCGGTTCTCCGCAAGTAGGGTCGGTGACATTCCTATAGTGCGTTTTCCAAGTCTGGCTCGCTTCTTCGAGGGCACTTGAGCGGTGTGAGGGTTTGTAGATACTGTTCTGCGCAGCCGTTTAATGAAGTCGATGCGCCGCGAATGCGCAGAAGATATTCGGTTTCGGGTTACTGACATTCAGTACTGAATGTGGCGGCGGTGTGTGAGCTTTGGGAGGGCCGATAATTGTTTTTGGTTGACCTTCGTAGGTCTTTTTATCCTTTTTCTGATTTTTGTTTCGTGTTTGAATTTTCCTTGAGGCGTTTCGGCAAGCTGTCAAGTAATGCCGGGTATTTACATAGACAGGGTCCAACATTCATTACTGAGTGTTGGGTTTCATTGTCGGTTTTTGGCATTGGATCCCGAGTGCGTCCCTGTTGGTCGTAATCTTATTCTTCTCGAGCGCCTTTGTCAGGATATCGGCCAATTGATCGTTTGTCGATACTGGTTTCACAGAGAGCACACCTGATTCCTGGTACTCTCGTGTGATGTGGTACTTGAGCCTAAAATGCTTAGTTCTGTTATGGAACTTCGGCTCTTTGCTGAGCTCGATTGCTGCTCTGTTGTCCACCATGAGGTCTGTCGGGGTTTTGATTTGCAAGCCGAGTTCAGACATTACCCATCGAGTCCATATGATCTCCTTGCCGGCCTCTGCCATCGCGACGTATTCAGCGTATGTGGTGGAGTCCGTGATGATCGACTGGAGTTTCGATACCCAGCTGTACGGCATTGAAGCGACAGTGTTGACAATTCCAGATGTGGATCGCGATGTCTCAGTGTCCCCCGCGTGATCTGCATCGGTGAATGTGCGCAACCATTTTCCAAAGTCAACATTCGATGCTGAATGTTGGGAATCGAGTATGCGTCTGTACATTAGTCCATGCGTGTTAGTTCCCTTGAGGTAACGGAGTAGGTGTTTCGCTTGGACCATGGCATTAGCATGCGGATGTGCGAGTTCTCGGCTGAGCTTTTGGATCGCGAAGGCGATGTCAGGCCTGGTGCAGGTGGCTATGTATAGCATCTGGCCGATGATGCTTCTGTACGTGGAGTGTTCTTGTGGGGGGGAGTGGTTCCCCTCCTTTGAGGTCGCTGCTTGGATTAAGTGGTGTATGGACGATGTTTGCGGAGTCTAAGCCATATGTTGTGAGGAGGCGATTGATGTAGCTGGTCTGCGTAAGGTGGATCGTCTTCGAAGTCTGTTCGACTTGTATGCCAAGGATGTAATCCAATAGCTCGCCGCCGGTCATCTTGAAATGCTTTCGGAGCTCGGTCATGACACTGGAGGCTGAATCTTTGTTCTCAGCGAAAATGAGGATATCATCAACGTAGAGTGTCAAGATCACACGACCAGTCTCAACATTTGGTACTGAATGTTTGATATATAGTGCCGAATCGTGTTTGCTCCTTGTGAATCCCATTCCTCGCAGTGTGGAGTCCGCCTTGTGGTACCAAGTCCGCCCAGCTTGCTTGAGTCCGTAGAGTGACTTATTGAGCTTGCAGACCGTTCCATCGGGTGATCCTCGTGGATAATCTGGTGTTGGCGGCGGTCTCATGTAGAGGTCCTTGTCGATCTCCCCGTTCAGGTATGCGGTCGAGACGTCCATTTGATAGATGCTCCACCCAACTTGTAAGCTGATGATCATCAAGAGTCTCAGAGTGGAGATCTTGACTACTGGGGCGAAGGTCTCATCATAGTCGATGCCGTGTTTCTGGGCAAATCCTTGAGCCACAAGTCTTGCCTTGTACTTATCGATCGATCCATCTGACTTTCTCTTAATCTTGAAGACCCATCGGCTACCGATGATGTTGGATCCAGATGGTGGTTTGGTCATTGTCCATGTGTTGTTGTCCTTGTGTGACAGAAGTTCTTTATCGATTGCTTCTTTCCACAAGTTCCAATCTGGTCTTCGATGCGCTTGAGCGATTGTGCGAGGTTCATCATCGAGTTGGCCAACTGGATCGGTGGTCTCAACATCTGATACCGAATGTTCCAACTCGTCGACGATTTCTCGTACCGCGTTGGCCTGGAGTCTTGGCGATCCCGGCGGTGACCCAGGAGGAGTCGCTATTCCTTGCGCGCGTTCTTCTGGGGTAAGGTAAGGCAAAGTATTGCGCTCAGGGATTTCGTTGAGGGTTGCGACATCTGTGTTGTTGATGCGTGTTTCGGTGGGTGAGTCTCCAACATTCAGTACTGGGTTGTCGTACTCGTCACTGGATGTTGGCAACCTCGCGTCTGATTCACGAATCCCAGCGAAGGGGAATGAGGTCTCATCGAAGGTGCAGTGAACCTGTGTCAGGTATTGACATTCGTTCTTATCGTATAGCTTGTAAGCCTTGGTTCCTGGCGTCACGCCGAGGTATACGCAAGGCACGGCTCGATTGTCCAAAGTGGTTCGTTTTTCGGCGGGAATATGGGCAAATGCTGCACATCCGAAGGTGCGTACCATAGTCAGGTCCGTAGGTCTGCCATACAACGCTTCGTATGGCGTCTTCATGCCGTTTCCTTTGGTTGGTAACCGATTGTTGAGGTACACGGCATGCAGGAGTGCGTCACCCCACATGGTGTCTGGGACGCTTGACTGAATCATGATGCAACGCACTATGTTGAAGAGCGTTCGATTCATTCTCTCCGCGACACCATTCTGCTCGGGAGCGAACGGTGATGTCCGTTCGTGTAGTATGCCGTGTCGGCCAAGATAGTCTGCCATTTCGTTACTCGTGTACTCCCCTCCATTGTCAGTACGGAGTCGTTTCATCTGATTGCCAGTTTGCCTTTCCATGACTGTCTTGTACTCTTGCAGGCATCCAAAGACTTCACTCTTGCGAGAAATGAGATAAACCATTGTGAATCGAGTGCAATCGTCAATGAATGTGACTGCGTATTGATGGCCTTGTGGAGTCTCATCTGGAATCGGGCCCTTGACGTCGGAGTGTACAAGCTGAAGTGGGGTGTCAACACTCAGTACTGAGTGTTGAAAGGGCAACTTGGATGATTTACCCACTTCGCAGGTTTCGCACTTGGGTTGTGACTTTCGCGTGTCGATAGTCATTCCGGGGACTGATTTGGCAATCTCTTCAAGACGTTGTTTTCCTGGATGCCCGAGGCGTTTGTGCCAGTCGTCAGCCTTGGTGCTGTGATCAGCGGCGAGTCCGGCGAAATCTATACCGACCTGGTCGACGTATGTGAGCGGTCCGATGTGTACACCTCTGCAGGTGACTCTTCCGCTTCTAGTTTGGGCGATCGTTTGCTTGTCGGTCGTTGTAATTCTGACTTTCCTTCGCATGATTCCTGTTGACAGCAAGTTGACGCTGAAGGATGGTATATAGGCGACGTTGGTGAGGGTGATCCTATTGGTTAACCCGTTTCCTACGTTGACTTCCATTTCTACAGTACCGAGTCCTTCGATCTTGACTGGGACATCGTTTGCAACCCAGATTGGTTTCATTGAGACGCCAATGTGAAGGTCCGAGAAGAGATCTTTGTTACAGCAGATGTGTCTGCTCGCACCTGAGTCCATGAGCCACATCGTCGTTCGGGGATGTGTTGAGTCGGTAATTGAGTACGCGTTCTCATTATTGGGTCCCTGGACTCGGTTCTGAGTGTTTGACCCTGGATTATTGGATCCCCCGACTCGGTTCTGAATGTTTGACCCTGGCCGGTCTACCTTTGGGTTATTGCAGTTCCTTGACAAGTGCCCCTTTTGTTGGCAATTGTAACAAGTCATTTGTTCGATGGGGACCTTCTTCTTACTCTTGGACATTGGACGCTGAGTGTTCTTCTTTCCCTTCTTGTTCCCATCACTCGCGTAGTATGCCGAAGAGTTGTTCTTGTGTTTGCTTTCCAGTCCATGGTTGTTGAGTCCCAAGCGTAGTTCTTCACTCCTGAGCCTAGTGACGATGGAGTCGAGCTCGACTTTCTCGTCGATGGTCTGACTTGCGACAGTGAACATTTCGTTTTCGTTCCCAATCCTGTGTATGATCATCTGTCCTTGTTCTCGGCGAGCTCGGTACGTTTCTTTGATCTGAGCCGCTATGTTCTCGTATTCCTTCCGTAGTCCTTTCATTAGGATACTGTACTTCTTGTGGAAGGTAATGGTATATCCAGCAAGCATGAGGTGATCTGCGAGTTGATTGATGCGACCGACGAAGCCGTCGATGGTTCGTCTGTCTTGCCTTAGGCTGTTGAATTCCGTCTCCATCTCTTCGAGCTGCCACTTCATGGATTTGGCAAATCGATCCTCGAGTGTCGTCCATATCTGGTGAGCGTCCTCGAGATCATTGATGGTGTGCTTGATGTCGTTCGATAAGCTACTTCTGAGCATGCCGCATGCGGTCAGGTTTGCGTTCAGCCAATCTCCATATGCGGTGTCGTCTTCTGATGGTCGGGGTAAAGTCCCTCTGACGATTCCGTACACCCGTATTCCCTTTTGCATCAATACATCGATACATTTATCTTTCCATGTGTAGTAGTCTTTGGCTTGTTCGAGTTTCGGTAGTCGCAGGTGGTTTTGCGATGCATTCGATTCCGTCATTGTGAACACAGATCCGGGTGTCGGCGAGTTGCGAGGGGTGTTGATATTTGTGGTTACGTTGGCGACACTCAGTGATGAGTTGTCGAATTCGTTGGTGTCTTGTGTGTCCCTGCTGATAGTTTCAGCGATCGAATCGAGGGGACGTGATCTTGAGCGAGTTCCTCGGTAGGTACCTTCAGAGTTTCCGTCAGGCGTTGGGCTCATAACCTATTAGATTCTAAAAGTCAATCGATGCGAAGTAGCTATCGCGGCGTTAGTTTATCCAATGTTAGATACGACTTACAACACTCGGTAATGGATGTTTGACATCCGATATCCTATTTCCTAAGTTGCGATCTTGGGAGAGTGTCGTGAGTCGTTAAGTCCGTGCTCGAACTGTCACAGAGTTTGATGTCTGTGACTTAGTAATGCTAGGACAATATCGATATTGAACGGGGCGCAGCGGTTAGAAGCTTCGAAGGATTTGGACGAGGAAGATCAACATCCAATATCGGATGTTGATGCTAGTCGTCAGATCTTATAAGTCGATAAGTAAGGTAGTGATTCGATAAGTTCTATTCACTTTCTCGGGTGCTGGTCCCGGGTCTTATATACATATGTCTTGATCCTAACTCGTACAGCGAAGGTGTCCCCATCTTCGCTATACTCCCTATGCGTTTCCTATAGTGACTATCTTGTCCTCCGTCTATGTCCCCAACACTCGTTATTGAGTGTTTCTCTTCATCATGTGGGCCCTTATTCCGCCACTGAGCCTCGTACCTCAGTCATGATTGGTTCGTGTCTCGTCCGCCCGTCCTTCTCTCCTCTTCCATGCTAGGTAGAAGGTTCCGTTCGGGGCGGACCGGTTTGCCACCCCTCTAATGTGGTCCTGTCATTGGGCGATGAGTGTGTGGGTTCGTAACTGAGGTTCATGATTCGTCGAGCGGTCTCAACATTTGGTATCGAATGTTGAGACCTGTCAGCGGACCAATGAGGGTACTGTCGGGTGTCGCGTGGGCGCGGGAAATGTCTAAATCCGCCCGGCGAACATTGGGACCGGTGTCTCGACATTCGCCGTCGCGTGTACAACACTCACTACTGAGTGTTGTGTGCCGATATGTGATGTGCCCGATTGCGAGATGAAAAGCTGATTCGTAAGGCGAATCCAACAGTTACGCCACCACCCCAGTTCAACCCACCGGTCCTCCGCTGCTTACCAATGGACAGGATCCCGTCCCGGGGGAGAACTGTTTTGCTATCCACCCCAGCTCTTTGGAGCCACCCCGGGCCCCAGGCCTCCCGGAAGAGTACCGGGACTTTTCGGACGTGTTTGATGAGGCCAACGCTGACGGGCTCCCGCCTCGCCGGCCCCACGACCACCAGATTAACCTCCTTCCCGGAGCTCAAATCCCGCATGGCGCACTATACTCCCTCTCCGGGAGAGAAATGGAGGAACTTAAGACCTATCTTGATAAGATGCTTGAGATAGGGTTCATCCGGCCGTCCAAGAGCCCGGCAGCCGCCCCTATCATCTTCGTCCCAAAGAAAGATGGCAAACTCCGCCTTTGCGTCGACTACCGGGCCCTCAACAGCATCACCATCAAAGACAAGTACCCGATTCCCCTGATCTCCGAGCACCTGGACTGCCTCTCCCGGGCTAAGATTTACACGAAATTGGATCTTAAGGGGGCCTACAATCTTGTTCGCATCGCGGAGGGCGACGAATGGAAAACAGCCTTCCGGACCAGGTACGGGAGCTATGAATACTTAGTTATGCCCTTTGGGCTATGTAACGCTCCGTCTACCTTCCAGCGTCTTATGAACCACGTTCTCCACGACCTCTTGGATGTCACCGTAATAGTGTATTTGGACGATATCCTCATATTTTCCGTCGACCCCGCAGAACACACCTCTCACGTCCGGGAGGTGTTGAGACGCCTCCGAGACCACAAGCTGTACTGTGCCCCGGAAAAATGTGACTTCAGGACCTCGTCCGTCGAGTTCCTCGGGTACCGGGTCAGTCCCGGGGGGATCAGCATGGACCCCGGTAAAGTGGACGCGGTGACGTCCTGGCCCGAACCGGTCACCATCCGGGACATCCAGGTCTTCCTAGGATTTGCCAATTTCTATCGCCGCTTCATCCGGCACTACTCCCGGGTGGCGTCCCCGCTCACCGATCGGCTCAAGAACAAGGCCTCCGGTAAAATCAACTTGGAGCCCCGTGAGCGGGAAGCCTTCACCCGTCTCAAGGAAGCCTTCACTACCGCTCCAATCCTACAACACTTCGACCCCTCCCGGCTCACAGTGATCGAGACAGATGCTAGTGATTACGTCGTGGCTGCCGTACTCTCCCAGTGGCATGCCATCCCGGGAACCGACCCCGGGGCCGTACCCCGGCCCTCGACCCACCGGCTTCACCCGGTAGCCTATTGGTCGCGAAAGATGCAGCCCGCCGAGCGCAATTACGAAATACACGATAAGGAGCTCCTAGCGATCGTGGACGCGTTGCAGGAATGGAGACATTACCTCCACGGGCTCCAGGAGCCGTTTGAGGTGCTCACCGACCACCAGGCCCTCCAATATTTCCAAACAAAACGGCAACTTAACAGGCGGCAGGCCCGGTGGAGCATGGCTCTCGGGGAATTCACGTTTACCATTACGTACCGACCCGGGACCCAGGCAACCCGCCCGGACGCTCTGTCCCGGCGCTCCGATGGTCATCCCAACACCACCACTACCAACCATCAGCATGACCCCGCTAACGTCGCGGTCCTCCTACCCCCTCACCTGTTCCAAGATTCCGGGCTGGCGGAACAACAAACCCCGGCCGCGCACCGGATATCTGACGTAGCCCCGGACCCCGATCCCCTCCCGACCAGTCCCGTGTCCCCCGACGAAGTTAGACAAATCCTAGAACGCTATCACGACCACCCAACGGCGGGACACCCGGGAGTGGCCGCGACCCTCGAATTAGTCCGCCGTCACCATTCCTGGTCAACCCTCAAGCAAGATGTCACGGAGTACGTCCGAACCTGCGGGGCCTGTAAGCGCGCTAAGGCACCCCGGCACAAGCCTTACGGACTGCTACTCCCGCTTGAGGCCCCGTCCCGGCCGTTCGGGACCATCACCATGGACCATATCGAAGGTCTCCCGCCTTCCCGGGCGGGTGGCCTCACATTCGACTCCGTTCTCGTCGTCGTCGATCGCCTCACCAAATACTCGCTTTTCCTCCCGGCTCGCAAGTCCGATACGGCTAAGGACCTCGCCCACATGCTGTTCTCCCGTGTCTTTGCCTATTTTGGACTCCCGGACACCATCGTCTCGGACCGGGGGCGCACGTTTGTAGCATCCTTGTGGAAAGACATATTAGCTGCCCTTGGAACCACCCCGGCCCTCTCGACAGCCTATCATCCGCAAACCGACGGCCAAACGGAGCGTATCAACCAAAACTTAGAAGTTTTCCTCCGATTCTATGTTAACTACCAGCAAGACGACTGGGCTGCATGGCTGCTGTACGCCCAACTTACGCTTAACAATAGGGTGTCAGCTACTACCGGACTCCCGGCCACCCTACCCCTATTTGGCTTCACTCCGCGAACCCTCCCCGGCTCCCCGGCCCTCTCCCCGGATGGTGCTCCGCCCTCCGACTCGTCCTTCCGGAAGCTCCTCGAACACTGCCAAGTCAACATCAACCACGCTGCCGGTATTATGTCACGATATGCGAACCGTTCCAGGATGGACCGGTCTTTTTCCGGGGGTGATATGGTGCTACTCCGCACCCGGCATCTCCGACAAGATCGACCGTCCCGGAAGTTAGGGAACCCGCTAGCGGGACCGTTTCGTGTCCTCCAGGCGGTAGGCTCCCGGGCTTACAAGCTGGACCTCCCGCCTGCCTGGAAAATCCACCCGGTCTTTCATGTCAGCCTCCTGGAACCGCACTCCCCAGACACCCGGCCGTCCGAGCACGCCCCGACGTCCCGGCGCCTGGAGGACGACCGACAAGATTTTGAAGTGGAAGATATCCTAGCTTCCCGGGAGACACGTCGAGGGCTACAATACCGGGTGAAGTGGGCGGGGTACACCCAACCTACCTGGGAGCCCGCGATTCACCTGGAAAACAGCCAAGAACTGCTCCAGGAATTCCATCAGCGGCGGCCCGGGAGCCAGGTTAACTCCCGGGACTGCTGACTCCCGGTCGCCATCGCGCAGTCCCGGTTGGACAGGCCTGCACGGTGTCGGTTACTACCGCGACCCCCCCCCCCGAGGTAACCCGCGGACGGGGCGCGACTACTCACCTCGACCCGGGACGCGGGGTACTTGTCGGAAACAGCTCATCCCGACAGACGTGTTGCGTCCAGGGTTATTTCCCGACCCCCCATTCTCAGCCGAAGGACAGAACACTCCTCAACCACACACACACACAGCACTCAGGGTTCGGGGACAAATACATTTTCATTCCCGGGGTCCTAATGACCCCGGACACACTACAAGACCACGCTCCCGGGATCCTAACGACGCCCCCTACGAGAAGGAGTGCGGGGACGGGACTCGTACACATCCGAGTCCACCATCACCACATCCTCGTCGGAGTCCTCCCCGGACTCCCGGCTGCGGCCCTCAGCCCCCGAGGACTCCTCGTCGCGGGAGTCGTCCCGGGAGCCCTCCCGGGAGCTGCCACGGCGGCGGGGGCGGATGGGAGCCCGCATGTCCCTCACCACCGCCTGAGCGCGGCGACGCTGGGCACGCCTCTCCGGCTCGGGAGAGGCGGGGCGAAGCCCACTCAACGGGAGGCGCTTCCCCCCGGCCTGAAAGCTCCCCGGGGGGCGCTTTCCTCCCATCTGGGAGCTCCCAGGCAAACGCTTCCCCCCGGTTTGGGAACGAGACCCTCCAGCCCGGGGGGGCCTTTCCCGCGTCGGGGTCCCGGGGCGCTGCCTTTTTGCGCGCGCCAACTCCGGGGTCGCCGGAGCATAACCCGGGGGAGAGGACCCCCGGGGGCGGGACGGCCCAGCCTCAGCATTGGGGCGGGGAGCAGCCGCCACGCGAGCGGGAGCGGCGGCGGGGACAGGGGCGGGAGCAGGGGCAGGGGCGGGGACGACCGGGGGCGGGGGAGGCGGCGGGACGCCCAGCTCCTGAGTAATGCCTCCAAAGGCATGACTCACACCCTCCACGTAACGGAGGATGTTCTCGTCCCGGTACGACCAGGCGAGACGGCGCTCCGCGCCCACGGCAGCGGTCCGGCGCAAGACTTGCACCAGCGCGGCGATGACGCCCGCTGCGTGCGAGGCGGCCTCCCGGGCCCCGGCCATATGCTGCTCCCCGGGAGCATCGAAAGGGCACATCTGGCGGAGGGCCAGAGGTGCGTCGTGCACGAGGGTGGTCTGTTTCCACCCCCGCTGGCCCCGGGGAGGCCGGGAGCTCGGGGCACTGCCGCCAGCGCCGGAGGACGCCCCAGCGGGAGACTCGGGAGCCCGGGGTCTACTCCCCGCCTTGGCTTGCCTCCGAGCCTCATACCGAGCACGCGCTGGGGCGTACTCGGCCGCCAGGTACTCCAGGAGGTCAGCCGCGGAGAACGAGGTAAAAGGCATCCCGGGGTTAGGACGTTGTCCCCGGGATCGGAGGATAAGGTAAGCCTCCATCAGGAAGCCACCCTCCTGGCGCCCCGTAATGTCCGGGACGCGACCTTGCCAGTCGCAGGGATACCCCGCGGCATGGCACCTCTCACACGCGGCAGGCTGACCGTCCCGGGGGTCTCCCGGACCCCCGACGTCCCGGTGAGCAAAACCCAGGGAGCACTGCGGGTGGGGCTTTTTCTTGCTGTTGGCGCAAGACCAACAGTGCCCGTACCCCTCGGAAGCGGGAGGGGGACCCCGTGCTCGAACCTCCCGGACCAACTCCGCCAGCCTCCCGGGATCCCCAATCGGTACGCCAGCCCCGGGAGTCGGGGCGGCCACGTTCGAGAATCCGGGGGTGACCCCACTGGGGGGAGCCACCGCGGTGCTGGCATCCTGGCCCGGGAGCCCGGGAGCATGCTGCCCATCTTCCCGGCGCGGAGATGTGTTCCGCGCCGGGGACTCGTCCACGACCCTGGAAGCCGGGATCAAATCGGCTCCAGCTTCCCCGCCCTCCCGAGCGGGGGACTCGTCCGCATACAGGGAGACCACGTCTCCCTCTTGGGCCACGTATCGGCCCGACTTGTCCACGACCTCCAGGGCACTCACTCCCCGGGACTCGTCCACAACCTCCGGGGCACTAACACCCCGGGACTCGTCCACAACCTCCGGGGCACTAACACCCCGGGACTCGTCCACAGCCATTACATTTTCGGGGGCGGGGGCAGAGCCTCCCGCGACCCCAGAGTCGGGACCACCGCGCCGGGTGGAAGATTGGGTTGCTGCGTTCGAATGAGAAAGGCAAAAGATGTCAGTGATCAGTCCCTGCCTCGTACCTCGGGTCCCGGAACAGTACTTACTACGCATAGTCTTGATGTACGTTACCGAGCGTTAGAACGTAGGATGTGGAAGAAGGGAAAGAACCAGGAACGGGAGCGAGGCGAGTTTTATATACAGAGGAGGGGTTAGCGCTCAGCCCGCTGCGCCACCCCGCTGCGCACGCCCCGCCAGGTACACAAAGCGTCCGTTCCTGACCCCTTTGTTCGCGGAGCGGGTTACGCGTGGTGGGGCCGGGGCTCCCGCGTGGTTCCTAAGATCCGGGAGCGCGCAAGTGGCCACGGGGACGTCGGCCATCCCGGGGGGGGGGGGGGTAATGTTACGAACATCAGCGCCGGAAAGGAATATAGCAGTGTGACAAGCGGGAGGAGGCTTTCCCGATCCAGGTCAGGAATCGGGGTCCAGGGTGGGACTGCGGCAATCTCCGGGAGGGGCTCCCGGAAGTCATACCGAAGATCCCCCCTGCAACTAACTCATGTTCAGACGTCGATTGTATTTTAGCTTACTCACTCTAGTAGGTGGAAATATCAGACCTTATCCCGATCTCCCGCTCACCCGCTCCGCTACCTAGGCAACGATCCCGGGAGCAACACCCGGTACCACGCCCCTGGCCTCGATACAGACGCACCGCCACGTTCCGAGGTTCTAAGACCCCAGGAGCTTAACAGACGCCAACCCGCAGAAGTTTAAGCCGCGCCCCTACCGAGTTTCGCCACGAGACCGTCAAGCTATCGACGAAGTCTTCGACGAACTCGCTCGCCAAGGCCGGCTCCACAAAGCGCCCCCGGGTACACCTTGCGGGTGGCCAGTTTTTGTCGTCTATAGAAATGGTAAGCCTCGTCCCGTTGTGGATCTCCGCCAGCTCAACGCAGTCGTTACGCCCGATCACTACCCGCTCCCCACGCCGGACAAACTTCGTGAGCGCCTCGCTGGCGCTCGCTTCATCACCACGTTCGACTTACGCAAGGCCTTCTATCAGATGCCCTTGCACGAGGAGGACAGATGGAAAGCCACTGTACTAACCCACCGTGGCCAGGAGATGCTCTCCTGTACCATCATGGGGCAGTCACGGTCCGTGGCGTTCCTTCAGCGCACTCTCACCGACGCTTTCGCGGCAGCTGGCCTCGGCGCCAAAACCTTCATTTACGTCGACGATTTTGGCGTCCGCTCGGCCACCCTTGATGAGCATCTGCTCGACGTTGCAGCGGTCCTTGACGTCATCTCCCGCCTCGGCCTGACCTTGGCTCGGGACAAAGCTCATGTCGCACGCCGCGAAGTTCCCTTGCTGGGCCACTTAGTGTCCGGCGTCGGTACCCGTACTCTTCCCTCCAAGTGCGATGCAATTCAACGCATTGAGTACCCTCTGACCCTCAATCAGCTTGAGCATGTGATAGGATTCTTTTCCTATTATAAGAGCTATGTGTCCCGTTTTGCCACCATCATCCATCCCCTCCAGCGCATCAAGACCCAACTGCTGCGCGGCGCACCCGTTGGCGGACAGGCCAGGAAAAAGCACTGCTCCTCGACTCCCGTTCCTCACGACCCGGCCGCTCTTCAGGCGCTGCACGAGCTCAAAGCGATCCTACAAGATAAGGTCCTGCACTTCCCCAATTACAACAAGCCCTTCTTGCTGTACGTCGACGCGTCTCAACAGCACGGTTTCGCTTTGGCTTTGCATCAGAATGTGGACCCCCCATCGTCCATGCCACCACAACCAGCCGAGGTCCCAATCTGGTTCGATTCCAGAGCTCTTCAGCCCACTGAGCGGACTTACTGGCCGACCGAGCTTGAGGCCGCCGCGGCCGTCTGGGCCCTGCAACGTGTTAAGCGCTTTCTCGACGCCTCGCCCGGTCCCCATTTACTCTTCACCGACCACCAAGCTGTAACGTTGATCGCCGATGCTAAGCCCTTCTCGACCACTCCCGCTGCGCATAACCCCCGCCTTGTCCGTTTTGCACTCATTCTCGCCGAATTCCGCCCAAAACTCACCATTCCCCATCGCAAGGGGATCTACATGACGCACGTCGATGCGCTCAGTCGGATCCAGGCAGCGGAGGAAACAGGTTTAGTCGCACACGCCCACAATGTGACTCTTAGCCCTTCTCTGCAAAACAACATTCTTACCAGCCAAACAGCCGACCAGGCCTTCGCGCGGACCCGCTCCGATCTCGAGAGCAAGGCTGATGGTCAGCGCCCCTTCCGACACGGCGCATTTGGTCTCAAAGTGGATGATCTCCTTTACAAGGTGGATGACGATGGCACTTGGCGGCTGTGTATCGGCCCTACCGCTCTTCCTCGTCTCATCGCACTAGCCCACTTGGGGCATCTCGGCGTTAAAGCCACCTTCGACCGTTTCCGGCAGGTAGGCTACTCTCCTCATCTTCTCCGCCACGTTGACGACTTCGTCCGCCGATGCACCCACTGTCAGCAAACAACCACCCATCGCCACCGCCCTTATGGTTCCCTCCAACCCCTCCCTAGTCCCGCCATTCCCTTCGTCACCCTTTCCTGCGACTTCATCGTGCGCCTCCCCTCCGTCCGGTCTACCTTCGATCGGGACCTCCTCGATACCATCTTGGTAGTCACCGACACAGGCACGCGTCGTATTTACCTCCTGGCGGGCGCCACGACTTGGTCGGCCGAAATGTGGAGCCTCAGGTTCGCTGAACGGCTTCTGCCGCACATCGGCTGGCCGCAGAAGCTTATCAGTGACCGCGATTCCCGCCTTACCTCTCAATTCTGGCGATCGCTTCATACACGCTACGGCTGTGAGCTCGTCTTCTCCACCGCTCATCATAAGAGCGATGGTCAAAGCGAGCGCGCTATTCAGTCAGTCGAGATGCTGCTGCGTGGCCTGTGCAACGCCTGGGCCGACGATTGGGCCGCACACCTTCCCCTGGTCGAACTATTATTGGGCAATCGGGTCAACTCTACACTCAACGCTGTCAAAGACGAGAAGTGGTTACTAGTCAAAGAACAGGCTGGAGCTGTGGTCCGGAACATGGATGGTGGCATTACAAAAGGAGGGTGACGACAAGCCAAGCTATTTGGGCTGACTGAGCCTCGTCGCCAGCCCTTTCGGCTCCGAGACGCTTGGGCCACCTTGATCACGTGATTCGAGCCCGATCGGACCGAATTGGTCGGCCTCGCAACACGGCGGGAACGGAACAAAGGCTTCGTCCCAAAGCCGAACAACAGTGAACAAAGAAGTACATGGAACGAAGAAAAGGGGTATGAGGAATGGAAAAGAGCATACCACCAACATCGAGCGCAGGACCAGGTGAAAGGACGTTGTCGACAAAGTGAGCATCGCGTACTACACTCGTCATGGCATAACGATGTCGGAGTTGGAAAAGTATGGACCGGGACCAAGAGTTGGGACCAATGTGGATCAAGAGACAGTGGAAGGAAGGACAAATGTGAAAGGACCAAATCCACGATGTTGAAGACCATTCAAAGATGTTGGCGACGATGATGACGATGATGGTAAGGCCAGGCTTATCGAAATGTGCGACGAGCAAACGGTTTGAACACTTATCGCTGTCACTGTGTGTTGATTACCAAGTCGAAATGGTCTTGCTCATCATCCGGAGTGTCGTACGTGCTTCCATTTGCCGTTAGATGATCATGACTTGGCCAGAATCGTTTAAGTCGCGCTTTGTGCACGCGTTCTTCTTCGCCAGTTTCAAGGTGTCGGATTGTGTGTGTTTTGCGGCCCACACGCATAACCATATAAGGCCCGACCCACTTTGGCGCAAGCTTGGTCGATGTGGCGTACGTAGATTCGAACAACGTCTGGTGCTTAAGTACGAGATCTCCTGCGCCAATTGTTTGACTCTTGGATCGCGGCTTCGACGCCGAGGTCCTCTGAGCTTGTGCTGTTTCGTAAGATGACAGGGCATCGACCCGGACTGCGTCTACGAAGGCTCGCTGCAGGTGAGCATCAGCGACAGTAGCACTAGTAATCGCCGAAGATCGTCGATCAGCCAAAACGAAGCCAAATAGAAGCTCGGCGGGTGATAGGTTGGCCATGTCAGCCATGGGACGTAGGTTGAGCTCGCGGGTGGCTTGAGTAAGATAGCGCACCCACGGAAATGATGATGAGGACGGATCCGTAGCACACAGACGCCTGAGAGTCTGCTGAAGAATTCCATTATGTTGTTCCACTTTACCATTCACCCATGGCGCATATGCTGGGGTAATATGGTGGTCGACATCGTTTTCTCGAAGGAAATCTGCAACTTCTGCGCAATCGAAGTGACTTCCTCCATCTGAGATGACAGTAAGAGGCAGTGTCGACAACTGATTACGAAGTGCAGACAAAGAGTTTACAACGTCACGTCCTCGGGCCTGCTGCAGTGGAAAGCTCCATAGGAAACGTGAGAAGTAGTCGACGATGACCAAGAGTTTGCTTTGGCCATGAGAAGCAGGCATTGAAACAAAGTCCATAGCCCAAGTCTCCATGGGCGAAGTGACGATGATGGGGTTGATCTCGAAACGCCGACGAGGACCAAACTGTTGGCATGTCGGACACCTCTTGACTTGATCGCGAGCATCAGCGTACAGCTTGGGCCATGTTACTCTCTCTTGTAACCAAAGTTTCTTGACCAAAACGTTGACACCAGCATGACCATGACTGTGAACATCCGAGAGTTTGTGGAGACCTTCCTTGCGCGGCAAGGCCTCAAGAATGGTATCATCTTGCTGATAGCAAAGCCGACCATCGACTAGTCTGTACTTCCTCATACGTTTGATCTTGTCGCGGCCGGCCTTTGTACTAGGCCAGGTCGCCAGCATCAGGAAGCGTAGAATTGGTTCCAACTCGTCGCCTTCAAACCTTTCCAGTTGAGCCTTGGCGTTCTCGTCAGCGACTAGGTAACGGTCGCCGACATTTGTTTCAGTGTGGGAAGGCTCATAGGCTATGGGCATTGAAGAGACGGACAGGCCACCATCAGGTTGACAGGTCGATGGGACAATGCCAAGAGCAAGAAGGTCACGATCCACGGGCAGTACTGGAGCGGTAACTTCTTCTTCGTCAGGAGCTGCTGGGCGATGAGACAGACCATGAGCAAGTTTGTGACGTCGACCAGCACAATGTTCAACCCTGATAATATTGTGGGCGAGTAACTGCTCCCTCCATCTAGCATGTGCTGCAGGCATCTTGTCGTTGCGGAGCATATCTCGTAAGGCCATGCAGTCGGTTACCAAGACTATTGGTTGACCAAAAGTGAATGGGCTGAACCGTCTCAAAGCAAAAACGGCTGCCACGAGTTCACCCAAATGCGCAGAGTAACGTGACTCAGCCGAACTACACTTCTTCGACGCATAGGCGATAGGGAAAACCACCTTGCGTCTCTGTGGGGTTGGGTTTGTTGTCACATCAGGAGGGTTTAGCACTAAGAGGTCGGACTGGTCACGAAGAAGTTGCCAGGTACCGTCTGAACCTTTCATCATGGTGTGCTCTTGGAGCAACACCGCACCTATTCCTTCAGCACTCCAGTCACTCTGCACGATAAATGGACGATCGTAGCAGGGTTCCTTGAGTACACGACAGTTGACCAGAGCATGTTTGACTTTCACAAATGCCTCAAAATGAGCAGGCCTCCATGCGTCTCCCAGCTCGGCATCATAATTGCTGACGTCGACAGTGAGGATGTCGAGCGGAGCAAAGATCTTCGCAAAGCCCGGAACCTTGGAGCGTAAATATGAGCATACTCCGCGGAACGTCATAACTTCGCGAACTGTCTTTGGAATTGGCCAATCCAAGATGGCCTTGAGGCGGGCAGGATCGGCTCTGATGCCATCGCGACCCACGAGTTGACCACAAAATGTAATGTCGGTGTGCAAAAAATGGCACTTCTCGACGGACAAAGTGAAGCCAGTATCGATGGCGCGATCCAAGAACGTGCGAAGCCAACAAAAGTATGCACCAAAATCATGATGACCGCAAGCGACATCATCCATCCAAAAGTCTGAGTCACGGTCGAAGATGTCTCCAAATGCCGTTGTGATAAAGCGGTAGTACAATGACGGACCAACTTTAAACCCAAAGGGCATCACAGTGTAGCCGACAAAGCCAAAATCTTCGACGTATGTGACAGAGAGTAGAGTCGCCAGCCTAGAGTTCTGCATAATGAAAAAACCAGCGCATCCATCGCCCTTAAAAAGGAATTCCTTACCCGACAACTTCGCGGCTTTCACCTCGATGTCGCCTGGAACGTAGGCAGTGTCCTTCATATAGCCATTGACTGGGGCATAATTATGAACAAGGCGATAGCGTTTCTTGGCTTCAATTGCAGGGCTGGTAGACAACGAGGATGGTTCGGGCAGAGACTCATCGTACTCGAGACCAGCGGCTTTCAAGGCAGCGTTGGCCTGGAGTTTGAGTTCGTCGAGAGAAACATTACTGTCAATCTCGGCACTAGGCTTGGGCACGATCCTGGTCTCTGAGACCCATTTGACTTCATTCTTGGGCACCTTAATGACAAAGCCGTGCTCCATGAGTTCTCGTACCTTGTCGTGAAGAAACTCTTTCTGTGGAGGAGACAAAGCTTGACATCGTGTGCGACATTTCATTGGAGTCGTGGGCGGCTCATGGGTCAGGACAGGATCACAAATCACCATTCGGTTCTGCTTGCACTCGGCGGTTGTCTCAGCGAAAGCAAGATGCTTGGCCTTGAGTAAATCCGCGAGATGCTGGCGTTGGGCAGGGGTGCCAACAGAACCAAAGTGCTTAAGAAGAGAAGCCACAACGCGATCTGCTCGAGCCTCCGTATCGTCATCAGCCTTGCCGCTGACTCGGAAAGGCCGGAAGCGAGCATGGACTGTGTCGCGTGAGGAAAGATAGTCGGGATCTTCGTTCTCCAGCGGAAGCAAACGTTGCAAGTGTTCAAGCTCCGACTGATCAAAGGCTGAAACCTGTTCAACAGGAATTGAGCTATATTGAACATCCAGCACATTGGTTAAGTCGAGCGAGCTGATCAGAGCATCAAAGTCGAGCGCATTATCTTCGGACTGGTCATGTGAGGTCACCAATTCTGTTGCCACCGCGTCGAAGTCCAAAGAGGAAACGTCGGCGTCGGCAACACAAAAAGCTTCTAAGTCCGCGATCCCATAACTGGGCAGCGCAGCAACAATGAGTTTTATCGCTTCCATCGGTGTCTCGGGGAATGGTTCATTCGTAATGAGGTTCGAAGGAACAATCCTATGCCACCGACGGAAACGATACTGCTCGTCATAACGAGGAATATACACAACATTCAACTCGTAAAAGTGCAACGCCGCAACCTGTACCTTCCACGGACGGCCCAAGATGAGCTTTTTAGATGGCCTGTGCATAATCTTGAACACAACATCGACAGGATCAGTGTACTTTCCTTCGATGTCGCGTACCGAGACTGATAAAGTGACACGACCAGCAGATTCAACAACCTGACCATTCGCCATGCGCATGAGCAAGTCAGACGGTTCAGGTGTAATCTCCAAGTCGGCAACAACGGTCATTGCGATCGCGTTCAAAGTCGCTCCTTCGTCCAGACCAGCCTCTACGTAACCATGATCTTCCTCGTGGTTGAACGCAAGGCGAACATTGAGACGGAAGAATCGACCACAGCTCAATTCAGCCTGACGCTGAAGAGCTCGTAGATCGATCTTAGGACGTTTGCGGCGATTGACATGCCGCACAGGAGGAGAACTTGGTCGCGCTATGACTTTGGGCATAGGCTGCTCGGGCAAGGGCGGCGTTTCAATGGAAGTTTCTGGAGTATCAACGCGAGCAATAGATGGACGAGGGGAATACGTAGGATTGGATCGTTCAGACGTGTCGATGGGCATGGTTGGGAGAGACGACGAACATATGTCGGCAAGAACACGAGCGTTTGGTTGAACATGATCTGTGAACATGCGTGGACTTTGTGTGTCCTGGTGAGCATGTGTGTCGATGACGGACGACGCTGCAATTGCTACAGGCATCTCCGGTGCTGATTGCTGGTCATTGAGAGAATTGATGGGCTCAGAGGTGGACTTGGTGGCGGGCATGCTTGTTGAACTGGGCATGGGCATGTGAGAACGGTCGCCGCTCCCTGTTGCCCCATCGGACAACGTCTGTGGTGGAAAAAGGGACATCGGATCTTCGAGCACGGAACCATGAGTGGCCACATGTGACCACGTTGAAGGGGATGGAGAGGAGGCCGAACAAGTTGACTCGGGGACAGTGCGCAAAACAAAATCACTTGACGTTGGCGTCAAAGACGCATCGCTTTGATTTCGGGCCGCCACTTGCGTGTGGTCTGGGCCCATGGAGGGGAACGGAACAGGAACAGAATCCGAAATGCAAGACGAAGTCGAAACTGGAACCGAAACTGGAACTGATGTCAACGAACTGGACTTACTAGAAATGTTCGTTGAAGATTGCTGGATATCATTAGAGGAAGGGAACGCAGGCGAAGACTCAACCAAATGGTCGTTCGCTGCGAGGGGGAGGTCAACGTTGGCACTGGCGGCCGGACGAGGTACAAGACCTCCATCGCTCGCCGGCCTCGCTAATTTCCCGGCGAGCGGCGCAGGGACGCAGCGACATTTCGGCGGTACATTTGCTCTGCCTGCGGCACTGGGCGCTCAGCATTGCACAAACTGTGCATATGGCCTGGTTGACCACAGCGATGACACTCACTGGAGCCAGCGGGCGCAGTTCCTGGCGTCAGTGGATAGGCATGATACGCAGGTGGCGAGATAGTCGAGCGCGGATGCTCTTCGACAAAAGCCTTAAGAGCAGCCTGATACTGCTTATGGCCCTCGGCGTTGTCGGGGAAATTAAGGGATTGACGAGCCGGAGGTGGGTGCTTGAGAATAAGAGGCTTGTGATTAGCCTCCTCATCGCGCTGATGGTCTTCACCAGAGCCAGGGCGATCTTCGTGATCCTCAAAGCGAGCATGCTTCTCGTCGGGAGGAGTGAGAGGAGCACCACCACGACGAATGAGACTTGACATGGTACGCTGCATGCGCTCGAGCTCGACGCGGGTCGCATGATATAGACCTTGCTGGGCGTCGTAACTGTCGATCACCTCCTCATAAACAATGTGAGAAAGGCTACGACAAGCATCGACGCCTTTCGCTACTGTATCCGGGAGATTGGGCAAATGGACTTTGAGCTCGCCCGGCAAGCAGGCCCAGAAAAGTGATGCCTTGTGAGCCTCCGAGACATACTCGGTGCCAGCAGAGACCGAAAGGGCAAGAACCTGGGTCAACCATTTACGCCAGGCTTCCTGATCGCGAAGATCATCAACGGTCTTCTTGGTGCGAAGGGCGGCGCAAAAGGCCTCAAACTTCGAAGCCGACGTTTCTTCGGGGCGCAGAATGCCGCCAAAGTGCTTGAGGAACGCCGCCGAGATCTTGTCGAAGCTAGACTTTTCGTCGTCCGTAAGAGCATTGAACCACGTAAAGGCACTCTCAACCATAAAGGTTTCAAAGTACTCGATCTTCAGTGGCGAAGCCTTGGTAATGTGTCGGTCGAGGCAGAAGCGATGAAAATGCTTCAGCCAGACCTTCGCATCGACATCTCCAGGCTTACCAGTAAAGTCAGCGAGCTGAATGGCGCCATTGGCTACCTTGGCAGTTGACGGCAAGTCAGTCATATCGAAAGATAACTCGTCGAAAAAGAGCTTTCCAAGTTCGAGATCGGGGCTTGATTGTTGAGCGGACAAAGGCAAAACTTGCTGGGTTTCGGACTGCGACAGCGGCAATGTGTTTCGTCGATGAGGCAAGGGCGGTGATGAAGTGAGCGGGGGTAAACCAGCAAGTCGGTGTGACCGACGAATGGTCATAAGCAGATAAAGAGGAAAAAAAGCAACGCTCAAAGCTGAGTAACTGAGCGCAGCAAAGCGGATGGATCTTTTTCAAGAGATAGTCGAAGGGCAACGAGGAGCAGAAATAATGAACAGAACAGAAGTGTGACGCTTTCGGTTTCCGGGTTGGCCCCCCAATGTCAAAGACGAGAAGTGGTTACTAGTCAAAGAACAGGCTGGAGCTGTGGTCCGGAACATGGATGGTGGCATTACAAAAGGAGGGTGACGACAAGCCAAGCTATTTGGGCTGACTGAGCCTCGTCGCCAGCCCTTTCGGCTCTGAGACGCTTGGGCCACCTTGATCACGTGATTCGAGCCCGATCGGACCAAATTGGTCGGCCTCGCGACAACGCGGCGCCCAACGACCTCCTATACGGTGTTAAGCTCCTGGGGTCTTAGAACCTCGGAACGTGGCGGTGCGTCTGTGTCGAGGCCAGGGGCGTGGTACCGGGTGTTGCTCCCGGGATCGTTGCCAAGATAGCGGAGCGGGCGAGCGGGAGATCGGGAGAAGGTCTGATATTTCCACCTACTAGAGTGAGTAAGCTAAAATACAATCGACGTCCTGACGTGAGTTAGTTGCGGGGAGGATCTTTGGTGTGACCCCCGGGAGCCCCTCCCGGAGATTGCCGCAGTTCCACCCTGGACCCCGATTCCTGACCTGGATCGGGAAAGCCTCCTCCCGCTTGTCACACTACTATATTCTTGCCCGGCACTGATGTTCGTAACATTACCCCCCCCCCGGGATGGCCGACGTCCCCGCGGCCTTCTGCCCGCTCCCGGATCTTAGGGCCCCACGCGGGAGCCCCGGCCCCACCACGCGTAACCCGCTCCGCGAATAAAGGGGTCAGGAACGGACGCTTTGTGTGCCTGGCGGGGCGTGCGCAGTGGGGCGTGCGCAGCGGGCTGAGCGCTAACCTCTCTTCTGTATATAAGACTCGCCTCACTCCCGTTCCTGGTTCCTTCCCTTCTCCCACATTTCCACGTTCTAACTCTCGGGACAAGATATCAAGACAATGCGTAGTAAGTACGGTCCCGGGATCCGAGGTACGAGGCGGGGACTGGTCGCTGACATCTTTTGTTCTTCCCGTTTGAATGCAGCGACAAGATCCTCCACCCGGCGCGGTGGTTCCGACTCCGGGGTAGCGGGAGGCTCTGCCCCCGCCCCCGAACAAGCAATGGTCGTGGACGAGTCCCGGGGCGTTAGTGCCCCGGAGGTTGTGGACGAGTCCCGGGGAGTGAGTGCCCCGGAGGTCGTGGACGAGTCGGGCCGATACGTGGCCCAAGAGGGAGACGTGGTCTCCCTGTACGCGGACGAGTCCCCCGCTCGGGAGGGCGGGGAAGCTGGAGCCGAATTGATCCCGGCTCCCAGGGTTGTGGACGAGTCCTCGGCGCAGGACACATCTCCGCGCCGGGAAGATGGGCAGCAGGCTCCCGGGCTCCCGGGCCAGGATGCCAGCACCGCGGTGGCCTCCCGTAGTGGGGTCACCCCCGGGCCCTCGAACGTGGCCGCCCCGACTCCCGGGGTTGGCGTAGCAATCGGGGATCCCGGGAGGCTGGCGGAGTTGGTCCGGGAGGTGCGAGCACGGGGTACCCCTCCCGCTTCTGAGGGGTACGGGCACTGTTGGTCTTGCGCCAACAGCAAAAAGAAGCCCCACCCGCAGTGCTCCCTGGGCTATGCGCACCGGGACGTCGGGGGTCCGGAGGACCCCCGGGACGGTCAGCATGCCGCATGCGAGCGTTGCCACGCCGCGGGGTATCCCTGCGACTGGCAGGGGCGCGTCCCGGACATCACGGGACGTCAGGAGGGCGGCTTCCTTATGGAAGCCTATCTTGTCCTCCGGGCCCGGGGTCAACGTCCAAACCCCGGGATGCCCTTCACCTCGTTCTCCGCGGCAGACCTCCCGGATTACCTGGCGGCCGAGTACGCCCCTGCGCGTGCTCGGTACGAGACTCGTCGACAGGCCAAGGCGGGTAGTCGTCCCCGGGCTCCCGAGTCTCCCGCTGGGACGTCGTCCGGTGCTGGCGGCAGTGTCCCGGGCTCCCGGCCTCCTCGGGGTCAACGGGGGTGGAAGCAGACCACCCTCATCCCCGATGCTCCCTTGGCCCTGCGCCAAGTTTGTCCCTTCGATGCTCCGGGGGACCAACATATGGCCGGGGCCCGGGAGGCGGCATCCCACGCGGCGGGAGTAATCGCCGCGCTGGTGCAGGTCCTTCGCCGGACCGCTGCCGTGGGGGCGGAGCGACGTCTCTCCTGGTCGTACCGGGACGAGAACATCCTCCGCTACGTGGAGGGTGTGAGCCATGCCTTCGGGGGTATCACCCAGGAGCTCGGCGTCCCGCCTCCTCCCCCGCCCCCGGTTGGGGCTCCCGCTGCCCCTGCCCCTGTCCCTGCTCCCGCCGCCGTTCCTGCTCGCGTGGCGGCTGCTCCCCGCCCCAGCGCTGAGGCTGGGCCGTCCCGACCCCGGAGGTCCTCTCCTCCGGGATACGCTCCGGCCACCCCGGAGGTGGCGCGCGCGAAAAGGCAGCGCCCAGGGACCCCGACGCGGGAAAGGCCCCCCCGGGCTGGAGGGTCTCGTCCCCAAACCGGGGGGAAACGCCTGCCTGGGGGCTCTCAGACGGGAGGGAAACGCCTCCCGGGGAGCTTCCAGACCGGGGGAAAGCGCCTCCCGTTGAGTGGGCTTCGCCCCGCCTCCCCCAAGCCGGAGAGACGTGCCCAGCGTCGCCGCGCCCAGGCGGTGGTGAGGGAGATGCGGGCCCCCATCCGACCCCGCCGCCGTGGCAGCTCTCGGGAGGACTCCCGGGACGACTCCCGCGACGAGGAGTCCTCTGGGGCTGAGGGCCGCAGCCGGGAGTCCGGGGAGGACTCCGACGAGGATGTGGTGATGGTGGACTCGGATGTGTACGAGTCCCGTCCCCGCACTCCTTCTCGCAGGGGGCGTCGGTAGGCTCCCGGGAGCCCGGCCGTGTAGTGTGTCCGGGGTCATTAGGACCCCGGGAATAACAATGAAAATGTGTCCGTAACGGAACCCTGAGTGCTGTGTGTGTGTGTGACTGAGGAGTGTTCTGTCCTTCGGGTGAGAATGGAGAGGTGAGGCATAACCCTGGACGTAAAGCGGCAGTCGGGGGGAGCTGTTCCCGACGTGCACCCCGTGTCCCGGGCAAAGGAGGATTGTCACGCCCCGCCCGCGAGTCACTACAGGAAGGGGTCGTGGGAACGACAGACGACCTGCCGGCCTGCCCATCCGGGACTGCGCGGTGGCAGCCGGGAGTCAGTAGCCCGGGGGGTCCTCCTGGCTCCCGGGTTGTTGCTCATGGAACTCCCGCAGTAATTCTTGGCTGTTTTCAAGATGAACTGCTGGCTCCCAGGTAGGTTGGGTGTAACCGACCCATTTCACCCGGTACTGTCGTCCCCGGCGCGTGTCCCGGGAGGCTAGGATGCCTTCAACTTCAAAGTCTTGTCGGTCGTCCTCCAGGCGCCGGGACGTCGGGGCGTGCTCAGAGGGCCGGGTATCCGGGGAGTATGGTTCCAGGAGACTGACGTGAAATACCGGGTGAATTTTCCAGGCGGGTGGGAGGTCTAGCTTGTAGGCCCGGGGGCCTATTGCTTGGAGGATGCGAAACGGTCCCGCCAGCGGGTTCCCTAACTTCCGGGACGGACGGTCCTGTCGGAGGTGCCGGGTGCGGAGCAGTACCATTTCACCCCCGGAAAAAGACCGGTCCATCCTGGAACGGTTCGCGTATTCGGACATGGTCAGGGAGGCCCGGTCAATGTTGGCTTGGCATTGGCAAAGGAGTTGGTGGAAAGAAGATTCGGAGGGTGGCCTACCACCCGGGGAGAGGGCCGGCGAACCGGGGAGGGTACGCGGGGTGAAGCCAAACAGGGGGAGGGTGGCCGGGAGCCCGGTCGTGGCTGACACCCGATTGTTGAGCGTAAGCTGGGCGTAGGGCAACCAGGTGGCCCAGTCGTCTTGTTGGTAATTGATGTAAAAACGGAGGAAAACTTCTAAGTTTTGGTTGACCCGCTCCGTTTGGCCATCGGTTTGGGGATGATAAGCTGTGGAAAGAGCCGGGGTGGTCCCGAGGGCGGTTAATATGTCTTTCCACAGGGATGATATGAAAGTGCGCCCCCGGTCCGAGACGATAGTGTCCGGGAGTCCAAAGTAGGCAAAGACACGGGAGAACAGCATGTGGGCGAGGTCTTTAGCTGTATCGGACTTCCGAGCCGGGAGGAAAAGTGAGTATTTGGTGAGGCGATCGACGACAACGAGAACGGAGTCGAATGTGAGACCACCGGCCCGGGAAGGCGGGAGACCTTCGATATGGTCCATGGTGATGGTCCCGAACGGCCGGGACGGGGCCTCAAGCGGGAGTAGCAGTCCATAAGGCTTATGCCGGGGTGCCTTAGCGCGCTTACAGGCTCCGCAGGTCCGGACGTACTCCGTAACATCATGCTTGAGGGTCGGCCAGGAATGGTGACGACGGACTAGTTCGAGGGTCGCGGCCACTCCCGGGTGTCCCGCCGTTGGGTGGTCGTGATAACGTTCTAGGATTTGCTTAACTTCGGTGGGGGACACGGGACTGGCCGGAAGGGGGTCGGGGGCCGGGGCTGCGTCAGATATGCGGTGCGCAGCCGGGGTTTGCTGTTCCGCCAGCCCGGAATTTTGGAACAGGTAGGGGGTAGGAGGACCGCAACGTTAGCGGGGTCATGCTGATGATTGGTAGTGGTGGTGTTGGGATGACCATCGGAGCGCCGGGACAGAGCGTCCGGGCGGGTGGCCTGGGTCCCGGGTCGGTACGTAATGGTGAACGTGAACTCCCCGAGAGCCATGCTCCACCAGGCCTGCCGCCTGTTAAGTTGCCGTTTCGTTTGGAAATATTGGAGGGCCTGGTGGTCGGTGAGCACCTCAAACGGCTCCTGGAGCCCGTGGAGATAATGTCTCCATTCCTGCAACGCGTCCACGATCGCTAGGAGCTCCTTATCGTGTATTTCGTAATTGCGCTCTGCGGGCTGCATTTTCCGCGACCAATAGGCTACCGGGTGAAGCCGGTGGGTCGAGGGCCGGGGTACGGTCCCGGGGTCGGTTCCCGGGATGGCATACCACTGGGAGAGTACGGCAGCCACGACGTAATCACTGGCATCTGTCTCGATCACCGTGAGCCGAGAGGGGTCGAAGTGTTGTAGGATTGGGGCAGTAGTGAAGGCTTCTTTGAGACGGGTGAAAGCTTCCCGCTCCCGAGGCTCCAAGATGATCTTCCCGGCGGCCTTGTTCTTGAGCCGATCGGTGAGCGGGGTCGCCACCCGGGAGTAGTGGCGGATAAAACGACGATAGAAGTTGGCAAACCCTAGGAAAACCTGGATGTCCCGGATGGTGACCGGTTCTGGCCAGGACGTCACCGCGTCCACTTTACCGGGGTCCATGCTGATCCCCCCGGGGCTGACCCGGTACCCGAGGAATTCGACGGACGAGGTCCTGAAGTCGCATTTTTCCGGGGCACAGTACAGCTTGTGGTCCCGGAGGCGCCTTAGCACCTCCCGGACGTGAGAGGTGTGTTCTGCGGGGTCACCCGAAAATATGAGGATATCGTCCAAATACACTATCACCGTGACATCCAAGAGGTCGTGGAGGACGTGGTTCATAAGACGCTGGAAGGTAGACGGAGCGTTACATAGTCCAAAGGGCATAACTAAGTATTCGTAGCTCCCGTACCTGGTCCGGAAGGCTGTTTTCCATTCGTCGCCCTCCGCGATGCGGACCAGATTGTAGGCCCCCTTAAGATCTAACTTCGTGTAAATCTTAGCCCGGGAGAGGCAGTCCAGGTGCTCGGAGATCAGGGGAATCGGGTACTTGTCTTTGACGGTGATGCTGTTGAGGGCCCGGTAGTCGACGCAAAGGCGGAGTTTGCCATCTTTCTTCGGGACGAAGATGATAGGGGCGGCTGCCGGGCTCTTGGATGGCCGGATGAATCCTATCTCAAGCATCTTATCAAGATAGGTCTTAAGTTCCTCCATTTCTCTCCCGGAGAGGGAGTATAGCGCGCCATGGGGGATCTGGGCTCCGGGAAGGAGGTTAATCTGGTGGTCGTGAGGCCGGCGAGGCGGTAGCACGTCGGCGTTGGCCTCATCGAACACGTCCGAGAAGTCCCGGTACTCCTCCGGGAGGCCTGGGGCCCGGGGTGGCTCCAAGGGACTAGGGTGGATAGCGAAACAGTTCTCCCCCGGGACGGGATCCTGTCCATTGGTAAGCAGCGGAGGGCCGGTAGGTTGAACCGGGGTGGTGGCGTAACCCCCTCCTCCCGGGAGCGGGAAGTGCATGGTTTGGGTTTGATAGTTGAGTACCGGCTCGGTCCTTTCAATCCAATCCATTCCGAGGATGATATCATAATCGGAGATGCGGGGTGCGACATAGAATTGATGATTCGGGGTAACCGGGACTCCCGCAAGGCTGACCGATGCCCTGAGAGTGTGGGTGATAGCCTCTGAGCGGGAATCGAAAGTTGCCGTGCGCACCGGGGCCTGGAGGGCCTCCGGGACGCCCACCTCCCGCTCCAGCATGGCCCTGTCCACAAAAGAAGCGGTAGCGCCCCCGTCAATTAGGGCCCGGGCCCGGCACCCGGCCAGCGTGACCCAGCACTCATACACCGGGATGCTGGGGTGCCGGTGTACCCGGATGGTGTCCCCACTGATCACCGGCTCGGCGGGAGGGATGAGGGCCGCTACATGGCTCCTGAGGTCCACGAGTCCCGGATCCTGGCGAAGTTGGGCGATGTTGGCCCTCACCGGGGGAGATTGAGGATGGTCGGTGGACTCGGGGTCCCACTCCGGGTCATAGGACAGGATGGAACGGTTATCAGGTAGGTCATCCTCGCCATTGATAGGTGTGGCTTCGTCTTCACCGGACCACCGGGTCTCCGGGACGTCCGGGACCAGGGGTTGGACCAAAAGCTCGCCGTTGGCGGGGTCCAGGATAGCCACGTTGGCCCGGAGGGACCGAGTCTGGGCGGCCTTTGGGCAGTCCCGGACTGCGTGGGGGCCCCCGCACCCGTAGCAGAGGTTGTTTTCCCGACGATACTTGCGGACCTCGTCGGGAAGCTCCCGGCTGGCCAACCCGGGGCGGGGCGGATCACCCCGCTTGTTGGGGGGCTCGCGACGGGGTACCATCGGATTGGGTGAGCGGCCGCCCCGACCTTCGGGGCGGCGTTCCGGGCGACCCGGGGTGTCCGGGTGACCCGGGGTCACCAGGCCGATCTCGTACATTCGCTGCTCGGTTCGGATGGCGGTGTCAATGTACTCGTGCAGATCGTAGGTCTCCACGTGGAGGAGCTTCTGCCGGAGGCTCTCCCGGAGGCTAAGCTGGAAGGTAGTCAACAATTGCTGATTGTCGGTAGCGTTAGCCTTAGTGGCTAGGGCCAAGAACTCGGCAGCGTGAGCGCTAACGCTTCCCGATTGACGCAACCGCTGGAGCTTGACCCGGGCGGTGTGTCCCGGGTTGGGATCCCCATAGGTGCAGCGAAGATCGGCACAGAACGTATCCCATTTGTGGAACAGGTTGATTTCCGGGCGGGCCTGGCGCAGGTTGCGGAGTCGCTCCCGGGGTACACCCGAGATATGGGCTAGGGCCCATAGGACACGGCGGGGGTCGGAGGGGAAGCGTGCCGGGTTAAGATCGAAATGGAGGGTGCATTGTTCGATGAAAGCCTCCAGCTCGTCGCGCTTACCGTCCCAGGAAGGAGCGGCAACGCTAACTTCCGGGGCCTTAGCCCGGGAGGAGTAATCCTCCGAGGGGTCCCAGTTGGGAGCCACTACAGGGGTTCCCGGGGGACCCGGCTGCTGGGTGACCTCTCGCTCGCCCATCAAACGGGTCGCACGGGCGTACCTGTCCTCCGAGGTCTCGCGCTCAGGGAGGAAGTCTCCCGGGTAACCCGTGGTTCCTCCCGGCTCGCGGGGAGGCGGGAGGGTCGGCTCTGCCGGGGTCGGGGCGGCGGGGTCGAGGACCCGGCCGCTGTTGAGCGCCCGGATCTGGTCGGCCAATCCTCCGACCAGGGCGGTGAGGCTCTGGACGGCGGCGACCAGTCCCTGGACGGGATCGCCTCCCGAGCCGGGGCTTTCGGGGGTAGGGCTGCCCGAACTCGGAACGGAGTCCGGGGAACCGGGACGAGGCTGGCTACGGGTTTGCATGGTGACTGGAGTCTCCGCGTTGATGGCAACGGGGAGGTCGATTGTAATGTTAAGCTCCTGGGGTCTTAGAACCTCGGAACGTGGCGGTGCGTCTGTGTCGAGGCCAGGGGCGTGGTACCGGGTGTTGCTCCCGGGATCGTTGCCAAGATAGCGGAGCGGGCGAGCGGGAGATCGGGAGAAGGTCTGATATTTCCACCTACTAGAGTGAGTAAGCTAAAATACAATCGACGTCCTGACGTGAGTTAGTTGCGGGGAGGATCTTTGGTGTGACCCCCGGGAGCCCCTCCCGGAGATTGCCGCAGTTCCACCCTGGACCCCGATTCCTGACCTGGATCGGGAAAGCCTCCTCCCGCTTGTCACACTACTATATTCTTGCCCGGCACTGATGTTCGTAACATACGGCCTCAAATTACGTGATCCCTTCACTGCCTTGCAACCTGTCTCAGCCCTCGGTGACCTTACCCTTCCAGATCGCCGCATCGCACTGCGTCAGGAGGCCCTCGACCATCTGGCCTCCGTACAGGCTTACATGAAGATGAGGTACGATCGTCTGCATTCTCCCCCCCCAAAGCTACAGGTTGGCGACTGGGTCTGGTTGAATATTGGGGATGGCTATGCAGTTCCCAAAAGTCACCTGCCTCCGGATCGGCGTCTCGGCGTCCAACGCATTGGCCCCTTTCCAATCTGCCGCGTCGTAAGTGACTTAGCCTACAAGTTGACTCTCCCTCCGGAATCCCGCATCCATCCAGTCGTCTCCATTCAGCATTTGGAGCCTTACGTCCCGTCCGGTCAACCTCTCCTCTCCACCAAAGTCGCGATGATCCTCAAAGAGCGCCATCTCAAGACTCGGGGCCGCCAATTCCTAGTCCGTTACGAGCACGCTGGCCGTGATCAATGGATTCCCGCTTCGGCAGTTACAGACCCCGCCGTTCTCGACGCCTGGCGCGCGCGACAGTCCCAGCCCGATCCGCCTTGAAGGGCTTCCTTCCCCCACCGGTCTACCGCTTTGCTCTCGGCCTCGCTCCACCCCTGTGTTCCGTCCGGATCGTCTTAAGTTTCCCCGTTTTCGTTCGCATTGCTCGCATTCTCGCTCTCTCTTCGCCTCGTTTCGGATCCTCAATCTCTCTTCTCCTTCTCCGCAGCGCAGCTGCTTCTTTTAGGGGGGGCAGTGTCACGTGTGCACGTGACTAACGCTTAGTCAGCGTCTGCCAAGCACATTCCGTGGCTTGCCTCACCGCTCTCTCGTCGCTTCGCTCTTGCTTCGCTCCTAGTATATAGTCAAAGGTCTTCATCGGATCTCACCTTTCCCGGAATCCACTACCTTTACTATTCACATCCTGCATACAAGCTGTGCATTGTGTGACATATTCGGACTTGAAGAGCCAAAAAAAGAAAAGAAAAAAGTGACTGTGGTTGGGAATGCAGGGTCAGGGCCAAGGTGTCGGCGGAAGGGGCGCTTTTCGCGGGTTTGGCATTTCAATCCTCGTTGCGGTTCGTTCGGTGTGTTGGGACCAATTCGATAGACTCAAGCCGGGTTGTCGGTCAAAAAGGGGAGACAGAGATGAGGTCGGAGGAGAACGGTGAAATCTTGGAGTCAAGAATCGGTTGGATAGTTGCCGATAGCGCGAGTAGTCCGTGTGTGGGGGGGGTGGGGCCCTCCTCTTTTCCTTTCATTTTAATTTGGTTCGCTTTTCAGACGCATGCCGACCGGATGGCGTCCGACAGCTTCGCACCGGCAGCACGTGAATGCGACGGAGGTCGTCCGACTCCCAAAATCGCCAACTTGCTCCATCACTCACCTGGCTCGCCATGGATTTTACAGTTCATAGACGGCACCAAAGAATCGTGCAAAACAGCATAGCAATGATGGAGACATGACGGATTCCAGCCAAGGTACAGTACAGTGACATGAGCGGTGAAGGTGGAGGGCTCGAGGTGAGCAAACGAGACCAAAGGACACGGGGCCAAGGGGCAACTGCGCGGAGGCTACGCCGGCTAGTTCGTCTGATGCGGACATGCCAAACCGAAGAGAGACTTCAAAAGGGCTAAATACCAACAATGCCAGCCAGACGCTTCCATCATCCCGTCACTGAACACTGAACAGCTACCGGTCAACAAACGTTCCGGTGCAATTTAATTAATTTTCTTCTTCTCCGTTGTTTGATTGCTTGGCCAGCCGAATCGACCGGTCACTTCGGCAATCACGCTCGCATATTCAAAAATCAATCTATCTGGACAGATGGGCTGCAATCGATTTGCTTAAGCGAGCCACAAGTGTTCTTTTTCCTCCTTGCTGCGCAACCCACTTCGCCTTTGTCGGCCCCCCTCCGAATTTCTTGAGCCCATGCTGCAATACTTTTCATTAGAGTAGTCATTTCAAGCCGGTAGAAAGACGTCAG
The DNA here is from genome assembly GCA_928724745.1 of Anthracocystis setariae. NCBI lineage: Eukaryota > Fungi > Basidiomycota > Ustilaginomycetes > Ustilaginales > Ustilaginaceae > Anthracocystis > Anthracocystis setariae. The sequence continues at coordinate 1,130,360 of CAKMXJ010000002.1, read as the reverse complement.
TCACTGTGAACTGGAAGAGTGGCTTGCAAAAAAAACCAACGGCCATCCCACCCAAATGCATGAATGGCAGGCAAAGTTGGTCGCGATATCGGATCTCTTCTCCGCTTCCGACCTCGGCGTGTTTTGGCCGGTGAAAGCGTCTTGCCACACAAAAGTGATTCGAGTGAAAGAAAGAATGTGCGTGTGTGTGTGTGTGTGTGTGTATTGGAACGTGGATGGATGTCGGGATGGCGGACTGTTGAGTTGGCTGGCATGTCTACTGTATGTAACCTACAGGATATGTCAAGTGACCACCATGGGCAACGCTGAGCAGCCGGTCCTGAATCATCTCGGCCACTTCCTTTCCGATCCTGAGCCGTCAAAGTCGCAGACCCGCAAAATCCGTACGGGTCCGTTGATTCCGCACTCCACCTTTTCCCACCTTCCCCTTTCCACCTTCCACCTTCCCCCTCACATCCCCCATACTGTACCCCTCCCTCCATCCATCCTCCATCCCCTCACCTCCATCATCAGCAGCATCGTTCTCGCACGTGTGCTCCATCCCACCCTTCACATCCGCCGCTTTCTACGCTTCTGGAATCCTCTTCTATCACCCCACATCCGTGCGTTACACCACCCTCGTCGCCTGTCCTTGCTTTCACTTTGCTTGGAGCCACAACCGCCTCTTCTGCCCGTCTCCTTCAAAAGCTTTTTTTCGGATCATCTTCGTCCTCAGTCTCGGCTCGTTCTTGTTACAGGCATCCCTGTTGGAAGGATCCCAATTTGTATGTTTTCACATACCGCTGAGTTCCTCTCACACACGAAAGTAATCTCATCCCACCACGCTTCCCGCATCTCGTTGTCCCGTCAGAGACAATAGCATCGGTAGGCCGGCCGCCTTTACTAGCATCATCAACGAACAAGAAACAACACTATTCGGTATCTTCTGTCGCCAAGTCGGTCCAGCTGGCTTGCTCTACACCCCACCTTTCATCTCAAGTGTTTCCGGTCCACCGTAACCACGCCTCGGCCTCTTTTTCCCGTCCCGCCGTCTCCATTGCCTGTCATCGGTCTCAATTTTGGCGGTCCCTTCATTCGGCCTCCGAATTTGGCCCCTCATTTGCTCACGACTCACCGGCAGCGAGCTCTAATGTGTTACCAATCACAGTAGCCACAGCAACCCGTTCATGCATCAACCAGTCGACACCCGAATTGAGCGATCGCTATTCGCCGACCCACATTAGGTCTACAACATGAACAGCTTGGCTGACGCAGCCGCAGCGGTTGCAGCGGCTGCTACCACCGCCCCTGCCTCAGTCTCATCACCATCCGGGGCCTCTCCCCAACCAGAAGGTAGCTCCAGCTCTCTTAAACGCTCTTCCTTCTCTGCCCCTCAGTCCAGCCTACACGCCGATCGCGTTTACTCCGCAAGGCGATCCGACGCTCCATCCTCCCCTTCGTCCAATCCAAGCCCCTCGGCTGACATGTCCAAGTCCACATCCGATACCCCCATCCGTCGTGCGCTGCTCGATACCGAAAGGCCTGAGAAGCGTGGCTCCAACCTCGCGTGTCTCAAGTGCCGCGCCATCAAAGTCAAGTGCTCGCGTGCCAATGCTGAGGACGAGCGTTGCAAGCGATGCAACCGTCTCGATCTGATTTGCGAGTTCAAGGAGCACCACCGTGGAAGGAAACCAAAGAAGCGGCCAAGAAGCGAAGCCGATAGTGCTGGGGCGGACGAGGAGGATCAGCTCGACGAGGACGATGTCGATGCTTCCTCGTATTCGATCAAAGCTGCCAATTCTCCCGGGCGCTTCAAACCAAACGAGCCTTCCAGGACGTCCCCACCGCCAACGCCACCCATCAGCAATCCATCGTCGTACAAGAAAACAGAAGCGAGCCAATTTGGGGCTTCTGAGCATCCACCTAAACTACCAAGCCCCAAGGGGTCGGTGCACGGCAGATGGTTCGGTCCTTACCTCCAGCCCATCCCTGATTTGGAGGATTCTCTGTTTCCACGAAAGCCACCGTCGCACCCCATCGCGCCGCATCTTCAGCAGCAACACGAACACCCGCAACGGGCCTCGCATCACCACCAGTCCTATCATCACGACCGTAGTCGCGATCTGCCGCCACTTTCCGTCGCATCGCAAGCTTCTGCCAGCCGAAACCCTTACAGTCCTGTCGACCACGGAACATGGGAGCGCGGCGCAGTTTGGAACTCTGCATCCAGCAGCAGTCAGCGCGCGCATGCCACCACTTCGTCGCTGAATACCATGGCAACCGACTTGTGCGATGATGCGATCCGTCAGCACGCTGCCAGCATGGATCAAGCGCACGAGCTGTTCGACTACTTTTTCTCGGAGCTCAATCCGCCCCTCGCCTTGCTCGATCCTTCGCTGCACACGGTTGAGTACTGTCGTCAGCAGTGTCCCATCTTGTTCTCGACCATCCTCTCGGTTGCGTCACGCTTCTTCATGCCACAAGTGCATCGTCAATGTCACCGCATTGCCAAGGCGGTGCTCAATCTCGCCGCTGCGGAGGAGATCTGCACTATCGACCATATCCAGGCGCTGATCGTCGTCATCACCTGGAAGGATCCGCAAGACAAGACCATCCTACGCAAAGCTGTCCGCGCTATCGGATATGCGTATGAGCTCGGGCTGCATGCTGCCTTCGAAGCGAATGACTCTTTCGAGACCACCGTCGGAAGTCACGGTGCCAGCGGTGATGGAAACCGCGCAAAGTCAGACAGCTATGGAAACAGATACAAAAGGCGTCTGGAACGAGATCGTCAGCGCACTTGGATTGTACTATGTCTCATCCACGTGTTGGTCAGGAAAGACGACCGACACACCAAGCCACGCGCACGCAACATCCCGCTTGAGGACTATCCGGATCCGTTTGTATGGATGCAGCAAGGCGGCGACGTTTTGCTCTCCGTCGACTCGCGACTGGCATGGTCGCTCGACATGTCGATCATGGCGCTCGAACATGAGCCTTGGCTCGACATGATCAGCCGCAACCAAGATGCCTCGTCCTTTGGTGGCTTCTTTGATAGGTACCGAGGTCGACTGGATCTGCTACGTAGGCGCTATTTCGACGTCAGAGATGGTGTCTACTACTCTCGCTTCCCTATGGACAAGTCTTCGGTGGTGGAGCTGTGTTACATTGATGCACACCGCGACTTTCTGATCTGCCAGTCGACGTGGCACTGGGCAGCCCAGGTCGCTAGTCAACGCCGCCGCCGCGCGCCCAGCAATCTGGATCAGCACGACGCTTCGCGGTCGGCGTTCTGGTTCTCACAATGTGTCGATGGAGCGCTGCGCTGCCTGCGCCTGTTTGTGCACGACCTTTGCAAACCGGGCCACGTCAGGGTGGGACACGACTATTTGGTGATCACGGCAAGCGAGATTGCCAAGTGGTTCTACCTGTACAAGGATTACATTGATGCAGCTACGCTGATCACGGCTGTCGACTATCTGCATGCGACGTCGCGCGAGTGCTCTCAGCCGCAACGACTCGCCTCAGGCGAAGTGGTTAATACGGAGAGAGAGGCACCTGGTTACCTTGTTCGGTTCATCGGTGCAATCCTCGAAGCGGGATTGAATCAGAGCTACGACCAGGCCAAGTCGCGTCTGAAAGCCAGCACGGACAGATTTGGGAGCAAGGCGTATCACTGGAGCGGCGATGCGAGTGGACGCGACCGGGCAGCTTCGAGTAGTGCAGCAGAGGAGCAGGGTGGCAAGAGGGAGAGCGATGGTACCCGCAGACCTTGGGTCACTGGACATGCGTCGTACCAAGGCACACAGGAGCGGGAATCCGCAGGAGAGAGGACAGGCGGCAACATGCCAAGCGGTGGCAGCCCACCGTATCGCGACGTAGCTTCGGCAGCGGCACGGTATGCTCAGGCGCCTTTGCTGCCAAGAGGCCGATCTGAGCTCGGGATCAGCCGTTCGACGACGGGTGCTCCGCCGTCTGCCAGCACTTCGTACGAGCGTGGAGTTGGCAGCACAGACAAGGTGCAGACATCACCGCCGATGCTGTTCAACACCCAAGACACTAGCATGACTGGATCGGGTGCGAGCCTGAATGCGTCGAGCTCGATTGCACCTCATCCCGCGTACCTTGCCTCACCGAGTGCAAGCGGGCTCACCTCTGCTCTGCCCTCGAGCCTAGGTGCGGTACAGGTTGGAGGTGGCTGGTCGAGTGGGGGCGGCAGCGTAGCTCCGTCGTGGAGTAACAACAACATGCTGTCCAGTGCCAGCGGCGGAGTTGGTGGAGTAAGTGGGACGGATGTGTCAGCTAGTATTGCTGCGCAAAGTGCAAACAAAAAGACGGCAAAAGGGGTGGGGGAAGGAGGATCGAACGTTGTACCACTGGCGGCCGAGATTGGCAAGAACTCGATTGAAGGAGTAGCGGCATACATGAACTCGAGGGATCTGGATTATTGGCAGGACATCCTGGGATTTGATTTGGCTACACCAGCTATTTAGGCACGCTGAGGTCAATAGGAAGATGGAATTGAGATGGCGGTGCCGAATGGATCGATGAACTGTATTTGTAGCTTTTGTTAAGGTTGTGTTGTTGAATCTCACCGCTCTGCATTTGCATGGTTTGTGTGCAGGTGCGCAGTGCTGATAGGCTCGAGAAGCAAGCAACGGCTCACGAATTCGGATCGAGCTACAGTATACAGTACGGGCCTTGGTTGCCTCGAAGCGAGAGTGCATGCAACGCGGAAGGCGGAACCGACCAAATGCCGAGAAGGGGAAAGGGAAGGGGAAGGGGAAGGGGAGGAGGTAAAAATTGGCGCTTTCAGAAGGAAAAAAGGGATTGGATTGGTACAGTAAAAATGCGGGGCTTTGGGCGGGGATTGGCAGAGTAAAGTCGGAGCGGGGTAAATAACTGCGAAAATGTCATTTTTAAGCCAAGCGAGTCAAAGCGTTGGTTTCAAACCACCGCCACCACCACCACCACCACCACTTCCACCACTTTTGCGCTTCATCGGCAAAGCACAGAGTATAACTAGGCTGCAGAAGTAGTAGTTGCATCTCTGGCTGGTTCCATTGTGTGTGACGCTCATACCTCTTCACGAGCATGCAAGCAATCGAGTGCGAGAGGATGAACTGTGGGTAGGGTTCAAAAAACCAACTTCGGAGTTTGGAAATGCGAGGCTTAGCGATAAATTAATTTCGTCAGAGCCAGAGAGAGAGGCTTTTTTCAGGTTTCTCCACTCTGTTGAAATTCTCGTCGCGCTCCGTGTTAACTCAGTCAGCGCATCCGACCTCTCACTCGGTTCGTCCCTTCTTTCCACCCAAAATCCGCGCCCCACACCCCTACACACACCCAATCACAGAATGCACGCACACACCGCAACGCAACGCAACCATTCACGCTCGCTCGCTCCTCGCCTCGCCCCCTCCCCCCTTCCCAATCTCAGCCACTCACTCTCCTCGGTTCCTCCGTCCATCCCCCCCTCCCCCTTCGCTTCCTCCTCTCCCCTCCTCTCCTCTCCTCTCCTCATCGCTAGCGTGCTCCATCTCCTCCACCATCACTTGCATCCGCGATCCCACTCTCCTCTTCCTCGGGCACACCTTCAAGAATCGCTAATCCTCCATTGCCTGCACAGTTAGGTATACACACTTCTCCTCAAGACAGCATACACACTTCCATCGTTGCATTCCCCTCCATGTCCAGCACAGCCGTCCTCACCATGACTGACCAATCCCTGGATCGTCGCATGTCGCTTTCGGGTAGCCGCAAAGCCATCCTTGCCGGCATCGACGCCACCGCAACCAGGTTCAATACCGCTCAGAACGCTGTCACCGCCGATGATGCCTCCGAGCCCGCTCATACCATCCCCACCTCCAACACCGATGCGCTCCTTCGTAGTCGCAGCAAGGCTGGCAGCGATGCAAACAGCATTCAAAGTCGTGCTTCTCGCAAGTTGGGAAGCCCCCCTTCTCCCACCACTGCCCAGGATGGATACCTCGCTCCCACAACCCAACGCTCTCGAGCTTTCTCGGCAACAAGTCTGGGCCTCAAAAAGAGCAACTCAAACCTCTCCCAGTCCGATGCTCGCTCCATCGATTCGCGCGTCGGCTCGTCTTCCAACAGTTTCATCAACCTCATCCGCATCCGATCGCGCAACTCCTCGCAAACCAACCTCACCACACCCGAACCCACCGAATCCACCCCGGTCTCGGGCAGCTCAAGGTTGCGTCGTTTCAGCTCGGCCTCGCGCAAGATGAGTCTCAAGATGCCTTCCCTCGGCTCCAAATCCAGCTCAGCTTCGATCAAGAGCAACCTCTATGACGAGCCAGAGTCCATGGAAGCCGTACCTCCCGTACCATCTCTTCCGCCCTCGTATCCCACCGCAAGTCGTCCCTCGGTGGAGGGTTACAAGCCCATCCAACCCACCAGTCTCACCGACAGTGTTTTGGGCGGCGGCAGGAGGAGGAAGTTTACTCGCTCCACCAGCAACCTCCAAGCTCCCACCACAGTCACAAATGGCAACGCCGACGCCACCGCTCAGTCTGCATCGCATGCTGATCCGTATGCGAAAGCGGACGGTTTGTTGGCGCGTGCCAGGTCGAGGAACTCTATCAGTGCGGCACCCACGCGCGTTCGTGGCTCGTCGGAGCCTCCCACCGCAACCACTGCCTCCGAAGATATGAGCGCCAAGAGGGGTTTCCTCTCGTCCACCACGGCCAAGATCTCGGGTGCAGGCGCTGGAGCAGGCGCGGCCCTCGGTGGCTTGATCCGAAGGAAGTCGTCTCGTAGCATCAACGGCGATGCTAGTACCGAAACGCCTAGGCCAAGTGGCATGGCTTCTGCTGCTCCGTCTGCTAGCGAGGAGGAGGAGGAAAACAGCACCAGCGAACAAGACGAAGAGGAGACTGCCCCTGTTCGCAACGGACACGCCACGAAGCCCAATGGCCGGGTCGCTGCCCCCGCCGCTGCTGCTGACAGCGAACAAGATGAGCAGGACTCGGAGGAACAAGAGGACAGCTCTGATGACGACGACGACTTCTTCGATGCTCCTCTTGCCAACATTTCTGAAGGCGAGGAGGAGGAGGAAGCTGGGATCGGCGGTGCTGCCCGTCACCGCCGCTCCAAGTCCGGCTCTTCAGCCAGATCCGTTCCTCGAGGCGGCACCAATGGGGCCTCTTACAAACCCAAGGGCACCGCCGGTGCCGCTCGTCGCGCTGACCCAGCGCCGACCTCCAACGACACTCGCGCCAGAAGCGAAATCACTCAAGCCGTCAAAGACAAGGCCGCACGAGTAGCCAAGCTCACCGCCGCCGACGTCGCCATCTCGGCTTCCGAACTGCGTGCAGACATTGAGGTGGCGCGCAAGGCGCTCAATCTGTTCCTCAACTCACGCATGATCGAAGCCGAACGCATCCTTGAGGAGCGCGCTGATTCGCGGCTGTACTACGCCTTGGGCCATGCGCTGATTGCGACAATCAAGGGCTTCATGACGTTTGAGCCTGCCGATCTGGCGGCTGCCATCAGCTTGTGCAAGGACGCGACGATTATCGCGCAACTGCTGAGGAAGCAGAGCAGTGCCGTGGGCAACTTTGGTCGATTCGTCAGGGGTACGGGCCAGAGCCCGAGCGCGTTGTCGCAGATGAACGAGGTGCAGAGGCATGCCGAGTTGGTGTATGCCGAGACGGTTTTGATCAAGGCAGTGTTGGGCATTGCATATGCCGGCGACTTCTTCGCATTTGTCTCGGAGGCGCTCAACATGCGCAACGCGTATGGGATCTACAGGTCGCTGCAGAAGTATGTCGACTGGGCGGCTGAGAAGGGTGAGGAGCTGGACGAGGACTTCAAGTCAGGCGTCTACCTGGGCAACGGTATGATCAGCATGATCCTGGGCTTAGTGCCGGGTAAGGTGCTCAAGATCATGGAGATCTTCGGCTACACGGGTGATACGGCGTGGGCGATGAAGACGCTGTGCAAGGCTGGCCAGTGGAGCACAGATCCTAAGAAGATCCAGCCGGGCATGCCGATCGAGAAGGAAGGTGTCAGGAGGCAGATCTGCGATATGACGCTGCTTGCCTATCACCTGGTGATTTCCACTTTCATCCCTGTCAACGGCGTCGATATCGACTTTGCGGACAAGGTGCTACACTACAACTTGAAGCGGTACCCCGAGGGTGTCTTCTTCCTCTACTTCTCTGGCCGTCTCTACTCGACGCAAGCGTTGGCGGAGAAGGCGATCACGCAATTCGAAACCGCAAGAGACGTGCAGAAGGAGTACGTCCAGCTCAAGCACATCTGCATGTGGGACCTGTCGCTTTGCAACATGTCGCTGGCCAAGTGGAAAGAGGCTTCGGAGCAGTTCACCATCCTCGCCAACGAGAACAACTGGTCCAAGGCGGTGTACAACTACGGTCGTGCGGCCAACCTGTACGAGTCGGCGCAGGGACGCGATCAGAGCGCCATGTCCGAGGCGGCCGAGATCTTTGGCAAGGTGCCCAACCTGACGCAGAAGATCGCGGGCAAGTCGATCCCTATGGAGAAGTTTGTCGCTAGGAAGAGCAAGAAGTTCACCACGTACAACAGGTTGCTACTTCCCGGGCTCGAGTTTGCATACGTTTACCACTGTCTATCGAACGCGCCGCGGTACATTTTGTGCGACGAGGCGCTGGTCATGGTTTCCGAAGTGCTGGCCGACTTGCACGATGTCGAGGACCCTGCGCAGTACTTTTCGGGCGAGGAGTACTACGACGATCTGTGCCTTGCTCACTTCCTCCGCGGTGTTTGTTTGAAGTTCATCGCGTGTCCCGAGAAACACTCCAAGGTGCGGCCGAAGGAGTCGCCCATCCCCAAGGTAGAGGCGGCGGAGCAGGCCGAGATCTCGTTCAAGACGGTGCTCGAGCATGGACATCAGCTCAAGCTGGATCATTGGTTGGTGTACTTTGCGCATTACGAGTTGGGACGTCTGTATGCCGGGATGGGTAGGATTGAGGAGGCAAAGGAGCAGCTCAATTTGGTGTTGAGTCAGAAGACGTTGGAGGATAAGGGGAGGAAGGGCAAGTATAGTTTGCAGAACATGGTTCATCTCAGGGCCAATGGTGCGTTGAATGCTATTGATGGTAGTGGTAAGTGAGCAGGGAATCCCCCCCCCCGGGGGGGGAATTTGTCCATGCGGTGTTGTACATTGCTCAGTTTTGTTGGCATCGAGGTTCGCTCGGGATGTGTTTGATCTGTCGTGCTAATAATGCTATTTTGCTGTATATAGGCTGGACAGGCAAGGTTTGGTTTCATTCTCTCTCACAAGTCTGTGGATGGCAGTGTCTTGTGGGTCGATGGTGACGACTATGTGGTCGTTCTTAGTATGAGTGTTGGAACTTTGTGCTGCTCCGAATCTGCTCACCAGTACATGGCAACAGGCTGGCCGAGGATTTGGAGCGGCAAGACAAGGAAGAGAATGTGAATGGGCGACTGATCGAATTTCATCTAGTCGTACACTCTGTCAACAAGCTCATACGCTAGCGCACATGCGAAAAAGGGTACGCAGTTCATGTTACGTGTTTCTGACGATCTATCATCGGTGGATTATGAGCAATGTGCCCGTCACGATGAGGACAAGCAGAGAAGAAACGTAGAAATCTATCGCCAAGCTCGGCAGAGTGGGGTCGAGCGTCACGTGAGGACGAGGCGAAGAGTGCCGAAGAACCTCAAATACAGCAGTCAACAGTTACGACCCCAGATCATGCTAGGCGCCATGGGAGGAAATTATTTCGAGTCGGTTTTGTCGGGTCTTTATGAATAACTTGTGGGCAGCGGCACTGGGAAAGAAAAAAAAAACACCTCCAGAATTATTGAGCTGCAGCGTCTCGAAATCTTGGGAAATTCGTCTCTGCGGCACTTCGGAACGCGGAGCCAGGATTTGGGTTTTTCCTTCCCGAGACAGCAGCAGCAGCAGTGCGCCCTCGAGTGGAGGATTGAATTTTGGATTTTTTTTTTCTTTTTTTTTTCTGGCAAACTTTTTTTTTTTTGGTGAGTGAGCGTATTCTCGAACTTTTCACGTTGGGTTGAACTGCGGTGCGGTGCGGTGCGTCACGGATCGGGCAAAGTGGTGCCACTTCTCATCGTACTTTTCGATTAGGTTTACGGCGTCCATCATCATTCCAATCCACCTCGTCGCACCGCATACACCGTAGCTCATCTTCCAGAACAGCAACACTTCATCGCACACTGGCTGCTGCTACTACCAATACTTGGTCAACGTTGACACTACACCAGCGTCTCGACTGACCCTCGAAAACATCGGTTTCACTCGCCACGCTATCTCCGCCCGAACGGCGTTAGTTCTGGGCAGCGCCTTCACGCATACCCTCGATACGCTTCATTCATCTGCGTACAGATCACCGGCTCTCATCAACTTATACCTCAAGCTGACTTTGGCTTCCATCAACAACGCATAGCTTGGATTCAAGCTGTCCTGCGTGTCGCAATATGCAATCCTATTCGCATCTGTACGAGCCAATCAGTCACCCGTCCGGGTCCAACTCGCCGCATCCTACCTCGCCCGGCGGTTTCAACATTTCTTACGCCGGCTCGCCATCAGCAGCTCACCTTGGTGCAGCCACTCCAGCTTCTGGCAACATGGCCGCGAGCCCCTTATCGTTTGGCGCGTTTTACATCCAGCACCACCCTTCTTCTTCCTCTTCTTCTTCTCAGCCGAATACAACCCATTCTGCAAACCACCATCACCATCATCACCTCGACTCTTATGCAAGCTCAGCCAACACGCCTCATCAGCACCTTTCGCCCAACACCGACCATCACTCTTCCTCGAGTGCATCTGTCGCTGCCTTCTCCAACAGTGGTCGATTGAGCTGGGCCAACTCGCCTTCCGATTCGTACCATGGCATACACTCCACCGCCACCACCCATAGCAGTGGCGCCGAGAGCCACTCCAGCTTCGCAAACCAAAAATACCCCTGGGACATCAACCCCGCTTCTACACGCGAAGCTGGCCACATTAGCTCCCCCTACTCTGCTTCCGATCTCCTCCATCCTGCAACCGCCAGTGCATTGGGTCTAGATGACGATTCCGGTTCCGGTGGAAATGTCCGTCCTCGTGCCCGCAAACGCACTCGAGCCGAAGAAGAGCCACGATCGCGTCTCTCCTCTTCCAGCCGCAGCCGCACACGCCCTCGCTTCCCCAGCGCTCTCTCCCAAGCCAATAGCCCGGCGAGCGACTTCCATCATAGCATCACCTCCTATCACGCCGATGCCGAAGATACCGACATAACCGCTTGGATCAATGCTGGCGACGCAGAAGATTTCGCCTCATCTCATGTTGGACCCGCCGATCACCCTCGACTTTGGTCTTCCTTTGGCCCTGGCATCTCCGCGGATGCCACTCACGACAGTCCATACCATGGCTCGGCTTCAGCTCCTGGCCTTCCCGCTTCGCTTACCAACTCCCGCGCCCAGTCTATTGTTGGCTCGGATGATTTCGCATACCACGCTTCCAACGCTCTTCACGCCGGCCCGTCTAACCTTGGCCTCAACGTTTCCGTACACCACCATGACGCTCTTGATGCCAAATCCGAGCCTCCTGCACAAGTCGCAGACGAAGAAGCTGGGCCAGCCGAAGACGAACCTCTTTACGTCAACGCCAAACAGTATCAGCGCATCCTCAAACGTCGAGCCACGCGAGCAAGGCTCGACGAACAGAGGAAAAAGGACTTCCTCGCCTACATGCACGCCAGGGAAAAGGTCGGAAACAACTCGGATGGCCTCGATGAAGAGGGCAAGAAACCCTACTTGCATGAGAGCAGGCACAGGCATGCGGTCCGGAGGCCAAGAGGGCCTGGCGGAAGGTTCTTGACAAAAGCTGAGATGGCGCAGTCAGCCGCCGCCACCGCTACCTAGGCGCCCCTCGCCATCCAGATCCCACAGATGTCTCATCAATCCAATCGAATTTTCTATCTACATGTTGTACACTATCCCTGTAAAATCACCCAACGGCTACCAAGCTCTCTTCCCCCCTCACACCCATATTCCCCAACGCGAACCTTTTTTTTTTAATTTTTTTTTTTCCTTCTCACTTTCAGCCATTGCTGCTGCAAGGAGTTGTTGTATTTGATCGATCTAGCGGTTTTCTTCCATCGGACTCAAGATGGGTTTCTTTGGGATTGTTGTTGTGCTTTCTTTATGCACAAACTAAGCATAACTTACCGTGGCGACTTGCAACCTCCCAGGAAAAATCGAGCAAGTCACACGCCTGTGCTCGTCTCAAGGGCTTCTTCGACCCGTGTCAACCGGATCTTCGAAACTTTTAAAGGAGCAATGCAGGCAATCTCGAGCTTGAGAACGGGTGTTGCTGGGACGGGAATTCAAAGAATTTTTTGGTGGAAGCCGGTACAAGTACAATTGTGTCGAGACATGCAAACAGAAAAAGCGATGCAGAGAGAAGAAGCCCAAGATACGGGCCAACGAAACGAAGGCGTCCAAGTTACTCGCGGTTCGCCAGAATCGCTTCCTTCCTAGCCGCCTTGGGCCTCTTATCACCCGCCTTGGAATGCTTCCTCCTATTCTCCTCCTTGTTCTTTCTGGCATCGATCATGGTCCTCTTGAGCTTCTGAGCCTGCTTGATCGCCTTGGGTACATGCCTCTGTCTCTCGATCTTGGAAACATCGCCCACCCCACTCCACTTGTTGCGCAAGTTCTCCGAGTACTCGCGATGCGCCATCTCGCGTCCACTGAGCATGCCCAACTTGTCGCTCGCCCGCGTCTTCCAAATTCGAAGATTGCCATCGTCAGATCCACTAAGCACGAAGCGGGCATCCATGGAGAACGAGGTGGAAAAGATACGCTGCATACGCTTGGTGTGATAGACATCGCGCGAATGGTTGCCTTTGCCATACTCCCAAATGCGCAGTGTGCGGTCGTACGAGCCGGTCACGAGCTCGGTACCTGTAGGTGAAAAGTCGACAGACATGACGGCGGCAACATGGTCCTTGTAGATCTGAGTGGCTGAGCTGAGGTGTCGCATGCTGTTTTGGTGAACAAAGGAAATGCCAAGGAGGTCAGTTTTAATACTTCATGTCAGCGATACAAACGGAATCAACATACTCGAATGTGTAGACATTGTGATCCTCACTGGCCACTGCAAACACGGTGGGCTCGGTAGGGTTCCATGCAATGTCGTTGGCCCGCATCTGAAGTGTCAAGAAAGGGAAGAGAGGACAAAAGTCAGTTGAAAGTCCTCAACGCAAACGCAGCGCCACTTGTCGATGTGCTGTTGTCAAACACTTACCTGCATGATCATCTTTGTCAATGGCTTTCCGCTGCGCAGGTCGTAGAGCACGATACCGCGATCGCTACCCGCACTTGCCAGCACCTCGCGTTCACTCAGGTTAAATCGTACCACGTTGATAGCGTCTGGGCCCCACGTCATTGAGAGCAACGGATCCGACGAGCCGCCACGCTCAAGATCCCAAGTCTGAATGGAGGAAGAAGCTGAAGCAAAGATTGGGTTGGATGCGTGATGTGTGAGCGAGTTGAAAGCTGTCTTACCGCTGTAGACAGTCAGCGGCTCGCTAGGAGGTACATCCTTGTCACGAGTGCTGAGCAAACCACCTCTTCTCAAGCTGCCGCCGGTGGTCAGATCAGCATCAGCATCGTCGTCGTCGTCTTCGTCGTCCATGACATTGAAAGTAGTTTGACCGAGGCCGTCGGGTCGCGGATCGGCATCCCACACTTTGACAGTGCGATCGGTCGAACAAGAAAGCATTCTTCGACCAACAGATGAGTTGCCGGTAGGAGACATGAACGTGAGGGGCGAAATGCAGATTGACTGGATGATGCCGGAATGAGCCCTCGGATAAACGTAGATGGGCTTTTGACGGGCAAGATCCCAAAGGCGAATCTCTCCGTCTCCGCTGCCGGACGCGACTACATTGAGACGGTTTGTATCCTTTGCAATCGAATAGATGCCATCGATATGACCCTCAAGAGCACCAACGAAAGGCTTGGCAAAGAGTCGGTCAAGCTTGGCAGCATTGAGAGCTCGGGTGTACTCTCTAGGTTTGTCGAATGGATGTAATGCTGGGTCGAGATTTCGAGAGAGCGGTGCCGGGTCTCCCTGTCGAGCAGGAGCATGTACATCGAGTGACCTCGAGAGCGCCTTGATCTTCATTGCGACGGTGCGGCCGACGTCGCCCTGGACGGAGAAGTGAGAGGATCAAAGGATAGAGAGGAAAAGGTTCAATATCACTGGGCCAGCTTCTTGTGCGCAACGGGGTAGGCAAATAGGAAGAAGAAGGAGGTGCAAAAGCTGGTGGCACTGATATTAAGAGAAGGGCAAAAGGTGCAAGAGTGGAGGGGAGGGCTCGACTGACACAGAGAGGGTTCACCGACTCTTCCAAATCGGTCCCAAAGTTGACTTTTTTTCGAAATTTTTGGTCGCCGCCGCTTACATAATCGCACTTTTTCTTGCGAAGTGTCTTGACACGCTTCTTCCATCCCCAACATGCACACACACTCCATCATCCTAGCTAGACCGACACCACTTCCATCGCAATCCGATCTCGGCCATCTCAAGACGAATCCAAAGGCCTGCAGTCCTTCTCCTGCAGCCACATGTACAGGTGATCGGCTAGGATACTTCTGCTGCATGCTGGTGATATCGACACAATCTTAGCGGCTGCTCAACCACGCAGAGTTGCAGTGATGAGGATATTGAAAGCACGATCCGCGCTGTTGAGCGACTTTGAGGTGCTCAAGGTGCTCAAGGAAATGGAGGAAGAGCAGAAGAACCGCGCACAGAGCACCAAGCAGGCTGCCGAAACCATCGACGATCAAGACGATCAGAATGCCAACGCATCACCAAGCAAGGACGAAGACGATGATGCCTGGCTATCAAAAGTGCCAGAGAATCTTCGAACGATTCAGTACGAGGTAAGCAGCCAGCTCATATATTCCTGCAACCAGATTCGACTGCCGATGCTAACTTCTCGTTGTCTGTTTGACTTGTGTACGCTCAATAGACCATCTCATCGCTTAGCCAAGCGACACGGCCATGCGCCCATCAATCGGAGGAGAACATCGCCGCGTTCCTCGACGAGCTCAAAACACGTGGCTACTCGATCAACGATGCTGAAGCAAGGAGAGGCGCACTCAGCCTCAACCGTTCCGAAAGGCTACAGATCGTCAACCACGCACCCCAAAGCATTGTGGAGCTGCACACGCTGGTCGAAGAGTTAGAGGAGCGATTTCACCCACACCAGATCGACGAGCTCATCTCGCTCGTTCAGGCATACTTGCCCATGAACTCATCGTCGCAGCTCAATGAATACGCTGCAGAAGGCGCTCAGGACGACCCAGCCGCCATCAACGGCGCAACTTACGCGAACGGCGCAGAAGCTTTGGCGCAAATCAGTCCTTTCACTGGACAGGTAGCCGCTGCAGCTGACCTGGGTAGATCTGATAGCGACGGATTGGCGCAAGTGCCCGAGCCTGATGCCGAGAGACAAATGGCAGATGTCGATTACGAGGAGGATCCAGACGTCGAAATGGACGACGACGATTTTGTGCACGAAGGCCTTGGAGGAGGCGGAGTCGAGGAAGCCGACCCGGATGACTAGTGTCCTCGCACACATCCCTGGGAAAGCATATTGTTTCTACAGACGCATCTTGTAATATTGTATTTGTATTCAATCTGGCCACCTTTTTGAGGACAATCGACGTCGGTTGGATGAGCCATTCACTCCTCCATTTCCCCGCCCTGTAGCACCATACATGGCATTGGCGATTCAATGGAGCAGCAGCATGTAGTTCAATCAGAGCGTGGTCAGCTGTGAGCTGCTAGGTACAAGGGGGCACCTATCCAAGTGGTCATACTTACATGGAATTCTGCGTCCTCGTCTTCTGCTTCGGCGGCTATGGAGCCCGACTCAAGACCCGCTTTCTTGAGAGCCTCCTCGGAGCTGTAGTCGAGAGGCGCATTGCGGCGACGTCCAGTCCAGACAATGTTGGAGGTGTCGATCTCTGCTAGCTCCTCTTCGTCCTCGATGAGCTCGGCAAGCTGTTTGAATGCGCAAATCAACTGTGTCAGAACACGCGGGCTCACTACGACCAGCCGCTACGGCGCCGACTCACCTCATCATCGTCAATGTTGAAGTCATCATCCTCCTCCTCCTCCTCCTCCTCTTCATCATCGTCTACTCCCTCGTCATCGTCCTCTTGTTCATCTTCTTGAATTCGTGCCGCAACCGGAGTACCATGCAAAATGTCAGCACCAGATCTAGACAGGCCCCCAACCGACCAGATGAAGGAACAGCGAATCACTCACCTGTCTCAATGGCCCTTGCTTTGCCCTTTCCCTTGCCGTTGTCTGTCGATGCAATCTGCTGGAAGTCCTGAGCCTCCTCAGTCGTGGTAGCGTTTACGATTGAGCTGTATGACAGGTACAGTACCACCGAGAGACAAAGTCAATTACGTTCCCTCTCTTGCATCAAGATCGAGCACTTTAGCAGCATACCTTGAGTCTGCCATGATCGAAAGATGCGAACCAGGTGTCAGTGAGTGGTGTGCGGGAAGCCAAGATGAGAGATGCGACAAGAGCAGGAAGAGGTCGATCTGTGCATTTACTTGGAAGCTTCAACTCGCAAAGGGACGCGTCGTCGCGGATGCAAACCAACACTCTCTAATTATTACAATTAATTTTGACTTTGGTTTTGTGCTAACCGGAAATCGGAGCTGAAGCTTGACATCTGCAAGTGTGAGTGTGTTGATCTCGCACATTGGCTCCACCTTCCTTTCATCTCTCTTACCATATCTTGCCAGCCCGTCTATTTGAAACGCCCCTTCAGCTGCGCTTGTTGCCAGCTTCGATGACATGAGCCTCATAACTCCTGCGCTGCCGACTCAATGTCCGCCCTTGCACACAGGACCTGGTACATGACCGACTGCACTTCGCAGCACCGGCGATTGTTACGCAATGCAGAGCTTCGCGTCTCGCACTCTATCGGACACAAATGTGGTGCAACTCTACGAGTGGCTGGACAGAAGCCCGTCAGCGATCCTCAAATGCACTTGTAAGCAAGTACGGCGTATGAAGCCTATCGCTTCGGTCTCCCATGCTATCGGAGGTAAGTGTCAACACAATCATTGCCATCTTCGAGACTTACCGCAGCTTCTTGGCAACAGCGTGCTCACTCGCATCTCGTTGTCTATCTCGTAGGTCAAAATATCTTTCTCCATCATCAGGCTCCTGGTCTGAAGGCCGAGGTGTGTGGCATCATCGTTGGTGTCACGCCGAAGGAGGATCAAGTCACCTACGAAATTGATGATGGCACTTCTGTTTTGCGACTGGTCGAGACTCGAAAGTCACTTCGTCAAGCCAATATGCGTCAGAATACCACTACATCAGTCTCAACGAACCCCCCTAGCGGCGTTCCGGAGTGCTACATCATGCCGCCACAGCTCAAGGCATCCACTTCAGCCAATCGACTCGACAGCACCTCAGCATCGCTACGGTCAGCACCGCTCGTGCCTCGCTTCGAGGTAACCGACATCGTCAAAGGCATTGGCAAAATTCAGTTCGATCGCAGCGGAGAAATATGCCTACTCGTCAGCAGCATGCACGTATGTCAAGATGCCAATGACGAGAGCCTGCATCAAATCCAGGTCATCAAGCTTGAAAACGAGCTGTACCGACGCTCTTTCGACTGGTCACGTGTCGAAGATCTAAAACCAACTGCTGCTCAGAGATCTACAAGGCCTTGGGCTGGTACAAACACGTCAGCACGACTGCTGACAGCTGACGCTCCCTTGGATCAGAATGCCGTGACGACACCATTGATGGTCGCAGAACCAAAGGAGCCCAAGTTTGCAGACAGACAACGCCTGTCTCGAGATGAAGCTCGCCTACTCCTCTCAAGCGGCCACTTGTCCTCGTCATCGTCAGATGCGCTCAAGCCTGCTCACAAAGCTGACCCTCCATATGCCCCAAAGCACTCACGCACACCACAGACTGGCTCCAGACGGCTCCGCGCGCCTGACAAGATTGCTGATCACAGTTTGACCGAGTCATACTTCCAGCTACAGTTGCAGCAGCACATCACTTTGCGTTATCACTCCCAACCATTCACCTCGACGCATCTGTGGGCAGATTCGGTCCTCGCTTCGCTCGCCCGCCGTCTGGTTCACATACGCCTGCAGGACCGTGCAGCATCTCGATCTTCCGAAGCTTCACGCCGCCGCAGCACCATCACCTCCGAGCAGCAAACAGACAAGGTGCATCGTCTCTTCGAGTGGGCTATACGTAAAATGATGCAAGATGGTTTCATTACGCTCTGCGAATCTAGTCCACATGTCTATCCCGGCTCTTCTCGAGAAATCGTCTCCTTCAACCAAGATTGGTATCGTCTGGTCACCCCAGAGTATCTGCTTGCATCTCTTCGCAGGCTGCTTGGCAACAATGGATCAGCAACTTTATACACAGATGTTTCCGAACAAGTCGACGATCTTACCGCTCGGCTACGCGTGCTCGACGACCGCTTCCGCTTCGTCAATCGCTCTCTTGTTCAGGATAGCCTCGCCTTGTATCATTCGCGTCGAGCCCCGATCGTAATTGATTGATTCATACTCTGCTCGCATTCATGCATCAAACAGTAAGACCATCGACTGACTTGCTTGCTTACCGACAGGCCCAGGCGATTTTGTAGACCTTGCCGAGCTTCCTCTGATACACATTGTAAAAAGCAGAAAGTTGCGTCCGCGAACCCACCCCCTCACCCACCCGGGGTGGTTGGCTGGGGGGTTTACACCAAGGACCGAACCCCGAGCCACCCCGGGTGGTTGCTAGGGTGGGTTCGCGAAGCGATTCACATCGTAAAGAACTGTGACATCCGTCCCGAGGGGCCAGGGTTCACAGGCAGGGGTCCTGGCTTCGGAAGAGAGCCATGGGGGGAGCCAGGGGATCGGAACTGGCTGCACCCTGGCTCCTCCGTGTTGGAGATCATGAATTCAGTATATTGGCGATTGGGGTTACATCTTCCCAATTGGCAATATGCAGGAATAAACTGCATGGAGGCCAACATGCCTGGTGGTTGAAAATCTTTTTGACCAAGAGTCAAGCACAGCAAGAATCTCCAATGCATAATAACCAATGCAGCCAATGAGGCCAACAAACAACCACCAGACTGCCGGGAGTCCCCAACTCACTGCAGAAGAACTATGGTATCTCCAGTGAGTAACAGGGAACTCCAATCAGATCTCAAGGTTCAACCCAAGAGAGACAAAGTCCAGCTCAACCTATCAGAGTGAGCAGAATCAGAGAACTTCCGGAAAGACTTAGGTTGTCTAATGGGAGTCACACAAAGACATAACTCACACAGTGGGATGCAAACTAGCCTCCAGGCAGATCACCACTGTGTGAGAAGGAGGAATGTAGGGTCTCCAGGAAGACCTGGGGACCACCCAACTCATGTATATAAACTTAGTTGCCCACCGCCTCCACCAGTAAGGTCAACCTGTCCAAACATAGAGATACATCTCACAGTAGATCAACAAGTCTGCCGGGATTCACTCAGAAGGATCAACTCCAGCCACGTAGCGCAATACTAAAACTCGCAAAGTAATAAATCTCACAACAAAACGGCCAGTCTGCCGGGATTTATTGAAGGGTCCACTCTGGCCACTCAGCGCAAGACTAAACCCCACTAAATCAAACACCCGCCGCCTCCGCTGGTAAGGTCAATTTGTCCAATCAGAGAGATAGATCTCACAGCAAGACGACTGGTCAGCAGGGATTCATGGAGATACCCACTCTAGCCACGTAGCGCAAGACTAAAAACCCGCTAAAACTAATTAAAATTTATAAAACGCCGGTAGTGAATCATATCACAACTTGTCAAAACAATTACGACACACTACTATTGATTTCGTCGGGAAATTATCTCCATGAGTTCCTATATACGACGTGTGCTGTGGCTCCCTATCTGGCTTCGAGTACGGATTTTCCCTTCTTAGGATTGCAAACCGCCGAAAGCTGACATTCACGTTGCAACAGCGGATCCGTTGCAACAGCGGAAATTTGCGTCCGGCCTATCAGCCATCAACCACCTGACGTGGCTTTGATGGATTCGCGATCAACTCAACTCCAAGGGGTTGGTTGCTCATAGTGGTTCCGCAGAAGATCCACCGCCCGGACTCTGGTTGCCGGAGTGGCGCCCCGGGAGAAAAGTACCACCCATTTTGGATACGAATCATGTCGTAAAGATACACGGAGGAAATTTGGGTGCTTCGCGTCAAGAAATACATTCACATCGAAAAAAGCGGAACGTTGAGTCCGCGAACCCACCCCCTCACCCACCCGGGGTGGTTGCTGGGGGGTTTACACCAAGGACCGAACCCCGAGCCACCCCGGGTGGGTGAGAGGGTGGGTTCGGGGACTCAACTTTCTGCTTTTTTCGAATGTGATTCGAAAAGAAGCCATACGAGAGTAGCTGGAAGACGGGCACCTTTTTTTTCTTGACTTGAAAAGTGAGGATTCACAGCAACTCAATTTAAGAAGACTGAAAAAACAATTTCCTTTTCTTGTTTTGGCCATCATAGATCAGTTATTACTGCAGGCGCGCACTTCATGGCCCTGTTTGTGTTCGAAGGTTCGCGATTGAGCCCCCATCGCAAAGAAAGGAAAAAACAAAACAAAACAAAACAAAACAAAAAATAAATAAAAAAACTCGCAGCCACCCCGGGTGCTTCTGGGTGTGTTTGCAATTTTCTTCCTTTCTTTACGACATGACTCGTACCGCCTAAGCAGAGACTATTCTCATCGTAAAAAGCGAAAAGTTGCGAACACGAACCCACCTCGAAGCCACCCGGCGTGGGTTCGCGCCGCATCCAGCCCGGGGGTTGCCCGGGGGGGTTTGCGAACCCAACCAGGCAGTCCTGATTGAGGAAGAAAATACTGTAGGTGAAACATATTCAATTTGCTCTAATATCGATGCTCAACATCATGTTTTCGCTATCGATGATTTGTCGTCAACGACGACATTCAGTGTCTCCGAACTCATTTGGTGAAATGTTCCAACATGATGGGTATATATTTGCTCACCCTCCTGGAATCACATCGTAAAAAAGAAAAAAAAATCGTGTCTCGCAGCCACCCACCGAAGCCACCCCAACGAAGCCACCCCAACGAAGCCACCCCAACGAAGCCACCCTCCTCCGCGTCAACCGGCGGCAGCACACCTCTCACGGCATCCTGGTACATGCGTGCAGGGCGCATCCGCGCCCATCAAACTTGTACACTAGCATGATCAGAACCTTGCGTAAATTACTTTTGGCGCCGTCAAGGCGGAGTTGCAAGCGTTGAGCATGGACAGAAGACCTGGATGTGAAGGAAGAGCCAATGCAAGAGCAGACCTCAATGGCAGAGAAGACCCAGACATGCCTTGAAAGGGTGGTCACAGTGGACAGTGGTGGGGACAGCAATAGTAGGGAGACAAGCCAACATGCTGGGCAGTGGCATCCTGGCAGGCAACATGGTCAGCTCTGAGCTTGAGGTAAGAAGAACCATGGCTGATCTCTTGCTTGTGGGGGTTGTCCAAGTGATTGTAGACAATCTTATCAGCAAGCAAGAGAGGGCAGTTGAGACTGTTGTTGAGAAAGAAGGAGAACAAAGTCAATGAACAATTCAGTCAAACAAGACAAGCTGCAGTTGTGCTGATTTTGAGCAAGCTGCCAGGCAAAAGCACTTGTAACTTGACCGTATATCCTGAATATTTGTTTCTACAGGTTGTCTAATCACTGTTGCATGGTGAGTAGATGGTCAAGTTTGAGTACAAACATGCAAGGAAGTGTGTTTACCACGGTCCTTGGTTCACTTCAAGTTGCAAGCTTGGAAGTGTGTTTGAAATCACTAAGTTAATCATCAATCTTCTTTGGCAGTGAAGCCAGCAAGAATGGATTGAGAACAACAGCACTCCTCCAAGTAGGTGTTGTAAATCGGGAGGCTTGATAGGCTGCTATGCGAGGAATAAACACGCAAGCTTGTGTGCCTGTATACTTAGTTGCGTGTTGGGAACACACTTTGTAGTTGATGATTTGATGAATTTTAATTACTACAGAGCAGGCTGTAACCCCCTAATTATACATGTGGCATGAACTATCATATATGGCTAAGTGACAGCCCTTGTTGCTGTAGCCTTACTTGAGAACGTTGCATGATGGGTGAGGTTATGTTTGTGGACATGCAGCCTTGCATATCTTCCCCTCTTTGTCAGGGTTGGCTTCCTAAAGGTTATGAATAACCCACTCTGATTTGTTTAGTCCACCATGGTCTGCAAATGGGGCTCACCCTTGATTATGAGGGTGATTCATTGTAACCCTAGATGTGAGACCTGTATTGTTATTTGTTTGAGTGCACCTGGTTGGAGGTCACTAGGGGGTCTCCATTGAATATGCAACCTTGCGTGTGTGGACCCCAGATTGCCTGAGTTTGTTGTAGCAATGGGTTTTAAGGGTCCTTTCCTGGTATTTGGGTAAAAGGGAGGCCCAACCCTCTTTTGTATGCGCATGTGTGACACAAGAGTTTTATCCTAATTTTGTTGTGTTCAAACATGCAAGCTTGCTTGTTTAGTGCTGACAAGTGAAGGACTCTGAGTGCGAGATGAGTTTCGGATCACATTTGAGCCCTTTTAAGAAAATAAGGGTAAACCCTCAAAACTTGTTACTGCGGATGTCAAGGCAACACAGATTCACACACACACAATGTTGCATGTTCAAAGTGACTTCCAGTGACCTTCTGCTCAACCAACCAATCACTTCAAGTTGGGGTGACAATACAAGACAACACTCAGGGTTACAACAGGTCACCCTCATAATTGAGGATGAGCCCCATGTGCAGATGATGTTGCCCCAAACAAATTAGAGAAGGGCTACTAATAGACTGCAGGGGAACAGTCTCATAATGGTGAGAACACACGCAACGCTGCATGTGAGAAGCACGATATCAGTCAACATGGAATGTTATGAAGTATAGCTATAGCAACAAGGGAAGTCACTTAGCCATATTTGAGAGTGAATGCCACATGTATACAGAGACTGCAAACCACTGTTAGGCTCCTGGGGTCTTAGAACCTTGGAATGTGGGTGTGCGTCTGTGTCAAGGCCAGGGGCATGGTACCAGGTGTTGCTCCCAGGATTGTTGCCAAGATAGCGGAGCGGGGAGTTGGGAGGGCGGGAGAAGGTCTGTAATTTCCACCTACTAGAGTGAGTAAGCTAAAATACAATCAACGTCTTAACGTGAGTTAGTTGCAGGGAAGATCTTTGGTATGGCCCCCAGGAGCCCCTCCCAGGGATTGCTGCAGTATCCCCCTGGGCCCCAATCAATGCCCTGGATCGGGAAAGTCATCTCCTGCTCACCGCCTTTCTATATGCCAGCCCGGCACTGATGTTTGTAACACCTCGCTTTACCTGCTTGCCTCGCTCTACCTGCTTGCCTCGCTCGATCTGCTTGCCTTGCTCAATACCTCACCTTGCTTGCCTCTCTCAACAATGACGTCGCCTCACACTCCCTCTTTGCGCTGCAAGCGCTGCAGCAAGCCTGTTGACAACTACAACATGGTCACAAGCAATCTCAGCTCCATTTGCCGCTTCTTTTGCTTGCGATGCTGTCTTTGCAATTACATGGTTGGTCTTGACATCTAGGTGTGTTCCTCCTCCTCCGCTTCCTCCTCCAGCGTGCTACTTGCTACTGACCTGCCTCTTCTTGCTTTCATATGGTCGATTGTTTTGTTTGCTCTGTCTCACCACCCATATCTGCTTAGCTCCAATATGCAGTTGCTTTTCTCCCAATTAAAATGTTCAATCTCATCATCTTTTTGTGCAAGTGTGCTTGACTGGGTTAGATCTGGCTCAATAATACAGGCTCACTGCATCAGGGCTGGTTCATTAACCCAGTAAGCCAGTATTGTTTAACCCAGCAAGCCTGTATGCATAGCAACCTTGTGGGTGGTTTAAGCTCAACGCAGCAAGCCTGGCTAGCCTGCTGGCTGTAAAGGAGTAGAGGATGTGGAATTATGGCCTTACGGCAAAGCCAAAAATAAATAGTTAATTCTGACTTTTGAGTGTGACTTACGGGAGTGGGCATCAGGTGATCAACCCCAATGTCGGGTTCTAACAAACAGCGGGTCTTGTTGGAATCCTGGAAGTCTTAAGATATCCAAACGTTGTCTTCATTATTATTTCAAAGACTCATGTTGGGTCTCTGACATTCACGTTGTTTTGCAGAGGTAGGAAGCTTGAACAAAGAATACTATAAGTACTCGAAGGCTACTTGAGAGTTGTTGGAGAGAGTGTAGTATCAGAGTGAAATAGGGAAGGATTCGATGAATTCCCAAAGACACTTAACGGGTCATGGCAAAGAGGCATTTATATACACATCGAGTTCATGATGGTGCTTCCTTGTGCAAGCACTGATCATCCCTTAGTGAGCAATGTGATACCTATAGTGTGATCCCCTTGCTTGGTCGTGGAGGTGATTCCTTATTTGTGAAGTACAAGTCTTGTTGGGTTGGAGCGGTTTCCAGTTTGTCCCCATGATGCATCCGGAGTTACCAAACCCAAACGCGGGTCTTGAGACTATGTTTTGAATTCTTTGTCTTGGACCGTGTGTCTTGGGCGTATGTATGCAAAATTCCCAATTTGGATAAAGTTGCGTTGTGATATGCTGAGTCCGGCAAAGTTCAAGAACCTGCATGCGGATTACAAAACCTGACGGCGGGTTCTGTGGCTAGATGGTGAAATGTTCTAAGTGAGAGACGGAATATGGACCTCTGCGTTCCAACGCTGGCTTAGTCTACAAGAAATTTGACTTTTCACAATGTGAATTCAACTTTTAATAGGGAGCTTTTGGACAATGTGTCTGAGCAAAATTCCAAAAGTCAAATTTAGCTCTTGCTCCAAAGACCACTTTGTTGGAACTTAGAGTTCCATGTACCGTCTCACACTTAGAACATTTCATCCTTTGGCCACAAACCCAATGTTGGGTTTTACAATCCGCATGCGGGACTTGGTATTTTGACCGGATTCAATTAATCACAACGCAACTTGACTTAAATCACGGAAAGCTCCCACACACACGCCCAAGACACACAATTTGAGACAGAAGATTCAAGACATCATCTCAAACCCGCCGTTGGGTTTGCGACCCCACAATATGTCGCAAAGACCCATACAAGATCTTCCCGATCCGGCCAATGAGTCACACTCCTGTTCACGTAGATGTGCATTAGCAACAAGGAGAGGAGTGTTACGGCTGGATGGGGGGCCCCAGCCAGCGCGCCACGGGAGTGCCGCCAGGCGCGTGCCGCGCGATGTGTGGCCACTAGGGCGCGCCGCGCGGTACGCCGTGAAGGAGGGGGCGCGCCACGCGTGACATGACAAGGTCCACCCCGCAATTCAGGACCGCGCGCGGCCTACGTTCCGTTGCGCGCCGCGCGGTACGCGTGATGCTTTATAAGTGAGCAGCCGCGCGTCACCTCCCTGTCGTCCGCTCGTCGAATGTATTCTTAGTTACCTTGAGTAATAGCGAATATCAGACCCAACGGTAGAACCGTTAACCTCAGGATCGTGCTCGGTGACTCTCGTGGCCACCACTCCCGCCACGCGCTCTCAAGCCCAAGCCTCGCGCACCGCGTGCCACGCCGCACAGTCAGGAGGTTGTCAGACCCTTGGCGCTTAACAAGGAGACCACACCGCAAGTATGACACTCCTTGAAGTACATCGTCAAGTAGCCTCACAAACAAGTATCCCGGTGGCTCTATTGTGTATATAAGCACTACTCACCATGCTCTGTTGGTTGTCTCAAAATCTCATCAAATCTTTTCCCCATTTACTCTTATCATACCTTCCCTCCAACAACTTGTTGAGTAGTCATCAAAGTGCTTATAGTATTCATTGCTCAAGCTTCCTACCTCTGCAAAACAATGTGAACGTCAGAGACCCAATGTGAGTCTTTGAAATAATAACAAAGATAACGTTTGGACATCCTAAGACTTCCGGGATTCCAACAAACCTGCAGTTTGTCAGAACCCAACATCGGGATTGATCACCCAACGCCTACTTCTGTAAGTCACGCTCAAAGGCCAGAATTAACTATTTATTTTTGGCTTTGCTGTAAGGCCGTAATTTCACTTCCTCTATTCTTTCACACACTTTTGAGGTTTTGGTGCTAAAAAGTGAAAAACCGCTTTTTTGCCTTGCGTCATTCTTGCTTTACAACCACCACAGCTTTTTCAATTTTCATCCAAACATGGGCAAAAGGACCAAAAAACAGATGCTGGCGCAGCAGGCAAGCAAACAAGAACGTCAAAAACGCATTTCCGGACCTCAGAAGCAAGTTAAAGTCATCCACATTTCCAAACTCGCTTCACAGGCACCCCAGGCCTCTCAGGCTGCATCCTCCACGCTAGGACAGGCTCAGGAAAATCTGAAAACAAACTTACTTCTCAGAGACAGGGTCACAGATGATCCAATCTTCATGAGAATCTCTCCTCCTTTGGACCACAAGCATGCACAGGTTCAGAAATCAGCAAAGAGGGGTTATGATTGCTTTCAGGAGCTCAATACAGCTATATCAGGCAGGGAAACTAGGGGAAACTTTGAGCTTGGCATCAGTCACAGTGTTGGATACAGTTATCTTGGTTTCACAGCCAACAATAAGGGCAAACACAGGAAGATTGCCACTGCCCTGCTTGAGTGGGCCAAGGAACACAGTCCGAAGCATCTTCTCCCTCTCAAGACACTCCTACCAGATGAATGGAAGAAGGACATGCTTTCCAGAAAGAAGCCCAACAACTTTATCAGGAAGTCATTTGACAGGCAAGCCAACTTACTCAGCCCTTGGTGGACAACAGTCACTTTCTTTGACGGCTTCACTGGTGTTGCACATGTTGACAAGCTTGATCATCCTCCCTTCTTCCTTTTCAACTTTGGAGCTCCTTGTCTTTTGGTCTTGCACAAGTACAACATCAAGGTGCAACTTGATCACCTGGACATTGCTATCTTCAACACCAAATTCAACCACAGCACGGAGGCCTTAGATGGCTGCCCTGGAGGAAGGTGGTCTTTCAGTGCTTTCTATAGACAGGCTATATATGAGAAGAAGGGCGCTTCTCAGCTTGGTAAGGAGCTTCTTGACATGGTACTGGGAAGCAAGACAGAGGAGAGACAAGTTAGAGGTGCAAACAAATAATTGCATGTACATACCCCAATCTTTGACAGCCAGTTGTTATGCTCCTGGGGTCTGAGAACCTCGGAACGTGGTTGCGCATCTGTGTCAAGGCCAGGGGCGTGGTACCAGGTGTTGTTCCCAGGATTGTTGCCAAGGTAACGGAGCAGGAGAGCGGGAGATTGGGAGAAGGTCTGATATTTCCACCTACTAGAGTGAGTAAGCTAAAATACAATTGACGTCCTGTCGTGAGTGTGTTGGGGTTGGGTCATGAGAATATGTGGTCTCCCGGATACCCCCCAGGAGATGCCGCAGCCTACCCCAATCCCCAATCTGGCGTCCAATTGGGGGGCTTCTCCCAACCACTTAAATGCCAAAACCCATTACCACTTCTCCCAATAATCCCAATCATAACACCAGTCTTGATATGATTTGACATTGAGTATACACTATTGAAGCAGTCTATTGCATAGAGATTCAACCAAGGAACATAGAAATGTCAGTTGCAAGCTGCTAGGAGCACTGTGTGAGGAGATACATGCTCTCAAAGGCAATGTGAGTTTATCTCAAGATTTTAAGGAGATAAACTCACATTGCCTTTGAACTGCTATTGCGCAGCAACCAGTGATGCTACAGAGAATCTGAAGGTACCATCATGTTCAGCTGCTCTGTCCCTTTCTGTACATGCTCTTTCAGCTCAGACACATACAATTTTGATGGCATGGAGCTTGGGGGAAAATGTGCGGGTCCATACCAAAAATTTTTACAAGGGCATGCAGATGGCAAAATTGAATTGAAGAGACAACTATGGGCTGCATTTGTGCGTTTTTGTCTTCACACCTGTACACCATCATCTCTGCATTCTGTGAGAACATTCTGGCAACTCCCTGCCATCAACATTGATTCAGAATGTCTGGACACATTCCATCCTCCCCACCAAATGCAAATGAGCTCCTCTGCTCAGATGGAGATGACAGCATCCTTGAATTGGAGCAGGACAGCCAATTGCCAGAACTCCAAAGCTATCAGCAGAGTCTCAATACTGCAGCGTCCTCCCTGCAGACTGGCAGAGCCCCAACAAAGGGCAAAAACTTGACACCAGCAACAGGGAATCAAAGGGGCCTCAATTGGTCAGCACTAGATTGTGTATGCTTCATTCTGGCTCTGGACAATCACAATCCTTGGATTGCACATACAAGCAAAGAAGCATTGGCAGTCTGGGAGGAAGCAGTCAAGGAGACCAATGATGCTCTCTTACTACACAAAAGAGAGGTCCGGAAAGATGGGGCCTGTGAGGCCCAGTGGAGGAAACTGGTAAAAGAAGTCCAAGAAAAGAATGCCTGCAGCTTGAAAGCAACAGGAGCAAACTTTGACGTGGAGGAAGTCTATGCCACACTCCACAATCTAGTGGATCTATACAACAAATCTCCAATGAAGCTTTATTTCCTGAAGCCCAAGACACCAGCCTCTCTTGCAAGTCAGATGGAACGCATCCGGAAGCAGAAGCGGAAACAAGCAGTATCTCAAGCAAGGCAAGCAGATCAGACTGGACAAACTCTTGCACTGCAGCGGTTGCGCCACCGCAACCTTCCCAGTCTTCCCATCAACTCTCTTCCTTGTACACTTCCTGAGGCTGGGCCATCAGATAGTCAAGCCATGTAATCATCTGTGGAAGATGACAATGATTTCCAACCATACCATTCCCATCAATCCAGCCCAGCACAGAAGAAACGGAAAACACCAAAGATGCAGATTGGAGAATCATTGGTTAAATGCCTTGACTGTCTTGCTGAGATGCAAGCTGAAGCGCTTTCCCTCAGTCAACACCAGTCTACAAGCTCCACCGGTCAACTTGGTTTGCTTTGAAGATCAGGTCAGTCAAATGCAGTCAGATATGATGGGCATCAACAGAAAGATGGATACTGTATTACAACTGCTGATGTAGCAAAGTTCTAGTCCTTCTCTGTAAAGTACTCCTCTAGGGATGGTGGGTCCAGGCCAAAGTACTGTGAAGTTATATTGCCGGATACACATGACAGTGCATCCCAAAGAAGGACCGCAACCAGGAAGTCACTTGCAACTGGGGTGAGTGTCAGCGGTCAGGCGCCTGGTAAATAGGCCGATCTAGTTTCGAGGGCGGTGCGGTCCTGAGGGGCTGGGCCGCCGAGTTTGTGATACGCGCCTGTGCAACTGGGAAGTACAAGGTGGGTTGCACAGATACGCCGGCGGCCCAATGAAGACAATTGAGCCGCACTTGCTTTGGCGGCGGTGGAGTGTTGGCTTCTCAACCGCATTCAACCTATTACCGACTGACGCTGTTGGCGCTCCGTTCAGAGGCAGCACGGCGTACTCGGTATTACGGTGCGTTAGCCTGGTGTCTTGCAAGCGCGCTTGACGAGATAGAAGGCTGGTTGATTAACTAGGTGGACACTGGACGTGATCACCGAGCGGTTACGGCGACAGTGTTGGTTCTGACGTACCAATGTCAGCTTGTCTGCAGCTGTCAGACGCTGCAGTGCCGGTAAGTGTGCTGACGAGACTAGCTGTTCTCCGACTTGAAAGGAGGCACGCGAGGAAGCTGCAATGCTACTGTATTGCAACTTACTGAACTAGAACTGAATGATCGTGAAGGCGACATTAAGAAGCTATACTGAGCTGAGAGACTGTGTTGTAAGAAGTAGAGTGGATGAGGAGCTCATCCACTACGAGCCAGACAAGGGGGCCTTAAGTACGACCGCTCCAAGCCCCTATGGCAAGGCTGACCCGACGCTAGCCTATTGTCTAGCTGCACGGCCTGCATGTGCGCTTGGCCTGGCCATGGTACCACCAGCTGATTGCCTCCAGGCCTCTGAGAGCACCTGAGTTGGTGTCCCTCGACTGCTGATCACTCTGAGATGGTGTGCTTGAGATCCGGCGTCCCTACAATGTCGAGCGGCCACAATCTGATCGTTATAGGCAAAAGCGGTCGAGAATGACCTTCCGGGCCGCTTTTGCTCTGAAAGCGGCCGTAAGGCGTGTTTTCCACCGCACCCACTTTGCTGCCTGTGAGTAACGCCACTGCTAAATACGACGCACTGCCGGCAGCGTACCTCCTCTCCTCCAATGCCAGCGCGTCCGAATATGACTCTATCAACCGCGCTTGAGCTGAGAGCGGCCGAAAAGCAGGTTTTCCGCCGCCTCGGCTTCACCGCCTGTGACAGTGAGCAGGAACTTCTGCTGCTGCTTATTGTTGAGTCGAGGGAAAAGTGTTCCAATTGAACCAATGGCCCATTCCACCGTAATACGATACTTGCTCATGATGACATTGAACCAAGTTTGTGCTGGTGTCATATGGCTGCCTTTGTAAGGTATGATGAGATGCTCTTCAAGATTATGACCCTTGTCTCCAAACAGGTACAGCTTCTTGCCATTTTCCTGGTATGATGCAGTTACCAACCAGTCTTTTACTTCCAACTTGTTCCACACCAACCAGTCATTCTTGCTCCCATCCCAGGGTCCTTGAGCAAAGATCAATCCGTCAGGTGTACTGATGATTTGGTACTTGAGCGCATGAAAGTGTTTCCAGCCATTGTATTGTCATGCCGATGGCACAGACGAGATGAGATAATGAGCAGATGGTGGTTCCATTCCAAGAGAGAGCGAGGCGGAGTGGACAAGGTAAGCTTGTCCACTCGCGCGAGAGAATTCTAACGAGGCAAAATAGCGAATATCGCGACATCCCCCCCCTCCGGAGAGAGCCAAGGATGGCCGGATGTGAGAACAGGACAGCGACGAGACATCTATGAGGGACAGTGGAACAGGACGGTACCAGGAAGGTGACGGCGAGACGGGGGATTCCATGTGATGCAAATGCGAGGGTGGCGAGAGACCAAAGATTGTGAAGCGCAAGGACACAGGCCGTGGTGAGGGGAGAGCGACAGAGGAGCACCGACGCGGACGGATTGTGACCAGAGTGTCGAAGGCTGTGCAGCGAGAGGGATGTGTCGGATCAACACGACTGCTGCTCCGTTCCTTCGACACGCTTCAATCGTGACAGTGCGTCGACGTTGGCATGCAGCTTTCCCTGCTTGTACCTGAATTCGAGATTGCCCAAGAGAGGCATCAAGTACGCGCGCAGTCGCTCTATCCTTGGCGTGTACTGACGCTGGCTGTGTGAGGGCGACCTGAGGACCGACGGCAGGGGAGCGTGATCGGTGATCACGACGATCTTCTCGGCGCCATCGAGATAATGCTGGAGGCGATGGAGGGCCCAGGCCAGACATGATATCTCGAGCTTGATTGCCGGCATCTTCGACTCCGTTGCAGAGGTGGTAGTCGAGATGAAAGCAATCGGGCGTTCGACCAAGTCGTCGTCCTCGGCAGGACCGGTTGAGTCAACGACCCGAGTGTGGCACTCTGGTGGTGGTGGTGTCGACACGTCCCTGAGCCGCCAGTGGTTGATGACCTCATCGCAATGTCCCTCGGCCAGATCGTCCGCAAACTCCCAAGTCGTGCGAGGGTCGTCCTTCCACTTCACGCGGTACTGGAGGTGACCGTGGCGAATGCGCTCCTCGACGATCCGCTCGACTTCGTACTCCGGCTCTGCTGTTGAGGAACGTGTTGCTACGACTGGTGTGGCCTCCAGTTGTCGACCAAAGGGGTCTGGTGATGACGGGGCCATGTCAAGCTGAGACACGTCGAAGAGCGGGTCGACGTTGATGTCGGCCGGAAGATCAAGGCGGACGCGGTGGTTGGAGAGGACCTCGGCGATGGCAAAGGGACCGGCCTTGGCTGGGTCCAGCTTCGGGAAGCGTGACGACGCGAGGAGTGGTCGATCCTTCAGACGCACGAAGACTTTGTCTCCGACCTGGACCTTGGGCAGCGGGCGATGGCAACGGTTGTATGTCTTCTCATCGGTTGCCGCGCTGTTGAGAACTCGCTGCCATGCCGTCTCGACTCGCGCCTTGGCGATCGCCAACCTGTCCGTGTGTGACTGAGTTGATACTGAGGGAAGGACAGGTCGCTCCGGCCCGGTGATGTAGACCAGGTCGAAGGGGCGTTTGTTGGTGACGACAGATGGCGTGGTGTTGACCGCAAGTTCTGCCGCAGGCAGGTATGTCGTCCAGTCCTTGGGGTGGTCGATGGCCAGCGCGCGCAGGACTCGTTGCAGCGTCTGGATGTGTCGTTCCACCGGATTCGCCTGCTGGTGGTACGGAGCGGACGGCCGAAGCGTCGCTCCGATGGTGGTGGCAAACCTCTGTCCGACCTGACCAATGAAGCGCGCGTCTGAGTCTGACACGATTACTTCTGGTTTCCAACCTCGTTGTAGGACCATGGAGGTCAGCATGTCATAGAGGTTGGCGGCGGTGGCGTGGGAGGTGCAGGCTTGCGTCACCAGCATGCGCGAGAACAAGTCGACGACGACGAGGATGGCATCGAACCCGTGGCATACCGGCAGACCCAGCACCACGTCGATCGAGATGGTGTGGAAGGGGTAGGATGCCGCCATGGTGCGTTCGATGCTGTACTCGCCGGTGCGTCTGTCGAGCTTGGTTTGAAGGCAGGTCGGGCAGTTGTCGATGTAGGCCTGGAGGTGTTTGGCCAGGCGTGGGTGGTGATATTCCGCAAGACGGAGGAATGTCTTGTGGAAGGCGAAGTGGCCGTCGTCGTGATGCTTGACGAACAGTTCCTTCATCTCCTCCACCGGCACGCAGAACTGCCGCAGTGTGCGCTTCGGACCAATGTGCACAAGTGTGTCGTCCTGAATCTTGTATCCGAGCTTCCCTTCGCCCCCCTCCAAAGCCAAGATGATAGGCTTCAGCGTCGGGTCGGCGCGCTGTCGGTCAAGGGCGGTTGATGTACCCGAGGTGACGCGACAAGCTGCTGCGCCGACGGGACGTGGTAACCTCTGATGCAGAGCGGCGGCGAAGGCCTGACCCGACGCATCGACGTAGAGGTAGAAGGGGCGAGAATAGTCGGGGAAAGCAAGGGTCGGAGGGGAGGACAATGACGACTTGAGCGACTCGAGGGCGGTGGCGTGGGAATCGTCCCATGCAAGCTTGACTTGGCTCGCGGATGTGCGTAAGTCGTCCTTGTCGACCAAGTGCCACTTCTCGCCAAACTTCTTGTACCGATGGCCCTTCAACAGCGAAGTCAATGGAGCAGCCATGGAGGCGTAGCCCGGAATGAAGTCGCGATAGTAGTTGAAGAGGCCAAGGACGTGGTACAGCTGCTGAAGGGTCGTTGGAGGTGCCAGCTCACGGACGGCAGCAGCTCGATCTTGGAGGATCGAGATGCCGTCGGTGGAGACCTGGCGACCCAGCAGCGACAAAGAAGAGATGGCGAAGTGACACTTTGACGGCGAGAATTTGAGACCTACACGCTTTGCTGCGGCTAGAAGCTTGTCGAGCGACTCCACATGTCGGTCCAGCGTCGGCGAGAAGACCACGACGTCGTCCAAGTATACCAGTGCCTCCGTCCAGCGCATGTTCCCGAGGAGCTGGTCCATGAAACGCTGGAAGAAGGACGGGGCGTTCTTGAGACCGAAAGGGATCCTCTTGTATTGGTAGAGGCCCTTGTGGCAGACGAAGGCTGTCTTCCACCTATCCTCCTGATCGATGTCGATTTGGTGGTAGCCCCTGATGGCGTCCAGTCCTGAGAAGAACCGGTTGCCAGCGAGGGCTTCAAAGACATCATCAATCCGTGGTAGAGGATAGCGGTCGGGGACGGTCGACGTGTTGAGTCCTCGATAGTCGACACAGAACCGCCACTTTTGTCCTTGTCGGACAAGCAGCACGGGGTAGGAGACGCTCGACGACGACGGTTCGATGACGTCCCAGTCAATGAGTTGGTCGAGCGTCTCTTCTATCACGTGGCGCTTGTCGGGGCTGACGCGACGTGGGGCCTCAGGCTTGAGCGTGTCGGACTCCCGGATGGGAATCTTCATCGCCGTGCCTGAGACTCGCCCAGGTTTGCCGTCCAGAGAGAAGGCGTCGATGTGGCGGCGCAGGACAGACACCACGGCCGAGTGAGGTTGGCCGGTGGCGTCGAGCCCGACATTGAAGACGTCGTCGACAAGTGTTGTCGACGAGTCGTCCAACCGAGGACGAGCCAGCTCGTCGTCGGCGAAGTCAAGGGGCTCGGCAGACAGATCGTGTGTGTCGCGCGCGAGGAAGGCAGAGGCGATGTCGACAGGGGTCGAGTCGGCTGGTGCTTGCATGGAGAAGCTACCAGTCGACGTTGATAGATCATCGGGTCCCAGAGGGACTGCTTCTCCGAGGAGTAAACCTTCGCGGAGAGGATACGGTTGCGACCCCAAATTGGTGACCAGCACGTGTGTGGAGTGCTGGTCGATCACAGCCGACAGGAGAGTCAACTGTGTCCGGGAGTCGTCCGTCAACCAAGCCGCTGCTCTGATCGTATAGGAGAACGAGTCGGAGATGCGGTGTTTGACCGCCACCCAGACGTGTGACTGCGCTGGGATGGTGGTGGCCGACTTGGTGGCGACGGCGCGGTTGATGATCTTGGGCGTGAGAGCCCGACCCCTGATGTCGAAGACTGGGAACGACACGTTGTCGACCCATGCTCGTCCCGCTTGGACGTCGATGACCATCCCTGTTGAGTGGATGACGTCGAGGCCCAAGCAAATACCAGGCGCAAAATTCTTGACGACGTGGAAGTCGGTCGAAGAACAGAGCCGGATGGGGTCGTCGTCGTCACGTCGTCCTTGGATGCTGAAAGACAGCCTGACAAACCCCGACAAACGGTCGTTGCCAATGCCGTTGATGGCGACGCTGGGTCCGTTCAGCGGTCTCAAACACAGTTCGTCAACCAGTGTGTCGTCGACAATGGACAGAGTGGATCCAGTGTCGACGAGGGACAGGCGTGGTTGCGAGCCGGCGAGGCTAACAAAGGCGGCGGTGGGGAGGTGACCGGCGTATGCCCGTCCCGATCCAGTCGCTTTGGCGCAGGGCAGCTCGACGTCGACAGCGTTAGGGTTGCTGTTTCGAGTCTTGCGCTCGATCGACAGAGTCATGAGACCCGGGTCGATCAAGAGCATGCTGGCGCCGGCGTCAGCGCTGGACGGGTGCGAGGGGCTGATATCGACGGGAGATAGTGTGGCGGCGTCAAGGTGGGAGAAACGGCCAAGAGGCTGGGCGAGGTCGATGGGAGCTGAGGGATATTGTGGGTTGTTGGCGACGGCGGTGTGAGTGTCGCCGTCGCCCAGCTCGTGGAATGTGTCGACGACAAGGGCATGAGCCTGTCGGCAACTGGCAGTCCCACGGCGACACGCGTCACGAAGACAACAGTCACGACGACTGTTGTCTTCGTGACGGGGCGTGTCGTCACCATCTAGTTTAAAGACCTCGCGGTCTGGTCTTCCCCCGTCGAGGGGAATGTGTCGCGAGAACGATCGAGTGTCGACTCGCTCGACGACCCAAAGGAGAGGTCGGGACTAGGACTCTCGTCGTCGTCGATGGCGATGGGCTCTTCATTGAAGATGGGGTAGCCGTACGCTCGGACGAGTTCGAGTTCCGTCTGAGCGAGGTGCTGCATGTAGTGCGCCTCGGCCTTGACCCGTGTGGACATGTGGTCATGCTCGAAATCAAAGTGCTGTTGATGGCACTGTCGACAAGGGCGGCCGAGGTAGATGGTCTGCCCGGTGTGAGGCAGTTTGTATGCCCTCACTTGGCGACCATCGCGCGACACAAACGACACGTTCTCGGGCCGGTACGTGTCAAACAGCGAGACGCCAGACGTCCTTGGAGCGGGGGACTGTCTGGATGGCTGAGGTTGAGCAGGCGCGACAGCGGATGTCGGCTGCTGGACCTCAGCGGCGTCGGTTTGAGTGACGACGACGGCTGGGGACACGAATGTTGACGACAACGACGGCGGAACCTTGAGCGGACAGCGGTGTGACGCTCTCCAGGACGCTTCGAACGCCTTCAGCTCGACCAACATGTCTTGCACGTTGGTGATCAGGCCCAGATGGGACCTGATCAGGAGCTTGAAGCTGTCCGGAAGGCCCAGACGGATTTCCTTCGCGAGGTCGGCTTGCCTGCGGTCCGGGTAGGCCGAGCGAAGAAGGGCCAGCTTGCTGTAGAAGTACTGCTGGACAGTCTCGCTCTGCCACACCCATCGACGAGCGTCGGCAAGGGCTCGAGCCTCGCTGTCGTCTTGACGGAAGGCGACGCAGAGCGCCTCGTCCCAGGCGGACCAGCCGATGCTAAGACTCTGGCGAGCCTCGGACGACATCAGCTGGTACCACTGGGCGGCAGTACCACGGAGGCAGAGGGGCAGGGTTTCAATGATCGCCTGTTCCCATGCTGGCTCCGAGCAGCTCTGCACGAGGGCTCCAACGCGGCCTCGGAAGAACTCCAGGTTGTCTGGGGAGCCGTCGTAGAGACCAATGTCGTCAGGCTTGACGGTTGGCCGACGAGCACCACCAGACGTGTCGACAGCAGCATCGTGCGTCCAATGGTCGTTCTGTTGGTGTTGCTGCTGTCGTCCCGAAGCCTCCGCGTCGTGTCGATCGACAGGTCTGTCGGGCTGGCGAGGTGACGATGGGTGGTGGCGATCGCTCTCGCGAAGTAGACGGGCCAGCATGATGGTGTGCTGCTGCGCCGTGTCTGCCTGCTGTTGCAGAGCGACTCTGTTCGCCTCCGCCTGCTGCTGCATCGCCTGCTGGAACGACTGCTGCATGGCCAGAAGCATCTGAGCCAGCAGAGTCGACGAGTCGGACGACTGCAAGTCACCGGCAGTTTGAGCTGCCCTCGCAGCCTCGTCGGATCCCGACTGAGACGGCGAGTGTGACTCCTGGTAGGGCGGAGCGGCAGGGGCGAGGTCGGAAGGCGAGGCGCCGCCACGGCGAGTGGTTGGGGTCATCGTCGGGCCAGCCGGACAGACCGAGAGAGAGAAGAGGTTGCTGGACACAGGGATCAATGTCGTGAAGGCAGGTCGACGCTCAAGATGATCGTTCGCCGACGATCAACCGCCACACGTGGACGTTCCCGGCTTGCGAAGCCTAGGGGCGCTTGCACACGATACCCCAGTTCCAAGGGTTGTGTAGTCGTGTTGCCCTCGGTAAACGGACAGCTGCACAGCGACTGACTCTGTGCAGCGAGGGGGCCCTCAGCTGTGGAGGGTTGTTGGAGTTCGGGGCTCTAACCCTAGGCCGTGCTGCCCGTGTGAACGAAACACCAGAGAGCGGCCAACTCTCCTGGGATACGGGGGCCCTTGTCGGAAAAGGGTTGCCGTCTCACTGTCAGGACGTGCACCTGATCAGTGAGTGTTTTTAACGCCCGGGATCAATTCAGGCGCTGCGACAGGCAAGCCGTAGCCGCAGAAGAGCCTCGTCAGCGAGTAACTGCGAGTATGGAGCTGGTGTTGGGCCAGCGGAGATGACTAGGGGCCAACCGAAGGAGAAGGGATCGTGAAGACGTTGAGGGGAAGAGGTCGCGGCGGCGAAATGCGCGGCGGCGACGAGAAGACAATGTCGAGCTGCGCGGTGGCCTGCGGCGGACGACGAGGCGGCGGTGATGGCCGAGAGCGACCGAGAGCGAGAGGAGAGGACGAGGAGCGGCCAAGGTGAACCGAGGAAAGTCTTGGGGGCGGAGAAGGGGAGAAGTCGAGAGGTTGAATGCGCTGAATGCGCGAGGACGAGGTTGGAGGAGGGGAGGACGAGGTCAACGGGGGAAGAGAAGAGGGAACGAAAAGGGAACCGAGGAATGTCGTCTTTTAAGAGGCGAGTCGAGCCAGGCCTGCCCCCGTTTGAGAGACGCACGGACGAGGAGTGTGGCGCTCGTCGTGCGGGTGAGATCGGCGTGTTTGCTGGCACGGCTGAATGCGGCGTCTGGTGTAAACACCGCACTTGCGGGAAAAGGAAGGGAAATCGAGGAATGTCGTCCTGTACGAGGCGAGTCGAACTAGGCCTGCCCCCGGGTTGAAAGGGCGCACGGACGAGGAATGTGGCGCCCATCGTGCGGGTGAGATCGGCGTGTTTGCTGGCGTGGCTGAATGCGTCGTATGGGCTAACACCTCACTCGCGTCGGGGTTGGCGGTTAAGGCGAAGCAACGGATGCCGAGCAGCGACGAGATATGTTGTGCTAAGTCGAGACGTTTGAATGAGGTCGAAGCGTGTCGAGAAAACGTTGCAAGGTGTGGAGAACGAGGTACTTGAAGAGACAAAGGTGCTGGTCGTGCGTCGAGTGAAAAGACGGCGCAGAACGATGAGAAGACGTCCGTGGCTAGTGTGACCAGACGGAACGTTGTGCGGATGGATCCTGAGACGACCCGGAAGGTGAGGGTGAAGCAAAAGATGGGCGGACCGCTCTTGTCACCATGTCATGCCGATGGCACAGACGAGATGAGATAATGAGCAGATGGTGGTTCCATTCCAAGAGAGAGCGAGGCGGAGTGGACAAGGTAAGCTTGTCCACTCGCGCGAGAGAATTCTAACGAGGCAAAATAGCGAATATCGCGACATGTATACCATTTCTTGACCTCTGGTGGGCCTGGCAACTGGACGTAGTGTGCCATCAACAAAGCCCCATATCAGATCAACACTGCATTTCTGCTGAATCTGTTGAGCATATTGCTGGAGTTTCTACTTTGAAAGGACTGTGTTCCCACATTGACGTACATCAAGTAGATGGGCCCATTTGTTGCAAAGCTGCTCCACAACTTCAGACCGTATCCTACTAGTGCAGGATGCAGACCAGCCGTACTGGGACTCTAGGCCACAAAGTGACCTGCCCCGCAAGTAACCAATAAGCATCAGTACGGCTGTGCGGCTGTCTTCAGTGTCTTGAATGTCACTGTGTATGAGAGGAGGAAGTTGGACAGCTGTGTGGATCTTTTCAAATTTGCTGTGGTTGAAATCAAAGTTGTCTTTGAAATGTTTGTCCGACATTCCTACTAAGTCCATGTAGTGGCATCGGGGAGCAAGGAGGGCACTGGTGGCATGGACTTCATACACAAGGTGATATGTAGCTGCTATTGCAGATGCAAGCACCAAGAGCTGTAGAAGAAGTGTCTGAGGGAGGTCCAGTGTGAATATTGATCTTGCCGGTGATGGTAGCAGCAGCAAGGAAGACAACACCGCTCAGGCCAATTGAGATGCGTACAGCTTGGCTTCACAGCCCTATGCATTGATGTATGCTTAAAGATATAGCTTTTTGGACCAAAGTTTTGTGAGTCAAATTTGGCCTGATTTGACTCACACCAGTCTCAAGAGTCAAAGTCAAAAAGTCAAAAATGTGACTTTAGAAAAATTTGACTCACAAAAAAGCGCTTTTTTGGCGTACCAAAACCTCCCTAATAGTTCAATAGATATGAGTCGAGACTCAGAACTCAAGGGTCCCGATCTGCGTTGCACAGCTCACAGCCTGTTTCTGCCTCCACATGTTCCTCCCGCGCATGGGCCTGGTGCCTCTGTGCGTTTCCAGCTCGCCGCAAGGGTCGGTCACCACATGACTTCCATCTCCGGTCAGGTCAGCATCGTCGTATCACACCACCATCCACAATTTGCGGCTCTTGGCTTTCTGTCGATCACTGAGACCGCGCGCCACCTGGGGTACAAGCAGGATCACCATGCTTCGATCGATAGCCAAGGAGCGTCCACCTGGACGCTGCCACATGAAAGGCCACTGTGGCAAGAAGAGCATCTTCAGTCCAGAGCTGCCATGTTCCGTTGACGAGGACGCATCCGATCCACAATCAGCAACCTTCCGAGATCTACTTGTGTCAACTTGCGGCTCTGAGTACGCCGAGGGTCCTGTTTGTTGTACCGAAGATCAGGTCGACAGCCTCGGCGCCAACCTGCAGCAAGCCGAACCCCTGATCTCGTCATGCCCCGCCTGTCGCAACAACTTCCGGTCCATGTTCTGCGCTTTCACCTGCTCTCCTAATCAGGCTCAGTTCGTCGATGTTGCTGAGACGCAGCAAGTAACCGGAAGCGACGGAAAGCCATCCGAAGCCGTCAAAACGGTTGAATATTACATTGGCGCGGAATGGAAGCAGAAGTTCTTCGATAGCTGCAAGAATGTCAAGTTCGGGGCCAGCAATGGCTTTGCTATGGACCTCATAGGGGGCGGCGCCAAGGATCCCGATGCTTTCCTCAAATTCCTGGGAGACGAGAAGCCATTGCTGGGCAGCCCATTTCAAATCAACTTTCCCAACCAAGCGCTCGACCTCAGCTTAGAGGTGTCGCAGGACAGCCACATTCGACTCCGAAACGACTCGCTCCTGCCGCCTATACCGTTCGATAGGAATCCAAGGCAGTGCAGTGACCCTGATCTTCTTTCACGATGTGCCTGCGTAGACTGTCCGGAAACGTGCACAGCGCTTCCAGAACTGCCCCCGTCCCAAAATTCTGATCCTAGCTGCTCGGTTGGCGGTATGTCCTGCTTCACCTTCAGCATCATCGTGCTCTATTTGCTCCTGGTCTGTACTCTTGGGTTCTGGCGGCCCATCCAGAAGTTTGCTCGGGGTCGCCGTGGCGGGATCACACTGCCGCACCGCAGAAGTGGCAACAGCCTCTTCAGCGAGTCAAGTGACTACGAGCGTGTCCGTCTCGACTCGGAAGATTCGCTTGACGGCATCGACAACGGAACTTCGACAAACCAGTACAATTCTGAAGGCCTAGTTGGCGCCCGCGGTATTGGTCACTTTGGTGAGGAGAGCTCTGGCAGTTCTGCTCCTGACGGCACTTACCGCGGAATCGGGCTGGAGCGCAACGACAATTTGACGGCACTTGGCGCTCTACAACCTCGCAAGTATGCTCTCAACCAGTTGCTGACTCGCTTTTTCTACCGGCTCGGACTGTTCTGTGCCAGCCGTCCTTGGCTGACATTCATGATTGCCGCTGCGTTCATTGGCGCCGCCAACGTGGGCTGGAAAGACTTCGAAGTCGAGGTGGATCCAGTCCGCCTGTGGGTTGCGCCAGGCTCGACCGCCAAAGTACAGAAAGAGATCTTTGACGAAGAATTCGGGCCTTTCTACCGACCACAGCAGATCTTCCTCATGGATCAGGAATCGTACCAACATCTCCCGACGTTGCGCCGAAATTCCTCTTCCACCGAGCTTTCAGCTTTACCACCCGCTCTGTCATGGGACCGGCTGCTTTGGCTTTCCGACCTCGCTCAGGAGATCCGCGATCTCAAGTCGCCTTCGGGTGTCAAATTGACGGACGTTTGCCTGGCACCCGCTGGACCAGGGACACCCTGCGTAGTACAAAGCATTCTTGGCTACTTTCAGGATGACCCGATCGGCTATGGCCTGGATAAGAACAATTGGGAACAGGGCTTAGACCAGTGCGCCAGCAATCCAGCTGAATGCCTGCCAGCCTTCGGTCAACCACTCAAGCCTAACATCATTCTCGGTGGCTTGCCGACTGGTGCTGAGCCCAGCCAAGCACGTTCCGCTGTCATCACTTACGTGCTCAACAACAGCCTCAACACGTCTCTTGTGACTGCTGCCGAGGAATGGGAGCGCGAACTTCTTAGCCTGCTACAACGAGTTGCTGGTGACACCGCATCTGCTTCCCGGGTACAAGGGTCTGTTCAAGAGCCCCATCCGCTGTCTGTGCGACGACGTGAGCTGGGCCTCCAACTTGCCTTCAGCACCGGCGTCAGCTTAGAGACCGAGATCGGCAGCAGTAGCAATACAGATGTTGGGATTGTGGTGCTGTCGTACCTCACGATGTTTATTTATGTGGCTCTCACTCTCGGGGGCCGTGGAGACATCTCGGCCACGATCGAAGACGACGATGACCATGAATCCCCGATGTCAGAGCCCGGATCATATCCACGTTTGAGTGCAGCGTCCTCGCGTGCTGCTTCCGGGTGGGTAACTCAAGTATTCCAAACGGCGCTGCGACGATCTCGAAACTTGGTCAACAGATACTGCATATCGTCAAAGTTTATGTTGGGGCTCTTCGGCATCATCATTGTGCTTTGTTCCGTCTCATGCGCTGTTGGCATCTTCAGCGCTATGGGTGTCAAGGTCACTCTCATCATTGCAGAAGTCATTCCATTCATGCTACTGGCGGTTGGTGTCGACAACATCTTCCTGCTCTGTAACGAGATGGATCACCAGACAACGCAGCCTCAAGGCCTTGGACCATTGCCTGGTCATCCTGATTCAATCTCAGCAAGCAACGGGGCGCCATTCATGGGTGCGTCAGGACAACCTACTCTGTCCTCGGCTGAAGACGTGGATGCCAGAGGCGCTCTGTTCACGGATGCCGAAAATGCCGCCAGTCCGCCTGTACGCGTGTCGGTCGAGATAAGAGCTGCGCGCTGCCTGGCTCGCGTGGGCCCGTCCATTCTGCTTAGTGCTACGACGCAGATTGTCGCGTTCTTGCTTGGTGCGGTGGTGCCGATGCCGGCTGTACGAAACTTTGCACTCTACGCTGCTGGAAGTATGTTGATTGTGGCGATCCTGCACTGCACTGTCTTCATCGCAGCCATGACACTGGACGCACGCCGCGTGGAAAGCGGACGTATCGATTGTTTGCCCTGTATCAAGGCACCGCCACGTCGACTGCAGCTGCCAGACGCAGATGAGCCCGGTGGAGCCAAGGAGGGTTCGCTGGACTCTTTCATCCGATATCGATTCGCTCCGACTCTACTGCGGCCAGAGATGAAAAGGCTGGTGGTAATTGCGTTTGGTGCAGTAGCCGTGTTTAGCTCTATCGGTGTCCGGAGGATAGAGATGGGTCTGGATCAACGACTTGCACTCCCATCAAAGTCCTATCTGAGGACTTACTTTGACGCGATCGACGTCTTCTTGGACGTTGGTCCTCCCTTGTATTTCGTCGCTGCGGGCGAGGAAGCTTCTGCACGGCAAGGACAGAGAGACCTTTGCGGAAGATTCACCACATGCGAGCCTCTGTCACTTGCCAACACCCTGGAAGGCGAGCGTCGAAGGCCCGAGGTTTCGTGGATCGCGGAGCCCGCCAGCAGTTGGATCGACGACTTTTTGCAATGGCTCAATCCGATCCTTGACGGCTGCTGTAGAGTCAAGACGTCAGATCCAAGCACCTTCTGTGGCCCACGCGACAGTCCTTTCTCCTGCCAACCATGCTTCGAGGGCCGCGACCCTCCCTGGAACATCACCATGGATGGGCTTCCCGAAGGAGAAGAGTTCTATCGCTATCTCAAGCAATGGCTACAAAGCCCCACCGATCAAGAATGCCCACTGGGTGGTCAGGCTGCCTACTCTTCAGCGCTCAGCATCGTCCGTGATCCCAACACGGGGAGAGAAAGCGTCCGCTCATCGCACTTCCGTACCTACTTTGCGCCTCTGAGGTCGCAGTCGGACTTCATTAGCGCACTGGAACAATCTCAGCGCATCTCGGACGACATCTCGAACCGAGTCGGCTACAAAGTGTTCCCGTACAGTTTATTTTTCATCTTCTTTGAACAGTACACCTATCTTGTGTCGATGGCGGTGCAGGTGCTGGGATCCGCAGCCATTGCCATCTTTGCCATCAACACGGTGCTACTCGGCAGCTGGCGAACCGGCGCCGTGGTGACGTTGAGTGTCGCCAGTGCGGTGTTCTTAGTGGCTGGAGCGATGGGCTTCTGGGGCATCCAATTCAATGCGCTGACGCTGGTCAATCTCAGCGTCTGTGCAGCGATTGGGGTCGAATTCTGCGCGCACATCGCCAGAGCCTTTATGCGAGCGCCCGGTGCGCTTCCGAGAACACATCCAATGTCGCAGAAGGAAAGGGATGAACGTGCTTGGCTGGCGCTGACTGACGTAGGAGGTGCTGTGGTGAACGGCATCTTCTCAACCAAGTTGATCGGTGTAGGTGTGCTGATCTTCACCAAGTCGGATCTGCTCAAGCTCTACTACGCCAAAACGTGGCTGTGCTTGATTGTCGGCGGTCTACTTCATGGTTTGATTCTGCTGCCGGTTCTGCTCAGTTGGCTGGGAGGGAGGGGATGGTCTGGAGGAGAGGACGAATCGGTTGTCAAGCGAAGGCTGAACAGAGCCGGCTCGGAGTACCGGCCGATGATGGCGTCCGAGCCCGAAGAAGCCAGTGATGAGGAGGAGGATTTGTGATTGTGATTTGACGAGG
Source organism: Anthracocystis setariae (assembly GCA_928724745.1). Taxonomy (NCBI): domain Eukaryota; kingdom Fungi; phylum Basidiomycota; class Ustilaginomycetes; order Ustilaginales; family Ustilaginaceae; genus Anthracocystis; species Anthracocystis setariae. The sequence goes on along the minus strand of CAKMXJ010000002.1, from coordinate 1,086,105 downwards.
GGCATGCTGTTCTTTGTATCTGAATGCGTAGGACTTTTTGAATCATGAATCATGTTGGTCTTGTGTGGACTCATATCGTGACGACAAGGAAAGTTGGTGTCCGCGAAAACCTAACCTCCGCAACCACCCGGGTGAAGCACCCGGGAGTCAGCCCCGATGGGGTGGGTTGGTTCGCGGCTTGACCTGCGAGACGAGACGAACATGGAAAAGAGATGGCAACAGGACGCGACGGGAAGATGGTGGCATTGTTATGACGTCTCATCAAGAAACGCAAAAAGTCGGTGAACAGCGACAGAGGCAGCGCGACAGCACACGCGAGAGACCAACTTGGACAGCTATGTTGAACGCTGATCCAGGGTTGTACAGCAGGTTTATGCATTCATCTTGCGTCTTTCTCCTTGCAACTGTCAGTAGGTGGAATGTGGTCAATAGAAAAATACTTCGACTTGAGTACAGATTCTGACGGCCCGGGTTGAGACTTACGACTTTGGTAACGCGATGCCAGCTGTTAGCCTTGGACTGTGCGCCTTGGGGGACTGGGGTCTTGTTTGTGCCGTCGATGAAGGATTGTAGCTGTTCCTGGGTGTATCCGGGCACGTTGGTGGAGGCTGGGTCATAGCCCGGGCCGGATATGACCACTTCCTCCATGACAATGATATGTGACTCGTGCCATCGACACGGTAAGCTGCGATCGATCAGTCAAGGATGCGGTTCACAAGGTCATCAGGTCAAATCTCTGCTAGGCCTACATTGGAGTGGTGGGGAGGAGGGTTGGTACTTACGTCTTGCTTAGAGCATCAAAGACTTGCTGTCCGAGTTGGGAAACGTCTTTGCCGGTGCGTGCGACCTTGGTCAAACTCTGCTTGACAGCATCGGCCTCTCTCAACTGGGCGGCTTTGAGAGAGACCGGATGGATGGGCGTCAAGCTTTCTGCCTTGGCATTCGATGATTGCTGGAATTCAATCTTCTTGATCTCGGAAACCTTGATGATGGTGAACCCCACCGCCGAGGTGGGCTGGGCAAATCGATTGCGGGATGTCTGAGAAGCCTGTGCGACGGCGGCTGCAGCGGCCGGAGCGGAAGAGAGGTGTGTTGGAAGTGGAGAGGGTTCGCATTCGAGACCGACGACACCGAGCGTGGGTTCGTATGCCCAGAGCTTGCCGGACAACGTGCGGGGTTGCTTTTCGCCAACAGTGAAAGTTACGTGAGATCCAAGAAGTTTTGCGATGTTGGCTAATTGGCTGGCAGGCGTGGTAGCTGTATTGCTACGACCTGCTGAGGATGCAGAGTTTGAAGCGATTTGGGCGGCCATCTTGCGCGAGGAGATATTCAAGAGAGTGTGGAGGATGGAGGTGGTTGCGAAGGACGTGCGGGGATTTGGTGCAAAGCGAAACAGCAGCGGTGAGCGATTGAGGCCGAAACCCATCTGCCGAAAGCCGACGCGCTCTTTTGCTCCACTTTCGACAAGTTTGGAAGCGCAGCAAACCCCTTTTAGAACCCATTCACCAACCACATCACCTCACGCTTTCAGAGCCATTCACCAGTCAAGCGTCTGCGCTGACGTTGGAGATGCCTTCATCTCGGTCAGAGCACGAACGCGCAGGACCGAGCTCCTCGCGCGATACCCGCGAGTCTTCCGACCACAAGCGGCGTCACCGAGACACAGAGGACCACCACCGGAGCCGTGATCGAGACCGCTCTCCCGACCACCGCAAACGTTATCGCGATGACGACCGCCGCTCTCGCTCCGAACGCAATAGGGAACATCGTTATCGAGATAAAGACCGAGCCGAGGGTGGCCCCCGCCACGAGCGCCATCGCAGCCATCACTCCTCGAAACGCCGCGAGACCTCGGAAGAGCGTCGCGCCCGCAAAGCAGCCAAACGTGCGGAAAAGCTCCATCAGCTCGAACAAGAAGCGCTGTTCGACCAAGAGGACGACTCTGTCGCCCAGCGTACAGCCGTCGCAGAGCTTATGATGTACTCTGCCGAGGACAATCCCTTCAATGATGCCAATCTCGGCCAAAAGTTCAAGTGGGGCAAGAAGGAGGAGAAGGAGCGTAAACAGGGTCTCACTCGCGAGCAAGCCGAAAAGCGCGATGCGCAGCGCAGACAGGAGGCCATGCTGGAGATCGAGAAGCTCAACGCCAAGCGCGCTGAGCGCGAAAAGATGGCGGCGTTGCGCGAAGAGGAGGAGGCGAGGATGGCTCGTCTGGCCGAATCTGCTCAAATGGCTAGTTGGGTTGCCAAGGAAGACGACTTCCACCTCGAACAGGCGCAGCGTCGAGCCGTCATCCGCGTCAAAGAGAACCGCGCCAAGCCCATCGATCTGCTTAGCATCAACCTCAAATGGGCCGACCCAGACATCATCACCGAACAGGAGAACAAGCCGGACGATGATGACGACGAAGCCGGACTCGAGATCGACCTCGACGAGCCCTACGCCCTTTTCGAGAATCTCAGCTTGCAAGACACTGAAGAGCTGCACCAAGACATTCAGATGTATCTCGAGCTCGAGAAGAACGATGCGCACCTCGACTTTTGGCGCTCCATGCTGATCGTCTGCGATGACAAACTGGAGGAGCTCAAGGAAGATCAGGATCAGGCGAATGGCACCCGGACTGCTGCAATCCTTCGACAGGATCCCGAGGAGAGGGGACGAATCAACACGATGTTGTCCTCCAAATCAACCGACGAGTTGCAGGAGCTGCAGGATCAAGTCAGGGCAAAGCTAGCGTCGGGAGAGCCTGTGGATGTCGAGTATTGGGAAAGGGTTCTGCAGTCGATTGTGGTTTGGCGCGCCAAAGCGAGGTTGCGAGACGCGCACGAAGCTGTGCTGTCCAACCGACTCGAGTACCTGCGTCGCAAGCAGCGCCAAGAAGCCACGCGTCAGCAGCAGGAGCTCGTCGCTCAAACCGGTCAGGATTCGGAGGACGAGCAAGACGATCTGGAAGCGTCCGGTGGGTCTGCGATCGAGCTTGATGCAGAGGAAGCCGCGCTCGAGGCGTTGTACGATCCGGACGAGATGGAGCCTTTGCCCATGGACGCGTCCAAGCTCAGCTACGAAGACCGCCGACTGGCGATCAAGACTGTCAAAGAGAATCTGCGCGACATTGTAGATGCACGGCGTCGGGTTACGGGGCAGGCGTTCATTCCCAAGCCACGCTCGAACGCGATGGGAAGCGAGGGTGAATTGGACGATGCGGCGGAGCGCATGTATATGGCGGAAGCGTCGAAGGCGCTCGATGTGTCGGAAGAGCTGCTGCGTTCCGATGCGCCGTTGGCGCAGACGAGTTATGGCTGGGAAGACAAATACCGCCCGCGTAAACCGCGCTACTTCAACCGAGTGCATACAGGTTTCGATTGGAACAAGTACAACCAGACGCACTACGACTCGGACAATCCACCGCCTAAGACGGTGCAGGGGTACAAGTTCAACATCTTCTACCCGGATCTCATCGACAAGACCGTTGCGCCCACGTACAAGATCATCAAGGATGAAGGCGGGGATGGCGAGACGGTGTTGCTCAGGTTCAGTGCAGGTCCACCGTATGAGGATGTGGCGTTTAGGATCGTGAATCGGGAGTGGGAGTATAGTCACAAGAGAGGGTTCAGGAATACTTTCGATAGAGGCGTGCTGCAGTTGCACTTCAACTTTAAGCGTCTGAGGTATCGTAAATGATGCAATGTCAATAACGATGATCTTGCATTTTGAGGGCTGTTGTGCGAGAGTGAAAGTCAGTGGTACTTCCACAGCGAGACCTTGCCGTCTCTGCCGCCGGCTGCGAGGACCAACTCTGTCTTGGCCGCCGATACACTCTGTTGGTCTCGACTGTCACTTGTGTCGTCGCTGTCGTCGCTGTCGTCGCTGTCGTCGTCGTTCACGTGGACTTTGACAGGCGCAAACGCCAAACACTCGACCGTGTCTCTGTGGTACTCGAGTTCGCCCAAGCCCTTGATTTGTGTGACCGAGTAGATCTTGATGCGACCGTTCCACTGGCCTACGGCGAAGGTGTGGACGTCTGGTGCGAGAGCGATGCTCGCTTTGCCTGGGGTATTTGTGAGGGTGAGTTGGATGGTGTTGCCTGTGGAGAGGGAGAGGTGGGCAATGCGGTCGTCGGCGCTGACCGAGACGAGCAGATCGTGAGGGGTTGAAATCGAAGTGCTCATGATCGACTCGCTGTGTCCACGAGAACTCCATTGGAGCTCGCCATTTAGGTTCCAACGTTTGATGTAGCCATCTTCGTAGCCGGCGATAACGGCGTCGTCGAGTAGATGGAGGGACATGACGATGGGTAGGCGGTTACCTGCGGATGGCTTGATGTCTGGCTTGCCGATGGCCTCATGTGTGCGTATGCCCGAACGCAAGTCGAGCACGTCGATGTACGCTGCATCGAGTGCGTTGGGCACAGCCACTTTGGCGTTGTTGTACGAACACTTGGAAAAGTTGAGTGCATTGACGCCAATCGTCCTCACCAAGTCTGGCTGTGTTTCTTGCCTGCTCGCAGCTCCAATGCTGGCTTCTGTACGTGGCAAGCGCCAGAGGTTGAGCTTGTTATCCCGTCCATGACTGTAGCAGTTGCATCGGTTAGCGCTTCCATCTCCCAGTGTACGTATTGATGGGGATGCGGGATGGATAGACTTACGTTAGTACCTCATCCTTCGAGATGACGTGGACCGTCAAGAGGGACTCTGAGTGTGCAGTCCACTTCCAGCGCGCCCTTAAAATCTGCAGATCCACCAGCGAAACCTCGCCATTTTCGTCACCTATGGCTAGCCATCCGGCGGCATAGTGGAGCGAGCGAATGGAAGACGGGGAATGGTGACGCAGGATCCAGTAGGGATTCATTCGCGCCTTGCATCCGGACGGGTCCGCTTCGCTCGAACGTGGCGAAGTGTGGGAGAATGCGATTCGGTTAAGTGCGGGTGTTGGTGGACAGGAGGGGACAGAGAAGGAGGACCCTGAACGGTTATCATGCATCACTACCAACGGCGTTTAAAAGAAATGATTTGTACTGTACCGGCCAAATTGAACCTCGACAAAGCAATCAATCGCTTATGCGGTGAATGGCCGTGGACCGCGGACGACCTCTTCTATGTGTCTTGAGGCTGCTCCCTGTGCCTGTCAAGCATCAGGGACATGCCATCCTCCTTGCGTGGTCGCTTGTGCTACGATGCCATTCGGGAAGCAGCCTTGTCGCAGGCGACGGACAACGAACAAGCTCGAAGCCGATTCCACTCAGTCTGATTGAGTGATTGATTTAAACGCTCCAACGGCCATCTTGACAGTCCAACGATCTCAAGACACCTGAACACCAACCTTCGCTACTCTAACTTTAAACCATCATACTGTATGCCAGCTCGACAACATCATGGTGCTCCGTCCCAAACTCGTACCCTCGGCTTTATCCGAGCAGCAAGCTCGTGCTGTGCTCATCACGATCAAGTTTCCTGGTTTCGAGGACAAATCTGTGAGTTCCAACCGACTACACACGCACTTTGTCTCCCATCGTAGTCCAAAAAGCTTGACTGACACTTTCTCTCTGTGTGTGTGTTTGTGTGTCTCGTGCAGAAGGCGTCAGGAGCCCCACTACCGGCTCCAACACTGTCGACGCTGAGTCTGCTGCATATGCACTTTCTGCTCGCCTTTCCATTTGAAGCGCTCTCGCTCAACTATGAGCCGGACGGAAAGATGGAGGCTACGCTCTCGCACATCTATTCGCGATTTGTCGTCAAGCGCCACGGCGGGGGCTACTGCCTGCAAGTCAACCTGTTGTACCGCGAGATGTTGTCCTTTCTGGGCTTTCGATTTCTTGGCGTCTTGGGTCGGGTGTTCTCGCCCGTTTCGCAGGACTGGACTGGCCTCACACACACTGCCACTCTCGTTTACCTCCCTTGCCATTTACTCGCCGAAGCGAACAAAATGGTCTACTATCTTTCCGACGTCGGCTTTGGCTCCAGCCCACACAGACCCATTTTACTTCGGGACGGGCATTGGGAGTACGGCCGTGGCTCGGACCAGTACCGTCTGATCAAGAAGATGCTCCAGCCACGCAGCAGTCTCGAAGAAGATGGTGCGGACAACGTTGATTCCGAAGTGGACTTGCTTGTTCAAGCCCAAAGTGTTTGGATCCTCCAGAACATCAAAAGGGGCAAAGAGGCATGGGAGAACTGCTACTCGTTCCATCCAACCGAATGCTTTACCCCTGACTACCTTGCTAGCAACTGCGCCACCTCGCACCCGCAATCCGTCCCCTTTTCCACAACCATCATGGTCGTTCGCTACCTCGTCCACTCCCCATCCCTTGAAGAATCTGTACGAGAACAATGGGTGAAGCGCGACGACCTGCATCCAGACCTATACCCATACCACCCAGCAGTGGTGGAACAGCGGATGGTAGTAGGCACCAAGTTCATAATTAAAAGGGGCAACGACGAGGTGGAGAATCGCGATCTAGCCACGGAAGAGGAGAGGATCGAGGTGATTCAGGACCGGTGTGCGTTGTTATCGCATGTCAGTATCAAAGAGGCGGTCACAGAGATCAGTCGCAAGCCGAGCAGGATGAGCGCCAATGCCAATGGAAACGCACATTGAAGAGTCACAAAAATGAGGAATGCAGCACCATAGACTGCCTGAATTTCAACCAGATGATCGTGTGATTGTTCGACATGTGATTGAGTGATTTGAGTGCGTTTCGAGTTGTGCTAAACGTACACACCTTCCAACCTCAAGAACGAGGGTTCTCGGACTTTACTTCCACCCAGCGCCACTTACCCTCGTCCCACCCCTACTCATCACTGGCAACAGCCCCATACTCCTTGCCCTCCTCACCGCCTTGCCGACGTCCCTCTGACTCCTCCTCGTCAATCCCGAACTCGCCCTCCCCATGATCTTACCCATCTCGGTCACGTAATTCGCGAGGATGGCGGGGTTCTTGTACGAGTCATCGTGTAGACTTGGCCTGCCGGGCCTGAGCCCATTCCTGTGGATAAGATCCTGCTGAACCGCTTGGGCTTTTGTAGGCCCTAGGAGGGGCCGAGCGAGACGGTTTGGTCTTTGCGTGATGCTGTTGTAGCTGAGCGTGGACGGGTTGTAGTAGTGGCCGTTCATGAAGGCACGGCCGGAGACGGTTTGGCGATCGCGGGTGGGCGCGCGGGGTGTGTGCACCGCACCCGATTGGGAAGGAGGGGAGAAGGTGGAGGGGGAGGGGGAAGCGGCGCGCGTGGCAGCGAGCTTCTCGATGGAGGAACTGAGCTCGTCGAGTGCGGATGGTTTGAGCAGGGTGGAGGTGGTGCTGAATGCGCGTCGACTCGACGATCCAGCAACGGTAGAGAGTGAAAGTACGAGAGATATGAAGGCTTTCATTTTTTAAAAACGAACGCCCGGGTGAAAGGTAGTAAAGTGAAGGTGATGGTGATGGTCAAGGTGTAGAGGTTCTAGTTGCGATGTGCAGAGTGATATCGAGTTGCAACATCCGAATCCGATGGCTCAAAAAATGCGCCGCCGTCACGTGCCGCCATACTCAACTCGATTTTTTCTCGTGCGAATCATCCCCGCCCTGCCCATCTGACCCTGCATTCTGTTCGGATATGGAATTTTTGGGATGCTCGGACGGCTATCGGACGGATGATCAAACCACGTGGCTTGGGACAGCCCGACAAGGAGAATCAGATTATTGACATACACTCGAAGCCAAAGATGGCATGGGTATGTGTCGTCCGTCTGTTCCATTCTATTCGCGATCGTAACGCCACTACCGATGATCGAGCGGGTTGGCCTGCATTGGTAATCCACCCGACCCATTCTGTGATTGCGGGGCTGATCTCTGCCCCAGTGTGTATGCTGAATCGTCGTTTCTCTTCCACCAACCTCGCATCATTGTCGTCGCTTCCTCCACCGATCTCATCATGAGCGTACGACTTGCCATCATGAGCATCTTGCTCGTGCTTTCTGCACACGTAACGGCTCTTCCCCAGCTTCTCGTCTACACCAAGACTGCGGGCTACAGACACGATTCTATCCCAACCGCCATCGATGTGATTACTGCTCTCGGCAACGGATCGCTCACTCTGCCTCCGTCGGCTATCGATGACAGCATTGCCGCGTTGCGCTGGTCCACTGTCAACACGCAAGACCAATCCCTGTTCCACAACTACTCGTGGCTTGCCCAGTTTGACGCCATCAGTTTTGTCAGTACCACGGATGTTGATCCGCCTGGCGTAGGCACCGTTCTCGACGATCCGGCACTCACCAACTTTGCGCGCTATGTCCAGCAGGGAGGCAACTTCATCGGCATCCATGCGGCCGCATCTACTCTGTTCGGCGCACCTTTCTATGGCAGGCTGCTAGGCGCTTACTTTGACTACCATCCTCAGATTCAGAACGTCTCGGTCCAGGCAACAGGCGCCAGCCATCCCTCGACCTCGAAATGGCCGCAAGGTGGATTCGAGATCTTTGAAGAGATGTACAACTTTCGTTCGGATCCCAGGAGTCTTGTTAGCCCAGCCAACGTCATTGTCACAAATGCGTCCGTGTACCAAGACCCAGGCATCAATCCGCTCGGATTCCGCAACGGTACCAATGGCCCAGCCCCGCATCCACTGGCTTGGTGGAGACAAGGTGGTCTGTTGGACCAAGACGCAAACACTGATCCCAGCGTCCGTGGCGGCGGTGGAGCCAATGTTCAAGTCTCTGGTGGGCCAGGAAGATCATGGTTCACAAGCTTGGGACACGACGTTGCCACCTGGCAGAACGATGTATTCCGTGGACACGTCGCTGGTGGCATTGGATGGGTGCTTCAGTCCAATACAAGGGCATCCAGCAACGCCACACAAAGTCACCAAATTCCAGCTGCATCTCCTTCCACGAACGTCAACAACGGTGCGGATCGGCTGGGCACCAGAGGGTGTTTGCTAACATGCCTCACAGCTCTGGCTTGTGCAAGCTCGTTCTTCCTCTCGTCCAATTTGTAGCATCATCTCTGCAATGTACTGTGCTTTTACCTTGTCGTTGCATGCTGTATCTGTCCCAACTTTTGATACATGTTCACCATCGAAACGGCCTCAACTTGGTACGATGTCCGTGAGGCCACGCGAGGGACAATCCTATACGCTACTGTACTTGGTGTAGTCAAGGTGGAGGCGTGCATCTCACACGACAAAAGACGAAAAAAAAAAAAAAAGACGAGCTGCTACGGCCTCCACACTCGAAATCTCGGATGTCGGGAATTAATGCTGGGAGGATATAAATTTATTCTTGCCTCCGCCGCGCCCTCGCCCACTCTTGGCAACTTCGGTATCTTGCCTGGCATACGATCGACGTTCGCAAACATGGGCAAGAAAGGCAAGCCGTCTGCAGGCAAAGCCGCTGCCAAAGCCGCCAAGAAGGAGAAGGCCGAGAAGCAGGCTACGCGCAAACTCACCAAGCAGGCGGCTAAGCACAAGAACCAAGCCGGCAATTCCAATGCCAACCAGCCACCGAAGGGCAAGAAAGGCGCTCCCGTCGAGGATGACGACGAGGATCTCGACGTACTCCTCGCAAGGTACAGGGAGCAGTGGGAAAATGAGCATGCCGTGTCTGAAGAGAAGGTGGGTGGTCCACCATCGAGGCGTGCCAACGCTACTTTCACACCCTGTCCGCTGGGCAATGATCTCTATCTGTTCGGCGGAGAGTATTTCAACGGCGAACGCGTCGCTTTCTACCAGGACATGTACCGCTATATTCCAGAGAGGAACGAATGGAGGACGTATGCGAGCAAGAATCAACCAGGGCCGAGATCCGCCCACCAGGTCGCTGCAACACCGGCGCAGGGAGGCATGCTGTGGCTTTTCGGCGGCGAATTCTCGGGCGCCAGACAAAACGCTTTCCACCACTACCGAGATCTGTGGGCGTTCAGCGTCGAGACAAAATCGTGGGAGCGGGTTGATACCAAGCTGCGTCCCAGTGCGCGCTCCGGTCATCGGATGACCTTCTGGAAACACTACCTCGTCCTCTTCGGCGGCTTCATCGATACGGGCGTCAAGACACAATACCTCAACGACCTGTGGGTGTTCGACACACAAAACACCTTCAAATGGGTCGAGATCAAACAGAACGACCTCCGAAGACCACCACCCCGATCCGGATTCTCGTTGCTCTCCAGCCCCGACGGCATCGTTCTGCATGGCGGTTATTGTAAAAAATACGTCAAGGGTCAGAGGACGCAGGGCGTGGCGCTCGAAGACACGTGGTTGCTCAAGATGGACGAAGACCTCACCAAGCTCGACTGGGTCAAGCGTAGGAAAGTGGGGTATGCTCCGAATCCGGTGCGAAGTGGTTGCACGATGGCTTTGTGGCAGAGCAAGAGTATGGGCATCCTCTTTGGCGGTGTCACGGATACCGAGGCGGACGAGGAGACCATGGAAAGCGTCTTCCACAAGGACCTGTACGGCTATCAACTTGCTGGTACGGGTCGATGGATCAGTCTCAACCTCAAACGGCCCAAGAAGAAAGGCGGTGGAGGTCGTCGTAAGAAAAAGCCCACACCCGCCCAGTTACAACAACAACAACAACAGCAGCAGCAGCAGCAGCAGCAGCAGGAGCAGGAGCAGCAAGCGAGAAGGGACAATTACGACTCGGATGAGGAGCAGTACAATTCGGACGGGGAACTCATTGAGGTTCAAGATCTCACCGAGTCGACGGAAGCGCTACAAATCCAACCAGCCAGCGGCGAACAGACTGCGACTTGGCCACCGCGGGAGCAGGAGGAGGAGGAAGAGGATGATCCGGATGATCCGATCAAGACCATCCCGCTGGAGCGGTACAATGTGATGCTTGCGGTGCAGCGCAACATGCTGTACGTGTACGGCGGCATCTTTGAGGCGGGCAATCGAGAGTATACTCTGGACGACTTTTATACGCTCGATTTGTCCAAACTGGAGCGCTTTACGTGTCTCAAGGACTGCCCCATCGATGCGCTCGAGTGGGATGAGAGTGAGTCCGAGGACGACGATTCCGAGTCTGACGACGGTTCGGGTTCTTCGTCCGAGAGCGAGTCGGAATCCGAGGGCGAGGAGGGGGATGAGATCCCGGAAGGCTTTGAATTTGATGAAGCGGAGGATGAGGATGTCGAGGCGGCACGACGGGCCAAGATGTCGGCGGCGGAGAAGGAGGCTCTGCGCGAAAAGGCCAACGCTTTCATCGGTGTAGCTCAAGACGAAAAGCGGACTCAGCAGGAGATCCTCTCTACCCCGCAACCGGGTGAGAATCTGCGTTCGTTCTACGAACGCACCAAGTCGCATTGGGCATCGACCGCATTGATCGAATCGGAGGGAAAGTTGAGGGGCAAGGAAATGCGCAAAAGAGGCTTCGCTCTGGCAGATCAGCAGTACCAGGAATACAAACCCATCCTCGACGAGATCGAGCGCATTCGCGCCGAAGCCGGTCTCGACCAAAACGAAGCCGCCGTCAACAAGGTCGGCGGTATCGGCGCCGGTAGCACCGGCTTGGATTCCCGAAACCGCAGATGAATCTCCTCCTCCCACATAGGATTCTCCACATTCATCGGCGAAATCTTCACCATCAGAAATTCACACACACTCTCTGCATCTCCCCATGAGAAATCAAGCATTTGCAAAAAAAACAACCAACGAAAAATTAGCCAAGGCTCAAAGCTTGTGACGAGCGCCGCCGGCGATATTGGCAAACTTTTTCTGGGGTTCGCCCGAGGTGAAGACGTATTCCGCACCCCTCTGCAAGTTTTTGCGCAAGACAAAACATCGATCTCGTCAGCGGTCCACCAATTTCTCTGGGTCAACTGGGGCGAAGCAAGACCAGGGGGGGGGGGGGGGGGTGTAACTTACGAGTTCGGCCTGGTTGACGGCGTCGATGCCTTTGTAATCGTAGGCGGCGTCATTGAGGAGTTTCTTGGTGTACAGCAGAGAGAAAGGGTTAGCGGTGGGCGGAAGGAATTTCTCCCTGGCGTGTTGAAGCACATCCTCCAGGATGGGTGGGGTGAGCGTTTTATCTTTGATGCTCGCCTCGTTAAAGCCCGATGGTTTTTGGTAGAGTCTTGTGATGAAGCCGGATTCTTTGAGGTCTTGGGCTGTCATTTTGCGGCCTTCCAAGAGTGCTTTTGTTGCCCGGCCGAGACCCATGCGCTTGACAAACGTGACCGAGGTAAGACCCTCCGCGACGAGCGATAGCGACATGAAGGGGGTGAAGAAGAAAAAATCGTCGTACGCATACACCAGATCGCAATGGCTCAGGATGGCAGCACTCAACCCCACCGCTGGCCCATTGAGCGCAGCGATCATCACCTTGGGATGCGTCCTCAACGCCATCGCCAGCTTCCCCTGCCCTACCGAAGCGCGACTGCTGTAGTAGTCCGAGATGAGACCCTTGCCCTTCGCAGTGCTTGCGTCTGCCTCCTCGATTTCCGCAGGCAAACCCCGCGATGGATCTTTCACGTTGGCGCCCGCAGAAAAGTAGCGTCCTTTACCCGTGAAGATGGTCAGCACGATGTGTGGTTGAAGTGCGATCCATTCCAGGCAGTGCGTGATGGTTTTGTAATCGAGCCAACCGAGCGCACCGAGAGCTTGAGGGTTGTTGATAGTGATTACAGCAACTCTGCCATTGTCGCAGTTGGGAGGGAAGGACAGCGAGACAGGCGCCGAGTCAGGTCCGACGGGGGGTGGGCTGGTGAATGCTGGCGCTGACATGGTCTGGTCTAGTTCGAAGACGAATGTGGAGACAGTGGTGGACGCGGGAGGGGAAAGTGAGGAGTGAACGTTGTCGATGCAGCGATCAAGACGTAAGCCAGTGAGACGGTTTATGTGTGTTTCAAGAAGATGGGGTCGAGCAGGGTTGTTGCCGAGGACAGTGCGGGGTCTCCGGAAGGACGACCAGCAGTTGGACCGGACTGGATAGCCGACAGCGCGAATTTCGGGGTTTTTTTTTTTTTTTTTTTTTTTTTTTTTTTTTTTTTTTTGGCTGGAGCGTTAAGCCTGTTGAGTGCGGGGAAGCGCTACTTGAACCCTGGCGACCCCTTGTTCCGTCTTTTCCACTTCCTCTGCAATGGTTGCGACGACGAGTTCAGATCAACACGTCGACGCTTGATGACAGGCGGAGTCGAAGGCGGAACGGTCCGCTTGAAGCTATGACGATTTTTGTTGGTCGAGTGCCTTTCTCGCCGACGATCACGATCCCGTTTGTGACTATGTTTTGTGTGTGCGCTCTTATCGGCAATGATCATGTACTCCACTTCCACTTCGTCTTCTCTATCGCTTGGATCTTGCGTCGTAGTGAGCTGTTTGACCAAGTCTTGCCTTTGCGCTTCCAAATGTAGAGCTGCATCCACTGTACTGTTTTGTAGATCATCATTCGCGTACGATTCATCTTCCACTTTCATCGTCCTGACATTGGTAATCCTCGAAAAGAACGCACTGACCTTTGCAAACACGCCACTATCACCAGAGATGCTGCCACTCTCGCCCTTGTTCTGATCGTTCGCATCTCCTTTTGGGTCTTGGTCTACATCCGTGCAGGTCTCGTGCCTTAGCTCGTCGTCCAACATATCGAATTCGGGAGAGAGGTCGGGTCGGGGCTGATTCGAAGGGATCGATCGCAGGAGGAGGTAGAGGTATGCGTGACGATCGACTACAACCTCTCCCGTGACAGTAGTGATTGCCTGAGAAGTTCTGAAACTCGAACCAGAATATCCCATCGTCTTAACTGCAAGAATGGATGCCGAACCAGGATGGCGCGCCAAGAACAAGAAGACTGGAGACCAGACCTTGCCAACAACGCTGTGAAACCTTGTTCGGGCTTGCCCAAATGCGCAAGACTCATTCGGTGGATTAGAGTAAGCTTTCTCCGCCTCCTTTCCGCAAAGCGCTGGCAGGAATCGAGTCTCCGAGGCACTCCTTTGTTCTCCATCTCGCCGCTGAGCAACGGCGAATGCGTGCGGAAAACAAAGAGAAAGAGAGAGAGAGAGAGAGGGTCGATACTCGTCTTCAAGAATAAAGCTATGCACCGTGGAACCCATGCTTTCTCCGCTCTCCCCCTGCCTTCCCTCCCCGCACATCCCAGAGATTGAACTGTAGACATCGCACGACCATCGAGCCTGAAACAATGCTGGGAAAGCTTGCCAACCCGACCACCATCGTGCCTCGCTCAGGTTCTAACGACAACGACAGTGACGACGGTGAAGAAATCATTTTAATCAGTGAGAAACTCACCCACACTATCCCTGCCGCATGCACTTCCACCGCTGATAGTGGCAGGATGGTTGCTGGTCCGAGGAAGAGGGGCCGCGCGCGCAAACAGCCCACTGCATCCTTTGGTGGGATGAAGCAGCAACACAACCACCACGAGCGTCAAGCCGAAACAATGGACGAACGACGCGAGCTTGCTGCTGCCAACGACGACCAGAACAAGTCTGGCGAATCGAGCAACAGCAACAAAAAGGTGAGTCCCAATCCGGTCTTCAGAGTGACTGTGTGTGCGACTTGACCTGACAACGTGTCTACCCTTTTTGGTTGCAGCGCGCGTACAAAGTGTGGACGCTCGAGGAAGATCTCTTCCTCGCCCAGCAGTAAGTTCCCCCCCTTCCCCCCCGTCCCGTCCCTCTGCTCTTTCTCTTGGCTCGCGGAATGATCATCTCTCTAACCAGAGCGCATACCATCGCGAGAACAGGATTTGGAACACCTTTGACAGCGGTCCGGTTCACGAGTCTACAGGTAGGGCTAAGTGCCTCATTCGCCAGCGATGTAAGTTGTTCCCCTTAGCCAAACGGGTTTTCCTGATCCCCTTGTCGCTAATTTCTTTCTCCCCCGAGCTGAAACAGGCAAAGTGTTCATCCGAAGTGCACTCAAAGCCCTGCATGGCGAATCCGCCATTCTCCCCATCGGACACCAAACAGGCCGCTGAGAACCACTCTTCCTCTCTCTCTCTCTCGTGTGTAAGCTGATATGCGGTCCCAAAATCACACACCGAGCCGCACACATGCGATGGCAGGAGGGGGGTGGGGGGTGGGGCGGCCATCAAGCTCGTCGATCCAAGTTTCGTTGATTCTCCTGTCCACCGTTACAAATGTCGCATTAGAACGCCTGTGACGCAGCCGAAAGAAATCTTGAAAGTCAGTCAGCTTTTGCCTTGGTAGCCGACGAAGAAAAAAAGTGGGGAATCGCCTGAACTCACCTTTTTATGAATCACATCTGGATCTTCGTTATACTCCTCGGCACTGACCCACATCTTCTTAAACGTGCTCAAGCCGGCCAGGATACTGCCACCGATCCACGTCGAGTACTTCCTCTCGGGCGGTGCAAAGATCTTGATCTTCATCTCCCTCACTGCCAGCCTTTTGACTTCCGCCAACATGCGATCGCCGAAACCCTTGGTGAGCGTCGTGCCTCCGCTGAGCACGATGTTGGAGAAGAGATTCTTGCGTAGATCCAAATCGGTGCGTGCGATCGAGTCCACAACCACCTGATGCACTCCTGGCGATTCATGCCCCACCAGTTCCGGGTTGAACAGGATCTCGGGCGCGCGGAAACGTTCTGCGCCCAACCGGAGCGTGTTGCCGTCCGGAAGTTGAAACTCGTCGTGTTCCTTGATCGCTTTTTCCTCTTTGCTCGGGTTCAGTGCGACGTAGCAGGTTTGTTCCTTGATGATGCGGATGAGTTCTTTCTCGGCCGAGGTGTGCAGGTGGTAGCCAGCCTTGCGCAGATGCGTCTGGAGATTCTCGGTAACGTCTCGTCCGGCAATGTCGATGCGTCGTATCGCATTGGGCATGGAAAACCCTTCATACACCGGAACCGCGTGCGTCACGCCATCTCCGGAATCCAGCACAATGCCCGTCGTTCGACCGGACGAATACAAACTCAACACCGCCTGGATACTGGTGAACAACGCTGGCACGTTGAACGTTTCGAAAAAGATCTGCGCCGCCGTATCGCGGTTGCTCCTCGGATTCAGCGGCGCCTCGGTAAGCAGCACGGGGTGTTCTTCGGACAGCGTCTCGAGTTCGTCCGAGTAGATGTGATTCCAGATGCGTTCCATGTCTTCCCAGTCGGTGACGATGCCGTGTTGCATGGGGTATTTGATTTTGAGCAGCCCACGCAGCTCTTGCGCTTTTCGGCCGATGAAGAGGTCGCCCTCGATGGCGCCGGCCATGACGCGTGGATGTTTGGGTCGCCCAACAAACGACGGAAAGAAAGATTTGGGTGCATCCTGTCCAGCAAAGCCAGCCTTGATCGATCCCGACCCATTGTCGATGACAACTGGCTGGTTGGTGAGGACGTCGTCGAATTCGTTTGCTGGCATCTCTCGAAACCCTCGTGGTTTGGTTTGCTGCCTGATGAATCTGTCCCAACTCCAAGTGCAGTCGATGACGGAATGACTTGCTGCGCTGATATCGTTGTAGAATATATGGTGAGTGATGACGAGTCAAGAAGGAAGCATTCACGAGTAAGGGGGGAGGGTGGGTTGGTGGAAGGCGAACAAAAGTGTTGGTTTTGGGGTTATATTGCGCTCGTGTGTTTCTTTGCTGCACCGCGCCCCTTGCCAACCCAACTCATCAAAAAAAGATAGCGCCCCGCACGCGTCACACTCACTCACACTCACACACACACACACAACACTTGCACAATTGATCCACAATGTGATCCCATTCAATGCTGACAGCTATGATGTACAACGCCTGTATCACACTGCTACTACTGAAGATTGACAAAGCAACCGCCATCGACAAGTACCGAGCTTCCGGTCATGAACTTGGCCAGATCCGACGCCAAAAACACCACCGGTCCTGCAATATCATCCGGCTGACCCAACCTCCTCAATGGATGTCTGGCCACCATCCTCTCCCTCTTCTGAACATCGCTCAGATCGTCCTTGTTGATCGCCGTCTGGATGGTTCCCGGTAGCACACAGTTGCATCGGATTCCCAATGGACCTAACCCGATCGCCGCGGATTCCATCATGCTCTTGACGCCAGCCTTGGTTGGGGTGTAGTGCGATTGCAACTCGCCACCCACCAGCGCCGAGATGGATGCGATCGCAATGATGCTTCCGCCCTGCGGCGATTGGCGCGCCATGAGACGTGCGGCGGCCTGCGTTGCGTAGAAGGCGCCGTTCAGATTAACCTCCTGCACCTTTTTCCACACGGCATGGTCCATTTCCAGGAATCCCATAAACGGACAGATGCCCGCGTTCGAGACAAACACGTCCAACCGCCCAAACTCTCTCTCGGCCGCATCGGCAATGGTTTGACCCACCGCCTCTTGCGAGATATCGCCGGCAACGAGCACCGTCCTGGCACCCAAGTGTTCGAGCTCGATCTGCAACGACTTGGCTTCAGCCGTGGTATCGGTATCGCCGAGGTAGTGCACAATCACGCCTTTGGCACCGTGCGCAGCACATGCAATCGCACACGCTCTTCCGATGCCGCGAGACGCACCGGTGATCGCCACAATCTTGCCTGGCAGCAGATTGGACCCTGCAATCGCCGGTGTACTGGTTGAGTTCATGGCTTTGGCTCCAGGTGGACGGTTTCTAAGTCGAACTGGTGGTTTGCCAAGCTTGCGCGACAGCACGTTCGAGTTTCGAGATGTCGGTGTGATCTTTGGTATGTTTCATGCGATGTGCAAATACAGGCGCTCGATTTGCACTCAATACGAATTCTCCACCGAGTTGCTTGATATCTCCTCCCTTGAGCGCCAGCGATCCGGACTTGACCACTTGGGCGATACTGCGAGCCAGATTAGCGGTGAGGCTTTGTTGATGATGCGATCCTCCTTGACCGATGTTGAGGTTTCTCGTCGTGACGCCGAGAGCGTGGTAGAGTTTGAGGTGCGGATCGGCGTAGAATTGGAACGGTGGGTTGCCGGTTTGATCCTTGTATCTTTCGATGCCTTCTGGTTGGCCTGGTCCGACGATGACGAGCGAGACGTTGGACTTGTCCGTCAGCGTGGCAGACTGTTTGAGCGCACGCACAAACTCCATGCACATGCCACAGTGAAAGTGGCGAGTAAAGACGAGCAGCAGCGGTACGTTGTTGGCGTGTGCGCTATCCACGAGTGACGAAAACGAGACTTGGTTCCCCGTGCTATCCAAGACGTTGACAGCGTTGGCAGCAGAGAGCTGTTGCTGAGTAGGCAGCGCGTCGTCTGTATCCGAAGCACGTGAAGGAGAAGCAGTGGTGGTGGTGGTGGTGGTGGCAGACATGGTGGGGAAAATGAAAGCAACTGTCCGGCTGAGGTGGGGAGAGTTGCGGAGCCAGAGTGGTGTGTGTGTGTGTGTGTGTGTGTTGGGTTGGGGGATTATTATATGCGGTTCCCATCCGCGTGTGCAGCTGCCTTTTTCTGTGCCGTCTGACTGCACCACCTGCGTGCGTGTGCTCGCCTCAATTGCAACAATAGAGAGTGTGTGTTTCCCTTACCCCTGAGCACCGCACCATCTTTGAGACTTGATTTCATACACGCTTTGTCACACATGACCACGCCTCAACAACTGCCTGGCGTGGTATGGGAGCACAGTAGAGGGTATTCAAAGTTGATTGCAGCAATGCTATCGATCTCGCATGTCCAAGATTGTCGCACTTCATTTCAATGAATCGGTGAGAATTCCAGTGGCTGCAAGATGAAAGCAAAGTCAAACCCAAGAGCCAGAGTCAGTCAATCGAATCCGAGTACCACCATTGAGCCAAAGCCGGCCATCACACTTACCGTCCTAGCCTGTCTCCAAGCCAACCAATCGCTCGTCTCGGTAGGAAGCAACCCCATACTCCAACACTTGTACAAACCCAACGCGATCCCGGCCAACTGACACAGCAGGAACACAATCTTGGGCAACACCAGACTCTGTCCAGCCGAAGCCAGGCGCGAAAACTGACTGTTCATCGATGCAATCCCCTTGACGGGTCCAGTGATGAGCATGCCCACCGCCATCATGCTGAAGATCTGTACGCTCGAGCCGGACATGTACAGCATGATGGCGTTCATCGGTAGACTTTTGGCCGGCGAGTAGGCGAGTTCCCATGCCTTGGCCATCTTCAACGCTGCTGGATCCGCACGTTGTGCTGGTGCTGTTGATGATGATGATGATGATTTCGACTTGAATTGCTTCTGCTTGCATGGCGGTGGGGAGGAAGAGATTAAGATGAGCAATGAGCCGCTGAATATCAAGAACCAATGTTGGGAGTTGAGACTCACCTTGGAGACGGCATCCGACTCTGTATACCCGATTGGGTCAGGAACATCCTGCGCTTTGGATCTGCAATACAGTAGATGGCACAAGAGAAAGGCGGTAGCTATGAGCAAAGAGAATCGATCATCTTGATTCAAAAGAGATCATCTCGGCAGCGGGTGGTAAAGACTCACTTGGACGAGCTGGCATAGTTGACTCGAAACGCCGACAACGGCTGTTGTTTTGGCGGCGTTGACATTTTTTTGACTGATCCGACGGCGTTCGTAGGATTGAAAAGGATGATCGAGTTGGGATGCTGGAATGGCGAGCGTTGATGGCCGACTATGCAAATGATGAGGTTCAAGAAGCTTTCACTTGTCCAATCCAAATCCAACCAACACGCGGTCAGTGCGTCCGACTTTTGGCGACAAATTCAAACGCCGTCTTAACAACAGCCCCCCGTCCAAGTTGGACACCTGCCAAAACTTCTCCCAGCCAAACACCACCACCACCACCACCACCACCACCTTCAATAATGTCTCTTTCGATCCATGCTTGCTGCACATAATCACAGTCGTAATGAAGGAGAAAGGTTTGCTTCTTTACTTGAATTCGTTGTGCCACATCACTTTTTCAGATCTTTGTTTTGTTTGGCGGCTAGTTTACATAAATATGCTCGAGAAAACCTCCTTGTGCGACGGAGGATCACTGCTTCTGTTTCATCCCATCCACGAATAATCGCTTAGGCGCCAACAGTAGTGGCAGCAGCGTGAGGCGCCATCTTGTTGACCATGGCCTCCGACTTGTGCACACCGTTGAGGCGAGCAGCTTCGGCCTTTCGCTCCTTAAGCATCAGCTCAGGGTCGGCACCAAGATCACCGGCATCAGCATAGGCGTCGAGACCAACACCATCACCACGTCCGATCTTCCTGACGTACTCCTTGTGCACAGCAAGCGACTTGATGTACTCATCCTCCGAGATATCGTTGGCGAACACGCACTTGCCGATTGGCTTGGCAAGTACGAATCGCTGCAGACCGTCTCGCGTCTTCTTGATCGCTTCGTTACCCTCGAGGATCAGCTCGTTGGTCAACAGCGGGTGGTCGACCGACAGACCTACCTGCCCAGCCAGACGGAACCACTCATCGCGGTCCTCGTCGCTCACGTAGCCGCGCATGTGAGCAAGCGTAATCGACCACGCCATGTCAATGCACACAGCGTGGCCGTGGCGAAGAGGCGGGAAGGGTGCAAGCTCGAGCGTAGGAGAAATCGAGTGTCCATTGGCAATCACACGGTCAAGACCGATCTCGTGCAGGTTAGGCGACTCGAGCTCAAGCATCCCCTTGATAGCGTTACGGCAGATCGTGTCCGCAGCCTCCTTGAGCTCCTTGGCGCCAGGTCCCGTGGCATTACGCCCGTACGCAGTGTTGACAAGGTCCTCGCCGTACTTGACCAGCAAGCCCCAAGTGTACTTGTCCGTGCAGTGCAGAATCTTGATCAACTCGGCGGTACCGTTGCGCGTCTGACCGATCGGGAGCGTCTTGAGGAAGTCAAAGTCCAGGAACGTGTGCATCGGCGCATGGTACGCACCCAATCGGTTCTTAAGCTTCTTGTGGTTGATGCCCACCTTGATCGAGATGGCAGCATCGATCAGAGCGATCAGCGTGGTACCCACACGGATGTAGTTGGTGCTGCGGCGGTACGAGGCACAGGCATATCCGAGAACGTCGGAAGCAAGCCCACCACCAACGACGAGCACCGGCTCCTTACGGATCAGACCGAAGCTGTCCATAGCGTCGACGAAGCCAAGCATGGTGTCCATGTTCTTGTGCAGCTCACCGCCCTTGAAAATGTGGAGCGTAGGCTTGATGTTGTGCGCATTGAAGTCTGTATACAACAACGTCAACGAAGAGCAGGAACAAGGGTCAGTATCATACTCGCAGGAAACATACGCACCAGACTTGCATGACGCTGGCCGCAAAGAAGACGGAAACAAGAAAAACTTACAAGCCTTGATCGATTCGCCGTAGATCTCATTGAGGTTCTCGTCGAGAACGCAGAGAACGCGGCCCCACTTCTGGTAGTACAAAGCAAGGTCGTCCTTCTTCTGGTCAAACACGTTGTCAACGAACGAGTAGCTGTACTTGAGGTCCTCATAGCCCTGAATGTTGTAGCCAGGACCTGTGGCGTTGACAGTGGCAGGCACCTCAGTTACGGTAGCCCGCATGTCGGAAGAAATAGCACCGCCGCAGCAAGCCATTTTGACAGAGTAGGATGGATTGTGTGAAAGGACAAGGAAAGTGGGATATGCGGTTGAGCGAATGTGCGTAGAGACACAAAGAGGAGTCAGAGAGAGTTGAAGCTCTGGAGAGAGTATGACTGTGTGGTGGGGGAAGAAATACCGGAGGACTGGGCTGTCAGTTGTCCTAATATATGGTCAGGTCAGGGAGGCGAGCTCGTCCTCTTCGATGGCAGTGTTTCTCCCAAGCAAGCACGGGAGCAACGGAAGAGGTGGAGGCGATGTAGATGTCGAATAGCGACCGGAAGACATGTAAGACAGCAACGTCCGGCATCTGAGCAGTGTAGCTCTTCTGAAGCGACTGAGATGTGTAAGCCGGTGTTCGCCTACACAGAGGGTGCCTCCGTGCAGCTCAGCAGCAGCCCGACACGTTGAGGCTGAATGCTTTGCAAGCAAACGTGCACCCAAAGCGACTGAGCATCGGGTGCACGGAAGCGGGCAAATGGGAAGTCGGCGCCGGGCAAGAGGGTGAGCTAGGTAGAGCACTTGAGCAGAACCCTAGCAAGAGGCAGACGGAGCGAGGCGAAACTACAAGCACTTGAGCAGAGGGAGAGCCAGCATATAGAGAGAAAACCAAAGATCACAAACGTCGAGTTGGATGGCTACAATGAGACGTTAGTGGAGTCGAGCGATGGCGAATACGGCAGAATGAGGCAAGCGGACGTCCGCTGTGAGGCTGGGCCGTGCAGCCGAAAGGAAGGACCCTGAATCTCTTGTGTTGCAATTCTTCTTGTTCAGCTCAGACTGGCCCACAACGCTACAGTGGCATTCTTGTTGCAGGCTGTAATGAGCAAGCCACTGCAGATCTACTGTGCAATGAATACGGAGGGCAGGAGGGCACGATACGAGTCAAGGCAGGGGTTGGGACAGGGACATGGGCAGCACCAGCAGTAGGAGGACATGCCTCATGTCGTGGTGCCGGTTTGAATCTGCAGTGCTTACCCCAAGCTTCGATCTCGTGCACATCTCCGCCTGTCAACGAGTGAGATCCACATGTCCATGTCAAAAATCAATAAATCCTACAACAGCGCCATCCTCTTCAACATGCCTGAGACAGCCTCGAATAGCCTCCACTGCCCAAGTTTGCTCGTTCCGAGACCGCACCTCGTCTTTCGTGCACTACAGTCTCATTGTGCTGGTCTTAGTTTGAAGCAGCGGAGGTGGGCAAACGACGGCTACACACAGCGGAGATGCACCAAGGCGCCTGTGGCAAGGCATACGAGTGCGCAAGGCTATGAAAAGAAGAAGTCCAAACTTGCGATCCCAGCCAGGATCTCGGCAACAGACTCGATAGTTGGCATCTATCCTCTAGTCAGAGCGGCAGCCGACGTAAGATCCACATTGAGCAGATTGCGAGCTCGTCCATGCGTGGAAAGAGGGTCATAATGACTGTGCAGTGCAGTTGAGACACTGGTCAGTAACTACAGTATAATGAAACGAAGAGATCCGCAATTTGACCCTGAAGCATTCCCTCGATTGTTGAAGTATCACAGGTCTTCAAAACGGGCTAAATGGACAGAGAGCGGTCGTCGGTGACTTGTAATGAACAGGGCGTAAGGCCACAGTGTGAATGCCAGGCAAGCCAGGTGGAGAGCTTCAAAGTCCACAGGCGGCCACTGAAGGTCGAGAGGAGGATCACCCAGCGTCGCTCACTCTGGAGGATCAGAGCAGGGGAAGGGAAGAATAGGCACACACTGGCGTTGTGGCTGAAGCGTTTTCGAGTGGCCGATCCGCAATTGCAGACGGCTCACGCAAGCACAAAAAAAAAAAAAAAAAAAAAAAGCAGGAGGAAAAAGAGGAAGACGTATGCGACGACGTCAGGTTTCGCTTGGTATCCCATCTTACGCCATTTTTGACATGAGAGACAGGACTGAGCGGTACTTCCACTGCACGACTTCCTGATGTCCGATGCCACTTTACTCTTCCGGTACGCTCGCTTCTACCGCACTGTCCATTCTGGCTCCTCTGTGTAGGCTAGCAGTACACAAGTCTCGAGTTTGCAATTGTGACGAGTGTCACATTGACAGCCGGCAGGAAGCATACGATAGTCAGAGCAGTCGAGCATTCACCTTGAAGAAAACGCTCGAGCCATACAGTAGAGTTTAGAGGCAATACTTACATACGTGCCTTCTATTTGTAGGTTGCGCCTTGTCACGATCGATCAAGCCCATGTCTGTGTCGGTTATGGCTAAAACTGGATTAAAAAATTGGTCAGCTAAATTTGCGCAGGATCTAGTTACGTTCAGACGGGGATCAAAGCAGTGTAGTCCTACATAGAAAGACCAAGGAGGAGGCTGTGAGCTGGGCCATCTGTCGGATCCAATCCCAAGCCAGATTGGCTGAATGCAGTGGAGCACACTCGCGCCGCCTGACTGAAAGACACTCTTTCTCACTATGATTGTGCATTGTCACCGTTGGTGCCAGACTGAAATGGCCCACTGAGCGTATTTTCATTCCTCACCTTCATCTCTGATATCTCATCTGCCTTTGTAGATGCTCTATGGGCCACCTGGATTCCATAGAGCCCGACAAGATGCTGGCTGGAGGAGGGAGGTACAGTAGGAAAGAAAGTTTTTGGACGAGAAGCACGATGTGGAGGTAGGCGGCGCACCTGGTCGAGCGGAAGGTCAGGGTCCTACGGTGTCGTATGCAACCTGCAGCAAAGGACAGGGTCGCGGTGCTATAATTGGGCGGCGTCGTCGAAGCGCCTCGTCATTCTTTTGCCCTCATATCTCGGCCTGGACTTGGTATGCCTTCCGCTGCTCGGCGCCCGTCATGGGTCATTCGCCTTTGCCAAAGTATTGTTGTACATGCCGAAGCTCGTGCACCAACCACTTTCATCTCCGCTAGTCTGATCCGACAGGTCGCCCGCATCCCACTGGGTGCAGCTTGCAGCTCTCACGGAGGAGGACAAACAAAAAGTGATATTTGGACAGTGAACGGCATGTCTCACCCCGGACTGCAACAACGAGTAAAACGGGAGCGAGCGGCATTTGGTACTGTATAGTGGCCGAAACCTGTGGAGCAAGCCCTCTTCCTGCATCGATGCACGGCGATATACAGACGGTGTTGCTCATGAGTGTATGCAAGGGAGCCAGCGCTAGCGACTCGTATTGTTATTCATCATGCAGAAAGCAGAGCAGAGTAGAGCATCAACGGTGTAGCGAGGGGGCATGCGAGGCACGGATCTGGGAATCAGCCAAGCTTTCCGTCGGGCTCTGGGCGGTTGGAAGGCGCCACGGCCAAGACCCTGACGGAAACGCGGCTTCCGTGCATGACTGACGCTGGGCAGCTGTGATCACGATCTGGCTTAGGAAAGCATGCAGAAATTGACAGCCGCCCCACGTTTTCCGACACCACCCACCGAATTTCGCTTGACGATCCGCCGTCACTCTTGGCACGGATCATGTCAACACCGGGAACACGCAGCATACGAGCCATTGCATTTCTGTATGCTCGTCAACTTGAGCACTTCGACCACGAAGCCGCTTCCTAACATCAGACAGCTTGAGCACAGATGAAATATGTCTGTTGTGGGCAGATGCCCCCAGCAGCGAGCCTTTGGAAGGTTGATGCCAATGTGATTGCACCAATTGGCGGCAATGCTTACGGAGTCCGCACAGTGCATCAATGCTGTATCCCCGGACGACACCGTAGCGAGCCGACCGCGAACACGGAAAGCCATGGGACGACGGTCCAAATGCGGAATCGGGAAAGGGAGTAGGTTCGAGTAACAGCCGGCGAAGTGTCATGCAGGTGACCATCGAAATCCATTTTGCGGGTCAAAATCTGTGTTTTCTCTTCTCTTTCCAACCTACTCGATTCCCTGTCACGCGCCTTTTTCTTCTGGACCCTGAATTCTCACCCACCGGAACGGATTGGGTTCGCACACCATGGGCTGATACGCTTGATCACCTCGACCGGACTAGACTACTTGCTTTACCCTAGTTCTGTCGTTGCCATTGCGACGCTTGCTTGATCAGCTCGACCACTTTCACAGACACCAGATCCTACACTTGACGTTGAGAAAAAGCGGCTCATTTTCACATCCCACAATTTTGATGCCAATTTCAAAGCATTTTGTTCCAACAGGCAAATCAAATTCGTCAACCTGGGATAGCCGCGTGGTGGTGCTTGCCATTCCTTCCAGAAGAGCAACATACCCTTTTTGAGGACTACGTCAAAAATCGGCGATATCATCCTCCGAGAGATACAGCTTGTCCTCCCTCTCCCTCTCCCTTTCGCAGTGCGCCTTGGCTTGCTGCTCCTCCGCCTTGCTTTTTTTGATCTTGTCCAAGTCCAACACGGCGTGGTCGTCCTGTTCGGCATGATCGACACCTGTCTCATGCTCATCCATCACTCGCAAAGCCATGTCTGCAACACCGGCGTATTCGAAGCGCATCTGGGCCAGATCATAGACGTTGCCATCTGCACCTGAACCCTGAATCTTTGCGAGCAGAGGTAGCACCTCGGTCACTAGAGTGGCGACGTTGTTGCGCATAAGCGACGAAGACTGTTCGTCGCCGAGACCCGCATCGATCGTGTCTACGCTATCAGGTGCATCCGAAAGCGTCGGTGGATGGCTGAATTTCACCCGCTTGAGCCTCGAGCCTCGCTCTGCTTCGAAACTAGCGCCTGTCAACACCTTCCCTGCCGATCCGCCTCCCATCGACGCCGTCACATCAGCTACATTGTCCAACATGACTCTGAGCTTCTTTTGAACATCCCACCACGTCGCTCGACCTAGCTTTTGGCCCTTCCTCTCGACGGGACTCGGCAGACCTAGCAAAGTGCCTCGGACGCAGATCAGCAAGGAGTAGTACGCCAGCAGCGAGCCAAAGCGATGCTGTTCATGCACAGGAGCGAGTGCATCGGCGGCGCTGAACGCATCGAGGATCGCTTCACACTCTTCGATCTCGCCGGTGAACTGGGCAAAGTTTTGATGCAGATAGAGTTGGAAGATGGACGGATCGACGGGCAGGTCTGCCCACAGAGAATCGACGTTGACTCGAGAAGGTGTACGGGCTAGATGGTCCATGTGATCGGGTAGCGAAGAGAATGCATCGTCTTGAAAAGGCGGGATGACGGCTTGCATAGCTGAATCGACGCGTCGTCTCAAGGCTACATCCTCGTCGTCATCTTCCGTATCTGATCCATGGTTGCCCTGGTCATCGCGGTGCGAGTTTGGTTTGGGACCTTGATCGCCAGGATCGCCCTGTCTCTTGTTGTACAAAACACGGCCCAACGCATGGAAGAGAACAAGCGAACTCTCCCTTCCACGGATAAGCGGCATCAACTTTCTCAACGCCTTGGCTCTCTCGTTTGCGCCCGCACCATTTCGGCTGGACTTGGTCGCACCGTGGATCGTTTCGAACTGCTGACTGTTGGCACACACAAACTGCAGAGAGTTGACGGCAGCCCTGAGGTCTCCATTCGAGTCGTCTGCCACCGCTTGGAGCAGCTCGAGCAAAGGTTTGGCGATTGTTGCAGACTTGGAAGTTCCAACGATGGCGTTCGGAGCGAGTTGTACTGCTCGCTTGAGAGCTTTGAGAATGATGGTGGGAGCGACGGGATTGAAGCGTACCTCGGCATAGGCTGGGTTCTGTCTTATGTTTTGACCGAGAGCTGTCCTAGTGTCCATGATGGAAGCCATGCGCTCGCGCCACGAGTTGGAGGAGGATGACGCCACCCATCTGTCCTCATCCTCTCTTGGCGTGCTCTCGGTGATGACGAGGACGATCGGCACGTTGGGCAGGCCGCGGCGAGTGAGCAAGGTGGATTGGTGAAGGTATTGCTCGATGGTCGCCTGGAATTGCTGTTTTGTCGGCAAGTGGTGCAGATTGGGAAGATCCTCGACGAGGATGAGCCTGTTGCGCTTTGCAGCTATGGAATTGTCAAGAGTCAAGGATGAGCTTGAAGCAGCATCGTCAGCGACGTTTTGCAGGTCAAGAGTGGGGAACTTGGCGGCTTTCTGGAGAAAGTCGGCGAATCTCTCGATGAAAGAGGAGCCGGGAACGAATGGAGCCGAGGGGTCGAAAGAAGAGACATCGTTGTTCCATTCGATTAGATCGTAATCGAGATCGGTGGACGCTGAGAGTGCGCGTATGGTTGCCGACTTGCCTGTCCCTGCTGGACCGGTCAAAGCAAGTAGTTTGCGATACTTGAGCGCAGCTGGCTGGTCTGAGAATGCCTCTGTCAGCCACTGACGGACTTGCTGCACCTTCTTTGGATGTACAGCGAGCTCATCGCCTGTAGTCGGGGCCAAACGCTCGGACCACAAGCTGCTACCCCTGTCATCCAGCTCTAACTCTAGCTCCGGCTCCGCCTCCGCCTCTGGCTCTTGTTCTTGGCCTCGCTCCGCCACGGCAGATTGTAGTATACACTCGACCTTCTGCTTGCCTTTATCCAGAAACGATGATGGGGCCGGTGGTGGCGGTGCTGAGGAAGTGGTGGGAATGCCAAACGAGGGGGTGAAGCTGAGTGGCCTTGTGGGGACGGAATGGAAGGAAAAGTCGAGCTTGTTTTGCCTGAGTTTGGAACGCGAAGACGAGCTCGAGGCGGAGCTGTTGGATAGTGAGCGGGAGAAGCTCGTGTGTTGCTTGGGCGGCATGCTGTGTGCTGTTTGCCAGCAGCACAAGCAATGGGAGCCGCCTCCGAGAATGATGGTGATGCGAGGGTGTCACGAAGCGATGGGCGCTATTGGGCGTGCTGTAATTTGTAGAGGATTAGCCGAAAAGTGGAGTGTTGGTTTCCACTGTGAGTCGGCCGGATGCCCGACTTCCACGGCTGCACACCGCTTTGCATTACTTATTCTATTCAAAGTTTATTGTTTTGCACTGCGCTGTGCTGTTTGCGAATTCTCTAAAATTCAAAAGTCTTAAAATTCTTCTTTTTCTTCTTGTTTGCTGCTGCTGAACAGAAAGAGAAAAAAAAAAGAGCAACACGCATTTTTATTTATTTCCACGTTGGCTTGGCTCTTTTTCTTCCCTGTCCTCCCTGTCCTCCTCCTCCTCCTTCTCCTCCTACCTCATCTCGTCATCACCGGCAGAGGTATTGCACAAACATGGACTCACTTGTCCAAGTATTTGCCCACTCGTTGGATCCCAACCCCAATGCTCGCAAGGCTGCTGAGCTCGAGCTCCGAAAGGTCGAGTCGCAAGATGGCATGCTCTCGTCCGTCTTCCAGCTGGTCGCCTCGCAGCAGACCGATCTCGCTGTCAGGCAAGCGGCAGCCATCTACTTTAAGAACCGCGTTCGCAGGCACTGGGATTCGACCCCAGTCCGCGGTGCACCTGCTGTCGTTATCATCCCTCAGGCCGATCGCGACTCGATCAAGTCGCTCATCCTCGCTACGCTCGTCGACGCACCCGCCCCGATTCGCGTTCACGTCGCCAGCGCTCTCGGCGTGATTGCGCGCTGCGACTTCCCCGACTCGTGGTCCAACCTCATGGACCAGATCGGCCAGCTTCTCCAGAGCCAAAACCCGCAGCAGGTGTATGGCGGTCTGCGCGCGTTGCTCGAGGTCGTGCGTGCGTACCGATGGAACAATGGCGTCAAGATGATGGAGCAGCTCGCACCAGCCACACTGCCACATATCCTGCACACTGCCAACGGTTTGCTCAACTCGGAGAACGCCTCGTCGGCAGAGGTGGGCGAGATCCTCTACGTCATCCTCAAGGTGTACAAAACTAGCATGCACACCGAGCTCACCAAACACCAGCAATCGCACGAATCCATCGTACCCTGGGGAACCTTGCTGCTCAATGTAGTGCAGAAGCAGATCGACGCGGCTCACTTGCCTCAGGATGATGACAGTCGCGAAATCGCCCCCTGGTGGAAGGCTAAGAAGTGGGCGTTCCATTCGCTCAACAAACTCTTCTCGCGTTACGGCAATCCATCGCAACTGCCGTCGGATATGAAGAACTACAAACCGTTTGCCGAAAACTTTGTGCACACTTTTGCACCCGAGATCCTCAAGGTGTATCTGCGCATCGTTGAGGCCAACACGCAGGGCAACATGTGGATTTCGAAAAAGGCGTTCTACTTCTTGTGCATGTTCTTCACCGAATGCGTCAAGCCCAAGTCTACCTGGGCGCTGCTCAAGCCGCACGTGCTGACGCTCACGCAGACTTTCATCTTCCCGCGTCTGTGCTTCAGCGACGAGGATGACGAGTTGTGGCAGTTGGATGCGGTCGATTTTGTGCGTGCCAATCTGGATCCGTTCGAGGAGATCGGCAGTGCTTCTGGCTCGGCGGCGACGTTTGTGCAGACGGTGGCTAGCAAGAGGACCAAGTCTGCGTTTATGCCGTTGCTCGAATTCGTCACGTCGGTCGTCAACGCTTACCCGGCGCAACGAAGCGCCAGGGACAAGGATGGTGCTTTCCACCTCTGCCGCGCGATGGATGTCACCATGGTGAACCACGAGAAGGTGTCCGGGATGCTCGACGGCTTTTTCGCGCAGCACGTGATTCCGGAGCTCAAGAGCGAACACAAGTTCCTGCGCTACCGTGCGTGCGATCTGGTCAAGACGTTCGATCAGAACGGGATGCAGTGGTCGAACCAGTCGACGCTCGAGGCGGCGTTTGCCGGGGTGATGGCATGTATCGGTGATGCCGAATTGCCCGTGCGTGTCGTGGCGGCCGAAGCGATTGGCTCGCTGATCGACCACGATGAAGTGCACGCCGCTATGGCTCCCAACGCGGCGCGGCTCATGCAGGAACTGCTCAAGCTCTCGGACGAAACCGAGCTGGACATCCTGTCGCCCACCAAATCCAAAGTGGTCGCCAACTTTGGCGAAGAGCTGCTGCCGTTTTCGATCCAACTAACCGAACAGATGGCCGAGTCGTACATGCGGCTGGTCAACGAGAACCTCGAGACGGCCGAACGCGATGCGGACGGCACCATGGAACTCAACATGGACAACCACGAGGACGACAAGCTGTTCGCAGCCATGGGCTGTCTGAACACCATCTTCCAGATCATCGCCTCGGCCGAGAGCAAGCGCGACATCCTGGAGAAACTCGAAACGGTCGTGCTGCCCATCGTGGCGTACACGCTCGAAAAGGACTGCGTCGAGCTATTCGACGACTGTCTCGAGCTGACCGATACGCTAACGTACTACCAGAAGAAGGTGAGCGTGGCGATGTGGCACATTTTCACGCTGATCTACAAGTCGTTCAAGGGCGCCGGTGTGGATTATTTGTCCGAGATGTTGCCCACCATCGACAACTGTGTCAGTTACGGCGTTGAGGTGGTGCAAGCGTCGGCCGAGTATAAGGCGATGTTGGTGGATATCTTCCTGACCGCGATGACGAGTGAGCAGTTGGGGTTGACCGATCAGGTGGCGGCGTGTAAGTTGGCGGATGTGATTCTGTTGTTGTTGCCTGGTGGGGTGGATGAAGCGTTGGCGAGGATCGTCGGTGCGGTGTTGGCGAGTGCGGTGGATGAGGATCGAATTAAGGCGGATGTGAGGAAGTGGAGTGTCATTGTGGTTCTCGATGCGCTGGTGTATGATGCACGGGCGACGTTGGAGGTGTTGCAAGCGAATGGCGCCACCGAGGCGGTGTTTGCATCGATCACGACTTTGCTGCCCAAGTTTACTCGCGTACATGAGAAGAAGGTGGCTGCGGCGGCCATGATCCAGCTCCTCGCGTTGCCGTCGACTTCGCTCCCTGCTGCGTTGCAGAACAACCTCGCCGCATTCCTCGTGGCACTCGCTACGCAACTCGATACGCTGCCAGATGCGATCAAGAAGCGCAACGAGATGCTCGAGGCGTTCGAAAACGACGACGACGACGATGATGACGACGAGGGCGAGGGCGAGGGAAAGGCGTCGCTTGCGTCTTGGAGCGGTGCGGGGGTGAATGTGGATGCGTCCGGGTTCGAGGACGTCGATGACGATCGCGATGTGGTGGATGAGGATAACGAGTATCTCGAGATGTTCGCACGGGAGCGCGCCAAGTTGCGAGCGCGTGCGAATGGTGAGGATTACCAAGACGACGACGATGATGATGATGACGACGATGACGAGTTCGATGACGAGGATGAGGATGACGAGTTGAGCTACGAAAGTCCAATGGATGGCGTGCCCGTGTTCGAACAGTTCCGCCAGCTGCTCGCCGACTACCAGGCCAATCGCACCGATGTGTGGAACTCCATCACATCGTCCCTGTCGCAGGATCAGCTTCAGCTCATCCAGCAAGCGGCCCAAGGGCAAGACGTCAAAGTGAAAACGCTCTAATAACTTGTTTAAAGGGAAAAAAAAAAGAAAGGTTTGCGCTTGTACTCCTCCGCCCCTCCACGCGGTTGTAAATGGCAGTCCCCTCGCTGTTTAATTTCACCGCACAAGGTTTTTCTTCCACCAATCAGTCGAGGCAAGGGTGTTTGGGTAACTTAGAGAGAGAGACACATGAGATGCGATTTGGAACAGAGAATGAGCGACGCACGGACAGAATGTTGGATAGGATGGACACCTGACTTGGTCCAACGCGAGTTGGGAGGTTTGCGGGGTTTACTTTGCCTTGCGTGCGGACCTGGAAGTGCTGCTGACCGACTTTTTTGGCGAAGCCTTCGTAAGTCCCTTCTTAGCGGCCTTCTTAATCGCCTTCTTAGTATTCGCCTTCCACGACGTCGACGTTTGGACCGGGGTAGCTGCGCCGGCAGCAGCTGCGGCTGCGATCTTCTTGGCCGCTCGCAACTTCCTTGGCGACACCCTATGTTCCTTGTTTTTAACCTCCTTGACCTCCTCCACTTGTGCAGAGGTGGTGGGGGTGACGTGAGTCTTTACCCCAAGCTGTCGATTCCAAACTGGAAGGGCGGCTGAATTGCCCGTCTTGACGTCGATGTTGTTGACATTCTCCCACCCGCCCTTGACACGCGCCAGCACCGCCGGGAGTGCACTCATCACATTCTCCGTAAGCTGCTCAGCACTGTGCTTAGCAATGTATCCGATCTTGATGCTCGAGCAGCTGCCTTTGTTCTTCAAAAACGTGGTTGCCTTGATAGCGTCTTGGAGCTCGGCGCCTAGCTTTTCGCCACTCTTCTTGGTAAGGTCGACGGTGATCGGGTTCTTTTTCGCATCGAAGAACACTTTGCCGCAGAGGTTGGGGAGGGTGGGGACGATGCGACTGTCGGCGAGGAAGAGGTCGTGATCCTGGACGAGCGCGCGTCTGGCATCGTACGGTTTGAACTTGCCCTTGAGTTTGGTGACGCCGACGACGCGCGAAATGCACTTGATGCGGTGCTCCATCAGCAGATCCTTGTACTCTCTCTGCGGGTCTTTGACTAACAGACACACAGATACGTCTCCGGGGGTGTGCAGTGCGTGTGGGAGGCGGATGCGAACCGGCTTGACATGGCTGGTAGGTGAGAGGTTGTTGAGCGTGATCTGGAGGAAGACGGTATTGGACGGGTCGCGCAGGTTGCCACTCGGCCCATCGAGGGGCAGCGCATTGGCATCTGCGGAAGAGGAGGCGGAAGAGCGCTTGGAGATGTGTGCGTGCAGCGCTTGAAAGGCTTTCAGCACCTGCGCTTGGTCGAGGTTCGAGTTGGCCACGCCGATCTGCGACGAGGATGGGTTGGCCACCACCGGCTTTTCCACCGCAACGGCAGCAGCGGTCTTGGTTTTGGTCTTGGCGGGCATAGTGTGTGGTCCGCTTAACGTATCTCTGATGTTGCCTTGATCAAAAGTTTCAGCGCGATGAGCCGTTCGGGTGGGGAGTGGTGGTGATGATAACAATGGCAGGGGAATGCAAAAGTGTTTTTCCTGTTTCCTCTGCGCTGTTTCGCGTCCTCCGCCGACAGAGAAAATTCCCAATTCTCAGAAAATTTCGCATCCAACCCTGCATAAATTGTTCCTGTCACGCTTACATAATCCAGCTTTTGGTCCCTCACCTCGCCTCGCCTCGCCTCCACTTGCCATTCCACACTGCGCTTGGAACAGCATCATTCTATCCTCTTGTCGACTCGGACTCTTGACCTCCCGTACCCGTACCCTTCAAGATGGAAGTGACAAGGTCGCAAGTGGCGCTCGAGTTTGAGCCTCTGTTTGCTGAGCTCGAGGCGGAGCGTGCGCTCGCGGACAGCATTAGGGAAAAGTCCAAGGAGCTGGACCGAAGCTATCGCTCTCTCAACTCTCTGCTCAATTCGGTGCACTCTACCAAGGCAGACCAACTGCAAGCACTCGTAGAGCAAACCAAACCCATTCTAGCGGAAACCAGGCTCAAAGTGCACGAGCTGGCGCATCTCGTACCCATGGGCGAATTCTATCGGGTAAGTCGATTCCCTCTCCCACCTTGGCACACTTGAATGCTGCCAACTTGACTGACCCATTTTTCGAGGTGATTGTGCAGTGGAGTGATGATTTTTCATTTGCGTTCAAGAGTTTGACGTCGAGTATTGGGATGATCGTGTTGTTGTCGACGGGAGCGTTGGTGACCAAAGTGCAAGTGGCTCGAGTTTTGGGCCTGGAGCAATTCGCTCCTTCTCAAATCCAACTTGCTACCGAGGAATATCTGCACGGTCTCATCAATATGATCAACGACCTACCCCGTCTGGCTGTCAATAGCGTAACGTTGCGAGACTTTCGAACCCCCGTCCGTCTCTCCGCCTTCGTCAAACACGTCCACGCAGGCTTCCAACTCCTCAACCTCAAAAACGACTCGCTCCGAAAACGCTTCGACGCAATCAAAGTACGTCATCCCCGCCCCTCCCATCCAATCCAATCCGAAAAGAAAGAGCAAAGACTCAAAGTACTAACAACTTGCTCTTAAATCACAACACAGTACGACGTCAAAAAAATCGAAGAAGTCGTTTACGACATCAGCCTCCGTGGCCTAGTCCAAGGCGACGATCCCGGAACACACGGCGTAGCTTACCCCACTGGCAAACAAGCCCAACAACAGCTCGTAGACCAACTCGCAGCCCTCTAATCCCTCTCACTCATCTCTCTAAACACATCCTAGCACAATGTGTAAAGCAACAATACTCATCCACATTACCGCGCCTGCAGTCACTCCATTGTGCGGCCAATTGTTAAGCGTCAAGTCTGAGAAACAGAAACAATATAGAAATAGAGACAGATGAAAGACAGGAGCAACGAGCAGTACCGAGTCGAGGTGGGGTGCGTGTCAAAGCGGTCCACAGTTGGTCTTGTCCGGGGAAACTCAACCAAGAGATGCATCAGCTTGCATTGTCGCCTAGCGCCTAGCGCCGTGCACCATTTACGTCTTGACCAGCGCCACCTTGCGAGCTCAGAACATGACGTAGGTGATGGCAAACACGGCAAAAGCGATAGCAGCCACAATGTGGACAGGCACGCCCTCTGCCGAAGCAGTCTGCACGTTAGCGCTTCCCGATCGTTTGGCCTGGTCCAACTCCTTCCTCAGCCTAGCCACCTCGGCCTGCAACTCGGAGCTCGACAAGCTCGATGTGTCCCTGTTGGCAGCGCTGGCACCGTTGACGGCACCCGAACCAGCGTTCCTTGCAGCAGCAGCAGCAGCGCCCGCACCGGCCGCAAGCGCACCACCTGCAGCTGCCGCGGCCTCTTTTGCTTTTTGCGCAGTGGATCCATCCGTGTTGGCCGAAGCGTTCTGGGCAGCCGTAACAGGGTTGTAGGTTTGCGAAGAATACGATTCGTCGCCGTTGAACTTGCTTGGAGCACCACGCACCGTCGTGTATCGCTCGTCGCCGTTCATGGTGCTGGTGTTGCCCTCATCCTCTTCGGCAAGAGGAGCGGTGGTTGCCGGAAGGTAAGCGCATCGAATCTTTTGCTCGTGGATCGCCGCCTTGTTTTCCTTTTCGATGACTGGCCAGATCTCCTGAAGCGATGCCGTCTCAAAGTCCGGGGTGATGATGGTAGACTGAACCAGGAATTTGTCTCGGCACTTGGCGGACGAGGGCGGCTCCTCTTTCATGGGCTGGAGCAAGACTTGCACCTCGACCTTCTCGCCCGGCTCGATGCGGCCCGAGTTTGGGCGAACGCAATACTGCTTGGGAGCGGTGGTCTTGACCTTGAAAGCGACGGGCTGGTTGTTGGGGTTGGAAACCGTCAAGGTGCGCTTGACGAGCTGGGTGAGAGGGCCTGTTCGAGACAGCAGTTGCGGCCAACGTGTGTGTGTGTTGCCAAGTCAGTGCTCTGTACATAAAGGAATCCTGTTCTGCTTCGTCGAAGAGGAAAACTTACGAGGAAAGCCCAGCTGAACGTGGGGGCTGAGTCTGTTTGCAGATAATCAGAGAGCAAGGAAAATGCAAACAAGCGTCAGCAGACATGATCGGACGAATCGTCAAAAGGATGGCTTCTCGGACAAGGAAGGTGGCTGTATTAGCAGCTTCCAAAGCTGATCGGACGAGCAACGTTCAGCGAACTTTGCAGCTCGAGCGTTATCTGCTGAAAGCGCCAAACTGGCCACGCACAACCGAGCTTGTCGTGGAGGAAAGCGGTAGGAGAAGGAGTAGGTGTACGCACTCGACAGACATGGCGATCAATCAGGCTTCCGATCGAACGAGGTGAGGCGACTTCGAAGAAAGGAAGGAGAAAGAGCCTGTATGCTAGTGCAACAGGAGCGAAATCGAGAAGATGGTAAAGTATGCACCGAGGATGCTAGATCTCGAGAACGAAGAGGTTGGAGATCGCTGCGAACTTGATATTCGTTGCCGACGTGCTTTCGAGATGATTGCCTTGACCGCCAAGTTGCAGGGACGAGTAAGGAGATAAGCGCAGGTGGCCGATTGAGTGATGAGGGCGCAGACACTTGACTAGACCGTGGTGCTGCGAGGTGAAAAGCCTGATGGAAAATCAGAGCAAGGGGACGATGGATGGAAAAGAAGAAAGAGAGGGAGAGGGAGAAGAAGACGGTGAGGAGGAAGAGTAAGAACAAGAGTGCCGGGAAGCTTTCAACGACGAGGCTCTTGGATGTAAGGAAGGATGGAATGAGCACGGCTATGGATCGAAGCAACCAAACTGCCCAAGCAGGACGACAGTCCGAGTGAAAGGGCGAAGGAGAGCAACCTCAGGTTCGTCACCGGGCGTAGCAAGGGTCATGTGCACACAAATGCTCAGACACGCACGCACTCAATTCACTCCTACTCAATGCACTGATCCGCTTGTGCGCACGCCCTCCAACTCTGCAACCGCCATTCCGTATCATTTGGTTGGACGCAGAGCAGACGGCAAGTGCGGCTTCGTTGGTTTTGTGTCTCAGGCACAAGAGTCCACAACAGTCGTGTGCTGAACCGCTACTACTCTGTTCTCAGCTTTGGCTTGGCTGCCTGCAATACCAAAAGTGCAGTAGTTGAGATTTGTATTCAACCTCACCGCTGGCTTTGTAAGTACCTGTACTCTGTACTGTAATTCAGACGGCGACAGTTT
The DNA here is from genome assembly GCA_928724745.1 of Anthracocystis setariae. Lineage (NCBI taxonomy): Eukaryota > Fungi > Basidiomycota > Ustilaginomycetes > Ustilaginales > Ustilaginaceae > Anthracocystis > Anthracocystis setariae. The sequence continues at coordinate 1,049,275 of CAKMXJ010000002.1, read as the reverse complement.
GAAATCGATATTCGAAACCGACTGTGTGACAATCATGTTATGAGATATCCAACCAGACCTCCCTCCACCTACAGTATTGCACACCGCTGTGAGGTAGTGTAGTGTATTGCAGATGCCGACTGAATACAGAACAGTAGAGTAGAGAGCATGGAAATTTGACTTCGCCCTCGCTTAGCCTTATTTGCTTCACTTGCGTCCACATTTCACAAGTCTCGTCATCTCTCTAAACAATAATAATAATAATAATAATAATTTTGATAATCTTCTTAACCGCACAGACAGGAGACCGCTTTCAACCAAAACTTGAACTTGGCCCGAGCCCTCCCCCGCTCACCCACGGACGCACGCAACACACTCCCGTATCCACACGTCCATCTTCTTTGCTCAATTTGCACACTTGCTGCCTTGCTGCCTTGTGACGCGCAACTGAGGATACGAAATTCATCTCTTACTCTATTGTATACCCAACAGTCGAGTGTGAAAGGTGTCAGTCAGCCCTAGGCTCGATTCTTTACTTTCAAAAAGGTGTTAGATCGCAATTTCAATCTACCTCACCTCAACAGCTATCTATCACCTGTTAACAACGACATCATTATACGACGACGACGACGACGATGCAGCATCGCACTCAACACGCAAGAAAAAGTGTCACACGGTCTCGCAAGGTCGACTCTCGATGGTAGTGGTCGGAAGCGACTGTGACGATTCGTCGATTGAGGCGCGGGCAGATAATGGTATCATGATGGTTGTGTGCTTAATGCGACTTGAACTTGGAGTTGCCTTCGTTGTCAATGTACTTGCTGAACGCCGATCTCCACGCCTCCTGACCGTGGTTCTCGATAATGTCGCCATGCAGCATGATGATGCGACGGAAGTCCCATTTAGCTACGTTCGACGCTGCCTCGGCAAAGTTCTTCTTGCGTTCTTCCGACGAGCCTCCGTTGGCGACGCCAGGGATTCCGCTGGCGACGCCAGCTGAGCCGAGGAACGTCTTGTGGAAACCAGCGTAGGGGTTGAACATCTTGGAGAACCAGATGATTCCCGGGATCCAAGACGTCGCTCTGCCGGCTGGTGTATTGCGGTATTGCTGGTTGCATGGCAGATTGAAGAGAAGATCGGCTGTGATCAACGTCTTGCTGTCCTTGTGCAAAAATGCAACATCACGGTTGGAGAACGTAGGAAAGTACTGGGGCACAAACTCGTCCTCGTAGCCGTACAGTGTGGATGCCGGATCTTTGCCATAGATGCCGTCAAACTTGACATCCGGACGCTTCTCCTCATGGCCTTCCGTGCCAACCACTTTGGCCGAAGGGTAGGCGGCATGGAAGTCTTTGAGGAAGAGGTGGTGCACGTTGTCGGGCGCTACAAGATAAGCTACCTCACCCATCGAATCGATTTTGGATTTCGTAGGCTGATCCAGAGGAGTGCTTGGCACCACCCACAGGCGACCATCACGCATCTTGATGGCGATGCTGCGTCCACCGATGGGTAGCACACCGAATCGACTGAAAGGATAGTCAAACGTTGTGATTTCGGGTGTCACCTCCTGGATGTTGACCGGAGTCTTGGGCTCGGCGCCCGGGTGACCAGCTTTGGATGCCATGGTGTCAATCTTGCAAGAACTGGAAGAGTAGCGGGCGGAGCTAGAAATTGACGAGCAAGTGAATGAGTCGAGATAGCAGCGAGCTGGACGAGCACAAAGAGGAGCGAAGTTGAGTGTTGATGGCGGGCGACTGAGAAGCAAGTTGGAGCGACCAAGCCTGGGTTTAGTGAGAAGTGAAGGAGTTGAGGACTTCATCCAAGACACAAGTGGGTCAAGAGCCAAACTTATATGGTTGCAAGGGAGGGTGTGGTTCTAGCGGGACTCGGACGGACGGACGGAGAGAATGCACTTGACCACCAACCGTTGGTTAGGTTAGTGTGGCTTTGCGGGTGGACGGGACGCAACAGCCCGCCAAGTGAGGCCGAGGCCGCAAGTGGTCATCAAAGCTGAATTGATAAAATTCAGTACAGTAGCCGTAGCCGTCGGCGTAGTTTGCAAAACTGGACTGTCACTGCTGCTGCACTGTGTTTTCTTGGACGCAAAGAAACTCTCGAAGTGGAGGAGCGCCAATCGAACCGGCTCGGATATGATGCCTTCCAGATTCTGTCGCCAAAAATGCGACACAAAAGTGCCCAATCACAACTGCTGCCTAAAAGCTCTCTTGCACATCTCGAAGCTCCATACTGTATCAAACACTCCATCCCGACAGTCAACGTGTTGACGGTCCTTTTGACGCCGACCGCCATTGGACAGCAGATAGGCATGAGCTAGAGAGCGTAGGCTCGACGGCAAACCAACTGGTTCGTGCCGGCCACCCAAAATTCAAACCCAGCGAAAAATCAGCCCATTCTTCTCTTGTCTCTCTTATGCGGAAAGCGTGACGACCGGAGCATGAATGTGGCAACGCAAACGCCGCTCATATCTTTGTTTGCAGCTACAGTCCATCACAGTTGCTCGTTGCTGTGATTTCTGTATGCGACACCCGCGGAACACATTCTTCCTTCTTGGATGGTTGTACGATTGGTTGGTTCAAGGGTCTATGCCTGAGACAAGAATCTTTCAAAATAATACAGTATTTAATAATAAAATGGAAGCAACTGGGATCCACTCGGTCCGAGAACATTGCCGGCCCGACGAGAACCAAAAAGCGAATTTGCTGGTTGCAAAGCCTACAGTTGGAGTTCGAATGCGGTCATCGTTTTGACAAACCTCCTTATCTCCGATGCGATCGTGACAGGGGATACCGGTCGTTTGTCACCAAGAGGATGGTGTCAAACCGTGAATCCAATAATGAATGTTAGCGATGACTTGTTGATATGATGTGGTGTCGCTAGAGAAGAAATCGCAGATCAGCGATCATGCAATCAATCACTTGGTACGATTCATCGGGCAAGTCACGATACGGTTGACGTTGCAGAAATCGGAATTGCTCCGACTTGTGGCTCATATATAAATTACAGTATGCCCGCCCGCCTCTCTTTTCTTACGTGAGGGCTGCATGTGCTGATGCAGAAAGCAAGCAGACTTGAGCAACATTTCCCAGTTAGTCTTGCTCCACATTCGCGACTTGCATTCCTTGCAGAATCTATATGGCGCTACTCAGCTGTCAAAAACGCCGATAAGGGTCTTGTTACCAGAGTGTGGACTGTCCGTGCGTCTATGAAAGAGTGATGATGCCCATGAGCCCATCACCCCCGCTGCGAGCTGATTCATGCGTGCGTGCCTGTGTGCCTGTGTGCCTGTGTGCCTGCAGCCTACCACTCGACACTGATCGTGACCGTTTCTTGAGTCGAAAGAGAAGCTTAGCTTTGGTTGCAGCTTCTTTTGCACAGCTGGCTATACAGCTTCATACATCGCCACCATCTTTCCGAGGACCACGACGATTCGCTACGCACTCCCTAGTCACACAGCGTTCTGGAACCGATAGTCGCGACTGTGCTACATTCGATCCATCAACAGCGATCACAATGGCGCAGCGACTTCCATCTCGAGTGCAGTCCACGCTCTCGACGCTGCTACTCCTCGCACTGTCCTTCACCCTTGCCCCCATCACGGTGATCGTCTCTGTCTTCTTTTCGCTCACACACGCAGGTGCCCGAGCAGATGAACGCCACTTGCAGTCAAATCAGGCCAACGCACATTCATCGGCTCATCCGAAGCGGCAGCTCACGGTGCTCGTCAATGGCGCACGAATGCAAAAGTCGCTGGCCATCTGCCGTACCTTTGCACGAAACGGTTGGAAAGTGGTCCTCGTCGAAGAGCGAGGTTGGGGCAACCTGGCTGCTACACGCTTCTCCAACTCGGTTTCCAAATTTCATCTCATCCCCTCTTCCTCTCTGGCTGCCAACACGGACTCAGAGAAGCGAGGGCGTCAAATCACCCCATACATCGAGGCACTGGTGCAGATCGCTCTCGACGCAAACGTAGATCTCTTCTTTCCTTGCTCGGGCGCCGGGAGCACAGGTCAAGACGCCGTTGCCGCGCAGATCTTACTCGAGCGCACCAACGGACGAGTTCGGAGCATGATCCAGACCCCCGAACTCGTGGAGACGCTGCACGAAAAGGATCGCTTCATCTCGCTGCTACAGCGTTTGGACATGGCCGCACCCAGGAGCGAGATCGTGTATTCGGTGGACGAAGCCCTCTCCAAGCTGCAGAGCGACGGATATCCGCGTTGCATTCTTAAATGTGCTGCCGAGCTCGATGACATTGGTCGAGCCGATATGACGCTCTACCCCCTGCGCAATCCGAGCACACAAGAAGCGGATTGGGATCGCACTCGTCACCGTTTGTCCAACCTCTCGATTCCTCTCTGCGCTCGCACGCCTTACATCCTCCAAGAGTTCATTGGCGATCGCGTCGATGATTCGCAATCAACGTCGAGTAAGGTTACGAGAGCATCGGAATGGTGCACGCACGCCACTGTAGTCGATGGCAAACTTACGGCTTTCGTATGCTGCCCCTCGAACGACATGCTCATGACCTACTATCCTGCAACCCATACCATCGTCGGTGAGCTTGCGCTCCGTTGGACTTCGACGTTCCTGTATCGACTGCAGAAGCTGGGTCAACAGGGTGGAACAAGCAAGTCGGGTCAGATGAGCCCTTCGACTCGTCGCGATACGCAATGGACGCGCGAGACGTTGGTGGGGAAACATGCCCCTGCCGATGCCGGGATCACAGGTCAGTTTAGCATGGACTTTATCTACCAACCCGCCACGGCTGCACAGTCGGAACGGCTTGTTGCGATCGAATGCAATCCTCGCGTCCATACTGCCATCTGTCTACTTGTTGGCAATCCGGAACTTGGAGATGCGCTCGTACCTGCCTCGCTCTCGCACACGCCCCACCGCGATGGAGCCACGACATTCGAAATGGACGAAACCACCTACCTCTCCTCACTCCCACTCCCCGTCATGGAACCATCGCCACCGTCCACCACATCGGATCGAACTGCCCCCCGCACCGACCTAGCAACCTTCACTGCGTTGCCACCCACCTGGGCGTCCACCCGTCTGCGCTTCTACCACGCCAAATCCCTTCTCGAACCATCCTCCACCACGCCAACTACACTACCACAAAGTTGGATAGGCCACGACCTCCCCGCTCGTCTCCTCCCTTCCTCCTTCCCCTACCTCCACCACCTCCTCTCCCAAATCCACCCCCTCTGGATCAACCCTACCCAAACCCAAACCCACATCATCACAATCCCTTCCGCCCACACCACCAACACCACCACCATCTCATTCAACCTAGCAGCCCCAGCCCCGCTCCCACCCTTCACAGACCCCAGCTTCGCAAAAAACGACCCCTGGCCCTTCTTCGCGCTCTACCACCTCCAATGGCCCCAACTCCTCCTCTGGCAACTCATCACACGCACAAACAAATGGAGCAGAATCAACGTCTCCACCGCACGCATCTTTGAATGCTAACCATCCCCACTCCGATCTTTTCTTCACAATGCTGCAATCCGATACACACAAACGGGGACCCCTGGATGGTGACGTGCTTTTACTCGTCACGCTTGATCTGAGCCAACGCTCCCAATGCGCCACTACCGATCGAACTGTGGCTGCTGCCCTGTCGACTTTTCGCCTTCCTCTGGCGCATATACAGTCGCTCTCGCTCCTTCTCCTCGTCTTCCACCTGAAGCAGCTGCGCGAGCACTTTTCGGTAGAACCTCTCGAGTTCGTCTCGATCGGCGCAGAACGTGGTCAGCTCCACCCTGAGTTGGTCGGCATCCTGCTTGTGTTTCTGCCTTGCCGAGTCATACAGCCGGTTGTTGAGCCAGAGGAAGCCATCAACCCCACCCAGCACCTGCACGAAAGCCACACCGCTGCGGTGGACAAACTGCGAGTACTCAAACTCGTTCGGTCGGCTGCTGTACCCAATTTCGACGTCCTTCGGATATCGGCTCGCCGCTTCCTGATCCAGCACGAACCCGAACTTACGCAGTAGCGCATACTCGAACCATAACTCGGGCAGCGTCCCTGCCGGCAACCGCGATCCGTACGTTTCAGGCGCCGGCGGCGGCAGTGCCAATTCGATCTGCACCGGGGCCTGAAACGGATTGTGCAACCACACATCCTTGATCTGCCCGATGGGCGCTTCGATCAATCGCAGCCCGTATCGTTCCAGCATGCGCGTCCACGTCTGCACCGTGTCCTCGATGAATCGCGCCGAAGTCGACAGCCAATGGATCTGGAAGTTGAAGCCGTTCGCAGGGTTGTGCGCGATGTCGTGGTGCAAAAACGCCACCTCGGCTCGATCGCTCCTCTTGCCCAAATCTACGTCGATAATGATACTCCTCGACAGCTGCACCTTCTTCTTTTTCTTTGGTGCCGCTGTGCTCGACGACATGGTCAGCGAAGGGGCACGCGCGTGGTGCATCGATCCGCTCCGCGAATGTCCTCCCGCCGAAGACCGACTCGATCCGACATCCGCAAGGTTGCTCGAACTGCCCATTCTAACCAGCGGTCGGCTGGCATCCTTCTCCGCAAAGCTGCCTCGCTGACTATCTGTCCCACCAAACCACTTCTTTCCACCTCCTCTCGCTCCAGCATACTCGCTCCTGAGCCTGTAGAAGTAGTGTCCATCCAGGAAACCGTGCTTCTTATGCGCATGCTCGAACAATCCTTCCATCATCAGCTTGCCTCCCCACTCCGTCGCCTCTTCCCTGTTCCGTACGTCCGCATATTCGTTGCATAGCCACGTCACAAAATCGGCGCCGGTGAATGTCTCCGAATAGAGCATGCGGTGCCAAATTCGATCGTTGATGACCAGCCCGCCGGATCGCATGTCTTTGGCCACCGACTCGAGTGCTCGGCCGCTTAGCGCCTTCTGCATGCGCTTCTTCGAGTTGGCCGCGGCGGAGCGTCGTTTGGCATTTTCTTCGGCTAGCTGCTTCATAAAATCTTCATCTTGCAACGACATGGCTGGGTCCAAACTCGTCGGCAAAAACCGTTCGACATGGATGTGATCCTTTTCCTCTCGGCTTCGTACAAACCTCGCCTTGTGGAAGAGCTCCGCAAGCTTGTCCGTTCCGAGCAGTCGGATCTCCTCGTCGTCGAGATCTTCACCCGTGGGAGCCTTCATCGGTGGTGGCGATCCTTCACTCGGCACCAGCACAAACCGAGTACGCCAGTACCGAAGAGACTCGACAAATTTCTCGTCGACGTAACCGGCAATGAGCGAATCGAGGTAGGTCCAGTTGTACGAGGCCGAGTCCGGATAGTTGAACCTCGCCTTCACCGTTTGGTAGCCTGGCAAGTGGCGAGGCCAGATGCAACACTCGTAGTCGATCGGATCCGTCGAATAATCCGCGTTCCTCACGTACCGCTTGACGTTGATCGCCGACGTCGAACGGTCATACGAGATACGGTGAATCTGATTGGTTACGCTGAGGAAGATGGGCTTGCCAGTGGCCAGGTTTCCTGGTTGCAGCAGCTCTGATGGCCAGCGGAGGGAGAAGTGTTTGGGGTCCACAAGCTTGCGGCTCGAGACAGTGCGGGTCTCCTTGTTCGCAGGAACAATGAATTGGTAGCCCTGCGCCAACCGATGATAAGCCATCTCTCGCAACACTGCCAACGCTGGGTGTGTCGAAGTTGACTTCTTCAGCAGGAAGCTTGCCGTTTCAGCCGAGATCGACGTCGTGTGCGGATGCTCGCTCCACATCGCCGCTAAGTCCGCCTCTGTCGGCAGATACAACGTCGTCAATGGTAAACAAGCCGGCGTAGTCATCGACCGCCACTTGACCGCATGATGATTCAACCTTCTCGGGAATAGATGCTGCCATCGGAGCAGCTGGGAGGCGGTGTTTTTGACGTTCTTCCTCGGATTGGATGGATTGACGAGCGTTTGCTTCTCGACTTGCGCACGCTGCGCATACCTTTGCCTGGCTTCCTCTTCCTCCAATTGCTGTTCGTACGCTTCTTGGTCACGCATGATCTTCTCCTCCGCCTCTTGCTCCTGCCACGTACGTGGAGAGGCCTGCAGTGGGATTTTGATCGGTCCAGGGCTCGAGGCTTCATGCACCGAGAGCAGCGAGGCAGTTCGATTGAGTCGAGGCAGTGCAGGCTTGCGTGCCGGACTCTTGTCCTTACTACCGCCGGATTGATGGCGCAACTGAGCGCTAAGCACTTCCTGCATACTTCGAGTGGCGGGAGTCGAGTTCTCATCATCGTCCAGCTCGCTGGATCGCTCCGTTGAAGCTGTGCGAGAGGGAGTAGAGCCCGTGAGCGTCTTCCAGAGCCAGCTGTAAGGTTTCGCTTTGGATTGTGACGCGGATCGCAGCGAGCTACCACTGTCGTCTGCTTCGTTCGGTTTGCTTACGGAGCCCTCGCCCGGGTCTTCCTCAAAGCGGTGGGAAGTCGCAGATAGAACAGCGTCTGTTGGCGCTACCAATGCTTTTGCCTTGCCGATCGGCTCCATGGGCAAGAAGCCTCTAGAGAACGTATTCACCGATCGGATCGACCCCGGCCGAGACCGAGGCTTGGCGCTCGTCGATGTCACGACCTGTGACACTGGTCGTGCCAGCGCCGGCCGAGAAGAAGTCTCATCTACCTCGGTGAATCTCGATTTCGGCGGCGACGATGAGGCAGAAGGATCGTCGTCCTGGAACAACGCCTCTCTTCCCAATCTCGAGGTTCTTGCCGGCATAGCGGGCCTGGCTCCTCCCATTTTGCCTGGCGAGATCGACGATGCCGCCGAGTTGGCATTGGTGTGGGGAGCTGTTCCAGGCGCGGTCCCGTAGCCCGAGCTGTGATTGCTCCTCAATCCTGGTCTCCCGAGCGGAGTATGAATGTCGCTCGTGGCCGGACTGTCAACCTGCCCACTCGCTCCGGACGAGATCACCTTGGTCCGCGCTTGCCTGTGCGGAGGCACGTCTCGGAACACATCATGGTCGAACATCTCTCTGGCGATTCTTCTCTGTTGCTTGGGCGACAGTTCGACTAGTGCCAGGTCCGAGACTTCGCTGTTCCTCGGCTCCGACACGAAACCTGAACTAGATGGACCGGGACCAATGTATCTCGGCAAGTAGAACGAGCTTTGGACCGACGAAGCTTTATTGACAGGCTTCAGGTCCAAGAAGGGGATCGCGATATCGGAGATCTGGTTCTCCATGATGCCCATCATCTGCACTTCGTACATTTTGCATCTGGGCACGAAGCGGTCGGCCCGGAAAGGCATATCTTGTTGGAGGTTGTAGAAGCTGCAGTCGATCCAGTGAGGCATCGAGTAGAAATCTTCCTCCTCTTGAGGCGGTTTCTTGGAGTCAAAGTAGAGCGGGTCGGGTGGATTTGCGGAGGCCGCTGTGGTCGCGGCCAAGCGCGACGACGAATGACGTGAGAGCAGAGGTGGTGGACGATGCACTGTCTTACCGGGCCCTACTCCGGGAGCAGCGCGGCGCTGTGATCGATTGGCTTGGGCTTGCTTGAGCTCGCTTGGATCAGGATAATGCGACTTGAAGTGGAACAAGGGAACTGAGTGAAGCGGCATCTTGGTCAAACAGACCAAATCGAGGCCGGTGCCATTTTCAATCATTCGTTCTGTGGTAACGCGCAAAAGCTTCTTGTCCACATCAAAATGACCCGTACCTGCAGTGACAAAGACCATCGATAACCCCGTGCGGTTGAGATCTCGATCGATGTAGTGCTCGTCGAATGGGTTCAGCGCAAGGTTGATGGCTTCGAGCAGATTGCCTTCATGAGAGTACGACAAGCGTCCAGCCATGTGAACTCGGTCGCGAATGAGGTCGGCATGCAGCTCTTCATGCGATGCTGCGGGACCCGAGATGGGCCTCCTGAGCAGCAAAATGTCATGCTGAAACCGGAAGAACTCCTCCTTTAGCATCGGCATGACTTGGTCCCAGTCGCAATTTGTCTCAAGATCCACAACGACCTTGTAGTAGTCAATGTGATGCCTACCCTTCTCGTCTTTGCGTATCGGTCCCTCAAGCATGTGCAGTTCCGACTCGTCGTAATGTACCCTGGCGAACAGAATCACTGTGAGGATGTGGTTGGTCGGCACCGCCCTCCACCTTCTCAGCAGTTCCGGGATGAAGCCTTGCAGCGCCTTCTCGTAGTAGATTTCTCCATCCTCGTCAAACTCCCACATCTCCTTGGCCAGCTGGATGAAGAGGTTGTACTTGGCCGACTCTGATCTGAAGATGGCCTTGGTCGATGCCGAAACGTAGCCACTGGTCGTCTTCTTCTCCTTGATAAAGATCCTGCCAATCGTGGCCCTTACACTTCCCGCCAGCGTGACCTTTTGTCCACAATAGACACAGGTGTCCTCAAGGTTCTGGAACACTCTCCACATTTCTGCTCTTCCAACGTACTGATCGCGGAAGTACAGCTCGACATGGTCGATCGTGTAATCGTCCTTGCTCACCCTCGAAAGCACCGCCTCGGCCCTGTGGTAGAAGCCATAGTTGTTGGCGATGTTTTTGCTGACGCTGATCTGCAGCTGAGGCTGACGAGCGACAAAGTCGGCATCCGCGGTAGCTTGGGCCGCGCGGAAGACAAAAGTTGCTTTTGTTGCAAATTTGCGGATGCGATCCTTAGGGCCAAAGCGGATGTTGTTATGCGGAAGACGAGAGCCTGCAGGTAGTGTCAGCTGGAGGAGGTCGCCTTCGGTGAGACGCGGAAGAGAGTAATCGGGATGGAGGACGACTTCGTTTCGGGAGAAGTTGGGCGGGTCGTGTGTCCATAGTGTGATGGGGCGTTCGTTGATCTGAGGCCGAGCATGTCGGCTGGATCCCGAAGATGAATGACGACGGTCGGTGGTGGTGCTGAATCGGTCAGCACCGAGTGAAGTATTCCTGCTCGATGGATACTGTGAAGCGGGCATCGTAGGAGCACCATGCATTCAGCTGCAGCTGAGCAACCATGCGATTCGGGGAGTTCGAGAATTAGCGCAGTCAACCGTGCGAGGCGAACTCCTAGTATCTGAGCATGACGGTCCAAGTGTTGATCGCAGTGGTGTGGGTTCTGATTGTACTGTCGGCACAAGTCCGAGTTCCTGAGCAACCGCGGCGGACAAAGTTGTGAAGCGATGACGGTTGGCGTGCCACCCACTCGATCTTTTATCGGACCCTGCAAACCAACGTTCGGAACGTTCCGACTCTCAGTGGGGGCCGTTGGGGGTTGCCGAGGCGTCGTTAGCCCTCTTTCCTCAAGCTCGGTCAGGGATGAAGGTCCCGATGGCTGAGTCCTTGATGAGAATGCACAAGGTTTGGTGGGATTAGCCACAAGGGCCGGAATGGAAACTGCATCCAATGCCCACTTATCACGAATTCTGGCCAATGCGGCCTTTCTCTCCACACTACTTTGCCCGATAGACACGCCTGAATGCCGATCCACGCTAATTTGACAGAAGAGAGTGCTGCTGCACAACGCACAAAAAGATGCCAACACGGCGGAAAGACTTCGCTTCAAATCCCATCGTTGCACTTCTTCGTCTCCACCAAAACGATCGCTAGAGGGGCTTTCTGCATCTACGACGAAGCGTCTAAGGCTTATCATGGCAACCACGTCAGGGCCACGCGTCGCCCCCGGTGCACCCAACTCCCAACCGCCCGTCTATCAGCTCCCACCCAAGGCACGACTCTACCTCCCTAAATGGCTCCACTACCTCCTCTCTCGCATCCTCGCCGCCGCAACCCGTCTCACGTTCTCTACCTCTGTCCGCGAGAATTTGGATCGCTTTCGAGCTTGGACACCGACGAAGGGTGAACGGTTCAAGTATGGCTTCCTGCTGTTCATCGCTTTCTTTTCGCTGTTTGTCATGGAATCGCCTGCATTCCCTTACAAGCTCATCATCCCAGCCATCTACACTACGACGCTGCTCTTCCCAGTCACGTCACAGTTCTTCTTGCCAGCGGCACCCATATTTGCATGGCTCATCTTGTTCTACTCGTGCAAGTTCATCCCCGCCTCGCTTCGGCCGCATATCTGGGTAAGCGTCTTGCCGACGTTGGAAACGATATGGTATGGTGCCAACATTAGCGACATCTTGACACAGTTTGGCCACCCGATCCTGGATGTGTTGGCGTGGCTACCGTATGGGTTGATCCACTTTGTGGCGCCGTTCTTTGTGGCCTCGTTTCTGTTTGTCTTTGCGCCACCGGGAAGCGTCAAGGTGTTTGCACAGGCGTTCGGGTTTATGATGCTGACCGGCGTCATCATCCAGATCGTCTTCCCCTGTGCGCCTCCGTGGTATGAGCTGCGCGAGGGGCTTACTCCGGCAAACTACGGCATGCGCGGATCGCCGGCTGGATTGGCTCGGATCGACGCTCTGTTCCACGGACACGGTTACACGCTCACATTCACCGGCGCACCCATGGTGTTTGGCGCCTTCCCGTCGCTCCACGCTGGGAACGCGACGATGAAGGCGCTGTTCTGCTCCTACTTTTTCCCCGTGATCGTCAAGGTGGGCAGGCTCAGGTTGGATGCAAGGGTGCTGTACTGGACGTACTGCTTCTGGCTGTATTGGTGCACCATGTATCTGATGCACCACTACTTGATCGATCTGGTGGCGGGAGCGTGTTTGGCGACGTTCTGCTTCTACTTTTTCCTCACCGACGAGATGCGCGAGGCGATGGAGCAGCACTATCCCTACCGCAATTCAGCCGCTGCTCCGTCGAGTGCGGCGCCGCCATCGAATCGACCTGATCAGGCATTTGCGACGACCCGTGCGTCCAACGAGGCGTCGATCGCTCTGGATACACTGCGAAGCAACGGCGGCGCACCGTACATCACTGCTCAGGGTGGAGTCAATGGCGATGTCGAGAGTCAGAAACGCGGACCGGATGTGATCTTCTCGATCGATGAGGCAGCGTCGGACTCCGGGGATATTGCGGGCAGCACGGCGGAGGAGGAGAAGAGGAAAAAGGAGGCAGAGGCGTTGTTGGCGAGGGCAAGGTCGCCTGTTCAAAGAGTCAGGTCGCCAGCCATGCATTCTAGGAAGAACAGCCAGTGATGGGCGTCGCTGCGTGCGTGCTATGGATGGACCAGAATAAGAGATCTACATCATGTGTACAACTAGACAACTTGCCTGCAAGACGAATAGGAAAACGCTTCACTCGACATGTCGAATTGCCCGTGGTTGCGACCGAGACGCCTTGGGGAGAGCCTCACAACGACTCACCGTGAAACCTCTCAACTTCTTACCATTGAGGTCACTGTTTTTGGGGGGTCATTTCCTGACGCACACTCTGAGATGGAAGAAGAGCACATCAACATTTGATTTGAACATTGAACAAGAACGGACGTGGACACAACTAACTTGGAATGGAACTTGCCAAAACCTAAAGGCGATGATCAAAGGTCGATGTCGATGTCAAAGACGTCGCTTCTCCAACCCTTGTCCCTCGCCTCGTGTTTCTGCTGCTTCTTGGCTTGGCCTTCGAGCTTGCTTGCCTCGTTCTGCAACTTTGCAGCCTTACCGCTGGCTTCACCTTCGAGGCCCTTGACGCCATCCCTAACCTGCTCTACCGCCTCACTTGCGCCCTCCCTGATTTGCCTGACGCCTTGACGGATCGATTCCTCAATGTACCTGTACTCCTCCATCTTCTCCTTGGCATACCTGAACGGTCCACCCTTACCAGGCAACAACTGCTTCGAGTAGCTGGCGCCGATGGCGAGCTTGAACTCGTTGTGCGCACCGTGGACACGCAAACCCTCGGTCAATCCCACATCCGTTCGCGGTTGCGTCGCCTTTCCACCGGGACGCTGAGTAAACGCATCGTTGTCCGGCGCAAAGATCGCCTTGAGATACGCCTTGGTCGAGATGCCTTGACCCTGCTGAATCGCCGTCCTCGAGTACGAGTTGATCACCTTGGCCCGCTGTTGCGCCGCCCACAGACTGTGATCCTGGTTCTGCAGCCACGTCTTGATCTGACCCTCGAGCAACTGCTGAAACACGCGTCGCAGCATGGGACGCACAAACGGCATCAGGAAAAAGTTGAGGAACCAATGCTTCGTCTGTCGAACCTTGACCTTGAACGAACTCATATCCACACTAACGCGCTTCACCTTGTAGAAGCTCTCGTCATCGTCCTCATCCGCATTCTCGAGCTTCACCACAAACGACGTCCCAGCGCGTCCGCCCAGATCCAGGTCGAGCAAGCCGTAGTCCTCCCAACCCACCCAGCCCGTCTTCTTGTTGATGTAGTACGCCACATCCGCCGCCTTGACGCGCAACCCTTCGATTTCCAGGTAAAGGCTGGCATCAAAGTTGCTGCCAAACGATGAACGACGCTGGTCGAGCGTAAGATCGTTTCGGTTGATGATGCGTACGCGCTCGGGCACAAACGAAGCCGTCGACGCCCTAAGGTTGAGATCGTCAATGACTACATCCGCCTCACGCGAGACGAACTCGATCCTAGGGAACGGAATCGACTGGATCTCGCTGATCAGTCGAGGCACAAACACCTCCACCGTATCCCGAACCAATCCACCCGCCTGGTCGCGCAGACTAGCAAACACCTGCACGAATCCCTGCCCACCCTTGGCACCCAACAGCCCAGACAGATCGATAAAGTTGAGGTCCGAACCCAACTTCTCGACACGCTGAGCAAGCTCGCGAAGCTCGGCATCCTCTTCGAAGCCTTGGACAAAGTTGGACAGTTCGTCCATCGAGTCGTTAAAGTCGCCGCGCAGCTTCGACAGCTGCTTGTTGGCTTCCTTGCCCGTGGCGTTGAACAGCTTTTGGGCACGGTCGTACAAGTCCGAAGCCATTCGGTTCGATCGGTTGGTCTGGATGAACCCTTCCTCGTTGAAGGCACGGTCGATGAAAGTCTTGACATCGTCGATAAAGTCGCGCAGCTCCTTGGTCTCTTTGTTGGCTTCATCTTCGTAGATCTGCTTGGCATGTTCGACCAGACCCGAGACCGACTTCTCGACCGGCTCAAACGATCGACCGGCAAATGTCTCGAGGATGTTCTTGAGCTGCTGGAATGCCTCGCGCAGGTTCTCGTTGGCCTCGGCTTCCGGAGTTTCCACCTCCACGTCGGTCTGCTCCTTGGCCTTCTCGGCGACATCCTGAACGATATCGGCCCACTTGTTGGCGATGCCGTAGATACCGTTGAGCGCCTTCTTGAAGTCCGGGTCGCGCTCGACACTGTCAATGATCTGCTTGACCCGCTCGAGGAACTCGTCCTTGACATCTTCGGGCGTCTGCTCGTCGAGCCACTTGGCCGCCTTCTCAGCCTGGCCCCGGAAGTTGTCCTGCGCCTGCTTGGCGCTCTTCCTGGCCGACTCCTTGGCGTTGTCGAGGTCCTTCTTGCTGGGAGCGCGAACATCGATAGCATCGCCGCGCTTCTTGCGCTCCTCCTCGCTTGGACGAATCTTGCCCTCAGCGCCACCCGCCTTTTGAGCTGCGGTAGCCGCCGCATCGGCAGTGAGGTCGCGAAGAAGCAACTGGACATCCGCCAACAGGTCACGGAAAGCCTTGGAGGTGATGAGCAGCTGACCAATCTGCTGCACCTCTCCGACGATCTTGTTGGCGTCCTTCTTGGCCTGGTTGACGAGTCCGTCGGCACCGAGAGACGAGGCCGAAGGCAGACTGGCCGAAACGCCCCCTTCGGCAGTGACGTTGATGGAGGCCTGCGAAGTTTGGTAGATGAACTTCTGGATCTTGTCGTCGGCGTTCTTGCTCTCGCCGATCCTCTCGATGCAAGCGAGAATGCCCTTGATGTCCTGAACCACCTTGGCACCCTGTTGGCTGAGGTTGGTGGAGCCGGCCACGTTGCGCTCGTCGAGGACGGGGCTCGAGATGATAAATTGGATGAACTGGTTGAGTTGCTGCTGGCTGGGCATTTTGCCCGCCTTGACGGCGCCGACCATTTGGGCGACTCGCGCGAGGGTTTGGCGAGAAGGTGCAATCTCGCGCACCTGCGACTCGAGGTTGTCCGGGTTGACACCATAGTGACGAGCCGTAGCCTTGGCGTCGCGCTTGGCCTTGTTGCCGTAATGCTCAACGCTTTGACGAGCGTGAGTGGGGAGGAGGGGCTCGCGTTCCGACGACATTGTGGAAAAGGACAAGGGGGAGCTAGAGGGAGAGCGAGGGAGAGGGAGAGGAGCGAGAAGCTAAAAGGTAGAAGCTAAGTGCGAGAGAGCGACGATTTGGGAGTTTGCAATCAAGCCTTCAACTGGCGTGGTCAAATTGTGATGGTGAAGGCCAGGGGCACAGCACTGCGAGTGTGATTGTGAAGCGCTGTCGAGAAGCGGAGAGATGATGAAAGCTACAGGACGTTGATCGAGGAGAAGGAGGTCACGAGGGAAGCAGCTAAATTGTGTTTTGGGCAAAGAGGGCTCAGTATATGTAGGTTGCCAGCTGCAGCCCTCCAGCAAGACACACGATGGCAGCTCCCTGATTCAGAACGAGATGACGGGGACAGCGTCTCGAAGCAAAAGACTTGTGCAGTAGCTGGCACTCAACCTCAGCCCCGGACGGAAATGGATACACAAGTTGGGAAGCGACAGGAGCCGAGGTGCGGAGACAGTCAGACTGGGACCCTCTCTCATTCACTCATTCAATGCAAAGGAATGACGCCCAAGCAAGAGCCAGTGACAGCCAACCGGGCTTGGGGGGAGCTGTGACGCTATGGCTTTTGGATCGATGACCGAGGGAACAGAAAGGGCAAAGAAAAGGGTTCAACTGAAGAGCAGCGAGGCTCGGACAGAGGACAGCGGACAGGGGAAGGAGGAAAGAGGAACGAGGAACGAAACCTGAGTCAAGGGTTGATTGGCGATGGTCAGGACCAAGCAGTGTCCATCGTCGTCATCATTATTGTAAGTATAATTTTATGATTTGTTCCAGGGTCTGGAAAAGGGTGCGCTACAGGGCAGGTGTGAGTCGACAGAAGGTTGGGTTTGGCTCGCTCCTCTCATGCACGTTCAAGCTCACTCTGCATTAGGAGGTACAGAACGGTACAGTTTTGCATTTTCAAGTTCAGTCAGCAAACAGTCGGCGCTTGTGCCTATTTTTGGCGAAAATCGACTCACTGTAGCATCCCCGCCATGGTCCGCCACCTTTTCTCATATCTATTTCAGCCAGACATGATCATGGTCCTCGATCGTGTGCGAGGTTATATAGATTGGTTCGAGATAGCAGACGAGCTTCTACATGACTTGGAGCAAAGTACCAAGTATCAAGTGAACCAGACGATTGGGATGAGCATGGGAACGGACGACAAGAGACACCGACCATGTGGAGGCCGCTGATATGACGACGTTATGCTGCTACGATTTCTGCTCTTCCTGCGGTTGCGCACGAGTCTGGCTGCATCCATGAGTCAACCAACCTAAGTCAGACAGCCAACCAACCAACCAACCAACCCTGGCTTGGGTTTGGCTTCGGCTTTGTTGCCAAGTCTTTTCCCGACTCAATAGGTTGGAGCCCTCGATTCGCCGGTAAAGTGCAGCTTTCCGCACCCATCACATATACGCAGCTGCCTTTGGGTTCCCGAATGAGACGAGCACGAAAAGAAAGAGAGAGTGCGAGCAGGTGTACAGTAATGTAGTCCGTGACGAGCGTCACGAGATTGAACCTCCACCGCCTTGTTTGAGTCGTATGGAGTACCGAGACTTGAGTCTACCCAATTATTCTATTGATGGTTCGTCTGATCAGCGACAGGTAGGTTAAGACCGACGTGAATCGGATGCTAGGTTGGCTCTGCAAAGCCCTAGCTCATTGATGGCTGCAACTTGAGCTCTGCAGGTTTTGCCAGGATGATCAGATTTGCGAGCAGCATTCTTGTCGCTAGTCTCTATCATCGCTTCATGTGCAGTTGGTGCATCGGAAGACGACCTTGTTAGATCCATCCCAACCCCTCTCAGTCGTTTACACTGCCCACAGTGTCTGCAGGTGTATGCTGAAGTTGGCCAACGTTTGCTGTATTGCTCCATCAAACTGCATTCCTTTGCAAGCCAAGGCTGCTTTCTTAAGCAGAAATTGACCTGTTGCTAACGAGAGAATGACAATGGCCCTCCTCATTGGACAAATGCTTTACAACGTCAGTTGAATTTACAGATGGAATGACTGCGGCATCGGTGCCGACTACACTATTGATGTCAATGCAACACTAAGATGGTGTCACACAATCGAGCTGGGATGAATTGTCATGGATTGTTCAAATTTGTGCCATCAAAGAGATTATCGGCATGTGGACGTCTAAGAGTAGGTCGGATGAGCAAGTCAGTGCGAAGAATGCTAGACCGTAGTCTGCTCGTGTGCTTTCAGCAGAACTGACAGCAAGGGCGCGACGGTGCTCGCAAGATAAAAGCTATTGGACATCAACAGTGAGTTCCTTCTCGAGGATGAACTTGCCCTCTTTGTACTTTTCTGCCGAGACGTAGGCTCTGTCGTACTTCCATCCGAGGACGGACTTGCATTTGGTGCAGGTGATGTCGCGGACTGTATGCAAGCCTGTGGTCATATGACGATCCTCAGGTTCGCCAAGGTTGATATTGGCTACCGAATCAAACAGATACGCTCTGCCGTGCTGTCCATTGAATGCGCGACTGACCAAGTTTTCGATGGTGGTAAGGTGCGTCCTGCACTTTTTGCAGCCAAAGATGCGTTGACTGCACAGATACTTCTGGTGTGTCATGCCCATGTTGAAAAACGAGATTGCGGGTTGATGGGCAGATGGGCGTGGGAGAGGTGGGTCGTGTACTCGAAGCGCTCTCTTTGCCAGCGCTTGTCCAAGGTTGTCCTACATCCGATAAACTTAGAGGAAGCGCGATACAACCGCAAGCAGTAGCACAATGGACGATGTTAGGGATGTCCTTGTCGACGACTTATCGCAGAACCAAGTGCGATCGGCTCGATAGGACACCTGTCCATCTAGAGAATCAGCGTTCGGTGCTCTCGTGGAGGAGTCGCGATCGGTAAGATGATGCTGCTGATGATGATCAAGCTGCTGAAGTGACTTGGATCAAGTCATGGTAGATGAGAGATTAGAGCTGTGGACTGACTCGATAAGGCGGTTGCAAGCAATTGTGCCCAACTTGACTCAAAATTTAGCCAACCTGCGTGTGGAGCACCCGTCCGTCCCATTTCCAGCTCACCCACCACACAGCACACAGCGGCTCAGTACGGCAGCACACACTTTGCAATACCACAACTTGATGTCAGTCTGATTACCAGTGTATTGACGGATCAGCATCACAGAGTGACACTGTCATACAAGCAACCTTGCTGCCCCCGTCGCCTGTTCCATCAAAGCACAGCATTGCTCATTGCTGGCGAGATATGGTCCAGTATTAGGGCGCAAGTCAAGTCAGGGTCCACATGCAGCCAAAAAGCAGCCGACCAACCAACTCAGCCGTGCATTTACCGCGCACAATAATTTCAGAGGTGCTCAGGCCACTTGGACACTCACGCTCGTGCTTTGCGCCATCTACTGCTGATTGACATTGACGTGGACAAACATCGCCTTTTGAACCGGCCGAAATTTTGGCCGTGTTTTTTTTCGGGTTTCGGTAATTCCGGGTTCTTGAAAGAGAAGCACAAACCACACTCTTTCATACACCACAGGATCGGTCTGCTCCGACGACTACCTTTGCGCAGACCAGCCGAGCAGCAACAACGAGATCAGCATGGCAGCACATCACTCCCTTCTGGCGCTTACGCCATCCTTTCGACTTCTCGGGGGTGTAGTCGCCAACCCGATCGTAATCTCTTCTCGAGTGGCTCGCTCTCTCCAAAGCTCCTCTCTAAACCGCCACTACTCGAGCACGTCCGCTAACAGAAGCAATGACAAGAACAACAAGAACTCGGAGCACCTCAAAGCTTCCAAAGCGGCATTCACTCAGCGACAAATTCTTGACGAACTTCGAGCTTCTTCGTCCTCCTCCTCCTCATCGGCCCTGTCGGAAGCTCAACCTAGACCTCGCTTCAATGCCACCGCCAATGCGGCGCTTGATGCAGTCTCGGGCTCTCGTGGTGGAGGCATACCGCTCGGTATGGCTGGTCTCTCTGTCGGTGGCGGCGGTTTCAGTTCTCAGCCGAGTCTGATCGATAAGGCCACCGGACAAGGCAAGCCATGGTCGCAACTCAAAACCGGCCAAAAGGTTGCTCGCGCTACCGTACAGTCGTCTCGAACCATGCTCATCCTAGGTGGAGGTGCTCTCACCTTTGTGCTCATCTATGCACTCACCAGCGAGCTATTCGCCAAGAACAGTCCCACCGTCATCTACGCAGACGCATGCAAACGCGTACAGAAGAGCTGCGACATCGCCAACCACCTCTTAACCCCATACCGCTTCAAGACTTCACCCGCCGCAAATGGAAACTCGAGTGATTTCTCGCCGCTCAACCCACCTTCGGTCAAGGACAGAAGACGCTCGAGGTCGGTGCCATCGGTCTCGTTCACGGACGAGCGCACGGGCGAGGAAAAGATGCTCCTGCGATTCTGGATCAGCGCCAGGGAGAAAGGCCAAGACTGGGGTGTCTGGGATACGTTTAGGTACGAGGTTGTCGAGGCCGGCAAGTGGGTGGGACGCAAGATCACTGAAGGAGGTGAATATTTGGGAGAGCAGCTTGGTGTTGATTTTGCTGCAAGCGATGTGGTGCAAGATGATGACAAGGCGAACTCGGTCAGCAGTGCCAACATCGCCAAGCCTTCAGAGGAGGTCGCGCCATCGGACGGCATTCTTAGTCGAACGTGGAGTTCGGCCATGGGAAGTTTGACGAGCGTCGTGAGGAGCTCGACCAAGGCGATTACATCTACGCTGGTGTCACCTTCGACTGCTAAGTCGCGCCGGTCGGTGGAGCCTGGAACTTGGTCGACGGGTGAAGTGCATGCAGAGCTCGTCAAGGATTTGCATGGCACTTTGCAGTACAGATCGCTGTTTGTCGATATTCCCAACTCCCAGGCTTTCACACGACAGCGTGTTTGGATCATTCGCAGGCCAGGGGAGGTACAGAGGTAGTAGCCATTATTCGAGATGGTGTAATAGCATCAATCTTTTCACGAGTCAGGTTGGTGCCGTTGTGTTCCAGGTGTGTGTGCATTGGTGTCCCGTCATCCTCGACGTGTGGGCATCCTGTCTCGGATTTGTTGTGACGCCGACGTCTGACGATGTGGCAGATTCTCACGGTCTGATACTGTAGCGTCACTGAGTGATCTAGCACACACCCATCCTGAGTGGGATCCAACAGACTCAACACTAGGGCAATGAAATGAAGACACCATTGCGGGAGAGGGTAGTAGAAGAATCCTTTCATGCGGGTCTGAATGATGATGGTTCATTTTTTCCTTCGCTGCTTAGAGAGCTCGTAAACGATCTAACCTTGATCATATCCTCTGCATCAGACGGAATCGGTCAATAGTTCAAATCTTGTTCAAGGCCTGAAGAGCCAACAAGAAACCCACACTACTCTCAGTCTTAGCAAGGCGCTCAGACTCCTTCATGGAGCCCACCATGAGTCGGTCTTCAAGACTGGACCGTTCGTTGATCTGCCTTATTGGCTACTGGTCCGGTGCAGTGGTGGTGTACGAGTTCTCGCACTTTGCCGAGTTAAAAATGTCACGCACCGCTCGTTGGCGCGGCATCCTCGGGGGGGAGGGGGGTATTTTTTTTTTTCGGGTTGGGCGTAATTCCTCATCATCTGCGCTGTCGATCAGGTGCATGCACGTCAAACGGCGTCCATGCATGCCGAGTGCCATGTCATTCCTCATCCCTGACCGTCGTCATTTTTTCCGCCGTTTCTTTGATCGAACACAGAAGTGCGTTCCGGCATATCTTGTGACAAGTTCAGCATGGCGATACTAAGGTTACAGCGTAAGGGCTTGAGTTCCGAGCCCCGATCCCCTGACTGCAATGTAAGCTCTTTGCAATCCTTTGCTCACGCTGATGGATGGACTAAATGCTACTCTCCACCACCAAGAAAGTCTCTACCAAGAGACGCTTTAATGAACTTGTTTTGAACTCCCAAGTAGCTTTCATTGCTTCCTACAAGTGAGACTCTGGGCCAGCTCTCTTTCGGTGAGGTAAGGATGTCGCCGGTTCCTTGGCTTCGCTTGTGGATCATGCCGCCGACATAGTTCCATGCCGTGACAACTCCCGCAACCAAAAAGCGCAGAATGAGTTGGGTTGGACGCTACCAGTCCTAGCTGCGACGGCAGTTTGGGTCGTATCGTTTGAAGGCGAAGGGAACTCGTATGGGGTCCGCGTCGATCAAGGGCATCGTGAGGACTCCCCCTCAATGCAATGCGCTGTCCCTGGCATGGTTGCGCCGCCGCGAGAGGGAGTACGACACTCCCGCCCGTCCCATACCTCGCTGGGCTCAAACTACAGTCGCTGAACAGTGCTACTCAACCTCAGTGCTGCTTGCGAGAGAATTCTGAGTGTGTTTCATCATCATGATCACCTCTCCATCGAGCATCGTTTGTCAAGACCACCATCATCTCCTCTCCCCTGTCAATCCTTACCCTTCCTTTTCGCTTTACAAGACCCGCGCCTTCACGTTCGCTGTCTTGAAAACCTCCCAGCATCCATTCCACCGCCCTTCCCCTCATTGGACGATTCAACATAGCAAACATGATTCGCCTCACGTTCTTCCACGCCGTCGTTGCGACACTCACCATCGTCACTCTCGGCACGTCCGCACAGGACTCGACCCCTTCTGCTCCCCTGTCCCCCATCTCCAACCTGCCTACCCACCTGGACGAGAGCGGCACCCCGATTGAATTCATCAACTCGGTCGTCGGTGACGAAGACGACGACGACTACACGCCGTCACAGCTCTTACAGCGTTCTTCCATGCGTCGGAACAAACACCACCACAAACACACGCGCAAGCCAAAATCGCAGCGTCTCTTCACCCTGGGTCCGACCGCTTACGACGAGCTGTGGTCGCGCAACGTTCAGATCACATGGTACGCATCGCACGACCTGCTCAACCCGCAATGCGGCAATGGCGGCGGCAACTGGCAGCCCGTCAACAGCTGCCACATTGGCGCCGTCGTCAAAAACTGGCACAGCGGCCCTCAGTGTGGAGAGTTCGTCAAGCTGTGCAACAGGCAGGCTAACAACCATTGTGTCGTGGTAAGGGTGATCGATAAGTGCGCCGGGTGTGGACCCGCTCATGTCGATTTGACAAAGTCCGCGTTCAAGAGGCTCAGTCCCAGTGGCAGTTTGGTGGAGGGCAGGATTCATGGGTTGCAGATGTATAGGACGAGTACACCGAATCCGTGGGATTTGGCTTTGTTCGGACCCAGGCTGTTGCAGGGTTGACATGGTCGACCTCGTCCTAGTTCGGCTCCGTTTCTTGGGCGGCTGAAAACTACGCCCTGTCTCGATGTGGCTTTTGTAGAGTGCGCACGGGGGGGTATTCGAGGTGTCGCTGGATCGCTACCTCGATTGGCCACTGCTGCCTTTCATGTTTCGTGCTGTCGAACTCCATGTTGTCATTCTTCCCATCGTCTGTGCCGGTCCAATCCTTACTTCGTCGCGGCTTTGTGATATCAGCGCCAACTTGGTTTGAAAGTGTAGAGGAAAATCGAAAGTTGCTGCAATGCGAGTAAAAGTACACTGTAAAACGAGACATGGTATGCTGAGAGAGTAATGTGGCAAACGGGGTGGATTGACAACAGCCGAGGCAGTGTTCATCTTCTCCACCACCACAGAAAAACCTGTCCAGATCACACAGCAAGAAGAATAAATTAAAAAAAAAAAACATCAGCAACTTGGGCTTTCGCGATGCAGCGTGCGTACGACCGCATTGACTTGGCGAGAGAAACTTACGAAGATCCAAGTGACAAACAACAAGAACAGCATCATGTTGCAAAACCACCCGCCCTGTCTTTTCGCCATCTTGTTCATCCTCTTGAACGTGCCTCCCAAGAAGGCCGAAGTGTTTTCGAACGCCTCTCCCAACATGCCGAGGTCCTTGGTCGACTCCCTCACCTCGGTGCCGATATTCAGGGTGATCTCTTTCAGCATGCTCACGCGGGCGGTGAGACCTTCGAGGCGTTGATCATTCTGCTCTTCGAGGTCCTCCGCGGTGCGGGTGGCCGAGTATGCCGATGCGGCGCGGCCAAGGATTCCGTTGCCGTAGGAGGATGTAGGGGGCGGTTCCTTTTTGGGTGCGCCGACAAAGTCCGAGCTAGTGTAGCTGCCGTTGGAGTTGGACGAGGTGGATGGGTAGGGGTTGGAGTCGTATGGGGAGGAAGAGCGGTAGGCGGAGAGCGAGGATGAGGTTGGGTAGGCTCCACCCGCTAACAGGGCGTGTCGGTCCGCGGCTCCCGCTCGACGGTTCATGGCGTCCAGGTGCGTCGATGGCGAACCTTGGCGAGCGACAGCAGCAGCAGCAGCACCAGGGGTCGAGGGTTCAGTAGACTCAGAGCAGCGATGCGCCGTTTGACTCTGTGTGTGTGTGTGTGTGCGTGTCTGTGTCTGTCTGTCTGTCGACACGCCGTTGATCGCCCGCGCGGGTTCGGAAAGGTATGGTAGCAATGACGGAGGCAGATATCAGGATGCAAACAATGTCGGCCAGTGGACGAAGACGTCGACGTGTCGTGCAATCACTGTGCATAGCAGCTTAATGGCGTGGGGGAATGACAAATCAATAGTAATCATACCAACCCTTTTTTTGTAATCGAAGTTTGTCATGCCCTTTCGATTCAACATTGTGAAACGATATTATCATTTCGGACTATCTCGGAGGAGTTCCTTCGGGCATGTGTACTTGAGGGCGAGAGGAGGGTGACGTAGCGTGCAAGCGTAGCCTAGATCATGCCGGAAAACCGGCTCTGAATGCTAACCGGAGCCCCCATCCCCCGTATGAATGGGGCAAGACCGCGGCTCTAGTCGGGCCCCGCATTCACATTGCTCGACAGCTGAACGGGACAGTTACAGTAGGGAAATGGAATGAGTCAAAGTGAGAGACCATCTCTACCTGCATCCAAGTAGCCTAAAAAATTGCTCGACATGATGCTTCATAACAAAAGTTCAGCCGGATCTGTCTGCGCTCATGCCAAGGTAACTCAGGCTCTTGTTAGATGCGATTCCACATTTTTCGAGCTGGTCAGTATCATTGAACAGTCAACGTGCTATCCGCAATGTCTGAGGAGCATATGGGACTTGACATAGGATTGAGATGGTGTTGGAAGCGAGCGGGCTACTGTTCGTGTGTATGCTGAAAAGGAGAGCTCGCCAGCCAGTCACAGCAAAGCGTGGTTGTAGCAAAACATTTAGCCTGAAAACGTGAATCGGCCTGACCGACCGGTTGATCCGAAAATCCTACGAGGACGATCAACGCAAGGCTGGCGTGCAGGAGATTTTTGGGGCGGAGAGAATTCTGATGACGAACGAAACCCACTTCAGCATCGTACTGGACGATACCATTGAAGCGATCGACACTCAGACACATCATCGACAGGGGGTTGTTTGCTATGCGCATCTGCCTGCCTGCCATCCTTGCAAAGCAAAGCAATGCAATGCAATGGGCATGCCTCCTTGCTCGAACAGACTGCAATATGCTCTAGACTGGATCTTGGAAAGGGGAATGGTTGTCGGCCGTACCAACAGGGCTTGCAAGGAACAATCTCGGTCGAAACGAAGACGAGAACAACACCAGAACAACAGAACGCTGTGGTAGTGGACCGAATCATTTCTGTTCATCGTGAAATCCGATAATCGATCGAATTCACGGTGCGGTGCTGTAGCGTATCGCTTTTGTACCCAAATCATGCCTGTTGAATATCTAATTGATCCACCTTTTTTGCGGTCGGTAGACCCGCGAACAAATATAATAAATGAATGAGCGCAGTTTGAGCTGTGATTGGGGGAGAAAGTGATGCAATTCAATTTTTCTTGAAACTTATCCTCTGTGTTGGGGAAGCATGTGCTTCTTTTTTTTTTCCTCTCTTTCTCTTTTTTTTTTCCGCTCTTCCTATCTTTTCACTGACTTGGAAGCTACAGACTAGCAGCACGATCCGTGAGTGAACTTGACCGGAATTGAACCTCCACCGATCTCGTGGCTCTCTCCTCTCTCTCTCTCTTTTTCTGAAAAGTTGGAAAAATCTGAAAATTGGTTTGGGCTTTCTTCCAGAATCGGTTCCCGCCCTGGCGGTCAGTTTTCACCCGGCATCGTGGTGTACCGTTTGTCTGTCCGTCGCCAGACAGCAGTGTGTTCGTGACAGGCGTGCTGCTGTTGTCGTGCCCATGCCGCTTTGACCTTTTGGGTGCTGACGGCTTGGTTCAACCAATTTCGGCGTTTCCGTCCGTGATCCCAAAATCCATCGCGCCCTGTTCACACTGGGCCGTTAGTTGCACCTCTTTCCTCGCTCACCTTCGTCTCTCACCTTCTCCACCACCATCCCTCATCCTCGCTATATTCTAACGATGTTGTCGCTCACCGTCCCCCGTCTCGCTCTTAGGGCTGCCGCCCCCACCCGCCAGTTCGCTGCCGCTGCTGGTGTCGGTGCTGTCCGATTCGCCTCCACCAAGACGCTCAAGGATGCTGTCGCCGAGATCATCCCTGCCAAGCAGGAGCAGCTCAAGAAGCTCAAGGCCGAGCACGGCGAGTCCAAGCTCGGTGAGATCCAGCTCCAGCACCTTCTCGGTGGTATGCGTGGTCTCAAGGTCATGCTCTGGGAGGGCTCCGTTCTCGACTCTGAGACCGGTATCACTTTCCACGGCAAGTCCATCCCCGACTCCCAGAAGGTTCTCCCCACCGCCGCTGACCTCGGCCTCAACGGTAACGAGATCCGTAAGTATTTTTCTTTTTTTTTTCCTTTTTTCTTGCTCGCTCGCATAGCTGCAAGGGAATTGCCTGCTTGTAGCCCTCGCAGAAGGCGTACAAAGCAAAAGCTGGCCGACTCTCGGCCCTGCCTTGCAAATTATGCGAGAAGCTGGCGTAGCCGGAGGGCATCCAACATAGCTGTCCTTCTACAATCACTTTCTAACGCCCGAGACCTCTCTCTCTTTTCATATTGATACTTTAGTCCCCGAGTCCATGCTCTGGCTCCTTTTGACCGGCAACGTCCCCTCCAAGGAGGAGGTCAAGGGCCTCTCTGCTGAGCTCGCTGCCAAGGGTGCTCTCCCCGCCCACGTCGAGAAGATCATCGACTCGTTCCCCAAGACGCTCCACCCCATGACCCAGTTCGCTGCTGCCGTCGCTGCCCTTAACCACGACAGCAAGTTCGCTGCTGCCTACGCCAAGGGTATCAAGAAGACCGAGTACTGGGCCCCCGTTCTCGAGGACTCGATCGACCTGATTGCCAAGCTGCCCGCTGTTGCCGCTCGTATCTACTACAACGTCTTCGGGCGTGGTGACGGCAAGCAGGCCATCGACTCGAACCTCGACTTGATCGGTAACTACTCCAAGATGATCGGTTACGGTGACAACCAGGGTATGACCGACTACCTGCGTCTGTACATTGCCATCCACGGTGACCACGAGGGTGGTAACGTTTCGGCGCACACTGCGCACCTTGTCGGCTCGGCTCTGTCGGACCCTTACTTGTCTTACTCGGCTGCTCTTCTTGGTCTTGCTGGCCCGCTCCACGGTCTCGCTAACCAGGAAGTTTTGGGCTGGGCGCTTGCCATGCAGAAGGCTGTTGGTGAGAAGCCGAGCGACGAGAAGATCAAGGAGTACCTGTGGTCGACGCTCAAGTCTGGCCGTGTTGTTCCCGGTTACGGCCACGCGGTGCTGCGTCAGCCCGACCCGCGTTTCACCGCTCTGTCCAAGTTCTGCGACACGCGCCCCGAGCTGCGCGAGAGCTCGATCGTCCAGCTTGTGCAGAAGGTTTCGCAGGTGGCTCCCGGTGTTCTCAAGGAGCACGGCAAGACCAAGAACCCCTTCCCCAACGTGGATGCCGCTTCCGGTTGCGTTCTGTACCAGTACGGTCTGACCGAGTTCACTTACTACACTGTGATCTTTGGTATCTCGCGCGCGATCGGTGCTCTGCCCCAGTTGGTCGCTGATAGGTACCTCGGTATGCCCATCGAGCGTCCCAAGTCCATGTCGATGGACTCGCTCGAGGCTTTCCTTAAGAAGTAAATCGAAGAGCAAAGGATTTTCATCCCAGCGCCGTCAGGAATCTGTAGTAGCTTTCAGCGTTGCCCCCCCCCCCGTGTAGATGAACTTGGCTTTTCGTTTCTCTTTACCCTGTAAAATTCCAACCCCCCCCCACTCCTCTGCTCATATAAAGAAAAAGATCAGATGTTTAAAATCGAATCTTGGTTGGTTGTGCTAGGTATATGATCAGCGTTGATGTTGAGTTGTGAGTTTGGGTGTTGGACTGGAAGGGAGGAGGAGGAGGAGGAGGTGGTGGTGGGGGGGAGGGGGGTAACTTTTTTTATCGCGCGGTAAGAAGAAACGCACTGGCGCGCGCGTTCGAGTGCAACACACTGCGCGGGGTACATTGACTCTCTCTCTCTCTTTCTTTCTTTCTCTCTCGATATCTTTGTGAGTAGTGTTGATCTGATCTCTTGCGCACACCAACGGATATGCAAGCGAGTAGCAACAGTACGCTTTTTCAGACGTCGTATTCGCAGGCGATTGGCACGTATCGTGCACGCAAGGCTATATACACCTCTGACGTCAAAGCGGACGAAGCGCGGATGAGGTTTGGATATGCGATCCAGTTGAATGCCAAGTTGACCGATATGGTGATGGATGATTTGGAAGTGGAGGGTTCGGGTGCTGATGGAGGGCGTTATCGCGTTTTAGCGATCAAGGTCGAGGGAGGGATGGTTTGGACGGCGGAGGCAGGGGGAGTGGTGAGGGAGGTGGAGGTGGAAACGGGTAGGACGGTAAGGGTGTTTAGGGGAGCGAGGGGGCCGGTGACGAGTTTCGACTTTTTAAGTGATCCCGTGGAGGGGGAGGGGGGGAAGAAGAGGTTGGTGACAGGGTCGTGGGATAGAGCTCTGCGTATATACAACATCGTCGCGGATGAGGACGATCAAACTCCAGTCAAGACCATCGAAGGCGCAATGGACGACTTTATCAAATGCGTCCATTGCTTCACCGTGGCCGACAAGACGTACGTTGCTACGGGGGGAAGTGATAAGTCGATCATGATCTGGACACCTACCGATGATGGTTCGTTGCGGTGTGTGAGTCAGAATAAAGCGCATACCCGACCTGTCAACTCGCTGTCTTCGTTGGTCCTACTCGATGGTACCACGCGGCTGTACTCGGCAGATTCGATGGGACGTATCCTCGAACACGCGCTCGACGCCACGACGCAAAGGTTGCAGACGGTGAGGGAGATTCAAGGGTTTTCCACCGCGGTGTATGAGCTCCGTACGGGGTTTCGACGTGATGAACTCGATGGCGAACCCACCGTCAGCTGCGGTGCGACGGATGCGTGGCTGGGCGAACCACACGAAGACGATCACGGCACACGCTATCGTCTCGTCGCCGAACTCTGGGGCGCATCCGGAGACAAATCCGTCAAAGGCTTCAAACTGTCCCCCCTCCTCCAACCGACCCAACAACACCCCAAGGCGAGATTAGGCAATCAATTGGTTTTGGGAACCCAAGATCCCATCACTACCGCATATACCACCATCCACCATGGTGACTTTGTGAAAACCGTCCTCCCCCTCTGCCTCCTCCTCCCGCCATCGTATGCGCACTACGATGCATTCGTCAACACCATCATCACCGGAGGCAGCGATGAACATATCCATATCCACCAACCCAATCACACCAAACTCATCGAAGCACACTGGCACGACATCACAGCGCTCGCGCTCTACCTACGTCATCCACCCTCTCCCTCATCCTCACTTCCCCCAGCGCAACCGACAGATACCTCACTCCCTCCCTTCCCCACCACCACCGCGTCGGAAGCATGGCTCATCTCAGCCTCCCTAGACGGTTCAATCCGTAGGTGGAACTTGACCACCCTCCCCTCTTTACCCGATCCCCAAATGACGCTGATCAAGGACGCCTCTTCTTGCGTCGACGGGCTGTCGTGGGCAACTGAACACTCTGTACCCCCCACATCACGCACGATCAAGGGAGAGGACGACGTGATAGGCATGACCGCTGAAGAGGAAGCCGAGTTGGCTGAATTGATGGCTAGCGACCATGATGATTAGTCCCATTACAATGTGCACACTGGAATGTATCTATAATGACACTACGCCATGAAAGACCGCCCGACAAGTACCGTGATGAATTCCCATCGACACAAGGTAGGACCATCCCCCCCTCTCAAACCAACTCCCATCCCACGTCCACCCCCACCTTACTTACCATGGCGTGACCCAAACAACTCCGACCAGCTGCTGGCGATCGCATGTGTCAAAATCACACATCACTCCTGTCCGCTGTCAACTTGCATCATCAGACTTTGTTGCAAAAGCCAACCTACACGATGACTACAACTCCTTAACCCAAATATGACCCGACCTCTCCACCCTCCGCGCCATCCCCACACCATTCCCTTCTCGCACCAACCGTTCCCACTCAGGCCCATCCTCATGATCCACCCCATCCACCCACCTATTCCACGCTTCGACATACCCCTTCTCCAAATCCCTCACCCACTGCTTGGTATCGAACAACTCGCTCCTCTCCCTGCTCAGAAACAACTTGCGCCTCAACTCTCCCAGCCCTCCCTGCTTGCGCAGTAGTAGCCGTCTCGTGACCGCGCCGGCGTATTCGGGCGAAGACGGCAATCGGATCTTGGCTCGCAGCGGGATGGAAGATGCAAGCGCAGAAGACGTGCAAGCGTTGCTGTCCAGGTGTTTGGCCGCTTCGGCGAGCGACACGCCGGTAGGCGCGGGTGCAGGAGACGGAGGAAGGATCGAAACGTTGCCACGACGTTCTCCAGCATCGCTCCTCTGTTCAACTCCATCCACCTCGCCCTCCTGACTCGACGAACTGGCCCCCTGACCCATCTGCGCACTCTGACCAACCCCTCCCCCCACCCCCGTCCCATGCGGCTGAGCAGCCACACTCTTCGGATCCGCCTCCAACTCACTCGCCCGCCTCTCCCTCCCTTCCCTCACCTCCCCCTCAACTTCCCTCCCCACCCCATCCAAATACCTATACTCGACACTCCTCGCCAACTCCACCGCACGCTCCTCATACTCCTCCTCACCCTCCACCGTCATCTCCCCGCCATACCCAGTCGCATACACAATACTCGCCGCCACCCTCGAACACATCTTATGCCTATGCCTCGGCCATGTCAGCACCGGTGTACCCGACCACAAAATATCCGCCGCCGTCGTATGCGCATTGCACTCGGTCGTATCGAGAAACAGATCCGCAATCCTCCCGCGATGGATATGAATATGCTTTGGCGCCACATCCGTAAAGATCACGCGTGCAGCCACCTCGTCACCAGCATACTGCCTCGCTTCCCGCAACAAATGATGCTCCCCGGCCGCCGGGAACCTCAACAGCCAAAGGATCGACTTGGGCACCCGCTTCAGGATCCTTAACCAGAGCCGGAACAGCATCGGATCGCACTTGTACAGCTGGTTGAAGTCGGCAAACACCACATAGTCGTCCGGCAGCGTAGGGAAGAGCTCCTTGCGCATCTTGTATCGTTTCTCCTCCTCCTCCTCCCACAACGCCTCCTCGCTCCCCTCGTGACGTTGGACCGCCTCCTCGCTCCCCTCGTGACGTTGGACCGCCTCGCTCTCCCTAAACCCCTGCTTGTGATCGTTGACAAAGTACGAATGCGGCATGTAGATGAACCGGTCCGGATACACCCACTCGTCACTCGCCTCTTCTGGATCCAGATCCGCCGCCCAATCCGTCGCGCCTCCCTCCTCCAACCCGCTCGCTTTGAGCCCCCTCCACCGGTCAACGGCAGTCATATCGGGCGGACAAACAATCGCATCCGCCACCACCCAGTCCGTCCACCGACTCGCCATGCTCCCCGCGAACCCCATGAACTCCATCTGCACAGGACACGGCCGAGCGGCAAACACCTCATTCCTCGCCCCCTTGGTGTACCCGTTCAGATTCATCAGGATGTGGATGTTGTCCATCACGATCCTCTCCACGATCTGCTGGTTGGACCAGGACGACACGTCGACAAAGTGATGTGCTTCGCGTTCGATCTTGAGCCGGTAGGGGCTACCGTCGGAAGCGGTCGTGGCGTACAGGAAGACGTTGAAGCGCGAAAGATCGTGCAACCCGAACACCGACTGCATCAGGTGAGCGAGCGGATGATTGTTCAAGTCGCTCGAGACGTAGCCGATGTTGATCTTGGGTGCGGGCGGCGAGGGAGGCGGGTAGACCACATCGGGCACCCACATCTGGGTGAGCGTGGTCTGCGAAATCCTCAGTGCATTCCGGTGACAAATGAGTCGGATCTGTCGCGGTGAGAGCGGGTAGGTGAATGTGTGGAACGGCAACACCGTGGGTACCGACGGCGTCACTAGACAACTGGGAAGCTTGGGCCGCGCGTAGCTGGCTCCATGGGCAGTCGTCGAGACTCTCGGGAGCTCGGAAGCACTTTGGACCATCCCAGCACCATAGGCATCGACGTACCATCTGCGCTGCGACCTTCGCATCATTCTCTCAATCAGTTGAATCAGGTAGCCTCCTTCGCAGACATTGTTCGCGGGCCTATCGAATCCAGGTTGGTAGAACACCGACAGACGCTTGGTCCAGATCTGCACTGCATTCGGACGGGTATCGCCCAGACCCTGAACGATAGCCTGGACCCACTCCTCCAGCCTCGCTACTGTCTGGAATGCGCCTGCACCGTACTGGCACCCATCTCTGAGCTGCTTGGACACCAACTCGGAAACGTTGGTCATCCAGCCCTTCTCGCCTTGCTTCTCAGCATACACCTCTGGCCAGTCGCATACCGCAAGCAGCGCATTCACCAAGCCACACAACGCCTCGGGAAAATTGGGATTGACGCTGACCGCCCTCCTGTAGTACGCCACGGAATCTTGCGTCCTGCCCTGATCCTTGATGGCGTTGCCCAGATTCGCCAGCGCCACATCGAAGTTCGGATTGCACTCCACCGCCTTCTGGTACATCTTGATCGCCTCGTTGAGATGGCCAAGATCCTTCAGCAGCGAGCCCAGGTTGGTGTAGATGTGCGGATGCTTCGGATCTAGCTGAAGCCCTTGGGTGTAGTACTGCATCGCAAGGGCTTGACCGTTCATCTGCTGTGGTTGACCCGCCGCATTGATCACGGTGGTCACGACGGGGATCGACGAGAGCAGGATGCCTAGATTGTTGTAAGTCGAGGCCGACGCATGCATCGAGATAGACAGGTAGTACAGTGGAAGGAGCAGCGAGGTGGATGGCGGGATGCCTCCCAAGGTCAACGGACCATGCGGACCGGCGATGGGACTGGCAGTAGCATCCTGGAACAGCTTGGCCAACGTCAGCAAGATGGTCGAGGTGGTCTGAGCCGCCTGCTTTTGCGCCTGTTGCAGCGTAGTCGGATTTTGAGGCTTGCTACCGTGCATTCGGACTAGCGCAGGGAGCGTACCGGCAGTTTCGGCGAAGATGACCTTACATAGCTGCGAAGCTGCTTCGGGCAGCAGTAGCAGCATGGGAAGCTGACCATTTCCAAGACGAAGCAACGTGTTGACGACCACATCGCCGGACAACTTGACCAACGCCAGGATCCCACCGGGACAGAAGCGGCTGAAAGCTCCGCTTGTCAGAACAAGGGCATGTTCCGGATTGGCAGGGTTGAGGCCCAACGCTACGGCGACCTCGATTGCCGCCGCCGCCGCTGCGGTACCTGGAAGCATGGTACCCATCGACAGCAGACCCACAGCGCACGTGGCAACCACAAGATCACGGAGACTGGATCGGCTCGACTTATCCGGCGAGAGAACGACTTCCACCGCTTTTTGGTACTCGGCTGCTGCTGGAACAGGACCAAAGTCAGGAAGGACAAACTTGAGGTTACCCTTTGCGTAGAACAAGTTCTGCAATCGGGGAGCCTGCGTGAGCGGCAAGCTCGGTGGAATATAGAGGGGCAACGACACGCCTGGCGGATTCTGTTGACCAACAACGTGCGACTCGACGTGCTCGCATAGTTCAAGTGCTTCCTTGAATCTCGGCTGTGCAGGTTGCGACTGTTGCGTTGCACCGTGAGCGGGCTTGTTTGCCGGTGAAGGATTGGGAGAACACATGACACCCAGCAGGTTCTCGTACGCATCCCAGTATCCAGGTCGTAAACGAACCGCCTTGCACCACCAGCTCTCTGCTTCCTGGTACCTGCCCAGAGCGCGAAGGGTCGTGCCGATGTTGCTCATGCTCTCAACATAGTTGGGGTCGATGCGTAGGATCAGATTGTTGTACCACAGCGAGCCTGCGTAGTTGTCTGCTGCATAGTAGGCGCACGATAGCAGCAGCAGCGTCGGAAGATGGTTGGGATGGAGCTTATGCAGCGTGTGCAGAAGCGGTAGTAGTGTGGGATGAAGTTTGTCGGTGCCTTTTGCTGCTGGGTCGACTTTGGATGGACCCTGGGTGTAGAGGTTGTGCGCGTATTGGAGCAGTTGATCGCGCACTTCGGGCGAAGACATATCGTGGCCGGCAGCGTTGGAGGCTGCACTCAGGAGCTCGACTGGATCACTTGCGCCTGGACGTAGCGTTGGCGTCAAGACAGGAGGTTGCATGGTATGGATGTCTTGGATGCCAGCGATGGAAGCTTGGGTTGGTTTCGCAGCTGGCATCGTGTGGTGACCGTCATCGTCACGACGCTTCTTGCCGCTGTCTTGGAACTGCTTGTCGACAAGAGAATCGTTTGCAGTAGGCTGTGCATAATGCGCTTGAGTGAGGTTTTCGTTGTGCAGACGAGTGTAGTAGCCCTCGGCAAGCGCCTGAAGCTGCCTGCGATAATGGCTGGCAAAGTCGGGAGGGAAGAAGCGTGCAGCCTGTTCCGGTCGACCCAACTTGTCGTTGTCGTCTTGTTCGGATGGTTTGGGATCGGTCGTGGCGTCTCGGGGTAGATCACGGTGGATAGCGTGGTTGATGATATGCTGTTGACGTTGTTCCAATGCTTTGCGCGCTTCAGCCTGGGCATGGGGACCTTCAAGGCCTGCCCATGCCCTGAGCTGGTTGGCAATCGCCTCTTGCTCAGAAGCGGCGAGGGGCCGCCAGGAGCTGGCGTTGGAGGAACCACCTGGTGTGGACGCGATGCTGGTGAGTGCTGCGGTTGCATAGGCTGCAGCGGTTGCGAGAGTGGAATACTCGTCCTGAGTAAAGTCACGATAGGTGGGTTGGAAGAGGAGCTCTGCTTCCGCATCGGAATCGTTACCATCTGCCAATGAAACGTCTTCTGGAACGGAGGGAAGCTTGCTGGTGCTCTGGATGGCAAGTGGCGACGAGGTGGAAGGCTCGTCTCCAATCTTGATGGCTTGAGCGCGTTTCTCGGGAGGCACTTCGGATATAGGCACCCACCAACCTGCTCTGGCGGTACCGCCGGGGGTCTGTACCACCTGGAAAGGGTAGGGGAACGGCGACATGACGTTGGGTTCAAAGTCGTTGCTGGTGTCATTGGAGTCGGTGGAGCTGATCGAGGCACTGGACGGATGGCCTCGAGACCGTTTTCGTCGAAATGAAGGCGAAGCAGGTGGTGGTAGCATTTGAAGAGGTGGCGTGGGCATCAAGGGCATACTGGGAACCCCGGACAGGCTGAAACCCATGTGCGGATTTGTTGCATCCCAGTAGCGTGAAGAGGCGGTGCTGGCTCTTCCAAAAGACTGCTCGACTCCGTGTGAAGGCATGTCGATGTGGCTCAAGCCGAGATAACGCAGATACTGGGTGACCGACATGTCTGCTGTATTAGCTTGGCTTTGGTGTTGGTTGTCAGAGGCTGGCTGAGCCGGCGAAGTGGTGGCGGTTGAAGAAGTGAAAGTGGAAGGGGAAGCATTGGGGTGCGTGGTTGCAGATGCAGACGCCGATGTACTGGCATTAGCATCGGTGCTTGCTGTGGACCGGAGTGCAAGCTGAGTTCGCCATTGTGTTTGAGCTTCACATGCAGCGGCGCGTGCAGCAATGCGACCCATCTGGACTTGAGGATCGGCAGAATCAGGTGGACTGGCGTGCGAGTGCATGGCTGCGCTGATGGGAGCGGCGGATTGCGGAAGGTGTGCTGCTGCGTTGGGCTTGATCATGTGATGCTCGAGCGTTGAAGCAATGTGAGCGCTCATGGCAGCCGAGTAGCCAGCTGAATCGGACCAGTTGCGGGCCATGGGGGTGGATCGAGGGTGCATGGAACTTGGCGGGGAAGGATGGTGTGGAGGGGGGGCTAGAGTGGCAGCCGCCGATGCCTGGGCTTTGGCCTGGTTGAGGAGAGCGGAGCTGACGGCTTGCAAGCCTTCGACGCCGGAGCTGGCCTGAGCCGCCATTGCAGAGGCGGCTCGAAGCATTTCGGTGGCGCTGCCAGAGGGAACAGCATGGCCCAGCGATGCTCTGCGCGGTGGCCAACTGTCGCGTGAGTCGGATGGGGCAGGCGGAAGCTGTTCTGAACCTCTGCGGAGGGATACGGTAGTAGAAGCCTCCGAGACGAACGAGCTTGCGGGTAGATTCGGCATGGTGTTGCGCAAAGATGGTACGATTAACGAAAGCCAGAAACCATTGAAAGTGTGTGTGTGTGTGTGTGTGTGTGATAGACGCCGAGAACCGAATGCAAGCAACCAAGAAACAACAAATGCGATGAGTGCGAAAGGGACAAGGCGATGGACTGGAAATATACAAGATG
Source organism: Anthracocystis setariae (assembly GCA_928724745.1). Taxonomy (NCBI): domain Eukaryota; kingdom Fungi; phylum Basidiomycota; class Ustilaginomycetes; order Ustilaginales; family Ustilaginaceae; genus Anthracocystis; species Anthracocystis setariae. The sequence goes on along the minus strand of CAKMXJ010000002.1, from coordinate 1,012,559 downwards.
AAAGCTGTGGATGGAAGTGGAAGAGGAGGATGGGGGCTCACAAGAAAGTGGCGGCGGAACTGTGCAGTGAACACTACTGAATGTGGCAAGGATAAGAAGGATGACAACGCAAATGTGATCCGTGCCATGTGTTCTGAGTAGTGCGTCAGCCAGGGTCCACTTTGATTCGCACTGTTTAGCCGAAAATTAAGTTGGCTCGTCATGACATGCGCCCACTGTGCACATCTGTGCAGCACGCCGCCTACTCGAGTTGTCTCTTGTGCGCTTCCACAGCTTGGGCGTGTAGGATGCTGAATGTAAAGCGTTGTAGGCTAGTAGATCATAGCTCGAGGTCCCTGCACTGTTGGCTCGCAGCCAAGCAAGCGACTTGTGAATGAGTGAGAGTGGGCAGCAGTAGCAGCGGCGGCGGTGATCTCAGTCTGAATAATTCTAACTCGGCAAACGCCGATCTCGAAATGATGATTTTCGAGGCAAGCTTTTCATCAAATTTTTGCAACAGTGTGTGAGATCAGAATGACAAACATTGGTTCAAAACCGGCAAAGTGCAGTGTGTAAATGGCGGCATCCGTCAAATGAAATTTCAGCCATCTTCTGCTTAGCCGATTTCACCCTTTGGTTGAACCATCACCAAAAGCTTTTTTTGTGAAAGGCACACACACATGACACAATCTCCAACAACCATCATCTCCACTTTTCCCTTCAACTAAGTACTTTTTGCTCCTCGCATAGACAAAGGCAAAACATACACATCATGATGCCAGCCACAACATCTCGTGCGCTCACTCGAGCCGTCGCATCCTCCTCCACCGCCTCCTCGTCTTGTTCGCGCACAGCCTCGACCTCGATCGCCGCCTCCAACTCACGCTCGCTCTCCACTCCCTTTCGTCCCACCTCGCAGCTTCTATTCCGTCACACTCAACCTGCACCCATCGCAACACCCATTATGATCGGTGCAGGCTTGGTAACAGCCGGACTCATCGCCAACTTGTTGCTCGGTTCCAAAAACGGAGCAGGAGCGCCTGGTGGCAAGTGGATCAAGGGCGGGTTCAATGCCAAGATGGACAAGAAGGAGGCAGCACAGATTCTTGGTTTGAGGGAGACCGCATTGACAAAAGCAAAAGTCAAAGAGGCGCACAGAAGAATGATGATCGCAAACCATCCAGACCGTGGCGGAGCCCCTTACCTCGCTTCAAGTAAGTCCATATTCAATGCTTTTTCAACTCGTCTAATAAAATCAGGCCAAATGCTAACCACGTTGCACTTTCTCTTATATTGTTCCTCCTCGCATCGGCTGTTTGTAGAAATCAACGAAGCAAAAGACCTTCTCGACAAGATCGTCACTCGTTAATCCAACCTCCCTCCACTCATCCCCACCACTCTGCCCATACCTTTGTACATACTACTCACTCACTCACTCTGCGACTTCCAAGTCTGCATCTTATCGACCGTTCAACCCCACCACCTTGCACGCATTTGTAACACAGCACCAACTTAAACTTGTGTTGTCATCGTCAAAAGGAGAAAACAAACAAGGGCACGCAACTGCGCCCGACGGAACCAAGAGAAAGGGAAAAGAAAGAAAGAAAAAATCGCAGCACCATCGCTGACTCTAGTTGGACGAAGCGCCTACGGCCAATCTCTTGAGATGTTCCATGAAGACCTGTAGGGAGACGTCGTCGGTGAAGATGGCAGCGCCGCTGGCGGATGCGGAACCGTACATGCCTCCACTCATGTGCGTGGTGGATGGGTTCAGTTTGGACAGCAAGAACCTTGCCTGCGATCCATTCTGATCGCACACAATGTAACGCGGAATGGGGAACCTATCCGCCAGCAAATCCTGTGCATCCGCCTTGGGATTCTCCAACACCTCCTTGAAATTCTCGTACCCCTCTTGATCCTGATACCCGGCCTTCCTCCACTGCGCCACCGTCTCTCCGTGGAATATCAGGATGTGGAAAAACGTATCCAACAGCAGCACCACATCCGGTCGGATCGAGACCGAGTCGAGCAACACCGGCTGAGGCGGACCCTCGAAACCATACGACATGAGCGTAGGCTGGATCATGATCAACGAGTTGTTGACATCCTCCGTATTCAGCACGTGACGGTAGAACGCCGTTTCGTCCGGCGAGTTGTTGAACACTTGCAGGAACTGCGATCGACGCAGATGGAACATGAATTGCGGGTAGATGCTGAAGTTCTCGCCCAGACGGAACGAAGTCGGGTCGTCCTTGCGGTAGTCGGCAAACTTCTGGCAAAGTCGGATCAGCATGCGATCCAGCCATCGAAGCACATCCGGGCTGTCATCGATCTCAGCCTTGAACACGGCAATTCGCGCCATCAGCACAGCCGCAGCCTCTTGATCAAACGAGGCAGCAATCTGGCCCGATCCTCCCTCGGCAAAGTTGCGCGCAATCGTCGTGACACGCAGACGGTACTGACCCGAAGCATGCTGGTAGTGCGTCACGAACTGGATCAGACCGCGCGAACCAGGTTGCATCGGCTGACCCGCCGGCGTAACCACCTCAAAGTAGATACCCGCCGACGTGCGTGGTGTAAGCGAGCACAGCTTCCAAGCCGAAGTCTGTCCAATACCGATCTCGGTCTCGCCGACACAGCCCGACTTCTTGTTGGCCGAAACGGCATGTCCGATCAGACCCGAAACCTTGAGCTCCTTGGTGCATTGCACGTCGAGCGTAGCGTTGAAGCCCATCTGCAGATGTCCCTGTTCGTCCTTCTGGAAGATGCGGTGGAACGACTGCTTGAAGATGCCCATCTGGAAACTATCAGCCAGGATCATGTGACCGTTGGTCAAGTTGGCCAGTCCCTTCATCTCGAGCAGACCCACCTGGTCCAGACAACCGGCAAACACATCGATCGTGTGGCCGTTGCCGGCAGCGCGCTTGGCCATGGTCTCGTAGAACTTGATGGCGCGCTTGTAGTACTTGGCGTTGTCCTTGTCGATGTCGTGGTGCGAACGGATGCGCTCACGCAGCTCGGTGGAGACGACCATACCGGGACCCTCGGTAGCGGGACCACCGCTGAAGAGCATGACGCGGGCACCCGTGTTGGGGAAGGTGGTCTCGAGCATGCCGACGGCGACGCTGAGCGCGACACCGGTGCATCGCTGGCTACGCTTGTCGTTGGCGACGGGCCAGGGGTCCTTCTGCAAGTTCTCGAGGATCTGGGTCAGCTGGAACTCGCACTGCGAAACAGGCAGAAGGAAGCGCGAGGCGCCCATCTGAGCGGGTGCGTTGGGTGGACGAGGAGGCTGAGATGGGCCACCGGGAGCACCGGGAGCACCAGGCATGGGACGAGCACCAGGGTTCAGACCGAGCATGTCCTGGATGGCCTTGGGGGCGTACTCCTTGGTACCACGGAAGACGTAGCTCTTGGGGCACGCATCGTAGCCGAGCTCGTGAACCTGAGCCATGGTACCGTACGTGATGAGACCGACCAGAGCGTTTTGGGGCAGCAAGCTCAGACTGACGACCAGGGCCTCGCGAAGAGCTTTGAGGTCGTCATCGTCCATGCAAGTGTCGACGACGTAGAGGAAGATGGGAGGGATCTGAGCAGGACGGCTGAGGGTATACTCGATGGTGGTGTACTTGGGCAGAAGCTCTGCGGGAAGGTTGGTGCTGCTGATGTCTTTGTAGTGAGGCGGGAAGGCGTTGCGCGACAGACAGAAGGGGCAGATCCAGAGCTTGCCGCGGACGTCGATTTGGCTGCGATACGATGTAAGCCAGCGTTGAAAGCAAAAGGGGAGGATGAAGTTAGTCAGGGCTGTAGATGCCAGTCCATTTGGATAGGAGGACGCAGAAGCGATCACTTACCAGTAAGGGTTGAGAACAGCTCGGCAAGGAGGTTTGCAGGTGACGGGTTCGTAAAGGACGGGAGGAAGGTCATCACGCTCCTTGAGCGGAGTGTAGAGGGCAGCGATGGGGACTACGGTCCTGGTGGCCTCGATCTTGGACGAGGGCCAGACGTTCCAGGAAAGGCGAACGCCATCGCGATCTTCGACATCATCGACATTCATCGTGGGCTTTCCTTGTAGCAAGTCGGCAGGCGATGGTAGAGTAGGAGAGGAAAAGGGGGGTATTCGCAAGCGCCTGCCTGTCAACGTAAGGTGAGCTTAAGGATGGTATAAGGAGCTCGACGCAAGAGGCAGACTGTAGGTAGATGGCGGAGGAAAGGTGAATCGTGTGGATTGACGTTGGAAGATTGGTTGACGCAACGCACGGCTCTGCGCTGAGGATTGATGGAATTCAGTTGGCTGGCTGGCGGGGAGACGCAACGAGACAGACAGAGAACACGTCGCAGCTGCGTCTGAGTGCGTGAGTGCGTGAATTTGTGTGAGTGTGAGAGCTGCGTGTGTTTGTGTGTGCTCTGCTTGTGCGGAGAGAGAGAGAAAGAGAGAGAGAGAGAGAGAGAGAGAGAGAGTGAGCCAACCGACATCCATTTTCCGCTCTGCAATGCAATGAATCCGATTCAATTCAAGAATAAATTCAACCCACACACGCGCCAATCAGCCCGTCAACTCGCCAGTCAGTCATCAGTCAGTCAAATTATCCCTCTGCCAGCCAATTGGGATTCCTCGGATTTTTTACCACACAAACCAGGCTCATATTCGCCTCTCAGAACATCGATCGATGAAAGTGATCAGGAACCCTTTGCAGCGAATGCTTCTCACGACGACGTGATTCGAGGCAAGTGTGGAACGTCATCAGAATGGCGGATGATGGCGGCAAGCCAGTTGGTTCCACCGTGGTAGAAAGACAAGTGATTGATGAGGCGTGGGTGTACTGTACAATATCTCAGCGAATGCGATGCTTCGTCGCCGTGCTGGCCTGTGCTCTGTCTTCCACGTCGCTTCCCTTGAATTCTTCCTGAGACACGATCTATCACAAATCGGGCAAGACGAGACAGCATCGTTCCGATGAGCCTGGGATATCCGTACGAAATTGAGTTAGATCCAGATTGACTCTGATGGTGCTTGGCTGAGCGGAACTGAGCTGAGCTGAGCCCAACTGAGAACTCAACTGAGCTCTGCTTCCTCTTCTCCACAGAGAGGCCGAATTTGGTAAATGCAGAGAGCAATCCAACTTTCGGGACTGCAACACTCAACTCCGGCGGGGGGGCGTTGGGCCGCGACTTAGTGCTGTTGCATGGCCGTCACGCACGCTCTGTCTCTCTCTCTCTCTCTCTCTCTCTCTCTCTCTCTCTCTACTGTATCTGTCTTTGTCCCTGGAAACTCAGCCGAGCCCAACCCAACCCAACCCAACTCAACTGTGCAGAAAACATCAAAAAAAGCAACCTTGATTGATATCCACTCGAAACGCTCCGGCTATCCAGATTATATATTGACTCGAGACGCTTGCTCAGTCTGAAACTCTTACTCTGATCGCTCTTGCTCGCTGCGCCATCTCCGGGTCCGACCATCATCAGAGCTAGCCAGGTCCGACACTCCAACAACACAGCCACACCATACCAGCGTTGTTTGCCAAATCAAACAAACATATACCCGCACTCGGACACCATCCTCTTCCGCAAAGTCTCTCCTTCCTCACTCACTCACTCACTCCCTCCCTCCTCTGGATCACTCGAAAGCAATCCAAGCAGCAAACAAGCGCTATCGCCAGGGCTAGTTGGATAAAGCACTGCCATACCCTCAAGCAATCAGACAAGCCGCGATGTTCGAGATGGCCAGCTGAACACGCCTTTATCTTGCCATCGCCATTCGCCGCGCGATTGCCAATATGCCTTCGCTAGCATCGCCATCTGTACATACCCGGAGACATCCACTATCTCAGTTATAACCGAGCACGCCACCCGATTCTTGTCCCATCTTGTGCTGACATCCTAGATGCCGGACGAATCGGTCCAACAGAAGGCGGAGCGCCAGGCGCGTCTGGCACATGCCATGGGCGTCATGCGTCTTCAAGACAAGGTCGACAAGCTCGAACGCGATGCCAGCAAGATCACCTATCCTCGGGGCATGCGCCAAACTCGCAGTGGTCCAGCTGCGGATCTTGCCGCCCATACCCCTCGCCACGATACCCGGCCTAAGCCGAGAGCCGAGACGGGCCCCGGCATCAACTCAAATCTCGACGCATCATCAAACGACGTGCGCAGTGCAGCAAGGTCGATTTCATCCATTCGTCTAGTCGACGCAAGTGTTCTCATCTTTTCTCTGCGAAGCGTTCACAATTGGAGCCGTGACCAATCGACCTGCGTCATCATCCCTCTAGAGGCAATCAACACGCTCGACTTGCTCAAGAAAGGCGACGATCCCATCAATCTGGCTGCTCGCAAAGCCACGCGTTGGCTCGAAGACAAGATGGCCATTTCAGCGCCTGAAGGCGACTCTATGCTCACGCAGCCGTGTGCTGGTATTTTCGCGCAAAAGGAAAGCTTCCGCAGCACAACAGCGCAAATCGAACAGGCAAGACATGCTCCTCCCAGTGACGCTTCGGATGTGTTTGGTGCGTCCGAAGCGCCACGTTATCTGCGCGAGCTACTGAGCGTGTGCATCTACTGCCAGCAAGCGAGTTCGACCGATGCGGACTTTGCCGTTGCCATCGCGTATCCACCTGCGCATTTGCAGGATAAGATGATGGAAGCGCAATCCAGCAGCAACGACAAGCCGAGCTACCTCAACCGCACCGACGGTCGCGCAACAGAGGCTTGGCTGGATGCGTATCGCATTCGCTTCGAGGTGGCTGCTACATCCAAGACTTGGACGGGCGAAAAGTTGTCGTCTCGGTTCCGGAATGAGATCGTGGACGGTCATGCGGGTGGTTCTTGCGAAGACGTTTACGGCGGCGTGAAAGGTGAGCAGGGGCTGCAGCAGGGGAGGCGGAAAGGATCGCCGACGCCTTCGATCGCATCCACTTCGGCTTCGACGTCGTCGTTCCAGTCGGAAGTGAGCGGGTTGTCTCTGTTCCGATCGCGTAGTCCGCATCATATGCAAGAGTGTCGTATGACGTGTTCGTCGCCGTTTCAGCAGGTTAGGGGGTTCTTCACGTGTTCTCAGTCAGCCGGAACGGTAGCAGCAGCAGCAGCAGCAGCAGCAGCAGCAGCGTCGTCGTCGTCGTCGTCCGCATCGTTGGACTGTTCGGATGCGAACGGCGAAGAGCGCACCGATGAGGGAGCGGAAGAGAGCGGGGGTATGGATGGACCTATCATCGCACGACCGTCGTCGGCGGCGGCGTCGTCGTCGTCGTCTTCTTGGACGCTGGACGATGCGGGGGGTAGTCAAGCTAGCGGAGTGCGAGTCGAGGCTGGAGGGTTCGATGGCGCAGCGTCCATGTCGAGATTGACCAGTAGGACTTTACACAAGACACGGTCCGGCGCGGATAAGATGGAGGAGTATCTGCGTCGTTTGGAGGTAGGAGCTAGGGAGGGGTCGACGACTCCTACGACGATGCTGAGCTCTTCGAATGCGACGAGAGGTGGGTGATATTTTTGTTTAACTTTATCGTTTCTTCTTTTTTTTTCACTTTTCTTACGCTCATAAATGTGTGGTTTGAAGAGCTATCTCGCACGCACGCTTGCTAGGGATGAAGGGTGTGTTCGAGGGTACGGGGATTGGGTTGGGGTAAGATATACAGTACCGGTGAGAAATTAAGCGATTGGACGGGATTGTGAAAGTTCTTCTTCTTCTTCTGATGATGATGATGGTTGTGGTGGAGTTAGATTGGAGTTGAGTCTTTTTGCGGCGAGCCTTTTCTTCCTGAGACTTTGAGCTAGGGTGAGTCTTAATTTCCTACCCCACTGGCCTAGTTTGTCTCCTTTTGTGTTGGCGAGGTAGTAATCTAGACCACCAAGCTTGTCGATTGTACGGATGGCGGAGGTGGAGACTTTTGCTTTGATGAATTTGTCGAGGGTTTGGGAGAAGAGGCGTTTGTTTTGGATGTTTGGTCGCCAGGTTCGCGCGGTTTTTTGCCGAGAGTTGGGTACGTTGTTACCTGATTGGATGATTTTGCCGTCAAAGAGGCCGCGTTGGGAGCGTTTGAAGATGTTGCCAGCGGCGAGAGCGGCGAGGGTGGTGTTGCGCGATTTGGGCGAGGAGAAGGAGGTGGTACGGGTGGAGGCGCCGGCACCGGAGCCTTTGGAGCCGCGGTAGGTGGTACGTGAGCCGAGTCGGATGAGCGAGGCGAACATGGTGAGGGGGGAAAGAGCGCGAGGCAGGGTGAACTCGAGTAGGATGGAGGGAGAGAAAGGTTCTGGGTTTTCTGTTCCAAGGAGGGTGGGGATGCGCAAGTGATCCCAAAGAGATGCGGTGCAATCGGTGTCGGTGTAGGAGAGGTGGGTGGTGCACTGCTGATGGAATGAGCAAGTGCGCAAGTGTTGGTGATGATGAGGATGAGTTGGCGATGATGGTGGACAAATCACCTTTTTGCTGCGACTCGTTTCTTCTTGCCGCGACTTGACTTTGGGCTCTCAGCATTTGTAAGCATTTCATCACCATCGTCGCTTCATTTCTCGGATGTCGGTAGTTGAAATTTCAAAAAAGATGTGCGTCTTTGGGTTCGTGTAATTAAAAAAAATCCCAACTGACACCATATTTTCACACCTACTTAGCATCCATCAACCTTCGAGCTCTTGACCCACGCCTCCTCTCATCGACCCCCCCACGCACATCGCTCACTCGCAAAAAATCATCCTCGCATCAGGAACTAGGATTTGCTAACCAACTAGAATCAACCTTGACACCTCTGACAAACGAAGAAACGCCCATTCAGCCAACTCTACAGTCCGCCACCATGTTGCGTCGACAAACGCGCGAACGTCGCGAATACATCTACAAAAAGGCGCTCGAATCGAAGGAGAAACAGATCTACGAACGCAAACAGGCCATCCGCGAAGCTCTCGCCTCGGGCAAACCGCTTCCGGACGATCTCAAGGCAAAGGAAGCGGCGGAACTTGGACGCGATCTCAACCTGGATGCGGCACAGTCGGCGCCAGGGACGAGTATCGATGATGAATACTCTCGCGCTGGAACGTACGATCCGCGTATTCTGGTGACCACCAGTCGCGATCCGAGTTCTCGACTCACGCAGTTTGCCAAGGAGGTGCGATTGTTGTTTCCGAACTCGACACGGTTGAATCGTGGTGGGTATACGGTGAGCGATCTGGCGGCGGCGGCGAGGAGCAATGGGATTACAGATATGATCGTGCTGCACGAACATCGTGGAGTTCCCGACGCTATGGTCATCTCCCACTTCCCACACGGTCCAACCCTGCTGTTCACCCTCCACAACGTCGTCCTCCGACACGAAGTCTCAGCCCATGCCAACTCTACAGTCAGCGAACAATACCCTCACCTGATCTTTGAGAATTTCAACTCAAAGTTGGGAGAAAGGGTCAAGGCAGCATTGAGGTTCCTCTTCCCAGTGCCAAAAGACGAGTCAAAGAGGGTCATGAGTTTTGTCAATCAGAACGACTTTATCTCTTTCCGACACCATGTGTTTGTCAAGACATCGCATCGCGAAGTTCAATTGGCAGAGGTAGGTCCCAGGTTCGAAGCAAGGGTGTATGAAATCAAACAGGGAACCTTGGATCAGTCAGAGGCAGATACAGAATGGGTGCTCAGACCGTACATGAATACCGCCAAGAAGAGGAACCAACTTTAGAGAAACCCGAAATCCCAAAACACAGACTTACACTCGGTTGCATCTTGTATACCTCATCCCCGCCACGCAATCATACTCATCCGAACCCCACAAACTTCTTTACACACATGACCAGAGCGAGAAAAAGACAAGTTTTCATATACGTTCATACGTCCGATCTGCAACAACAACAACAACATCAACAAAAAGAAAACAAGGTGTATAAAGATCTCCAAAGACACAAAACAAGGGCGGGGATGGGGGCGGGGCTCCAATCGTCGTGCGCGGTCTACTCATCGTCGATGAGCTTAGCATCCCTGGTATCCTTATTCGACTGCTTCTTGCCCACCTCCTCCTTGTCCTCCTGCTTTTTGGCCCTCCTCGAGTAGTACTCCTTGATGATCTTGGGACTGATCCTATTAAGCTGTTCCTTGGGGAAGATCCTGAGCAGATCCCAACCGATATCGAGACTTTCAAAGATATGCCTGTTCTCATAAGCACCCTGCTTGATGAACCTGCCTTCGAACTTCTCCATAAACTCGATTGCCAACTTGTCTTCAGCACTGAGAGCCTCTTCACCTACGACCGCCTTCATGGCGGCTGCATCCCTGCCCGTTGCGTACGCGGCATACATCTGGTTCGACACATCCGAGTGATCCGCACGCGTGTGCTTGGCTCCAATCGCACTCTTCATCAGTCGCGACAACGAGGGCAGCACGTTGATGGGCGGGTAGATCTGTCGGTTGTGCAACTGTCGGTCAACGTAGATCTGCCCCTCGGTAATGTAGCCGGTCAAATCCGGGATGGGATGCGTCATGTCTTCGTTGGGCATGGTCAGGATCGGGATCTGAGTGATGGAGCCGTTTCGTCCCTGCACTCGACCAGCACGCTCGTAGATGGTCGACAAGTCGGTGTACATGTAACCAGGGTATCCACGTCGACCGGGCACCTCTTCACGCGCCGCCGACACTTCACGCAACGCATCGGCGTACGACGTCATGTCGGTCAACACCACCAGCACGTGCTTCTCCAACTGGTACGCATAGTATTCGGCCGTGGTCAGCGCCAGACGCGGCGTGATGATACGCTCGATGGTAGGATCGTTGGCCAAGTTGAGGAACAGCGTGACACGGTCGAGCGAGCCGTTCTCTTCAAAGTCCTGCTTGAAGAAGCGCGCGGTCTCCATGTTGACACCCATGGCACCGAACACGATCGAGAAGTTGTCCTCGTGGTCGTCGTGGACGCCCTTGCCTGCACCGGGACGCTTGACGAGGCCGGCCTGACGACAGATCTGCGCCGCGATCTCGTTGTGCGGCAGACCGGCGGCGGAGAAGATGGGAATCTTCTGACCACGCGCGATCGAGTTCATGGTGTCGATGGTGGAGATACCGGTCTGGATCATCTCCTCGGGATAGACACGAGAGTAGGGGTTGATGGGCGAACCGTTGATGTCCAAGTAGTCCTCGGCAAAGACACGCGGACCCTTATCGATAGGCGCACCGGAACCGTTAAAGATACGGCCCTGCATATCCTCGGACACGGGCAGCTTCATCGACGAGCCAGTGAACTCGATGTGAGTGTCGCGCACATCGATACCGGAAGTGCCCTCGAAGACCTGAACGATGGCCTTGTTGCCCGACACTTCGAGCACCTGACCGCCACGACGCGAGCCATCGGGCAGAGTGAGCGAGACAATCTCGTTGTACGAAGGGAACTTGACATTCTCGAGCACGACCAGCGGGCCATTGATGGCAGAAACGGTACGGTAGTCGAGACGAGGGTCGACACTGTAGTTCTTGACAGCTGCCTGAGCGTTGATGTCAAAGAGCTCCTTGTCGCTCATTCGAGGGTCCGACATGTTGGGCAAGACGACTCGAGTAAGCTCGATCGGTTGAGTTGGCTAGTCGAGTAGAGGGGATTATTTTCCTATGGCTAGCCGCAGCCGAGTTGGATCAAACGAAGCCCAAAGGGAGATGGTGTTGGGTTAGATCGAAAGGATGCAAGAACGGTGAGTGGACAGAAGCAAACAAGGACAACCGAGACTGTATCTTGTCGACTGGTACGCTCAAGTGGAGAGAGAGAGAGAGAGAGAGACAAGAGTGGCTGCTGGGCTACTTTGCAGGCACGCCCAGAGACGCTTGAATTTCAGTTGGCTCATCTCGTCTGGCAAAACTCAAGGTTTCAACAACCAAAAAAAAAGGCCCATGCGTTCACGTTGGTTAACTCAATTCGTGATTCACGATTCGATCTGCACGCTCGAATTACTGTACTGTACTGTATAGGGCAGCACAAAATTCTCGATTCGATTCACTTTACTTGACTTGAGCTGGATTCGACAGGGGCATTTCCACGCTTACTCGCATGTAACACAAATACGGCCGAAAAAGCATCGGCTTTACAGTCTCATGCCTCGACCTATCAAACTTGGCATGGCATGCGAATCCCTCACACTCACTCACACACACACACACATATCTCATGTTCAGCATACAGTAGAAGTGCATTCCAATCCATAGAAGCAGACATTGTACATAGGACAATTTGGGTCTGATGCAAAACACAAAAGCAACAAGACACTGATTACCATCCACCGCCGCTCTTCTCAACTGGGATGGTACGGCTAGCATCCCGCCTCGCCGACTTTTCCTTGGCCGCAGGGCCCACAGGATCATGCGATGCAGGCTGCAGACCGTGCACATCCATCTCACTCAAGATGTGAGTGAACGCATTCTCCAACCTGGCATCCTTCAGCGCCGCAAACACATCCAGGAAGTCCTCAAAGTGAAGAGCCCCCGTCTTGGTAAAGTCGACTTCGCTGACGATGCCTCGCAATGTCGAATCGTCCACATCCGAGTATCCGATCCTCTGCAGCACCTCCTTGAGATCTTTCGAGTCCAACTTGCCATCCTTGTTCACATCGAGCAGCTTGAATTTCGCCCGCAGCTCGTCCATCTCCTCCGAGCTGAACGAAGCACGAGCCGTCACAGCCAGAGCGTCCTTGGCGTCCAGCGCCGCTTGACCCAGACAAGACACCTTGAGCGCCTCCTGCTGACCTTGGCGGATCTTGCGCATCTGCTCCAGCGACGTCTGCTTGAGCTGCTCCACACGTGCCGGCTGGAGACCCATGCTCGCCATAAAGTCGACACTGTCCGCCCACTCCTGCTTCTTGCGCTTCTCGTCCCAGCCAAGCTCCTCCGCCATCACATCAATCACCCGCGGCAACGAATCCACCGTCGCCTCGGCGTTGAGGAACGAAAGTCGCGTTCGACGTGCAATAAAGTCCTGGGCCGTGGCGGCGTACTCGCTTCGGCATGCGTAGCGGATCTCGGCTTCAATGTAGGGGTACAGCTGGTCGATGCGCTTGCCATGCACAGGCCATCGCTGACCAGTGGGCTCGGCGATCGAGCACACACTCCATGCTCGATCACCGTACGTGTTGGACAGATGACGCGCGACGTCCGTCTCGAGACCGAATCGCTGAAGCAGCTTGACGTACATGGTCTTGGTCCAACCGTGGCTACCGAGCAGCCTTGTCTTCTTGGTCACGCAGCCACGCTGAGGCTTGAGCTTGAATTCCTCGATGGCGCGGTCCACCGTCTGCTCGGCCATCTCACGGTATGTGGTCCACTTACCACCGGCAATCGTCAACAGACCGGATTCGGCAACGTTGATCATGTGGTTTCGCACCAACGACTGCGTGTCAGTGGCGGCGGGGTCCTTTACAAGCGGGCGCAGACCCGACCAGGCACTGAGCACATCACCTCGTCGCACCTTGATGTCCGGGCTCAGGTAGTTTCGCACTTCGTCGAGGATCCACTGAATCTCCTCCTCCTTGGGACGCGGATGCGCCTCGACAGGCGCAGCCGTGTCGGTGGTACCGGCAATGGTGTTGCCCTGCCATGGCAGGAAGAAGATCACTCGTCCGTCCGACGTCTGAGGGTCAATGAGACCCATTTCACGCGGCGAGAAGTAGCCAGGCAGAGTGATGTGAACACCGGAGGAAGCAGCCACGATCTCCTGAGCAGTAGGAGCATCGAGTTTTCGTAGGGTATCGGAGAAGGGACCGGTAGCGTTGATCAGACACTTGCACTTGACATCCCACTCGTCGCCAGTGAGCACATCACGAACACGGGCTCCGCAGATCTGGTCTGGCTTGCCTGCAACGGGCTTCTTGTGGATGGCAACCACCTCGGTGTGGTTGGCAACAACCGCACCGTGGTGGACGGCAGTCATGGCAAGCGCCATGTTCATACGCGTGTCGTTGTGCTGACCGTCGTAGTAGACGACGGCACCGGCAAGACCGGTGGATTTGAGCATGGGGAAAGCCTCGAGTGCCTTGCCCTTGCCAAGCACGTAGGAGCTCTCCATGTTTTCGGAACCGGCGAGGATGTCATACATCTTGGTACCGGCCCAATAGTAAGGGATTTGCCACCATTTGTAGACAGGAAGCATGATGGGCAGATGATCCGAGAGGTAGGGTGCAATCTTGAGGAAAGTTTTGCGCTCGTGCAGAGCTTCGCGCACCATCTTGTACTGCTCGTAGTCGAGCTCAAAGACGGCCTTTTGGAGATATCGCACACCTCCGTGGACGAGCTTGGTCGACTTGGACGAGGTGCCGGCGCCAAAGTCGTCGCGCTCAACCAGAGCGACGCTGAGACCACGTGTGGCAGCGTCGACAGCTACACCAGTTCCAGTGGCACCGCCACCCACCACGAGGATGTCGAAACCTTGACCGTCCTCGTCGCCACTACGGGAGGCAGCAGCGCCGCCGGACTGCTCCGAGGCTGCAGGACTTGGACTGCTGGATTTGGCATCCTTGGCCAAAGGCAGAAGGCTGGCGTTGTCCGACTTGCCTCGCGAGGCGATGGGTCGGAGGCTGTTTGCGGAAGACTGCCTAAGTGCCTCGAGCATCTGGGCACGGCTCGGAGGCGACCACAAAGGATGCGGACGGGTATCTCCTGGGACGGTGTCCGGAGCATCGGCAAAGATGCTGGGTCCGGACAGGGTGTAAGCGGCAGCCGCACCACCAGCAAGGGTGAGGGCCAAAAGCATCGATCGATTCGCCATCAAGCGGCGCTGACCGGCTGGTGATGACGAAGAAGCGGTGGACGCAAAACGCACACCGGCACGAGGTGCGACGGTGAGAGGTCTACGGAACATTGTTGAAAATGAAGAGCTACACCAGCTCAGTTGATGGGAGATGGACCGAGTCCAAGGGATGATGGTGGAGGGCGGTCGATAGGATGGTGGAGGCAGAGTTGGTGAATAGACCAAGATGATGGACACGCACCACCGCAACGATCGTCACCCAAACAACTTGGAAGCGAGTCGAACGACGAAACCATTCCCGGCTGCATTCACGCAGGGATCGGATCGGCCAAAGCACCAACAAGAGCATAAGCGTGAGCGACAACTATTATTCTCAGTCGAGTGGCAGCAACAGCAGCAGCAGCCGCCGCCATGCAGGCGCACAGGGCATCCGGTCCGACTCGAGTCAGCTTGACCGTGTGACGGCATCGTTGTCACCTTTTCTTTTTTTTTTCCCCTTTTTTTTTTGGATTTAATTTTATATAGTGAATTTGCTTGCAGAACTGCAATTTAATATTATTTAATTGTTGGCAAAATTTACTCTGTTCTTCAGACCGCTTCGGATTTTGAGAACTACCGACTGGACTGCAGTGTGAGGGTGCACGAGTTCTGGCAACGAGCACGTTCTCACACTCCACTCTCAATCGTTTTGGAATGCATCCCCGGTTGACGGTGCTATCCGGAACCAATTCTACCCGACAGCATTCTACGTACCGGTAACAGCGTGGTACGTATCCTTTGCGGGCCGAATCGGTTGCTGTACTCGCAAACGCAACTCTTCCATGTAGCATCATGTAATGAGATTGTCAGTTGGCCGTCACATGCACATTGCCAAGCGTTCAGTATTGATTGCACCCATGACAAGTTTTCTTTTCCGCAGTGCCAAGCTCGAAGGAGCAGTACGACGGTGTTTGTGGTTGGGTAATCACATTCGTGGTGGTGGTAGTAGTTATGGTCATCGACGTAGTGGTACAGCACACATACAACCCTGCAATCAGTAGCACGGCGTGCTCGGTTGAATTTCGAGGGCAGTTCGGCTAGCAATCGTGAAAAAAAAAAAAAAAAAAAAAAAACTCTCCGAAATCATGTGGCTTTCGCTTCGCTTCTTCTCGAAACCCCGATTAGCATCCAAGATGCTCATCTGCCTGTTGTGGCCACACTCATGCTGTCAACGTTATGCGGACCAGACACTTCAAAGCGAAATGGTTGGTGTGTGGATATTGGGATCACCGAGAGAGAGCTTGCTTGCTTGCTTGACTTTAAAGCTCGCGTTCTAGCGATTGTACTGCGGCGGATAACATGCCTGGAACAGCTTTCATGGGTGGGTTTACCCGGGAGTATGAGCTTATGACGTACGCCTGCAGCCATCTTGTGGTACATCTTACAGGACTTACTCCGTTATCTAGGGTCTATCAGTTGCCTCCATTATTATAACAACAATTTGTACGATAACTCGTCAACATCCGGCTCCTAAATGCAGCCCATTGCGGCGGCATTTTGTGCTGCATGGTCATCTGATAGTAAAAGGTATAGATGATCCGAAGCGTGGGTATGTTACAAGATGGTGAAGCCCAGAAGCATTGCACGCAACCTTCTCGGTGCTTAGCTGGCTGTCGAAGAGGAGAAGCGCAGTCGCAGTTCCTGACGATGCACTATCTCAAGCCTTGACAGTCGCAGCTGCCTTCGCCTCTTTGGCCTCCTTCTTGTCAGCTAGAGCTTGCGCCTTTTTCTTGGAAGCCTCCTCCAATTTGGCATTCTTGACTGTGGCAGCTTGTTCAGCCTTGAGTGTCGCAGCCTTCTTGTTAGCCGCCTTGATCTCCCTGCGTTGTCTTCGGCCCTCTTCCGTCAAGACACTTGCAAGAACCTGCTTGCCTCCTACCGAGGCCAGCGTGGATTCGGTGACGATCGCATTGGTGGTTGAAGTCGAGTACGTGAATGAGGCTCGGTCGGGTCGCTCAGACCAGGGGACTCGATAGCAGCAGCTGATGGCCGCCAGCAAATCACAGAGGCTGACTACGATACCGATGATAGCTCTTGAGACGACAGCGCCGATTTCTCCCAGAGCGAGAAAGACGTTCTCGATAAACTCGCCCACGTACATGAACGTCGAAGCCAGGCAGGAGAAGACGGTGCCCATGATTGCGGTTGTTCTGACTGTTAGCTCGAGGGTGGAGGCAGGAGTGGCTTGCAGCGAAAAGAGGGGATAGATATGTTGGTCAAGTTCGTGATGATGGGTCGTAATGGGTCGTCAAAGCAAAGTAGGAGCTTGGAAGAATGAAGGGGTCTGCAGGTCGAAGAAAAGGTCGTCTTTCATATACTTGATTCCAGGGACACATTCACACCGAGACGCTCTGCAGACGGCATAGATGCGGGGACGTGGAAATGGCGCAGATCCTACACAAAGCGCATTGTGTTGGCTCACCGTCGTTGTTCGATTTGGTGCGGTACAGTACAGTGAGACCAAGCTTGGACCGCCCCCTTAATGGCCGGCGAGCCTAACGCAGCCAGCTCAGGGGCTACAACCGCATCCGAGATAGTCTCCATGTCTCGACTTTGACGCCAATACGAGGACAGCAGCTATGCACTCGCCACCTGCTGGATCAGGAATGAGATCGGAACTCTCCTCAGACTACCCGGTTCCCATCGACCACGTTGATGCTGAATAGGGGTGAGAGCATGGTGTTGGATGTCAAAAAGCGCCTTTTCAGCGCCCGCCGCGTGTTGGTCTCAGAGCCGAAGCGTCCAAGCCCCTTTTCTTCGGCACGTACCTGCGTCAAAAGAGCCTTGTTTGCAACACATTGATCAACAGACGATCGGCTCCAGAGCATCCTCGGCTCATGCCCATGCCCACGACTAGGGCTTGAGCGTAGAGTCAAGGCAAAAGCAGCTTGGCATCAACTGTTTGCTTGAGTGCTGCACGAAATGAAGTCGGACGATCCGGCGACACAAGACAGGGTTGTTATGTTAGACCGTCGTTGTTTGTTTATTGAAGCGTTGGAGGTGGAGGGGATGGTGGACACTTTACAGTATGCGCGTTCGGACCGCTGACTTTTTCTAGCAAGATGAGAAGAAAGCTTGCCTCCAACATGGCATGGTTACAACCATGACCAAGATAGTCGACTGAGCAGCCATCACTGCATCATGTTGAAGACCGCAGCTGGCCATCCTCCTGATAAGGCCAAGGCACAAGCTGAAAAGCTCAAAGGCAATCAACACTTTGCCCAACAACAATGGGCTGAAGCCGTCGGTTGCTACAGCGCGGCACACTTGTGGGACCCGACCGAGCCAGCCTATCCACTGAATCGGGCAATGGCGTATATCAAGCTGGGCAAGTTCGTCGACGCAGAGCGAGATTGCACAACTGCGCTTTCCCTATCCCCCAAAAACGTCAAGGCGTTCTACCGTAGAGCTACGGCAAGAGCAGGAGAAGGCAAATTCAACGAGGCCAAGCAGGATTATCAAGAGGTTCTTCGACTGGATCCGAACAACACCGAAGCCAAGCTTGGATTGGAAAAGGCTCAGCAGAGTCTCTCTTCGGAAAAGCTGCTGAGAAGCGAGCCTCTTGATTTGACGAAGCTTGCCAACAGGACAAAGGCGGAAGCACCAAAGCCGAAGCCTTTTGACGTGGACCCGATCATTGGCTCTTCGTCGTTTCAAGCAAGTACGGAGCACAATGGATCCCGCGACTCCGTTGAGGCAGCAAGGCTTTTCTTGCAACAGGTCGGAATGTCGAGTGGCTCGGACGCTGGCGAAGGCCAGTCGCGATCCCAGCCATCAACACGAACGATACCCGCCAAGTTGCCCGGCGAGATCGGCGGTCTACTTCGAGAGGTGACCACGCGCAAGACATCGACTCAGCCAGCGCCAAGAGACCAGAGGTCGGGTTTCGCTGCGACTTCGACATCAGCCGGGGCAATCCGTTCAGCAGAGACGAGCCAACCCACCATCGTCAAGAAAACGGCATCTGCTCTCAACTTCGGTGCCTCTTCCAACCAAAGTGGCAACGTAGCAGCCGTACCACGCCCACAGCCACGGACTCAGCAGACAACGGGCAAGATGACATCCATCGAGTTCGGCCGCAGGTGGAAAAACAAGTCTGGACGCTTGGAGCTACTCTTTTCGATCAATGCCGAATCCATACCTGGCATGATTGACGCCATGTTGGAGCCTGAGTTGATTGCAGAGATTCTCCAGACGCTCGTTGATGGCCATCGAGCTTTGCAAGATGACGGTGATCTCAACACTTTGATTGCATCTATGCTCACGTCGCTCTCCAAGTGCAAGCGGTTCGGAATGGCCGTAGCTATGCTCGACCCAACAGAAAAGGACAATGCGGCCTTGCTGATCAATGCTGTTAGTAGGCAAGACTTGAAATCTGTCTGGGAGGTTGCGTGATTGCCAAAGTCAACAATGCAAATCATTCCCAATGTCGATCGCTTGTGAGTTAAGTCTGAACAGATGAGTTGTATGAGCAAACAAGCAAGTAGCAGTCCACAGAACAACAGCCAGTTCGGTCAATTTCGGCTATTTGTTGCACAGACACGCGATCATGAAGCCGCGCAAGACGCCGGTCTAATATGCACGCACACGCCAACATTCATCCTTCCCCACAAAACACCATCCTCATCTCCACGCTGTTCCCGCCATCCTCGATCTACTGGCATCGACATCTCAAAGCCTGTGAGGTATGGACTAGACATTTCAGTCCTTCTCGTACAATCCTATGTACTCTGCACTAGCTCGTCCGCTCGTATCCGCTGCAGCCAAAAGCCTCGCACTTCCTGGCGTCAAGAAAGGCGTCTTTAGATCCATCATGTCTCAGCCATCAGTACCCGATTACGACTTCAACGTCAATCTCCACGTCAAAACCATCGATCCTCCAGTCCAGATCGGTGCAAAGTGGGCGCAGTCGTACCCTTCCACCTCCTCGCCACTGTCTGGAGCAGACGTTCGACCTCATTTCCCGCTACTCAATCTCGCTCAAGGTGTACCTGGCCATCCGCCAACAGAAGCACTGCTCGAGCGCATCCAATTCGAATCTCGGCCCGAGAATGTTTCTGCGCCTGCTGGTCACACACATGGATATGGACCGGTGTTTGGAGATCCGAAGCTGCGTCAAGCTGTTGCAAGAGACATCAACCGAGTCTACCGAACGCCAGGCAAGGGGAACAAGAACGAGGTCACAGAGGAGAATGTCGGCATCACCGCAGGCTGCAACCTCGCTTTTACGGCTGTGGCAACTTCGATCTGCGGCCCGGGAGATGCGCTGATTGTATGTGACCCTTGGTACTTTAACCATCAGATGACCATGACCGCTTTCGGTATACAGATTGCAACAGTACACACCAAGCCTCCCGAGTACTTGCCTGATCTCCACAAGATCCGTGCCTTGCTGGCTAGCGATAGCCGGTCGTCGACAAAGACCATCAAGGGTGTCGTGCTCGTAACGCCAAACAATCCAACTGGTGCCATCTATCCTCCTGCACTCATTCGGGATATTGCAGTGGTTTGCAGGGAGTACCGAGTTGCTCTCATTCTCGACGAAACGTAAGTATACAATGTTGCCTCCACCCGGACCACCGCTCGGTCAGTTCCAAGCCTTGCCTTCATTTTGTCCGGATTCTGACTTGATTCGTTACTGTCGACACCCTGTCTTCCCAATCCACAGCTATCGAGACTTCCTTTTGGCCGGGACCGATCTGGGAGAGACAACTACCTCCTCCCACTCCTTGCCGCACAACTTTGAACGCCCACACGACCTCTTTGAAGACGAGCCATCTGGTCTCGCCGAATCTTCCTGGGACCCTGTCTGGGACTGGCGAGGTACTATAATCCACCTCTTCTCTTTCTCCAAGAGTTTTGCCATCCCTGGTCACAGACTCGGCGGATTTGTCGCCCACCCGGCGTTCCTCCAGCAAAAAGTTACGGACGCACATGGCTCAGAAAGGCTCATCTTTGGCCCGACAGCCAAAGCGCTCGACAACTTCCAGGTTGCGCCTCCTCGCACTGATACTCAGCGCGCTGTTGCTTGGTCGATCGAGGATCCGACACAGCTCGAATGGCGCGGGAAAGTCGCGGAAGAGCTGCGCGTGCGACGACGGGCGTTTATCGAGGGTCTGTCGGCGCCCGTGCCGCCTTTCTTCAATGCGGATGCAAGTGCTCTGGCCGGGCCGAATTTGGATCCGAGCTTGGCCAAATCACCCGAGCAGTGGGGGTGGAAGGTGGAGTCCGCTGGCGCGTACTATGCGTTCTTGAAGCATCCGTTTGGCGATGTGGCGTCGGATAAGGTGGCTCAGGCTCTAGCAGAGCTGGTGGGGGTGGTGGTTTTGCCCGGAGCGTTTTTCATGCCGGAGGAGGCGGGGAAGATGGGCGAGAGCTCAGGTGCGAGGTTGCGGGTCTCGGTGGCGAATGTTTCGACAGAGATGTTGGCCAAATTGCCAGAGAGGTTGGCGATACTGAGTGAGCTTTGGCAGAAGAAGGGTGCTACGTGGGGGGTGGGTGATCATTGAGGTTTACGTTGTAGGATTCTACATGCTTAGCAGGCAATGTACTGTAAGACGATTTTTCTAAGAGAGACACGCGAGATGAAGTCCGTTACACTTGAGCCCTTTGCCTTTGCCCATCGATTGCGCCGCAATTTGGGACGGATGCAAGGATGCCTCTTCAAAGAGTGAAGGGACTGATGGAGGTGTCTAGTGTGATCGGTGGGAGGAGTCAAGTGTGCAGGCGGGCGGGCGGGCGGGTTGTGGTTCACCAAGGTGGAGAGGGGTGTGCGCAAGATGAGATGGCTTGTTCGCATGGTCACGCATATGAAGCGTTGAGTCTGTGGGGCTGAAGTAGAGAGCCATCTCCACACGTGCTAACTGTATCCGGCGGAGACAGTTCCTGCCAAGCCATCCCTCTCTTTTGTCAGACACACTCGATAGACAAAGCCTTTGGTCGTTTCCCTCTCTCTCTCTCTCTTTCTCTCTCTGCCTCACGTCGAGACATGACAGACAAGCACGGATTGATTATCGACACGAGTCGTCAGACTGCGGCCTGTTCGGCACTGACTTGTCTGACAGCCACCCCAAGCACATGTCGCTCCGAATCTAGCTCCGCCGCCCCGATCTGGTCTGCATCTTGGTCTAATGCTTTGACGCCCACATCGTCGCACGACGTCGGCACGCCACATACGCCATTCTCGGGCTCGGAATGGATCATCTCGAAGATCGACGAATACTTGGCCGATCTCGACGTGCCTTGCCATCTGAGCAATCGAGCCAGAGAGTCGCTGAAAATTGATATAGAGGGGCTTGAAACTGGTGGGTCATGTGCTTCGAAGATGTCGCGATCGTCAGGAGAGTGGCATTTGTCTTCGCCGTTGTTTCGCAAGCTGTTTGGAAACGAGGTGGTAGGGAAGGGTGGCACGTGGGATGCGGCGCCGTTTCCGTACAGCCCGAGAAGAGAGAGTATCTGTTTAGAGTTGGCGTTGGCGGAAGGAGAGAGTAGGAGGCCAAGTCTGGTGTATGGATTGCCTGGGGGAGAGGTGGATCCTGTCGTATGGACACAGACCAAAGCTCCAGATGTCAAAGGGCTACCTGATGGTACTCTTCAGTCTGGCAAGAATGGTGGAATTCCTTCATCCATTGGCAACGATTTCGAGTTGGACTCGAGATCTGGTGTGTCACTGTCAAGCCCCAATACGTTGATTTCATATCACGCCAAGAACACCGTCCACCAAAGCTGGACCAAGCACAAGACGTCGTCAAGGACGAACCCCTTCAACGCCTCACCTAGCCCGCCCGCAGATGTTATAGTCGCACGATCGTCTCCGACCAAAGCAGTATCGCCACGCGTTGCAGCACCCGTATTTCTCGCCCCCAACCCCGTCTCGCTCACACCCCCTCCTCGTCACAACCTTTTACGCTCAGCCTCGGCTGGAAACCTTTATCGACCCGCTCCTCCCGACCCACTCTCCCGCACTCCCTCAACCTCGCCAACAAGCACCGAGATCATCTCAACGAATCGAAGGACGAACAAACTCAAGAAACTGCTTGGACACGAAGTGACGACCCAGCTTTCCACATCGCCTCCTACACCAGCGCTCAAGTCGTACATGATGAAACCGCTCCCACGTCTGCCCGGGCTAGAGAGGAGCAACACAGCAGCGACTATACCGGCAGGCGCTGTTCTGGGATCGCACAAGCCGCGAGCGGGTGCCAACAAACGCTGCACTGCCAGCAGAGGTTCTTCTAAGGATGGTCGACCCAGCACCGCACGAGATGCAAGATGCGGCTGCACGGAGTGTGAGCGGTCGAGCAGGATGGGTCGAGACGAGCTTGTGCCTTTTCTTCGGGGCGAAGGAGATGCGAAGGTTAGGTCCAAGCATAGGGAGCGAACTACAAGGCCATGCACGGCTGCTTCGAGCAGGCGCTAATTGGGCCCTAGATGATCAGAGTGCAACTGCATATGTCTTTGGTAGTCGGACGCTGCACGTACAGTACAGAGTGGTATCAAATGATGTTGCTTGTGGTGAGTAGTGTAGGTGGTGGTGATGAAGGTTGGGCGTTGCGATTGTCTTGAGGTTTTGGTGGTGGTTTCGAGTCGGTTTTGATTGAGTTTGGAGGTTGTACGAGACCAGTGGGCGGAGGTGCATCGACCTCTGGAGGTATTGGCCGCCAAAGTTGCGGTGGAATGGGCAGCACCAACCTGAAAGAGTCCTTCCCATTCAGATAAAACCGATGCAACCGTTTCTCCTTGATAAATCCGAGTCCTTGATACAGACGCAAAGCTGAGGTGTTATCGGCCTCTGTCTCCAACACGACTTCTTGTGCTCCTTTCTCGATCATCTCGGCTAGAGCGCGCCTGACCAGCTTTTTGGCTAGTCCCTTACGCCTCCAAGTGGTCTTGACCGAGATCATGGCGATGTACCCACGCATGAGACGACAGCCTTTGAAGTGGCGGTCGAGTTTGCAGACGATGACACCGACGGGTTCGCGGGATGGAGAGCGTGCGAGGAAGCATAACGATGGCCATTGATTTACAAAGTAGCGGTATGTGTAGACGATGTAGGGCTCCGAAAGCTCCTTTTCGATGAGGTCGATTATGTGGTGCATTTCCTGTTCGCCGGCGTACGGCTCGAGGGTGAGCTCGGCGTCATTCATGTTGACATTGCTAGTCGTTCCTACCACTTCTTTACTGTCTACGCCTGCGATTGCTGTGTCAGTCGACGCAATGGACGACATCTCGTCAAAGTTGCGGGAAAGGTATGGCAAGAAGAGCTGTGCGTCATGATCATATGCACTTCTGACGAGACCCTGTCCGATTTCCGACATTTGTCCAACCGTCGAATTTTGTTGTGATGTAGAATGTAACATAGTATACAAAATTGATCTGGCACAGCTATAGTAGAACCCAAGGTCGCCGCATAGCTCAGCTTGACGAATATTTGAGGACAACGGACTGCTGTAGCGCACGAGGCGTCTGCAGATATCATGTCCACCAGGCTGAATAGCGAAGATGGAATCAGATGACGGCGAAGGGTGGCCTCGATTGGATCTGTTCAGTCGGCTGTGCTGGAAGATGCAAACGTGCGAACCTCGATGAGCCTGTCGGTGTTGCCCTCCGGCATGGACAAGTTTGCCATTGTCGAGGAGGGAAGCGGCATCAGGAACCACGTATCGGCCGTAGAACGCACCCTTGCTAAGATGACCGAGGGCGCATCCTTTTCTCTCTCTCTCTCTCTCTCTCTCTCTCTCTCTCTCTCTCTCGCAACGAAGCAACAGGAACAGAAGAGTGTTCGGGAACGAAGTGATCTGCAGATGATGCGCTGCGCTCCGCTGTCTGGCGAGTGTAGATGCAAGCGCCCGAACCTTGACTGCATCCAATACAAATCGATTCAAAACCAAAAGCAAAAGAACAAAGGAAAAAAGGATCGACACTGAGCATACAGTACAAAGGATCGGCACCGGTTTCAGACCCTGCAAAGCTCGGCTTGGCAAGCGCGTCAATTTGAATTGACTGAAGTACTGTAGTATTCATTTTCGAGGGCGGTTTCCCAAATTCCAAAACACACACTCGCTTGGAAACCACGCCTGCCACTCTGGCCAAGTGCCTGCGTCGCGACAATCATCCCGTTGACTGAAATCAACAGCAGCGAGACAGCGTGTGTATTTTGGTTGTCTCGGCGCAGGCCAACTGTTACAGTCAGGATACTGTATACTGCACAGCGCGGGCGGGCTGGCTGGCTGGCTGGCTGGCTTGACAGCCAAAATTTGGTTTGCTTGGACAAGGCGAAGGGCAACCAATTCTCTCTGTGTCGTCCTCAGCGGTCCTCGTCACTTGTCACACCAAGAGCTTCCCCTTCATCACCACCATATTCATCATCTTCGCTCCATCCTTGCCCGCTCCATATCGACATCTGTGTCCAGCATCTTTCTTTCCCACCCCCTCCTCTCTGCCATCTTGTTCACTCCACTCAACGTTTGCTCTCCCCCCTAAGCCACCATCTCTTTGCCTCTTTACGCTCACTGGAAGAACCGACATCTGTTTTCTTCGCGTCAACCTACTGGCCCAACGTCCATCATTCGCTATCATCCTGATCCTCGTCGTCGCCTCAATCTAGATCTCGTATACCTCGTCTCTTTTTGCTGCATCTTTCACAATGAAGTCGTTCAACCTTTCCACCGCCGCTGGCTCCTTGGCAGCCACGCTTCTTCTTCTCGGAAACGCGGTAGCACCGGTTGCTGCCCAGGCCGCAAACAACGCGGCCATCCCTACCGACATCTCGGCCCCTTGCCAGACCTTCCTTACCACCCTCAACTCCGACCCTACCCTCGACGCTTGCACAAAGCCTCTTCTCGCCGCTACCAAGTACTACTCCTCTTCCAACTCGTCCGACTCGTCCACTCAGCTCGACTCGACCCTCACCGACCTCTGCTCCAGCAACAACGGATGCGACCCCAACGTCATCCGAACTCGTCTCGATCAGTTCTGGCAGAGCTGCAGCACCGATCTTCAGAGCAAGAAAGCCGAGGTTCAGGCCATGTACGACAACCTCTACATGATCACTCCGCTTGTCAACTCGATCTGCAGCAAGGACACCAACAACCAATACTGTCTCAAGACCATCACAAAGGCCGCCGCCAACTCGCAGCGCACCAACTCTACAACCACCAAGGCGCGTCGTGACGTTCTCATCGAGGATCTCGAGAACATCGCGGCGCTCGAGAGGCGTCAAGCCGCCGCCTCCAACGTGACCGCCATCACTACGACTCCCAACACCAACGCCGCTTTCCTCTTCATCTCGTCGTCAAGCCCCAAGTCCATCCTCTGCTCTCGTTGCACCCAGCTCATTCTCGCTTCGTACATCAAGTTCGAGACCTCCATCCCTTACGCTATCGGCCTCAGGACATCCCAGACGCTCGCTCCTCAGAGTGACATCTACAAGACCGTCAAGGCCGACTGTGGCAACGACTTTGTCGTCGAGGTCAACAAGATCGCCAACACTACGCAGTTTGCCGCCGTCGTCTCGAGCGCACCTGGCAGCGTTGTGCAGAAGAGGGGTGCTATCATCGCCACCCTTGTCGCGTCCGCAGTTGTCGCTCTTGTCGCTCTCTAAGCTTGTTTGTCTTTTGTTCTTTCTCTCACTTTGAGCGTCAGAGCGGCCAGGATGGACACACAAGGATCGGACAGCGTCGAGAGATCGGGTTCAGCTGCTGGCACGGCTGGGCCCATCCTCATATCCTGACTCCCTCGACCCAATTCTCTGGTTTCGTCAGCTCTTCATTCAGTTGGTCTCAATTTTGTTGCGCTTTGGCTCCTTTTTTTCGTCCTTCGTTCCATTTCTTGTCGCTTTTGTTGTTTTGTTCGAAACCGTGGTCCTCACAGCGATGATGTTTTGCTCTCGCTATTTATTTCTTTGTTTGCTCTTTCTTTCGAAACTTTGTAGTAACCTGATGGCTACGTTGCCGAGTGATGGGGTTAGGTGCCTACGTTTGTGCAGGCTGTGACGTGTGCGTACAGGCCTGAGACTAGGAGGGTGCCTGCGTCTTGGTTGTGGATGTAAGGGTGGTAAGTTGAGGATGCGCTACTTGCGATGCGTACGCCATTCTTGGTGGGGAGGCCTTGGGATTGGAGGAGGGTTTTGAGGTTGAAGTGGGTGTTGTGCGAGAGGATAAAGTTGTGGGTGGGGAGAGGAGCTTGGAGGTCTTCCCATTTGTCGTCGATTTGCGGGTTTGGGTGCGGGGTGATGGCGATGGACCAGCTTGGGGCGGTGCGGGTGAAGGGAGATTTGGCCATGGCGATGAGTTTAAGTGGCGCTGGATGGCCTGTGGCGATGAGGGTGTGATTGTGGAGGGAGAGGTTGTCGGTCCAGATGGGGAGGTGGAGTTTGGTGCGGAGGAGCGGTTGGGTGGACCAAGTGAAGGGGGGAGGGTGGGGGATGTCGTAGATGAAGATGCCGGGGTAGGTGGTGGAGGCGACCAAGAGGGTTTGGCCGTTGGGGTGGAGCGCGAGGCCGTTGGCGAAGGGGATGTGTTGGGTTAGGATTCGTGCGCGAACGCCATGGTCGTTGTCAAAGTCGACCAGAGTTACCCAGCCCAGTGGAAGGCCGAGAAGCGTTTCGCTCATGGCGAGGGCCGCAGCTACTCGGCGGTTTGACACGAGCTTCGCTGCCAGTTCCAGTGCGCGGATCTGCCATGCGCGCGATGGGTCGAGTTGCAACACCCCTTTGAGGACAGCGAGAGTGTGTGAGAGGTGCGGACCAGGACGTCGAGCGAAAAAGTGATCGTTGCTGACCAAGAATGAGGTTTCCGATAGAGGATGGATCGAGTTTGGCGTATGCGTGGCTAGCGGGTGTACCACGCTACGCAACCAGGATGCCTTCCAGCCGTGATCGTCGCGGGCGAGGTCAAACACCTCGACACTCGAGTGAGTCTCGCCATGGTTGACTACGAACAGCTTTCGAGCCCCACCCTCCGTCTCGGGAAGCATGGACAGTCCAAGTGGATGAAAAGAACCATCCTTGGGAAAACCGACTAGCCTAACCTCCTCAGCAACCCGCTTGTTGGTCTCGTTGACCGTCGTGGGATACTCGTACACCCACAACGTCCCACGCGGCTTCGGATCGCGAAGCGGACCCATCACCGTGTTCCAATTGCCACGATTCGCATCGCAACTCACCAACACCGCATCTAACCCACCAATCCGGTGCATGTCTTCGCAGAACTTGAACCGATCCTCATCCTCACTCCTCTGCGTCGTCACTGTAAAGCATTCCGGCGCTGCCAATCCCCCCGCCGCCGCCGCCGCCGCCGCCGATGACGACGAGGGTCGCACCCATAACTCGGGCAAAGCCTTACCCGGACCCAACGTCGAATACACCCACGCCGCATTGCGCGCGAACGGCGCAAACAACGCCGCCACCAACACCGTCAGTACCATCTTGGTAACCGTCAACCCCCCACCACCACCAACTCGCCTACCCTCTCGCTCGCGCTGCTGGCGCAAATACGCAAATGGCATCCCGACGACGTTGCTTCTCTGACCAATACCAACAATCGAAATGATCGTCGTCCTCAACCAAAGCCCCAATCCCCCCAAAGATGAGTTAATTTAAACGTTCACTTGAACCATGCGCGCCAACCAACACGTGCCCACTCAAGACCCCCTCCGCAATCTCCAACACACTCCTTCGCACCCACCCCCACACTCGCATCCCTACCCAAACCACTCGACACAGCTCACATTTGCCAACACAACTCCTCCGTACAACTCAACCTGCGCGACCACACATCATCAAGTTAATCAACAGCACAAAAAAAATCGAACCACCACCGACAAACCTTCTGGGTCAAGTGCAGATGCGATTGCTTTTTTTGAATACGACTGATCCAAGCCGCTGATATAGAGGTAGACATGGATGTGAAAGTCAGCCGTAAAAGACTGGTGGGTGGGAATCAACCATCCGCCAGCCAAGAGGGGATGATGTTGGTGTAGACGTGAGGGGAAAGGATGCGCAAACGCCGCTAGAGGGCGGTGAGCAAATGCATGAGCGGTCGAGTAGATGTGTGCGCTGAACCCAAGCTTGCCCGGAAAGACAAACTTGACCAGCGCGGCAAGACATTGGAATGTCCATACAATGTTGGGAAAAGAAAGTGTGTGCGACAGTAAAGATACAAGTAGAGTCAAAGAAAGGGAAAAAGGACCAGCCGATGCTGGGCCAATTTACTTCTTCTCCTCTGCCTCGTTCTCGACAGCAATGATGGCAGCACGCTTCTCGAGGACACGCTGAGCACGGCGCTCGCGCATGGCCTTGTTGCGCATACGACGAGCCTCCATCTGGTCGGCAAGGTGCTTGGAACGAGCAGCCTCGGCCTTGGCCTTGTGGATGTGCTCCATGAGGACACGCTTGTTCTTGAAAACGTTACCCTTGGACTTGAGGTAAAGCTCGTGGTAGAGGTGCTTGTCGATCTTGCCAGACTCACGGTACTTGCGAAGAAGTCGGCGGAGGACACGCTGGCGACGCATCCACATGACCTTGGTGGGCATACGGGCCTCCGAGGAACCCTTGCGGTGACCCTGGCCAGTACCACGGCCGGCACGCTTGGCGGCGGCGGTGGCACGAGCACGCGATCGCGAGCCACCGACAACGGGCTTGCGGATGATCTGGCCGTCACGGATGAGCTTGCGGATGTTGGCACGCGAGTTGGCGTTGCCAATGTCGTTCTGCTCGGCGGGGTCGAGCCAGACCTTGCGCTTACCGCATCCGAGGACCGAGGCCGCGAGACGCTTCTGTGTTCTAAGGTTGACCATCTTGATGACTATCGGAAGGTAAACAACAAAAAAATCAAAGAGGGTCAGATGCTGGTGCTTTCCTTGCGTTGAATCTGAAACTCCTGCCGAACAAGATTGAGACAAGGCTGGAAAGGTGATGTGTGTGTGGGATGGGAGGCGGTTTTGTGCTGAGATGCAAGAGCTGGGCCGTGGTATATCATCCGTACTCGAAAGTAGTGACAGTCAAAATACGTGCATTCCAGAATAGCTGTATTTGATGATGGCCCATGCCGCTTTGCTCCTCGACCTCGTGTTGTGTCGATGCTGGCCCATGATCCGACCCAGTCTATTTCTGAAGAGGGAGCCTGCTGCCGTCCTGTTTCGAAACCATTGAATTGCGCGGCATCGGTATCCTCCGCGTACAAAGCGACCGATTCATGATTCCCATGTTTGTGTGGATGTGAGAGATATCGGTAGCAATCGTGGTCGAATCTGATACGATGCATACTTGAACGGAATGTGTGTAGCGTTGGCAGTGGTGGAAGTGATGCAAACGCACTCTGGATAAGAAGACGAATTTGCTGATTGCGCTGATACGATGTTCGATTGCTGGAATGGCTTGGTCGTCTGTGGTCGCTGTTTCGAGATTGTGACGCTAGTGTGTTGGATGTTTGCTTTGCTGTTGGTCCTAGCTCCTAGAATGCTTTTGTCGTACCTCTGTTTGTTGTGTTGTATGGCAGGAGATGTCGGACGAAGTCACTGATATGACTACTTACATGAATAGGACTTGAGGAGGTCGGATGATGGAGACGAGAGGAGGGGAAAGAGATGACGACCAAAACCTCAAAGTCAGACTCTCACTCTGGCGGCCAACAAGCTCAGCCACTGTGTCAGTCAGCTCGTTGCTTTCCAACTATGCCAAGTGCTGGCGTGCTGCCGGTTATTTTTTTCGTCTTTTTGCTGCGCTCACACTTGTCTGGCGCGCAACTGTCTCTATGGTCTCGCGCAACTTGCTGCTTGCGGTCTCGCTCCGCCTTTGGGTAGCCTTTCTCGCTCTCACTCTCTCACACCTTTAAGCTGCACCTAGCACGGTTGTTTGCCTGCCTGCTGCCTCAGTCACTCTCTCTCTCTGGCTGGTTGGGCGGGTTTTCTCACAGTTCCCAGCGAAATACAAAACACTCGATCCAGGATTGCGGCTTCACAGCGCTGAATTTGGTCGAATGACGATAGGCTACAAGAAACAATTACAAAAGCAACTACAAGAAAAGCTCGGCCGAACTCCAAAATCACATGTTTGGGCGGTCCCTGAAGCTGTTTTCTGCCTCTTTTTTCGATTTTCTCATTTGACTCTCTCGCGCGCGAATCGATTTCAAGTCGTTTGTATTTGAAACAGCTGGCTAACAGAATTTGAATTTGAAATTTTTGCTATTGCAGAGCAAGCGAGGGCCAAGCGACCCTGGCGGACGTCTACTGTCCGATGGGGGGCGACACAAAAGCAGCCCTAGACAGTGGCTCTGCAACCTGGAAAAAAAAGAGAATGTGGTTGCAGACCAGTCTTTCGAAGTTGAGTCTGTCGGGTTTGAATTTTCTGAGGCAGCAGAGCTAGAGTCTCTTTTCAGCCAAGTCTACCACAACTGCCAAGGTCCATCAGAGGAGGGCGACAAAAATGAAACTTGAGCAAGGCAGCAGCAACAACTGTACCAACCAAGTTCTCTCGCGTGCTCAGCTCAGTTTCTGCCGTTTTCCTGCCGCGCCCAATTTCAGCGCTTGCAAACAGGCAGAATTGGTTTTGGAGTGAGTCCAACCACAGCAGCTCAGCCAATCGAGTGAGCGCCAACATCGACATCCGCCACTCGCCATCATCCTTCTCTTCCCTCCAGTAACACACTCACATACACATACATCAAGATGGTAAGATATCATATTCTACACATTCAGCACACGTCTCGCACAGCAGCACAATACCACACCACATCGCAAACAAACAGCATCAGCATGAAACAGCCCGCAACTCAGCCACACATCGAACACAGAGCAACTTCAGTGCGGTGGCGTAGTGAAGAGGTCCTCAATCAATGGCACCAGCAGACGACCCAGACTCTCCACTGTGACAACAATATTCAGCAGCCACAGTATCCCCAACAGTCAACATGACAATCATCGGTCAAGTCCCTGTCAACAGACGGGCACGCGCTGCAGAATAGGTTTGCAGCCTACCATGTACACCAAAGACATCTCTCAGCACTTTTGGCCGACTCTTTTCTACGATCTTGCGCTACGTGTGGGCGTACTAGGTGGCACTCGCTATCCGTTTTAAATAGTACAAAACGTGTCCGCTGGAATTACGAAAGAGATGTAGAAGCCACTCGGACCCAACGGACCTCCCATGGACAAGTGGACAAGGAGACAAGACGCTGATCTTCGCTACTTTACCGCCCGGTTTCGCCGTTTCGGGTCTGGAGTTGTCTCTCGCCACATCACGTCTACACCGTTTCACATCATGCTACAAAGTGACATGCCACTTAATGTGGTTGGGCATATGTAGCGGCGACCACCCACTCGCACTGCCCTCACAGCCTTCACTGCGCCCCAGCCATTGACAACCATGCTCGGCCGTCACAGCTTTCTTCCAATCTACGCATCGCCGCCTTTCGTTCACGTCCGCAGCTCTATCTCTATGGTCGCACATCCTGCCCGGCCCAGGTCAACAATCCCAATCATCGCTTCACGCTACCGGTCGCAATCTTTCGTCAGATTAACAAACTCGAACAACAAAAACAACCGCGCTCTGTCTCCTCATTACCTAAAGCTACAAATCGTGCTGCTGTGCGAGAGGTCCGGCTACTATGCCAAATTCATAAGCGGACAAATCGCTGACCCATCTTATTTTTGCGCTTATCTTTTGCAGACTCTCGCCGTCGACCTTCTTAACCCCTCCGCCGAGCAGCAGGCTCGCTGCCACAAGCTCAAGCGACTTGTGCAGAACCCCAACTCGTTCTTCATGGACGTCAAGTGCCCTGGTTGCTTCGCCATCACCACCGTCTTCTCGCACGCCCAGACCGTCGTTGTCTGCGGCTCTTGCGCTCAGGTCCTCTCGCAGCCCACCGGTGGTAAGGCTCGCTTGACTGAGGGCTGCTCTTTCCGTAAGAAGGCGTAAATTGGCTAGATTCATCGTTCAAATCTCGCCTCTTGTCTCGTCTCGGAAAAGTGTCTCTCTCCTCCAACCACATCAACCAGCATCATTCTAAAAAAAAGGGGCGGGTTCGGTCCCAAGCCTTCCTCCCCCCACCCCAACAGAGAGCATCCGCGCTCTTTTCTTTGTATCATCTTTCTAATGGCTTGCACACGCTAGGCGCATCCTATTCCCCTCCCTCGAACGCACACACACACACACACACACACACCACGCACGCACTTGCATCGCTCACCAGCATGCCTTGTCAATGCATCTCGCAATTCAATTTGCACTTGTCATAAAAAACACACACACACCCCTTGTAGGCATCTAGAGACTGTGAATGTTGAGAGTTGGGTTTTGATTTTTTGAGGGTGTGGGGGTGGGATTTAGATGGACCAAGTGGCGCGCGGGCGCACTTCGTAGCCTTCTGAGCCTCTTCGTATGCGTATTGTATTAGTGAGGAGATGATGGTTCTTGTGCTGCTGGGCGGGGTTTATGTGGATATCTAACTCGTCGTCGGAGCCGGACGAGATACTTGACATTCGCTCTTCCTCGTCTTGCTCTTGCTCTAGATGGTGGAGAAGATTGCGTTGGCGGAGGTGAGAGTTGGTGGGGAGTAGGTTAGGATTCAAGTCGCCGTTGCCATATGTGAATGGTGATGATGAAGTGGATCCCGACGGGTAGGTTTTGAATAGAGGCGGTGCTTCGTTACCGTCAACCCACCACCCTTGTTGCGAAAGGTTACCACTGCTAGTCGATCGACTCGGATCTTTAGGCGGCCATCGATACTGCGCCCCTTGGTCTGCAAATCGGAGAAAAGAAACAGAGAGGTGAGAGGATTAAGCATGCATGGTCAGTGCCCAAAAGCTCGCTACAACCCACGCCCACACACATCGAGGTAGGAACCAAGCGGCTACAGAACCATGATTGCAATCAATGTACAAATGATACGTTTCTTCTGCCACTCTGCCCAATCTATGCGTCCAGTTTCTGTCCATGTTGCTCCTCAAACACCACATCCCCCAATGAACGGGGGTGTGACTGAGACTGGTATCTCCAGCGAGCTTGTTGTCGATGCCAGTGCTCCCACCGCAAGCGTTGCAGTACGGAGGCCTCCAGTTCCGGATGCACGTAGTCGTCAGCGTCGGAATGTGGCTCGTGTTCTTCCCATTCCTTGCAATGAGAAGAGCCCGCATCGCCGACATTATCCGCGGAAAACTTGTCGACACGACGCAAAGCCGTCTCGTCTTGGTCTCCGGATGCCCCTTCCTGATCCTGCAAAGCCGTCTGCACATGCCAATGCCAGCCTCGATGTGATCTCAAACTCAACCTCGCTCGGAACTTCGACTTACCTAAACCTGGCGCCACCGGAAACTTGAGCCCCTCTCCCACATCCCTCGCACGCGCTCCTGGCAAGCACCACGTCAACGGATTGTGTCCCAAGACACTTCTCACGTTCCTCCACAGACCGAGGTTGTAGGGATACTTGACCTTCCTGATCCTTCCCCTGCGGATCATGGTTGCGGTGCGGTCCTTCTCCCAACTCTCGATCGTAGTCTGGTTGATCGCCGTGCAGTAGAAATGATAGATACTGAACACACCCACCAGCAGAATCACAGGGAT
This sequence comes from Anthracocystis setariae, assembly GCA_928724745.1. NCBI lineage: Eukaryota > Fungi > Basidiomycota > Ustilaginomycetes > Ustilaginales > Ustilaginaceae > Anthracocystis > Anthracocystis setariae. The sequence goes on along the minus strand of CAKMXJ010000002.1, from coordinate 978,299 downwards.
GCATAGCGCGTAGTTGACCACCAACCAGATCAACTCGCGCGTACTTGGCTCCCTCCAGTAGCCATACGAGTTGAACTTGTCCAACACTCGACACGAGATCATTACCAGATGGTAAGTGCACGTGACATCGACCCAGAACAGAAAGCGGATGAAGTGGGCGTAGTTGTAGTGTCCAACGCAGTTGGCGAGCCAGGGGCAATGGTGGTCCATGCGGAGGACGCAGCGATGGCAGGTTTTGCAGTGGTGAGAGCGAGGCGGTTTGTATGCGTGACAAGACTTGCAGTAGCGCGGACGAAGGATGGTTTCCTTGAGCTCGAGTGCAGGGTCGCTCTCGGAGGGGTAGGTCGAGATGGTAGGATCAAGGCAAGACCACTCGGGCTCCCATCCGGGAGGAACGCTGCCGGGATCGGTGGTTACGCAGAGATAGTAGTTGTAGTAGATGCAGAGCAGGCCAAGATTGAACGGGATGAGGACCGCGGAGAGGGCAGCGGATGAGAAGGAAGGCGTTTTGTGGTAGTATGGCAGCATGATGCACAGTTGGGAGGTGTAGCCTAGGATGGAGATGAGCGCGAGGGTGCATGTAACCCAGATGACTTCGGTCCATTTCAGCGCTGCTCGATGTTTGCGAGTCGGCGTTGGTGGGTTTGTGGTCGATTCTGAACGCTGTGCTTCGCCTGTGGAGTCTGTATGTGATATCAGAGATTGCATCTCCTTGCGGGAGCCTATCATGTCCACGTCGGCATCGCTGTCTGATGACGATGAAGAATAGGCGTCTTGGTCGTGGTGCTGCTGTCTCGCCATTCTGGAATGCACGTGTGCATGTTGAGGTGCAAGAGCTCGCGCCTCATCGGTTGTGGGCAATTGGTGTGCCATCTCGCAGTCGTCGCCAGCTTTTAAGTGATTGTAGTGCGATGGAAGAGTCTATGCAGTCATGATGATGAGAATGTGCGATGTTCTTGCAGAGCTGAGTCTTTGTTCCTGTGAGATTGCGATGCTGAGTCGAGTCTTGACCGCCGGAAAGAGAGTGTTGCGCCTGCGCTAGATCGATGCTGCCGGCCCTTCCGTTGGCTACAAGGATCCTATGTGTGATGTTGTGGGAGGGCAAGCAAGTCTCGGACGCAAGATCCGAACCCACTCACTGGAACACACAGACCGTCGACAAGACCCCGCTGGCTGCGCTGGCCCAAGACAAATTTCAAAAGTGTTACTTTACGCCTGTAATTTGGTGCGCGCTTGGCTGTATAGACACCGGACGAGAGCCTGAGTTGATGAACTCTTGCAACAAGTGTCCTTCTCGTTGATTGCTCCCCGGATCAACTGCCACATCTCTTGTCACTTGTGACACTATAGCAAAGGATATCGAGTCCATGATGCGTTGATGCCCGAGAAAGTATGTACAAAGGGTGCCGAATCGGATGAGGCACGCTCCAATCCTGACAGAGACCATCAGTAGCCCAGTTGGAGCGACAGAGAGCATGTCAGGGAAGCGGAGAGGTCACTAAACGATGGATCAAAGCTGGCGATAGCACTATGTAGGCAACCAAGAAGAAGGACAACACGCCGACTCGCCTTCCATGAAGCAGACGCCTCAACGATGAATCAACTCATCGGAGCCTTGCGGCGTGAAGGGCAGGATTACAATCGAGACGGCCCTCCGTTACATCACAACGCAGCACGAGTTCTGCTTCTTGGCTGTCTTGTAGAACATCTTGCTTTGCTCGCTGAGCGTTCCCGACTTTTCCACCAGCTTGTCCAGATCCTCGCCGCGCTGCAAGACTGAGTCAATGGTTTTGTGCTATAGAATCGGATCCGTAAGTTAACAAAGTGGCGCCAGAATCAGTCAGTTGGGAATTCGTATAGCTGTAGAATAGCGAGATTGAGCTACACTTACGAGAACGATCTTGGTCTCGTCCAACTCCTGCTGGACCTTCATGATTGTGTCCGCCTGTCTTGGGTCTTGGTACCTCTTGACATAGTCCACAGCCTGGGGGAAGGCGCTGATGCCGAGCAAAGCCTCTCCCTTAGGTGGTGCTGTGGCGGATCCCGTGGTGATTGCGTTGACCTTGGACTCCCATTGTGACTTGGGCACCTTGATGACGAACTCATCCAGCGTCTTGTTGAGCAGCGAGAAGGCGACTCGAACAGGGTACTCGGTGTCAGTGATGAGGACGCCGGTGATGCCGTCCGATGCGGGGCGGGAGTGGACATGTGCGACGTAGGAGTTTTCCTGTACGGATTGACGCTGGGTTGGTTGTGTGCGTTCGGCGACCGTCTACTTGGGTCCAATGTCGAAGAAAGAGCATGGTGAGCAGGTCAATAAGCTGCCCAGAAGTCTTGCAGGGTACGGATGTGCTGATCGGAGCGCTACTTACCCTAGCCATGAATCCCATCATATCCTGGACAGTGCCTCGCTGAAGCCAAGAAAATGAGCCGAGCTCCCATGCTGTTGTAAGAGGAACCGCACCTGCGCCAGGTGGGCTGGCCAACACGAGCAAGCCGTAAATCTGCATGGTGAACCCTGTGAATCGAATCAATCAACAAGCTGTACCGTGAGAGGGATTCTCGATTTCGATGATCGAGCGATGGATGTAGAGAGAGACTTGCGATTCGATTCGAAGCGAAGCGAAGATGAGATTGACGATGATGAAAGCGTTGCAGCCGAGCAGAGAATCGCGGGCGATGGCAGACTCCACGCAGTCGATATGCATGGCAGCAAACAACCCCCCAACGGGCATCAGTGTGTAAAATGGGCCTTTCTCCCATGCAGATTCACCGAGCTGTTTCAACGGCGTCAACTCGCTGTGCATCCCGGGTGGAATTTTAGTCAGGGGAAACCGCCCCAACTCTCCTCTGCGTGACGGCATAATTCGTGGCCCGTTTCGCCGCTCCGTGTGGAGTCTGTGGTGGTGAGAATTTTTTCCGAGGTTTGTTAGGTTGAGGTTTTGATTGCATTCAACCAGGGCTTGAGACCAACCCTCCAAGCCCAACAGACACTTGCGAGATGATCAAGATGATGATGCATGATAGATGGAGCAAACTTATACAAGTACATACATAGCAATCAGAACTGGCCCTGGCAACGAAACAATCCTCAAACCTCGTCGACCATGTCACCTTCAACGACTCGACGAAGGAAACCAAACACAGCACCAGCACGTCTTCGGTCCCTCGCATCCGCTTCACCTTCACCAGCTTGCGAGCGCTTGAGCAACGATTTCTTCGCTTCATTGGCGGCATCCTGGCCAGGCACTTTCGAGATCTTGATTCTGCCCGAGCCGACACTGATGCCCGCCACACCTATGCGCGTCAGCTCGAGTGCGTCGAGCGGTATTGAAGTATGCATCGAAAGATAGTGGTTCAGTGCTGGGAGAAGTGGCTCATCTGTTGGGTTGACAAAATGGCATAAAGAAAACTTTGTCAGTGTATGCTCCTACCCAATTTTTCGAGCTGACAAGGAGAAGAGCAACTCACTTGGAGAAAGACCGTCCAACAAGTTCATGCAGATCTCCCACGGAATCGTTAGCGTGAGCGAAGTCAAATCAGGTGCAGGTCCTGGCACCATTGCCATCTTAGGTCCTACAGCTTTTACCTTGGCGGGGAAAGCAAATACGAGCTCCACCGGCTTGACCGCAGCATCCACCATCCGCTGCTCTTTTGACCTCTCGACTCCTGCGAGGGCGCCCGTCTCAGCTCGTGTTTGGCGCACAATAAGCTCCGCCAGAGACTCGAGCTGTGGTCCTCGCAGTCGCGACGAGATTGCAGCAGCCCCTGTAGCCGAACATATCCGACAATCGAAGCGTTTTTGGATCCAATCGAGCGCATGTCCCAGAACAGCAGGGCCCACATTGATCGAAGAGGAGCCCAGAAGCGGATCTGCGCTGGCTAAGCTCGATGAAGGCGCCTTCGTTGCGATCAAGGGGTATCTACGATAAGTACGCGAACGCTCATCGCGCGTCGTCGATCCAGGAATAAAGATGATATGGCAGAGCTCGGCTGGTGTAGCTTCTTGCAAGCTCTTGGATCGCAACGATGTCAGCCTATTCTTTGAAGTGTCGACTTCGGAAGCGGGCTTGCCCAACTCGATCTCGATCGCCCAGGGACGAGCTCTTGCCTCTCCCGCATTGCCCTTTTGCAACGACGCGATGAACTCGGAATCCTCTACGAAGCCAATGCGGACGTGGCCGACTCGATCCGTCTCAGCCCTTCGTCTGCGCTCGGGTGGACGAAGGTCACCAGTCTCGGAATCACGCGCATCGATCGTGGTACCCGTCGATTCTAAGAAGCCGAACCCGTCGCTGAGCCGCAAGTTGATGTACTGATGAAGTTCTGTTCGTAGCATCTGGAAAAGGGGCCGAGCAACCTCTTGAATCGAAGCCGGCAGGGAGGAGAAGTGAAGCGGCGAAACGGTGTGTAGTCGCAACGTACGATCCAGCAGTATGCGCTCTGCCTGAGCCCACCTTGGTTCATCCTGAGAAACAGCAGAGTTGCCATCTCGCGCACGTCTCCTTGCTTGCGAAGCTGCCGAGCCCGAATCTGTTGAAGAGCCTGCGGATGGGGACGGACGAGGATATGCGCGCTGCTTCTTGGTTGGTGTCTGTGCCTTGGCCGCTGTCGGTGGCCGCTTCTGAGCTCCGCCGGCCCGTGATGCGGAAATACCTTGATCCAGAGATCTCCCCGAAGAAGATGACATGATCTCCTCGGTGCTAGGGCGAGCGCGATGTTTGTTTGCTATGCTTGCGTTGAAACCTGACCCGCGAGAGTTTTGTGATGCAGTCGACAAGTGGGATACATGTCCCAGGACCAGCAACAGTGGTGTTGATGACGATGGCGATGAAATCGTAAAGTGCAACGAGATCAACACCCTCAGCACCGTCGCTGAAGCTTGCCAGCCTGCAGCGCAACACCTAAAACTCCACCCAACACCCGTCACGCAAACACAACGCGAACTGCTGCTGCTGCTGCTGCTATACTGTACTCAAATTTCGCAAAATTCAAGATTGTGCATCGCAGTCCCGCAAAGTCGAGCCCAACACTTGAGGAGCGCGTCGACGCGACGCTCAGGCTCAGCCCAGCGTGACTCTTCTCAACGCCGCTTTCGACCGCTGTTTCCAATACACCGTCTGTCAGTTAGTCTCCGTCTCTTCTCCGGAACCTCGCACATCCAAACGCACCCACAGCACAATGTAAGAGAAATCATGGTCCATTCAGATGATGCTTTGTGCAAGTGGATGATGCAAAAGTGAGGGCGAGAAAGAAAGAGGCGATAAGCGCAACAATATTTGACAAGATGGCGGCAAGGCAAGCGAGGTTGTGGTGAGCATGCTAGCAGGCAGTGCAGGTGCCAGGCTACATGGCTACGACAGCCTTGCTTGAAATCGCCTTCGAAAAGGTGTTATCGAAGGCCTACAAATTACAGATCTCTAAAGGAGAGTGGGAACGTGCGGGACAGTGGATCAGGCTGACGATTGCGACAACGAAGGTTAGAGATGCAGAGCAGGGAAAGGCGCATGCTGTTTTTAGAGTTGCTAGAGGATCGAAGGACGAGCGTCCGTGGACTCGCATTCGACGGCCCAACGCAGCTGGTTGCGCTGCAGCGCGTACGACTGCATAGATGACTGCAATCAGAGCGATTTGCAGAAGGAGCAGTTCAGCTGGATGGTCGAAGAGAAGAGCGCGGGCAAAAGGATCAATGCCACAAAGACCGCAAATGCAAACAAGAACAGGAGGAGGTATCGGAACACGATCGACCTTCGCTGCTTTCGCTGACGAAGCGAGAAAATAGGAGCATGGATCTGCTTCGAGGGTCGTAGCCAGAAGAGTGCAGTCGAGTGCAGCTTGTCAAAGTACGGGATGAGGCATGGCAGCGACAGACCAAACAGCAGGATGTGCGCAGTGAGGAAGTCGGCAGAGAACAGCGACATCTCGATGATTTTGACAACAAACTCTCGAGCAGGCTGGCTGAAAGCGTGGCCACCGAGACCACGGCCGTACCAGCGACCGGTCCACCAAGCACGGTTGGTCTCGTCGTGCTTGAGCTCTCGGGAGAGCACGAGAGCAATCAAGATCTTGAAGATGGCGCGCTGGATCGCGATGACAGCGATCACACCGAGCACCGCATGCGAAGCGTTCCACAGCTCGAGGAACCAGAGGAATTCGAAAGCGACGATCACACCGACAACGGCAAGGACGTGCGCGATCGAAGCCATGACCGAACCAAACTTGGCGCAGCAGTTGTTGAGCGCAGGTCCAAGGAACATGCTGATGAGGAAGAGAACCAGCAAGATGGCAGCGTTCCAAACAATGGGACCGAGGGCAATGATGGCGATACGAACGATAGCACCCTGAGGCGGGTCTCCGGTCTGGTGGAAACTCTTGACAAAGGCGTACGCCACGACAAAGATGACGGCAAGACAGATGGGGAAGATGACCTCGGCGAAGAGGATAGTCCTCCAACCAGCACGCGGAACGTCTCCAGAGAGCTTCTCGCTTGGGTGTCCCAGACGCTTCTTCTTGTACCCAGTGACCTTGGTACGGCTGAGACGGCAGTAGCCGATCCACGAGTTGGCGTGGCTGCGGCTGTTACCGCGCGACATCCAGCGAAGGAATTCGCGGTAATCGATGATGAAGTCCGAAGCCGAGAATTGATGAGGGTTGAACAAGAAGGGAGCAATGCAGAGCGCCAAGATGCTGATCCAAAAGTAGATCAAATGAGGGATCCAGAGCGTGAGCGTGATGTAGAGGAGCAACAGCAGCAGACGCATACCCGCGTAGATCGAAGGACCGGCGAATCGACTGTACAGCAACGCGAAGCTCTGGCGCGTGGTGGCGAAGCCACGACCGGTGGCAATGTAACGGGCACCACCAAAAGTCAAATTGCTGATGATCGAGTGCGAGTAGATCATGGTCGAGAACACTTCGAAGATGGGACTGAGACTCATGAAGTGCTTGGCAAGACGGATAAAGGCCGAGACAGCACCGCGTTCTGAAAGCTCCTGCAAGAACAGAGGCAAGAAGGCGATCATGAAGACGAGGAAGATACTGATGATGGTACGCTTGATCCAGAGGAAGACCGGGTTCAGGTAGTAGCAACCACCCGTGCCGACAATGTACTCGCTGTTGGTGGTGGCGCAAACTCGCAGCTGCGAGTTGAGCGTGCCGATGTACACCATGGTGAACATGAACAGCTGCACCGAGAGAATGACGAGGATGTTGTTGATGTGGAAACCAGGGTGACCGTAGTAGAAGGTGAGGAAGCGATCGGCGGGAAGCTGGGTGCCGAGGTAGTAGTACTCTCGCGACAGCATCTGCTCACCCATTCCGTTTCCGAGCTTGGTGGTGAAGTTCAAAATGGTACCGAAACCAAGATCACGACCTTTACCACACTGGTAGTACTCGACGTGCTTGATGCGACCACCGCGACCGAAGGCAGTCATACCGGCGTAGATATCCTCGTTCAAGTGGAGACCCTTTTGGGCCTTGGAAACACCACCGCGCGTTGTCATGAAGATCGTGTTGAGGAAATCCGGGTGACCGTAGTGGAGCTTACCGCCAATCTGAGCGAGACCACGTCCAGCCATGGTACCGAAGGTTTGTTCCTTACCGGCAGCGACGTCACCGAGGATACCGATATTCTCGGAGAAGATGTACTCTCGGGCACCGAGGATAGCGACGGGAGACTTGGCGAACTCCTGGTGACCGGATCCGTAGGGGTTCTGGTTGGAGACGTTGAACGATTCGAATTCGCCGAGAACGCTGCGAACCTTGAGACACTCCTCGAGATAGTTGTCCTGGTTGGCGTCGATCAGTTGGACGTATTCACCGCGGTTGAAGATGATGGCGTGGTTCTGGTTGTCCGACTTGCCGTCACCAAGAATGGGGTTACCGGGCAGCTCGATACGGAACTTGGGGCGACGCTTGCCACTGGCGAGGATTTCGGAGTGACCGTCGACCAGGGCCGAGAACCAGCGCGATTCACCTCCCTCCTTGCGAGGGGCCTCCTCATCAAGGTAGGCGATCTGCAGGTCAGGGTAGGCACGAAGCAAGAACTCGGCGTTCTCCTGCTCCTCCTTGTTGAACTTGGAGTATCGCTGCATCGAGATGACAAACTTGAATTTACGGCGCGACATGCGCTCCAACTCCCGCTCGAGCTTCTCGGTGTTGCCGCCAAACAGCTGGACAACCTCGGGGTTCTCGACACGGTAGAGAAGCTTGATGGCCTTCGAGTAGTTCATGAATCCAGAGACGGTACGGTAAAGAGTCTGAGCGCGCAGCGAAGACCAGATACGGGTTCGGAGCGTGTACTCAGGGGCCGCCGACTTGAAACCGATGCAGTAGAAGGGCAAGTCATCCGCCTTGGCCGAGTTCTTGGTGCCGGACTTCTCATCGCTGTCGGCGCCGAAGGGCGAGGTGCCGCCGAAACCTTGCGACTCTTCAGCGAGAATCTTGGTATCCTTGACGAAGTTGTCCCATTCGACGGGGTGAAGCTGCTTGAGATACTCCAGCAGCGTCACACGCGTGTTCTGGTCCTCCTCGCGGATGATTTCACGAAGAGAGAGCAGAATCTTCTCGGAGTAGTGAGGCACGAGAACGGTGAAGGTCGGCATAGCGTCGATGGGAAGAGGTTCGGGAAGGGCAGTGGTAAGCGATTGAGCGAAGAAGCTGATTCGACGCTCAGCCTCCGAGCCCTTGGGGAAGAACTCGGGCTTGACACCCTTGTCACTCTGGCTGATGAAGAAGGTAGGGGCTCGGAGGGTCCTCTTGCCGTTTTCGCCAGCGGGGACCTGGTGGTAGAGCAACTTCTGGACGTGGTCGATGGAGAGCAAGTGCTCACGGTACATGGAGATGATGATGGCGTTCCACACCTGCGAAACGAGCACCTTGGGCTTGTACTTGATCTCCATGTCGGCAGTAGCGAGCAGCTTAGCGTAGATACGCTTGGGCAGACGCTGGAAGATATCCGACCAGGGCGTCCAGATGGACAGGCCCATGTGGAACGACCAACCGATCGAGAAGACCGTGTTCCAGATGACGTACCACAGGAACGTGTCCAAGAAGAACAGACTGAGATCCATGATCGTCATGAAAGTCAAGGCAAAGGCGGGCTGGTTAGAGCAAAGCGCGGTGCCAAAGTACTTGTCGCTGCATCCTTGCACCTTCATGGTGATCATGACGGCCAGAGGATCACGGAACGAGAGGGTCAAGAAGAAGTACGATTCGGTAAGCTTGCATCCGAAGATAAGCACCCAAAGCAAGATCGAGATGGCACGGTGACTCTTGACGAGGGGAGCGTACGACGCCGTAAAGGTCTGGTTGGCCAAGTACTTGCGCGCCTTGCCAGCAACGCGGTCACCAAACATACGGCCCGAGGGAACAATCGAAAACAGTGCGGTGATGGCGCCAGCGACGGCCAAGTGCACGATGCTGATGATGTTGGCAAGGTTGCCCTTGCTGTTGAAGCCAAAGACGTAGACGGCAGGAGCAATCGTGAGACCAAGACAGATGGCAAGGAAGACCATGCGACGCATCAAGTGACTCGTGTTGTTCCAAGTGGTTGGAATGTACGAGAACTCAGCCATGGTGGCAGCGATCATGATGATGGTCGACACGGCACCACCAAGACCAGCTGCAGAGAGCGACTCGGCCGTGGTGGGATTGCGCGAACGGGCGTAAATCTTGGGAGCGTTGTAAGCAGTGTAGTAGAAGAAGACCGAGATGTGCAGGATCCAGATACGGTTGAAGTTGACCAGCAAGTGGAAGAAGGATCGCTTCTCCTTGTACGTCTTGAAGAAGACGTTTGACCAGTCAATCTTGTCAAACTTCATGAAACGCTGGCTGGGAGGGACGTCCACCAGGCGAGTCTTGTCGTTCAGGATAATACGGCCGATACCCTCGGGATACCAGAAGAGCTGGTTGACATCATCATATCCAATGATCTTGTCGTGATCCCTCTCCTTCTTGACGAACTTGCCATCAACGACCTCAAAGACCTGGTCTCGCAGGAAACGGTAAAGGGGTTTGACGACGGCTCGGAGGTAAAGACCTTCAGGAACGGGCTCCATACGGTTTTGGCACTCGGGCGAGCGGTAGTAGTCATCGGCACATTTGAAGATGAAACAGAGACACTCGGGCACGAAACGCACCTGACCACCTTCACCCCAGCAGAGGAGGTACAGCGCAACCTGTCGCAAGCGATCGTAATCGCTCATCTTGAGCATGGCGTCCCTCCATCGCTCCGAGGCCGTCTGAAGCGACTTGGCACTGGCAGTGTTGAGCTTGGCAGCGGCACTGATGGCCTTGCGGCCACGGCTAGCCATGCTCGCCGCACGGGCGAGACCGGGGTTCTGCACCTTGCCGATCGCGTCATCGAGGTCAAGCTGAGCAGCAAAGTACCACTTACGGTAGTTGGCGTGCTCGCCTCCGATGTAGTCTGCGTGGATGGTCATCAGAGCCTGCTGTGGTGTCATGCGACTGGAACGCGAATCGAGCATGATCATAAGGTGGTCGTACATGTTGCGCATGTTGTCGCGCTGGAAACCGAACTTGTTGGCAAGATCGATGAAGATGTCCTCGATCTCCTCCTTGGAGAGAGGAATGTTGTGCTCCGCAGTCCAGGCTGGGTAGGGTTCACGCTGACGGTAGCCGCCTGCACCGGCGTCATTGTATGGGCTTGAGATGCCCGAGGGAGCATAGGAGCCCTGGCCAAATTGGCTGCCAGGACCAGGGGTGTAGCCACGCTGAGCCGACTCGGTCGAGTAGGCATAGTTGTCCTTGTAGGCACCACCCTCGTATGAGTCGGCATCGTAGCCAGTGTTGGGAAGCAGATCGCCATCGGATCGCTCCGATGCATATGTCTCTCTGCGTTCAGGAAAGTAGCTGGCTTCGCTGTTCTGATCTTCGTGAAAGGCGGCGCCGGCGAAGGGATTGACTGGAGGCTGCTGCTGGGGCGGAAGACCTCCAGCACCATGTTGGGACGACATCCCTAAAAAGAATGAAGGGCTGTTGGAGGCGAGACTGGCGTTGTTGACAGCTGATCAACGTGTTCAGAGTCAGTTCGATGCTATCGAAAGAGTGGTAGTCGAGAGAAAGGACGGATCGAGCTGAAAGGGTGGAACCTATCGCCTGTCAGGGGGCATGCACGAGCCGATCAACGGAAGGTGACGCTGCTAACAGTAAAGTACGCCCTTTGGGTGTCGATACGATGACGAAAAGATGAAGATTATTTTGCGAGACGAGAGAATCGAGACGACCGAGCTGGCGAGAAGATCGAAGCGTATCGAACGATCAACGCTGTTGATGCAGAAAACAGCGGTCTGCCAAGAGTTGATGTGGTCTCTTGTCTCAACACGTCCTATCTGCTTGACCTCGGAAGCTGGATGGGGGTCGATGCAGCAAAGAGTCAAGGTGAGGAGCGGGAGTGGAGTGATGGTGAAGATCAGGATGGGACGATGCGCCGTCGATATCCAACCCAAACCAGACTAAACCACACTGATTGGCAATGGGTTTGGCTAGCAATGCTGCGCTGCGCTGTGTAGTGGGTTTGTAGCGGATTCACGTAGGGTTGGCCGAAGGTCAAGTCAGCGCAGAGCAGAGCAGAGCAGAGCAGAGCAGGGTAGCCAAGCCAAGCCAAGCCAGGCCAGGCCAAAGCGACAGACAGAGTGACAGCAAACGATGTATCTGCAGATCGCGCAGCTTCTGTTGCTTGGAGCGCGCAGGCAAAACAAAGGAGGCAGCAGCAGCAGAGGCAGAGACCACAGGCGAACGCACGATGGGCGGAGGCGCAGAAAAAAAGAGGGGTCCCGCTGACGAAACCGTTCAGGGGGCGGGAAACAGAATTGACTGCAGACAACCAGTGTGCTGCAGTCACAAAAGAAAACGAAAAGAAAGAAAAGAAAACACTGCGTGGTCTTTACGGCACAGCCAGCCCTCCTAAACAATCGGGAACATACGCCGAGCATGTTTGGGGTGAATGCCAGAGTACAGTAACAGGTTCGAGTCTGGGAGAAGAACGCAGCGCTGCAGCAGAGTTGGGCTAAACTGACGCAGGAAATGAAAAATTCAAATCCAAAGCGTTAGAGAAAAGATTTTAAAATGAATCAAACCCAAATTCGAGTGCGACGCCGCCCGCACAGCCTCTCGGTCCGTAGCGAGTTTTGTCAAGAGAGCGCGCGGAGTTGATAGCAATCTCGGGGCGTGCGTGCGGGACAGGTTGCAGAGCATGTGCATCGCAGCGCAGCGCACGAAATTGTCAAGTCTCGAAAGAATGCAGCATCAAGTACTACATTCTGTACACATTTGAATCGAAAGGAACTCCTGGAGCCACCACAAGCACAGTGTCCCGTAACCATCTTCTTCATTTTGATGGAAAGGGAATGTCGCATCAAGGAAAGAACCAAGGCAAGTACAATCTTCCAGCTTGGAGCAAAGAATTGTACCGCAGAGCACGACACATGATGGTTTGCCAGCGATGTTATTTTTTTTTTCTGTTCATTGGATCCACGACCGATGCGCATGCCATACTACTATACGGATGCATCAACCATTAGACACTCATCATATACTTAATTTACCTCGGTGGTGTCAGTACAGTTAGCAAGCTAACCCTCCATGCCGTTATTCTTGTAACTATTGTTTTTATTAATATTATTATAGGTAGTAGTGTGAAAACTTTCGGCCAGCGATCGACACGGAACCGCGTGCTTCTCCGAATGACACTGTCCTGCCGCCTCGTGTTGATCGCCTCGTGTTGATGGTTGTCCACCATCAAGTTTTCGCTTACGTCTGGTTGACCCCTTTTTTCCTATCCTACGAATTCCTTAAATCGAACCTCCGTGTTTTGAAATGGAGAACCACTCTGAAGAAGCTGGCCAGCCGACTTGATACTCCGCCCTCGTCACAATGCAGCATGGGAACAGGTCGACTGAACCGTCTCACGACTGCCGCTTGGACTCAAAAGGCCTACCATCGAACTATACACTGTTGCTGTGTTCATGTTTGTTGTGGTGAGGCCGTCGAAAGTGAGGTGCAGTTCGTAAAGCGTCAGGTTAGGCAGAGCCGCAGTTCCATGCGAAGAAGATCGCGCGTTCTGTATCTGCTGGAATTCAGGCCTACGCCGACAACCCAAAATGCGAAGGAAGAACCCTAGCTAATAATGCTGATCATTGCAAATCGGAGCACAGTAGAGTACAGGAAGTTACCGTGAAGTGTCGAGATGTCAGTCCATATTGAAGGTTCGTCCGCCCTGCTGAAAGATAACATCGGCGACACTCTGGCATAAAGGCTGAGCTAGAACCTTGAAATCCAGGTGCTAGCGGCAACACCATGGTTTTGAAACGATCCTCTCGCTATCAAGGTTTGTGAACGAGGTTTGAAAACCAACATGCCGACGCGGAAATCTCTAACTCGAAGTTCACGAGACGGGCAGGTTCGTTTACGGTAGAGTAAGAGTGGTGGATCGATAGGTCTTCCATTTGAGAGAGCTGACGCGACGCAAGGTCCACGCTCCAGCTTCTTCGGACTTACGCAGCACGGCATCTCGCTTTGTTCGAACCGACGGTCCGCCCCTGGCATATCAACGTGCCAAACCGAAGCAAGACTCTGCGGTGTGCTAGAGTGTGTGTTCCTAGATGATTGGCGCAGATTGTCGCCGTCAAGGTCAACGTAACACTGAATCAAGTCGAATCGTTACAAACCAAGATCGTACTTGGAGATTCAAGTCGGCCAAAGATGGGAAGATATCGATGTTGAGCCTCTTTCTTGACCTGGCGCGATCACACGCTTGCTTCCTGATCCGCTTTACGGTACAGACAGGTCAGTAGTCGATGCCTTACTTCGGGTCCTCCGATTGTTGGCCGGAGAAGCTATCAAGAGGGCTTGACAGTTTGCACCAGCCATCTTCGTCTGGATTGTGCAGAAGCTGTTGCGAAGAGTGTCCACTGGCCATCGCCCGACTCGCTTGACAACCTGTCATCAATTCAGTGGCTAAGGCGACGACAGATCGACGCTGCATATGACATGCGGATGTTGCAGCCGCGCAGCATAAGATGCCAGCGAGACATCCTTGTTTTTTTGTTTTTTTTTTTCCTATGTTGGCCCCAGAGGACTGGAATGAATTGCCGGACGCAATGTTTAGTGTAAAAGTGTGCATCTCTTTCGTCTGCTATGCCCTGCTGGCTCGGTCTACTGTATCTGGATTCTGTCTGGTTGCTTTCAGACAGGGCTTCTCGTGTTTGTTTCACCTGGAAGAACAGATCGACAGATCAGCACGTCGTTCTTCTTCTAGCCGAGCGGGACAAGAATGATCGACGAGGAACCTTTCGCGCCAGGTCATTCCAACTGCTCGGACATCCAGCTTGCCGGAGTATGTCCAGATTAGCTGTGGTGCCAGAAGCCTCCCCCCAAACGCTAGGCCGGACGGGTGCAGCACAAGGGATAGGATTATTCATGCTGAATCATTTCAGCCACGTTGGCATGTTAGACCCTTGGCGGTTCAACGTCGACGTATTTCTCGACCTCAATTTCCAACTTTGTTTTGTCTCCGAGTAAAATACCTACAGTTCATATTATTCGACGATCCGGATATGAAATTGGAGCTTTGACACCGAAAAGGAGAGAGGCCCTCGGCGTAACAAGTTGACCATACCATCGTTCAACAGTCACTCCAACATGAGACGATACAACTGCGACGACGGCACCGTAGACGCCGAAGCTCGGCGCGGTATGGGAGCAAGGTTCCTGGTGACAGTATGAGATGGATGCCAAGCAACTCGCTTTCGTCAGGCAGCAGCGCCAAGATCCTTGCCTTGGCCCGTCCCAAGCTTCTTCCTGCCTCCCGATCCGCACAAAAAACACCCGTGTCTACAGGCCATGTCAAGCTCGCTTCACTATGGCGAGATTCAAGGCAAGCCTAGATCTGTCTCACACGCCACCAACATCAATGCGAAACGTCACCAAAGCACCAACGAGTCTGACGATACAAACGCGGAGACGTCAGCCAGAACTGACGGATTCAATTCTGCCGGCGCGCGATAGCGAAATTATGTACTACTGTACGTTGTGTCAAACACGTTGACAAGGCACTGTAATGTGAGCCCTGGCCGATCCCTTTGGGAAAAGGCAGCATCTAAGAAGCCGAGGAGAGAACTGGGATTGGAGGATCGAATGGGTTGCCGCCTTGCAGTGTCTACTGGTATGATCGCAGATCGCAACTCAGCTCTTGGCTCGGCTTCAGCATCGTGTGATGTCAAAGGATCGCGTTGTTCTTCTCATGTCTTAAATCGAACAGATCCAAGCCGTCGTGCTGGTACTGGTGCATCGTCCCACGAGTTCATATGTGGCCACCCAACGAAGCACAAGCAACGCGTTACAGCAGCGTCATCCATTCGACCTTTGATTCGGTTCATCCGAAAGAGTCTCAACTATGCTCGTTCGATCATGGCATTGTGAATGTGCGCAACCAAACCCTGCCGAGACATGTCAAAGCGTAACGGCATACACTCTGCGCCCTGACACTGTCAAACACCCAAACAAAAGCCGGAAGGAAGCATGCTTCCCTCGCGCGTTGGTACAGAAAAAGAACGAAAGAACATCAGTTTTGGAACAAATTTTGCTGTGACAAAGCCCCTGTAGAGTATACACGACAGAAGCGCGATGCCGGTCTTAAGCGCTACAGAGCATCAGTTACGAATCCGGAAGCATGGTGCGGTTGCTTCTAGTGCATTTCATTTAGAGCTTGGTTGACATGCACTGTACTGTATAGTAAACAGCAGCAAGCAAGCAACAAGTGGCGTTTCATCCAACTCTCGAGCAGAACAGTGCCAGACACAAGCCACTGTCCGTCTACCCTGATCTAGCAAGACCAATTGTAGCACGTCTGGTGTCCAAGGCAGCGATAAAGACTGCTACAGTACCTTACTGCACTGCGACAATGTCTTGTTGAAATTCGGATCGCCCGACTCGGCTGATCTCGTGGTCTCTTTCTCTTGACAGTAATGCACAGTACAGCACAGCTGTAGCCTGATCCAGCGCGGTGAAACCGGCCGGCATGGATCCTGTGAAGATCGTTCTTTTCAATGATTGCTCAGCCTGGCGACTCTGTAGCTGAGATGTTGTAGATTCCCAAATCGGCTGCCTAAGCAAGCGGATTGGATAGGCGACACACACACCATCGTTCGGTTTGGTGTTGCTTTTCGATTTGCTGCAGTGTGGAGCGAAGCCATGCAGCGAAGCTTGGCGTGTCAAGAATCGATTGACATCGCGCAGTGCTTTGCCACTGCACCATGGGACCCCCCCCCTCTGAACACTGGCTGCATTCGCTTAGCCTCGCCTCCCTCGACGAAGGCTTGGCCAGCGCAGTCGAGTGTCGTCTGTCCAGCTTCCCGGAACCTCCGCCTCCAAAGTGTAGGCCTGCCATATTCGGACTACCGCATCCTTCGTTCGTGGGATCAGAGGCAGGAGGATTCATCGGCATAGCCGTCTGCAGCACCAACATCAGAAATAAGGTGGTTCCCATGCACTCTTGGCACTCGCTGAAAACACATTGCCCCCCTGGCTTCTCTTCCTTGCTGTGCCTTCCTCTGTGCGTAACACTGTCGCCGGCGTCCGTCCTAGAACCTGGAGCAACACCGCCCCTGCCCTACTGAGTTGACGGCCTCGCCGAGCATCAACATCAGGATCTGCCCTCCGCTCCTACCTATTCTGGCTTCTCCCTTTTCTCCTTTCTACCACTGCTTCCGCCTGGTTCACCAGCTCCATCTCGTCAACTTCATTCGTCCCTTCCCCTCGTCTCTTTGCTCTTACCATCGGTGCCATCACTGATCGAGCCTCGGTAAAGCAGCAATCATGGTTCGACGTTCTGCGCTTCAGCTAAGGCCTCTGGCCACCTTGATCACCCTGCTCGCCTTTGTGGCATGTCTGGCCCAGCCCTCGCGAGCCATCCCTCCTGTCACGCGCAACGGCAAATTCCTTTTCCAGGGCAACAACCGATTTTACATCAAGGGGCTTGCATATCAGGAGCCTGCACCTATCGCCGCCTCTACAGAAGCCAACGAAGAGAACGGTGGCTTCCCAGAGCCAGACAGCTTCACCGATACCCTCGCGCTTCCGGACGCATGCACGCGCGATGTTGCCAACTTTCAAGATCTCGGCATCAACACGGTCCGCGTTTACTCGGTCAATGCCAGTCTCAACCACGATGCCTGCATGGCCACCTTAAGCAATGCTGGCATCTACGTCATCCTCGATCTCGCTTTGCCCGGGGGTAACTCTATCAACCGTGCGGAACCCAGTTGGGATGTCGGACTGCTAGATCACTATGCCGGGACCGTCGACGCCTTTCTCAAGTACGACAATTTGCTTGCCTTCAACATCGCCAACGAGGTAGTCACGCAGGTTTCCAACACCGTCGCAGCCCCTTTCGTCAAGGCGGCGGTTCGAGACACCAAGGCCTATCTTCAGTCCAAAAAATCGAACGTGCTCGTCTCGTACTCATCCACCGACGGTCCCTCCGGTGCCAGCGAATGGAGAGAAATGATGGCCAATTACATGACCTGCGGCAGTGCAGCCGAGAGCGTAGATCTGTACGGTCTCAACTCGTACTCGTGGTGCGGCAACAGCTCATTCACTGGCTCGGGCTACGACACGTTGACCAATGATTTCAGCGCACTGCCCGTCCCCACCTATCTTTCCGAATTCGGCTGCGTCGACGGTGTCGGTACCGGCATGCGTCCATGGACGGAGGTGGCTGCGCTGTACTCGTCTCCCATGACCAGCACGTTTAGCGGTGGCGTCGCTTTCTCGTACTTCCCCCAGCAATCTGGCCTTGACTACGGTCTGGTGAATGTGACGGGCAACACGGTGACCAAGCGTGCTGATTGGAACAACCTCAAGAGGGAGTTTGCCGGCACTACTACGGCACCTACCACGGCACCAGCGGGTGCAGCAGCCCCGACGTACGCTACTTGCCAGGGGGGTACAACCAACTTCCTGGCATCGACAAACCTGCCACCGACACCGAGCCCGCAAATGTGCAACTGTCTCGAGACGAATGCGTTCAACTGTGTGCTGACACCTGCGGCCAAGAACACGCCGGCGTTTGTCGGTGCGCTCACGGGTCAAGCATGCACGTATCTGTCGCAACAAGGCGGTAACTGTGATCCGATCGTTGCCAACGGTCAGACGGGCGTGTATGGAAACTACTCAATGTGCAGTGCCGCGCAGAGGCTGGAGTGGGCCATGTCGCAGTACTTTGAGTTGACCGGTTTCAACGACCAGAGCTGCAATTTTGCAGGAAATGCCACCATCAAGTCGCCACCACCCCCTACGTCGGCGGAAGTGCTCGAGGCCTTCACGACTTGCCTCAACAGCAACCCCGTTGGCGTCTTTACCCCCAAGCCCGACAGCTCGCTATCAGCCACCAACAACTCGGCTTCTTCCGACTCGGCGCCCGCCAGCAACGCGTCCCAGCCCAAAGCCGACAACGCAGCAGCCAGAGCCTTGGGTGTTCAAGGTGCGCTTTTCGCCTCCCTGGCCTCCCTCCTGGCCGTCGCATCCTGGTCTCTCCTCTAAAAACCCTTTTCGCATTCCTTCTCTCGTCACGGACTTTCTTCACTCCTTTTGCTTGTGCTCAATTTGATTTGACGGTTCTCGCTGAATACACTGTTCGAACCACGGGATGGCTGTGAGAAAACGTTGTGTCCTTGTTTTCGAAACGGTGAGACTGGCTAGTTGGTGCCCCCCGTAGGAGTGGTTGTGGTGACCGAGGACGTGGTGAGACCGTTGCCCTTGCATGAGCTAAAGACGGGGAGGCAGCTGAGATACCTGCACCACGTGCACGCCTTTGTGGGGTCTGGAGAGTTGTAAAAGTTGCTCGCCAGGCCTGCGAAGAAGCCGATCAAAAGGCCAAGGGCGATGATCCTAAGCAACCACGTGACGATCCTATGCTGCTTGGTAGCATGGATCGAAGGCGCAAACAGCAGCCCACCGAGGAGGCCGACGCAGAAGCCGCCGATGTGCGAAAAGTTGTCCAAACCCGGAAGCAGGCCCAAAGCCAAGCCGAGAATGGCAAATCCAATCGACATGGCCAGCCTCATCTTGGCGCGGTATTCGTACTTCCAGTTGTAGCACAGGTCGACGAGCTCGACACTGATGCATGTATAGATGGCGCCGGAGGCGCCGAGCGCAGGCTGACCGATCAACCCAAAGTTGCCTCCCAACAGGTTGCCTCCGATGCCACCGGCAAAGTAGACGATCGAGTACGCGATCGAGCCGATCAGCTTCTCGATCTGCGCACACAGTGTGAGCTGGACGACGAGGTTGAAAAAGATGTGCACAAAGCCCGCGTGGAGGAAGATGGCCGTGATGAAGCGATAGCTCTGATTCGGGTTCGAGGCGTCGCTGAGCCCGCAGATTTGGGAAATCGGGCAGAGTTGGTCGGACGTGTAGAGGTTAGAGCTTGACGTCGAGTATTTGAGGCAGGGGAGCTGCTCAGACGTAGGAAGAGCAGGAACTTTGCGCATGCATGGCACAAAGCGAGCTCCAAAGGAGATGAAGAACTCGGCTGAGGGACCGATCATCGGATTGATGCTGGGTCGGGTCTGGATAGCCTGTCCAGTTTCGGCTTTAGCTTTGACCAATTCGATGATAAAGACCACAATGAGAGCCACAGCCACCACCCACGAGACGTAAGGCCACTTTTGGCGTCCAACACCCTGACGACGTCGTTCAATCTGATCCCGCAGCTTGTCTTCCCCAGACAGACCGCGGCCTCTCGATCTGGTGAACTTGCCAAGCAAGCCGCTCTTGGCCTCCTCATCGGCCATAGCCATGTGTTCACCGTCCATCTGGTTGCTCCAAAGTGCAGCGGAGCCTCGTTTCATCTGTTTGTCCTCATCTTCTTCATCTTCAGCATAACCCATGGGTCCCGCGTGGGCCCTGAAAGGTAGCTCTGACCCGCTCGTACCAAATTGGCCGTGATTGTAATCACGATCAGGTCCATGATTGTAGTAATGGCTCTCGTGGTCATAGCGATTGGGGTATTCTGCGGACTCTGAGTGGTACGCTACTGGAGTGTTGTGATCCGTGTACCGATCTTGGTGATGCTCCGCGTTTGAGCTTGGGGGATCAGTCTCTGTATTTCTGCCGATGCGGACATTGTAGCTGCTGATGCTATCACCTGGTGCCAGCGTGTCAGCTCTGTCGAGATCGGATGGCCCTCCAAGAGCACGATCTTTGGATGCATAGGGGTCGTGATGGAGGTAGGATTGGCGACTGGCCTTGTTGAGGCCATGGTCGGGAGGAGGTGCAGTGCTAAACGCTTCGTAGGGGTCTGTATATGCGGAAGGCGAGTCCGGGCTCAGTTCTGTCGCGGGAGGTGCAAGACGGTACGCGTTTGTGGTAGCGCCTACCCCTGTCGAGATGCGATCGTATGGCGGCGCCGGTCCGTGGGGAGCGAGCTTCTGTACATGTTCGTAGTCTGAGCCTCCGTAGGGCGATGGGTCCCACGCCGCGTCGTGATAGCTATGCTGTGCTGCGTCACCGTGATAGCGACTCATTATGTATTCGAAGGGACGGACGAAGCCGTCAAGCGAACGCCTGAGTCGGAAGCGTCGAGGGGGCGGCGTTGCTTACGGTGTCGATGGCTGTGGATGAAGAATGCTTTCGTGAGGACTGAGGTCGAGTTCTGACTGATTGTTACTACTTCAAGATATCGATGATCAAAGAGTTGGTTGAAAAGGGGATAAGCAAGGGAGGACGGAACAGCCGAAACCAGGGACGAGGGAGGGAGTTGCGCTGCGTCAATTTAAAGCGCAAGCGAGTGAGGTGTGGAAGTGTGAGTGTTGGTCTCTCCAACTGCTTCGCTGGAAATTTTCTCCACACCGTACGCTGCATTTTGCACTGACACAGCCCGATTGGAAATTTGGCTCACTTACTGTTGGTTGGCGCAACACCGCACGTCGAAGAAAGGTTCGGCTCGAACCATATAGGGGACCGGCCTCCTCCGGATGTCCACTCGTCTGGCGGATGAGTTGCGCCAAAAGGTGAGGTGCGTCGGACCCAGACCTGGGAAAGGAGGCTTTGGCAAGCGTATTATCCCTCTTCCGCTTCTCCCTGCAGTACTTTCCATGCTCAGAATGCAAGTTGGTGACGTCGGTTGCCTCATGCCTCATAACCAAGGATGCCGACGGTGGGTTCACTAGAGGGTTGGATCACAGATGACGGCGGCCTCGGATGCTAGGTTTTAGAACGTTGTTCAACGATGAAGCTGTCAGATGAAACATATCAGCTGGCGAGCAAAGCAGCATGGTTGCCCAATTTCGAGACATCGTACAATGTTTATCGACAAAACCTAACAGTCAAAATTCAAATCAAGACACTTGTGATGTGGAGCTTTAAGCTCAAAAGTGGAAGAAAGGCAGGCCGGGCACGGACGGCTGTCACAAATCTTGAAAAAGTGTCTAGACGAAAGGGTCCTTCTCATCAATCTGCGAACGCTACAACCGAGCCACGACCCTTTCTTCTTCCATCCCAGTGGTCGGCGAGGCAACATCTTGATCTGCCCCATCCATGCCAATGTCCTGATCGACTGCAACCTCATTGAAGTACCATATTTTGCCCAGCCAGGCTCACCTTGGCTATACACATCATGTCTACCTCTCAGACTTCCGCCCCAGCCTCGGCCCCGTCGTCGTCCGCTTCGAGGTCCTTAACAGCTTCGCGTCAGTCGAGTCCGCTTGCATCTCAGGACACTGAAAGTGACAATGAAGGGAAAGGAGTCCAGATGATCTTGCGTATCAAGCGCAAGAGAAATCAGGATCCTGTCGATGCTCTCATCATTCACCAAACCGAACGAAGACACAAACGTAGATCCATGGTGATCCCGAGCCCAGACCAAGACGAGAATGGCGCATCCAAGCAGCTCTCTTCGAATCAGTCTGCAGCTGCACAAACAAACCAGCGCGGTGTCTTCCGCTTAGCCGAGACCGTATCGCTTCAGTCCTTCTCCGATCCTGTTGCAGCTCGCAAGCTGCACCAACGCATCTCGGCTCTTAGCAGGGGAAGCCCAGCAGGACCAAGCACCAAGCCAATGCGCCCTTCCAAACTTGCGCAAAGCATGTCTTCTCCCTCGCTCAGTAAGGTGGCGCTGCAAGCTGGACAGACCCATGCTTCGTCCACAGACGACGAAGACCAGGATGAGGGCCTGCTGACCACGGGTGGTCACCGCTCATTCGGCAACTCGATTTCTTCGCTCCATCAATCCGCTGATGCTTCACCGCTAGCAACGCCAGCCCAAAGGATCAAAGCGCTCGCATCCGAGCAGATCGATAGAGACAGAGCCAATCGATCGAGGAGCGGTTCATCTGTTGGCATCCGCTTCAAGGTTGTCTCCAAGGACCATCAGGCCGGTGGAAAAGGACTCAGACGGACCGGAAGCTCAGCAAGTCTCAGAAAGATGCGTAGTAGCGCTGGATCAAGTCGTCAATGGCAGCCTCCTGCCGCACCGCCCGTGATCCGATCTAAGAAGCAAAAGGAAGCAGAGGCCATCTTCGGCCGCATCATCGATGCCGAGACCGAGTCTAGCGGTGCTTGCCAGTCCTTGCAGAATCGGGAACCACCAAGTAGACCGCAGACCAAGTCGATGGAGAAGGATGCGGCGATGGCAGATCTAGATGCTAAATTTGCCGAGATGCTAGGCGATTATCTCAGATCCAATGACATCGAACCCTCAGAAGACCTGGATCAGATTGCTCAAGGTGCATCTCAAGCAGCTGCGCATAGTCATATCGAGCCAGATACCGATCCAACCATCGAAACAGGCGACATTGACGACGACGACGACGACGACGACGAGGAGTACGTATACGATGTCTACTACCGCGACATGATGCCAACCAAAGCGGGGCCACAAGGAAGTGCTGAGACGGGCTTGCAACCAGCTCAAGTAGCCGGTCGAGGAAAAGGTGCTAGCGCGGCATACGCAGCCGTGCCTGACTCAATGGCGCTGCCCAGGGTGCTCGGTGGCGAGGTTGTACCTCCAGAGTCAGCTGCTCTGACGCAGACGTGTTTTCCCGGTCTCGACTTTGCTGTGCCCAACGCGGTGGTTGCGCACCTGGAGGGGTTCGAGGATAGCGACGACGCGCTCGAGCAAGCTGAAGAAGACGGATTCGAAAGCTATGACGAAGGAGAAGACGAAGACAGCAATGACGAAGGCTTCTACCGAAACGACTATCCGGAGCAAGAGCTGCCTGATGCAGATGAAGTCGACTTTGATTATGACGACGAACACGACTATGACGAGGACGAACACGATCAATACTGTGAGTGTTGCTAAGCGCAAACCTACTGTAGCCGGCCTTGGGTAGGGTGATGTTCGGGATACTGACTTCGCCGCCTTGCACTGACACTCGGCGCCTTGCATACTTTGCAGCGTTATCTGACGGCAGCTTCTGAAAGACAGCACACCGTCGCCTAGAGCCTGAGGGTTTATTTTGCCAGACTTGGAACGCATGCCCTTCGTCAGCTAATATCGGCTGCAGTTCTAGCAGCACACGAGCCTGTAGCGAGAGGTCTGAGCTGAGCGATTGCGACACCATGAGCCAAGTGTAGCCATTCACAGTTGCTAGAAGCTCTGCGTCACATTTGCACACAAACTGTGAATTCAAAGGTCCATGTCAAAGGTCTTTCGACCGCTTCTAGCGATCGGGGCTAGGAGAATGGATCTAATTAAGCGTTTTCATGAAAGGGAGCTAAACAGAATGAGAAGGGTCCCGTAGCCGAAGTCTGCAGGTAAGTCGCTGGGTCCATCTTTGACACTACACCACACTGGTGCCAAACCTACCATTATCTTCGAGATGGTGCGCTCTCGTTATCACACAGGGATCCGCTACCGAGATATTGGACAAGCAAGCGCCCGATAATCACCATACTGTTACCTCCGCCTGCCCCAGAAGCATTGCAATGCTGTACTTGTAGTGTCGAAAGTGCTTCGTCACGGTGAACAAAAGGCATGTGACCAAAGCAGATTGCAGTCGATCGACTCCCACTCTACTCACTCAACTCTGGTCTCGGTCGGAGAAAGAAAAAGGCTGTGCGGATGCAAGACGTCGTACGAGCTCGTGTACCCTTTTTGTCTCAATTTTTCCCAGGGTGTTTTGTATTGATGAATTCATGCGAGTGAACCAAATTCCTTGGATGATTACAAAATGCGTCAACGATGCTATTGCAACATGTCGCCTCTCTCTCTCTCACACAACACAATGCTCCCCTGACGGAAATGGGTGTATGCTGTCTACAGTACTGCACGTCGAGTTGCGTTGAATTTCCAATTGCCCCGCCAGACGGGTTGCCCGATTCTGCCCACCGTCAGCCCAATCGAGCACATCACAGTAGAGTACAGTAGAGCCCAGTAAAGTACAGGAGAGCACAGTAGAGTGCAGTAGTGCGGGTGCAGGTCTGTTGGCTGCATAGAATGCGGCAGTACTGTACGCACCATACACCTATGTAGCATTGTAGTTGCAGGCGAAAAAAAAAGGTAGCAGGCCCGCGCGCGGCTCGACTTGTTCTGTTCTGTACAGTACGGTGCTGTAGCCACAGTGTGAGTCGGCTTGCTTGGCTGGCCCTCCATGCTCCCGCACAATTGCGCGCGCGTCGCTTGGACACCAAGTCTATTCGGAAGCACCGTAAAGCCAAGCCCGCCTCGTTTCGGCTCGAGCCATTCACCCAAACGCTCGCCCCATCCGGACCCACCACACCGCCATTTCTTGGCTGTGCCTGTGCCCTTTGCTTTTGGCTTGACCTTGCCGTCTAGCCATCATCACTACAGCATCCTTTTCCGTTGCCACCACGCATCTTCCTCATCCCGTTCAACAGTGTGCAATCGCTCTTCCCACTCTTGACCGCCATCCAAATTCTGTGCCCATATACCCTCGCCATCTGCTGCGGTCATCCAGGCACGAGTTTTATCCGCTTTCCGCCACTTTTCACCCATCATCGACATTCGTTCCCTCACAAATCCCATCTCTTTTTGGTTCAGCAACTCCGCGCACTTCAATATCAGCTTTTGACCACCAGGAACAGAGCAGATCTTCGCCTCTTCCGGCTACGGACAAGCTTCACGGAAGTACGAGCTCCCCGACTGCACTATCTGAGCCTCCTTTCTCGCGAGGCAGGTCAGTTGCTCCTTCCAGTCAAGTTTAGAGCCTCTACTTGCAGCATCGCATAGCTTATTCCGTCTGCAAACCTCCTTGCTATTCTGCGTCTGGCCTTGGATCAACCGCCTCCGCTCCCCTTGCAAGCATAACAGCATCGCTGTTCACCGACCTCCACCTCCGCAGCACCAGTGCTCGGATTTCAGGTCAGCGTGCTTCTTTTTCCCATCTAGCGTACTTCACCGGCGCTCACAAGGTTGTCCTTCTCTCATCCTTTGAACAAGCTTCCATTTAAACCTGCATCCATCGCTTCGTTCCCTCACGACGTTCAGGTGTTTTGCAGAGTTTCTAGCCCATCATGAGTGGCAAGATGATGATCTACAAGTTGGTGGTTCTGGGAGACGGAGGTGTCGGAAAGACCGCCTTGACCATTCAGCTCTGTCTCAACCATTTCGTCGAAACCTACGACCCAACCATCGAGGATTCATATCGCAAGCAAACTGTCATCGACGACCAACCATGCATGCTCGAAGTGCTCGATACTGCCGGTCAGGAAGAATACACTGCGCTAAGAGATCAGTGGATTCGTGAGGGCGAGGGCTTTCTCCTGGTCTACTCGATCTCGGCGAGAGCAACCTTCGAGCGTGTCGAGCGATTCCGCAGTCAGATCTCGCGCGTCAAAGACCAAGAGCCACATACTGTCCCAATCATGCTCGTCGGGAATAAATGCGACAAGATTAACGAGCGCGAAGTCTCAAAGGAAGAGGGGCAAGCGCTTGCACACCGTCTCGGCTGCAAGTTTATCGAGTCCAGCGCAAAAACATGCGTCAACGTCGAGCGCGCCTACTATACCGTTGTCCGCATGATCCGCGAGCAACGTGAAGGCACCACGCCGCCAAAGAAGGAGAAGAAAAAGTCTCGCTGCAACATACTCTGATGATGGACGATCGATAGCACGCAACGACTCGGGATCGCCTCGACATCTTCTCAGCTTGCGTGGTTTTCCGCGGTCTGAGTGAGTTTTCTTCTCTGGCTGGCGAGTACGCAGCAAGCAGAGAGATTTTGGGCTTTTGCCTCTTTGTCGCGCGGGCAACTGGACTTTGGGTTGGCAGATTCACCGTCCGCCGACCTTTGGCAGGCCAGCGCGCAACCAGCAGATTAAGCGGGCCAGGTGGCTCGATGACTCGGGAGTTGATGGGCGAAGCTATGAGCACGTGCTGTAGCTGCGCGTGCAAAGCTTATTCAGCTTTTTCCCCCCTGTCCACTTCTGCCTTGGTTGTATCGCAGTTTCGCAACTTTCTCTCTTGCATCCCTCGCCATGTTTGATCCCGCAACCCTTCTGTCGCTTCCGTCCGCATCTGCTGCCATTGCTTCTATCACACGCCCACGAACACTTTGTCATATTCGCTCAGCTCTTTGCCACCTGCATTGGTCCCTGTCACTCTCTTTTGTCTTCTACTACATGTTGATACATTTCTTGACACACTTTTTCTATTGCGTTGATGAATTTGAGCTGTCTTTGTAACTTTTGCCCCCCTTTTTTTGTGCCTGGATGTGCGTTTGGCAGGAATCGGTTGGCACATTTCTCGAGATGTGATGAGCGTGTATGACAGATGTGAGAAGGGGAGAGAAGGATTGTTAGGCGGTGGTGGGGGATGGGGATGGGGAAGAATTTTTACGAGATTGGGCAGCTGTATCGGTGGAGGGGTGTTTTTTCCTGCAGTGGCGTTGGAGGTCACGTTTGTAGAAGTAGGAGTGGGAGCAGTTGGGGTGGGAGCAGTGGAAGGTGCGCATTCGCGGGATGGTGTGGATTTGGCGGTGTTCGGAGAGGTTGTGCGTGGAGGAGAAGGTTTTGCCACAGCCTGGGTAGGTGCAGCAGAGTGGCACGGAGGGGGTTGGGGTGCAGGTGTTGCTCGAGGAAGGGGATGGGGTGAGTGGGGGAGTGGGGGATTGTTCGGTTCTGATCGGTAGGTGCTGCGGTTGGACGGAGGTGTCCTTGGCGATGGTATGATTGCCTTGGCGCACAAGTGAAAGAGTGTTGTCCGGGGCAGTGTCGAAGGATTGGAATGAGGTGGACGAATCTTGAGTAAGAGGCCATGGTCCAGTTGGGAGAAGAGGATCAGCGCAGGTATTTGGCGGATAATTGTCGCAAGTCGTGTCCGAATCCACCAAGGAGCGCTGTGTAGGTTGAAGAGAGCACGTCTGGGCGCAAACGGAGCTCGTAACACCGGTCATGGGAGGACTGGCTTCCGTGAAGTCGAAGTCCACCATCCCAAACCAGTGATCGTAGGGTTCCTTCTTTGCGTCAAAGTCCTGAGCCAGTGGATCCGAGCCGAATGGTTCAAGCCTGATGCTTCGGTTAAAATCGCCGAAGCAAGCGCATTCGACCGTGAATGGAGACAACCGATCAACGGTTCCTGGTTCATCGATGACCATCATCGACCCAAATGGGGTTCGAACGCCAGTATGGATGTCGTTGTCGCTAGTTGACGGCATCATCGAATGGACCGATCGTGACCTACTCCCTAGCTCGCTTTGGCTGCTAGCCGCGAGGTCGAAATAATTGTTCGCGCCGCCAACTTCCTCGAAGCGTGCATCTCTCGTGCTTAGAAGCCCTGGATTAGCGAGTGGATCCAGCCGCATCCCGAGCGAACTGCCATAACAATTGCCCTCTTGAGTAGCCTTGATCTGCCTGAAAGTCTCTGCGAAACCGGACCTATCATTCTTCGCGCCTACATCGGGGTTGCCGTAGAATCGTTCGCTGACACCTGTATCGTATGGCGTGTTCGCCCCCCTAGCACCCGTATCCACCTCTGCGCCGATCATGCTTGCAAATTCATACCCGCCCTGAACCGAGTTCAAAGCCTGACTCGGCACTGTAGGTGGTCTTGGCAAGCCGTCATTATCGCACTTGGTGGGCGCACAAAAGGAAGGTGGAGTGTTGAGCGTCGCCAATTCTGGACGAGCCTCGCCGCTGCTCACGGGCAATTGGAGCGTGGCCAAAACCCTTCGAACGAGACTGGACGTGTTAAAGTCAGCCGCTGGCTCTTTATACCCATTCAAGCAGTCTCGACCACCCTCATAAGCGGACAAGGTGGAGGGATACCAATCGTGCGCATCTCGGGTTGGCTCGCAAGCCGGCCACATGGAAAAAAAAAAGAAAAAGAAAAAGAGTGCGAGATACCTGAGCTGAAATCGCCCCAGGATGAAAACGAGTGTGACACGGCTGCACGGCGAAAGGGACTTTGACGCGAATTGTTCACTGACTGCTGTAGAGATATATTAGAGCGAGGGAGGGAGGGAGGGAGGGAGGAAGGGAGGGCTTATGTATGGCGACAAGGGTATCCGCCGGATCAGCCGATTGTGTGTTTTGCACGAACAAGAGGTTGATTCGTGTTGACAATCTCGTGCGAGCTATTGCTACGCTGCTGTTGTGCCCCTTTGGTCTAATGTGTACTGTCTTGTGTCAGAAAGTGCGAATCTTGCCGATGAACAGACACATGCAGCAGAATTGCACCGTCCTAGGATGGGACTGTAGACTGACTCTATCCACCATGCTCGACGGCGAGCTTGCCAACCTCGACGGCGAGCTTGCCATATCGACTGCTATAATGCCATTATCGACTCGAATTGTGAAGGCATGACATACATTCTTAGCTTCCCGTAACACCAAGGTAAACTTTGAGCGCAAAATTCGATACCCCCCGAAACCTCAGATCGCCCCGAACCTCATACCGAATCAACCGTGTCACACCGAATCAACCGTGGCACACGGAATCCACCGAACCTCATTCCGAACCAACCGAGCCTCATACCGAATCAACCGAGCCTCCCGAATGATACCGTGAGGACCAACTGCCTCGGAATACCTGCTGGGTTAGAAGCACCATCACCAGCAAAAACACAAGCATAGGGTTGGATCTGCAACGAAATGAGACGTTCCCAGCAAGATGAGCACAGTGACAGCTGTTGGTTCCACAAACCCGACGACGGGTTTCTACACGCAACGTTGGGTTTGCACAATTCGCGGCGGGTTTTCTACACGCAATAATGGGTTTTCATTCCCGATGACGGCAAGGTTGGACTCACGCTCACGACAGAAAGCACCGATTTGATCCCGCTGTGATACGGCAGCCAAGTGAACACAAACGTCTGGTGGGGTTTAAAGCATATTTCTTAGCGCGAACATGAAGATTCGACAGAGATCCTCGTAAAATCAACGATGGCTAACCGTCTTTCTTCGTTGGAAAGACCCGGGGGGGGGGGGGGGGTGGTCGTGGGCATAGGGCGCGATCGATATCGGAGGAGCGTTACCGACATCGCGCTGACGAAGTCGTAGGACTGCTAACTACCGCGCTACCGGGTCCGTCGGAGCACCATCGCTGCCAACGAGTGCACCCGGGAGCCCGGGCGCTAGCTCGTCGCCGCGCGCCTGCCACGCAGACATCGCGCTGCCCGGGGAGCCAGCGCCCCGCCACGACGAGTCAGCGCCCGCCGCGCGGCGCTCGCCGGGGAGCCTTGATCTTGCCAGCTCGCGCATCTCCCGCGAGACCTAAAACCTTCCCGGACACCCCACGACGAAACCCTACGTTCTTCCCTGAACACTCACAACTTGGACGACCTTTTGTCAAAAAATACTGGCGACCTCGCACGACCTCGACGGTATTCTGTCAGAAAAGTACTGGCGACTTCGCATGTAGTTTCACTCACTCACGTTCGCTCCGAGCTCACGACCAACCTTGCCTACGCACAAGTGCAACACAGCTTGGTCCGTATAGACGAATCACTTGTTCCACTTGCCCTTTTTGAACCATCGCTGACCCCTAACGCGTCCGTCGGAAGCGCGACACTCAACCTCCCCTAATCCTTCATACGCAGACGTGTAAGCTCACCCGACAAAACCATCATACATGCATTGCACCCAACAATAAACACACACATCCACATTCACATTCACAATCACAATCCTCCTTACTTGCCAACTTGTGTGCCATTAACCCAACCCCAACCCGTGATGAATTACACCGTAGTCCTACCTTCGAGAATATCAAGTGCCTGGCGAAGTTGAATGCGGGCAGTTTCAAGATCCTCAAAGTCAACTGCGCTCGCTGCTCCCTTAGCCAACTTCTGCACGCGTGTCGACAGTCTCGCATCCAAGCTCTCCGGATACGCAGCCACAACAGCAGGCGCCGATGGTACGGATACAGGTTGAGGTTGAGTTGCCGTTGCCGAAATCACCCTTGTCACGGGCGGAGGTGCAACGATGAACGAGGGCGCAGACGGCACGTGCGCACCACCGACGCCTGGCGTAGGAGGCAGGCTCGGAGCAGTAGGCGAGCGTGGAGGGTTGATCCTTTCGATAGCCGGATGATCTTCCAGTGAGGAAGGCGGTTGTCCTGACGGAACCGACGGCAGTGCGGAGTGATCCGAAGGCACAGACGGCAGCATCGTATCAGACGCAGCGACGGACGGTACCTGATCGTTGGACGCATCAGTCGTTCCCCAGAAAGAAGCCGGCGCCGCACCAGGCCCAGCACCCTGCTCCAACCTTGGACTCGCTCCGCTGAAGTGTTGATGCGCACTGATCGGCGGCGTAGGGAAACCATCCCTCTGCGGTGGGGTCGGAAGCGGTCTTGGGCTAGACCCCGAGCCACGACCAGAGTTAAAGCTGCTGGAGCTCGGCATCTGAGGAGGCTCCGAGCTGTCCAGGTGTGCCGACGAGCTACGCGACATGTCTTGGTCTTGGACGGGATTGGTGCTGCTCTTCCACATTTCTTCAGCATCGAGCGATGCGCTACCGAGAGGATTCGGCTCGTTCCTCGAGGCTGGGGCGAGTGCAGCCTTTTGACTGGTAGAGCTGCCACCACAGGACATATCCTCGCTGCTTGCAGGGGCGAGGCCACTAGTGGCCTGGGTCGCATCTGTAGACTCCTCCTGCGCTCCCGCCGTCAGCTTGGCCATCTCACGAGCGAGATATTCTTCCTCCTCCTTACTCACTATCTCTGAAGGTCCCATCGCAGCTTCAACGCTGGCTACGTCCAGCTTCGGATCACCACATGCAGGGCCTGGTTGCGGCTTCCTACCCTCCTTAAACGCCTTGGCGATGTCGGCCGCCTTCCACTTTGCATACTTGATCTTCTCGTGCATCTCGGGTTCCAACGTCCCGAAGATCTTGAGAAGCTCGATGAACTGACCAGCAGCGAGAAACTTCTTTGCAGTGGCCCTCGTCGCCTTGCCCGACCGATCCTCGTTATCGGCACCAACAAACACCTTGAGTGCAAAGTTCTCCACGTAAGCAGAACTGGCGGCATCGTTGGTCACGGCATCGTTATCTCCCAATTTGGCTTTGAGGTCTTCGAGCGTATCCATCAGCGTGAGTAGATACATTTTGGCATCGTTCGCTTTGGCATCGCCAGAGATACCTAGCTGGGCTGCGTAGTAGCAGCACCAGTATGCGATCACTTTGTCGGCCGTGCGTAGCTCGTTGGCTCGCTGAACGAACGGCAGCACCACCTTGAGTTCGGCCGGAGGATTGGGGAGTGGCTCGTCCATACTGCCGAAGGGGGGGTCTGACAAAAGATATCGGATCCAATGCTAGCGCCCGGTGGGGTTTCGAAGAGGGGAGAGGAGATGATCGAGGGTGTAGCGAAGTTCCGAGTCTGGATGCGGATGGACGAATTTGACAGGATTCCAACATCGCTTGGACTGTGCGAGCGAGCATTTCGAGGTGATTTCCTGGATGGGCCTCCACACCTCGACAGACCCTGAGTTCCTGAGTCACAGTCGCGTGGCATCCGACTTCGAAAGGCTCAATTACTGCATGTTGCGGATCACTTTCTCAACGACACTCTTTGCGAACGGGAGCACGTAATCATTCTTCATATATAGGTACAAGATGAGACAGACCGAGAGAGAAAGAGAGAGAGAGAGAGAGAAAGAGAAAAGGAACACAGTGACACAGGAAACCAAGCGAGGATGAGTAGAAGCAATTGAGAGAGTAAGAAAGCGGAGGGAGGCATGGCAGTTTACGAGCTGATGCGACGCACAGTCTTGCGTTCACGCTCGCCGGCGGTCTTGACCACACCCTCGCTCTCCAGCGTACGAACGAGCTCGTACAAATCAGTCGGATCCACCGGCACCGACGACTGGTCGTTGAGCGCCTTGGCAAGATCCACATACCGAACCGCCTTTGTCGGCGCCGTCGATGACGGTCCCGACGGAGAGGTAGCCCTACCAGAGGTGCTGCCCATCTCGTCGAGCAGCTGCAGAAACTCGCGTCGTAGATCACCCGCGAGCTTGCGCTGGTGGTACGATCGACCCGTGTTGATAAGGTCCAAGTCGATCAGACCCGTTCGAGGGTCGGTGGCCGAAGATTTCGCTGCCTCGCGGATCAGACGCGCAGCTTCCTCGACATCAGCTACCACCACCTCGTCCGCGAAGCGCATGCGCGCATGTGCTTCCGAGAGTCGAATCATCGACTCGAGCTGTCGCGTAGTGGCAGTGATACGACGCTCAGCGTTGCGTGGATCTTCACCCACCTTTCGCAGCTCCACGTAGCGCGCCGCAAGCGCGTCCCCTGCCTCCTTGGTGATCACGGGCTGGATGCGGTTTCGTGCATACGAGATGTACGCCGTCAGCGTCTCGATCGGCAGCACGTCCTTGCCTCCCGTGTCTGGCTTGTCCTCCAGGTAAAGGCTCACAAGGTGGCGAGCGAGCCGACGATCGTTGGCCTCGTCGATCTTGTCGAGAACAAGGTAGACCAGGTCGAATCGACTGATGAGCGTGGGAGGCAAATCAATGTTCTTGGTGATCGGAAGGTTGACGTTGTAGCGCGAGCCTGTAGGGTTGGCAGCGGCCAGGATCGAGGCACGTGCATTCAGCGTCGTAATGATACCGGCCTTGGCGATACTGAGCGTTTGCTGCTCCATCACTTCGTGCAGGACACTGCGCGTAGCTTCCGACATCTTGTCGAATTCGTCGATACAGCAGACACCGCCATCGGACAGTACCAATGCACCGGACTCGAGCACAAGCTGTTTGGTGTCCGGATCACGCGTCACGTAAGCTGTAAGACCCACCGCGGACGAGCCCTTACCCGAGGCGTATACACCTCGCGGCGCGATCTTGTGAACATACTGGAGGATCTGACTCTTTGCGATACCGGGATCACCCACCATGAGCACATTAATGTCACCACGGTATCGAGGACCTCCACCCCCGCCGCCAGTGCTGATGGTCTTGTTGGTACCACCGAAGAGTTGAAGCAGGATACCCTTCTTGACGTCATCCATTTCGTAGATGCTGGGTGCCAAGCTGCGTGAAAGCACTTCGTAGACATCGGGACGATCAGCGATCGTGCGCAACTTGTCCTCGAGATCTTGGCTTTGAGGAACCTCCTCGTCGTCAGCGCCAGAGGCTTGGACCTCGACATCTTCGTCGTCTTCTTCACCACCGACACCGACAGCTTGGGCGCCGGGTCCAGCCGCCTGCTCGGATGCATCTCGCGTGGAAAGGTCCACACCGAGCCTCTTGCCGTTGGTGCGTTTGATGTGCAGGATATCGACAAACGTCTTGTACAGACTCTTGAGACTACGCTGGCGCGGGTTGACACGCACGGGGGTGCTTCGGAAGATACCAGTGATCTCGACGCGGTCACCTGGCTTGCTGACGTCGACCAACTCGTCGTAGGCACACATGCTGACAGTGTGAGGCGTCTGTCCATCGGGAACGACGTCCGGAGTCTCCTGGATGCGAACCACTTGACGGTCCGAGAACTCACAACGGTTGTGGATGAGTGACATGGAGCCTTGCAGGTTACACACCTGTCGTGGACATCGATCTGGCTCGGCGATGCGGCCTCGGTCGATCTCGACAGGAACAGTATGGTTGCACACGAGACAGCGGAAGAAGGCCTGCTTCATCTCGGGGATGATGGGCGTTGCACGAATGACGAGACCACGAACAGTGACGAGCTTGTCGATGTCGGAAGGGTTGAGTTCGCGCATGTTGATGGCATCGGCGCCGTAAGGACGCACCTTGTACAGCTTGGTCTCCATGAGCTCGATCTCGGCGAGACCCATGTCGCCGCCCATGCCCTCTCGTCCTTCCTTCTGATCTTCGTAGGCCATCTCGAGCATCTCGTCCTTGAGAACCTGGTCCATGATGGGCACCATTTCCTGCGGATAGCGGATGAGCTGCATCTTGAGCCTCTTTGAAGGAGGATATGCTTCGAGATCCGAGATGCGGAGGTTGAGGTTGGTCTGATCGGTGATCCTCATGCGACGAAGGTAGCCCTCGTATACGAGACGCTCGCCCTCAGCAGGATTGCCTGTGGCGGCAGGAGGAAGAGGCTGTCCAAGTTTCTTGGCGTGAGCCCACCTGTACTTGAGACGGAAGCCACGAAGGAAGGAGCGGAACATGTCCATCGTCTCACCGATCGAGACATTGGTACCCCAGATCACCTTGGACACACCATCCTGGCCGGTGGCTGCTGCATCGGATGTGGGTGTGTGCTGCGAGAAGCTGAGCGCATCACTGTGGCCATCATTGGCAGGCTGGCTGCCACCGAACACGGACGAAGCGCGAGCAGGAGCGCCTTCGATCTGACTCGAGGCATTGTCAGCGTTGTTGATGTTGCGATTTCGCCTGAGCAGCGATGGGGATGACAAAGCGACGGACGAGTGGATTTCTCCTCGACGTTGGTGACGCGGCGTGGTTCCGCCAGAACTAGGGAAAAAGAGAGGTTCATCGAGACGGCTGATGCCACTGCTGCTCGAAGGCAGGCGGTTTTCTGCGTTGGGGTTGCGGCGCGCAGAGGCGGTCGGTGTTCTCTGGCTTCTTGGTGTCCTGGCTGACGGTGACGATGTGGGGAAATGCAGGGGCGAGGAAGCTGCATACAGTGACGAGATGTAGAAAGGCAAGGCGAGATGGTCAACGCTGCATCCGGGTGAGTTTGGGATGTGCTTCTTGGATCAGACTTACCTGCAAGAGAGCTCGGGGGTGCTCTCACGCTCGATGCTTGGCTTTTGAGAGGACTGCTCGAGGGGAAAGCGAGTGGCGACGATGCACCTGTCTGGCTTCGATTGGAGATGGACGCTGGTGCGAGAGGTGTGCGTGACTCGGCATCACGCATCTCGATATCGCTGGTAGGTCCACCTGGAGTCGACATGGTTCTATGAGTTCAGGGCACCGTGTGCACCTTGCAAAGCGGGCTGGGTAGGTACCAAACGGTTTCCAGATCCAGTTGGTTGTTCGGGGTGAAGGGCGATGGCTGAGTGTCAACGCCTGATGTTGGATGTGGAGAAGAGGTTGTGGACGGAGGGACGGTGTCAAAGATATGCGTTGCTTTGCTTTGCTTTGCTTTGATTCGCTCTCGACTCGACTCGACTCGACTCGTTTTGCAGAGAAGCACAACAAAAGAGTGGAAGCGATGGGTGTTGGAGTGAGTGTGTGTGTGTGTGTTGCACACGCTTTTCGCAAACCAAGTCGGCGTGACACTCAGGCTGAGCTGCTTTCTTGCGTTTGCAAGCCAAGCGTGCTTTCGTGGTTTTCCGCTCGTCCAGTGCCTCAACCACTTTGATTTGCTTGCAAAGGCGACTACAGACAACACAGCTGCAGTGCCTTTTGTTGTTGGAAATTTTCTGCTCGCAACGCGGTTGGCGCGCCAAAGCTTCACAAATCCAGTAATAAAATGCTCGACGCGTAAATGGAAAGCCCAATTTACGCGACACGTCCCGAAACTCGCCTTCTTGCTTTCAACGCGCGCTCTTCACCAAACCTGGGCGGCGAGCAGACAAACCTGGAACAAGGAACGATTCACATTCAGGGAATGGTGTGCAACAATCACAACAATGATATTTTGGTTTAAGGGCGGGCTTAACATGATGGTTTATGCCAACAGTGCAACGGTCCAATTCAACGAAGGGTTCGGACACTGGAACCTCCAGAGCCATGTGATCCGAAGCCACCTGCCATCTTGGCGCCGACCTTGGCCGTCTCGGCGGGCTTCTCAAAGATCTTCCACAGCTTGAGCTCTTCGTCGTCACTCACCGTAGCCAGCACCTCGCCGTCGGGACTGAGGCTCGAATGCAACACACGCTTCTCGTGCGCTTCGATCTCGGCCACCTTTGTACCCGACGGATGCGACCAGATGTTGATCAGGCCTTTGCTCGACTCTGTAGTGCCGAGACCGTGGGTGGAGACGATCTCGCGGTAGTGCGGTGCCCAGTGCAACGAAGTGATCTGCGCACCCGTCGCGATCGTCATGGTTCGTGAATTCTGCGTCGTGTTCCAAAAGTGGATGTTGCGGTCGCTCGTACCTCCTCCCGTAGCCAACAGGCTCAAATTATGCGGACACCAAGCCAACGCCTTCAAAGATCGAAGCGTGAAATAAAGAGTGAAACAGGGTTAGCGGCTAGTCGAATCAGTGTTAGTTAGGGAGATGGTGAGAGGGTCCGACTTACCTTGACTGCTGCTTGGTGGTTCTCCTTTCGCATCTTAGCGACCGAGGTGCGGCGATCCCACACCTTGACCACATTGTCGTTGCCGCCCGAAGCCATCAGAGCACTGTCGGACCGCCACTCCATGCCGCATACCGGTCCGTGATGCGCCTTCTCCAACGTCCTCGTCACCGCGTCCCGCTGTCGAACGTCATACTCTCGGATGATACCGCTCTGGAAACCCGCATTCAGCGTTCCATCCGGCGCCCAAGCCGCGACATTGACCGACGCATGGTCAGCACCTCCATCGCCGCTCGGCTTCAACGTACGCATCCGCGTCGCGCTCTCCACATCCCAAATCTGCACGAACCCGCCTTCCAAACCAACAGCCAGGATATTACCATCTGCATCCCAACGCAATCCAGTAATCAGTCCTCCTCCGCCCACCTTCTCTGGCTGCGACGATGTATCGAGCAGCGCACTTGCATCACCTGTGTTACCATTCCAGATCCACACGCTGGTCTGTAGCGCCACTGCCACCATATTGGTCGACGACCAGTCCAGCAGGTTGTAGTAAAAGTCGCCCACCATGCTGGGTGCGTCCAAGGTCTTCTCCGCGGTCGTTGGGATTCGTCGCCGTCCGGCGCTCTGCAGACTGCTCGGTAAGTTCGACTTGGGCTTCGTCATCGCGTATCGACTTCGCACGTCCGGATTGGCCAACGAGCTTGGCGGTGCCGCAGAGAAGGACAGGATCCTCTGAGAGGCTTCGGAGGAGATCGAATCATCAAACAAGGAATGCCCATCGAGATCGGTGGGGTTGGCATTGGCTGCAGCGATGTTGGCAGCGATGTTGGGATCGGTGGCATCGCCAGACATCTGCGATCGGGTTGTATCGCCATCAGCATCCGTATGCGGGTGAGAAGTCGTGGATCGCTTCAGCTCTCGGTTCGGGATATAGCGGTCGCCGCGCTGTTCCATTTCATCCATACATAACAGTAGAGAGGCTGGTGTCAATACGTCTTGTCTAAAAGCGTCGTTCGTTGTAGTTGGTTTCTACTTACAGAAATACTGGCTGCTACCTTTGGCTTCAATGCCTTGTCTGGACCTTGCCAGTCCCTTGTGATGCCGACCTTGAGATCGGCGGAAGAAACAGGCACCGAGTCGAGACAGTCTTTCCTCGATGAAGCAAGCCTACCCACTCCGGACTTGATGGAATTTCCTTTCGTGGGCGAAGTGCCGAGCTTCATGTCGCGCAGATTTGCAGAGACATCCTTAAGTGGTGAGCTCATGGTGTCGGATACAGTTGTTTCGTGTGGCCTATACCTTGTCGTCGAAGATGCTGTCAGAACGGCCGTGGGATCTGTCCGAAATCACTCTGCTGTTTTCTTGAGGCTACTGAGCTAGCCCAACTATCGAGGCGTAACAGTGAATAGCAGGCAGCAGTATGTGTCCTGTTGATGGTTCAATGCAAAGTCGTAGCGATGGTGATGAAGTGGTGGTGGATGATAGCTTTCTCGGCATCATCCAATCCTGCAAGAGGTTACTGTACTGAACACTGGAGCTGCACGTCCATCAAATTTCTACGGCCTGTCAAGAAAGCGGCAGCAGCAGCAGCAGCAGCAGCAGAGCAACACTTACCGCGACCTGATCGTCACGTGCTATTTCACTCCCCATTTGAATCTAACAATTTGGAAAAATGGCTAATCTCATCTTGGAACCTTCTCAAACTGCATACAGACATCCAACTGCACGAACGGCAAGATCTCGAGAGTCGACATAGCCCTTCGAATCTTAAGAAACCCGACGTGAATGCCTTTGATTTGCGTCAGAGCATACTAGACACTATAACGTATGAATTTGCTAGCCTTGGCGCGGCGCAGTGGCTCCAAGAGGATGGCCGGGAGAAGGCTGAGGGTGCATCTGCCGACCTGCATAGCTGAGTCCGCCTGCTGGACTTGCAAACGCATACGAGGCGTTCGGTCCCGGTACCAAGCGCTGAGACTGGGGCGTCATCGTCATGGCGGGTCCCTGCATGGGTCCTGGGTGCATGGGGTGACGCGGTTGAGGTGAAGCTGAGGCATGCATACCTGGTCGCATCGTCGGTGAAGCCATGTCTCCTCTCGATGGATCGCGCGCCAAGCCTGGTCGGGGCCCATAACTGGACCGCGGCACCGCGTTGGGCTGCTCTCCAGCTACGCCTGCTGCTCGGATGGGGTCAACATCGTGACGATCATTCTTGTGATCATACGTACGACTCGCCGCGAAACGCTCCAGAACGCCGGTGCCACGATCCTCTGTTTGCAGCGTACCTGGCCCGGTCCTTCGAACGGACTTCTTGGATCGGCTGCTATCTGTCAGACGAATGGTGACATCGTCGCGAAGAACCAGAGGTGTCTCGGAAGAGACAGTGCCGTTCTTGTTGACCTTGACTACATTTGCATCCAGAGCTCCCCAGAAGCTGTCACGAACATCGCCGAGAAGACCCGGATCGATGGCACCACTGCTCGCAGAGAAGGCGCGCAGCTTACTGGCCTCGGGCACAACACTCTCGACAGCGTCGGAGGTGAGATCGACGGCACGTGGCTGTAGTGCCACGAGCGAACTGAGAGATTCGAGTAGCAGAGCCGCCGTCGCCTCTTCCTCTGCGCTTGGTGCCTCGTCCTCGGCAGCGAGGCTCGTCTTGCGACTAGAGACTTTGGGAGCGTACGAGCGGCGAAGTCTTGCCCATTGGAACTCTTGCAGCCTGTGCAGGAGCATCATGTTGAAACGCAGATGCGAAGTGACGAGCTCGTCCTGACTGAGCCTCTCCAAGCTTTGGTGCACCTCCTGCTCGTTGACGCCGCCGACCAAGCTGCTTAGCAATGCTGCAACTTGGTCACTTTGCGGGTCGGACATAGTTGTGTCAGCCGCAACATCTGAATCGGGCTTCACCTTGGAAGCAATGCTGCCAGAAGGAGCTGCCGATCCGTCTGCGTACGGTGGCTCCGTCATTGTTACGTCGATCTCGTCTTCGTCCTCTTCCGTCAGTGCTTGCTGTTGGAAAGGCAATTCTCCCCACGACAAGGAGAGTGCACGTCGTGCCTGGGTCGAGCTGCGATGGAGTGCGCTGCTGGTTGCATAGCTGAGGGAAGCCGAAGAAGAGTCGTAGGTTGGGGCGAAAGAGGCGTAGTTGCCATAGTTGAGGAAAGTGACGGGTTGCGGTCTGGCATGCTGCTGCGACGTCGTTCGTTTCGAGTCCGGGCGGTGTCGAGGGCCGATCTTTCCTAGCCTTTGCCCAAGTGTTGGAGTAGGCACAAGACCTTGGCGCTTGAGTGCACGCATCTGCGCTTCGGACTGGGCGCTGATTTGCACGATGTCGGCCTGAGCTGGATCGAGTTGGGCAAGCTGGGAGCGGTCAAGCGCGATGGCTTTGGTGAAGTAGTCGCCTCGAGGGAGACGCATGTGAAGAGCATATCTGTTGGCGGACTCTTCGTCGACTGGTAATCGGACGGGCCGCACCTTGATGGCTTCGACGTCCTCGTCGTCGGAATGAGCCGTTGCCCTTGTCTTGTGTGCGTTCCTCGCTTCCAAGAGGCGAGCTCGCTCCTCAACACTGGATGCCAGAAGCTGTCCCCTGAGTGGCTCAGTGCTCGAATCCACTTGCCGTAGTCGTGCTGCTAGCTGATCCACAAGTCCCATGACCAGCGTCAGGCTGGAAACCTTGGCCACGTCCGTAGCCGCGCCTTCGCCTTGAGCTGCTCGATGGCTGGGACCTGCCTGGACGAACTGGGCCACATCGGATTTGGCGAGAAGCGGTTCGCGAATGCTATGTAGCCGTGCCTTGATATGCCGCAACGGTGTGCCAGGCCGCAAGAGGTCTTCGAGGCCGCTGAGGGAATTGGCGGGTGCGCTGTGCGTATTTGATCTACCCTGGTCGCTTGATTGCTGTGTGTCGGACAGCAGCTGCGCAGCGTCGAGGCAAGTGATGATTGTGGTGAGCTTGTTTGCATCCTCTTGGCTCAATACGAGCTCGTCCGCCTTTTGAGCGGCTATGTCAAAGTCGAGGTTTGCCGATAGCTGGACGGCATGGCTGGAGCCGGGCAGGCCAAGAAGGGCCTGAAGCTGTTTCGGAAGTTGTGGCTTTCCTGGCGTCGAACTTTGCGCTGCTTGGCCATCGGTATTTGGGTCGGATGCTGCATTTGGCATCTGCTCGTCAGCTCCATTACTGGCGACGGAGGATTCTGGCATCTCATCGCCGCGCTTGCGCTTGCGGTCGACTTTAGTTGGAGAAGGTGTGGGCGAGATGCCAAATGGCTCTGGGGTGGTGGCTGTGGGATCAGCGTTCCTGCTGCCTCTGGTTGATCTACGCAATGGAGAAGCCATGGCGGGGAATGTGTGATGATGGGCGCGCCGAAACGGTAGCGCAACCCGAAGGTGGATATCCGACCGTCGCGTCAGTGGTGTCGGGCAAGAATGCCGATGATGCGATGGCCAACGTGCGACAAAACAGTGGAAGGGAGCGAACCAATCCACAACCTTTTCTGGCGGCGGAAGAAAGCAAAAGCGAAAGCGAGCTGCGAAGCTAGTACGCGTGCAGAAGTGGAGCGCGTATGTTGAAAATGGGTGTTGTCGTCGACGCGGACAAAAATCGGTCGGGGGCTATGGTCTTGCCGATACTTGTGGTCAGATTGAAAAATGAAGAACTGCTGAAGGGGTGCGGAGAAGGGGGGGGGGGACGGAGTGGGACAGAGGGAGACGAAAGGAGTGGTTGGTTGGTTAGGTGGAAAGGTGAAAGACGATGGGATTGACCGGATGGCTGATAGGTTAGCAAGCCAAAACCGTACTGTAGGTGACAAGCTGCATGTGCAGACGAAGCGCCAGCCTGCCTGGGTTTCGACTCGGAAGAAGGGTCGCCCTCACTCAGATTAATTAAAGCCAAAAAAAAGCGCGTTTCTGCCCGACTCGCCATTTCCATCCAGAAAAAAAAAAAAAAAAAAAAAAAAAAAAAGAAAAAGAACAAAAAGCGCAAATTGGGTTTGAAAAGCGCGCCGCGCGCTGCTGCCTGCTAGTTAGTGCCGTCTCGTTTCGTTTCGTTGTTGAGCAGCCCAGCCCAGCCCGATCCCTGAGATGCACATGCTTCCACTCATCAATGCTGGGACGTCGCACTCCAGCTAGCATACACGAGACCGGCTTCAGCCTAGGGTTAGAGGTCTTTTACTTGCCTTGAATTCAGACATAGGCTCGCGGTGGAACAAAATGGCCATCGATGAGGGCCGACTTTGGTCTTGCAGCAAGTCGCGTAACCTATTTCATATCCTGACCCGCTCCGTGGTGGGTGGGATTGCATCGACAAGAGCTTATCCTGTAGTCTTGCGCCCTCCGACCCTCCTCCGTTGTTGTTTCAATATACATCATACCGTAGTGACTTCGCTATGTTGGAGAGCGCAAGGAAAGCGCAGAGCCTTGGGGTTCAGGACCCAGCCAGCAATGTTAATGCAAAGCGACGTTCTGTACGCGATTGCAACACTCGAGCTGCCATTTTCCGTCGACTCGAAAGTGAGTGACCCTGCTGGTGGGAGGAACGTGTGCCATAGTTTCAGGTATTGCCAATGCTGAGCTAGACGGGAAAAGCTGATGGCTTCGGTCAAGTCACGAGAGCTTCAAGTTGAGCTGTTCTGGTCAAACCTGCTCAACACGGCGAGTGCGGGTGGACCTATTCTATGCAGACGCTGCTGCATCGCAAAGGAACACGCTTTCGCCCTTGTTGTCACTGCTGTATGTGGGCGATGTAGAATCCGAGCGGTCAATGGGTCCAATCTGAGCGGTGTAGAACATGCTTTGCGGGGCCAGCAGAGCTTTTTGAACACGGCAAAGAAGGTGATCAGCCTGTTGACGCAAGGCGACGGCGTGGCAAAGTCAATTCATCCCCCCCCAAAAAAAAAGACGCTGTCATGCACTCACTTTGACGCAAGCTCGGCACTCGCATGTGATGTCGGAAGCAGACTCCATAGGCTCTCTGCTCTGCGCACAGCCTAAGTATGATAAGCTCAACCATGTCGCATAGAATCATCGGCACATCCGTGGAAAGCTCTCTCC
Source organism: Anthracocystis setariae (assembly GCA_928724745.1). Taxonomy (NCBI): domain Eukaryota; kingdom Fungi; phylum Basidiomycota; class Ustilaginomycetes; order Ustilaginales; family Ustilaginaceae; genus Anthracocystis; species Anthracocystis setariae. The sequence goes on along the minus strand of CAKMXJ010000002.1, from coordinate 935,647 downwards.
AAATCGGTGCACTGACCACACACTGTACTGAGACAATGTCCTGTCGAGTGCGTGCTTGAGTGCCAGCCAGTATCGAAGACTTGCGTCAAAGGTCTTGTCAAGGACCCACCATTCTATACTGTAGCGCCTATATGTCGTTGCACGTCCAATCTCCAGCGCTCAGCAGTCGCCAGGTCACATACTATAAAGTCAGACCATGCCGCATCAAGCCAATCCCCCCCCCCCCCCCTTTCGTTTTGTTTGCTTCGTACCTGTTTATTTCATATCATCCATCTCCGCAGTCGTTGAAAGCCTGCTATCCTTTCCGTCCCGCTCCATCGCTGCATCGACTCCCCAAGCTTTGTTTCGGATCCTATCATTATCTGTTCCGCATCCCATCGTAAGTCTCAATGCCTTCAAGCCGTCTACGGCACACAACAGCATTGCTTGCTGAGCAACGCACTGACATATAAGCTCTGTTGAAGTTTGTCAAAAGTCTCTTCACTCCATCCCTACATCAATTTTGTTTCACTCCAACTGAGATCCCCCACAAGGAGTCTCGAGGGCAAGCGACCGTTAGCTCAAGTCAAGCCTGTCCTGATCTGTGATCGCGGTTCAACTTGCCATGGAGACAGCCTCCAAAGTGTTTCGCCACACTCGCGTCCCTACTGAACAACCCGATGTTAGCCTTCGCCGTCATGAGGTGCTTCCCAACCCCACTGCCCTGAGCTCTCCCGCTCCGGCAGCTTGCTCTACGCGGATTCGGAGCGCCGACAATCATTGTGCTGACTACAATCTTTACGATGAACTCGAAAGACAGCTCGGTCGATTCGGATTCCAAGAGTCGACGGATACCCTTACTCCAGCTCACGGACGGTCATCGTCATGGCTCTTGCCTAACAACAAAGAAGATAAGGGAAAAGGATTGCTTGCATCCTCGACCGAACCGCAGGGCTCGACTCAATACGACTTGGGAAAGACAAAACCGGTTTCCGCCGCCATCGACTGTTACGATGCTCCCTGTGTCGATCGCACCACTATGAAGGGCACTTGTTTTGCCTGGGAGTTCACTCCCGATTGGTCGCCAGGTAAGGATCGAGCGATCACAGTCCAAGCATCCCGAACCTCGCTGCAGGGCGATCCTTGTGCTACCTTGCGTGCCAGCCCCACCTCGGACAGCCTCCCTGGCTCAGATACCGAATCGTCCGCACCTTCCAGCTACGACCGCGCGCTCTCGCTCAGTCCGATCGCCAAACCATCTGCTCACTTCCCTCCGCTCCCTGATCCCAAAACGCTCGCGGATCTTGGCTTTTACGACGCGCGCGAACGCTTCGCGTCGAAGCTGACCCCGGAGCGGAGCCAGACACATTTCATCTGCACTTCTGGAACGGATCGGACTTCAACGACGCACGATACCACGTCGAGACTTCTGTCGGCTACGTCTGCGCAATCGGTGCTTGTGAACCAGTTGCAGGATTGTCACAGTTGGCAGAGTAACCATGCGCATACGTCGATGAGTTTCACCCACATCCGCGACCTCATGCCTGCTGGCAGCAAGCTTACGCAGCTGAGACAGTGGAGGAATTTGAGTGTGCCCGAGGGACCCTCGCCCAAGAATCGAAAGGTGGAGCTGTACAAGACCGAGATCTGTCGCAATTGGGAAGAGCTAGGTGCATGTGAATATGGAGGGTAAGTGTTAAGTATCTGTACATTGTTGCTAGGGTTGGATGCTGACATGGAGGTTGCATGGGTGTGGGTTTCGAAAGTCGGTGTCAATTTGCACATGGTGAGGAAGAGTTGCGTTTCGTTGCTCGCGATCCCAGATGGAAGACCAAACCATGCAGATCCTTCGCACTGTAAGTCTCACTTTGATCCATGGTAGCGAAGAGGATGAGGCTGACGTGTCCAACTGGTGCGATCTGCTTTTCTCTCTTCAAGATACGGAAGTTGCCCTTATGCCAAACGATGCTGGTAAGTTCACCGTCGTAATCAAGCCCCATGCGTTTCGTCAGTCTCACTCACAACTGACCCCAGCTTCTGCGCCGTCTGTTCTGTCACTCCAGTTTCCGTCACGATCAAGGCAGCAGCAACAACGTTGGAAAAGCTTCATCCACCCAGTCCAGAGGCTCACTGCTTCAGAGAGTCGGCTTAATGCCCGGTCACAACGCAGCTACTCACCACTCCACACAGAACAGAGCCGCAGTCAACCAATCACCCTTCTTCTAAATCCACCCCAGCAAGTGTAACAACAACCCCCGCTCGGCAACAGGATGCCCAAGTTTCGCTGCCGAATGGCCAACAAAAGAACCAGAATCGCTGGACAAAGGCCAAAGAGAAATGACAAAAATATCAATTGAAACGTGCGCGGGTATGTGATGATGATGCTGTGAGCGACGAAATGGTTTTTCAAGATCAGTGTTGGGTCTGGGTGGTTTGGTCTCGCACCACGGGAGTCGCGCGAGGGTAGACGTACTTTTCGTTGTACTCGGTCAACACAGCAGCCTGGACGACACCCTTGTCCTTGACGAGCTGCTGATACTGGTGCAGGATGAGATGCACTGGGGCTGAGACTGCAACCAAGAGAAAGACGAATAGGATCCAAGAAGATGGACGCATGTGGATGAGGGCGGCCGCCGGGTAGATGAGCGCATGCGCTGGTGAAAAGGTGGCGAAAAGGTTGGCGGTGTAGGGAGTTGGATCCCACATCAAGAGCTGACGGATGCCGTGTTTTGAGTGGATGCTTGAGCTCGTTGTTTCGTACGACTTGGGCTGCGAGTAGAACTTGTAAGCTCGTCGTTTGGTGAAAAAGATGTATGCGTTGGCACAGCTCGTGACGAAGATGGCGAGGAAGATGGTGGTAGATGCGAATCGGAAGAAGCGGTCGGATGCGTGGTGGACAGCACTTTTACGAGCATGTCGTTTGAGCGCATCGGCCATGGCAAACTCATCGCCGGAATGATTGACGAGGTATTGGTAGGCGATGGCCGGATTCTGTGCTCGTCGATGGGCTGGCTTGTTCATGAGCCAAGATCCGAGGCTAGAGTCAGGGGAGACGAGGAGGGCCAGCAAGGCGAGAGCATGAAGCGCGACGCCAAGAATGTTGCCGGCTTGATCCGCAAACAGCTGCTCTTCGAGATCGAGGATGTACGAGGTGAAGCGGAAGTAGGTATCTATGGGCCATTGCTGGACACGCTCTAGGAAGGGGCGTTTGCGCACCAAGCGCTTTCGCTTGGTCTGCTCATTGTTGGGGAGAGCTGTTGGATACCAAGATTCGCGCGGCTGGGGAGTAGCTGCGCCAGATTGCGGATCGCTTCCGCCATCTTGGCCGACTGCTGTATCTTGAACAAGCACGGAACTCGACGAGCTGTGTGAGAGAGCACCATGACTTCGGACTAGGGGGGACGAGGTGGCGTGCAACGATGAGGGCGTGCCTCGTCTTAGTGAAGGTGAGTTGGATCCAATGGCAGAAGCTCTGTATAGTGGCGACTCGACAAGGCTTGCACGACCTCTAGAGGTACGAGAAGCTCGCCAACCAGGCTGGCCGAACGCGACGCCCTTGCGATAGGCGGGCGAGCCGGGAGAAGGGAGCGGCGAGGACGGGTAGCTGGCCATGGTCGCACGTGTGCTGAAGGTGCTTCCGTCGTCTTGATAGTGGATGAAGCTCGTCGCTATGGTGGACTTATTAATAGGAGTAGTGAAGCGCAGCTGAGTGGATGTGCAACGTGATGTCAGAGCAAGTCACAAGTGGCTGTCAAGGGTCCACGCAATTCTAACACTCTTCCAAACATCACACAAACGCAGCCACGCGTCCAGCCAAACTTCTTTCCATGTTGCTTCTGTGACTCTCACACTCTCAAAACCTTTCTCAGTAGTGTAGTTGTCTCTCCACGTGATGATGAAATCTAATAATTGTGCGGCCAATTTTTTTTTCTTTCTCCTTTTCTTTCTCAAGACTGGCTGGAACAGAAGGGAAAAAAAAAAGGTACAAGAGTTCGGATGGTACAGCCCAACTCTTCCTTCCTCTCTTCGAACAAAAATCCAAGAAGGTGAGTAACCCCAAGGTCGACCGACGTACGCTGGAATGAGCCATATTGGGAATGATTTGCAAAGATGAAACTCATACTGATCGCCATCGCTTTCGCAACATCCTTGGCATTTACCGCCAATCACAGACACAAAAGTTCGAGCTTGGACTTTTTCTCCGTGCCAAGTTCGCGTTCCCGTCTTCAAGAGAAACAGAAGGAGTTGGCTCAAGCCTTGCCTTCGATCGTGCCTGCTCCTCGTGGTAGGTGCGATGGGTCGCTGCATCTGCTGATCCCGGCGAGGCGCGCAACCACCGCATTCGTTTTTACGATGTCTACATGATGGCCCGAGGATGGCGATGGTGAGTCTCTTCGTGAGACTCCCGACGCAAATCGTCCCAGGATCTAGGCCATCGTGGAGGTGGCTCGCGTCGTTTGCAAGTCGGCAGCGCTCTCGACCGACATCCTTTGCCATCCATTCACCATTTTCGCTCCAGCTCGATGAGGTTTTCGCCAGGTAAGTTGTTCTGTTTCGCCGCACCTTGCCTCGCTCGTCTCATCTAACTTTGCGTTGCATATGCTGTCCCGCTGCAAGTAGGCGAGGACAGCTACGAGGTTGAGAGGTAAGTTTCTTTCCCCTTGCCAAGCACTTGATCGAGATACACAGACGAAGCGACACGCTGGCAAGGAACGATGCACAGCGACGATGAGCAACCAGTGTCGCCCCAGACTGCAACTATATTGAAGAGTGACTATAGCATACAGCCAAACATGCATCACTGAGCTGTCATCGTTCCTCTTGCCCCTCTCAAGCCGTCGATTCGCTCGGTCGTGTCTCGTCCGGACTTGTTTGACACCAAACGTTCATGCAACTGACAGCCTTGCTTGGCCTTTTCGTCGTTCAATGCACATTCTAGCATCTACTGTCCCCCCAACTTGCAATAATACCTTTAACTGCCCTGTGATGATGCATACGTGCAATCTTGTCGTTTGTCGTTGGATGAGATTTTGAGAATAGAGGATGACGTGAGCACTTGACAAAGAATGTTAGACCAACGTAAAGTGACAGCTCCCTCAGTGGTGAAACGATTGAAAGTCAAGAAGAGCTCTAAAGGTGCCTGACTAGAGTCGCTTGCTGAAAGGAGAATTCACAATCAGTTGCAGGCAGGGTTGAATAGCAGATGCGCGTGAGCTTGGTCGAAGCGGCGGTTGAGCCCAAACTACAGAGTAATAATGGCGCGCGTGCAGAGAGCAATCACTACACTGAATGTTGGACTGCTGATTTGCTGGCTAAAAAAGCTAGGCCGCCAGCCTTTGTGCTAAGTTGGGCTAAGGCAATAAATAATTTCGATGGCATCGGGGGGCGGGGAGCACGCAGCGAAATGGATTGCGCACAGTGGCTGCATGAGCGCCTCAAAAAAAGCAGGCCAGCCAGCCAGCCAGCCAGTCAGTCAGTCAGTCCTTGGAAAGAGAGAGAGCCAGCTAGCCAACCAGCCACTTACACTCGGAAGCTGGTGCACTGTCAACCCTCAATTACTTATTAGAGCCAAATTCTGCAAGTTGGAGCAAAGCCGGACTTGATCTCATTCCATAACATCCTCCTTCCTGACCTCGACTGCCCACATCAACATCGATCTCTTCGTACATACAACCTTGCAACAAGCGATCGTCTACTCCAAGCTTTGCAAGCTGCAATCCTGTCATACTCGATCCATCAACGCACTCATCACGGTATTAATAGATCTTGGGCTTGCTCCTCTTGCAATTTCGCTTCCACCTTGCAACCTTACTTGGCGCAAAGACCTTCGAAGCGCAACACTCGGCTCTGATCTGGCATCATCCTCGCGGCGGCACGTCTCTTCTTTCTCTTTCAGTATTTGCTATACACAACTGAATCACATCCAGCATCAGCATCATGGCCGCGGAATCCAACTACGATTACCTGTTCAAGGTGGTGTTGATCGGCGACAGCGGTACCGGTAAATCCAACCTTCTCTCGCGTTTCACCCGTAACGAGTTCAGCCTCGAGTCCAAGTCCACCATCGGTGTCGAGTTCGCCACCCGAAGCATCTCGGTTGACGGAAAGACGGTCAAGGCTCAGATCTGGGATACCGCCGGACAGGAGCGCTACCGTGCCATCACATCAGCCTACTACCGTGGTGCCGTAGGTGCTCTGCTCGTTTACGACATTGCCAAGCACCCTACCTACGTCAACGTTTCCAGATGGCTCAAGGAGCTCCGCGACCACGCCGACAGCAACATTGTCATCATGCTCGTCGGAAACAAGAGCGATTTGCGACACCTCCGCGCTGTGCCCACCGATGAAGCCAAAGCGTTTGCTGGTAAGTATCATGGCTATGGTTACCGAGCCTCCATGTGCGAGCTGGCTTGTCGTACGCTCGTGGCACCAACCGGTCCTTTTGCCCCAACATGGCTCCGCATCGGAGAGCCTCCGCCTCTTTGACTCGATCGATACTGATATCTGACTCTCCATCTGTCTCCTATCTTGTTTGCTTCATGCTCGTCTCGCCTCGCATACTCGCAGCCGAGAACAACCTCTCCTTCATCGAGACTTCGGCCCTCGATGCTTCCAACGTAGAGCAGGCCTTCCAGAACATCCTTACAGGTAAGCATCATCCACCCTTGTATCTGGAACACCCCAGCAACCTAACAAAGATTGCCTTGCACGCTCGAAACAGAAATCTACCGCATCGTGTCGAACAAGGCGTTGCAGTCGTCCGACGACGTCATCAAGCCTTCTGGCGGAGAGACCATCACAGTGCAGCCCAGTGCCGACGATGGTGGACAGGCCAAGAAGAATGGATGCTGTTGAACACGGTTTCACTACAACCTTCGAGCCCTCTTTTTTGCAATTTAAACACGGCCTTCTCCAACCCCAGCCGCCGAATTCCCTCGTCTGGCTTTGTACATTTTACGCACCAGCATATTGCCCAACATGGTCCTTTTTTGGTAACTTGCCTTGTGGAGTACCTATGAAGCTGTATCTCGTCTTTCACGCGGGGCTCATGATTGAGCGCATCTGAAGAAGCGCGGACAGCATACCGTCTACGAACTGCATTCACATTCTCTACCAACAGCATTTACTTTACAAGGCTTGACTTGCGCTGCTGAGCATTTATTGCTATCGGATCTGTATTATCAAAACTGTAGAACAAGACGATCCTTGGCATTCGCCATCCTCGATGAAATGCAATCCGCATGTTCCATAACTTGGCAGGCTTGATCAATCACTTGAAACTGAATGATACTCTGTTACTCGATACAGTATGTTGAGAGCCTTGAATTGAATTTAGAGCGCAGTAGACCACAACAGTGAATCTGCCAAGGACCCTTACTCAGTACAGTACTGGGAGCAAGACCGATAACTCAGCTTTGCGCGGCCTGTTATATTATTATTAATAATAATATACACAATTTAGATATGCGGTGCAGTGTGGAGGACGCGTAACGAAGCAAAAGTGTCACTTTCCGGAAGCATAAGAGTACCATCCTCTTCTGCTCGACCTCACTCCCCCCTTACCCCTCCCCCTTTCCTCCCACCGACTTGCCACATAACCTTCCTCTCTACTTCCTGTAGCCCTCACCATCCTCGGCTAACGACGCCTCCATCTTTGTGATTGCACAAGCATTGCAATTGCAAGCATAAAGGCCCACCAGCATCACGGCCGCATATACGAACCTCTTTCCTAGGAGCTGACATCCTTGTCTTCTCTCCCCAAACAATTCAACAATGAAGGATGACGATCATCTCGAGGTAGATAGCCCGATGGAGCCCGCCGTTGACATCGATCAAGACGAAGACGAGGACATTCCTATCCTGAGCCTAGATGGAAGCAGCCCGCAACCTGCAAAGAAGTCAAAGGACGCCAACCGACATCTGTATCTCCACTATCCTGAAAGCTTGCCATATCTCTGCGAGACTCTTGAAGAGTTTGATGCTCGACTCGATCACATCATCCGCCGTCTCATCGACTGTGTGCGAACCAAAGACTACGATATCGGCCTCGTTCAGTGGAATCACAGGCTACAGTGCCTGCTCTCGCTCAAATATCCTCTGGCCCGAAGGACGAGAGCAAAGCTTGTCCTGTTCTACTATGAGCTGGCCGTGCTTCCGGGCCTCGAGATCGGATGCGTAGAGCTGGCCGTTGCCATGTTCGTGACGCTCATCGAGACCAGGAAGAAGTGCAACATCAAGGACATCGTATTGCCATGGAGGCCACTTTACGACATCCTCGACAAGGAGCTTTTCGTCAAGCGTCGCCGCGCTGGTCTCGCAAACAAATCCGAAGCGCTTCTCGCCCTTGCAGAGACCGCGCAGCGCTTCTTTCCCCCCTGGGAAGCAGATGCAATGTTGCGCACTTTCCTGCCCAAGATGGACGGTTCCGATCTCAACTCGGTCATCGCAACACAAGCCTTTCTGGTCCACTTCTTGCCCATCAGCCATCCTCAACGCTGGCTCCCGACCATGTTTCGTCTTTGGGAAAGCTTCAATTCGTCGCTCTTCGATGATCAGATGCTCGACTTACTCGCACGCCTGTCCGTGATGCATGTCAACGACCCATCTACAAGCTCTGCTTCCTTCGCCAAAGTGTCAGCCTTTTACAGCCTCTACCATCCAACGTCACGTCCGGATGCACAGAACACCGATGCTGCCACAGAACCAAAACCCGAGGTAGACGTTTCCATGGAGCACAGTGAGATGTTGGAACAACCCGATGGCGAAGCTGCAGAGTCATCAGGCGTCGCCAGTCCATCCGAGTCGATTGGACTGTTTCGCGACATTGGCATCTTCACTGAGCAGCAATATGCACTCATCATGGCCAAATGTCTCCGCTCAGCAGGTCTACCGGTCGGTTCGAGCAAAGCGGCCATGGCTGCTCAAATGGCACAGTCTTCCACCGTGCGAAGCGGACCGGATGCACTAGCAACAGGGTCGGTCTTGAAGATGAAGAAGCCAACCGACCGCCTTCAATCTTTCGCGACCATCATCGCATACTCGATTTCCAAAGATGGTCCCAGCACCAACGACGGCACTTCGACCTCGGCCGCGCCTACACCCACTGACGGTGCAAATGGCACAAGCAAGCCCGTCCAAACATATCCCGCCGGTTCCAAGGCGCTCGATCACCTCGCCAAGTTCGTCCAAGCCACCGAGAGCTACTTCCACCCTTCCAACTGGGGCATGTGGCAGATTTCGCTGTCGAGTCTGATCCAGAACATCCTGTTTGAGTTTGTCAAGCGTGTCAAGGGCGAGGAGGGTCCACAGTGCAAGACGCCACCGCATTACCGCATCACAGACGAGATCAAGACCGAGATCGTCTCGATCCTTCGTACCGTCTGCCTTCTCTCGATGTTCTCCAAGGATCCACTCACAATCGCTCAGTCGCAAGCCAGCTTGAAACGCATGGCTATTCTTGCCCCGGACATGATCTTCCCCGCTGTCTTGGAACGTGCCTTCAACTCGCTCGAAGCGCTCGAGACCACGCATCGCACCAACGCCGTCATCACCGCCCTTTCGACGCTTTCGCCTGTCTTGACCTCGCGTCAGCTCTATAGGGCCGGCGGAAAGCATCTGGTGCCGCTCTTGCAGCTGTGCATCCCCGGTATCGATCTCAACGATCCCATGAAGACCATGAGCACATGCATGTTTGTGCTGATGTCGACCATGTCCATCCGCATCGATGACCTCACCCGACCCGAGGCCTATGCCGACGACGAAGAGCCTTTTGATGGCCTTCCCGAACTCAAACTCGAACACTCGACCAAGGAGGCAGCAGAGCCTGCATCACCAATGGACGAACAAGGCTCTTCGGCATCACCAGAGCAAGAGGACTATCAGCTGCGGATCACCACCGCCGACTTCGATGCATGGATCTCGGCCTTCTTCCAAAGGGTGCTAGCCCTGTTCGAGACGCTGCCAGAGGAGGGCAAGGGTGGTCGTACGGGCGGCAAGTCCGAGGAACAGGTCATCAACATGATCATGGCAGCTTCCGACGGTGTCTGTCGAGCCATGAGCCCGTATCTGCTGGAAAGAACCTTCGAAAAGATCGCCGAGTACTGCGCACACACTGTCTCAGCCACCTCGGTCCGCGTCATCGGCAATTTGGTGGGTTGCTTCGCTCGTGCAGATGGCCAGATGGTGCTCAAAAGGCTGCTGCCCCAATGCAGTGCAAGTATCCGAGCAGAGATTGCCAACGGAGCAAGCTCCACGCGGACCACCAGCACCAGTATCCCGGCTGCTAGCGACGCTGCTCTTCACTGGAATATCAGCGTCCTCAATGGAGCTCTGAACGGTCCTGGCGAGACCTTGCTGCTCTATAAAAACGAATTGATCTCGATCTTGCAGCTCCTTACCGAGCATTGCAAGAGCGAAAGAGGTTTTTCTTTGGCTACCAAGCTCGTCCAGAAGTTGATTTCGTCCCTCACCGCGATGTACCCGAGAGAGCAGCGCTTCGTCAACCAAGAGGTTTGGGAGAGCGAGGCATTTGCCAGGCGATCTCATCTCTACTGGGGCAAGGTGTACGCAGAGAACAGCATCAAGATAGATTGGCACGTCCCCTCCGACGCCGAGATCAGTATGGCACTCGAGTTGCTCGATCGCATTGTCGTGCCGGCCTTGGACAAGGTTGAAGCGCTTCTCGCGGAGGGGCATACCAGGGACAAAGCATGGTCGAACGATTTCTGTCGTTACTTGATGGTGGTCCGCATGAGTCTGACGGGCATGCCCAGTCTCATTCAGGAATATGATGAGGGCGGAGGAATGCCCGCAATGGATCTCGGTGATGAGGTTCCGGAATTCATCGAAATCCCACCGCGATTCAAGTCCCACTTTTGTCTCCAGGATCCATTGGACGCCCGATATCAGAAAGTGGCGACGTTCAAGCAACGGTGCGGACAAGTCTTGGATCTCGCTGCACAGAGCATCCAGACGTCAGGTGCAGAGGACCAGATCGACTGCGTCAAGATGCTCATCCGATCCGTTCGGGTCTATTTGACCTGCTACAGCTACAACGGCGAAGACTACAAGGGCCAAATGCGCTCTCTCAGCTTTTTCCGCAACATCGGCAAGCTACACGCTGGGCAAAAAACCTTCCCTCGCGTGCTCTACATCCGCCGTGCTGCGTTCTACAACACCTGTCGAGCCCGGCTCAACAGCTTCCACAGGAAGAGAACTCCGTTGACAGACAAACTGATTCTCCACATCCTCGACTTGTGCATGTCCAACTACGTTGGCATCCGGCAGACGGCGCAGAACACGTTGGACACCATCGGAGGCGTCTACGACGGGACTCGGATCCTGTGTTTGCCGAAGCTGATCGAGGCGATCCAACCAGGTGTCCCGGCTGACAGGATGAAAGGTGCGCTGTACGTGCTTGGCAGCAAGGGGATCTTGCACCTGTGCATCAAGGATGCTCGCTTCAGCTCCAACTACATCATGAGCCTTCTAGCGGCACAGCATCACCCTAAGCCCTCGATCCAGAAGCTGCTCCGTGGCGTGATCAACGACTTCATCATTCGCTTTGCCGAGTTTTCGACACTCGCCGACAAGGTGGACTGTGACGCATTGGAGTTAGCCACCGACATTCTCGCAATCGTGCTTCCTTCGAAATCACATACCTCGGACGCCCAACTGATCGAGGCAGTCGCTGCTAAACGCCGTCTTCGACTCGAGAGGGCAGACGCTCTGAATCGGGAGCTCACTGCAAAGGCACTGGAGTTTGCTCAAAGGGAGACGACCCATTGGACTTTCGCCATCTTTGCTGCGCGGTTCCTACGTGCACTGGTGCGCAAGGACAAGCCTGTGGATGAACAAGTTGCGACGTACCTCACTGGGCAGATGGTCTCGGAGAATCCCAGAATGCGCAACTGTGCTCAGGTTGCGGTCACCAAGATCCTCTATTATGTCAAGCTACGCACCCTGGCACCGACCGATCAAGATCTCCTACTTGGCCAGACCAAGAATCCGCTCAAGCATTCCGAGAAGCTGCCAACCCCAGTCTCGAGCGAATGGAATCAGCAGTACATTGCAGCCTTTGCTGAGCCGCTCTCGCCGACAAGCAAGCTGCGAGACAAGGTTTCGCAAGGCTGGCTAGTCTGGGGAGAGGAAGAAAGCTTCTACGATCCTCCGCCTGCTGATGGCGTCGCCTTCGACTGGGATGCCGCCTCTCAGCCCGCGATCGAAGCCATCCGCGGCATCATCACCAAGGAGTCCTGGTGGCAGTCGTTCTGCCGTCATCTGTCTCAGGAGAAGGACAGAGATTATCCCGGCTTCGACTCGGTTATCCTGATCAAATCCATGTTCCAGATTTTCCGCATCGAGCTTCTGCCCTTCGTCCAGGCTACGGTGGAGCAATACGTCTCCGAAGAGGATCGACACCGCCAGCGTGCAGCATCCGAGCTTATCTGCGGTATCTACCGTGGTTCCAAGGACTGGAACATGAAGGATCAGACTACTCTGTGGGACTGGTTCGAGAAGTTGCTGCCGCGGATCTTTGGTGGCTGCACACCGGATAGCCAGCCTGCATGGCAGTTGTGCATCGAGTACCTTGTGCAGGGCCGCGATCCGCGTCGGACGCTCCCGCTCGTGCACTACGTCATTAAAGCTGCGCGCGATGCGATCGGTAAGGACGACGGCAATGCGAGTCCATGGGAGCAGGCCGTCGCGCTAAATCTGCTGCGAGGGGTGATGGTGGCGATGAACCTGCAATTTGTGCCATTTGGAGCGGACGAGTTCATCCGCCTTTACTCGGACAACTTTGACAACCATTTCCAAGAAGTGCGGGGTGTCATCAGCGAGAGTTTGGCGGACCTCGAACTGCTGCAGGTGAATCCGGCGTTTGGCAGCGTCGAGGTTTTGCTCGATGTGTGCAGTAAGGGGCAAGGGTCTTTGCTGTCGCGGCCCGAGTTGTACAATGGACGGTTGGAGCAGCTTTCGCAGCAGTTGGGGAAGTGGAGGGAGGAGAGGAAGCCGGCGGTCGAGGGGACGAGTCAGTACGATCGTGCAGCGATCACGACGCTGCTGTGGATCTCGACGACGATGGGCGACCATCGGAACAGTGCGTTGGCGGGCGAGGTGATCAAGTACATCCCCGACATTTTCAAAATGTTGGAGTTGCATGATAACAAGGACCTTTGCGGGATGGCTAGGGCGGTGCTGACCAAGATCTCGACCTATCCGTTTACGTCGGAGTATGCGGCGAGGCTGATCGAGACGTTGCTGGAGGTGACGCGGTCGTCGGTGGACTCGTGGCGTGCGCGGTTGGACACGCTTCCGGTGTTGCAAGTGATCTACTTCCAGAACCTGTTCTATCTGGATGAGAGGTTGGTGAATTCGATCGTGGAGTTGTTGCTCGAGTTGCTGATGGATCGGCATTTGGAGGTGCGCGAAATGGCGGCCACTACACTCAGTGGGATTGTAAGGTGCTCGCAGCGAAGGTTGATCAAGATGCTCAAGCAACGGTTTACCACCACGGTGGCGGAGAGTGGGTTGCCGAGGAGGAGGGGGGAGAAGGGGTATGATCAGGTGCTGTTGAAGTTGCATTCAGGGATTTTGGGCGCGTCGGCGCTGTTGGCCGCGTTCCCTTATGAAGTGCCAGATTGGATGCCCAGTCTTATCGTAGAGACGGTGGCTCAGCATACAGATGATCCAGTGCCCATTTCTACCACAGTCAGGAAGTGCGCCGCTGACTTTAAGAGGACGCATCAAGATACCTGGAGCGAAGACCAGCACAAGTTCGGCGAGCTCCTCAATGAAGTTAACGACTTTACGCTTGGTCGGTCGGATTATTTCGCATGATTTTGGCACATGGTTGCAATTTACACAAACACACACACGCACGTTGGATTGCACTAGTCGGCGTGGTACTTGTACATTTTAGCGACGATGATGGTGGTGATCAGGTTGGTGGTGGCGAAGAGGAAGAAGACGGCTCCGCCGGTGTGATTGGTGTCGTAGTGGGCTAGTGCGTTCTTGATGGGGAGGAAGGCGGAACCGACGATGAAGTTGGCTGTCCAATTGAGCGTTAGTCCTAGCGAGGTGGCTGTTGATACCGCCTGGGGATTCGAAATTCAAAGAGCGACGGTGAGGGTGAGTGGGTGGTATGTCAAAACCGGGTTGGTGAGGGGGGGGAGGGGAAGGGGAAGGAGACTTACTCTAGCAGGGACGAGTTCAGGCAGGATGACAAACGGGATTGGACCTAGTCCGAACGAAAATCCGGCTACCATGAGGACCATGCATACGGCGCTGACGACTTTGTATCCATTCAAGATGGCTGCGCCGAGGAGTGCTGAGGCGACCGCCATGACGGTTGCCGAGCCGAGCATGAGGTTCTTGCGACCGATGCGGGATTCGTCGATCAGGTAGATGGGTGGGAAGGTCATGAGGATGTTGATGATTGTGATTAGGATGCCGATCGAGCCGGCGAGCGCCGGTAGAATCGAGCCTAGGATGCCGACGCTGTAGTAGAGCACGGCGTTGATGCCGCTGAGCTGTTGGCCGAGTTGGGTGAGGATTACGAGGATCGCGCCGGAACGGATGTCAGGGTCGGAGAAGAGGTTGAGGATGCCAACGTTGGTGCGCTCGGTCGATTCGGTGGTCGTTTCAGTCTGATCGCCAGAGAGAAGTCCTTGTCTCTCCTCGTCCACGCCACCATCACTGCGCGGGAAGGGGGAGGTGCGCGTGCGCTTCCATCTCTGCAGCTCTTTGGGCGACCACAGTATTGCTCGCACCTTGTCGGCCTCTTCCGATGCAGCAATCGCTGAGCCCGCCGACTTTGCTTCTCCCTCCAACCACCCCGGCGATTCGACGCCTACCGTAAACGATCCGAGCAATTGCAAGATCGATACCAGTCCCGACGTCGCTGGCACAAGCCGCCAATACGTTGCATCGCTACCGAGCCTGCTGGCACCAATAGCCTGTGCGATAAAGATTCCCATAACGATAGAGAACTGGTTGAGCACACCGATGCTACCCTTCAATGCGACGGGTGAGATCTCGTTCAGGAAGATGGGCACCACCACCACGCCAATTCCGGAACCGATGCCTTGCAGGAACCTGCCCGCGCCAATTCCTGTGAGACCGGACGAGAGACTGAGAATTGCACTTCCAGCAATACCTGCGATCGCCGACCATATGATACATGTCTTTCGACCCCAACCGAGCCACTTGGACACGGGCGAGATGAGGAACGATGACACAAGCCCTCCGAGAGTGAAGAGCGAAGTGACCAGACCGAATTGACTCTCCGTCAGAGGGATGCATCCCGTTGCCACAGGCAGGTTGGCCTGAGTAGGCTCACGGCTGCGGCATGTAAGGATGGGTTGGAGTGCGTTGAGCTCCGAGATGCCATAGCCGTAGTTGGTTGCAGAGAAGAGGATCCAGAGGAGCGCGATGCGGAAGCGACGTGTGACCATCTGCCTCGCATCCGACGTACCTGGTGGCGACGAGGTAGAAGGCGTAGACATCTTGGATGACTTTTTTAGCCCCTGTATCGGTACAAGCTGGTCGAGGGAAGGCGAGGAGCGGGTGATTTGGCAGGGGAGGGGGGAGGATATGTCCAGACGCCGGCGGCGGCGAGGTCTTGGTCACCGTGCGCCGATGCGGCCGCTATCAAGATGTCAGGGTCCTTTGCAGCGCTGCGAACCAAACCAAGCATCCGCCAAGCGCGTTTTTTGGGATTTCAACAGGAACAGGCGACTCGAGCTTTTATTCGCATCAAATGCGTTCGGACCACCTTAACCATCTCCCTTTACGCACCATCTCCACCGGAGACATCATCCAAAAGGATAGTCCAAGCATGAGCAGACGCAATCGCAAGGATGTCGATGACCTGCTTGCAGATCTCGACAATCTTGGCACCGAGAAACCAACCAAACCGCCACGCAAGTCGGCAGACAAGAGCACCTCTTCTGCCGCGACTTCCAACGATGCGAGTGCTGCATCCAAGAAGGCGCCCGAAGATGCGCAGAGCTTGCTCGATGATCTCGATAGCTTAGTGCAGAGTAGAGCAGCTTCGAGCAGCAGGGCCTCGCAGCGCAAGAAGGATGGCGCTACGTCGACGCCGATGCCCGCTGCGCCTTCGCCAGCACCAGAAGCGAAGGCGACCAAGATGGAGCCATCGCAGCCCGAACCGGCTGCTCAGATGTCTACTGTTCCAGCCGCAGCGGCGACAGAAAAGGAAGTGCAGCAACATGCGACCACGTCGGGCTCGAGCTCCTCGAGTGCAGGTGGATGGGCCGGTTGGGGAAGCTCGCTCTTCTCCCAGGCCACCAAACTTGCTGATCAAGCGAGACAGGAGTTCGAAAAGCGCGCACCGACCCAAGCCGAGCAAGCGCGGGCTGTGGGAAGCAAGGGCTGGGATCTTGCCAAGAATGTCCGTGGCTTTGTCAAGGAGGCCAATCTGGAGAAGTGGGGTAAGTATCATCTTTGCCAGTCAGTAGGGAACAAGCGGCTGCTCAAACGTCCTAACCATGTCATTGTTATCGCCATTCTGATCATTGCAGGTGAGGAGGTGACCAAAGTCGGTAAGCGCGGATGGACCGACATTGTGAATGCGGTGGCGCCTCCGATTGCGGCACACGAGATCATCCAAGTCACGTTGAGTCACGACATGGTTGGCTACGATGGCATTTCGGATGTCACGTATCAGGTGCTGGCCAAGGTGATGGAGCAGGTAGATTCGTCCGGTAACGAGCAGCAGCTTGTTGTGAACAAGGCGCAGGTGGAGACGCCGGCATCGAAGCCCAAATCGGCAACTTTGGACGAGCAGCCAAGGGATCTCAATGCAATCGAAGGGTTTGAAGCTGCCTTCCGACTGGCAAGGGTCAACCTGGACGAATGCATTAAGCAGCACGAGGTGGCAGCTCCACCACCCAAGACAGCCGAATCAGCTGCACTGCCTATCACAACATGTCCTGTGTTCGTTCGCATTCAGGCGTGCTTGGCTGATTTGCCTGGTGATACGGTGGGGAACGATTCAGAGGCGACAAAGTCTCTGTTCTTCCTCATCCTGCTGCGTGACCCTCAGCATGGACTCAGTCACAAGACCGTCTCACAGGCAGTGCCCACTTCTTGGCGTAAGTACCATCCGATCTGCCACGATTGTTATCGTACAACTGACCTATCATGCCTTGTCTCGCTCCGCTTGCGCTTGGAATGGTTTCAACAGTCGACGTACCGTTTCAAGAGAATCAGTGGGTCGAGGAGTCGCTCGTCGATGTACTCTCAAATGCGCTCAGCATTGTCGGTCAGGACTACGTCCAAGGTCGCATGTCCGGTCGTACCAAGTCGTCACACGAGGGTCTTGCCTCCCCGGATGCTGAAGCTTCCGAATGAACGAGAGATTTCGGTTCTGTCAAACCATGGTCACTGTTTGTCCTGTGATATTCTCCTCCTTTCCTCCCGAGTATCGCTGCCTTTCAATGCATCTTCCACCCGTGATCTTTCAGATTGTGCGGAGTGTTGGCGTCTGGCGACACAATCGGAAATGAGATTGGTTACGGTAACCAGCATCAACGATTGCGATTCTTGTTGGGTTTAGAGAGGCATGTATTGGGAACGTGTTGAGACAACAGGTGGTGAGGGGGCTATGGCAGGCGCGGTTAGGGCTTCTTGCCGATGATCTGTGTGGAGATGATCTCCTCACCGTTGACGTGGTACTTGATGTCAACCTGTTTCAAGGCCAAGAAAGTTGAGGTGTCAGTACTACTGCGCCAGCGTGCATCGAGCGATGAAGAAGCTACTTACGTGACCGCCGGTCTTGACGTCGATCTTGTCGATCTTGCCGGACTTGACATCACCGCCGAAAGGTCGGTCTATTGGAATCGACATCAATGAGAAACAAAAGCAAAGTCAGCATGATTGCGATCATTCAAAGAATGAGAGCGGCAGGTTTGGATTGGACTTACATTCGATAACGTCGCCAACAACGTAGAGAGCCATTTTTGGATTAGTAAAGGGATTTGAGGTTTGTGACCGTGTGAGTTTGGGAGAGAGAGAGAGGATGGCAGATGGAAGGTTACAAGGGAGGTTAGAGGAGACGGTGACGACAAGATCACCGTGGATCGCTTTTGCGTGTTGGGGCCCAAGCAAGCAGAGTGCGGTGAGTGTGACAGAAAGCCGATCGATAAACTGCTGCGTCACAGCACTTGGACGGTCAAAATCGCCTACGCCATATTGCAGCCCAGGATCAGCGGTCCGGTTGTGCAGATTGGTTCAAGCACCCATTGCAGCAATTGTACCGTACGAGTGTTTTTTTGACTTCCTGATTTCGTGTAGTCGTTGAAGGCGTAACAGAATAGCTATAAAATTTGTTTCAGTGTTATACGACGATGGTCTGTTCATTCTTCTACCTCACCCTCAACCCCCACCATCTTTAGCCCCGGCACTGATAGCAGCTAGCACAAGCGATAGCAAAGTTTGCGCTGAAGGATAGGTCTGTACGACATGCATGTGATCGTCGTTGCGAAGAGAAAGTTTGATCGGTTGACAACAGCTTCGAGCACGAGGTTCAAGAGCATGCATGCATAGACACCAAATTGAAGCAGCATCTAACGACATTATTTCTACAGTACAGTACCTGAGGTGAACCCTAAAAATGATCTGCGCGTTGCATATTGAACCCACAAGACCGCCTTTTCGATCCATGCAATTAACGCTGTCACACTATTTTGCCCCCTAGTCCAAAGTGTCGGCGCCTTCGACTTAGCTTCTTTTAGTTACAGTACCTCGGGTCGTGAAGGCCTCGTCGTACGACGTAGATTGTCTGCATTAGAGTAGGTACCGCAAACAAAAGGACCGCCAGGGCAAAGCTAGGTCCAGGTGCGGCAGCAATGCTTGGCCATACATCCCGTTGCCATCACATAAAGCTTGTTTGCCGGTTGATCTACAGCGTCCCAAGAATCATAGGCACCATCAGATAAGCTCGATTTAAAGATCACACAGCCTTCAAAGGTGAAACACGATTCGTCGGCAAGAGCCACTCTATCCGTCGCTACCGCCATCCTTCGCCTTCATCACCGGCAGCGGCCTTTCAACGCATCAGTCATGGGTCGATCGTCAGTAAACGATGCCCAAGGCTGCTTCGCAGGGCTCAAGGGGTGAGTTTCTCCAACCTGAAGCGTAAAGTTGAGGGGTTTGATTGTTGCTGACATCTGCTATGGCATCTGTACAGCTTGTTTGCCAAAAACAGCACCATCCCCTTGCCTGTTAACGATCCTTTCTACACTGACCGAGGCGACACTTTCCCTACGCTGAAAGATGGAGCTATCCTTCGGTCGCGACAGATCGAAGTCGTCTACTTTCCCGGCTTCGACGATCCGCCGCTGCAGGCATGGCAGGTGGCGTACAAGACCCTTGCCCAGGACGGCATGACACGACAGGTAACTGTTCTGACCATCCTCAAGCCCTCCACGGCAACTCCGGACAAGGACGGAAAGTACCGCTTCGTATTCTACGGAGCCAAGTGCGACTCGGCTTCACCCAACTGTCGCACCAGCTACGCGCTTCGAGCGGGCAATGACTACAAGCTCGGTGCTGCGTCGGAACAGGTGTTCATCGAACCGTGTTTGGACCGTGGCTGGATCACGGTGGTGCCAGACTACGAATCCGAGACATGTGCATTTGGAGCTGGCTTTCAATCAGGTTACGCTTTCCTCGACTCGATACGTGCAGCGCTTGCGTTTGAGCCGATGGGCATTGCCAAGGACCCAAACGGCAACTACCTGGCCAAGTGCGTAGCCTGGGGTTATTCCGGTGGAGCGCTCGCCGTGGGTTGGGCCATGCAGCTACAGCCAAGTTATGCTCCTGATCTATCCAGGTATCTGGTAGGTGCCAGTATGGGTGGACTGCCGAGCAACCTTGGGGCGATAGCCAATTGGACCAACAAGGGAATCGCTGCAGGTCTCATCGTCGGTGTCATGCAGGGATTGGCGAATGCATATCCGGATTTGCAGCAATGGCTAAACCAGCACGCGAACAAGGTTGGAAAGACAGCTTTGCAACTGGCGCTAACGAAAAGCTTTGGAGTGGTCATGAAGCATTCGGTCAACAAGGATGTATTGGCGACGTACTTTGACATAGCGAATCTGCTCGAGGCGCCGTTACCTGCCGCCGTTGTGACGGAGAACGATTTGGACAAGCAAGAGACTCCGCCAATGGTAGCATGTCAGATTTACCAATCGCTGCAAGATGAGGTGGTGCCATACACGATTACGGATAGTCTGGTAGCCAAGTGGGCTTCGCAAGGGGCATGCATTGATTACACTCGCGACAGACTTTCGGCACATGTGATACTGTGCTTTACCGGTACCCCGATGGCACTGCGCTGGATGCAGGATCGCTTTGATGGTATACCAACAAAGGCACAACCCGGAAAACCAAACATCGAAACAGTGATTACATCCCTCG
Source organism: Anthracocystis setariae (assembly GCA_928724745.1). Classification (NCBI taxonomy): domain Eukaryota; kingdom Fungi; phylum Basidiomycota; class Ustilaginomycetes; order Ustilaginales; family Ustilaginaceae; genus Anthracocystis; species Anthracocystis setariae. Next base: position 915,220 of record CAKMXJ010000002.1, on the reverse strand, counting down.
AACAGACTGAAGCTGTCGTCACGCTGGGAGAGAACAGACGAAACCACATGCAGCACCTGCTTGACACCCAATACCAACAACCAGGTCGCATTTGGTGGACATGAACACGACTTTGCCGAACGGGCCCTCCAGACCTAGAGCTGCAACATGTCTAAAGGGCCCTAGCTTACTCGGTCCATCTGTTCCTGAATCGCATACATCGCAGAGTTTCCCTTATTCCTATACCATGCTAGTTCCGCTAAACACATATATCACTTGTCACCAACCCGGACGTTATCAGCAGAGTGCCAATCTGGACGTGAGCCTCACCGCGATCTCAGGCTGATATGTGTCAAGAAGAAGCGGTCTGGCCTCAAAGCTGATCTCGATTCGTTCTCCATGGCTTTGTTTTCCGAGACGCTTCTGATGGAACTGCAATTTCAAGGTACGAACACCATGAAATTGGGCTGGGGGCTTGGCAACGGTCAATTTCGACTTCGAAAAGTGCACGAAACATGTTGCATCGGAGCTCCCGACGTGACCGAGACAAATGGGAAGCTTGCCTCTTTAGGCCGTGATAAATCTTGATCCGTCGCCGTCGGCGCCGCCAAAGAAGACGGGAGGTGGGTGAGATGCCGTCTGTCCATGTTGCCTGGCGGAATTGACGGATGGTGGGAGAATTCGGACGGTGAATGCAGGGTGACGTACCTATTTTACCGTGTCTGTCCGTTACTACGGAACAAATTCGCATCGAAGAACTCGATATCTTTTTGGCTCGTCTTTGACCGGTACAGGGTTCCAGCATGGCTTGCAAGCTGGATCCGACAAATCGGAAAATGATCAACCGAACCAGTCCGTCTACACACCTGACTAAGTGACGACCTTTCGACACGCCGAGAGATCGGTGGAGGGCCGAAATGGAGCTTTCAGTCTGCTATGGTAGCTGAGCGCCATGCAAGTTGAAGGTAAGCGCAAATATGTAGCTTTCCTTTCCCGATCCCGTGCCAAAGTGTGTGAAAGTTGGCCATTATGCAGTCCGATTAGGTCGCGGTGTAGAGATTGTGTACGGATTGATCTGTTTCGGAGCGGGAAGCCAAGAGATGGCGGCCAGAAAAGTCACCGATGGACTCGATTTCATTTTAGTCGCCGAAGGGGAAGCGGAAAGGCATCGAAGAAGTAGATGCAGAGCGAGGCGAAAGATGTTGATGCTTTCTCACGATCCTGGAATGCAGCAGCGCTCGGCAGAACTTTGCGAGCGCGCGAGGGGCATCCATCATGCGCTGGATTTCGGCGCAAGCATCGGAGTATTTCTCGTCCAATGGTGGAAAACGAGGGTGCTCGGCAGTGGCTTGATTGAATTGTATAATATAAACAACGTATCAAAGTGTTGTCGTTCTTGATTCTCGCTTGACACAGTCGGAGTGAAAGACTGAAGCAACGCGGTTTCAGTCCATGCTGCACGTTGCACTTGACAGCCTGAATTCTCAACCGATGGCTCATCGGGCGAATTCGGTGTGTGGTTTCTTGCCAAGCTTGTCGATTGAGGGTTTTGCTCGGATGCCACCGAGGCAAGGATAAGCGGACTGGTAGTCTTGCGCAATGAGGAGCGTGGCCATAGCCGAGCTGGATGTGAGAACAAGAGGGTGGGAACAAGTCTCAGGCGAATTTTCGCTTTGCGCCCAAGGGACGGCTTCCCCGCACCTTACAGACTCTTTCCGGCCATCTGTCGTGTTGGAACGGGGCGAAATGTTTTTGATCATACCGTACTGTACTGTACTGCACTCATTTTCCGATTTTGGCGCGTTTGCAGATGGTGGCGGTTTGCAAGAGGGGTCTTGCTTGTCACGGTGTGGGGAAAGCCTTGCTAGAGGGAAATGATAACCGCAGTGAGCTTGGAAGCGAAGCTTACTGCCAGGAACAAGCTTACGCGACCGGCTCATATCCGAGATCAAGTTTGGTGGGGACGCTGTAGGAACAAGATAGGCAGCAGCTTGCAATTCGACGAAGGAAAGCTTGTGCTTCGACGCTCGTGTGTCCTGAGATGGGATGAGGGAAGCTCGAGGCTGCCACACTCGTCAGCGCAGTTTTTAGCTGGTGCAAAAGACAACGATAAGCGAATCAGGTGTTAAGCTTAGCTGGTGGGGGGAAATCGAGCGTTCCTAGAGTAGCAAAGGTGCAATACAGGAAAGCAACTTCCACTGGCTCGGTTTGGCTTGGCTTGCATTGTGGGCGGATGTTTTGGTGACCAAAATTGATTGCTTAAGGAGCGATATGAAACACGGTGATGTGACTTGATGATACTAATACTATGCTGCAACAAGACTTGAAAATGCGGCACACTCTGTGACGGCAAATCCGTCTCTCTCTGTTGGGCGCTTGATTGATAGAAGGGCGGTGTTGAAACATGCGGAGGTTTGCGAAGAAGAACTCGACGATGTCATTCCGCCTCGAAAATCTCCTCGGTTTCGATCTCCGCCCAGACTAAATTCCACGCAGCAATTCGCACACAGGTGCCATACCTGTGCAGTGCTGGACAGGGTCTGCACCACAGTTTGACTATGAACAGCCCGGTCAGGCGCAGCGCAACCAACATTGGCTAAAGTAAGGCTGATATGCAAAAGGGGCCTCTTTCAAGTCACCGACATTCTGCATCCAGACGACGGGCGTAAAGGCGCTCCACCCCACTATGCAACCTGCAACTTGGCAAATGTAATCTACTGTATTGTACTGTATAGTACAGTGCAGGATGTGGGTCCTCGGTGGAACCGCAGCTGTTCACGGACCTAGTGCCTACTAAGTCTTTTCACCCGACCTCACCCCACCTTAATGCTGTGCTGTCTCTGAAATTTATCGCTCGACACCCGTCACAGATCGACCAAGTTCAACCTCCGCCCACTCCTTCCGCCACTTCACCGGTCTGTTGTAATTCATACGCCGTCATCTGTCTCTTCCCCGGATTCCCCCTTCGTCTGTCTGCCCAACCAAACCAGGTTCGTGGTCATGGTGTGCGCCTAGCTGCCTGCAGTTCTTGTCCATTCGGCTAAATCTTCCTTGCAGGCTCACATGCTGCTCTGGTTCCAGCCGCTACGACCCCTTCGAATTCTCTTTGTTGCCCCCTTTGTTGCCCAGTCTGCCTAGTGTTGCTCACTGAGCTACCGCCGTCCAGCCGTCCAACTTCATCTGAGGATCCCCCCAACTCATCCACAGCTCTACCTCTGACGTCGTGCCATTTTCCGCTTTTGCCTCCGCTCCTGCTCTTTGTTCTTTATAAACCCAACCTTTGACCCGTGACTCCTTACCCCCCACACATCTTTGATCCCGTCCATTTCAAGTCCTCTTCGCCTCTCTCTCTCTCTCTCTCTCTTGCTTATCCGAGTTCGACACTCTTCCTCTACTCGCCACATCATATCCATCCTTTCACCATGGGTTTGACGGGCTTGAAGGCCGGAAGGCCAGAGACCAACATGGTCCCCACCTTCCTTGGCATGCGCGGTATCAAGCTCAACTGGGCCATCGGCTTCGCTTCTTCCGCTGGTTTCCTCCTGTTTGGTTATGATCAGGGTGTACTTGGCTCGCTCTACACGCTTCCATCGTGGAACAGGCAATTCCCAAGCATCAACACGAATGGCAAAGACGCTACCTCCAATGCTGCCGTCCTTCAAGGTCTCGTGACCGGTGTTTACGAGCTCGGCTGCTTTGTTGGTGCCATTTCCATGCTGTATTTCGGAAACCTGCTCGGCCGAAGGGCCAACATCTGGATCGGTTCCATCATCATGGCCATCGGTACCATCGGTTGCACGTCCGCCTACAGTCTCGCACAGCTCTTCGTCTTCCGTGTCGTTCTCGGCATTGGCAACGGCATGCACACCGCCACCATCCCCGTCTGGCAGAGTGAATGTTCGCCTCCTCACAAGCGAGGCATGCTGATCATGGTAGAGGGCGCAATGATTACAGGAGGAATCGCCTTGGCGTATCTGATCGACCTTGGATTTTACTTTGTGGACCCCAGCTCGGCTGCTTGGCGAACCCCCATTGCGCTCCAATTGCTTCTCATCTTGCCCACCTTTGTCACCATTTTCCTTCCCGAATCGCCTCGTTGGCTCATGCTCAAGGGTCGCGACGAGGATGCACGCCAAGTCGTTGCAGCCCTCGACAATGTGCCCGTTGATGACCCTATCATCGACAAGAAGCTTCGCGAAATCTCCAAGTCCCTCGAGGCGGCCATGTCTACCACGATCGCAGACATCTTCACCAACGGCCCGGAGCGCAACTTCCACCGCACCGTTCTCGGCTTCGTGTCGCAAATGTTCCAGCAGATCACCGGTATCAACTTGATCACTTACTATATCGGCAAGACGCTTCAGGAGCAGCTCAACTTTTCCGACCTCAATTCGCGGATCCTTGCCGCCGCCAACGGTATCGAGTACTTCCTCGCTTCCTGGGCCGCCGTGTTTTTCATCGAGAAGATGGGTCGTCGCCCGCTGATGCTCGGCGGTGCTGCCGGTCAGTGCATTTGCATGATTGTTCTCGCTATTATGGATGTCCCCTCGATCCGTAACGCTTCCTCCGCCCCTGCCGTCGTCTCGGTCGTCTTCTACTTCCTCTTCAACACGAGTTTCGCCTGGGGCTGGCTCGGAATGACCTGGCTCTATCCCGCAGAGATCACCCCCTTGGCGATCAGGGCTCAGGCCAACGGTATCTCTACCTCCGCGAACTGGCTCTTTAACTTCCTCGTCGTGATGATCACGCCTATTCTTTTTGAGCGGATTGGTTACAACACTTACACGTTGTTCGCAGCCCTCAACTTTGTCATCCTGGTGGTATCGTTCTTCATCTTCCCCGAGACGGCGGGCCGCTCGCTCGAGGAAATGTCGGCCATCTTTGCCCACTCGAGCAAGGTCAACCCGTACGATGTGGTTCGCAAGGAAAAGATCACGCCGCGTCGCTACAACAAGCAGGGCCATCTTGTCAACGACGATCTCGACATTGTTGCGCAGCAGAACGACCTCGAGAAGAACGTCAACAGCAAGAACGGCGACCACACCAACATTGCTACCGAGGATGCCACTGCTACGCCTACATCAGATGGCTCTGGCTCGCCACGCCGATAAGGGGCTTTGCGCGACTACAGGCAGTCCATCTGATGTGATCGCATTCATCAATGGTTGTGCGAGTTGGCACCGGTTCCTTTTTGGTCGTTGGCAAACCGTCATCCACACGTGGCGACGAATGGTGGGACGAGGCCCTGACAGCGCTTCGTTGCCATGTGAGTAGCCAAGGGCGCTTTTGGGTCATGGCTTCAGTGCCTTGCTCCGTCCGCAGTGGTTCTGCTCGGACGCCAACGCGGGTCTCTCGGAGCGCACCCAGGCGTCGAGCAGAGGTTTGATCACCGGATTCAGCCTCATCATCGGTCAAGACGGCCCGGTAACCAAAGTGCACATACACACACACACAATACGTACTGTATCTATATTCCCAGAACCTCATTTTAAAGTCTCTTGCAGAGTCGTCTCGCATAACTCATCGTGCCTGCAAGTGAGGGAGGACTCAAGTGTTGCTGAGGAAATTCTGTGTGTTGAGGTGAGAAGGTAGGTTGGTAGCAAAGTGAGGGGAGGTTGTTGGGTCGCAGGAGGTTGGGTAAGAGTAATTGATGAGGGGTTTTGACAAGTTGGTATTTATATTGCGGGTGGATGGGGGTTGTTCACGTTTTTGGTCAAGATTCCTGTACTAAAATCACGTTTCTACAACAACAGAGGGATGTGGCCTCATCATCAACGCTACGCTCATCTACCAACCATCTAATCCCAACCACATCTCAAACCACCACCACTCTCATCACTCGCTCTATCTACCTCACCTTCAACACCAATTCCCATACACTCCACCATAAACACTCAACACACACACACGCAATACAACCTCTTCCGAACAACCCCATTTCAAACCCCCCAAAAAGCGAGAGAGACACAAATCAACTCGAATTCCAATGCGAAACCCAAACCCCAAACCGTCTCTTACCACAATCCAGCATTCGACGAGAAAGCACCATACCCACCAGCTCCAGCTGCATAGCTACTACTAGTATCAATCGGTCCACTACTGCTTCCACCAGTAGGATCAAACGTGTTCGACCCGTCCTCTTCCTCCTCCTCCTGCTGTTGCTGGTGATGGTGATGGTGATGCTGGTGATGAAGTCGCGCCTGCTGACCCTGCGATTGTGACTGCGTCACCGGCTGCGAAGCGGCACTATACTTCTGCGTCGGGTTGAACACACTCGCCGCTGGTCGCAACACACTCCCCGTAACGCTCGGACTGCTGCTCGACGCTCCACCTGCTGTCGTCGCGCCCGCCGAAGTCCACTTTCCCGAGCTCGACCCACCTTGCTGGCCGCCCTGCTGCGACGCAGAGTACGCCGACGACGATGGTTGGTAACCCCGGGCGCCGTAAAACTGGTTGCGATTCGACCCAAACGTGCTATCATCAAGCACACCAAGTCCGTCCATTCCGTTGCTGGCTTGCGAGCTCCTCGTTCCACCATTGCCGCTTCCACCGCTGGGGAACAGAGAATAGCCCGACATGCCGCTGGTCAGGTTGCTGGCGTGACGGCTCATGCCACTGTACGGCGAGCCAGGCGCCGAGCGAGCCGTCGAAGCGTGCGAAGTGTATTGGCCGTACGACTGACGGTTGGGCGTCATCGACCCTCCGCCGTAGTTCGACATGCCGTACAACGTATCCGTCGTCATGCTCGACACATTGTTCGAAGAACTTCCCGTGTAACCTCCGTAGACTCCAAATGCGCCCTGACCCAGTCCGCTGCTTCCATCGTGTTGTCGCTCCCGTGGAGAATAAGCAGAAGCCTGATGACCGCCATAGGCTCCGCCGTTCATGGACGAATAGGCGTTGGAAGCCTGCTGAGACTGGTGTTGGCCAGCCTCACGTGCGCGAGCAGCCGCTGCTGATGCTGATGCTGATGCTGATGCTGATGCATCCAGGCCAAGTGACGGGCTGCGTGAAGTCGGATCGAACCCATTAGATCGATTTGCCACAGGAGAGAGATCTCGAGCATTCGAGGTCACGTCATGCTGAGTGCGGACGTAGTTCTGGTATCGGGTGAAGGCGGAAGAACCTGAAGGGTTCCACCGGTCACCATGCTCTTGCGTGCGACCGAGCTGGTTTTCGTCTGCACGGAAGTCGTGAACGCTCATCGGCATGGCCGACGGCAGGAAGTCATCACCAATGTCCTTGAGCGAGTTCTGCAATTCGCCGGTGTGCGAGTTGGATGCAAGCGACCAAACGTTCTTGATGTGATCACGGTCGGCCAGATTCGATGAACGAGTCTCAAGGACAGGGAAGGTGAGCGAGCTTTGACCCCACGTCCCTTGGGTAGAGAGGCTCGGCGACGGCAACATGGATCCACTGCCTGCAGGCGTTTGAACTTGCGATGGCCGCATCGAGCCTGGAATACCGAAGGGCGACAGACTGCCACGCGCACCGCCGGCATCGGCCTTGATCTCGCTGTTGACCATGAACGACACTGGGGAAGGCGTGCTGACCTGGCGATCATCGAAGAAGGCCACGGCAGCGTTGGAGCCACGGCGGCCCTTGTTGCGATAGCCACCCGACGCATTGTGCGCTCCAAAGGCGTTTGAAGAGTATCCGTTCTGAGGATAGTCAAGTGGACCCAAGGAGCCAGGAGGTGCTCCGGCGTGGAATGCTCTGTTGCGCTCGTCAAAGGCCGCAGACGACGTGCCAGAGGAAAGCACTTCTCCGATAATTGCATCCGTAGTTGCATCCACCTGGTTGGCCCTGCGGCTGTTTGCCGAGTCGGTCACCTGCAAATGGTCCGATACAGGAGCGACGGCAGGCGGCTGAACAACGGTGGCGTGGTGGCCAGGCAAACGCACTTGGATCTGAGCGCCTGGAGACATGTGCACCGTTGGCGCATCGGCTGCAGCGTCGTTGCCAAGCCCACCCGCTCTTTGACCCGCTGACCACTGAGGTGTGAGATCGAAGCGAGCCTGCTTCCTGAAGCCATTGCCGACGCCCTGCGACACAATCTGAGGCACGATTGAAGGGAGGCCACGCGCAAAGGCCCGTGCCGGAAGCCTTACGGGTGTGATCACAGTACCGCGATGGTATCGCTTCGGGAAGAGTTGATCGTCTCGTGACAAGGTCTTGAACGACAGGTGTGACAGAGGAGGTTCCCACGTGAGGGGGTACACTGCTCGTCCCGGTGCTTTCATCGCCGCGATTCTGGCGGCCAGCTGCTTCTGCTGGAATCGGTTGGGCTTTGGTCGAACGCGGTGGCCCTTCAAGTGTACAACGAAGCGATTCCAGGCGGGTGGAGCATCTTGTGGAACTTCCGATCTTGTCTCGTTGGCCTCCCGTGGCACAACGGGGTACAATCGCACAGGAGCTGGCGGTGCGACCGGAGCAATCGCCTTGGCAGGGGCTGTGGGACGGGCATCCTTCTCTTGAGGAGCTGCTTCCCTTGGTCTAGGGCTTGAGCCAGCCTTGTTCGAGGGTCGATCCGCCGACAGCGTCGCATTCCTCTGGCCCCTGGGTTCAGCGGCGACGTCGCTCGATGACGGCGCTTGCGGCCGAATATTGGTGTGAGAGGCTGCAGCAGGTTGTTTGACAGGCCTTGTCAAGATTGTCTTGGGAGCATCACTCTGGACCTCCTTCGCCGTGACGTCTTCGAGGCGAGCTCGGTTCTGTGTAGGTGACTGTCGAGCCTGATTTACCGATTGCGGCGCGTCCATCATCCTTTGCCTTGCCTCAACGCGTTGCTGAACGTGGTTTTGCTCCTGTCGAGATGACAGTCGCTCGCCTCCATGCTGTTGCTCGAATCGGGAAGGTGGCATTCTTCCGACCTGTTCAGCCGTGTTGGCGTGAGCTGGAGGGAGAGAATGCTGCGTTGCTGTCGCTGGAGCCTGCTGTTGTCGGTTTCGGGGATGAGCGGCGTCCGACGTACCGGGCACGCGCGCAGTCCTCCATGATGCAGCGCTGTCAGCAGGACCGGGTTGTCTCGCAGGCAGGCTCTCTGCAGCAGCAGCAGCAGCAGCAGAAGCAGCAGCCGCGGAGGCGGCGGTGGCTTCAGCGGCTTGCTTTTGAGCTGCGCGCTGCGCTTCGGCTTCTCTTTGCTGCTCAGCTGCCCGTAGCCTCTCCTCGATCGCCATGGCTTTCTGTCGAGCACGCTCTTTCTCAGCCAGACGAGCCCTCTCCTCCTCTTCTCGTCGCTTGCGTGCGCGCTCAATGGCAGCATGTACTTCTTCCTCTTGTCCAGATGATGACAATTGTTTCGGTGCTTTGGTGGCCAGAGCCGGATCCCTCGCTGTTCCCGCATCGGGGGGGCCTCGGGCTTGAGCCATGGCTTGAGGACCCCAAGGAGGTCTGGTAGACCCGTCGGTGCGCACAGGCGCAGCTGACGAAAGGGCCCGAGACTGGTTGTCGTTCTGCTCGAAGCCGCCGGTGGAGCGTGCCACAGCTGATGGGCGTCTCATCTCCTCATATGCATGCGAAGGCTTGCGTTCGATACTGGCCGGCAACTGATCAGCCATTGCTGGACGCAGATTCTGTGCAAGGTGAGGTGGCAAAGGACGGTTTGATGAAGCCGCAGGACGACCATCTCCCGAATTTGCAACAAGCAGATGGGGCGGAAGAGGGCGCCCATTTGCGACAGGCGCACCTTCAGCTGGAGCGATGGGCCTTCTGGAAGAGATGGCATTGCCCTCAAGGTTACGCTGCTCCTGCTGTTGATGACGCGGTTGGTGGTGAAGCTGTTGCTGATGGGTCGATGGCAGCTGTGCTACAGGTCTGACTGGCTCTGGTGCCGAAAGAGCAGCTTCAGGAGCGGGCGGTGCTGTGGAATCCGTAGAAGGCACAGGCTTTGCTGGCGGTGCGGGCGGAGCGGCTCCCGGATTGAGGGAAGCTTGCCTCTGGGCAAGAGGGCCCCAGGCTCTGACGGCCTGCGTAGAAGCCGCCTGAGCTGCGGGTGCAGGCGTGCTATGATCTTGTCGTCCGTTGAACGAGGGAGGTGCTGGTCCAGGTCTGCGCTCCCTGCCATACGAGTACGAGGAAGGATCGCGACTTTCGACGGGCGAACGAAGCGAGACGGAAGCGCCAGTCGTAGGGATGATGACCTTTTCAGCTCGCGCTTCGGAGCGAGAAGGTCGAGCTGACGCTGGGCCCATGGTTGAGGCAGCTTCACTGACTGCGGAAGAACCCATGTCGCGGTTCTTGAGAGGGCCCCAAGCGACTGGCTGTGTGGCAGCTGGCCTGGAACGGTCGTGTGGCGTGCTGGAAGCAGATTGTTCGGGTTTGCGCGGTGGCCAGCTGCGGTCGTGGCCGACATCCTTGAATCTGTCCTCTTTGGTGACGGGTGGACCCTCGTCCGTGTGGCCAGAAGTGGGGACCTTGTACTGAGTGCCATCGCCAAATTCGACGACTTCGTCGAGGAAGCCGTCATCTTCCATCTCGTCCCAGTGCTTGCCGGAGCCGAGAGATGTGCCTCGGAAACGATCGAGCGCCTGAAGCGCAGCCTGTTGTCGTGCGGCTTCCTTGGCAGCGGCGGCGGCCGCCTTCTCTTCCTGCTCCTGCTTTGCTTTAGCCGCTTCAGCGGCGGTGGGGAAGTCGGATAGCGTTCTGCCCCTAGCCGCGGGAGTGGGGTTTGACGAAAAGCTGGACTTGACGCCTGCCCAGGGAGCACGACTGACGTTGCCTGGACTCGCGGCTCGCAAGGAGGAGCCGAGAGCTGCATTCTTGAGGCCTGGACTGGCGCGTCCTTGTGCAGAGCCACTGTCGAGACCAGAGGAGCCTGGCCTGGACGAATCACGTCCCATGCTAACTAAACGAGGAGACGCAGCGGCGCCGGCGGTGGATGCGGCAGCTGAAGAGCTGTTAAGGTGCACCGGTGAATTGGCTGGTTTTGGGCTCAGAGCAGCCTTTGATGCAGGAGCTGAGGCTTGAGCGGGTAGAGGGTCGGCTGACACAGCGTTGGTGACTGACGGTGTCTCTACGGCTGGTGCGGTAGCAGGAGGAGCTGTGGTTGTTGCAGACGGCGGAGGCAAAGCGTTGGGTTTTGCGGTAGGTGTGGCGGGTTTTGTGGTGGCCCATCCTGCAGGCTGAGGTTTGGGTACGCTTGAAAGCTTTGCAGAGGTCAAGCGGGTGGAAGTGGAGGGCGAAGACAATCGGTTGGACGGCCGCGGTGATACGGAAGTGCCGAGTTTGAGCGATACAGGCGAAGCGATCGAGGTGGTAGGGCCAGCCTTTTCTAGAAAGCGTTTGTTGACGTTTAGGGAAGTGAACTTCTTTGCGTGTGCACCTGCGAGCTGATTCGAAGACGCAGAAGGGGCCAAGCCGGCGGCGGTGGCATTGCGTTGGGAGCCAGCGTCAGCATTCGCCTCAGTGTTGTCGTGCACCGCAGTCAGAGCTTCTACATCGCGCTCCGATGCCGAAGCAGGGATGTTGGATTCTTCGGACTGAGATTGGTGTGAGGCAGGGTTCTCGCTCTGATTGGTCTTGAGAGCTTGGTCGTGAGCATCAATAGGCTCTATATGCGCAGAGGGGGGTGGGCTGGAGGCAGCCACCTCTCCCGTGGTTTGCTTGCTCATGCGTAGTAAGGGAAAGTTTCGATCAGAAACGAAAGATGTCCATGCGGTCGAGCAGCAACCAAGATGCCTGTGAGTGCACGTCAAGAGGACTGCGGCAACAAGACACGGATCCGAAGAGACCAATCTGAAAAGACTTGAAGATTCGTATGCTGCGATAAACTGTGCGACGGGCGTGGGACGACGAAAGAGAAGCGGCCGATCGAATGTGACAAGGTATCGATATGCGGAGGCAGCAACCGAAACTGCTGGCTGGTTGAGTGTTGCAGACTGTAGCCGATGCAGCAAACAGACGAGATCGAGGCTCAACAGGAAAGATGAAGAGAGAAAGAGGGGGTGAAAGAAGCTCGTCCGTGACGAGAGGAGGCGAGGAGGACGATCAGGGTTTTGGCTGGCTCGAGTTGGATGGCGGCCGCCTGAGCAGCGCAGATGCGACTTGGAGACGCAGCCAGGCCAACACAGACCAGATCACGCTCAGCTTGCTCAACTTGCTCAGCTTACACTACTGTACACTGAGAAAAGAAAAAAAAAAAGACCAGGTCGAAAGACCCGGGACGAGAGCGGCACAGTTGCGAGTTGCGAGTGGGCAGCCGGGCGGGCGCGTGCGGTTGGTTGGTTGGTTGGTTGGTTGGTCAGTCAGTCAGTCAGTCAGTCGGTCGGTGACTGTCCAGCCTGACTGTACAGAGTGACTGTATTGTACTGTACTTTTCATCGCTCAGTGTGGCGACGCAATTTCCCCAAATTTCTTCAGTGCAGCAGTGCGCCCTTTTGGCTCTCAGACGCGATTTTCCAGCTGACACGAGATTTGGCATCCTTGCCAAAGCTATGAGCAGCCGGTAATTCATTGTTAAAGATTGACATTCGCACAGTTTGCTTCCATATTTATATCGGGAGATCGATCTTGAACCACAACGACAGGGTCCAAAAGAAGCTTCACGCAGCCAAACCTCCACTCTCGCAGTCCACGCTCTTGTCCAACAACTGCAATCTGAGCTTGGTCTCTCCTCATCCTCAACCCCCTTTCATCCAACATACCCTAGACTTTGGTAGTGCCCAAAGTGATGGCCACTCTGCAGCGACATGTTGCCTCCATCAAGAGTGCCTACTACTCTCAGGACTCGCGCGCTCTGTTGGCTGCATTCCGCTTGGACCCAAACACTTTCGCTGCCCTCCAGGCAGACCTCTTAAGAGACGTAAGTATCCACGCCACAAATGTAGATTCTTTGAGCAAAGATGGCCGTTTAAGATACTGACACCCGTTTGACCTTCGCTGCGCATCTCCGATCCCCTGTTTTAGTCTGGTCGAGACCTCTCTGGCTGGGTTCTCAAGCAAATTCCCGTCAACCAAGCACCAACTGATTCGGATCGCTTCCAGACGCTCGTCGCCGACTTCCTGGCATATGTTCGCGACCATGCCCCGCTGAGTGCTGCCTCTCCAAGCGTACAAGTACCGTATACCATCGACTGGGATCGAGCGTACGATGCATGGGCGCTCGTCTACTCGCGAGCTTCGGCGGTTTTCTCTCTACCTGACGCCACGTGGTTTGTCCCGTGCCTTCGCTTCTTCGCTTCCAGCCTGGTCAAGCTTGCCATGGCGGTAGATCAGCGCATCGACAAGATCCAAAAACGCAAAACCACCGATGCTGCAGGAAGGCTGTCCAAAGCTGCAGGCATGGCCGGCAACGATCGCTCGCAAGCTCCGGGCTCCGAAACCAAACGTGCCGCTGTCCTCATGTTGGCCAACCTCAGCTTCAAGGCCTACTTTAAACTCAACAACACTCGACTCTGCGAGACCGTGTTGGGAAGTGTCGAGAATGCCCTCAAGCTCAACCGCAACTGCGCCAACAACAATCGCATCCAGGATGACTCGGGCGAGCAGTGCTACTCACGAGCCGACCGCGTTACCTATCGGTACTACCTTGGCCGTCTGCGTTTGTTCCAGCACAACATACGTGCCGTAAGTCCCTAGTCTTACCAATTACTCTCATGGCTGTTGCCGTTCTAACATTTGCCTTCCCATCTCTGCTTCTTGTCCTACCCATCCGCTGGCCGCCTCTCCACAGGCTTCGACGCATCTACGTTGGGCATTTGACAACTGCACGCTCAAGAATCTGAGAAACAAGAGGGCAATTCTGATCCCGCTCATCGCAACATACCTCATCCTCGGCCGATACCCGGACAGTGCGCTGTTGCAAGCTTCCAATCTAACCGATGTCTATGGAGGTCTTGTCTACTACCTCAAGGATGGTCAGTCGGCGGCAGCGTTGCAAGAGCTTGATCGGCACATGGACTGGTTTCGGGTGCGAGGACTGTATCTGATATTGCGGGAGAAGCTGCAAATTAGCCTCTGGCGTAATCTAGCCAGAAGATGGTAAGTATGCAAATCTTTAGACAAACTGACTTGGGGGACCCCCTGGGCTGACGAGTGATCTTACTGTTGCAGTCTGACTCTAACCTACGGTGCGGTGCAAGCTTCCTCGGCACCTCCGACCATGCGCCTCGATCAGCTGCTTACGGCCGCGCGCATGGCATGGCAAGACGATTCTCTGCAGGACGACGATGTTGAGGCCATCCTCGCTAGCTTGATCGATCAAGGTTTCATCAAGGGCTACATCCTACATTCCAAAGCAATGCTTGTTTTGCAAAAGGGTCCTCACATGGGCTTTCCTCCGATATGGTCCGTCTTTGAGGCTCGCTAGTACTTTACTGCAATCCAATAGACATGGCAAGAAGAATGCATACGAAACAGGCTTGAAATGTGACGGTACAAGTACAATGACTGGAGGGATGTAACAAGGTTAGGCGTGGAACTTCAAAAGGATTAATATCAATAATCATCATCAACGTCTTGGCTCCGCGCAAAGCCTAGTGAAGGCCCGCCTCGACTTCGTGCTCGCAATACGGAAACAGCATCTTTGCGCACGCCTGCGCCTCGGTATGCTTGACGTGCTGTAGCAAGAGTGACCTTGCGTGTCTGTTTGGCTTTGACTTTGTCGCCCTTGTTGACAAGATGGTAGAATTCTCCGCCGGGCAGGAATGCGGGGTCGTTGAGTCCTAATGGATCGTCTTGATTCTTGTTAGCTTTGGGCTGATCTTTCCAAGATGACTTTTTGGCGCTCGGTCCTTTCTTGCCAAGCGTCCGCTTCTTGAACGATCTGGCTTTGGCATGAGGCAGTGATACCGACGGATCGAGCGGCGTGGGTCGTACTACAGTGTCAAGTGGTTCTTCCGGCTCATGGTCTTCCTCCTCGTCGAATTTCCTCTTGTGTTGGGTGGTGGAAGTATTGAGTGCACGTAGAATCGTGCCATCGTCCGTCTTCTTCATGGGCATACCATCCCTGCCTTTAACAACGCCGCCAGCCCTTTGTTGTTTCCTTCGCAATCGTCTCTCTCTTTGAAGCTTAGCCACCTCGTCGGCTCGTTCCTCTGCTGACCGCTTTTTGAGGATCGATTTTGGCGCTGAGACTGGTTGTGAAAATACTTGGGCAAATAACGACGGATCAAGTCGACTTGAAGAGCCCGCGTTGTCGTCGTCACTACTTTGCCCTTGATCCTCATCCGATGTTGGTTTGTCATCCTGTTCCGCTTCTTGATCCACAGTGTGGGACACCTTGACGGCTTCGCTCTTCGTCTGTCTCCTTTTGGCTTCAGCGGCCTGACGCTTGGCCTTTTCGGCTTTCTCTTGCGTCTTCAACCTGGCTGAAACCTGCGAGGCCTGCTTTCGGGAGGTCTTGTTGCTTACCTCCTCGATTGGCTCATCATCATCATCGTCGTCGTCGTCGTCGTCGTCGTCGCTGACATCGTTGGATGATGGAGCTACACCGTTGACACCTTCATTCACTTCGACTGCGGAGCCAGATACGATAACATCTGCTTGTGTAGCAATATCAATGTCGTTTTCGTCGTCGCCAAATGAAACGTGGTTGGAGCTAGCCTTGGGTTCGGCGAGAGCTTGTGAGATCTGCTGCTCCTGCAACTTCTGAGCTTGGCGCTGTCTTCGAGCAGCAACCATCTTGACCCTTGGCTGAACGGTGAGCGGTTGTCGAGATGGATCAATGTGGCTGACACAAAGCAGAAGTGCGAGCTCGCCTTGCACTAGTCTGAGTGTGTGTGTGTGTGTGATAAAGAGAGAGAGAGAGAGAGAGAGAGAGAGAGGAGAGAGAGAGAGAGAGAGAGAGAGAGAGAGAGGAGAGAGAGAGAGAGAGAGAGAGAGAGAGAGAGGGTCAATGGTTGGAGGGTGAGAAAGCTGCAAGACGTACCAAAAACATTAAAAAACGAAATTTGGCTTAGTCACGCTTAGTGTTTGAAAGCTCATCCGGGTCACGGAATTTACGCGTCTGACCGCCGAACGCTTTGGCTTTGATGCGGAAGCCACCGACAGCGGACGGTGGTTGCAGACAACAAGGCTCGAAGCGGACAAGAGACTGAATGAACCGATTCAACGTTGCGAGTCCATTGCACCGTCTGCCAACACTCGTTCACCCCTTCCAAGTCTCCCATCCACTCCATCACGTCCTTGTCATCCACAACCTCCCGTCTGCTCACTATCAACCGTCCAAACGCTCCTCCAATCCCAGTCTCTTGCCTGGAAGGCTGCAAGGGATTACGCATCTTCAGCCGCCAGCCGTCCCTCCGCTCCAAGACAGCCTCGAGCCCTTGGCTTCCTTCCATCGCGCTTCGACCACATCCATCCCATTCTTTTCATTGACTCTCAAAGAAAGCAAGACGCTCAATCATACCGATGTCGCAGCTAGGTTCCACTGAGCCGGCAACGTCTCGATCTGCCTCAGCCGTCACGACTGGCAGCAGACCATCCGCGCTCCCGCCGAAGCCATCATCAGATGATGAGGCTGAAGAAGGAGAAATCTTCGACCAAGAGGAAGGCGAGATATCTGAGAGCCGTCCTTTCGAGCCCACAGTCTCTACAGAGCCTTCACATCCCGTGTCCGACAATGTCGAGCCGCCATCACAGGCATCGCAAACGCAGCCCCCAACGCCAGAGCTGCCTACGACCAAGCCATTGGAAAGCGAGCCCAAGCTGGCTGAGGCACTGGATTCCAAGACCCCAGCTCCTGTCGTTATCAGTGCTGAAGCTCAAGCCCAAGCTCCTCAGGACGCAAAGTCCAGCGAGAACACCGTCCACAACGAGCAGGTGACCGTCGCTGGTACCACGGATGCTGTCGCTACAAACCAGCCAACAGCTCCAGAGGCTGATGCTCAGACCTCGACTGCCTCCGATGCTGTTCCAGTAGTCTCCTCTGAGACGGCGTCATCCGAGCATGCTGAACAAGCTGAAGCAGATAAGCCTGCAGCAGTGCAACAAGCAGATACACCCAACACCCCCAACCTCCCACTGACGGCCACCCTGGACTCTGCGGATGCTCCTGCTGATCCGTCCTTGAACAAGGGCGAAGTCGATGTTTCAAGTAATCAGCAAGCACAACCGAGCTTTGAGCAAGCGTCCGAAACCACCACAGTGCCGGCCACAGAAGAAGACAAGGCCCCATCTGCTACCTCAGAGCAGCCTCAAACACCACCTCAGGCGGCCGAGGAGCCAGCCGCCATGGAAACCGATGAAAAGCCTGAAAGTCCACAACAACCTGCGCCTGCCAAGGAAGAGGCCTCTGCCGAGACCACATCCATGCAAGTGGACAGCCCTATCCACACGCCTGCGGTGCCTTCAGACGGCCTCGACGAGCACGATGCAGTGCCGGCCGAGCCTAGCATCAAAGATACCAAAGAGAACGATGAGGTCACTCAACAAGAACCATCCGCTACACCAGTGCAAGTCAAAAGCGAGCCTCAACCTGAGTCGAATCGAGCCTCGACGTCAAGCGCAGCAAAGTGCACAGAAACGGCAACACACGAATCCGTCGATGCTCCACAGCACCCCGCCGAAGAGCCTATGCAGGAAGATCCACCAGCTGTCAGTCAAACCGCATCTGCTTCACACCCGCCTGCTGACGGCAGAAAACCTTCTCCCGCCCAACAAGATGGCGAGGGTGTCTCGACCTCGGTGCCCACCAGGTCCGAAAATGCTCGGCATCGACCAGTTCCTGACACGGAGGAAGCAGCGGCACCGAGAAAGGTAGAGGCAGAACACCTATCTCGAAGCTCCAGGAAGAGTACCCCCGCGACCGGCCCAGTCGCGGAGAAACGTCCCGAGAGACCAAAGGAGCGGTCGCGTACTGCTGAGCGCTCCGAGGATCGAGAACAGCGTGCTCGAGAGAAGGATCGACGACGCGAAATGGAGCGGGCGGAGCGAGAACGTGAGCGAGAACGAGAACGTGTCCGTGAATCGGAACGGGATCGAGAAATGATGATCGCTCGTGAAAACGAAGAAGCTCGACTCATTTGGCTCTCTCTGCCCGGCAACGACCACCCACAGTACTACACAGATACAGATTCGGACTCATGCTACGGTGCCGAGGGCGCTTCGGGCGCTCCAGTGACTGACGAAGAGGACAAGGATCTCAATCCGCCGCTTCCTCTGTCGCTTCAGGAATATCATCCAGCTCCTTCGTACTCGCAGGCCTACTTCCATGACTCAAACTACGCCCCCAAACGCAAACGTCTCGACGTTGTCGAAGGGGATCTTTCTGCCTTTTCGCGTCGTCTCCGACGAAAGCCGATTTCGGGGCCTTCGACTTCGGATCGTATGGTAGCGTCAAGCTCCAGACCAATGCCACTAGATGCATTGCCGTCTACCACGATGATCGACATTGACGATTTCCCTGTGCCCGATTCGAGCATCCGTGGCGAGCCATCGGATCGCCCCTTTGCCACCAGGATCGAGCGTCCTTCGCTGCCGCGAATCTCGCCATATGCTCGAGTCGACGAGTTGGCGCAGGAGTACGAGAGTTCGGATTCGGATGAAGAAGCCATGCGCATCGCCGATGAACGCAAGAGGCGACATGGAAACCGAGGCGGAAACCGAGGCAATAAACTTTCGCGGGAGAAAGGCGTTCGCTGGATCCGTCGTGGTAAGCTTGGAGGATGGACGGAAATGCGGATGGACAAGGAGATTGGCGATCGCGTTCGTCACCGCGTGGAAGCCATGCAGAAGGACAACGTCCGCGCTCTCCTGTCGGCCATCCCGGAGGAGGACAAGGCGATGTTGGCTCAATTCCCTGCACTGCGAAACGGACTCATCCCCAACGAGGCTTCAAGCACCACTCGTCGTGACAAACGTGGCCGCATCCTGCCCTCGGATCTGTCTGAGGCAGCGCGAATCGATGCGGAGCTTGGCCTTGACGGCGGATCCGGCGGATCGCGACTTGAGCGTCCTGAACACCTCACCTCTACGTCACTGGCTCCTACGTTACTCAAGCCGGCCATCACACCTCGACAGCTTCTCACCAGTCACACTCTTCGCCACACGTTCCGCAATCCTCACATCGCTGCGCTTGGCAAGACAGCCTTGGATCTTATCGAGAGCGAGGGTGTCGTAGGCCGAGCGGTTGGGCGTTGCTGGGCGGCGATGGAGCGCGGTGGTTGGAACACCGATCCTGAACCGAAGGGTGACTCGGCCGAAGAGGCGGACTCTGCCGCTCCGAACGGCATGGATGTGGATGGCTCGGACAGCGAAAGCGCCGGCAGGCACTCCGGGGATGGCTTCTTGAACGGCTCGTCCAGCAGCATCTTTGGCTCTGCCATCGACAACCCGGCGTTATCGCATCTGGACAGACTGTTTGTTACCAAGCAGGGTTTGGCTATCCCACGATTGGACGACCTGGGACAGCCGATCTTTGTACCACCCTCGCCTGGTACTCAGTCCGCACGTGCTCAGGCCGGCATGTCGGAAGATGCTACCAATGAGGCAGTGATCGAGACGACGCTGTTGCCGGCACCAGAACAGAGGTCGATCGTTCTCGCTGCGCTCGAGTGTCTGCACGAATTGGCGGCCGATTCTCGTGAGTATGTCGAGCGACTCGAGGAAGTGCGCTCGCGACTCGCAGCGGTCAAACGTCGTCGAGCTCAGGTGTGGAACGCGGTGAGGCAGTGGGCGTTGGATAAGGATACCGAGGCATCGATTGGTCAGGGTGTTGATGTTGATCAGAACGGGACAGCTCAAGTAGCAACCGCAGCGGCGGTCGCCCTGACTAATGGGAGCTCGCCTCGGAAGAGAAAGTAAGCAGCTGGACGATGTCCCACCCTCGTTGTCGTACTTTGAATGACACTATATTTTTTTACTCGTGTTTAGGGGCATTGGTGGGAAGGAGCATTCAGATCCTATTCTTAGTGAGACGTGGTCGTGAGCAGTGGACTGAACTGAGCGCAAGGCAGTGGAGGAAGTGGGACGGCTTTCTAGTATTGAGCAGTGGGCGATGGCGGTAATGACGATTGCCGCACTTGCCAGACGTGGGTTATTGTCAGGTGACTCGGCACCTGACCGATGCTTAAGTAAGCATCTCGCTGGCGCTCAAGTCTCACATGCCAGCCTAGTGCATACACGGCCACTAGGCCGGTATATAGTCTCAGCTTCGTTCGCATCCCTTTCTTGCAATCCACTGCCTTCTCTATTCACACTCCGCATACAAGCTGTGCAGACGTGTGACATTGGTAGCTTCTGTGACTTCTCCGACAGCTTGTAAGCTTGTTTTTCACCTTCACCGTCTCACTTCGTCACCATTACGCCATCACCGCCTTGGGTGCTCCGCGCCCGTCGTAATCTCCAACCGCTCTATCCGTTCATCGACGACATCGATCGTTTGCTTCGCCGACCTTCCACATCAGCTTCCCCGCCTACCTCCCACCGAACCGACACACCCGCGACTTCCACCATGCCCGACACGCATCAGGCTCCTTCTTCGGCCTCATCCACCGCCACTGCGCAGTCTCCTGCTGTTTCCAACCTGGAACAGAAGATGGACCGCATGATGGCTCTTATGGAGAAGTTCCTTACCGCTCAGCAAGGTCCTTCCCCCATTATCACCGACGCTCCCCCTGCTCCTCGCAGTTACGCTGATTCCGTTTCCTCCAACTCCGAGGAGTCCTTCACCCAGCTACCCGTCGTCGTCAGCGGCAAGAAAACCATTCTGAAGTCAAAGGACGTCGCCACCTTCGATCCTGAAGATGGTGATGACGTCGAAACCTTCTGTCGCCGAATTGAAGAGGCCGTTGACACCTACGGCGCTAAGC
Source organism: Anthracocystis setariae (assembly GCA_928724745.1). Lineage (NCBI taxonomy): Eukaryota > Fungi > Basidiomycota > Ustilaginomycetes > Ustilaginales > Ustilaginaceae > Anthracocystis > Anthracocystis setariae. The sequence continues at coordinate 894,491 of CAKMXJ010000002.1, read as the reverse complement.
CTGTCTGCGCCATCCTTCCTAGGTGCCTCGAGGGTACCGCGGTCGATTGGCATACGAATCTGGGCCATATCGAACGGGCTGCCCTCAAGCACAGCCCCGACGCCTGGGTCCGACTTCTTCGGGAACGTTTTGGCATGAGCGAGGCCGACGCTCTCCAAGAGTTACTTGACACGAAGTACGACATCGCCACCGACTATAACAAGTACCACGAGCGCGTCATGCGCCTGGCCCGCCTGGCTAAGCAGAACTCCCCCATCCAGCTTGTGCATTGGCTCCTTCATGGTCTCCCTTATCGCATGAAGGAACAGCTCACCGCCGATGCTGTCAGCGCAAAAATCGACCCTAACACATTCCGTCAGATGTGTATTGCGCAGCGGAAGCTCTACCTCAAGAGCAGTCCCCGACCTGGCCCAGGCCCCGCTCCTGCTGACTCTCGTTCTCGTAATGGCATTCCTCCCTCTCGCCGCGATCCCAACGTGGCCAAGCCCAACGACAAGACGGCGGTTCGCGCCCCTCTCCGCCCGTGCCGCCACTGTCAGGGCTCCCATTGGGACGCCGAGTGCCCTACACGCCCCAGTCAGCCTGCTACGCGCGCCGTTGTCGCAGCTCATCACGTCGACACCAAAGCAGACGAGGACTACGACGTCGCGCAGTACGACGCTCTGCAGGCCGCTTACTTAGCCATCTCTGAGGCTAGTACTCCCGATTCTTCTTTTTCTTCTTCTGAAGCCGACTCGGACGTCGTTATGAACGCTGCCTAGGAACACGCGGGGAGTCCGCCACCTCACGACTCCCCACCGCGCCACCCTCCCGACAAAACCATGGCACCCGCCTTGCCCATCATCGACGCGCACGAACCTTTGTCGCCGTCATTCCATCTCGTCCCAACTTATCTTCGTCTCTCCGTCCAGCCTACTCGCGGTCCTCCTATTCACGCTTGCCTCGACACCGGCGCATCCTGTTCTCTAATCGCTCAACCCCTTTTGGCGTCCTTTGATCACACACTTCACCCCAACACCACCACCATCCGTACCGCCAGCTCGCCAGTCACCTCCCTCGGAACAGCAACCTTCTCCCTGCATATCCCCTGCCCGCCTCACGCGGTCGCCCGTACTACGGTGTCATGCCACGTTCTCTCTCACTTGCCTCCCGGTTTGATTCTCGGAATGGATTTCTTCATAGCACACGGTCTGTTGTTCGATTCTGTGAAGTCAATGGTGTCTCTGCAATCGTGTGGGCTGCGCGTCGCCGTTGGTACCGTGCAGCAATCTGTCCCTGCGCCCATAGCCGCTCTGGCTACAGCGCCTCCAGCAGCCTCCGCCTTAGCTCCCGACGCTGTCCTAGCACCCGACATGCGCGCCCCTCCTGACATGGAGGGATACACCTTGCCATTCACCGTTGAGCCGGATCTACCAGACTCTGGCGACCTGCCCGTCTTCGATCCTGGCTGCGACCCTTCACTCCGCACGGCCCTTCTTGCCCTCTTCGATGAATTTCCCGACGTTTGGCGCCCTGAACTGGGCTTGCTCCGCACAGGAGACGCCATGCGGCTTCCCTCGAAAGTTCTGGATCGCAACCCTCACCAATTCAAGCCTCGCCTCTATCGCGTTTCGCCTCGCGATCGACGGGCTATCGATGAGGTTTTCGACGCGCTCACGCAGCAAGGTCGTTTGTCGAAGGCACCTGCCGGAACCCCGTGTGGTTGGCCCGTCTTCGTCGTGTACCGCCACGGCAAACCTCGTCCTGTCGTTGATCTGCGTCAACTTAACCAAGTCGTAGACCCCGACCACTATCCTCTGCCCAACCCGGAAGATCTGCGCGAACGTCTGGCCGGCGCCAAATTCATCACCACATTCGACTTGCGTAAAGCTTTCTATCAAATGCCACTTCACGCCGATGATCGCTGGAAGGCAACCGTCCTTACTCACCGCGGTCAAGAGACCTTGTCCTGCACCATCATGGGACAATCGCGCTCGGTCGCTTTCTTACAACGAACCCTAACTGAAGCCTTCGCTGCCGACGGTCTAGCGGCCAAGACATTCGTTTATGTGGATGATTTCGGCGTTCGTTCCGCCACCGCCTCCGAGCACCTTCAAGATGTGCGCGCGGTCATGCACGTGATTAGGCGACTAGGCCTTACCCTCGCGCGTGATAAAGCTCATGTCGCGCGCACCGAGGTTCCCTTGCTGGGCCACCTGGTCTCTGGTACTGGCACTCGGCTTCACCCTGACAAGTGTGCCGCCATCCAGAACATTCAGTATCCAGCAACCCTTAACCAATTGGAGTATATAGTGGGATTCTTTTCATACTATAAGACGTATGTTTCCCGATTCGCCGCCCTCATCCAGCCTCTGCAGCGTCTCAAGACTCGATTGTTAAAGGGCGCTCCCCCGGGTGGTCAAGCTCGTCAGCGACATTGCTCATCTACAGCCGTTCCAGCCGATCCCGGCGCGCAGCAGGCCTTGCACGAACTCAAAGCAATCCTTCAGCACAAAGTCCTCCATTTCCCGGACTACTCCAAGCCCTTCATCCTCTACGTCGATGCTTCCCAACAACACGGTTTCGCCTTGGCTCTGCATCAGAACTGTCAAGCCTCGCAATCCGGCTCGCCCGCTGAAGTCCCCATTTGGTTTGATTCCCGTGCCCTGCAACCGGCCGAACGGGCCTACTGGCCCACGGAGTTGGAAGCCGCCGCCGCGGTCTGGGCTCTTCACCGTGTCCGACGATTCCTCGACGCGTCACCCGGGCCCCACCTCCTCTTCACTGATCATCGCGCAGTCACCAGTATCGCCGACGCCAAGCCATTCTCGGTGACTCCAGCTTCTCGCAACCCCCGCCTGGTGCGTTTCGCTCTCATCCTCGCCGAGTTCCGCCCTAAGCTCGAGATCTTGCACCGCAAGGGGATGTATATGACGCACGTCGATGCACTGAGTCGTATACAAGCCGCGGAGTCTCGTCCCTCGGCGCCAGCGTTCACCACGTCGACCTTAGCCCTGCTCTCCGCGATGCTATCTTAGCCAGTCAGCGTTCCGACTCGGCGTTTGCTCGTATTCACGCTGATCTCGTCAGCAAAGCCTCCGGCCAGCGTCCATTTCAACACGGAGGCTGGGGTTTGAGCATCGCTGATCTCCTTCATAAAGTCGATGACGACAGCAAATGGCGCATCTGCATCGGCCCGACCGCCCTCTTGCAAGTCATTGCGCTAGCTCATGCCGGTCACCTTGGCGTGAAAGCGACCTTCGACCGCTTCCGTCAAGTGGCCTACGCTCCGCATCTGTTACGCCACATTGAGGCGTTCGTACGGCGCTGTACCCACTGTCAGCAAACCGCCACACAGCGTCATCGCCCATACGGTGCCTTACAGCCGCTTCCCAGCCCTGCCGTACCATTTGCCACCTTGTCATGCGATTTCATCGTCCGTTTACCTCCCGTCCGCTCCCATTTCGATCGCGACCTCCTCGACACCATCTTAGTCGTGACGGACACTGCTACACGCAGGGTGTATCTCCTCTCTGGCGCTACTACTTGGACCGCGGAGCAATGGAGCTTCCGCTTCGCCGAGCGCCTATTGCCCCACGTTGGTTATCCGACTAAGCTTATCAGCGACCGCGACTCCCGCTTAACTTCAGCATTCTGGAAATCGTTGAATAAGCGTTACGGTTGTGAGCTCGTTCATTCTGCCGCCCATCACAAAAGCGACGGCCAGAGCGAACGTGCAATCCAATCCGTCGAGATGGCCCTCCGCGGTCTGTGTAACGCTTGGTCAGATGACTGGGCGAATCACTTGCCTATGGTCGAGCTCCTCATCGGCAACCGTGTGAACGCCTCCTTAAATGCCGCCCCGAATGACCTTATCTACGGCCTCAAGCTTCGCGACCCTTTCACCGCCCTTCAACACGACACGCCTGTTCTGCAACAGGCCTCTCCAGCTGGTGATCTCGCCATCGCCGAGCGTAGGGTTATCTTTCGACAAGAGGCGCTGGACCACCTTGCCTCCGCGCAGGCGTACATGAAGTCCCGATATGACCAGCTCCACCAGCCTCCCCCAAAGCTCAACGTCGGCGACTGGGTTTGGCTCAATATCGGGGATGGCTATGGCGTCCCTAAGAGTCACCTTCCCGTGGACCGCCGCCTGGGTGTACAACGCTTGGGTCCCTACCGCATACACCGAGTGGTCAGCGAGCTTGCCTATGAGCTGGAGCTACCCGCGGAATCCCGTCTCCACCCGGTTATCTCCATTCAACACCTGGAGGTCTACACACCGGCGAAAGAACCACCTCACGAGCAACGTATCACGCAAATCCTCAAGGAGCGAACTCTTAAAACGCGCGGGCTACAGTACCTCGTTCGCTTCGGTCACGCTGGACGTGATCACTGGGTACCAGCTTCTAAGGTTACCGACGCCGAGGTTCTCGACGCCTGGCGCGCCCGGCAGCCTCCTGCGTCCTCGCCGTAAGCCGACTTCCCTGTCTCACTTCTTGTCTACTTTCCCCGTCTCGGCAGTCTCTTCCATTTGTCTCGCATTGGTCTCGCCTTGCCTCGTCGCCTCGTTCTCAGTTTCTTCTCCTTCAGTTCGGTAGTTCTCAGTTTCTTCTCCTTCAGTTCGGTCGTTCACTCATGCGCAGCGGAGCTGCTTCCTTTAGGGGGGGCAGTGTCAGGTGACTCGGCACCTGACCGATGCTTAAGTAAGCATCTCGCTGGCGCTCAAGTCTCACATGCCAGCCTAGTGCATACACGGCCACTAGGCCGGTATATAGTCTCAGCTTCGTTCGCATCCCTTTCTTGCAATCCACTGCCTTCTCTATTCACACTCCGCATACAAGCTGTGCAGACGTGTGACAGTTATGCTAGAGAGCAACCGTGCGCAGGCGGCTAGTGTAGTAAGCGACGACGATGAGAGCGATTTCACTCAGTGCACCCGTCATGCTTCTAATTCCACAGACTGCCCCTCAGATTTTGATTTCATAGAATACCCCTCCTTTCCCTGCCAAACACGTCAACTCTGGCCATTTTTGCAATAAAATCGTTTTTTCTTTTTCTTTTTTTTCCATCTATTTCCTGTTTTTTCACCCCTCTTCTTCTTTGGCAATTTTAGCCCACCTGTCAAAGCAAAGTTGAGACCTAAAGACCATTGCTCGCACAGGAAGACTGTCAACTATAGATACAGATGGTTTGGGTGCATCTTTGTCTTGAAGGATGGGGAAAAAAGGGCAAAGAAGTTGGGTTTGCAATGGTTGTGTGGCTCAAAATAATTCTACCTTCAGATCCGCTTTGAGGGGCACTCTGTGAAATCAAAAATTGAGGGGCAGTCTGTGCAATACCACCTGCATGGGGTGCACCGAGTGAAATCGCTCCGACGATGATGGGTGGTTGCAGCGGGCATATCGGGTTTGTGGCGACGCTCGTGTTGGGATGGGAGGAGGGAATGGAGCTGTTTGTGGGGTGAGTGGGTTTTCGGTGGAGCCTTTTACGAACGACATGTATGGGTTGAGACCTGGTCAACGTGCATTTGTTGCGCACCATCGCGTATGCATGACATGCTAATATCATGAGTCGTCCATCTCAAAGGCAATCTGAAGCAAGTGTGCATCATCAGAGCAGGTCATTCATATCGGCATGTCGCATTGCAGTCTGCAGGTGTTTGCAACCGGTACTGTGCCGTACAGCTTTTCATGTGGACCGTCTGTGCCATGCAACGCAAACGAGGCTGGGGAGGCGACACTAACGCAGGTTCGGAAACACACACACACACACACACGAGCAAGTGAGTTTAGTTGCATGTGCAGCTGCAATCGTGAATCTTGAATTTTTTTCGGCTTGCTTTTTGTGCATGATTTCAGCCGATTTTTTCGGTACGTTCGATTAAAAGGCTGTCAAATAATTCTGCAATGCCATGTCGATCACGCAAGGGAGCAGCTGCAGCTTCTCGACGTCTAACAGACAGACACGCACGCACGCACTGACCAGCATAGCACAGAGCTTGCAGCGGATGCGAGATGGGTTGCTGCTGGCGTCCCTCTGTCTGTAGCCGAAGTCGCAGCTTTTGACCCGGCCTTTTGCCCCCCTTGCCGCCCCCCCCGCTTCCCTTCCTCAGCGCGATCACTCCCGAACATGCCCCCGCCAGTAGCCAGTATATCATCGGAGCGTGCGTGTGATGGCAACGTGGTCCGAAACGAGATCGATCAGATCGAGGGGAAAAAGAGCGACAAGGCTGTGTAAGCGGTGTATCTTCCGATCCGTCGGCTGTGTGTGTTGGGTTATCATGTTTTTCGGCCTTGTAGCGCAAAACGTTGGTCAGAGCATCGGTCAAGGCGCTCCAAGGCCAGGCCAACTGCTGGCGCGGCGTCACAAGGTCGGCTCTTGGTCTTTGCAGCTTGCCGACGGAATCCCGATCTACTCTGGACTGTGATGACCTCCCGGCTGATGCGCGAAATCTTCACTTTTGCGCCTTGGACCGAGACGAGAGTCTCTGCGGTTATCTTGCTCGAATCAAGACTGGGCTAGCATGCTCATGCGATTGAGACCCGAAGCCTTGAGACGGCAATCCTACTTGCACAGGGGATGTATTTTACAGTACTGTACACAGTGTTGCGGACGAGCGGCTGCCAAGATGTACACCATTACAGTGCTGGGCAGTCAATTCAAAGTTTGTCCTCTCCCACTCTTTCCACTTGGTGCACTGCCGAGGTCCGGTCGGCAACTTTGGGACATGAAAAACTTACATCTGGCATGCTGCGCTCTCTCAATTCCATGATGTGCTCCACTGTACCTGCTTCCCGCGTAGGGCGGAGTTGCTCATGTCTGGTCAGACAAGAACACAAGCACAGCAATATTAATATACTGTACTGTACAGTGCAGTGCAGTGCAGTGCGCTATGGCTTGGAGAAGCGGTCCTGCAGCTTGGCAAAAGAGCCATGAATCTTGATGACGAAGCCAGTGACTGTTCCACATGAGTTTGGCTCTCTCTGTTCTGTACTGTACTTGATATACTGTACCGTATTGATGTCCGCCTTGACCGCCCAGCGCAAATCTTTGGTTGGGATTGCTTTGTTCCACCACACCATAATTGACATTAGAGCGGGGTGCAGATGGTGAACGATCGATTGCCGGTGGGGCATTCGCTCCCATACTGGCTGGGCGGATAAAAAAGTGATGTTGTGCTCCTGCCCCGGTCATTGTTCGTTGCCCCTTGCCGACACAGACCAACTCAACACCGTAGTCTAGAGACACGAGGCGAAGTACCAACACACGCAACGGGGCAAATCATATGTGAATGATACTGTACAGTAACCTGGAAGGGGGGCGAGGAGGTCAACATTTAGCCAGTGCAAAAGTGCACCAAACAAACATGCTGCAGCAGCACTCCGCCGTCTGTTCCGACCAACGGCGGGCTTTCTTCGTGCCGCGTTCCAAGAACTGTAAGGTGTCATCCATCTCGGCGTGTTTCGAGGAGCCGACGTTTCCGATCTCCTCTCGCGCTGCTGACAGCGCCTTGCCCAATCGACTCAAACCTGCCGCCTTTCCAGGTCGTGTTTCCTCCTCCTCAGATGACACGAGAACAAGGAGCAATGGCAAGCTCCGCACGGGCCACGGCCAACCACCACCACCCACCAACGAGAAACGAGGACTTGAAAAGATCCGCTACGCTGCGCATTTCATTTTGGCGGTGCATGGATGAAAAAAACGTTTTCGGGTTCGACCAGGGTTCATGCGACAAGAAAATCAAGTGTGGCAGTCGCATACTGGACGGGTACAGTACATTACAGTAACGTGCGGCTGAGCGAGACAGCTTGTTTGCAACGAGCTAGTGCGTTATCAAATCCTATCTGCGCATTTAGGTCTGCGAAGGGTATGAGATAAGAAGCTCTTCCTTTCACTGTCACAGTACAGAGTACTGCACAGCACAGTACAAAGGGAGACGAGATAAGGGAGCAGCAGGACGAATTGAAAGGACTGGCCTGGCAGTCAAGAGCGGCCGGTAGGAAAATCTTTTCCACGACAGGTCCCGAGCCTCGTTCGAGTCTGAGTTGCCCGACGTTGCGCTAGTCTATCGGCGCATGAAACAGGCATGAGTGCAGGACACACATCATTAGTCAGTCAACCGTACTTTGGTCACATCTTACAATTCTGCAAGCACAGCACAGTACAGTACAGGACTGGAGTGCAGTGCAGGGCGAGGTAGTTCTACGGATACCAACGGTGGATCCGCTGCGAGTGGCAGCAGAGCCAGAGAGCCTTTGAGAGAGGGAACTGCAGGTTCCCTGCATATCAATACAATACAGCAGCACACACCTTCGGTGAGAGCCCAACGGTTGACGCTTCGGCGGTCAATCCTTCGGCTACACCGGTGTGGCGGTTTTAGAATTCTCGTAGGGTTCAAAATTGTTCACAATCACACCGAAGTGAGGTCTTAAACTAGCACGAGGAACGGAGAACGAAAAAAAAATTTGGGGTGCGTAGCAGGGAAGGGGGAAGAAAGGGGGCGAAGCGGAAGCGAGGGGTTCAGCAGACCGTGACTGGGTTACAGCGATTTCACAGAGCGAAGCGGAGCGAGGTCAAGCGAAACTAGAGTCGGAAATTCGTGGTTTTCAGTTTGGCCAGCAAACCAATTTGTTACTTCAATCCGCTCGCTCGCTCGCTCCTTCGCTCGCTCGCCCGGCCGGCCACAACCAAAGCACACCTGTAACTCTCACACAACAGTCTATCGGTGTCAAGGCGGTCCGGACTGATTGGCAGCCGAGGCCAAGCTTGGCTACAGTGGCATCGCCTCTGCCAAGTGGACAACAGCGTGGATTCGTCTTGTGTATTCTTTCTGATCAGAAACAGTCGGTCGAATTACAGATTCCAATGTTTCACTGAAGGTCAGCCTCGCGCTGTCCACCGGCTTTGCTGACCCGTTGGCCACTCTGACAAACACGGCATCGATCGATCTAGGGTTGATCGCTTGTTTGGACTCAAGTGCAACATAGGCGTGGCGATACAGCTGTAAACCACCGTCGCCATTTGGCAAGCGTCGAATTGACCGATCTCATTCCCAGACCAAGACACGAAGGGCAGAAGAGCGGAGCGGACGAGATTGGACCGGTGTTCCCTTGGACTCGAGCCAATGAGCAGAGCCGCCACCACTAAAAATCGTTTTTCGCAGCCGTGAGCAAGGACAGCTGCAGCTGATTCGCTGCAAGAGCAAGTCCAAAACCTTTTTTTTTTTTTTTTTTTTTTTTCCTCTTCCTCAAAAGCAAGGGAGAGACCGGGCGGCAATCCGAGGGCAGCAACGCTTTCAAGTACAACACGGTACAGTGCATTACAATGGGCTAGGCGTGCTGTAATTCAAATAGCTGCAGGGCAAAAGAAAGATGCAGTTTCAAATGGCAGATCAAAGTTGGTCTTTTGTTGGTCTTTCCAAATGCACGAGGTGCAGATCCAACTGCTCGAGCCAGGCCAGGCCAGGCAGGCAGGCAGGCAGAACAAGTCGAAAAAGCATTCAATCAAGCATGCGTGCGTGCGTGAGTGCGTGCGTGTGTGTGCAAAAGTGAGCAAAAGTGCTTTCGAGTGGACGTGCGTGTGGCGGAGCCAAGGCACCACGGCAGTGCAAGAAAACCGAAAAAAGGGGGAGAGGGGGAGAGCAAGGCGGGCAAGTGTGCAAAAAAAAAAAACTGCACAGGGATGAGTCGAGCAGGGTCGCTGCTTGAAAAAGCACAATTTGAGTGGCACACGGCATCAAGCTTCCGCGGCTGCACCTTATTCTTTCACTGGCCGAGAGCTGCCTACGCGTTTGAGCACGCACGCTCGGTTTTTTTAACTTTACCTTTTTTTCCACCTCCCGCGAGGCAAAGCCAGCGAGCTAAGTTCACCTGCGCGGACCAGCAGCGGCACGTCCTTGTTTGACCTGCTCGCCTCTCTCTGGCCCAACAACTTTTTTTTTTTTTTTTTTTTTTTTTTTTCTTCTTCACTTTTCTTTCCTGCGACAGGGAGAAGACGCCTTAGTCTGAATGGGCGCTGTTCTTCGCCCGCCCTGCATCCTTGTGCTGTTTGAGCTGCGCTTGCGCCTCTGCAATTTGCTGCGACTCTGCTTCTTCAGCTGCTGCTGCTGCCGCTCACCAAGCAAATCTGCAACCTGCGTGTCCTTTTGGTCCATTTGCTGCTCTTCGGTCCCTCTTCTTCAACCGACCTTGCCTTTCTTCAACGACGATCTTCTCCAGCTTCATCCTTCCTACAGAGGTGCAGCTGAATACGTCCATCCCAACCAGCTCCTATCTTGACCTTCTCTTTGTTGCTCTTCTTCCTCTTCAAAACGCGTTTCTTGTCGCTGTCGACGCGAAACGAGGTTCTTTTCATCCTTCAGCTCATCTCGTGGCTCTTGGTCGCTTCGCGTTTGCTTCGCGCCCCCAGCTCGTTTTCGGTGGTGGTTTCGAATATCTTTCGATCAGTTCAAGCTTCCCCAGCGCCTCTTTTGGCATCCTGTGGTTCACGCGATCGCTCCCCATTCTTGGCGCCTTTATTCAGCCCTTTGACTTCGACTTCAAGCACTTTACCTCGCTCCTCTCCTCCAGTTTGGGCTTCATTCGCATCTTTATCGCAGTCCGGCTCACCGCACCACGCCGCTTTCGTTTAGCATCCAAGGAGAAGTCTTCAAGTCCAGATCCCGTTCGGACAGGCACGCATCCTTGCTCGTTCCCACTGCATACCTTTTCTGCTCCAAGCTTCCCATCACTCCCCTAAGGACTCTTTCTTGCATATTTCGTTTCTTCGATTGCGGATTCATAGCTCCGTTTTGTTCCTTTGCCATCTTTCAACAGCTCTCTGCCACCCTGCAAGGCTGTCTTCCCCTGGAGTTTTCGTTCCCATCTCGGACCTAGCACAGGAAGCACATCGCTGCTTGTCTAAACCCTCTTCTATCGCTCGACAACATGTCTACGGCATCTCCCCTTCACCACGGCCATGGCAATGGTGGCTATGGCGCCAACTCGCCTGCGCCTGTGGCTGGACGTGACGCTGGTGTAGCCGCTGCTGCCGTTGCCGACTCGGCCGTCCGATCTGGCTCGGTGCCCGCATCTGCCTCCGGCAGTGCCCCTGGCTCCGCTTCTGGTTCCATGTACGGCGAAGGCCACGCTCACCACAGCACCCATCACCATCATTCGGGTCACCACGCTCACTCTCACGGCGCGCTTGCTAGCCCTGTCAACGGTGGTCACAGCTCGAGCTGGTCGCCTTATGGGTACCCCTCGGCTCCCGTCTACGGCGGTAGCCCTAGCCCCTACGGCCACAATGCCTACTCTCAGTACGCTAGCGGCTATGGCTACACCAACGGTACCACCGCCCCTACCACTCCTGCTGCTAACGGCGCCACTTACCACGCTGGTGTCAATGGCATGATGATGCACCACGGTCAGCACACGGGATACAGCTACAGCGGCCACCACCTTGGCTCGCACACCCCTACCCACACTCACAGCCACTCTTCTGCCTACTTTATGAACGGCGATGGTTCCCACAGCCACCTGAACGGCTCTACCCACCTCTCTTCGCCTTCGTACACCTCGGCTCCTCAGTATTCGACCCAATTGCCTCTGGCTGGACGACACCGCGTCACGACCACGCTGTGGGAGGACGAGGGAACCTTGTGTTTCCAGGTCGATGCTCGTGGTGTCTGTGTCGCCCGACGACACGACAACAACATGATCAACGGTACCAAGCTTCTGAACGTCTGCGGCATGTCTCGTGGCAAGCGCGATGGTATCCTAAAGAACGAGAAGGAGCGAATCGTCGTCAAGGTTGGTGCCATGCACCTCAAAGGTGTTTGGATCTCGTTTGCCCGCGCCAAGCAGCTGGCCGAGCAGAACGGCATCGCCGACGCGCTCTACCCGCTTTTTGAGCCCAACATCCAGTCGTTCCTGTATCACCCCGACAACTACCCAAGAACCGCTGCCGTCATCGCCGCTGCCCAAGAGCGCCAGGCTCAACGTCAGCGTGCACCTGGCCTTCCCAGCCCCGGCGCCAACGGAACCACGCAAGCACCACCGCTTATGCGAGCCAACACAACCCCTTCTCAAGGTGACACTTCGGGGTTTGGCAGCGGCCTGAGCAGCAGCACTAGCTGGACTGGTTCCCACGACCAGGGGCACGCTTCTGCTCCCACCACCACTCAGCCTTCGCCCTCGTCGATGCACAATGGTTCGGCCCAGATGCATGTGAGCCTCTCGAGCCACGGCACTTCTTCGCCCACGTACTCGCAGCAACAGCAACAGTACCCTATGACGCAGGCGCAGCAGCTGGCTCGACCCGACTCGGTCAATCGCCGTCACTCGTCGCCGATCAACCTCAACAATGTCGGTGGCCACAACGGACACGCTGACCCATATGGCGCTGCCAATTTGGGTGCCGCTGCGAATGGTGGGATGCTCAACGGAGCTCGCAAGGTTTCGGGCCTGAAGCGCTCCTGGAATGATGCCGAGGAGCTCAACGGCTCTGGCACTGCTTCGCCTTCGGATGGCGACATGCGACGAAGCGGCAGCGGTGGTTCGAACGGCTACAAGCTTGATGGCGATGATGCGCACAGTCCTGACACGTCGGCTGATCGGCTTACCAAGAAGAACAAGGCGATGCCTCAGCGAGGATCTGCCATGCCATCCATGTCTGGCAACATGCTGATGGGTGTTGGATCTGGCAACGGTATTCACCACGAGTGAAAGAAGAAGGCAGGTGACAAGAATGCCTCGCCAAAAAAAAAGTCAACCCAACACGGCCTCTGTCTTGATCGGAATTGTCCCGCCGTTCGTTGTGATCCTCCTTCATCTTGCATGCCCAAAAAATGTGATTCTGTCGTTCCCACTACTGTTACTACTACCAGCATCGTCGCTTTTTTTTTTCTGCATTGTGCTCTTGCCCAAAAAAGTATGTTGTTTCGCAGTGACAGACATGTTGCAAGAAATAATCTCGGTGTTCCTCTATGGTCTTCCTCTAATCGTTGTCGTTGGAGAGGCAGCCTTAGTAGTTGGTGGTGGTGGTGGTGCTGCGTGTGTGTGATTAAAATTTTCAACCTCTTAAACTTTCACAACTCTCTCCTTTTGTGACACATGTATGATGATTTGGGATATTAAACACAACAGCGTTGGACTGGAAACCAAAAAGAAGGAGAGTCGGAGGGGGTTAGAGTGTACAAAACCAAACCCAAACCCCAAACCCAAGCCCCAAACGATCAACGTTGGAGAGAACGCCAGAGGGCGCTTTGTTGAAAGTGCCAAGATTCGTCTGGAACCGAAAAGACGTGATCAAGTAGACGTTGTGCGGTTGGTCTTTTTGCTGGATCGACTTCGAAGCAATTTTTCAAAAAGTGCGCCGCCTGTTTGCTAAGTTTAACATCAGCAGGAATCGGAGGTGCCTTTCTCTCAGCACCGATCTTAAACATGGCCTGAACAGCTTCGTCGTCACTCCAAGGACGTCGACCCGCAAACATCTCGAGCACCACACACCCCAGCGACCAAATATCAATCTTGGCCGAATACCCCTTCTTGGATAGCGAAACCACTTCGGGCGCCATCCAAAAGATCGAGCCCTGCAGCGACATGTTCTCGACATTGCCGTAGATATCATCCGACCGACGCACCGTGCCAAAATCAGAGATCTTGCAAATGCCTTCGAAATCAACCAGGATGTTGTCCGCCTTCAAATCGCGATGCAAGATTCCCTTGCTATGCAGGTACGCCAGTCCCTCGAGGATCTGATGCAGGAACGACTTGATCGTCGACTCTTCAAACTTGCCGTGCTTGCGCAGACAGCTTCCAACCGACCCACCGGGAACGTACTCGAGGAAAATGCTCAGGAACTGCGTCGTCTCTTCAAATCCAAGGTACGACACAATGTGAGGATGGTCGAGATCCTTGAGCGTCTCGATCTCGGACTTGAGCGCCGCCACAACTCCTTTCTGACGCGAGTCTTCGCGATCACTCGCCGTGCGAGGCAGCTCAACCTGCTTGACAGCAATCATTTCACCTGTAGTGGCATTCAGCGCAAGGTAGACTCGGCCGTACGTTCCTTTACCGATCAAGTCACCCTTGACCCACTTAAACACGGGCTTAGCCGAAGAGGTCTCAGACCCAGGCGAGTCTCCCGACGACGACGTCGAGGCCGGAGTGGCGGCCTCCTGGCCTGGCGTCATCTCGACTACCTTGGTGCCCCACAGCTTGGTGCTGCTCCGCCTCAACAGACTGTGATGGGTCTCCTGAGCAGAGGGTCGCTTCTCTGCACGGTCCAAGAACCGTTTGCGATCCTGGGCGACCAATCGGATCGATTTCTTGTGACGGCTGCGCTGGCTGAACGTCTGCAGCGCACCCGTGTGAGTTCCGGCGTGACTGGCAGCGGCGCCGACGACAGGATCGGCCTTCGGACTGGTGACCGCGGGACTTTCGGGCACAGAAGCCGTGTCGAGCAGAGGCTTGTCCAGATCGTGCTTTGGGAAGAAGTCGTCCAGGTTCTCATACAGTTGCTCTGGCGGAGGACGGAAAGCCCAGTCGTCATCTCTACGGGCAAATGAGTTGCTCCGACCGATGCCACTGAGCGCTGAGGACAGATGCGCCGAGTTTCGGTTCGGGATGCCGAGTCGCTGCTTGGTTGGCGTCAGAACCGTGGGCCCTGCTGTCGGATCGATTGTCAAATGCAGCTCTGGTCGCTTGGGACTTGAAGAAAGCGGAATACCTAGCATCGCGGTGCCTTCACCCGGTTGCAGTGTGGGGTGATCATCCGTCTCTTCGTCCGAGTCCAATCGCAAAGGAAGACGCGGCGCATTCGTGTCTGAATCAAGCGGTTGTGCCCAAGTTCCAGACTCGTAATCGTCGTCATCAAAGTTACCGAACGACATCACGGTGCCATTCTCTTCGGGCGCGATGCTCGGGCTCGGTGCTCTCGGCAGCACTACCTTGGACGCGACACCGTCCCCTGCATGAGGGCGCGCTGCTGCAGCTGTGCCGGCGCCGGCCATGGGCGTGTTGCCGTCACTTGCACTGCCACCGCTGACTGCAGTGTCACCAACGTTTGCGTCCGTTTTCGAGTCCAAGGCTTGCCACAGCTGAGCCCATTCACCTGCACGCAAAGTATCCTCATCTTCCGACTTGCGCGCGGAGCTTGGGTTGCTCGTGCTCGACACGGGCTTAGACAACTCGGTCGGCGTTGTCGTAGCCGAGGGCAGCTTAGGTAATGGTCGAACATTGGCAAGTTCATCGTCGCCAAGCTCACGATCTTGTTCAGCGTAAGAGGAGCGATTTTCCACGTTCGAGGGTGTGTTGGACGCCACTCCACTTTGTGAGCTCCTGGCTGTCGTAGGAGCGCTGATGGAACCTTCGGTCGAGTGGTTGCCGACGCGGTCTTCGCTGGACAGAGGCCTTGGCTGCGAGCTGGTCTGACTGGAGAACGAAGAGCCAGATGAGCGCTCCGAAGCATTGGCGCGCACAGGCGGGTCGCGCCGGTGGGCTTCGGCGTTGCTCGCTTGACCGAAGGAGCTTGACGATTGCCGCTGCATCGGTCCGCGACTCCCAGTCGGGCCGGACGACTGTGACAGTGTCTGAGCTCTTTCTTGCACATTCTGCGTCGATGGATGGGCTTGCTGCTGATGAGCTGAGGGCTGTGAACTCGCAGGGGTGGAAGGGTAGGACTGTGGGCGCGGCGATGGCTGATGGCTCGGACGTTGCTGCAGTTGGGAGCCAGCCGACGCATTTGGATAGCCCTGCACACTTGCATATTGAGCCGAATGAGCAGGTTGACGCGGATCACGGGGTCCATAAGAAGGTCCGGGTGGATGGGCTTGCGAAAGGTAGGATTGGCCAGCAGCCGTTGATCCTGCATTTCTTATTGCCTCCTGTGTCCGCAGTGTCTGCTGAACTGTCATACCAGGCTCGAGGCGGCCAGCCTGGATCTGAAACTCAGAGACTTGCCTTGAGCTGGAAGCAGGGAAGTAGCGACTGGTGAAGGGATCCTCGCGAGTGCGATACGGAGAAGGAGCAGCTACGATCTGCTGAGAGAATGGTCGATACGCAGCCTGGTGATGCATGGGAGGCTGCTCATGATACGAGTACGGTCGAGGCGTCAGCGATCCTTGAACGCCATTTGCGCTCAGGCGAGGATCATGGCCGTGGTAGGTATTGAAGTTGGAACCAGGAGCTGGAGCTCTTGTCCCGAATTCATTGATGTAGCCAGGGACCCCTGGTCTCGACGCCTGACCAAAGGACTGCGCCGCAAATTGGCTAGGTGCACCGTAGTTTGGAGGCGCGGTGTATTGCGGCCGCGCGGACAAATGCGGCGGTCGGGCTTGCATGTTGACAGGCAATTGACCGGCGAAGCGTGGATCGATGTGATTCTGCGCAGGGTGGCTGTGTTGCGAGGGTGGAGAACGGATCTGAGGTGTGCTTTGCATCCGAGTTGGTGCCTGGCTTAGTAGTTGCTGGCCACCCGACATAACAGCCTGTGCACTGCGGTTCCTCTGCAACATGCGAGGGTCGACGCCATTGCCAAAGTCTCTACCGGTGCCCTGAACATCAGAGCTATACTGACGATGGACAGCGGTCCCCTCCCTGGCTCCTAGACTAGACGGAGCGGCTGTTGAGGGCCTCATGATACTTGCAGCAGGGTACCGACCATCACGGTCCTGACCTGCTTGCTTTCTCAATTCTGTTTCCGAGGTCGTAGCGGAAGACTGAGAAGAAGATTGTAGATCGTCCATGCTTCTAGCACTGTGGACCGTCAAGCCCTGCGCTTGCGCTGTCGACGGCCGCCTCGGCGTGTCGCGTGCGGCGTCCTCAGATCGACCTTGGCGATGCGAGCTGGCGTTGAACGCGGTGTCCCCGTCCACGTAGCTGGGGCGGCGACCGTCGCTGACGGAACCGGGTGCTTCGGTGGCGTTGGTGGAGGCAGAAGTGGAGCGTTGTTTGATGATCACCGCGGATGTACCTTCGCCGACGGAGCCGGTATGCTTGGCCCATTCGTGCGGAGATCCCTCGCTGGACGAGGCCACAGATCTGCGATCCTGGAAGGCCGCTTGAGCGCCAAAGCCGGAGCTAGCCTGGATCGGGGAACGCAATTCGTCAGCCGGAGGTGCGCTGGGTAGAACACGTCTAGCTTGAGCGCGAGATCGCGACAGGCTGCTGGTTGAATTGCGATTGGAAGCGTCGTTGCTGTTGTCTGCGCTCAATACGTCGGGATGGACCAAGGCATCGCTTACAGAGCTCTTGGAAGACTGACTGCTAGTGCGAAGATGGTGGCCTCCTGACGAGCCTGCGACGGAAGCTCTGTGGGCTTCGTTGAGCACCCTGGGTTGATTGCTCGACGACGTAGGCGGCGGCATGGCTCGTACGGTTGAATTGGGATGCGGTGCGGTCTGGTGAACCAAGAACTTGAGAGTGCCGCGGTCATCGCCCATCTGGAGGCACAGCACGAGCAGAGAATCGTCGTCGACTACGGGACCAGTGGCTTCAGCTTGGCCGATTTCGGTACGGAAGAGCTGGAAGCTGGAATGGTCTGCATCAAAGAGGTGAAGCTTGGCGAACATCCGCTCTTTGATGGCATCGGCCGAGTCCACGCCCGAAATGTCGACAACAGAGAATCGCTCGTTATCATCAGTAACCTGAATGAGAACGCGCTCGAAAAGGCTAGATCTTCGTCGGTTCAATGTAGAAGGCCTCTGGCTGGGTTGAATAGTGGGAGAGGCTGCCGTGAGCTTGCTGCGAGCCTCTGGTTCTGGCGGTTCCGGAGCGAGGTAGGGGAGCTCCTCAGGCTCGTCTTGTTGGGGCTCTGCAAGCGCCGGACTTAGGTTGGATATGGCTGCATAGGCGGGAGCGGAAGGCAAGGGTTGGGATACGCCGAGAGAAACTGGCGTTTCGCCGACGGGGGTTGCCGGAGTGCGGCATTCCGAGTCGGTAGCCGTAGATTGCGATGGAGAGGTGTGCGATGTGACCGAGCCGGGAGGGGAACTGCGAGGTGCATCAGAGGGATCCGATATTTCGGGTGTGAGTCCGATGGGGGGCGTGACCTGGCTGAGTGCGCGAGCGCGAGACGAGCCAGACTGCTGGTCTGAAGTGCCTGTGCGGGTGTGGTGGACTTTGCGACCGAATCTCTCCCAGACGTTGCCAACGTGCTCAAAAACGCTGCTGGGTCGTCGAGGTTTGACAAAAGTTTCGCCGTCTTGAGTTTTGGTGGTGGAAGCGGCCACATTGCCGGGAGATGATGGACGTAGTGATGCAAAGAATCCGCCGCTGCTTGTGGTCGACTTGGTGGATGTGGTTGGAGACAGAGGCATATTTGCAGCAGGACCCGAAGCGCTCACGGAGGAGGCGCGCGCGCGGAGAGTGCGGGCAGCCTCAGTGTCAGCCGATGAGGTAGCCGATTGGGTGCTTGCCATTGCCGAAGGGTCAGCAGGCGCGCCTGTCAAGGTGATGGATGGACTGGTTGCTGAAGACGTGCGTTCGGGTGCGTGGAAGTAGTGTTTAGTGAAATAGGAAGGAGACACAGGGTGTTCCGGGCTGGACGTCTGGGGTTGAAGCGGGGGGGCGGATGGGGAGTGGGTAGATGACGATTCTATGGACGTCTGGGCGGACGCTGCCAAAGGAGTTGCAACGGAGCTGGACGACCGTAGGCTTGACATTAACGGTGGAGTAGCAGTAGTTCGAGCAAGTTGATCCTGAGACGGCGGAGCCTTGGTGTGAGCATCCCAGTTAAGATATGAGTCAGTGCTAGAATGGAGCTGCCAAGCGGGATCGTGATCGGAGGCTGCCGGGCTGGTGGCTACCGCGTCCGGAAGATATGACATGCTGGGATCAGCAGAGTAGATGTGGTCTCGAGCGGTTGAAAGACATCCGCCTTACGTTGCGAGCCAGCGAGGGTGACAATGCTACGCAAACAGAAAAAGCAAAGTTACCAGTGGGATCATATGCCAAGCGATCTTCGGAAGTGCGGAAGGAAGTGCAGGTGGTGGAGCAGCTCAGAACAAGTGGTTGCCTTTTGGCTGCGTTGGATGAATCTTGAAGAGCGAATAAGAAGCGACGGGTCGCATACGAGATGTCGAGCTGATGACGTGAGTGTACCGAGTGAACTTTGGTTGCGGCGCAGTGTGTGGGTGTGAAAGTCGAGGGCAGATGCGACAAGTTGAGGGACTGGTTGCGTAGCAGCGATACGTGCAAAGCTGGAGGAGGAAGTGTGCGGTGAGCAGAGTTGGCGAGCTCGGCTTCTGCTGTTCAAGGAGAGTGGGGCAGCTTTATGCACCGAGATGGACACGGATGTGAAAATGACTGATGGCGATGCTGTCGAAGGAGGCTGAATGACAAAGGGAGACGATGGATGAGGGAGGCAACGGGAATGCAGAACGATGCCGATGATGGCTTTGCAACGATGAGCGAGTGATTGATTGATTGATTGATTCCAGAAACCGAAAGCGAGACAGACGTGTGTGAGTTTTGCGAGTGCCCGCGCACTACAATCACAGTCACAGTCACAGTCACAGTCACTTGGCCAAAGCCAACCAACTTGTCACAGCGTACTCTTACTTTGCTCAGCGTCAAGCGCGATCAAGAACGCAGCACCAGCGCGCGTACCAACTGCAGCCTCAACTCGCAACCAACAACCGGTCAAGCAGGCAGCGCAGCCAGCCAGCCACGCCAAAAAAGGCAGCAGCAGGAACAAAGCCTCGGATGTGCCACAATCGAAATCGACCAAAATAAGCAAAGCATCCCACCACACACACACACACACACACAACGCCATGCTGCGCTCCAGTCGGAAAAAGAAAAGATTAAAAAAATAAATTACTCCAGCTTCCTTTTCTAGCTGCCTTTTGTACAGCGCTGACACGCATGCGTTGGTTAAGTGCTTCATTTGTATCATACCGCCAGCTATAACACGATAGCCTCTAGATACATTTCGAGAACCCGAATGCTGTTGCCTTTCTTGTTGTGGATCACGGTACCGCTCCACAGATCGCACCTGAAGCTGTACCTGGCGGCTCAAGGCTACATTACACCGCTCAAAGTATCTATGGTCCGTATCACTCACTCACTCACTCACTCACTCGTCGTCATCGTCGTTGTAGGCTCAGCGTTGGACGTCCTTCAATCACGCTGTTTACCCTGAGGTGGATCGTTCGAGATCATCATGTTGGCAACATCTAAATAACAATGTTGTACAAAGCCATCATCTGAGATTTCGAAGCATCGTCATTCGCTTCTGCGAGCCAAGGTCGAGCTGCTGCTGCCCCCCTTCTTTGGCCAATTTGCGTCCGACCTTGTCTGCATGCTGTTCGCACAAACGCTGACCACCGACCACATAGTATTCCACCAACGCTTCTTGGCACGCTCCATTCCGAGAGCTGTACTGGCAGTGGAAGCAACTAGCATGAAATCGATCCCCTGTGTCTGTCTGACGACAATCCCCCTCGATCCCGTTTCCGCATTCCCGACACAGACTACCATTCAGTCGGTGGTAGTGTCGAGAGCAGTAAGGCTCGTTCTTGAACACGTAAAAGCTTCCATCCGAGAAAGGCGCCTCGCACGCTGCGCACGAGAAACAGCTTCGATGGAAAACGCCCCGCAGAGCCCCATCCGACGACTTGACCGCACCCTTTTCTACTGCAACATTGCACCTCCGACATTTGGGCAAGTACAGCTCTTTCCAATCCCGAGCACATAGGTACTTGCCGTCTCGTTCCACGAATCCAGTCCCACTCGACGACAGAGAACAGTCGCAGACACAACATCGTTTCGCTGCACGCTCCTTGTCCTTTCTTTCCTTGACTCGCTGTGCTTGCACTTGCCTTGCACGTTCCTTATCGCGCAAACGCGCCCGTTCCACCTCCAGTGCTCGTTCTCCATCCGTCTTGCTGGCATCCGTCGCTGACCTAGCACGCTGTGTAGGCGCCTGTATCGCATCATCGCTCTGATGTGATGTCACTGCCCTCTCTGTCAACTTGCGCTGCAACGGCTCAGGACTAGCGGTGAGACCCTTCATCATCTCTTCAATGCTACTTAGATCCACCTCTCCACGCTCTCGGCTCTGCACTGATGCCTTTGCGCTCAGCTTCACCATGGGCTTCTCCATGTGCTCGGCGACATCATTCTCCATGTGCTCGTAGCTGGAACTCGGCGTGATGTTGGTCGCACTGGACCGCTTGGAGGCACTTTTCGCGTGCGATCCATGCTTGCAAGACATCCATAGCGAGCTCCCTGACGCGTTTGTGCTCGCAGACGAAGACGAAGACGACGATGCCGTCTTTGCATGCTGACCCTCCACTGCGAACGATGTATTTGCACGCCTTGGCGCTGGCACAGCGCCGGCGGTCGTCTCTCGATTCGATGCCGTGGCTGCTCCTGGCAAGCGAGACGACATGAAGTCCTTCTGTTTGGCTGCCCTTTGTTGCTCGATAATTCTGCGCCTCGCTGCTGCATCTGCGTCGGTGCCGCTGGCGGATCGCTGCAATACAGGAGGCTCATTGAGTACAGGCGCAGTTGGAGATCTTGCTTCTGTTGCATGAGCAGATGTCGAGCTTTTGATGTGAGACACTTGGACCGCAGCTTGCGGGCCAATGATCCTTACCGCGTGCGCTTTTGGTGTCTCGTCTTTAGCCGTTGGCACCCACACTTGTTCTGCGGCAGTGGGTACTTGCAGGAGAGCGGGGCTCCACTGCCCCCCCTCACCGGCAATATGATCGTACTTGTCAAAGAAAGGCGACCGTGGCGTTGTCGCGGCCGGAGAGGCCAAGGAACACGACAAATTTGGGCTACCGGTCGAAGCTGGTAGTTGAATTCTGAGTAGAGGCTGCTTTGTTGCTTCGGAAGATATGCACGAATGGCTGGCAAGCTCCTCGAAGTCTAGGCTTTCGCCACAGTCGGCGCATTTGGCCTTGGGTAGTTCAGGCTCATAAACGGTTGCACGTACGATCGTGAAAGACGCCTCTAGTTCTGTATCTTGGAGGGAAGGCGAAGCTGGCGAGAGACCGCGGTGCATGGAGTCGACCCAAGGAACTTGAATGGACTCTTCGTAGTCATCCTCGTATATCGTTGCCCGTTCGGCTGCCCTACTTGGCGACGCTTCGTTCGTGCGGCTGGGTCTAAGGGAGCCAGCAGGTGCAAGATGCTGATTTCGAGAGTGGGGACTGTCACCACTGATGCTGCGTGCATATGCCAGATTTGCTGTTGATGCTGTCGCGGAAGACATGATGCTATCCGATCTACTGACCGGGCTCGGGCCCACGCCTGCGCTTCCAGGTGTCCGCTCTTCAGTGACTGGCAGGTCGGCATTGACATTTTGGGGGGAGGAAGTGTAATATCCATGTTGCTCCTGAGCATAGTAAGGGGTTGGATTGTACTCGTCGTAATGTGAAGATGTTGTCGGAAAGGAAGAGAGGTTGTTCATTGGTGTGTGTTGGTAATGGTCGTAGCTTGTGCTGTAGGAACCAGACGAATCATCTCGGTAACCATCTTGATAGTAATCTCGGTGCTCAGGCTGATCTGCTCTTTGTCCGTAATAGCCTTGATGGATAGATGATTGTTTGGCGTGCTGAGCAACATAGTGATCGTGTTGTGGCTGGTAGTGTTGCTGATGGTACATATCTTGCATGAATCGGCGAACCCCGAATCCGGCGAGATTGCCAGTCTCACCGGTGCCAGTGTCGACTGTACCGGAGTGATTTTGATGGTACATGTGCGCTACGCCGATTTCGATCGCATCGGAGGCCTTGGACCTGGTTGGGGGATGGATGGTTGGAGAGCTGCGTGTGATGGCGGGAGTCGTCGAGGGCTCTGACTGAGTTAGAGGCGGCAGATCAGGTCCATGGTAGCAACGAGTCAGGGCTTGGTTGTATTGGGAAGTGTGCAAGCGTGTCGCGGACGAACACTCCTGATCGGATGGGTCAGCACGGAAGAATAGTCGACCACGCACACGCGCGCGCGACAGTCGGTCGACGGAAGGTACTAGCTTGGCGAAGCGAACGCGCGAATGGAGGCTCGAGCTCTGAACTACCAAGAGGGGCTACAGCCACACAGAGTCAAGGCCTTTAGGCGGTCGTTGAGAATGGGTAGCCTGAGGCGAATACAGCTTGGGTCCAACGGGGTGGTGCGATGCGGCAAGCGGGTCGGGTTGCTGTACAAGGGCATACGAGTCCAAATTGGTCGGAGCAAGACCAGAACTGAAGTCTGCAAAGCTCGCGTGCTCGAGCGATGTTTGCAGGGAAAGGCTGGCTCGCGAAGATATGAATGATGATGAGGAGGGCAGAGCCACAGGGATAGCCCGAATTCTCACGGCTCCAAGTCGAGATGGTAGGAGACCTTGTAGATGGTAGAGCGTGAGATGATGGTCTTGAAGCCATCCACCCAGAGGCGGGGCTGTTGCAGATGATCTAGCGTTTTGGATACTGTGGCGCCGCCAAATCAGCTGTCCACAGGCACGACGTTAGCGGTCTGGTGGCAAGACGGACTGAGGAAGCTAAAAAAAGACGGACGGGAAGCAGAAGCCATGCAGCACGCGAGGCCGGAGATCAGGGGTTTCAACGAGAACACACCTTGCCGAGGGAGCAGGGAAAGCGTGGAATGCAGCCAATGCTGCAGCCAGCGGCAGCAGACTCGCAGGTGGATCGACATGTCATAAGAGTGGCACCGCACGCAAAAGCGGCCTTGTACAGTACTGTTTCCAACAGGTTGCCGTTGCCGAGCCGTTTTGTTTGACAGATTCGCATGGCCGAGAGGCGCCGTCGAGTGCATGCGCGGAATCCTAAGCTAAGCTGCTGAGATGCGCCTCGTCGCGTGTGTTGAGGTTCGCGTCGGCAATCAGAAAACCATGCGCGGTCGCTGTACAGCTGCATTGCAGTGGTGTGTTACAGTACTGTACAGTACAGTACAGTACAGTACAGTATCGTACTGCATCGATGTTGTTGTCGACACTCCGACCATTGCTGTGGACGTGGGTGAATCCTGCCAGCACGACCAGATCTCCGCACTGCAAGTCTCAACTCAGATGCGCGCTTAAGCCGGAACGTTGTTCTGTCTACCATGGCATTTCCGGATTCATTGTTGTCCCTCGATCGGAAAATGCACGATGGCGAGAATGATTCGCCGCCTCGACTGCTTGATGGGGACCCGAATCATGGCTCTTGGAGCATCGACGCCCCTCCCTCCCAATCGAGAACTTAAGAGAGTGAATACACCAAGGCTGATTGTTTCGACGTATCGACCTGAGCTGCGTCCAGCACTTTCTGGCATGCGAGGCGGATGACCGCGCCATTCTCGTCTTACAATATCTGCTTGATCGAGAAAGCCTGGTAGTCAACAAATGAGACTGCGACCTGTATTTTCCGGTAGTTACAATGATGGGGGCCATACAGGTACATTGTGCGCGACATATGAAAAGGTCCACGTCCCATTGTTTTGTCAATAATGGCAATGATGCATTGAAGATTGGGGCCAGGTTTCGGTGCCTAACGTTCTAGCACAACAGGCAGAGCCAAGCTTCGAGATGCCAAGCATCTGGGCGGCTCGGAATTCCAATTGTAGGCAACATCTGCCTTTCTCCTAAAACCCAAGCATCGTCCGCTGAACTGTTTCCGCAACTTGATCGGGCAAATGTGACCATAAAATCAGCTCGCTTACCTGAAGATGCAAGGTACGAGAAAGGAACGCAAGTGTGGCACGTGCAAACAGGTTGGAGTATCGAGCATCAAGGTGTCGGTTCAGAGCCTGTGTAGAGCGATTGGATTGCAGCTAAGGAGCCTAAATGGTCACAGTGTTCGGCTAAAGATGTCCGCGACCCTCCTCCTGGAGCGCCTTTCGCACAGCGTCAATGACCTTAGCGTGCACCTCTCTTCGCGAAGCTACCACCCCACGATTTTCACGGAGCGTGCGGCCGACGCCAAAGTTGAGATCATTGCCGCGGATATCAGAGACACGGCCACCTGCCTCTTCGACCAGAAGAGATCCGGAAGCGTGGTCCCAAATTTTCTCCTGGTAGCTGCCATCTCCCACAGGGAGACGCAAGTACACATCGCCGTCGCCTCGAGAGATGCTGGCGTACTTGGCTTGACTGTCCATCCTGACCGACGATGCGGTGATGCCAAGCAACTCTGCGATCCTGGCGTTGGTGCCGTGCGAGGAGTGACCAGCCTCGACCGACTCGCAGAAAGAAGCTTCTGAGAGAGAGCTGATCTGTCGCATCGAGATTTTCTGCTCCGGTCCACCTTGAATAGGGCGTTGGAAGGCGCCCTGTCCTCGAACTGCAATGAAAAGGGTTCCAAGATCACTTCGCTTCTCACCCGCACCAAACTCGCCCTCTTTAGGCTTTTCGGACGAAGCATCGTGCGGCAGGTTGGGGCAGCCCATGACTCCGACCTCCACCTTGCCATCGACCATGAAGGCGAGGCAGACAGCATACTGACCACCTCGAAGGAATCCCTTGGTTCCATCGATGGGATCGAGCGCCCAGCATCTGCCCTCAGCGCCACCTTCGGCGCTGCCGCGGTCGATGGCTGCGAGAAGTTCCTGCTCGGTCAGCTCACGCTCGCCCCACGGCTGGTCCTTTTGTTGGGACCCTGCCTCGGCCACAGCAGGGCATTCCTGTGCTGGGTTCTTGAGAGCCTCGTTGGCAAGGGCAAAGATTTGCGCTCGGAGGGATTCAGACTCAGGCCTTTGCAAGTCCTTTGAGTCTTCTTCGCCCACAATGGGATCTTGCGGGAAGTGTGATCCAAGAATAGCGTTGACGACGGCCTGTGCAGAGTAGTCACCGACGGTGACGGGCGACTTATCCTTCTTGGTGACGGTATCGGCCGTCACAAGGTTGCGAAAGACCTTGTCTGTCAAAGAGCAGGCACGCACCACGGCCGAGATGGCCACTGCGCGCTCCAGGGCGTACGGGGTTGATGTTGACGAAGACATGTGAAAGTGTCGATGTCTCAAGTTGGGCACAAGAGGGCGAAAGGAAGCTCGAAAGAAACGTCCAATGATCAATGAACAGGTCGGTGACATGCACACTGATGAGGAGTTGAGGTATCAAATGATCGGAGCGTTCAGCTGTTGGTGGATCGTGGAAAGGATCACGATGACAACCGAAGCTGTTTCTTCCAACCAATGGCGGGTGAGCAATGCGCATCGGTAAATCGCCGAAATTGGCATTTTGGAAATCTTGCTGTGTGTGTTGGATCGTCAATTATCGGGGAGAGATCAGATCAGAATCGCCGATGAACAAATGCAGCTGCCACGCAGTACGCACAAAATGACTGCTCATCCTCGGCAATGCTCAACTCACGTTGCAGGAGCCCTTGCTCGTGCCATGGATCAAACTCCCACGGAACCGTGTCGCGGGATGTAAATTGAGATCGAAGCAATCATTCTCTCACACGCTGATTGATCGAGGTCGTGTCCGAGTAAGACTAGTCTGTACTTTGATGGCCGAGATCAAGCTTTCCGAATTGAAGGACGCACGCAACACAAGTCGGAATGAGACGCAAACCACGTGTCACATTAAATCGAAACATCTCCCGTGCAGCTTACGGTAGCAAAGTGCGGATGCGGGAATACAAAATTACATACAGTAGACAGAACAAGCAAAGCAAGACGCAAAAGCACGACATATGGCCGTGCCATCCGGGTGGAGGGTATAGGGTATATACTACAATATAGAAAGCGACAGATCGAGTCATGGTGGGCGTCGTCGACTGTGACCAAAGCGATCGCGTCAATCAGATAAGAAAGTCATGGCTCCGGCGGAAGATGCTGTGCGGACTCACACCGTAATGTAATACTGTCGCTTTGTGTTGTACTCTCAAGCGCTGACAAGCTTACAGTGGTACAGTAGACACGGGACTGCCGCCTACCATCACAGTACTGAACTGTACACGGTATATCCGGCGCTATCTTGACGCTCTGATCTTCGTGGCTGTAGGTGCGGAGCAGTGACAGCCGATGTCGTCTATCTCAAGGGGAGCTATCATTCATGCGACTGGTCGAGTCATGACTAAATTGCGGTTCACTGACACGCGTACCGAGGCAGGCAGGGTGGGTGCGAGGGAGGGCGGTTGGATGCGAAAAAGCTCAGTTCTCCACACTGCAATCAGTCTCCGTGGACTTGGAAATCGAAGAATAATATGAGAATTCCATCTGCAGGGTTCCACGCGTCGTGCGATCGCGTTTACCGGTTCTCGGCTCCAGGGCAGTCTCACTTTGAACCAGTCGAAGTCGGCTGTGACGGCCTTCTTAATGCGACGCAATCCTCTTGCAGTTACTGACGTTACGGTACTTAAAATTGACCGCCGTGGTGACCCTTGCTTTATCTGGAAAAAAGAAAAGAAAAAAAAAGGAAAAGAAGAAGAAAAACAAAAAGAAGACGAAACACCTTTGGAACTGGGCCAAAAGCAGCTTAATTCTGACGTCAAGCTTCAGCGGGCGCTTGGCTCGTATTCTCGTTGCTACGAGATTGTGACTCTGCCTCTTGTCTAGCCGATGAAAGCATACAAGCTGCTTTTCTGGGCGTGAATCATTTCACCGCTGCAGTGGGGGAAGGCCATCGAGGGTATACAGTAATCCGCGCGGAAGCATCAAGGGTCCGTCCGACTTCCGAGCATGAAAGCGAGCGCTACACTTTGTAGAATGTTTTTGAAAAAATCCGTGGGTTTCCACAGTGTACAGCACAGTAGTGAGGGATATCGCAATTTCCGTGCATTTGGACTTTCCGTGGACTTGGCTCCCGAGTCAAACGCAACTCGACGCACTATGCAGCTTCATCGACTTCCATTTCACAGCCAGGGCACGATCTCGCCATCTAGTGTTGAGCTCCGTCTCTGAACCGCCCCGATACTACATGTAGCAATATAGTCTGGGGCAGTATGTAAGCGCCTAGTTGGTAGTGTGTATCCTAGCTGACCAAAGCCGGCTTTTCGGATTAGTTCCGTTGGTGGGTCTTGACAGTGTAGAGGATCAACTTCATGATTGGGTATTAGACCGGAAAAGTTATTGGGATGACTAGGTTTCGTGTCAGTTTAATTTTTTTCTTTTTCCCTCTTTTCCGTGGACGTGATGCATCGGCTGGACCCTGGAGCTGCGCACTTTTGTCCTCCACTCGGCGTGCTCCATTCGAAATAATGGCTAAATTTCCAGTCTGTAAGGGTTGGTGTGGAGGCAAACCGCCGTTCACGCGCGCACAACATACACGCACACACACGCACACACGCACACAGCCCCACCGGAGATACTGTTCTGAAACGCCACCCAGATATAGTCAGCCCATCCCTATCTCGACTTTCAGCTATCTTCCTTCTTCCTCCTTCCCTCCATTCTTTGACATCCAATACGTTTCATCTAGTCTCACCTTGCGATCATCTTTAACACTCTTTGTGTCATCACATTTCCTTTGCTTACCACCACCACCACCACCATCAACATCAACAACAACAACAAAACGCAACTCACCCAAACCATCCATTACACTATCATCGACTGCGCCAATTCTCACCACTGCTTTCACACCGCTTCACACCCCTTCCACCAGTCCTACCGCCATTCCAACCTCAACAGTGTCATCCCCAGCCGACTTGTCGTCTACAGCTACCGTACCCATGTCTACCTTCGCTTTGCCTGCTCCCGGCGTCATCTCTTTTGGCGCCACATCTTCCTTCGACTCGCACAACGCCACCACCAAGTCCACCGCATCCGAGCATATCGGCAACTTTTTGCTCGGCAGCGACTGGTCCGCCCTTTCGTCGCTCGGCCCCACCGCCACCTCGATCCCTGCCGTCGTTGATCAGTCTAACTTTTGGCCATCGTCCGCCATGGTCGACGCTGCTTTGTCCCAACAGGCCTTGGCGGAGGTCGTCAAACCTAGGGCTGAGGTTACCGCGCCTGTCTCAACTGTCGGCACCGCGGCACACATCCAAATGCCAGCTCCCGCTTTCGCTGTTGCTGATGCCGATCCCCCTGGCACCGAGCAGCTTGCTCTTACTCCTCCTCACCTACACTCCTACGACAGTTGTTACACCGATTCAATCGACTCCCCCAACTCTGAGCGAGACTTCCTCACTTCGCCCTCGATGTTTGACGATGCCGATTTCGACTTTGAAGGAGACAAGCTCGCCAACTACTCCCTCTTCCCTGACAACTATTACGAGGATCCCGTCGACACTCACGGTGAGGATGCTGTCAGTGATTTCGCACTCAACCTCGAGAACGTCAAGCTCCATACCGACGAGGAGGATGCCAAGCCATTCGAATCCGGGCTTGCTGCTAGCCAGTCTGCTGCCGTGCCCTCGGAGGTCCGCGTCAAGACCGAAGAGGATGCCTACGACTCCTTCTCTTCCCTTGAAGCTGCTTTCAACGACGAGTCAGCTTACACCAAGGAAGAGCCCAAGCATGAAGAGGACGTGTGGTCGCTCGACGAGATCAAGCCCTACTTTGGTGGCGAAGAGACTAAGTCCGCCGTACTAAGCAGTCTGGCTCATGCTCTTGCATTCGAGTTTGCAGATCCCATCAAGATGGCCAAGCAGGCCGCTGTTGTTTCTCAGTCGACTGAGTACGATCATGAGCAGCAGACCTCCAATGTGGGACCTATGCGTACCACTCGTGCCAGTCGCGAGCTTCGATCTTCGCCCGGCAAGCATGCCGCTTCTCCCGCGCCGTTCGTCGACCCTGTCACCAAGGCCAAGCGCTGGCAGTGCGATGAGTGCGGCAAGTGGTTTGACCGTGCCTACAACCTCAAGACGCACCAGTACACCCACGAAGACCCCGAAACCCGTGCGCGTCCCTTCACCTGCCCTGACAATGTCTGCCAGAAGCAGTTTGCTCGCAAGCACGACATGCAGCGGCACTTTGAAAACGTACATAAGGGTGAATCAAGAAGAGCCAAGGGCGGCTCGCTCAAGCGGAGTCGCGCCGACGACTTGGGTTAAACCAAGTTGTCGACACCTTACTTTTTTGAATGATTCTCTTGCAACAGTAAGTATAGTCAAGGCTATTTTTTCTCCAACTTGTCCCCTACATGCAGCAGGACGCATTCCTGACTTGTTCCTGGCTCTTCCCACTTCTACTTCCTCCAGCCACTCAAACCTTGCACACTTGCACAGCACGTTGTCTCAAGCACACGGCTGTCACCCAGACTCAACATTGAGCGGGCCATCGCTGATGACGTCCTGGCCACTTCTCCAGCGACCTCTCTTCAGGATGCCTCCCATCCCTGCGCATCTGCACATAGCAGACATCCACGCCTTCAAGCATATCTCGAGATCGCGCTCTCCTTCAGCCTTCCTTTTCCCACCAGGTCCGGCTCCTCTTCTCGCAATCTCGAGGTAAAGCTTCGACACGCTACCTCAGCATTCGCTTCGCGTATTGCTCACCACTTTGACCGCAACCCTAGCCCTTCGCCACCGGGACGACGTACAGAGACGGGGTCGTGGCTCGGCTTGAAGCCATCACCCCAGCCTGATGTGCCTTTTCCGCAGACACACAGATCCATATCTCTTCTCTGTCGTCTCGGCTCGCGGCTTCTTTTTTCTGGGCGAGCAATTCAGTATTACTTGCGACATTGCGCACTGATACATTGCGCCCGTTGGTTTCGGTAGCGTCGATGGCCCGCTCTTTTCTCCCTCAGGTATGATGCGTCGTCTGTCACGCTTTGTCCTCTACCTGGGGATTTGTTGCGCGACTCGCAACCAGCAGCATTCTAGCATTCATGTCTAGAGTGTTTGCAAGCACGTTTCGACCGATGCTTCCATCTGCTGGACTCGAGCTCCCAACTTTGTCACTCTTTCTGTCCACTCTTCTCTTCGCCTGTTACGCTCTTGTACGTTTGCTCGCTGGTCTCTTTAAGTGCGTTCGTCTCTGTCAAAGCATCGGGTCTCGCTGGGTTCTGTTGTTACGCCGAGTGCGAACACGATCCCGCCCCCCCCCCCCAAAAAAAACTAGAAACCGTAAAACACCAACTTGTCCTCGCTTGTTGTTCACTTTCTCCCTCCCATCTAGCTTCTGTCCATCGGCCTCGCGTCTCCTGTTTCGACCATGTTCATGTTCTAGCTACCAAATCTCAGTGTTTGCCCACATTCGAATTGGTTTCTGACTGTTTGTGTGGAATGGTTGAACATTAAATTGAGGTGTGTGAGCTGTCTGGTGACTGGCTCGATGAGTGGCTGGCTGCGAATGGCGGCTGCCGCATTTGGCGCTTGCGTGTTGGCAGAAAGTGATGCTGCTGAACTTTCTGACCTTCTGATCGACGTTGTAGGAGCGGTGGGTGGGGGGACACGGGCTGAATTTCAATAATGAAGGATGGGAGCTCTTCGGCATTGTTCGGCGTCCAAACAGGGTGAGGAGAGTGAATGCAGGACGCGGCTCAAAATGGGCCGACCGGTTCTGCAAGTTAGATCCGGGAGGTGTGCCACGATGTTTTTAGCGATGTTAGGAGAAAGTGAGCGACACTGCTATGACGGAATAATGCAAAACGAGAACAGTCAGAGTGGAGAGGGAGTTTTTTTTTTCTTCTCCTGGCGAAAAGGCAAGCGAAGCGATAGCAAGTCAGTCCGCGATGGCCGCTTTCTTTTGCGTTTTGTTGCGATATCCGAACAAACCCTGACTGACTCCACCTTCGGACCTTGACCAGTCACCAATACCATCCCTACTACTACTTCTCCTACTTCCATCGACAGACTTTTCTCTACGAAGCGGCAGCTACGACGGAACACAAGGTGAAAGATAGACAGATCTGAAACGGAAACCGAATCGGGACCAGATCACCTCGTACAAGCTAGAATTGGGACTCAACCACATCGTTCCCCGGCAAGCCCCATCAACCATCCTAAAGCGCTCCGAGCCTGGATCGCATCAAAGCACCCCCGCCATGTCGTCATCACTACCAAAACCCCCGGCAAGCCAGCCGAAATCCAAATCGCAACCATACCCGTTCTACCTCGGTGGCTGTGCGGCTTCGATCGCGGCGTTCTTCACACATCCGCTCGACCTGACCAAGACACGCATGCAGACGGCTACGGCGCGCCAAAACATGTTCTCTGTGATGATCAACACGCTCAAAACCGAAGGTCCACGAGGGCTGTACGTTGGGCTGAGTGCTTCGTTGTTGCGGCAGATGACGTACAGCGTGACGCGCTTCGGTGCGTATGATAAGCTCAAGGAGATGTCGCTCAAGAACAACGCGGATGGCAAGCCGTTGGGACCGTTGCAGATGGCGTTGTGTGCGAGTGCGGCGGGCGCAGCGGGGGGGTTGGCCGGTAACCCAGCGGATATCCTGCTGGTGCGCATGACGAGTGATGTCAACCGCAAGCCCAGCGAGCGGTATGGGTATTCGAACGCGATCACCGGATTGGTGAGGATGACCAAGGACGAAGGTGTAGCATCGCTGTTCCGCGGGTTGGGACCGAACACGGTCAGAGCGGTATTGATGAACGCCTCACAGCTTGCGACATATGACGTGTTCAAGGGGCTCCTGCTGTCGACGGGCTACTTCCAGGAGGGGACAGGATTGCATTTCACAGCGTCTTTCATGGCCGGCACGGTCGCAACGACGGTCTGCTCGCCAGCGGACGTGATCAAGAGCAGAGTCATGAACGCAACAGGCAGTGGAGACGGGCTGGTCAAGAAGTTGCGAGCCGAGCTGCGCAAGGAGGGCGTCGGGTTCCTGTTCAGAGGTTGGACGCCAGCATGGATGAGGTTGAGTCCCAACACCATCATTGTGTTTGTGGTGTTGGAGAAGTTGAGGCTGCTAGTAGACTATACCAGAGCGAAGAAGGCTCGAGGTGACGAGGTTGGAGCAGTGCAGGTCAAGGCTTAGGCGTGCAGATGGGGTCCCTATAATCTCTTAACTGTTTTGATTACATTTGGCTCTGTAGAGCTGCATCAGTCACCGATATAGATCTTTGGCAACATAGAATAGCTACGCACTACACTATGAATGGGCTTTGTTGAGAAAGAGAGAGAGAGAGAGAGAGAGAGAGAGAGAAGGAGAGAGTCGTAGGAAGGGGTGTGAACGAAAGGATTCGGGTTGGGGTGAGTTTCAGATCGGCGATCTAGATCTGTGGCCAGACAAAAATTTCCGGTGGTTCTCCACTTCTGCATCGGGCGTCGATGCAAGAGGATTCTCAACTCGAATGCATCGCTTCTAATACTGCAACCATCACATATTCTGTCAAGATGTCTTATCTGTAGGTTTTTCTGTATGCAGGAGCTTGAGGGTGGTCAGCAACGGGCTGGAAGTGGTGGATGGTGGCTTGTAGGACAGGTCTGGCGTCGCACAGTTTGGCTTTGTTTGTCATCTGGAGGATTCAACAAAGTTTGTTCGTAGCGGACAGAGACCTGGATCGGAGACCCACTGCAATCTGGGATCGTGACTCCGCCCTCCAACCGAGCACAACTGGACGAAGACTACTCGGCGTTAACTCAACTCCCACCGTATCACCCCTTCCACCTCTTCCTAAGGATACACTTCTAACCCTCACTTTTGCTTCCGCCCGAAAACAGCTCAGCACAAAAGGGCTTCCTCTCCTCCCCCTCAGGTCGTCCTGAACCCAAACAGACCAACTTCCTAACCCGCTTCATCAACACTCAAATCCTCGCACCCGAACACCGTCCAGGTAACCTCTCCATCCTCTGGGGCATCTCGGTCTTCACAGCTGGCATCATCGCTGCCCGCAAATTCGGCGACCTCATCACTCCCGTCTTCTAAAAAAAAAAAAAAAAACACCCCACCCTCATCCTATCCCGTGCCGCATGTAGCTTCCCATCACCACTCCCATCAACGCCCAATCGAGAACGAGAACCTTACACCAATACCGATTTTTGCTCATGCCCCATCTCGTCAGTTTAAACGTTTCGCTCCGAAAATGCGACATGATCTCAAGAGGGGCACAGCTTTGGTTAGTTTTTTGAGATTGGGTGGAGGGAATGATTCATTGCTTTTCGACAATTCGTACATGGGACGCTGCTGCGAAAGTCGTTCAAAGTTTTGGGTTTGGTGGTTCCAGTAAGGCACGATGGTTGACGAAAGACTCTCAAGCAACAGTATGCGTTGCAGCGCAAGTCTTAGAGGTAACCCCCAGAGCGACGGCGTTGTGTGGGGTCTCACTTCTTACCAGACTTGTTCTTCTTCTTGCCAGAACTCTTCTTTGCATCGCCTCCGCGACCAGGCAGCTCGTCGGCTTTCTTGAGCTGCTGGTACAGCGACTCCTTGGCGCTTTCGCCGCTGACCGACTTTTCCGTCACCTGTTGAGTGACAACATCGATCTCCTTGGCCTGAGCGTGTGTGCCATCCTCCGAGGGGCCGACCACCACCTTGGCGTGTCGAGGCTCTTCGTCGGTTGAGCTAGCTTCGGCTTTACGCTTCTTCTCCTGATCTTCGCTTTCAGTCTCGTCCTCGTCCTTGGTGGTGGTGACTTCGACGTTAGGAGAGCCAGAGACCTTCTTCCGCGGTGACTGCGAACCGGTGTGGTCTCCGTGCTCCGACGGCTTGGATTCCTTGGGCTTTGCGTCGGGCTGTTTCTCCGACTGTTTCTCCTCCTGCTTGGCTTGCGCAGGTTGGAGAGGGGCGGGAGAAGCATGCTCAGCGAACACAGACGGGTAAGGGAGCTGAAGCTGCGGAGGTAGAACAAGGTTGGTCAACACCGTGGCGGATCGTGCAAGCTCCTCGATCAGCTTGAGAGGGCCATGAGAGACACGTGAGATGACGTGAGCGCCGTGCTGACCGACATGTTCCGCCGCGTGGACGCCGGCATCGAATCCCTTGACAAGGCTGGGAGGCAGACGAGGCTCGACCTTCTGGCGATAAACGTTGTCGACATCCTTGACGTAGCGATGCTCAACGATTTCCGCTTTGGCATGAAGCCAAAAGGCCAAGTTGGAAGCCCAGACGAAGACGAGCGTCAACACCGGAACCAGGTAGGAGCCGTACAGGTAGCTGATGACGGGAAGCTTCTGCAGTACCTGCTCGAGCGGCCATTCATCCTTCCACTGCGTGCAGAAGAGTGTTCCTTTCGCCTCTTCCTCTGCATTGAACTTGAGAATCACCTTGGTGGCGATGGCAAACTGGAAAAGAGGGAAGAAGGCGGGTCGGACGTTGCGGGTGGCCTTGACGATAGCAGTGCTGGCCGCATTGTCCCAGTGAATGTCTTGATCGTTGATCTTGGCAGGGGCGCCAAAGTCGAGCACGTTCAGCAGATAGGCGGCGTGCTTCAGCTGGCTTGCGCCGCTGATCTTGAGACCGCGACCTTGATATTCACAGCCTGCCGCGAAGCAGGCATTGATCGTCGAGTTGAACTTGACCGGGTCACGGGAGAGCAGGTTGCGGACCACGTCTGTAGAATAGGAGCATTGGATGAGAACTTTGTCTACCTAATGTCTTTTCCGATCGATCGCGCTGATGGACTACTTACCCTTGACTTCGGAGTGAGCGTTGGACGCATTCATGATGTCGAAGCAATGATGCCAGTGTTACGCAGTCGTTGCTTTTTGGAGGCACGGACACTGTAACAAGTAAAGTGCAGTACTGTAGGCTACGTGATGGTGAGAAGTTGAGATGATTGTGACTCTGAGTTTAGATAGGCAATCTCAAGGGATCCTAGATCCAGAAGTCGCACGTTCGAAGAGACAAATCAGACCAACACCTGGCTTTGCTCTACGCCAAGCTGCGCCACTCGGTCGATGCACACGCTCCCACTACCGAAAGAAGGAGGGTGAAGGCAGGCCAACTCCGACTTCACTTTGATGCGAGATGCCAAGGGAAGAAATCACGCTGCTCATCACAGTCAAACGAGGAAGTCAGCCACCAAGCACACTGACTTTCATCCAACCACCGAAGCTCGAACGGTGGTGGACTCGGGAAGCAGTTGTGCATTTCACACGCCTTTTTCTTGCTCCCCTCCTAGAGCAGGGGGGCGAGCAACAACCGTTTGCCCCTGTCATGGTCGCATCTGCGAGTTCTTGCTCTGCGTTGACAGCAAGGCAACCCTGAAGCACAGATCTTGACAACCGAATGGAGCCGGGTCCGTTGGGCTTTGTGCTTTCAAACCCAATGCTTATGGTGCCGAAAACTGCACACTCAGCATGTACTGTTTGCCGCTGCTGCCTATGACGACTTGGCTTGAGTCTAATTAGGCATCTGTCACCAATTTCGGCGTCCGCTAGTCGCCTTCAGTTGGCTTGTGCTCCTCAATCCACAAAAATACGGTGATACGGTGGTAAAGAGAAAAAACGACACAACAAAGAGAAAAAATGGAGCAAATTCAGGCATTTTAAATACAGACTGTAATCTCGAGACCCTCAGCGAGGAGTGCCCTCTTATAGTAGCTGTCAATCTGTTTGCAAGAGTTAAACGATAGCAAAGAATAGCACCGAAACTAGCTAAGGTCGTTGCTCTCATACCCATCAGATCCATCGGGTCGGACTATAGCCGTTGCAGGTTTCTCATACCGTGCGTGCGCGCCGTCGATATGAACCACACCTCTGTTAGGAGCATCCTTTTCGGCGACGACGGTGGCCTGATCGTTGGTTTTAATCGCCTCTTTCGAGGACACATAACTGAACTCTTCATCTTCAGCATTTGCCAGATCTCTGCCTCCATCGCCACTGACGTCCATCTCGGTGTCTTGAAGGATACCCCCCATTGCGCGCTGCCTAGCCCACAGATCCTCGGCCACGTCCAGGCTTCGACACTTGGCGATGTTACGCAGCATCTGTGCTTCGCGCTTCCGATGGAGCTGACGCCGCAGGCTCTGCGTGAGGAACGTCTCGAGGGTTCCGAGCGACCAGTCTCTCGGAACAAGCTCTAGAACTTCTCGATCGTCTAGATGCAGGGCTTGTGTGTTGAGCAGATGCGCCGTGGCGATGCGGAACTTTTCCTCGGCACCGTTCGCCATGTAGACAGAGAGAAGCTGCTTGAGAAGCTCTGCTTTCTTCCGTGCACCGGATAAAGCCTGCACCTTGGTACGTGCTTTGACGCGCTGCGCGTATGTGCGGCTGAGCATTGCCGCGAAAGGTCGTAGAGCCTCATGATCCTCAGCGATGGAGGTGGCCAGCATGGGTGAAAGCACCTCACCATCCTGCGAGCAGTATGCTTCGGCACTGTTGGCATCCCTCAACGTGATGGCGAGCAGCGAAAGAGCTTCCGCGTCTCGACCAAGCTTGCCAAGAATGATGGCCTTCTCGTATACGAGGATCTCGAGCGGTGCCACGGCTTCCAGCATAGCTTGGTGATCAAGGACCGTGGAGCCTTGCAACAGCATCGCTAGTTTCAGACGGTCGACCTCAATGGGCGAACCGCTGCTGGCCAGTGCCAGATGAGCAAAGAAAGATTCCGCATACGAACCGTTGGCGTACTCTCGCGCCACAGCCTCCATCTTGTGCCTGTATTCGTCGTTCATGAGATGTTGACCTACGCGACGAACCAGCGCTGCCGCCAGCTCGCGATGCATCTGCTCATCTTGAACTTTGGAGGTTGAAAGTGCAACCACTTCGAGATATCTAGTGGCAGCATCGGCATCAATTTCTCGCAGCTCGTTGATGGTCGCTCTCTGCGCTTGAATGGTTTCCAGCTCTTGTGCTTTGGTTTGAGACGTGGTCTTCTTTGGTCCGTCGGCACCAGCAGGTACCGTTTGTTTTGTGAGAATGTCAATACCGGCCTCGGGATCCCTGCGTACCAACCAGCGGCCATAAGTCGAGATCAAATTCGTGTCGCTCTGTCCGTTGAGCAACGCAGCTACTGTGGATAGTGCAGCAGGAACATCGACGTTCGCTTCCAGGCTGTCATGCAGATCGCCGTCAACGAGCCCAGTCCAAATTCTCAGAGCTGCAGCGATGTCGCCGTTGCGTTCGTGATGCTGCGCAAGCAAGCCTAGGAAATGCTTGTCTTCGAGAGTTTTCTCCACCGTGTCAGGCTCGCATGCATGACCTGAGGCTAGAAATGCGGTAAGCTCACCCTTGATAGAAGCGTGTTCTCCCTCTTTGACGCCCCGGCGCTCCGCAATCATCTTGAGGTACGCAGTGTCAACGCAGACATGTACGTTGACTAGCATTTGCTCGTCCATAAAGGAGCCAGCCCAATATGTTCGTGGTTCACCGTCTTTCCTTGCAGATGCCGCGGCGTGAGCAATCCGCCACTCTTCCAGCAGACAGCGCAATAGCACCTCAGCCCGGTGAAGCAGACTCGCTTTGAGTTCCACGAGCGTGTTGTCTGTAGCCACGTCCAGAGGTGGAGAGTAGTTCAATTTGAGGTTGGCAGCTACGATCTCGTCGATGCTTTGCAGCCTATCCACACCGTCGGTTCTCAATTTGTCCAATTTTGCTCGGATCACTGCAGGCATGATAGCTTCGGCGCGACTCGTAAGTTTGTCGGCAAAGGCAGGAAACATGCTCAGGATTACGCGGGGATCGAGGTTGGCGTGGCGTAGGACCTCAGCTGCAGCAGAGAAATGTGTCCGAGAGAGAAGCTCGATCCCAACTAGGGCATGTGCGACTGACGATTCTAGCGAGGAGCGTAACGCGTGATCTCCCGCTGTCCTGCTCGCTGCACGTTGCCGGGATGCGTCCAAGCTCTGTCTAAGGTTGCGAAGTCGGCCGCGATGCAGCTGCTGCGATGTCCAAGTGAGAAGTGAGTCCTGTTGAATGGCAGAGGTAGAATTCCTTCCGCAAAGGAGGATTTGGTGCCGCGACGGCGAATGTGCGCCAACATAGTCTGAAGTGCGACGCAGAACGAGCGGTTCAGGGTTGCTGAGTTCGGTGAGCGAGATTTTGATAAGATCGAGGTCATTGCAACCTTCGTGGGAGCTTCTTGCGGTGCTTATTGAGGCTGAAGGCGAGGGGTCCTGAACTGATTGCAAGAAGCGTGGATCAAGGCCTGGTGGTAGCTGCAATGTCTGGACCTTGTCGACTGAGTCCTCGCCGAGATTGTGGATCTCAACCGTATCATTGCGAAGGAGGGAGACAAGGTACGTGCCATCAAAAGCGACAGAACGTGGATGCGAAGGCCACTCTAATAGTTTTGGAGCAGGCTCTCCTGAGGGCTTGACGAAGACGCCCAGAGTGATCGAGCCACTGTGAGATGTGACGAGGAATTCGCACTCGACCTCGGCGAGCACAGATGTAGAGCCAGAGCGATGGACAGCTGGCGAAAAACTTTCTTGCCTTTGCCTTGAGGATGTGATGGGTACGGAAACAATGCTTGGACGGACTTGAGCAGAGGGTGACTCGCCAGTCTGACTGATGGGTAGCTGCAGCTGGGTGATCGTTCCGGAAGACAGGTTGACAAGGCTATACTCGGTCGCGTTTGCGATGCAGAGGGTGTCTGCGAAGCGGCGAGCAAAGATGGCACCGCCAGGAAGCGGAATCTCTTTCACGGTGGCCCAAAGCAGCTCGGACCGATTCTCTGCGCCGATCTTGCCAAGGAGGATGTTCTTCCTACGAACCAGACAGACACTGATCATACCGGCGGCATCGGTTCCCGCGCCGTGCTCTGCTTCTTCATCATCCAGGACGAGGGTGCTGACAGCCCTGGTAGATGGCAAGCTTCGTATTGGGGTCCAAGCTGGGAGCGAGAAAAAGCTAACGACACCCTCGCAGAGAACTGCAGCGGCATTGAAAGGGCGAAGCAGTACGATCTTTTCGACGGGCTTTGCATGGGTCGATATCGAGCGACTGTGCTTGAGGCTGTATGTAGGCGTCGCAAGTGCCGTATCGAATGGTGTGACTCTCGACTTTGCTGAACCGGATTCAAAGCTGATCTGAAATGAATAGATTAGGCCATCGGAAGTACCGATGTACAGATAGGATCCATCCGATTCGGAACAGCGGATTGACCGTTGCGCATTCTGTTGGATTGCTGCCGGTGACTCGGGATGAAGTGAGTCGTCATGATCGTTAGGTATTGTCGGGAAGAGCAGAGGTGCTAGAGCATAAGGAGGAACCGGCTCCTGCGAAGAGGATGCTAGAGGCGAAGCCATGCTGGATCCCACGGCAACCTACGAACCAAAACAGAGAAGGCGAACCAGGGGCAGTTGCAGCATCGACCTGCCCAGGCGCTTGCCCAAAAATCTGGCGTCGTGATGGGAAAGATCGTTTCCGTTGATGGCCCGATCGTCGTAATGAGCTGCAAATGCTGGCCAGTGCGTAGAGGCTCGAAAGCAATCCAGTTAGGATGGACGATTGATTCGTGAGGTTCGGATCTCGGGGGTCGAAACAAAAGCAGTTGGTGTGTCGCGGCGCGTGGAGGTCCATTTGTTGAAGGAATAATCAAAATTAGACTGTCAGATCGTGACAGGGGCCGGCGTTGTGACAGAAGAGCGAGTTTTGCGATTTAGCGGAAGTTGGAATTTCGGATCGAGATGACGGTTCAAGCTGCAGCAAAGCAACACACTCCTTTCGCCCCCCACACAGCGCACACTGGGAAATCAATCCAACAACTCCACTCCAAAATAATCACTGAGCCATTCCAAGCCATCCCACCAAAACGACACGCCAGCCGAGCCAGAGAACCCTTGCTGCCTAGGCACCCATAAACAGCGTCTGAGCGCAGCACCACCGGCAATTCACTTACATGACCTCTCTACACGTTGTCGCTCCTAGCTGGCCACCTCCTTCTTCCATTACCCCCTATCGCCGTCTAATCTCCATCCGGACCCACCTTTCCGCCGCAACAATACCCTGGTGCTTTCGACGCCTACACACGGATACGCCGAACCGCAGAATCCTGGGCCAGCGCACAAGACCCTAGACCAAATCAAGCCGTCTCTCGATTGCTTCTGCACTCATATCAACCGGACCAGCAGGGGGACCTTTCAACGAGGAAACTCGCTTGCACCACCGCGATCACACTTCTTTTTGTCTGCTTTTCCTCAAAATGGCCAACTCGGACTTCCTGAACGTAAGTTGAAATGGAGGCTCATTCCAGATCGTGTCTATCTGTTTGCGGACTGAAACGCTCACTTTATGATGACGTCTCTCTGTTTTGCTAAACGATGGCAGAAAGCGATCGAGATCGTACAGAAAGCGATTGACGAAGATGTCAAACAGAACTATCAAGAAGCCTACAAGCTCTACCAAAACAGTCTTGATTACTTCATGATGGCCATGAAGTGTAAGTGACCTCTACATCGGCGCCCTCCAGCTACACGGTCATCTTCATTGCTCACCAGAATTCCTGCTTGCTCGAATCTCGCCACTGACCTCTTACAGATGAAAAGAATGACAAGCTCAAAGACCTCATCCGCAAAAAGTTCACCGAATACCTGGACCGAGCCGAGAAGCTCAAGGAGCACCTTGCCAAGAGCTCTGAAGACAGGAGCAGGGCAGCTGTGGGCGCAAACGGTGCCGAGAAGGGCGTAGGCGGCAGCACCGGTGGCAAGAAAGACGGCGACGATGATGATGTAGATCCCGAGACCAAGAAGCTTCGAGCTGGCCTGTCCAGTGCTGTGCTTTCCGAAACACCCAACGTGCGATGGGACGATGTCGCAGGTTTGCATACTGCCAAGGAGGCTCTCAAGGAGGCCGTCATCCTGCCCATCAAGTTTCCGCAAATGTTCACAGGCAAGAGGACGCCATGGCGTGGTATCCTCATGTACGGTCCTCCTGGTACCGGTAAATCCTTCCTCGCGAAAGCCGTTGCCACCGAAGCCAAGTCGACCTTCTTCAGTGTCTCGAGCTCGGATCTCGTCAGCAAGTGGATGGGAGAGTCGGAGCGGTTGGTCAAGCAGCTGTTCCAGATGGCGCGCGAGGCTAAGCCATCCATCATCTTCATCGACGAAGTCGACTCGCTCTGTGGTACACGAGGAGAAGGCGAATCGGAAGCATCACGTCGTATCAAGACCGAGTTCCTGGTTCAGATGAATGGTGTTGGCAACGACGAAACCGGCGTGCTCGTTCTCGGCGCCACCAACATTCCGTGGGCACTTGACTTGGCTATCAAGCGTCGATTCGAGAAGCGTATCTACATTCCGCTGCCAGATCTCGAGGCGAGGAAGCGCATGTTCGAGCTCAACGTCGGCGAGACACCCTGTGCTCTGGACAGCAAAGACTACCGCCATTTGGCATCCTTGACCGAGGGGTATTCGGGTTCCGATATCAGCGTGTTGGTACGCGATGCGCTTATGGAGCCAGTACGTAAGGTGACCGGAGCTACGCACTTCAAGAAGGTGCTTGCGCCAGCACAGCGCAAGAAGCAGCAAGAGAAGGCCAAGAACGGCACGGTCGACACCGGCGCACACGGCGATGCTGCCAAGTCAAACGGCGATGCGACGTCCGCCGACGAAGAAGTGGAGGAGATGAAGGAGTTCCTGACG
This sequence comes from Anthracocystis setariae, assembly GCA_928724745.1. NCBI lineage: Eukaryota > Fungi > Basidiomycota > Ustilaginomycetes > Ustilaginales > Ustilaginaceae > Anthracocystis > Anthracocystis setariae. Next base: position 852,229 of record CAKMXJ010000002.1, on the reverse strand, counting down.
CCATGCTCGCCTGGAGACCCCGACGCGATGGAGATGACGTGGGATGACATTGAAGGTGAGCAGCTTCTGGAACCTAAACTCGTCATGAACGACTTTCTGCGAGCCATCCAGGCTGTGCGCCCTACCGTCACCAAGGCCGATATCGAGAAGCACGTCGAATTCACCAACGAAGCTGGCCTCGAGTAGACGCGCCACATGGCCGCAGTCTTGTAGCCTTTCCCATGTAGGCCTTGTCTGTACTTTGTCACACCTGTCACCATCACCGATAGAGTCTCTCTTCACGCCTGTGACTGAATGTGGCTGTCTGACACGGTGGTGCGGTAGTAATAAGTCTATCGAGAGGAACCCAAGGTAGCATGCCGAGCACAGCCTTTCGGTCGGCTTCTCATCTGAGAAAAGGAAGTGAAATGCAAGTGGCGAGCGAAAGCTAAAAAGTCCAACACTTTGCTGCATGTCGATCGACTTGCGCAAACGGAAAATCCGAAATTGACCAGCTGGTCTGCATGTGATCCAAACAGGCGCAATGTTCTCAGAATGTACAGAGCAAAGTAATTTTGAGCTTTGCTTCTCTCTCACCTTCTTCTCGTTCCAAGCTATCCACCAAAGCCGTTCGTCAGCTTGATCTCGCAGCTTCGGACCTCCGCTCCACACTTGCTACCCTAAATTCGGGCCTTGATCTCACTTGATCTTGCACTTCCGAGAGCACTTTGTTGTCGCCAGCCAGCGATTCGGTACCGCCGTCGATCCACGTTGATCAAAGTAACGCTTCCGAGTTGATCAAGAACCGTTCCAGCATACGTTGATCGTACTGCGGCTTATAGGAAACCAAGTCATGTCTGGCTCAAGCTCGGCAGATGGGAGCTCTACCGAGCAGCAGGCCATCCAGGCCGTGATGCAAGCTCTCAACACTCTGTATACTGACCCCAACAACCAGGCCAAGGCCTCTGCCAACACCTGGCTGCAAAACTTCCAACAGACTTCCGAGGCATGGCAGACCGCCAACTCGCTGCTACTTGCATCCGAGCTTCCGATCGAACCGCGCCTCTTTGCCGCCCAGACCTTTCGTACTAAGATCACTTTCGACCTCGAGCAAGTGCCATCGCAGCAGCGCGTTGCTCTTCGCGACACCCTTCTTACCGCACTTTCCGTATATGCGTCAGGACCTCGTGTCATCCAGACACAGCTCAGCCTGGCTTTGTCTGGCCTAGCTCTTCAACTTGACGAATCGGAATGGCCTACTGTCGTTCCAGGCATGATCGAGAGGTTCGGGTCTAGCCCTGCGACCGTCCCTGTTCTGCTCGAGTTCCTGACCGTCCTCCCTGAAGAGGTCATCACCAACCATCGCATCCCCGTCGACAACGATTTCTACAACACCAGATGCCACTTTTTGCTTTCGGCTGCGGCGCCAGAGATCCTCAAGCTTCTCTCAATGTACGTTCAGGCCTCGGGCTTGACCTCACAGATTCAGACTGGCATCTTCCAGTGCCTTCGATCCTGGCTCAAGAGCGGCGAAATCTCGGCAAGCCAGATGGCAGACACCCCCCTCTTTGATCTGTCCTTTGATGCGTTAGGCTCTGAAGAGCTGTTTGATGTGGCTACCGATGTGGTCTGCGACCTGATCAACGAGACGCAAGAGGTGGAAGAGAACATGGATGTCATTCAACGAGTCATCGCACGCCTTCATCCTTTGCGCCAAGAACTGTCAACTGCAGGCGACGACGAGGACAAGGTCCGTGGCCTTTGTCGAATCTTTGTGCAAGCCGGCGAAGCCTACCACCGTATCGTTGTCCGTCACCGGGATCAACTTTACCCAATCGTCGAAGCCATCGCCGAATGCACGGCATACCACGACCTTGACATTGTCCAGATCACCTTCCGTTTTTGGTACCTCCTGTCTGGCGCTCTCTCGCATGCTTACGGTCATCCGGAGGCAGAATGCTTCTATCCGCTGTACGAGCGATTGCTCGAAGTCATCATCCGTCATCTTCGCTTTCCCGATGACCCTGACGCACTCACAGGCCAGGAGCGGGATGATTTCCGTTCGTTCCGTCACTTCATGGGCGACACGCTTAAGGACTGCTGCCACGTTCTTGGTTCGCGCCAGTGTCTCTCGAAATCACTCAACCTGATCCAGACGACGATCTCGCAATCCACACCAGAGACGCTCAAGTGGCAAGATGTGGAGGCTCCACTGTTCAGCATGCGTGCCATGGGTGCTGAAGCCGATCCGCGCGACAACGAGGTGCTTCCACAGATCATCAGCATCATCCCTACGCTTCCCGACCATCCCAAACTCAAGTATGCGGGACTTCTCGTCCTTTCAAGATACACCGAGTGGATCGACATGCACCCAGAACAAATCCCGGCGCAGCTTTCTTACATCAGTGCTGGGCTGGAACAAGCAGGTAGCGACGTAACGGCAGCAGCAGCGCAAGCAATGAACTTCCTTTGCCAAGATTGCCGTCGTCACCTCGTCCCTTACCTTCCGCAACTGTACGATTTCTTCCGCTCCGTCAATGACAAGCTTGGAGCAGACGACCTCATCTCGATCTCGGAAGGTATCGCCTACGTGATTGCTGGGATGCAGTCGGCCGATGCTCCCCAGGCGCTCATGCAGTTCTCGCAGCCTCTGCTTGAGGCGCTGAATCAAGCGGCATCAATTCCCCACGCAAGCAAGGATCAGCTTCGGAAAGCAGCCGACAGGATGGAGCAGCTCGAGAAGATGCTTGCCGTCATTGGTTCTTCGCTGTTAGAGTATCTGCCCGTGGCATGTGCCAAGACTTGCGAGGAAGCTTACTCGGTGATCGACCGAGTGCTAGCCTCGCATGGAAATGTCTATTTCATCTCGGAACGAGCCTGCGCTTTGCTCCGACGCGGTCTGTCGCTGTTCGGTCCGCTTGCTGCAGGAAGCTTGGTTGCATTGCTCGAGCGATTGTCGTCTTGCTTTGAGCAGACCGGGTTCCCAGGCTACGTGTGGATCGTGGGCAAATGTATCGACCAATTCGGCAGAGACAGTAGCATGACCGTCCGAAGTGCGTTGCAGGGAGCCTCGGAAAGGGTCAACGGCAAGATGGTGCAGCTGCTCGAGAACACGATGCCTGCTGAGATGGGCGATGTGTTGGATGATTACATCCACACGTGCATGGCGGTGCTGCACAATGTGCCCTCGGTGCTCTTCCTGTCTGCGCAGTTCCCACAGGTCTTCGGTGCTGCACTGGCAGCTTTGACTTTGCTCAAGACCGAGACGATTGCAACCACTCTAGATTTCGTGCTCGGTATCGTCGGTCACGATTCGCTCATGATGCCTGTCACTGCATCGCAGCCTGGTACCCCGATGGCTGCGACAGGCGCATCCAGCGCAGATGGAACTCCAACAACAGAGGAGATGAGCAGCTATGCCGCGGCAATCCGGCATGTCGTTGGACAGCAAGGCTTCCAACTTGCCTCGGTGCTGCTCAACGGTCTCGTGTCGCAGTTCAGTCCCGAGGTGATGCCTGTGGTGGTGACGACGCTCAAAGTGCTCTCTGGTGGATTTGCAGTCGAGATGGCGTCGTGGGTACCTGGGATCGTGGAGCAGCTGCCGGGCAATTACGTGCCAGACAAGGACAAGGTTGCATTCGTCGAGAGGTATCTGCAGGCGGTTAACGGCAAAAGCTTGGATCAGGTGAGGCAGGCACTGAATGGATTGTATGCAGCTTCACGAAAGGCCAGGGAGAGGACTCGGGTCGACAGGGAAAGCGGTCCTGGAGGCTTGTTGGACCGTTGAGTGAGGTTCTTCCGTTGTTGGTAGCCACATTTCCGATACTCGTCGTCACAATTGGCAGAAGAGCTTCAATGCAATCTCCTTCATTCATATGATGTGATCAGAAAGTGAGCTTGCTCGAGACAGCGGTCACGAGGCGGTATAATCAAGATCTGACAGTGATCAGGGGTACAGGTCCTGTGCAGTAGGTCATGCTGCCCGGAAGGTCAAGTCCGCACCATTATGCGGTACGGTATTGCACTACTACTACTAAACTGTATATATTTTAGCCGCAGAGAGAGAGAGAGAGAGAGAGAAGAGGCGGGGTAGCTTACAGAGTACAGTGTAGTAGTACTGCCGCAAGGAATCAGCTGCAAGATGATTGAATCGGAACGCTCGGGCCGTGGCTAATTTTCCTCCACAAAAAAGTTAAGCGTGCACCGCAATGTGCTTCCACTACTGTGGGCGCAGTCAAAATTAGGCCTTCGGCAGTCAATTTTGTTGCATCACCACACCTGCACCTTCCCACGGCACCGCACTGTACCGGTACAGCACCGTTCCCCTTTGCCTTACGTCTTAAGCCTCTCCGCGGGGCGCAACGATATTCTCCGAAACAGCGCTTCCTTGCTTGCCACACAAAATCGCTGACAAGCTGCACAGCTCCCCACAACCACCTCCTCCTCACGCCCATCTAGTCCACAGCGCTTTTGTATGCAATCCGTGGCATCGACACTACTTCCTCTCCTCGTCACAGCCATCTTGTCTCACGCTGCTCGACCATCGCAACTTCTTCGTCGCAAAACGACATCGCTCTCGTGGATTCTCTGCGCGACTCCAGGCCAAGCCAAAGTGGCTTCTTCTTTGCCACCAGCCATTTCAACCCCCCACTTTGGTTCGCTACAACACAAGCCCCGGTGCTGAGCAATACAGCTTCGAGCCCCACTTTCCCTGGGCCAAATCATCAGGTTCTCTCCTTTCCATCATTGACGCAGCGCTGATCTAGTTAGTGTATTGCGACGCAAATGGGCAACCCAATCCCCGTCACACTGGAGCAGGAATGCCGCAAGGCCACCAAGATTCTCAACGACTTCGTTGATCCGATCAACGGCCTTGACAAGATTGTGCCGCTCAGCGTGTTGCAAAAAGCCAAGGGCTTTGCCATCTTTTCGGTCTTCCGCATCGGCTTTCTTCTTTCTGCACGAGCAGGATCAGGCGTAGTGATCGCCAAGCTCGACGATGGCACTTGGTCCGCACCCGCCGCCATCGGCATCGGTGGGCTGGGCGGTGGCTTCAACGCCGGCGCAGAGGTAACCGACTTTCTCATCGTTCTCAACTCGAAATCGGCCGTCAAGTCCTTCATGGCCACCGGCTCTCTCCAGCTCGGTGGCAACATGTCCGTAGCGCTCGGTCCCATGGGAAGATCAGCAGAGGCAAGCGGAAGTGTCAATACAAAGGGCCGAGTTGCTGCCATGTTCTCGTACTCCAAGTCCAAAGGCCTCTACGGTGGTATCTCGCTCGAGGGAAGTGTGCTGGTTGAACGCGAGGATGCCAACGCAAAGGCGTATGGTCGCATGGGAAAGAACGCCAAACAGATCCTTTCAGGCGCCGTGGATCGTCCTGATTGGTCGGACGCTCTCATCCAGACCATCGATCGTTTCACTCTAGCCAACACTCCAAGCAAGGATCTCGACGGCGAGTATTTCAATCGTGACGACACCAGCAGCTTTGACAATCGTGGTCTTGGCAAGAGCAGCGGCCGTAGGTCCAGCAACGATTCGGTTGATAGCCGAGATCTCGATGACCTGATGAAAGGAAAGCGCATGGAACACAGCTATTCGAATGGGTCCAGATCTTCTCGTAAATCTCCACTGGACGACTTGCCAGACCGGTTTGATGATCTCGGCTTCAGCGATAGGAACAAGCCTGTGGATCAGTGGGATCAGGACGACCGTCGTAAGAAGGAGGATGACTATGAGAATCGAAACTTCAATTCCTATGCCTTCGGCCCTTCGTCGACTATCACAAACGTACCGGGTCGTGTTGGATCCGCTTCTTCGCAACGCAAGCGAACGGGCTTACGCGAGAGATCGAGCAGCATCGCAAGCAATCTCAGCTTCTCGAGTCTGGGAAAGAAGAAGTCAGATCGTACTGGGCCCACCCCTCCCCCTGATTGGGACGACATACCTGGCCACAGCAAGAACAGCAATGGTTGGGGCAGAGACACTGATGGCATGGATGCGCTCGATCGAGAGCTTCAAGGAGGCGCACCTGCTAGCCCTACTGCGCGAAAATCGTCCGGTCTCAACAAAAGTTACGGCGCGGTAGGAGGTCGAAACTCTCCGTTCAATAATACAGGCAACAGCGTTGCTCCGCGAAAGAGCACCACGCCTGTTGGATGGTCGCAATTCAGCGCGGCGGACGATGCCCATGACGACCTCTTCGGTGATAGCCACGCTACGGCTCACGATCCTTTTGCGGAGAACAGTGGCAGCTATGGCAGTCATGCCAACAACGGCGGCGGCAGTAGCAATGGACACGGACGAAGCAAGTCGCTGTGGGACTCTGACATGCGCGGCTCAGCACCGCCTCCTTCCAAGAGCGTCAGCACATCCCGGTTCGGCAAATTTCGCACGCCCAGTCCTGGAAGCAGCGCGTTTGGTCGAAAAAAGACGCCCACCACCACTGAGGACGAGGGCGACCATCTGATCTCTCCCTCACTGGGCGACTACAACAGTCAACAAAGCGTTGGTAAGGATGGTGGGAGTGTGGGGAGACGCGAGTCGTTTTCGCTGTCGACTACTAATGCCACGATCCCTGTGATCGAGCGAGTGGTTGCGCTGTACGACTTTGAGGCGCAGGAGGAAGGTGATCTCAGTTTTAATAAAGGCCAAGTGATTGCCGTGATTAAGAAGACGAACACCAGAGACGATTGGTGGCAGGGTCGCGTCGAAGCAGGTCTTAGTGCTAGCAAGGTTGGTTTGTTCCCAGCATCGTGGACTGCACCTATTTGAGGTTCTGTACTCGCCCAATTTGTTGTTCTGGTTCCACTGCTATGGATGTATGCTAGCCTCGTTTGCGGTTATGGATTCGGCTTTTCGCATGGTCGACTGTGAATGTTGGGTTGAGGAGAGTTGGGTGTGGTGAAATATTTTTCAGGTAAGGTGCATAACTGGCGAGGTGGGTAAGTAGGGAAGTATGACGCTATGGTTCGGTTGGGACGATGAAGTAAGTTATCGATACATCGCTGATGTGAGTGCGTCTATCTCCATCATACAGTAAATGAAGCTGATTGGTGCTGTAGGAGTTTGGGCATGTCAGACCTCTTCTGACTCTCTGTGTAGCATGGCGAGACACATAGTACGCAATCCCATTCACATTCACATTCCATCACCTCACATCTTGAACAAACCGATCCGTCGCAGCACCAATGCTGCTAACCCCGATCAAAGTTTCAGATCGCTTCCATCATCGGTGCGCTGCTGACACAAAGCACATTCCCCCCCAGAACCATCAGTTCAAATCGAATCAACGACCTCGCCGCACAATCCTGCACTCAAACCCGATCAACAACCGGCTGACTTGGAATCAAGTGGCATCCACGGTAGATACTTGCATCATTTACATTGGCCAAACTTCGACATGACACAACAGGGAAAAAAAAAGGGACGAGATCTTCACAGCAGGGCTGCTGATTGGCTCCATCGGAGAAGCAAATGCATCCAAGTCTAATATACTGTACTGTAGGGGAAATATCTGACAGTCTTAAGCAAGACCCGCCTTGGCCATGGCCTCCTTCATCAACACACCGATCTTGGCGGGCGAATCCGCGACAACGGCACCGGCGTCAACGAGCGCCTGGATCTTACCATCAGCACCACCTTTTCCTCCCGAGATCACGGCTCCACTGTGACCCATTGTGCGGCCTGGAGGTGCGGTACGGCCGGCGATAAAGGCGACAACGGGCTTGGGGTTGGCACGCGTCTTGTTGTACTTGGCGAGATACTCGGCGGCATCCTCCTCCATGGAACCACCGATTTCACCGATGAGGACGATACCTTCGGACTTGTCGTGGTCGAGGAGCAGCTTGACGAGGTCGAGCGTGGTGGAGCCGGGGAAGGGGTCACCGCCGATACCGACGCAGATGGACTGGCCGAGGCCGACCTGGGTGGTCTGGTTGACGGCCTCGTATGTGAGTGTGCCGGAGCGCGAGACGATACCGATGCGACCGGGCGTGTGGATGTGGCCGGGCATGATGCCAATCTTGCAGCCTTCGGGGTTGATGATACCGGGGCAGTTGGGGCCTACGAGGCGCGATTTCGACTGGGATCGGAGCGCAGCAGCGACGCGGATCTCATCCTTCTGAGGGATACCCTCGGTGATGGCAACAATGAGGGGAACTTCGTTCTCGATGGCCTCGATGATGGCATCGGCAGCACCGGGGGGAGGAACGTAGAGGACGGAAGCGTGAGGCTTGGTCTCACGAACGGCCTCCTTGACGGAACCGAAGACGGGCAGACCAAGATGAGTCTGACCGGCCTTCTTGGGCGAGACACCACCGACGAGCTTGGTGCCGTAGTCGAGGGCTTGCTGGCAGTGGAAGGTACCGGTCTTACCGGTGAAACCCTGGCAGATGACACGCGAGTCCTTGTTGATGAGCAAGTTCTTGATGGTGTCCTCGTACGAGGCACGGGCGGCGGACGAGGAGAAGCCACGAGCCAAGGGGCGGCTGAGCGAAGAGGCGGCGTGCTTGAACATGACGACGACGGATATGTGCAAGGGGGAGAGGTGGTGTGGAAAGAGAAGGAGTTAGGAGAGCGTGTTGGAAGATCTACGACACACTGACAGTGTCTGCTGTTGCTGCTGTTGCTGTTCTGTCCGACGAAAGGCAAAGTGTGGAACGTGAGCTTTCTGTGCTTTGACTTTGAATCGGGACGCGGCGCTTGTTTCCAGGCCGCATCCTCCGCAAGTCAGCAAGCAGCAAATTGCCAGTCGGCCTCGCCGAATTCTCTAAATAAAAATAGCTCTCCCAACCTCGACCCACGGCTCAACCGTCTCCTTCCCTAACACACAACTAATCTTTTGCTCATTCATGACTACTATCGCACAAGCAAGCAAAGTGAAATTGACCTGCCAAACACGCCTCGAACGTTCGTCTGATGTGCTTAGGCAGCGACTGATCAAGTCTGTGCAAGCATAAGGAATTGTTAGTTTCTGGAAAGAACCGGGATAGGTCTCTGCTATGCCTGATAGCGTAGAGTGCAAGTGGCCCTAGCGAGCCCTGGCCAACCAAGTTGTTGCTCTGCCAAACCTCACTCGGAGAGGTCCGTCCGTGCCACGCCGAGTGCCGTTTCCTGCGAAATCCAAAGTCAAAAAATTCACCCGTTTCCGCCTTGTTATTTTCACTGTGATCGGAATTTCCACCGTGCAAAACGTCGTACATTGTTAGACCAGTCGGCTTGAACAACCTCGACCTCGTGCCCTGCACTTAGACTTGATCTCGCAACCAAGATGGCAATGATCGTCAAACACACACGACTACGTGCAGCACCGGTTAGTGCTGTACTCGAATCGCACCGTACCGTGTAAGACTACTCTAAGATGCATTGAAGACGATTGAAAAATTGTATAATCATGGGAAACGACGGTGACAAACACCAAGAATGGTAAATGGTGGCGATGCTTGAGACAAGAGACAATCACTCCTCGTCATCCTCATCAGTGCCTTCCTCGGCTTCCAGATCGAACATGCCATTAGGGCCGCGTCCACCGTCTTCCTCATCGTACTCTTCCTCCTCGTCATCCTCCATATCACTGGCGCCGTCTTCCTCCAGGTCGCTTTCGTCTGGCAACTCGTCGTCATCCTCTTCTTCCTCGTCATCGTCCTCTTCGATCTCCTCAATGTCGTCGTCGTCGTCCTCTTCTTCATCATCCTCGTCGTCTTCATCCTCCTCTTCATCCTCCTCGTCCTCATCATCTTCGTCAGAGTCAGCAGAAGTGTTGCCATCAGACATGCGCCCGCTCTTGACACGGCGTCGTCTTCGCAAAGGACCCGAGTCCTCATCGTCACTGTCATCTTCCTCCTCCTCATCACTGTCATCAGCGCCCAGCGCAATGTCCTGCACATCACCTTCCTCAGCATCCTCGCCACGCACTAGAACGCCGTCCTCGTCATCGTCCACGCTCATGCCATCCGAATCCGAATCGTCCGACTCCTCCACCCACTTGTTACCTTTCCTCCTCTCCTTGTCCACCCCATTTGGCTGGACGTCGCCCTGCATCCTCTTGCCAAACTTGACGCCCTGCACGCGCACCTGATTGTTGCTCGCTTGCGACATGTACGCCGCCCTCGCCTCGATCTGCGACAGAACCAGCTCGAGTCGTCCATTGAGTGCCAACAATCGCTCGTGCGTGGCGAGACGCGTCGTGAGCGTGGCGTGCAGACCAGCGAGTCGGCTCACCAGATTAGGCAGCGACATGAGGTAGCCCATGTGGTTGAGAAGCGTAGCGCGCACCCACTCCATAAGCCCGCGTGCCTTTTGGCTTCCCATCGTGCCTCTGCTGACGTGATGTCCACCCACACCGTTGAGGCGGTTGACGCACTCCTCGAGAAGTTTGACCGAAAGAGGACCCGAGATCTTGCGCACCGTATTGCGGATAAGGATGGCGTCGTTGTGGTTCAGGCAGCTGGTGAGCAAGGTCGTGTCGCCTGAATGCAGCGCTTGCGAGAGCGAGGAGGCGAGCGATGCTTCGCTTGTCAATGATTGCTGCTTCTTTGTAGGCATGTCAGCATCGTCCTCTTCTGCCTCCTGACCAGCGAGCGAGGGATCAGCAAAGCCAAGATCCTTCAGCCTTTGTGCAAGCGTCGGCTCCAGATCCGCACCGCGCGTCGAGGATGCCGCAACCAGACTAGCATCCTCAATCTCGACATCGTCAATGCCTTGGGGTCGCAATGGCGCATCGACATACCTCTGCATCTCGGCGGCACCTCCGGTCAATTGCGCCTCGTCCGTATCAGCGAGCAGACCGCCTGATGTAGAGTTGGACTTCGTACCTGCTGTGGGGAGACGAAGCATCTTTTGCAGTTGCGCACCCTTGCCGCTGAGCACAGTGGTTTCATCGATCGAGACCTTGGCGCCCCGGATGAGTCGGGCGAGGCGGAGCTTGTCTGAAACGAGCCTGGCATCGATCCACTCGACCGACGCTCCGCTGCCTTCCGACTGCGCAAGCAACTCCAACGATGGAAGAGCTGCCGACTTCTTTTTGGATGGCGATGCGTCCGCGTTGGATTCGGATGGGAGGCCATAGATACGGACACTCCCCGTTTGTGTAACGATAGTGATGAGAGTTCGGGCGTGCGAAGAGGTGTTGGAAGCAACGGAAAGGGCTCGAACAGGACCATCGAGCGCCGCAGTGGCGAAAGCACGCCCAGCAACGGCTTTGCCTGCCTTGGCCTCGTACGTCCAGGCGCTAACGATGCGATCGCCCTCAGCGGCCGATACAAACGAATTGTCGCTGAGCCATTCGAGATGTGTGACAGGCGAAGCGTGACCGGTGAATGTGGCACGGAGCGAGTTGTCCGATTTGGAGTTGTCCGTCAAGCTGATGCTGTGATGAGCTGAGAGGACAAGGTCGCGTCTCGAACTAAGCAGCTGAACAGCTGATTTGGTATCCGGGCGGAAGGACGAAAAGGGCCGCAATGCAGCGGCTTGGTCGCCAAGCTTGACATCGGCAAGCGCGAAGGCCGAGACCCAGCCGTTCTTGGAGCAAGCAAAGAGAGTCTTGTTGGCTTCTGAATAGGAGATGGAAACAACACCGGCGCTTGCTGCGGAAGACATGCTGCTTCCTGATGCGGACGAAGCGTCGAGAATCGCAACTGACTGGGCGAGCGCAGGGCTGAGAAGGTGAACCTGACCGGAGCTCAATCCGAGCGCCAAGAAGAGCTGCGATGAAGCGGAAGAGGCCATCTCATCGGCAGATTCGGCATCGTGCTTTCTCCTCTTGGCCGACTTGGACGAAGAAGTAGAGAGACGAACCCAGTGCGACGAAAGGCACTCGGCTCCACCTAGCGATGCCAGGAGAAAGTCGGTAACCAGCTGCGAGTTGGAAGCAGGAGAAGCGGAAGCATTGTAGATCCGCAAGCGTTGCTGATGGACTTGGTTGCTGATATGCGCGAAGAGCGAGTGTTCCGGGGCAGGAGAAAAGGAGCAGGAGGCTGTGGATGCAGTCACCGAACCCGAGGAGGGTAAGAGTGGCTGGTTGAGCTCCGAAGTGGAAGCGGGCCGGGACTTGGACGGCTTGGGCGTCTTGTTTTTGACCATGCTTACGATCCTTCGATAACACTGAGGGGGTCAATCGCTGAGAAGGAATGATAACACCAACAGACGAAAAGATGTGAAGATCAAGTTTGAATGAGAGTGCAGCAACGATCTTCTTGTCTTGAGATTTCTATGGTTGGACGGTTCAGTGGAGCTGCAGCCTATTTCAACTCTTTTTTTTTTTTTTTTTTTTTCTTCCGCAACAGCAAATTCTCAATTTTGCCTGAACCGAGTGACACGTGCTTATGTAATATTGAAGACCAGCAACGCACCGAAAAGCTAAGCTTCGCCTCAAAAAGATGAGTGTGAGTGGACTGCGTTTCATTTTTTTTTTTTTTTTTTTCGACATGGCCTGTCGGAAGAGGCGCGTGTCTGAACGTGGTCTGTTCACCGCCACTCTAGATTCTTCGGCTGAGCGCGACACAGCAGCTGCAGCTCTATCCCTGACTGCGAGTCCAAAGTGTTCAAGTCGCGACGCTGCAGCTGTGGCTGAGATTGACACTCCCTCAAATGACTTTGGAGGTGCTTGCCGCATTGTAGACATGAGCCGATTCTGTGTCCAGCAAGGTTATCTTATCAACCTCCTCCGCATCCTTTCCACATATCCTTCGAGCCTTTTTCCTACAAGGTCATCCTAGATCGAACTTGGCTACCTTTAAAGCCTGACCAAGCTAGTTGCTGACCGCAAGTGCCGCCTCATCCTACATCCCTACCTATCCACCAGTCTCGAGGGGATCGCAACAGTACCGTCATGAACTACGTCCAGCTCGAAAAGCTCGGTGAGGGCACCTACGCCACTGTCTACAAGGGACGATCCAGGCTCAACAATGAGATCGTTGCCCTCAAGGAAATCCATCTTGACGCCGAAGAGGGTACGCCGTCAACAGCCATCCGTGAAATCTCATTGATGAAGGAGCTCCGTCACACCAACATCGTGCGTCTGTACGATGTCATTCACACCGAATCCAAGCTGATGCTTGTCTTCGAATACATGGATCAGGATCTCAAGAAGTACATGGAGATCCACGGTAATCGCTGTGCGCTCGACCCCGTCACCACCCGCTCGTTTATGTTCCAACTGCTCAAGGGGACCGCCTTTTGCCACGAAAATCGTGTCCTGCACCGCGATCTCAAGCCTCAGAACCTTCTCATCAACAAGCGTGGCGAGCTCAAGCTGGCCGACTTTGGTCTTGCACGAGCATTCGGTATCCCGGTCAACACCTTTTCCAATGAGGTCGTCACTCTCTGGTATCGTGCCCCTGACGTTCTTCTTGGGTCGCGCACCTACTCGACCTCCATCGACATTTGGAGTGCAGGGTGCATCATGGCTGAAATGATCTCGGGCCTTCCCCTCTTCCGAGGACGTGACAACAACGATCAGCTCAACCAGATCTTGCGCATCCTCGGTACCCCCGATGACAACACCATGAAGCGACTCGTCAACGACTCGCCCGAGATTCAGGTGCGACCTTTCCCCCGCGTCCCTAGGGTTCCCTTCCAGAGCATGTTCCCCAAGGCGCATCCTTTGGCGATCGATTTGCTTGACAAGCTGCTCAAATTCGACCCCACACAGCGAATCTCGGCTGACGAGGCGCTTCGACACCCCTACTTTACCACTTCGGCAGCCATTGCCGGTCTTGCTCAACCGCAGAGCAACAGCCAGCTCAACCACGGCAATGGCGGTGCTGTCAACGCCCCTCAGCAGGGTTCGTATTCGCAGGCTGCGCCCGGTCAGCCCGTCAACTAAAATGACATTCTCCCACTCAGCAAAGTGTATGGGGCCGCCACTGGTCATTTGATTCAAGTCCCGCTGGTCCCGAACTGTTTTTTGCTATAGATACCTCCATCCCGTGCATCGTTTCCCTCTTCCTGATGTCTCGTTCTCTTCCCAGTCTCCACCTTTCTCTCTTCCTCCTGTCCTCGTCTCATTGTCTCATTGTACTAGTATGCACCGTCTACGTCTCATATTGACGTCTACCATCGGAAAGTGAGCTTGCGTTCAGTCTGTGATTGTGATGGAGTTCAAGGAGCTTCCTCGCCGTCTGTTGCAAGCCGTATCGAAAACGTCGATAAGTTTCGGAACTCGGAATAGTTGCAGACGAGCCACACGTGATTGTCTGAAAGGCTCAATTCAATCAAAGCGCTGTGCTGCCGTTAAAAGAAATTCGAGAATACGGCACTCAGGAAGAAAACGAAATTGGCCGGACCTTCCGACATATTCTGGGAAAAAAATCATCATCGGACCCTTTCACCCTTTCATCCTTTTACCCTTTCTCCCCTTCACCCCTTCAACGCTCTTCATACTATCACGGCGACCTTTTCAGCTCTTGATCCGACGATCCCGACCGCATCCTTTTGATGAGGATCTAAGAATCAAGCTCAACTGCGCCCAAACGGCTCCGGTTCTGCCGATGGTGCCAACATCCTCGTCCATGCGTCGCTAGCTCTTCGCAAACCTATTCAACCTCCGTTTCGGCGATCAAGCAGCTGCTTCGATCCGGATCAGCGCTTTCGGGCGATGCGCTATGCCCCGCGACTGTGCAGATGGCTGCCAGACGGGTCTCGCTCCTTAGATCGGCCTTACATCCCTCGACATGTGCCGCTGCCATCTTCCAGTTATAGCGTCACAGCCCAGAGCTCAGAGGCTCTGATTCCTCCAACGAGTGCCACGAGCACACAAGCAAACGCTGTGGAGGATCGAGACGTCTCCTGCACTACCGTCGAAGAAGATGGCAAGTCTCAGCCAGAACAGCATCACCTGCACGCATCCTCATCGTCTGTCGCCGTTCAGCATCGTCCTCGTAGTCGCAAAGGCCCATCTTCACTCAACCATCTGGCCGCCCCCCTCTTCCCTTCCCATCGCTTCCCCCCCTCCTCCATCTACGATCGGAAGCACCTTGACCACCAAGCTAGCATGCCAACCGTGCCGAAGCCTCCACCAATATCCCGCAACCAACGTTTTGGCGATACAGGCGCCGGCTCTTGGTCTAAAGGGAAACTGTCCCTTTCTCACACGGTCGCTGCTGCAACAAAATCAGAAGGCCCTATCCATAGACAAAGAGCAACAACTCGGCTCGATAAGGTATCGTCTGCTACCGAGCCAGCGAGCAAACACGACACGAGACGCATCAACCTTCCATGGAAACAATTCAAATTCTCCGATCAGACCGATGGTTCAGCTTCACCAGCTGAGAAGAAAGCTGTAACAGACCGGGAGCTGAAGGTACTCAGGGAGGTCTATCCCCATCTGAGTGGCTCTCAAGCGGAGTTTCTGTTGCAGACCTTCCGACAAATTCGAGTTTTCCGGTCCGAACCTCCCACAACGCTAATCTGCTGGTATGAGGATTTTGTCTGGACTCATGAGCGCCAATCTCAGGCAGCCGAGGACATCGAATCGCCTCAAAGCCTTTCGCTCTTGATGCGGTACGCTTACCAGAGAACCATTCCTCTGTCCCTGCTCCGCATCGAAGACCGAGTGACTCAACTCCACAAGAACCGTCGTCTACCCGCTTCCAGCAATCTTGCAAGCAACAGGTCTCCAAGGCAGCTCAGCGGTCCTGAGGTAGATGGTGTCGCGATCTGGCCAGAGACAGACGAAGATCCGTTTCGTCTTGCGTACAATCTCAAGCTGGCTTTCGCAGCGAAAGTAGGTAACTGGGTCAAGGTTAACCAACTCCTGGACAGCGGCCGACTCGTTGCCGGCAAATTCCACAATGTGATGTTGCCAATAGCAGGCGAGTCTCAGCGTAGCTCAACGTCAGCGTTGTCTTCAGTTGGATGGGAATGCCTTCTTCGCTTCGGCCTTGGCGTGGAGCAAGCGTCTAAATCTGAACAAGTTGGGACACCAAGTCGGACGGATGCGGTCGGGTCGGACCGAGCACGGCAGAGTCTTGTAAACGCAGAGGGCAGTGGTCTTGGCGCACATTCAGCAAAAGTGATGAAAGACGCAAAGGATTTGCAATCTGTGAAGGCCAAGGACGCCAAAGCTCAAGCTGACGCAAAGCTGACGGTGACCAAGCGTCTGTTGCCGCAATTTCTTCGCTCCGCCATTGCTGATGATGTACGAGTCGAATCAAGATATTCGGCATCGTCGCATTCCACAGCAGGAACTGCCGCAAGTGCTATGGCTCCTGCCGCAAGTGCTGTGGCTCCTGCCTCAAGTGCTGTGGCTCCTACGCCAGCCTGGCTGCTTCGATCGATCCTCACTCAGTTTGCCAAAGGCGGCGAGACAGCGTCTATGATTCGCATCGTTCAAAAGGCGCTCTCGGAGCAACCCACGTTGCAACGATACATGTCTATGCCTAAAGGTACCACGGAACTCCTCAATTTCGCTCTCATGACCTGCTTCCGGAATCCGGCGGTCAACCTCAACGACACACTCAGAGTGTTTAACGCGCTGACAGGTTCTCAGCTCGGACTCGGATTTGCCGGTCCGACAGTCCTTGCCAGCCCAAAGTTGGCCAAGGTCGAATCAGCCAGGTCGGACACGACACACAGTGGTACACCAGCTGCGCCGAACACTGAAGCAAGCAAAGGTAGCTCAGCAGAAGGGGCGCACCGGATCGTTCCGAATGAAGAGTCGTTGGTGCTGGTGTTGAGGAAGGTCAGGCATAAGCTGTTTCACGCTGCCTGGAGTCGGAAGTTGGTGGAAGAATTTGAACGGCTGTTCCCTGGAATAAGGCTGTCGGGTCGAACGTTCCGTATCCTCATCAACAGGTGCGCTGCCTTTGTCACTCATCCAACCACAGACAAGGGCAGAGGGGCATCTCCCGCCGCCACTTTGACCCACTCCATCCCTGTTTCTGCGAAGACGCGTCCACGCCAACATCCTCCCACCGCATCCGCTCCCAAGCCCCACCCACCGCAACGTCTCCCAGTCATCAAACACGCCCTCCTGCGTTCTATCCTCCAGGACGTCCTCGCCCGCTTCCAACCCTGCCGTAACGCAACCTTCCACCGCAACACAACCGAGCTCAGATGCTTTGAACACGCCCTACTGAAAGTCCAACGCGCGCTCCTCGCTCACAAAGCTCATCACCAATCTCAACACTCCCCAACAGAGCGCACCGTCAAACACAACGTCGAAGCTGAACACAACATCGATCACCTCCTCGAGCTCGTCGCCGAGACCAAACGACTCGGTCGTCGTTTAAAGCGTACACATCATCGGCCGGCCCAATCAAAACACAATCGGTCAAAGTGACCTGCCTTTCGGTTCTAAACGCAAGGGGGGTAGTAGAAATGCTGCAAATGGAGAAATGGAATTATGACAAGAACAAAACGTGGATGGTGAAAGGGGGGGTATGTATGTGTTGTATGAGTGTGAGAAACAAGAAAACATGCTCTGTGTGTGTGTGTGTGTGTGTGTGTGGTGAACTGTGTGAACGGGACCTTATCGCACGGAAACTACAACTCATCGTCGCCATCGCTCATGCTACTACCCCTTGGCCTCTTCTCCCTCTTGTGCGTGAGCGACTTGGGCGGCGCTGCTGCTGTACCATAATGCTGAACTCCACCGACCAACCAGCCCAAATCTCTCTCCAAACGATTCCTCACTTCATCCATCGCCTTTCTAATGACCACTTCTTCCTGCTTCGCTTGCACATCGTCCTTCTTTTCAGCCTGCGCAAATGCTGCAAAGGTAGGAACTTGCGCCGCCGCCGCATTAGAACCTGTAGCCTCCAACCCCCGCGCCCACGTGAGCACAACCTCCTGACTGAACATGCGCCCATCGCCATTTACCGCCTTATCCAACCGATGCAGCAGCGTCGTCCACTGCTTGAGCACCGCCGGCATCAACACGGTCATCAACGCATCGGGCGAAGACGGCGAGCTAAACTCGGTACCAAGCATATACGCCAAGTTACTGTGCTTGCCATACGCATCCTCCGCCTTGGTGGACGAACCAGCTGCGGCAACAAACCCGAACGACGGCTGGCTGGAGGCGGTAAACAGATTAAATGCCATGCTCGACTTGGTCACCGAGGGCAGCAGCGCTTCGATGCGCAGGACGCGGTTGGTGATCATGAGCAGAAAGCTGAAGGTGGTGGCAGGATGAACCTCGTCCCTATCTGCCTGCAGACGTGGATCGCGCTCGCGCAACCGCTGCTCGCGGTCGGAATCCAGCTCGGTGACGAAGAAAGGCAAGTAGCCGAGGGCAGCGTCGACGAACGCAGCGATGGGCGCACGCAGTCTCGACCAGGTATACTCGTGCCTAACCTGACTGCCATGCGCAGTGAAAGGGATGGCTGAGCGGATGACCTTCTCCAGCTCATCTAGCGAACTTTCGACCGAGTCCAAGCTTGGCGTGGGGAGGAGCGACAGAATCTGCGCTGGTAATGTTGCATCCGTAGATTGCGCGAGTAAGCTGGTCAACATGGACAGCAAGCTGGGCTTGTCCATACTTGCAAGCATCTTGCCCATGTCCACATCAATGCCGGACATTCCAACTTTGCTGAGTGCTTGCCGTTTGCTGGCGGATTGAGCGCCGGAATGTGGTTGGTGTGGAGTTGTTGGTGAAGAAGCGGTGGGATCGGCATTCATGCCTCCAAAACCAAACCCGAGGCCAGCGCGCATACGTTTGGGCAAGATGACACGAGATGGTGCGAATGGATCGGATCCCATCCTTGCTCGTTGCACATGACCCATGTCTTCGTCATCGTCTACTTGTTGATCGTCGTCCAGATCACGTCTGCGCTTGGCTTCGGATCGTCTGGAAGGTGAGAGCGTGGATGTGGATGCCAAAGGTGTACTGCCAAATCCGAACATGGGCGAGGAAGCAACCGCAGCAGGTGCGGGCGAGACGGTAGCATTGTTGCCTCCGAAAGAAGAGCCGAAGCCAAAGCCGAAACCGAGTGGAGATGGGGCATGGTGCACGGGTGCGGAGTTGAATGGAATCTGGTGATTAGGATTGGCGGTGACAGCGGGGGAAGAGGAGCGCGAAGGAGAGGCAGGCATGGTGGAGAACATGCTTGAAGCGTGCATAAATCGAGCTTTGAAAGATGAGAAGGTGATGTAGATGGTATGTCGAATTCGGACGAACTAGAGGCAGCCGGAACCAGAGCAAAGTGATTGAACAGCGAACGGCTGCAGCCTTGAAGCAAGGCTTGAGGTGGCCCCAGCCGAAGATGCAAGCGATGACAGCAGTGATACTTTAGGGCAGAGTGTCAGGTCGATAGATGATGGTGAGAGGACAACTGAGCCAGGTGTGGTCGACGATGAAATTGCCACTGCTCCACAGCACTGGCGGGCACAATTTTGATTATTGTTGTGTAGATTTTTGAAAGATACACACACACACACACACACACACACACACGCACACAACCACCCACAAACGGCAAATGCAGCCATCTCGAGCCGCGCAAAATGTGCTGCGTGCTGGCTGAGATCCGATTGTTA
The DNA here is from genome assembly GCA_928724745.1 of Anthracocystis setariae. Lineage (NCBI taxonomy): Eukaryota > Fungi > Basidiomycota > Ustilaginomycetes > Ustilaginales > Ustilaginaceae > Anthracocystis > Anthracocystis setariae. The sequence continues at coordinate 832,771 of CAKMXJ010000002.1, read as the reverse complement.
CATCCGAACTCTAACAAAAGCAGCCAGTAGCAACAATTTCACCATGTGGAGGTGAAACTGAAGTCTGGCAAGCAACACACCGGCAACGCTTGAATGGCGTTGATGATGATGATGACGACGACGACGACGACGATAAGTAGCGATGGATTTAGCCTACATGCTTCACTTGGACTTTCGAGAAGCGCTTTACATGTCAGGTGCTCGATGAGTGACAGTATCTGGATCCGAACCTGTGTCAGCTCTGAAGTTGGTGTTGGCAATCGAATCCTGCACGCTAGGCTGGAACTGTCCTGCACCAAGTTGGCCTTGCTGAGAAGAAGAGAAGCCTTGGCCAGTCTGATTTTCCTTTGCAAACTGATCTCCCCCGGACGCTGAGAGGCCGTAGCCGCCTTGGTCGATGGTCTCTCCTTGCTCGTTCTGCTCGCCTGGCTCGGCGGGGTTTGGGTGGGCAGAGGACTGGTCGGTAAAGTTGGTGTCCGAGGAGAGGCGGTCGTCTCCAACCGAGAGCGGCTGGACGCCAGCTGAGTCTACGCATCAGTTTGGCAAGCATGCGTATCAACAGCCAAGCAAATACGCCACGTCAGCTATCAATTCGACTACCCACTTGAACTAGAGAATGGGTCGGGTCTAATATTGCTTTGGCGGTCACTCACTAGTGCTGTTGTGGGTCTCGGAGTTGTTGAACGACATCCTTGGGTCAAGCACGAAGGTCCAAACGAGGATGGTGTGGATGGCTAGAGCAGCAAACACGATTAAAGTTACTCCTACATTGTTATTATTTTACTGTTTCAGCATCGCTTTCGCAAGCCTCCCAGTTGTTTCATGGCTCGAGTTACAGGAGCTTGAGCCTCTCGTCCCAACGCTCGGGGCAGGGTCTGCATGGTGCAATTGCAACCAAGAATGGGCGGGTCAGATGAGATGTACGTCATGTTGAGTTGTATGTCTGTCTGTCTGTCTGTCAAGCGCCGAAATTTACATCCATGCTTGGTCATAGGTGCGTCACGCAGCGCTTGAACATGGAGACTGAGCAGCAGCCACTCTGTGATTCAGCGTAATTCACGCTGCAACATGTTGCAACAACTCTCTCCTCTAATAGGGTCCACAGCGAACAATCAGGCTGGGCTTTGACGGAGCGGCTGAACGATTTGCTTTTGATCGTGACGAGGTAGAAGCTTGCCACGACGTTCACCATACTGCCTTACCTTGTTCGTGTTCGTGATGGAACGGTCTTGGTCGCTGCGCATGTCGTTGGCGCTGCCGCTGGACCGGCCGGAGTAGGACATGAGCGGCATATTGATACGAGGATCCGCTCCGGATTACCATGACGGGGACTGTGAAAACCCAGCTCGACACACTAGCTTTGACTTTTCTACCCAAATTCGGCCCTGAACCCACCAAGACCATGAACATGCTACAGTATCAGCCCCTAATCTCTTCATTCGGATAAGTACGTTTAGACCATCAAGCCACTAGACGCTTCGGATGCCCATGTGGCTGCGACACTCGATGCAGAAGCGACGCGCTACGGCGTTTGGCCGCAGGGTCTAATGAAGAAAGCAACATCGTATCGATGAATGTGAACCAGTCTGCGGTTATTGAGCAGCCTCCGCTCCAGGGACCTAAGACTCACAAACGAGACAACCCTAACGGAAGCTTCGTTGCTAAGCGAACACGACATGGCTCTAACAAGGAACCTGACAGGTGGTCTGAGAGGAAAGGACGCTAGTACGACTTGGCTATCTTGTCCAATTGATTTGCAGATCTACACCAATCACTGCTGCAGCCCATGATCCATCGACGATTTGTTAGATGGACGTTGCTGGCCTCCAGAGGATCCACCAATACCGTACCGCAACGCGCGGCGAGAAAACGTGCTGTCGTTGCAAGTTCGATGGAAAAATTGCTGAGATTCAAACGTTGCAGTGCGTAATGCAGGCGACTTGTTCGGAGTTGTCGTTGCGCTTTAGCCCTTCTCGGGGTCCTTAGACGCCGTCGAATGCCAAATTTTTGCCTTGCCCGAGGTCGTCAAAACAGACGACACCATGGTCAAGCAAGCTCCTTTTCCTCATCATCTTCGAAAGCTCGACGCTGCCAATTTCAACACAATCTCTGCTAGTCAAGCCGAGTCTTGAGGGTGATGGCATGTAATGTTTTGCCGCGTCGGATGCCGCGCTTCGATGACCTCTTCCTCCATACCACGTCCCTGCAGATTCGACCGTCAAGCATTACCGTCATCTTACCCCTGAGGCTGTGTGAATGATCTTTTTCTTCGTCTCCATTCGAAACTGACGACGTGGCCCTTCAGTTTATGGCCAACGTTTGACATGTCTTGGTTTGCATTCATCTTCCCGTTCGACCGAAGCGGAGTTGTAATCCCTTACATTGCATCCTCTTCATCCTCTTTGTGCCATCCTGTTCCGGCACAGTTTAGTAAGAGTATATGCCAGTGCAACCAAACGGTGTCTTGTGCGGCCCGACCTTATCGTCCGGTGTGCCTTTTCTTCTTCTTCGTGCAGATTTCACGCCTCGTGGCATCTCGTCCGCATCGCCGCGCAGTGTTGGTCTCTTGTCACAAATTCCTGCCGAGTCCTCAAAGATCCCGTGTTGATCTCCTGCACAGCCTATTATAGCGCAAGTCCTGTATGGCGTTAGTCTACAGTCTAACCTGTCTCGCGCTTGGCCCGCTTTGCCTGCCGTTTCATGGTGTCATTACGAGACTTTTGCCGACCAGGTGGCTTACTTCAATCACGGAGCTAGCCTACTATCTTATATCTGCAGGTCTCTATCTCGCTGCCACTGTTGCGTTAGGGAGCTCGATGTGGGTCTGGGGCAGCGACAGAAGGTACAACAGGCTGGAAGCAACCTCTTCAGGTTTTCCGTCTGTTGGGCTTGAGTGCACATGTCCATATTCGACGTTGTTCTGATCAAGGAAGCGGGCCGAGCTTGACAAACTGATCCGCGCAGTGCACTACGATCGGCGAACATTGTCCCTTTCCGCTTTCCCGCTTCTGTGCTTGACGCCTTTGTCGCTCAGTCATGTCTCGGAATCGCTCTTTTCCCAGACCGTGAGAAAAGAGCATGTGTGTTTGTCGCTCTGCTTTCTATATGTATCGGTGCCTTTGTACCCTCAGCCTGTTGAGTCGACCTTCGAGTCCATCGTCCTCTCCTCGCAGCTTCTCCTAACCGCTACTGTCACTCTCGTTCACTCCTCATCGCCACTTCTCCACCAACGCTGTCCTCTTCATCGTAGTTCTCGACGTCCTACCACACCTTCGATGTCCGCACTGATCCTCCATCTTCATATTGGTTCTCGATAGATCGGATCTTCACACCAAGCGGTTGATGGACCCGCATTTGCTCACTTTCGCCGGTCCTCGTTGCATGAAGTCTGTCACGACACGCACGGATACTGCCAGCATTCTTCACAGCCCAAGCGCTCGAGTTCCCCATTCGCGGCCCCACCTCTTTTACTTCATCGACAAACCAGGGTGGGGGCTGAAGACGACTCGAATCAAGTGAACTGAGCCTTAGAATTCGTCAACAAGGCACAAGGTCCGGTCATGATGTTGCAACAGCCTTCAGCCCACATTGCCGCCCTATCGACATCGCCGCACTCGCGAGGCTCGCATGCAGCACGGCAACCACCTAGAAGTATATTAAAGAAGCCATCACCTGCGCCTTCGCCACCATCTTGCTTTTCGCCATCTTCGCCTGTCATGTCGCCGAAGCTACGCAACGTTTCGCAATCCAGCTATCAGCATCAGCAATGGAGCGTTGCAGGAATTGCACGAGCCGAGCAGAACCTTCCTTCAAGTCCCGGCCCTTTGGTCAACACAAGCTTGACTGTTACTTTGATCTATGCTCCTACCCAGACGCTCTACGCTTGGCCGTTCAACCTTTCCAACCCAAACGCCAAAGGAATCTGCTACGAGACTCTGTTCACCGATGACAGCACAGGCGCCGTCCAGAGGCCGCCTGACGGAACAATGAGCACAAGTCTCCGCGTCCTGGCCGACGTGGTGCGATGCTGGATGAGGATCCGCAGAGAACGTGCAGCGTTGGCCAAGCACGTAGGATCGGACGGCTCCATCATCAGTGCGCCAAGCTCACCAACCTCTTCCGTTGATGCCATCGTTGACAATGACGAAGTCGTCGACGAGATTGTCGAAGCGCTTCGACTTCACCAGCTGACTCCGTTTGAGAGATCGTTTCACCTGCTGCGTCAGAAACTTCCGGAGTCACCGACATCGAGCGAGGAGAAAAGGGTCAGTTCTACGTCGTCTAGCTCGCAAAGTTCACCCGGATCGTTCGAGCACCAGAGTTTCCACAGCCGAAGCAGCTCTAGTTCTTCGAGCCGAGCCAGCACTGTCGAGACGAGTCCCGAGAGCTCCCTTCGAACGAAAAAACCCCAATCGCCCAAGCTGCCAAAGATCAACACCAATCTGCCGTCGAGCCCAATAAGCCCGATTCCGCAGATTCGCTTATTCGAGGCTACGCCGCAGGAGGCTGAATACGAGGAGCGAGAGCGCATTCTGAGGATGGCAACGCATTTGGGCAGCCGAAGGAGCAGCCATTCTAGAACTAGCATGGACACCGTCTATGAGAATACCTCTGGGGAGATGGCCGAGTCATCGCAAGAGAGCGGCAAGGTCTCGCATGTCAAGACTCATCCTTGCGATCTGGTCAACTCTGAATTGGCGACAACTCGGACTTCCTCTGCCGAAACCTCTCCTACCACATCCGAAGGTCAAGCCATCATATCTTCTCCCAGCAAGCCCTCCTTTCGTGATCCGTTCAAGGCGTTGGGCCGCATCAACTCGAAGCCGAATCGCCGCAGCGAGACGATCGAGCTGAAAAGCCCTGATGCGCTGCTGGTCAGCTTCAACAAGAGCAAGGCCAAGGCTGCGAGGAGGCCTTCGCTTGATGGCCTGCGTTCCATCTTTACTGCTGCGCGGGCCAAATCACAGTAGTAGTAGTCGTTGGTGTTGCGATACGTGTCTACCATCCATCTCTGCCACGCGCAAACACTACACGGCCCAATCAGAGTAGCTTCTCGATCTCATTGCAAAGGTCTCGATCATCGTAATCGCAAATGTATTTTTAGTCTTGCACAGCTTGCACAATCAATCACTCACTCGCAATATGATCCCTTCGACTGCGACCCATCGGTGCCTTGTCCTGGTATCGTTGAGAGTATCAGACAAGAAAGCAGGAGCTGCGGATCGAGGATCCGGCCGACAATTGAGTCGCGTGTTCAACTCTAGAGCGCGTCGAAAGCAACGAACGGCGCATCGCGTAAATGAGTGAGTTGTTCGCGTTCGCGTAAATTGATTTGACATCCATCAAACGCGCTTCTCGAGTGTGTTTTTTTTTTCCCCTTTGTGCACAAGAGACTCGGAGGAGCCGACTCGAGTGTTGGTCGACGGCCGTGCAGCTTCAATGTGTCGCTCATATGATCTGAGAAACAAAGCCAGCGCTTGTCCGCCTTCACCATCTTGACATTCATTCTTGACATTGCCTTTCCACGCTACCGTCGCTCTTTCCGGACACCATCTCGCATCTAGCCAACGACTCACACTCCACTCACGTTTTGCTGTGGGTACGTTCCTGGAACAACGCTTCTGGCCTTGGGCCACATCACACCCAATAGTTTTCGCCGTCTTTCTAGCATACGTTCCACAAAATGAGCCAAGCATTCGACGACAACAACAACATTGATGTCCCCATCTTTCAAGATGACCTGCTCAGGGACAGGCAGCGAGTCTTCTCCGAATTCCTTTCCAAGGACGAATACACCGATGCGGTTCGTCGCATGTTGAGAATGGATGCTCGTCGTCTCATCATCAACATCGACGATCTTCGCTCCTACAACCGAGAGTTTGCTACTGGTCTCCTCAACGAGCCCAACGAATACCTTCCTGCCTTTGATGCCGCGCTACACATGGTCGTCGAGCTGGCACACAACCCACTCAAGGACGATATCAAGAGTAAACAGTACTACATAGGTCTGCGTGGAAGTTTCGGCGACCACCATGTCAACCCTCGCACATTGCGCAGCATCCATCTTGGCAAGATGATGAGTCTTGAGGGCATCGTCACTCGCTGCTCCCTCGTCCGCCCCAAGATCCTCAAGTCGGTCCACTACTGCGAAGCCACCACCAAGTTTCACCAGCGAGAGTACCGAGATGCTACCATGTACGGCACTCTGCCACCCTCGTCCACAGTATATCCCACCGAGGACGAGAGCGGCAACAGGCTCACTACCGAGTATGGCCACAGTCTTTTCCGTGATCACCAGATGATCTCGATCCAGGAGATGCCTGAGCGCGCCCCTCCCGGCCAATTGCCAAGGAGTATCGACGTTGTCATGGACGATGACATGGTCGACCGGTGCAAGCCCGGTGATCGCATCCAGCTCGTCGGCATGTACAGATCGCTCGGCAACCGCGTTGGACAGAGCTCGTCCTCCACCTTCCGTACGCTCATGATCGGTAACAACATCAACCTCCTCTCTTCCAAAGCCGGCGGAGGAATCGCACAGGCGCACATTACCGACACCGACATCCGCAACATCAACAAAATCGCCAAGCGCAAAAACGTCTTCAATTTGCTCTCGCAATCGCTGGCACCGTCCATCTACGGTCACGAGTACATCAAGAAGGCCGTGCTGCTGCTCTTGCTTGGAGGTGAAGAGAAGAACTTGCCCAACGGTACCCACATTCGTGGTGACATCAACATCCTCATGGTCGGTGACCCTTCTACAGCCAAGTCGCAGATGCTTCGCTTTGTGCTCAACACTGCCCCTCTCGCCATCGCTACCACCGGTCGAGGCTCGAGTGGTGTCGGTCTCACTGCTGCTGTCACAACCGACAAGGAGACGGGCGAGCGCAGACTCGAGGCTGGTGCCATGGTGCTCGCTGACCGTGGTGTGATCTGCATCGACGAGTTTGACAAGATGAGCGATGTCGACCGAGTTGCCATCCACGAGGTCATGGAGCAGCAGACCGTTACCATTGCAAAGGCGGGTATCCACACCAGTCTCAACGCTCGCTGCTCGGTGGTGGCTGCTGCCAACCCGATCTATGGCCAGTACGATGTTCACAAGGACCCGCACAAGAACATCGCGCTTCCCGACTCGCTGCTTTCACGTTTCGATCTGCTTTTCGTCGTCACTGACGACGTCGACGAGCAGCGCGATCGCATGATCTCGGAGCACGTATTGCGCATGCACCGCTACCTTCAGCCTGGACTCGAGGAAGGTACGCCTGCTGTCGACAACCTCGATCAAGCTCTCGACGTGGGCGCTCCTGAAGGTACCGATGCGGACGGTGCAGCCATGCTGGGCGACACCTCGCCCTTTGAAAAGTACAACCCTCTGTTGCACTCGGGTGTCACCGGCAGTGGCCGCGGCAACGACAAGAAGGAAGTTCTATCGATTGCCTTCATCAAGAAGTACATTCAGTACGCAAAGTCGCGCATCCACCCTGTCCTCACCAAGGGTGCTGCCGAGTGGATTGTCAACGTCTATTCCAACTTGCGGAACGACGAACTTTCTGGTAACCAGAAGCGCACTTCGCCTCTCACCGCACGTACGCTCGAGACGCTGATTCGTCTGGCCACTGCGCATGCCAAGAGTCGTCTGAGCAGCAAGGTGGAGGAGCGCGATGCTGAGGCGGCTGAAGAGATTCTGCGCTTTGCTCTGTTCAAGGAGGTGCTTGGTGGACGCAGGGGTGCCAACAAGCGCCGCCGTACTGGCAACAGCCCGATGAGTGATGATGATGATGATGACCAGGATGACGACGACAGCGAGGATGAAGGTGCTCGCAGCGGTCGCGGCGCACGAGGCGGACGTCGCGCTGGTGGTCAGCGCTATGGCGAAGAGGCTCATAGTAGCGATGACGATGATGATGGCCACGATGTGCCGTCGCAGCGCTCCACCACCCGATCCAACGGCGCTTACGCTACTCGGGCTGCTGCCGCTACACGCACCCGGCCCGGTATGGTTGGGCCTGGAGGCATGGACGAGGAGGTATTCGATGAAGACCTCGATGCACTTGAGGCGATGCGATCTTTGGACGTTGAAGTGGTTCTCCCTTCGCAGCCCGCACCGCCAAGTTCGTCAAATATCGTTTCGGCACGCAGGACTGAGGCTTTCAAGGAGGCGCTCTCGGATCTGCTCTTCTCTTCGGATGGTCGACTGGCCGAGATGGACGCGATTCCGCTCGACGATCTGCTCCCGGTGATGAACGAGGGGCGTCGTACAGAAGAGCTGTTTGACAGCAACGAAGCTCGCCAAGTCCTTGAACAGATGCACCGGGAGAACAGCATCATGTTCAGCGAGGACATGGTCTTCAAGCTTTGACCTTGCTTGCCTCCCTATACCCTTGGCTCTTCACTCTCGCGGACTCCGATTATGCTTTGTACTCTCACGGTCTTGTAGCCTTTGTACTTTTGTCAATTTTCAGATGCAGTCACTCATACTGCGATCTCGGCTGTGCGTTCTCCTATGCCGTATCCACTGCATTTCGTTCCAACAGCGCCAAGTTGTGTGGATAAAGAGCAGACAACAGGGTTGCTGAATGGCAGTCGGTATTTCGTGTTGGACCCGTTAAAAGAGGCCTAATTTATTAAATATTGCCTGTTTGCGAAATACGCACCGCTGCGCAACGCTGCAGATCGGTGGGGCGGAGCGCATTTGTGCAGTGGAGTACTGTAGCAGCCACGGCCACGCGTGTTAGCATCAATCAAAGCTCGGATGCGGGGAGCGCAACAAGAGTCGGCGTCCACAGACCACCTCAGCTGGGCATCGACGAATGAATTCAGTTGCCTCCACCATCACACCATCCGCAGCTGCCTCTCTCCAAAGTAGCAACTGCATCATCATGACGATGGCGCTGCCGTCTCTCACGCAGCCGGCTCCAGTGCGGCTGGACGTCGACCATCCAGAGCAGGCTATCGCTCAACTCAAAGCAATCCGCAATTCCGTCATAGGATCCAGAACCAAAAAGTCCAGCCTTGTCCACAGTGGCATCGTCGAGCAGCTTGTACAGCTCCTCAGGATCGACTTGGATTCCACCCAACATGCATCCGACCTCGTCAGCCTCTCTGCCACCATCGTTGCTTCGCTTGCCAACACTCCAGCACAGTCTACGCTCCTTGAGCTTCTGCGATCTGGCACCCACGATGCCCTCCTATACTGCCTTCGCAACTTATGCCAGCAGATGCACCGGTCCAAACGCCATATCATCGACTCGAGAGACCCATCCTTCGACGCTCTCAAAATGCTCGAGTCCCTCCTGCGGGCTCTTCGATCCATCTTGCTCTCCGTTGCAGACCAGCTGTCCGCCAGCCCACGGTGGGGAATCGGCTCAAGCTGGGGTACAAAGGCGGCAACATCTGGTGTCTCGATCTCTCGCCTAGGATCCAATGCTGCTGCATCCAAGATCTTTGGAAAGAGCAGCAGATCATCGTTCTCGACCTCTCCAGCACCAATCCAGGACATCCTGATGAGCAGCGCCAGCCACGACAGTCTCCGAACCAAGCCTAGGCAAGACGGGCGCGAATCCGAAGCTCAACAGCAACAAGAGCTCCGCAGCCTCGCCAGGGTCTTTCTTGCTCAGGTGTACGACCCGATCAATCTGCCTGACTTGCTGGGCCCTCTATTCATGTGCCCTGTCCCTCAACAGCACGCCGCAGCATCCAAGACGACCACTATGCCCCCGCCCACAGATCGACATGCGAGGCGCTCAGCCACCGCAACGCCTGCTGTAGCATCACCAAGAATGACCGATCGTAGCGACCATCAACTCGCTTCAACTTCAGCCGCCAGCGCTATGGGCGCCTCCCACGGCCCTGTCGATGTCGAGAGCCTGCCAATGACCGTCAAGACCAAAATCCTCAGCGTTGTGGAAATGATTTGTGCCATCCTCTCTGCAACCGTGTTCATTCCCGGATGCAACCCAGAGTCGAGCAGCAATACGGGCGACAACTTGGCGGATCAGATCGCGCAGCGAAGGGAAAGGATACTGAACTTCAGTGCATCCGAGAGCCCATTCGTACTCGGCTGGGACCCGAAATCGGCCTCTCGCGGACGTAGCGAGATCTTCTCGAGCGAGGATAGCGTCACACCACTTCAAGCGAAGGTGATTCGCAAAGGCTCGCGTTCACGTTCGCGTATGAGAGATGCGGATCAAGCTGCGAGCTTTGACGCACCTTCTCTGCCCGTCTGGGATGAGGACGTCGGTGATGAATTGCGCTTAGCTTCTGGACTCGGGGATTCCGAGGCTGCCTCGATTCTGACCGCTTTGCTCGCTGCTGCTGAGTGTGGCTTTGCCAAGACGCAAGAAGCAGCCCTGCAATGCTTGGCAGAGCTCACCCGCGATGAGCCAGAGGCCTCGTTGAGGTTATTCCGTTGCACTTCTCCTTCGGGCATGCTTCCCACATCAGTGCTGCTCAACCTCCGCCAGACGAGCAGCGCAAACGTGAGGCTAGCTGCCTTCACATGTCTCGCCAACATTATCAAGGTGCATCCCTTTACCGCCAAGACGAACCAGTGCGTGCTGGAAGTGCTCATGGAGCTTCTCGACTATACACCCGCAGGACTGCCGATCCCGAACGCAGCGGCATCAGCCTCTCAGCTCCAAGGATCCAGTCAGGTCGAGATCCAGATCCAGGCGGCATTCGCAATCGCGCGCCTTGTGGCCGACAATGTCACGTTGCAGAACTTGGCGACTGATGGCTACAATGCTCTGCAGAAGCTGGCAAAGCTGTTGGAAAAGGCTTGCACGCGCACCCAGCATCCGACAAGTGCCAAAGTCGAACGTCCTTCCGCCGCTACCTCCGTTCTAGGAAGTATTGCTGTGACTACGCCGCGCTCGGATAGTACTGTCGGCGTCGCACCACCCGTCGTGGACGAATCCGCCATCAGGCTGCGAGAAGCTTGCTTGACAGCACTGGCCGCGTTGACGTTTCAGCACGACGAGCCGCGCCGGAAGCTGATCGACTCTGTCCAACCTCCGGTGCTCGCCATGGTGGTATCGAGCATTGGCTTCCCAGCCCTGGGTGTCAGGGTGGCAGCATGTCGGCTCACGCGTGCCCTTTCGCGTAGCATCTCGATCCTCAGGACTTCCATTGTGGATGCGGGTGTAGCGCCCAAGCTCGTCGCTCTGCTGCAGGATCCGGAAGAGGAAGAGGTGGTTAAAGTGGAGGCCACCGCTGCGATCTGCAACCTGGTGCTCGACTTTAGTCCGATGAAGAAACTCATTCAGGAGCTTGGTGGTGTGGACACTCTTGTCGAGCTCGCTCGCAATGGCGGCCAATCCAGGTCGACGACCAGTGCGGACGATGAAAAGTTCTACGCGTTGCAAGCCACCGCCACCATGCCAAGTGCTGGTACTGCAGGTGCCGGTACGAGTCGCGCTCTTCGAGCGGTGACGAGCGGTCTGTCGGGATCGCAGCAGCTGCGGCTGCACGCGTTGTGGGCGCTCAAGAACTTACTTTCGCACTCTGACACGGCTCTCAAGGTGAATGTGATGGCCAAGTTGGAGTTTGGCTTTATTGCGGCCATGTGCGAGTCGGCCACCTGCGAGATGGCGTTCAAAGAGCAAGCGCTCAACATCCTGCGCAATGCCGCGGCCTCTAAGGAGTCGGATGTCACGTTCATGGTGGAAGGCATGGGCGGGGGTGAACGTCTGATGCTGTTGCTCGAAAAGTGCATCTGGGATGGGCGCGAGGCGGGCGAACCTGGTGCCGCGGTCATCGAACAAGCCGCGTTCGTCCTCGTCAACGTGGCAACCGGAACGGAACAGCATCGCAAACTCCTCCTGCGCACGCCCAACATTATGGACGCACTCGCATTCTTCTGCAACCATCCCTGGAAAGACATCCGCGTCGCCGCGGCACGATGCATCGGCAACTTGCTCTCCAAATCCAAACCCGAAGCGTACCCAAACTTGCACACAGAAGCAAAAGCCCGCATCATCCGCTTCGGTCTAGATACCAAACTCAGAGATCTCGCCCAGTCCGATCAGGAACTAGACGTCAGAGAACGCGCCTCCTCCGCTCTCAAGAAACTCAACATCGACTCCAAGTCTCCCTAAAACTAAAAAAAAAAAATTCATCACTGACCCTGAGAGCGCTACATGTACGCCTAACACCCTCTCTCACTCCATCACTTTCCACGCTACTCGCACTCGAACAACAATGCGCAGAGATAGGTGGGAGCAAATGATATCGATTCTGAGAGCGCCAAGTGGAAACCGTGTACAACTACTTCTTAGGCTCCTCCTTTGGCTTAGGCGGGGTGAGTTTGAACGCATTAGGCTTGTAACTCTCGCCCTCACCGACTTGTTCCCATGGGCTGTTGGCTTCAAAGTTTCTGAAAGCCTGTGTCAACTGCAGCGGTTCGCTGACGACGCGCTTCTTCTCCTCGTCATACCTCACCTCGGTGTAACCGGTGAGGGGGAAGTCCTTCCTGAGTGGGTGGCCTTCGAAACCGTAATCGGTCAAGATTCGGCGCAGGTCGGGATGGCCGATGAAGAAAACACCGTACATGTCCCAGATTTCGCGCTCGTACCAATCGGCCGAGCGGAACACGCCCGTAGCCGAGGGGACGGGGTGCACTTCGTCGGCGTACGTCTTGACGCGGATACGTGCGTTGTACTGGACGGAGAGAAGGTGGTAGACCACTTCGAAGCGTTGCGAGCGCGTGGGGTAGTCGGCACCGGAGATGTCCATGCATGCGCGGAACTGGGTCTGAGTGTGATCACGCAGAAAGGTGAGCGTGGGGATCACGGCATCAGGCGCGACGTAGAGGGTGAGTTCGTCCTTGACCACGCTAAACTGCTGAATGAACTTGGGCAAACCTGTAAGGCAAAAGGAGGGACGCGCGGTGGTGATGAATGGATGCAAAGCAGAGGAAACAAGTCCAAACAAGCGGCAGAAGAGTCAGTCAGTATCGACTTGATGAGGCGAAACTTTCGACGCTATCAGGTAGCTTGTGTTTCGTCGACGTACAAGAAGTGATGTAGCTTCCAAAGTCGTGCAAGGGGCCAACGATGTCCTTGAACTGGTCTACTGGGTTGCTGCCTGCGGACTCGACAAAGGGACTGACAGGGTTGACGCGGTCACCCTTTCCATCGCCCTGTAGTGTGTTGCCAGGCGTCTTCTTGGCGATTGTCGAGGAGAAAGCGCGAACACTGAGAGGAGTAGCGATCCTCAAGCTGGTAGAGGCGGCGTTCCTCGACGAGACAGCGCGAAGGAGAGTGTTGGATGCAAGCGAGCGGGCTGCCATATTGAAAGTGATCGCCGTCGAGTTTAAAGACGTGTGATATGATGAAAGGGTGTGGTGCCAACGAGCCGACGAGGTGGAGAAGATTGTATTGGCCAAAACTCGGATGACAAATTCGAGGCACCGCGCTGCAGCCACTCACTCTCACTCAGACAACACTGCTCTCAAGGCGATCGCAGCGCTATCCTTCGCTTGCCAATTCGGGTCCGAGGTTTGGCGGACTGAAGCAGTCTCACTAACGGCCGAAATTGCCAACACTCTAACAATTTGAATGCAATTTTCAGGACTCGGATCACGGAAGATTGTTAGGGTCGAATTGTTGGTTGGGATTCGATCCTTCCCTGCGATTTCGCTGTTCACGACCTTGACTCAAACATCATCCACCACACCCACTACCATCACATATATCCGGCGCAGACAGAAGGCAGCTTTCGAGGGGAAATACACAGATCGAGTCATCTTTGGATCAGCTAGGCCGCTTTTGCCCCGCTACACGTTGGCAAAGAGCGTACGAACATACACGATGACACGAGGGCGAGGTCGCGCATCCAACGGCTCATCCACATCGGAGATGGCTGATTGCACAGCATCTACATCCGCAGCGCCAATGACCATTACTGGCGACTCGGAAGCGTTAGCGCCGTCATCGTCTTCAGGACTGTCAAAAGACATCTTCACCTATCACGCTGTCGACCTCGCTCCCACCGATGCGTTACCGTACTTCGACAGGCATCTCGAGCTTCAACCCGGACTCCGCTCCCGAGTCGACGCCTTGATAGCAGAAGAACAGGCAAACATGTCGCCGATTGATCCGACCACATCCTCTCGCCTTCCACCTGCATTCCAACCTTTCAGCACCCGGCCCGATCTGCGTGCCGAACTCGAACGCGTTGCCGCCGGTCAGCCCTCCTCCTTCCCACTCGACACCCATCGCTATACGCTTCCGTCCCCGCCCGATGGAGAAGATGCTTCGCTGCAAGAATGGCAATCCGCCGTCGATTCGGCCCATGCCCAACTCGGACATATGGACATTCGCTTGAAAAACATCGAACTGCTCAAAAAGTACGGCAGCAACGCTTGGCGGCTATCCAACTTTCAGCAAGAGCAGGACATCAGGCAGCTGTCCGAACAAGTCGAGAAAGTCAAGAGCGAAACCAACGAGATCAATGTGGCGAGGCAAAGGGATCAGACCGAGGCTGGGTCCAAGTTGGCGACGTTGGAACAGAGGTGGACCGAGCTCATTTCGAGAGGATTGCAGCTCGAGGTGGCCAATATCACGACCAGGGATGAAATCGAGTCGTTGAGAGCCAAGAAGAGGAAGCTGGAAGCCGAGCTCAGCCAGCTCGACTGAACCCGGTTGCTTCTGCTGAAGCCAGCATTACCCCACTCAGTAGATCAGCACAAGGTGAGCATGTATGTGGCCACCGTCTCGTTCGCTCCTCGATCAGCTATGTTTTCTGTCATCACTATTGTATTTGTACCTCACATGCATCAATCCACACTGCTCTCAGCAACACCAAAAGTGCCAGGTGTGATCAGGCTCTGCTGAGTATGTTGCGTTGACATGTTGCGAGCTCCCCTGATGGCAGAGCGAGAAGATGAAGCTTTTTCCGCGTTCCGAGAAATCACTTAAAAAATGAAGCGAGCATTAGCACGGCGGGAGTGCAGATTGTCAAGACTCTGCCATCTTCGTACTCGCTCTGGTACTCATACTCCGTCACGCCTTTCGTCAACATCCATCGAGAGGCCAAGTATGGCATCTTTGAACGGCGAAAGCAATGCTCTAGCCCTTGCTTCTACCAGCTCATCATCCGAAAGATCCACAGAGGCTTCCACTAGCTACAAGACTAAGCTTCCTGACAAGAAGACCTTCATCACGATCCTCTCTGGCGGTGCTTTCGTTGTCGGTATGACTGGAGCTGCGATCTACGGACTACGCAAGGCAAAGCTACAAGCTTTGAAGGAAGCACAAGAGCTTGCGCAGACTTCGATGGCATCCGTAGAAGCCTCACCCGCCATGGTTGGTGCTGCTCTAGCTCCGGCTGCGCTGAAAGCTCGCTCTACAATGCCGGCATCGCTTTCCGCTTCACAATCTCAGACCAAACACACCGCGCCAGAGCAACCTCAAAACTCGACAGGTGAGGCACCAACAAGCGCTTTCGCCTTGTTCCGTCAGATGAACGCCGCCGTACTCAACCCCTCCAAACGCGCCGGTGCTCCTTCAGACTTGGCAACACGAGCACCGACCTCAGTGTTCGACGATGACACGGGCGCACTTCCGAGTGTGTTGCAAAGACGAAAAACTGCACCTATTTCCTCTCCAGTAGCATCGTCCTCGTACTCAGCGGCACCGACACTCGTCATACCATCTTCCATACGCAAAACCGAGTCTTCGAACCCTCACGGTACGAGTCCAAGCACATCAGGTGCTTCAACCCTCGAGTATCCGAACGATGCCAAGATCGATTACAGCGAGATGGACTCCACCTTGGATTTCCTCGGTCTGTCAACGCCGATTCCAGTCGACGAGCAGCGCCGCCTGAAAGCAGCCGAGGAACAAGCCAACAATGAAACGGGCCCAACAAGCTTCTTCCAGTCTCCTGTTGGTTTGTCACTCAAGGCGTTCTTCATCGCGACCTCGATTGTGACGTTCTCGACGCTAGCGACCATCGAGGTGGCCAAGAGAGCGCTGGGTGTGGAGACGATGGACGAGTTTGTTGTCGCCATGACCAAGATCGTGCCTAGCCGAAGGCGCGGTGAGGCTTCGTTGCAAGGGGCTGCTCCACATATGCGTGTCGCGCGCGATGGCGCTGACACGTCACTGGATGGAAAGAGCTCAGGCTCATCTAGGCTAGCCGCGCCCAAGTCGATCGACCAGACGTTGACGGATCTGAGCAATGCGTCGAGCTTCGAAGAATGGGTCTCGACACTCAAGAACCAACTGGACGCTGAGCGTGACTACGAAGTCGAGCGTCGATTCGCTGGGCTGAGTGCGTCTGCCTCGAACGATTCCATCTCGGCGTCATCTTTGCGCACGTACGCGGTTCACTCGCCACTCGAGTTTGACGATCTAGAACGCGACGCCGCTGAATCCGTATCCTTGTTTGGCAGCGTAGTCTCCATTTCACCCGTTCTACCCAGCACCGCGTTCGCGCTCGGCATGGTGTCGGGCATGATGAGTTCGGGCAAGCGAGCCGGACTCGTCTTCATGGCCGAAAACGCTCACCGTCTACCGGACACCGTCCAAGGCTGGTACTTTTACTCCAAGACCAAAAACTACAAGGTGCTCCTCGGCGCTGCCAACGGCGGCCTCAAACAGGGAGTCAGGCTGAGTCTCTGGACAACGGGCTTCTGTCTCGCTGAACGTCTAGCCCAACTCAGCAGGACCGCCATCCAGTCATCGCAACTCGATTCCGACCGAGGTGACCAGGACGGCATCAAGATTATAGGCCACTGGATGGACGGTGCGCTAGCCGGCATGGCGACAGCCGGCGTAGCAACTGCGCTATACAGATTGCCGAAATCGTCGGCAATCCGAGTGTTCCAATTGGGTCTGTTGGCAGGCGCAAGTACCGGCGCGATCCGCGATCTGCAGGAGAAACTTGTGCACAGACCGATTGGTGGTGTTGCCAGTCACACTTAGACAAACTCACAGCCTGCACCATTGTGGAAGGAATGACGATGATTGGGTTGGAGCGTGAATGTGAATGTGAGAGTTTTGAAAATGGTGTGTGTGTGTGTGTGTGCTAAGCTGGGCGGTGGACGGGATGGGGGTTGGCGGTGAATTGGAGGGTGGATCCGGTATGAATGTACTGATCGGCTGCCGAGTTTGGAACAAAAGGCTCGGTGAGGTGGGATTGTCGTTGATCGGCTTTGCGCTTTGTGTGGGTTCCATATCGCTCATCACGATCGCTGATGAGTTGTTCGGGAGGTGAATTATACTTGGGATCGAGTGGCATCATGAGCTTAGGAGCACCTAGCGGGATATCTGACTCGGGAGGATGCCACAAGTGACTGGCATGCATATCGATGGGACCCCGAAAAAACAAAGCATAAAAAAAAAAAGATAATGGTGAGGACCCCGGCAATCTAGATATCGATTCATGCGGACCGAAACAGGACACAGTAGAAACCTACATAGCCTTACCGTACAACTTCCTTACCCTATCCATTGCAGCGAGTTCAGCAGCGTCAGGCACCGCACCACCCGTAGCGCCCTCTCCCACCACCTGCTGGACAGCATCCTGGGCAGTTTTGATCGCACCCGCTGCCGCATCAGCTACGATGCCAGCACGCAGTCCGATGAGAACCAAACTGCCACTCATGACCTCGTGCACGTGCGAATGCCAGTACTGCTTCTCCGCCTCGGGCAATTGCAAAAACTTTTCCTCGCTGATCATGTACTCGACGCCAATGAGCTTGGCATCAGGTCGTTCGGAATCGTAGATAACGCACTGGTAAAAATCGGCGTGCGTCCCGCCGCTGCAGGAACAGTAGTGCACAGATGGTACGATCGCTCCACGGTCGTCCGCGACGACATGGAAGCCATGCAGCGCTTGGTGGATTCGGTCAACGGGTGCGAATTGGTCAGACATGGTGATGGATTTAGACCCAGAGTGGTTTTGGGGGAATTGTAACGTCGGAGTTGGTACCACTGTGAGTTCCGCAACTGCAAGGGTCGTTGGTGGATTGATGGATGGTTTTGCCAAGGTCTCGTTCGAGCTCTAGATGCATGCTTGCATATCCAATTTGATAGCCAGCATGTTTCAGCTCCGGAACTTGTTCTTTTGCTTGGTGATATGGGGATAAATGTTGTCTCAGTCATACCGATCGATACGACCAAGCCTTTCCAACAGCAGACTTGGCTATGCTGACTGACTGTGAAATGGACTAGGAGCGATAAAGCGACCAAGTACAGTTCAGTATGACGATCGAGCCGACGACGATGAGTCAGTTGCGTGCATTGCTCGCGTGTCAAATGTGGTGGCAAGGCCAACAAACCTCGTTCGGCTATCGCGGATAAAGCTCAAAAACCCACCGAGCTTGGCCAAGCGAAAAAAAAAAAAAAAAAAAAAAGTATGCCGTGCTTGAGAGAGCTTGTCGCTTGTGCGGGTACTTAAACGCTGCCGCGAGTTCAATTAGCGCCCACACAACTCAATCCTCTGCACAGCTTGCCGCACTTGCATGGCATGGTACGTCCTGCACTGTTTAGTACATTCTATACAGCATTGGTTGTTGGTTTCAAGGTCCGCTGCGTTTCGATGTTTGCGAACAACATGAGCAATGGCCATCAAGAAGGCATAGGTGGTTTGCCATCCGCGGGAGGTTCTTGAGCCTAGTGTCGGTCTGGGACGAGCGCTTGAGAAGCTAAGGACTCCGAACGTGGTTGATCCATGCCGCGCCACAGTCCTGCTATTGTACGGTACTGTACCGACCAAGCCGAAAGTTTCTTTGTCATGTAGCGGAAACGGTAAACTAGGGCGCTTAGCGGTGCATTTTCAGGAGCACCCGTGCAGACGACGATTGAGCTACAGTGCAGAGCAGAGCAGACATGGTAAGACGGACAGCAGTGCATGCGATCTGATGGGTGCAAATGGAATGCATCGAGTTTGCACCGAGGCTCCCGAATCACATGTGCAGCTTGATGCATGCAGTGCATGTTGGAAAAAAAAAAATAAAAATAAAGACGAGCTAGGCGATTGGCCAGGAACTCGAGATTTGGCCGATCCAATCAAACAATTGACCGACGAGCGGCACTGCACCGCGGAGGATGGAGAAAGAAAGAAATGAAAAAAAAAAAAAAATGGCGTCGATCGCGTGCATCAATAATTTAAAGATCGTTGGGAGTCGCCGGTGCGTGGTGGTCAAGTGCTGAATCGTGCAGGTTGCAAGTTAAGATGCTGTATCGGATACTGTACATGGTGGTTGTCTCATATTGATGCGCCGAATGATTGCAAAGCTAAGCGAGATGCAGCTTGGGATGCGACCAAATTACGACGGCAGAGTCCAGCCACACTCAACTTGCCATACTGTACAGTATTGTACCGCAGTAAAGCCGCACCATAGTCGATCCATGGTCAAGCAGTGAGGTAGAGTTGAATACAGTACGCAAGCTTGTTCATCTCTCAAGGCGATCGGATCGAGACTTGTCGGCTGTCTAAACTCGACACACTCACTATCGCCAAGTATGCATACTGCAGTACCGTACTGCAATACTGTACAGTAGATGCGAACGAGTCGACACTTGTCGGAGCTTTCTCTTGTTGTGTGGATTTTTTTTTTTGGGGTTTGGTTCCAGGATCTTGGGTGCTCGGTTGAGACGGTCCGCTCGGCACCGTTCTACAGTATATATTGATAACATGCATCCACGATCTGCACCTTCGGATCCACACAAACACTTGGAAGATGGAAAGGGCATGATTGATATTTTGGTGAGATTTGGTTTCGTAGCTGCTCCGTCCGATTCCCTCGGTCGGCTTGCTGTACTGCACAGCAAAGTACTGGAGAGCCTGCTCTGGTTGACATGCAAAGTCGATGCCCGTCCAGACCAAAACTTGCGACGACAGCTTGTTAGAACCACTGCTCCACAATGGCTCGACATGAGAAATTCAAAAGACTGAGAGTTAGTCGTGGTGCAGCATGCTACGATACAGTACAGTACAGGTGCGGTCTGGACCTTGTTTCGCTCGTAGTGCCGAAAATTGGTGTGCATTTGCGCTGCGGTTTGGCGCTGCTCGATGTTTAGCGAGCAACGAGCGGTGAAAACCGAAATTTGGTTTAGATTCGTTCGGCATTTCCGTTGTACTGTACTGTACTGTACAGTTCAGAGTAGTGTAATAGACTTCTTGGCGCGCTTCGAACCATTTTTTAGCGATTGCACACAGCTGTGCTGTAGGACCCTGAGCGCCACACACCGGACAAATCGGCTACCACTCAAATCGGCTACTGTACCAAGTTCTCTCCGCATCGCTCTAGCCCTGCTGCTGCTGCATTCCGTTGCTGCTTTCTGCTTTGCTTGACACTCTCTCGCTCTGCACTCAGCTTCTCAACCTCAACTGCATCTTTTCCACCTTCCACACCATCTCGCTCCGCCTAGGCCTTCCTCCTTTGCATCTAGACATCACCATATCTACCTTGCCCACCTTCATATACTTGGCATAGCTCGTCACTCGACTCTTTGCTCGCCTTCGAATCCAGCAAAGCTGTCCGTCTACTCTGCAACACCACTCAATTCCATACCTGCCGCCCATGCTCATTCGTGTCTGACACCATGCCCTCGCCAGGCATTCCTCATCGCCATCTAGGCCCACTAACACCCATGATGCACAGCCACCCACTTTCGCCGCCTCCGCATCGTCATCCACCCTACGACGCTCATCGTCGCCATCCTCATCACCCTCATTCTCCACCTCCTCCGCACCCAACCTCGTTTCATCACCATGTTCCTCGTCATCCTGATCTATATCCCGTCCACGACGACCGTGCCGCTTTGATGCCAACCTCGTCAGCTGTGCCCGTGCTCCCCGCTCCCTATACCCCCCCTACAGCCGCCAGCAGCTTGCCACCTTCCGCACAGCGTCCTATGCACCTGCTCGTTCCCGAGCAACAGCTTCAGCTCGCCAACATCCATCGCTTCACCCCTTCCTGTTCGCGCTGCCGTCAGAAAAAGCTCAAATGCGACACCAATCTTCCGTGCAATCAGTGCATTGTCAAGGGCGTCCATGACGAATGTCGCAAGGATCCAAGGATCCCCCGAGGTCGCAAGCGGCCCAAGTTGACCAACTCCAGCTCATCCGACAAGCCCGAAGATGAGCTTGCTTCGCTTCGTAAACGAGTCAAGGAGCTCGAAGCCATGGTTGCTCAAACCGAGAATCGCCCCAGCACACCTTCACAGCCCTCTTCGCCCTCCCACAGTATCCATCCTTCCGACAAGCCATCCAACTCGTCACGCAAACTTGGCACCAACTCCCGCGGCTCTCACTCCACCCTTCCTTCCGATCTCGGTGCCAGCAATTCGCGCGAACGCTACAGCCCCAACTCTCCTCCTTTCGACTCGGAAGAAGAAGAGCCTGGCGAGACAGAACATTCGCTCCACACGTTGGAGAAGCTCGCAGCTTCCGACCCGCGTGTCAGTGAACCTGGTCACGGCAAAGCTATGAACAAGCAGATCAACAATGTGCTGCCCACCCAGATTCCTCCGGATGGTCCAAACCCCTACTTTAGCCAGCCTAGCGCTTTGCACGAGCGTATCGAGATCTTGATGCTCGCCAAACGCCTGATTCCGGACAAATTCATCGTAGACGCCCTCATCTACCATTTCAACCTCCGTTGTCACAGTCTCGTCGGCCGTATCGTCCACATCCCCTCGTTCCAAAGAGACGTCGACTTCTTCAGCCGTGCTTCCATCGACGAGCTGCTCACTTCGCCTTACGGCATGTACGATCTTGGTCGCTTCCTCATGGTTCTGCGCCTCGGCATGCGCTTCTACCCTTGGAAGGGAGGCATGTTTGTCGACGACACCACGCCTGAATTCATCGCCATCAACGCTCTCAAGAATCGGGGCGATGACATCTCGCTTCAGTGGCGCAATCTTGCCAAACGTGCGCTCGCTGTCGACAGAACGTTTAGCTTGGGCTCGCTCAAAGCCATTCAGACTGCGCTTCTCATGATCCTCGACGGCCGAGATGCTGCCACCTACCTCAGAATGTTGCTGCGCATCTCGACCCAGACTGCACTCGACATGGGTCTTCATCGTCTCGGCAAAGCCATGCCTTCACCCAAGAATCTCGACGAAGATATCGTGCGCCTCGAGACCGGCGTCCGTATCTGGTGGTATCTCGTAGTCAAGGACTGGTGTTCTGCGCAACGTGAAGGTGCCTACACCGTCCATCCGTCCCAGATGACTACTCGAAAGCCGCTGCACACCACCGATGCTCGTCTTTCCGAGGGACTCACAGACGAGATCTCGCTCGATGAGCACTGCGAGACCAGTTATACTCTCTGCCAGATCCAACTCGCAAACATCATCAGGGAAAGTATCGATCTGCGCAACGAGCAGAGCACCCTCGGTGGCACCTACGACGTCATTTCGCCCATCAACAAGAAGCTGCTCCATGTCAAGCTCGAAACTTTTCTCAGCGACCTGCCGCCTTTCTACCGACTCGACAGTACCGAGATGCGACCGGGCGTTCTGGCGGTTCAAAGGTGTCTCTTGCATCAGCAGACTTTTGATGTCTTGCTCAAGCTCAACCGCCGAAGTCTGATGTCGTACAGCGAGCGATCCACATGCACCATGTTGGCGGAGCAGATCGTGTCGACGCAAAAGCTGCTTCGCAGTGTCTGTCCTGTCATCGATGGCTTCTGGGTCAATTTTCTACATCTCTTTGGTGCCACTCTCACTCTTACCATCTCGTTGTTGCTCGACAACGACATGGACCCCGAAACGAGAGACAGACGCCGCAGCAAGGTTCACATGGCCTTGGCAACGATGCGAGAGACGCCCGGTTCTCAACGCGGCAGCCGTATCATTGAGATCCTGCTCAAAGAAGAGGAGATGCAGTGGGAGACGGACCGCTCGGGCACAGGTGTAAGTCGGCGCCCACTCGACATCGCCTCTCTCACTCGTCGGATCGTCGCCCAAAACTCGGACCTCGGAGATGCTTCCTCACGATCCGACGCTGGTGGCCTCATACCCTTTTCCGTCGAGCGATTCTCCGCAGACAGTGCAGCGCTGCGCCTGGCATGGGACAAGACCCCGGACGAATCCGTCATACCTGCCTTTGCTTCGTCTTGGGGCGACCCCACTGACCCCACCGGCATCATTTCGGCCATCAACAGCAATCCGAACGATCATGCCCCTGCGGACGGCATCAGCTTCGTTGAGCAAGACGCACGAATGCGCCCGCCCACTCGATCGCACGAGCACAGTTTTCGCCCATGGCAAGAATCACGCCGTCCCGCGAGCAGCGCAAGTGCGAATGGCGACGAATCTGTCGCAGCAGATCAGAACGGCCTCTGGGATTGGGTCTTCTCGCAAGCGGCGTTGCTGTATGGGCCTCAACCTCCCATGGAAGGCGATCCCAATTCCAGACGCCAGTCGAGGTCGATGCCCTCGCCGAGGACAGAGCAGAGCGCATTGCCTGCGAGAAGGGCGTATGGGTCGCAAGGCGAGGTCGAGGTGAGGCATTCCACGTTTCAGAGGCCGCCATCTAGGGATGAGCAGGGTTGGCACAACCATTCCGGCATGGGCAGGAATAAGCGCCCGAGTTTGCACTCTGAACAACAACAACAACAACAACAACAACAACAACAACATCATCATCATCATCATCATCATCATTCTCATCATCATCCTACTGCTCCGCCTCTTCCTCGTCCCGCTGGTTCTCGTCCGAGACAGTATGCAGAGTACCGTCCAGAGTATTGAATAAGGTTTCTTTTTTTTTTTCGGGATTGTTGCTTTGTTGTAATCCTCCTCATTTTGTTAGTCTGTATGATTAGTGTAGTATAGAGAAGTGTAGTGTAGTTTTACCACCACCTAACGTTTGAAAGTCGGAACCTTGTTGTCGTTATCCTAGGTTGGTTGAAGGGTGGTGCGATTGTCGCGAGATCGGCTTGATCGTGATTTGAATAAGCGGCTCGGAGTAAAGCGAGCTTGTTGTAAAAGTAAGCTTGAGGACGGATTCCACTGAGGCAGATTGTACAGACAAAGGCATTGCCATACCGCCAACTGACGACGAGGCCCTACATATAAAACAGGCGGCTCAATGTCGTTCGGATTGGCCCAAGTGGCAGAAAGCAATTCAAAAGGAACTCGATGTGCACAAAGAAAACACCACCTAACCCCTGTTGTTAAGATCGCTACACTCAGAATGTTGATCAACATCACCCTTCAGTGCAAGATGCAGATCTATCGTAGTTGCGCTTCTAGTGAAAGTGATACTTGATTGACTCCAATTGCAAGAGCCACTTGCGATCATCGGCGATTTTCTGCGGACCTCACCAGCATCCGGCTGGAAAGCTTTCATGAGAGGCTGCTTTCCACATGTTACATCTACCAGGCGATAGCCTCAACGCACACAACATAAAGTATAATCGAACCATATCATTTGCCACAAGACCTTTTGCCTTACATTTGTACTGGACCCTAAGCGATGACTTAGTTGTTGTTGGGGCTTGCCCTTGTAATCGCTACGGCGGCTAGCACTGCCACACCCAGGAACCCAATGGCTGCTGGCAAAGCCAAATCCTTAGGAAGCACACCGAACAGCAAATCATCATCACCCCCTTTCGAGCCAGTTTTCTTGGCTCCACCCCGCTTCTTATCCTGCACCACCCGCTCGTCACCCTCGTCGTGCTGAGCATCTCGCTCTTCCTCCTCTACTACGCTTTGCAACTTCCTTGCGCCGCCGCCTGCAGCAGCGTTGGTCGTGCGAGATGAAGCATCCTGCCACCCTCGACCGCCTTGCAGCAGAAGCACCACACGATCGCGAGCCTGTTTCCGTGCCACCTTAACCGCATCCTGCACATCGCCATCGGCTGTGATCAACACCACGTCATCCTCATCATCGGTATAGGCAAGTTGGAAGTCGTTCGGATCGGGAACTTCTCCGTTCGCGCGGACAGCGGTAGCGTGGGCCGACGCCGCAGCATCGCCATTCGCTTCACCATCCACCGCAGCAGCCGGGGCGGGCGCAGCTACAGGTACAGGTACAGGCTCGAAGAATGGATCGCCGCCGAGTTTGATGCACACGATCTCACGGATGGTCTCGTAGCTATCGTATCGCGCCTGGAAGCGGTGGGTTCGGCCGGAAGGTGTGACAAACTTGAACAGGTACGTCCCGTCGTCCGCCTCAAGCGCTGCTGACGACGGCACTCCAATCGCGCTGGCTCCGTCGTCGACCACCTGATGCCCAACCGCACTGGCACTGTCGTTCGGATGCAGATCCGACGAAATGTCGGCAATCGCACCCACTTTGCTCGGCGTAGGCGGCTCGAACTGCGACTCGCTGTGACGGATGGATCCAGACACCGCCGACTCGTCATCTGCAATCGAGTTGGTCTGACCGAACGAGTTCCAGAATCGATTCCACATGGGTCCACCCGCGCCACCGTCTCCGCCAGCGGCTTGCTCGTCGTTCATGCTGTTGATCTGTTCAAGCGTGGCATAGGTGAGTTTGAGAACATCGACCACACCGACAAGACGAGAGTCGACGTCGACAACGGGCAGGTTGAGGTAGCGTCCATCGTGCATCTTGCGTAGCGCTTCCTGGATGGTGAGCGAGGGTGGAGCAGTGTCGGGGTGAGGAGTCATGACACGGACGACGGAGCAAGTCTTGGGGTCAAGACCAGCGGCAATGACACGCAGAACGACATCTTTTGAAGTAAAGATACCGGCGATCTTGCCAGAGACTGCGCCCCCTCCACCGATTTGGCCAGTGCCAGGACCGGTTCCTGTCGACTCCATGACGCAGACGGCGGTAGTGTGGTGCTCCTTCATCAACTTGGCGGCTTCCCTGACGGTGGTGCGGACGCCGACGCAGCAAGGAAGCGTCCTCGAGTCGAGGATCGAGCTGAGGTCGGGGATGCTCATCTTCTGCCTGAGGGCTTCGATGTACTGCAGCATGGCGTGTTGCGGGCCAGCACTGCCACCCCATTCGCTCTGAACGCCTTCCAATGCGTTGTACAGCTTCTGAGACGAGCCGTGCGCACGTTCGAGCTTTTCGAGAGCCTCGTAGAAGACCTTGGCGATGTCGAGTAGACCAACGACATCGCCATCTTCGTTGCAGACGGGGAGGTGGCGGAAGCCACGCGTGACCATGGTGTTGAGCGCTTCGGTGGCGGAAGTGGTGTCGCGGGTGACCATGGGTGAACGGGTCATGATGGCAGAAACGGGGGTGTTTCGTGCATCGAGACCGGCAGACACTACACGGAAAGCGAGATCCTTGGCGGTAAAGATACCGGCGAGATGTTCATCTTCGTCGACGACAAGGACGCAATCGGTGCGCTTGGCGGCGCAGAGCTGGGATGCGTCGGCGACACTGATCGACTGCGGAACGGTGAGCGCGGGGAGCGGACGAAGAGCCGAAACGGTACCAGCAGCAGCAGCAGCAGCGGGTGGGCGAGTGGTGCGCTTGGTTCGGCGCGAGATGGGAGTTGCGGGCTTGCCAGACTTGCGCTGAAGCTCACCTTCGATTTTCTTGCGGATAGCCTGTTTGAAAAAGGACGAGAAGCGCGATCAGTTGAGACGTAGATGTGCATGTGGGAATGTGAGATGTAGGCAACTTACCTCATCGCGCTTGGACTGGCGCTTACGGGTATCCGTAGCATCGCGAAGGGAGCTAATGGAGCTCATGTGGGAGAGGGAGGTGGATCGTGGTAAGTTGGTAGATGGTTGTAAAGCACTAGGCGACGGCGAAGGAGAATCCTCTTGACGAACGGGAAGAGGGATGCGCGACATGCACGGCGAACCCAAAGATGGAGGTGGTTAGAGAGCTTGAGCAACAAAGGGCAAGCTGCAAAGTGGATGTGTTGGGTGAGGTGAGCTGAGCTGAGCTGAGCGAGCGAGCGAGCGGAAATCCAAAAAAAAAGGGGATGCTGTACAGTCTAGTTCTGTACAGTATCTGCGATGGGTCGAGCTGACTGAGACAGAGGGAGATAGCAGACAGCAGGAGAGAGAGTTGACCGCGGGTGTCTGTGTGTCTGTGTCTGTGTCTGTGTCTGTGTCTCTGTGTTTGTGTGTTTGATGAGTGAGAGTAGTGTTGGCTCAGTGTTCAGAGTGTCAGTCAGTGCGCCGCACAACTTTTTTTTTTTTTTTTGCCTCATATTTTTTGGTGTTGCGTGTTGATTTTCGCTTCTCCTGTCGCGCAAACAACACTCACCGCTCAAGTGCATGGTTGTGTACAGTCCAGTACAGTACAGTACAATGAATGGTTCAGGTGTTGCTTTTCTGCTTTCACGCAAGTTGAACTCCCGCAAGAAGATGGACATGGTGGATCTCTTTGTGCGACAGCTTCTTGCTGCACGTTCTCTGAGTAATGGTCCCAGGGTCTGTCAAATATGTCTGTGCGCGGTTGGCTGCCGTGGAAACAAGTCAAGCCCAGCTAAGTGTTGGTGTTGATCTACAACTCGCCACGCCCGATGACTTGGATCACGTGTCAGCTCGATCATCATCCTGCACCTATGTGCACTGTAGCGATCTAACGTATCGAAATAATTCGAGCCCACGCTTCAGCCACTCTGCGAATCCCGACAAAATGGACTTAAAATCAGCTCTTCTGTCCGAAATCAAATGCTCCATGTTGCCGCTTCCTTCCGCAGCTCCACACTCCCCTCGTCACCGTCACATTGCTTCAAAGTCGACCTCAACAGCAACCAATCCGACAAGATGGGTGTCGTGGAAAAGATCAAAGAGCTCGAAGATGAGGTCGCCAGGACGCAGAAGAACAAGGCAACAGAGTAAGTTGGCAACCAAATGCGCTTCCCGCTCCCCATTTCTTCAATGTCCAGCTTGATACTGACCCTTTACACCATCCTCTCTCTTCAACATACGACTCAAATAGATACCATCTTGGTCAGCTGCGTGCAAAAATTGCCAAGCTCCGTCATGAGCTGCTCGAACCCCAAAAAAAGTCGGGCAAGCCCGGAGAGGGTTTCGATGTCATGAAGTCGGGCGATGCTCGTGTCGCGCTCATTGGGTTTCCCTCGGTCGGTAAATCATCCTTCCTCTCCAAGGTCACAGACACAAAGTCCGAAGCTGCCGCATACGAATTCACAACCCTGACATGTCAGCCAGGTGTGCTCGAATACCAAGGTGCCAAAATCCAGATCCTCGATTTGCCCGGTATCATCGAGGGCGCTTCGGAAGGCAAAGGTCGAGGTCGTCAGGTTGTTGCTGTGGCCAAGACAGCAGACATGGTCATCATCATGCTCGACGCCACCAAGCCAGAAACCCATCGTGCTCTTCTCGAAAAGGAACTCGAGGCTGTCGGCATCCGTCTCAACAAGACCAAGCCCGACGTGGTCCTTCGCAAGAAGAACACGGGCGGAATCGTCATTACCAAGGCCATGGGCCTCACTCTCACCAAGATCGATGAAAAGATGATCCGCTCGATCCTTCAAGGCTACAAGATGCACAACGTCGACGTCATGCTCAGAGAGGATATTACGGTGGACGAGTTCATCGATGTGGTGCTCGGCAACCGTAATTACATCCCCTGCCTGTACGTATACAACAAAATCGACTCGATCAGCATGGAGCAGATGGACAAACTCGCACGTCAGCCCAACTCGGTCGTCATCTCGGTCGAGAAGGACCTCAACATCGACTTCCTCAAAGACGTCATGTGGGATAAGCTCGGTATCAACCGCATCTACACCAAGAAGCGTGGCGAGCGTCCAGATCTTTCGGATCCTCTCTGTGTTCGCAAGGGCGCCACCATCGAGCACGTTTGTCATCAAGTCCACCGAGCGCTTGCGGACAAGTTCAAGTATGCGCTTGTGTATGGAAAAAGCAGCAAGTTCCCCACCAGTCAAAAGGTTGGCTTGAACCATGTAGTCGCAGCCGACGATGTGGTCACCATCTTCACCAAGTAAAGCCTTCATCGTCATCCTGATCCTTGCGCTTGTCCTTCTGTCGTCATCATTGTATTCTAGCCTCATCTTTATATCCATTCGATCGTCGTTCTTTCTGCCCTGTGTCATTCATCAAAGTAGACCACACTGTATCTCTGATGTATGAGACTTTGGTGACTGATTGAAGCCAAGCCATGTGGAGGGAAGAAAGGGAGAAAAAGACGAAAAAAAAAAGAAAAAAAAAAAATGGGCGAGAAATTAGAGAGTAGAATATTTAAAATGCAGTAAACCGGAAGCGTGGAATGAAGCCTCTGCTTGCGGAAGCCGAATTATGGTCAACTGAGCATCGGCAAAATCATCTCGTCAATCCTCTTTTTTACCTTTCATCCACCGCATCCACCCTTCATCCACATCCACCACCACCACCACCACCACCACCACCACCTCCACCTCATCCACCTTCCTCGGCAGTGCAGGATATTTCTACTGCTCGATATTGCCGCCACTGGTCCCGCTCGACATCACAGGCACTCGCTTACCCGACCGTAACGATTCTTTTCCCACCAGAGTTTTTCTTCAAACTACCGCATATCGAATAACGACCCTGTTAGCACTTCCGCATACCGACAGCAGCTAAGGCTTCGCCATGTCTCGACGAGGTGGTCGTGGTCACACTATCGCTGGCGCAGCTCTCCGCAATGCCGGTCTCGTCGGCGATGGCGATGTCGGCATGCGTGATGCTGCTGGGCCAAGCAGGAGTAGAGGAGGAGCTGGAGGAAGGAGGGGAGCGAGAAACGCCGGCGCAGACCCATCCGTAAGTTTTCGACACATGATGCCACGACCAGCGCGCACCTGACCAGCCGACCCATCCACAAGCTGTTCGCCTTTTCAACAAGCATGCAGTTAACCTTGTGTCGCATCTCGTCAGCCGTAGGCAATGCTACATGCACCAGAAAGAACCAATCAGCTGATCTCTTTGCCTCCATCAATCTCCGACACTCGATTTTGGCGCCGACCTGACATCACTTCCTCCTGACAGAATGGCAATCCGCTTCAAGGACGCATTGCCCGCCAGCGCGCCAATCCTCTGGGCAAACGCCCGGCATCCAAGGGCAAAAAGGCCGCCATCAATGTCAATGATGGACTCCGAGCAGGAAATACAGCAGCCGTCCTCAAGAGCATCTCTTCGTCCAAAGCCCAAGGCGGTGGCCGTATACCCGGCGGAGGAGGTATTGTCTTCTCCGGCAACGACATGCCCAAAACACAGAACGTAGTCTCGCTCATCAAACGCTTCCTCCAATCACGGTGGAACTACGAAGCCAAGTTTTTGAACCTAGAGGTAAGTTCCAAAGCCACAAACGTGGTTCCAGAGTACGACAATCTGACCCCTCTTGTTTTCACCTCTCTAACAGAACATGCGAGCAGACCCGATCCTTCAGGCCGAAGGCGTCAAGCCTCCAGGCGTTGCAGGTGCTCCCAAGGAACTTGGTAACGTCATTTGGAAGCTTTGTTCCGAAACCTATCCCGACGTCGTCACCATCTCCCTCGCCAACAACGGCTTCCGCAGCTTGGGGCCAGTCAGCTCATTACCCGCCTATTTCCCCAATCTTCAGAACCTCTCTCTCGAAGGAAACGAGCTCAAGTGGACCAAGGACCTCGACACATACGCCTCGAGAAAACACAGGCTCTCCAATCTCAAGGAACTCTTGCTTACCGGAAACCCCGTTCACGCCAGTGCCATCGCTGCCGGCAACGAAGAAGGCTACCGTCGCGAAGTGCTCTCCAAGTTCCGCAGCCTCACGCTTCTCGATCAGAAACCTGTGACGCCAACTGAGGCTGGTTTTGCCAACCTGCCTGCTTCGGTCAAGTCCAAGAAGGTGGATGCCGATGCAGCACAAGTTCCGCTTCGCAATTTCCCCGTTGCCAACAAGCCCGGCTTTGTCGACGCAGAAGCCGGAGCCATCATGCCCAACTTCCTCTCCAAGTTTTTCAGCCTCTACGACTCCGACAGGAGCCAACTTGGTGAGGCATACGCTCCGTTGGCGCAGTTCTCGTACTGCCTCAACGTCGTTCCGCCACCGAGGGCTCGTGCTGCAGGCTTCCTCCACACCATGCCTCACCAGAAAGAGCTCACCTTTGACCGGTACCAGGACAATGGCAACCGCAACTTGATGCGTGTTCATGCCCCGAAAATTAGGCACCAGTACTTACACCATGGAGCTGGCTCGATTCTTGCTTGCCTCAAGAAGCTGCCAAAGACATCGCATCCGCTCAACGATGCGTCTAAGTTCGTCGTCGATGCCTGGGTGCTGCCCAATGCTGTCATCGGGGCTAGGTTGAAGGGCGAGGAGAGACCAGAAGCTTTGCTGTACATCAACGTGCATGGAGAGTATGCAGAGTTGCCTAGCCAGGGGATCCGCTCGTTCGATCGTACGTTTGCAGTCGCCCCTGTTGCACCGGACAGCTCTGCTGCTGCCGCAGGCTGGCCCTGCGTCATCCTCTCGGACCAGCTCGTAGTACGCCACTACTCGAGCCCTGCAGCTTGGGCTCCCGATAGCTTGCGCACAGGCGAAGTCACAGCCGAACAGGCACAGGCGCTGCAATCTGCTCAACAGGGCCAGCAACCTCCAGTGCTGCCACAGCCTGCTGGTGTCGCCCCGGGAGCCGCGCCTGCTGTTGCAAGCAACGGTGCGCTTCCGCCTCATCTGCAAAACCAGGCGCCGTCAGCAGGGATCAACGAGCAACAGCATGCAATGTCCTTGCAGCTGGCTGCTCAGACTGGTCTCATCTACCCTTTTGCGGTGCAGTGTCTCCAAGAGAATGCCTGGGACTATACCATGGCGCTGACCAACTTCCAGAATTTGAAGGCGAGCAATGCTATTCCCCCACAGGCTTTTGCTCAGCCTGTGTGAGGTATGATCTTCGCCTTCCTTTAGCATGTATCAATCTCCTGTTAGCTAGTATCACATCGCATCAATCGCGGGCCAGATTGGCAAATTTCGCCCCTCTGCCCTCGGCACTTAACATTTAATACATTTAGGAGTCTCTACTCTCGCGCTCTATGCAAAGCGCTTCCGCACCACACTACAGCTTTGGACACCGTGTGAAATGATCGAGGATCAAGATTGTGACCGACCGAGAGCAGAAAGCAAAGCTGGGTCGCTGTCGTCGGGCTTGAAGCACTTTAGTGTGTGACGGTCTGATGAGCCCAGGTGCAGCCAACGGTGATGACGGACCGGTTTCTATGAAGCTTCTGAGCTGCTGGGATGAAATCTCGTTGCCCCACCTCACATTTGAGCATAAGTGGGGAAGTTTACATATGAAGTGGGAAGGACGGAGGTCTGGGTAGTTTGGTTCGGGGCGATTCGTGTTTGTGCTTTGAGATAAGGGAGGGTGCAGTTGCATCAGTGCCAGTTAACAACTTGCGACCTACCCTCCTAGCTCTTTCTCTCCGCCTTTGTATCATCATTTGATCTGTCTTCCGCGCCACTGGATGGCGCTAGAACGTCAGTATGACTGTACTCACTCGACTCTTCATCCATTCGTTGCTGCTCG
Organism: Anthracocystis setariae; assembly: GCA_928724745.1. Taxonomy (NCBI): domain Eukaryota; kingdom Fungi; phylum Basidiomycota; class Ustilaginomycetes; order Ustilaginales; family Ustilaginaceae; genus Anthracocystis; species Anthracocystis setariae. The sequence goes on along the minus strand of CAKMXJ010000002.1, from coordinate 800,355 downwards.
TGCCATTCGTTTGGACGGCTCTCTCCATCGCCTCGGCCGTCCCGCCTCACACAGACGAGGCTCAAATCAGCAAATCGCCTACCATTCGTCCGAACGACAGCCATCAACGCTTTCGATACATCCGCCAAACATCCTCCAACGCGCCCATGTCGAAACGAGGCTTCCCAGGCCCGCCCGGAGACATCGAACACATGGGCTTCTACTCGGCGCTCATCTCACTCCCCACCTCGCTCTCCATCCTGGGCCTGGTGACTGACTACAACCTAGAAAAGTCGTACTTTCGAAACCAACTCAGTGCCGAGAACTACAAGATGAACCGTGCCATCCTGAAAGCACATGCGGCCAAATTGATCAAGGAGGAGGAGGCCAAGTATGCAAAGGCCGGAATCAGCTGGGATGGCATGATCTACGATCAGGACGGTAATGTCAAGCCCGGGGCAAAAGCTCCGATGAGCGATGGCAAGCCGATCTTGGCTCCGGACGACGCGTTGAAGCGGCAGAATGGCGCAATCTTCTCAGGGTAAGCCGCAGAACGGTGGTTAGTGCCGTCGTCACGTATCGCTTGCTGTTTCGAATCTGTGCTGCTCTGATCCTGCTTGAAAGCAATATGCATGGTGATTCAAGTGAACAGCTTATGCAGACCGGACATTCGTTTTCACATCAGGACCAAAGGCTTCCATGACAGTTGAGAGTGAGAAAAAAGAGAAGTAAGATTGAAGAGTTCGCGAGAGAAAGCATAGACAAGTAGCAAGCTTGATGGCAAGTTCACCAAGTTGACCAGGACCAAGTACGGCTCGAGAGCAGACAGAACTCCTATCTCCTCTCAAGAAGAGGCATATATCGAAGCTCATGCCTCTTTACCACCTTCTGGCTTCGGGGATACCTTCTTGGCTTGCTTGACTTTGGCCCAATCCAGCTCGTCTCCGTCCAGAGAGAAAATCACTTCGTTTGCCTGCGTGATGGTCAAGTTCAGATTGACTTTGGTATTGTGATAATGGACGCCGATGATACTGCTGAGCGCATCCTTGTGCCAGGTGAATCCTCCGCCCACACCATCGAACTTGGAACCTCCATCGAAGCCAGCGTGGATTTGACCGTCCTCCCAGTCGATGCCGCAGCCCATGCCGATGGTGGATTGCGTGGTGAGTTTGGGGAAATTGCCGGTCACGGATGCACCAAGTGCACCGGACTTCCAGGAAAGCTTTGGATCGGAAGTTTGCTTCCAGGTGAGGTCCCGAGATTCACCGGATCGAGTGCAGGGTTTGTTCGAAAGGGCGCTGACCGAGAGCGCAAGGCCCATCAGACCGAGGAACGAGGTCCACATTTTTGACTACGGCAAGACTTAGCAAGAGAATGGGGCTGTTCTTTTGGGAGAGAGGAGAGTCTCAAAAATCCGGGCTTTATACTGTGAATCATGTCTGCTACTCCATCTTGCTGCAGCAGGTCGTAGAACGCTTAGCCTTGGTGGGGTCATGTTCATCTAGGGGCTTTGCTATGAAGGTGCGGTGGCTGATCGAGTGGGTGTGCAGCAGATGGTGGGGCATCTACCCCGACCTAGACACCACCCTGTGTGCAGCATCTCCCACCAGCCCACTCGCCTTGTGTCGGGCCCCATTCAGAGTTGACGCATGGCTCCAACGCTAAAACCGCCTTGCCCCACCACACTCATAAGGGCGGGCATGAGCATGGCATTATCGGACGAAGTGTAGCCAAACATAGCAAAAAGCAAAATCTCATTTGCACCATGAAACTCTTGTCTCTGTCGACCCGAAGGTGGCTCGAACCGAGCGAGATACAGCATCGTCCCATCGCCATGCTGACTCGAGTGTTTCAAATGGGCATTATTTGAAGCGACAGACTCAGGGTCCAGGAGATGTGCAGAACAACGCGACGGAGCTCGAAAAAATAATCACGCGCGATTTGACCCAAAGGAGACCAACACTTGGCTCAGCCACGCTGCAACCCGTAGAAACAAGTGTGGAGGAACGTGAAGAAGGAAGGAGAGTGTGCAGGTTTTGAGCGGATGAGCCTCCTGACATCTTTCATCACCTCTTCTGCAGCAACCTTACCTTGCTCCTTGACTCTCACGTTATCGGGCCTTTGCCGATGCGATAACGGCCATTCAGTTGTGTAGCGAAAAGGCTCTTCTTGGAGATCCTCCGACAAATTTTCTTGACTGCCTCCTATCGGCAAGCGTCCGACTCGAAGTTGGGTGTGTATGCCTCCGCTTTTCACCCGAACAATTGGCTTCCAGTGCTTAGCGCACACACAGTTGGCAAGAATGATGACTTGCATGTCCAAGGCAAAAGCCTCTGCATCGCAGAAAGAGAAGCCCTTCCATGCTAGCAGCAGCAAGCTTGACGCCGACGCTACCTTGGCCGGTGCCGACTCGTCCCATACGCCATCCTATCTTCGATCTCTATCCAAGTCACAGCTAGCTGCCGCCACTCATCCTCCAACATCATGCCTCCAGATCCTGGCTGGACCAGGCTCCGGCAAAACTCGCGTGCTGACCTCTCGAGTGGCATGGCTTGTCCTCGATTCTGCAAACCAACTCAAGCCGGAAGACATTGTTGTTGTCACCTTCACCAACAAAGCAGCCAACGAGATGAAGATGAGACTGTTCAAGCTCATCGGCAAAGAGAGGGTCGACAATCTTGTCATTGGAACGTTCCATTCAGTCTGTGCCAGATACCTCCGAAAGTATGGCCGATTGATCTCGCTTCCCAACAACTTCACCATCATCGATTCTGACGATGCAAAGCGCATGCTAAAAGCTATCCTCAAGGAATTGAAATCAGAGCTCGAGAAGGAACACATCTCCCTTAAGCCGGAAGAGGCCATGTCCGAAATCTCAAAAGCCAAGGCCAAAGAGATCGACCCAATCAGGTACAAATTGCTGGCTGACCAGGAAGCCGCCAAAGGCCAACCCAAAAAGGCACTCATCGGAAAGGCGTTCACTGGTTCTGCGCCGTTCAAAGCCATCATGGCCACCATCTACCGCATGTATCAGGAGCAACTCGTGGAAGCCAATGCGCTCGACTTTGACGATTTGCTGGTCTATGGCGTGCAGCTCTTTCGCCGCCACAATCAGGTCGTCAATAACATCCGACATGTGCTTGTGGACGAGTTTCAGGATACCAACATCACCCAGTATGAACTTATGCGCCTGGTGGCGTACTCCTCACAGGCGGTCAGCATCGTTGGCGATCCGGATCAGAGCATCTATGGCTGGCGCAGTGCCGAGATTGGCAATTTGGACAAGATGACCAGAGAGTTCAAGGGCACCCAACAAGCAAGGCTGGAGGAGAACTATCGCAGCACGGGTGCAATTCTCGAACTCGCGCTCAAAGTGGTCCAGCAGGATACCTCGCGAGTTGACAAGGATCTCTACACCTCCCATCCGCGCGGACCGCCTGTAGTGCTCAAATGTCACGGATCCGCCCAACTCGAGGCTGGGTACATCGCCTCCGAGATCAAGCGCATCGTTGCACATTCTGGAGGCATGATCAACTACAACGACATTGCAATCTTGCTTCGCTTCAACTACCTCTCTCGTGCGATCGAAGCCGAACTACAGGCAAAGGGAATTGGCTCGAGGATGATGGGCGGTCACAAATTCTTTGACCGGATGGAGGTCAAGGATCTGCTTGCGTACCTTGCGCTCGCAGACAACCCCGGCTTCACTCCCGCTTTCACACGCGTCGTCAATGTTCCGAAGAGAGGGATTGGAGAGAAGAGCGTCAACGATCTCCTCAACATGGCCAAGGCAGAAGGATGCAAGCCCATGGAGTTGGTCGAGCGCGTTATCCAAGGTGGCAGGAACCCTGGCATCAAGCCGGGTATGAAGAAAGGGTTGAAGAATCTGGTGGAAGCAGTGGTGGCCATTCGAGAGGCAGCGGCAGTAGGTCAACCTGTGTCGAAGCTGATCGAGCTGTTGATCGAAAAGATCAACTACAACGATTATCTCAAAACGCAGCAGGACTACGAGTCTCGTTGGGGTAACGTCCAAGAGTTGATCTCATTTTCGACCGTTGTTGCGATCAATGCAGAGGATGGGGTGGCGCCATCGATCCCGATCGAAGAGGTTCTCTCGCATACGTTGGCCAAAAATGAAGCGAATCAGGATCGTGGTAGCGAGGATGACGAGGATGAGGATGATTTTGAGGACGTAGACATTCAGCCTGCCGTTCAGAGAGGCACATCGAAGTCCAAGGGAAATCATCCTTTCTTCGATGGAAAGAAGTCTAGCAAGCCGTTCAAACGTACATCGGCGAAGAGAGAGGTGATCGATCTGTGCGACTCATCGGAAGAGAGCCAAGGGGCACCTAAAGAGGAGGAGGAGGAGGAGGAGGAGGAGGACGAGCATCCAGCACCTACGAAAAAGGCGCGGACACACCCCTCAGCCCCGACCACGGAGATCAAAAGCAACGAGAATTTCTCCTCTCTCCTTTCAAAACTTGATGAAGTCATGGATGACAAGGCTTCTACTTCCAGCCGAGACGACGACTTGGACGTCAAAACGCCGCTGCGGATCTTCCTGGAAGCCTCGATCCTCGCCACGGACCTCGACGCCGACGCTAACTATGACGATTCGAAGTCCAAACCCAAAGTCACGATCTCCACATGCCACGCAGCAAAAGGTCTCGAATGGCCAGTGGTGTTCATCCCTGCTGTGGAAGAAGGCACCTTCCCTTCGTTCCGCTGTGTCGAGCCCGATCAGATCGCCGAAGAACGCAGATTGTTGTACGTCGCCATGACTCGAGCCGAGTCGCTGCTCTATATCACGCATGCCACAGCACGTATGCAGGGTGGCGACACGCAGGACAAGATCCTCAGCAACTTTGTCGCGAGCGTCGCTGCCAAGAAGCATGGAGGAAGCTGCGACACTAAGAAGGCGATCGAGTTTTGCACAGCCCGGCCGAAACTTGATGCGGAAGCGATGGAGACAGTAGCAAAGGTCACGGGGAGGAAGCTGCCAGAGGAAGGGGTGGTGCGCAGGGCGATCGAGGCGTGGGAAAAGAAGGAGGGGAGGGAGATGGGCAGGGTCGACTCGATGAACTCGGGTAGGATGACCGGGTTTGGGACGTACAGCAGCTACGGGGGGCAGGGAGGGTACAGTTCGGCGGGGGTGCATAGTGGAGCGACAGGAGGATGGAACTCGGCGATGGGGTTCGGACTGTATAGTGATGGCAGCTTGCGGCACGCTACTACCTCGGCGTTTGGAGGAGGGAGGGGCCAGGACACGGAGGACGTGAAAAAGACGTTAGGGTTTACTCCGCCGTCTTTGGGCAGCTTCTCTTCGGCGGTGGATGCCGATGCTTCGCCTCAATCTGCCTATTCAGGGTTTCAGAGAGCCTCTTCGCTAGGAGGCAGCTTTGGTTCCACGTCCTCTTCGAACGGCGTTCGTCAGGGTGCGTTCTCATCGTTCGCTGGCCGTCCATCGATGATGTCGGGAAGTGGGAGACAGAAGCAGCCGCTGATTCCACCTTCTCGACAGGCGACAGCTGTGCCATCGGCTGCACCTTCTTTTACGGACGAAGTGCGGTTGCGAGCTAGACCGGAAGATTCGGTCAGCTTGGCGAGAGCGGACGGTACGGCTCCCCGTCCGCGTGCCGACTTGAACAGTTTTCAGCAGGTTCATTCTAAGGGGATCAGTAGCATTTTGAACATGCTTCCGGCTTCGGATGGCGATGACAGCTCGAGTCAGGGGGGTGGATCGAGGAGTTCGCCGATTGTGGTTGATGAGTTGATGCGGCCGAGTGGTATGGGGAGTGGAAGTGCGGGGGTTTCGAGGGGGAAGAGGAGGTTGGGGATGGGGAGGAGGTTTTAGTTCTGATTTGAAATGTTTGGGTTCTGGTGGGGCCTTGTCAATCTTGTCCTTCGGGATCCATCTGGGTGTACGGTACGAATGAGGTTGTTGAATGTCATCGGCCAAGCCAGGAGAAGTAGCTAACGGTCATTTGAGCGGCCAGACAGAAGAAGCTGACAGAAATTCGCCGAAGTCAGTTCGGTTCCAAGATACCGAGCTCAGGCCACGCGGGTATGCATCTTGTCCGTGATGTCCGGCTTTTGTGAACACGGGCGCGCGGAATCTTCCTGCTGGACCCTCCTTGCACTGCTGTTTGCGATTCCTCCCTGAATCCTTTCCTCATCCCACTCCGCTCCATAGATACGAGATCTGCCATTCATGACGCAGGTCCTTGCTCCCACGGGGGAAGTTCCCACTGCGTCGCACCCGGTGGAGCAGCCGCTGCACAAAGTGACGGCGCTCATCCACTCTGCCGAGCTTTCTGCGTCTACGGGTCACAACATCTACCTGAAGCTCGACTGCGACCAGCCTTCGGGATCGTTCAAGATCCGAGGCATCGGTAAGATCTGTCAGTCTGCGATCCGAACGTATGGGTCGGAAAATACGCACTTGGTGACGTCGTCGGGTGGGAATGCTGGCTTGGCTGTAGCGTATGCAGCAAGCAAGGCGGGGGTGGGGAGCACGATCTTTGTGCCCTCTTCGACTGAGACGGATGTGGTGGACAAGCTGCGTAGTTTGGGAGCCGAGGTGGTGGTCGGCGGTGATTCGTGGGATCAAGCGGATAGTGCAGCGAGGGAGTTGGTCGCGCAAGGTGTTGGTAGAGTCTATGTTCATCCCTTTGTCGGAGATGAACTCGTCGCAGGTCATAGTGGGCTTGTCGATGAGATCTACGACCAACTCCATTCCAATGGCGAACAGAGCGTCGACATGCTCGTCTGCTCCGTCGGCGGAGGTGGTATGATCCGTGGCATCATCCAAGGCTTGGCTAAACGGGCGACTAAACCGACCCTGGTGGCTGTGCAGAACTTTGGCGTCGACAGTTTCAACCTCTCGCTGGAACGATCCTCGTCGGAGTTGCCAGAGGAGGTGGTGGCGTTGGATAGGATCGCAAGTAAGTGCACGTCGATGGGGACCAAGAAGTGCTCGCTCGCCAGTGTTCACGATGCCCTCCGCTACCCCTCCACCTCCCAGAGCGCGAAGCTTACCACGCTCACCGTCACAGACGATCTTAGCGCCTCGGCGTGTTGGCAATTCCACCAACTCTCTCACCACTTCGACGACAGCGACCGCGCTAGGATGGTCGAGCTCAGCTGCGCCAGTGCGCTCACCCCCGTCTTCCACCCATGGATCCTGGACGAGCTGATCCAGTCAGCCGACGGACTCAGGATCAAGCTCGCACAAGGTCAAAAGCTCAACATCGTCATCCAGGTTTGCGGCGGCAGCAAGGTAAATGCGAACCTGATCGACGAGTATCGGTCTTCAGCTGGGACGATGAGCCATAGAGATCGGATTAGAGTCAACGGCATCGACATGCACGCCGAACCTCATCACACAGTGCACTCCTAACATTCACTTTCGACTGTACTGTACTGTTTGCAAAACCATCACTTGAAAAACTTCCTACCTTCCCAACTCGACCAGAATTTCGGCCTGTCTCTGAGCATTCACCTTAGCAAACCCCTGCAGCTGCATGCTGAACATGGCGTTGCCCGCGGTGAGCGCTCTCAACTTGCTCGAGTACCTGACCAAGTTCGCCAGCGGAACTACGGCGTGGATCTCGGCTTTGCCACTTGACGCGTTGACCGTACCTACTGCTGCGCCCTTTGTCCCTACTGCGCCTGTGGATGCAGCCGACGACTGTTGTTCGAACCGATTCGATGTTGACGGTATGAACACGTCGTGAGCTCCCTCCGTCTGGTTTTCCGAAGAGGTGTTGGTTTGGTGGACGACATCCGTCACGAGCCCGTCTTGCTCGGAGGTGATATCACCGATCACTTTGCCCAGATGCACCTCAGGTAACATTATGCGTGCACTCATCATGGGTTCCATCAACATCGTCCTCGCCCCCGCGGACGTCGTCACCATCCCCGTCGCCACATCCACCTTGGGCTCAATGCGTAGCAACTTGCGCAAAAGGTGGGAGACGAGATAACTCACCGCAGCCGAAGACGAGAGCTCGCCAAACATGTCGATCTCGCTGATCGTGATGTGCAGGTGGGTAAGCGGGTTTGAGGTGAGTGGGCCGCGGGAGAGTGCGGCGATCACACCGTTTCGGAACATGGTTTCCACCGTTGCCAGATCGACACCCGCCGCAAGCCCGAGCGTGTCCTCGTCGTCCTCCGCTTTCGTCGCGGCATTGGTTTTCGTGAGACGCCGCGTTTCTGCCAGGTACGCTTCAATGTCGGTACCATCAAAACCTACCTTCTTCCCACTTTGATCAGCGGAAGTGGCGGTGAGGGCGATACGCACTACATTACCACCGAAAGCCGCGGCGTCACTCTCCTGCGCCAAATGAATCTCGTCCTCCGCCAATGCCCTGACCACCATCTTTGCGCCAATCTTAATCCTCTTCCCAGCCAACTCCCTCTCCACCACCTCCTTGACCTCCAACACACCCACCTCTTCGGCCAACGTCTCCCTGTAACTCACACGCACACTGCCCATCCTTGCATTCACGCCAAACTCATTCGCCAACCGATCCTTGGCGATCTCCAAATGCAATTCTCCCATCCCGGAGAGCACCATCTGACCAGCCACACCTGCACTGGCGGACGATTCGTCGAGATGCAAAGAAGGGTCCGTGCGGATGAGCAGGTTAAGCGCTTCCGCGAGTGGTTCGATGTCCGACTTGGCTTTGGCTTCCAACGACATGGAAAAGACGGGCGGTGGGATGTGGACGCGTTTCAGTCGGAGCGTTTTTGCTTTTGCTGCATCGAGCGTTTGAGTTTTTGATGCGGAAACGGAGGCGGAGGTGGAGGCGTCGACGAGGGTATCGCCCGTGCGTGTGTCGCGTAGACCGAGGATGACTCCGATCTGTCCGGCTCTAAGCGTAGTTGTTTCATGGTATTGGTCGGCGAAGGGAAAGAGGACGCGTGAAAGACGCTCTCGTGCGCCCGTGGTTGTGTTGTACAGCGTAGACGTGCGCGTGAGCATGCCCGAGTAGATGCGGACGAACGTGGTGGGTCCGCGGCGTTTGTCGTGTACCACTTTGAACGCTAGTACGATCGTGCGTTTGTCGTTCAGAGAGATGGCAACTTGTTGCGATTCGGCTGCATCCTTCGACGACGATGCGTTAGCAGCGGGGCCGGAGACCGTACCGACCACATCGGGCTTATCCGCCGGACTGGGTAGAAAGTCGGCAATCGCATCGAGCAGTGGTTGGACTCCGATATTCTTGGCTGCAGAACCGCACAGCGTTGGCAACACGGTTCCGGCCAACGTCTGGCGTCGGATCGCCTTGCGCAACGAGGTCGCCGAGATCTTGGAATGCGGCTCCTCATTCGATCCCGTCGGCACCTCGAACAGCTCCTCCAGCAACACCTCATCCAGCGAAGCGAGACACTCGACCAATGCATGCCTCACCTCCTTGGCCTCCTGATACATCTCATCCGACACCTCCAGCGGCGTCCTCGTAACCACCTCTCCGGCCTTGCCCGAGAATGTAAGCGTCTGCATCTCGATCAGATCCACCAGCCCGGACAGTCCCGGTTCGTCCCTCCTTGCAACAGGAATGGGCAACTGCAGTAGTAACGGTCGTTGATGCATACCTGAACGGATCACACTTCGGAGTGACTGAGCCACCGAGCTACCCATCCGATCGAGTTTGTTGATAAACAAAATCGACGCCTTCACATCGTACCTCGCCGCCTGACTCCACACGTTCTCCGTCTGGCTCTCCACGCCCTCGACGCCATCCAGCACCACAACGGCACCATCTACAACGCGGAGAGCGCGCTCGACTTCGATGCCGAAATCGATATGCCCAGGCGTATCCACGAGCGTGATGCCCACCGTCTGCCTCTGCGTGGCGTGATCGTTGGTGGTGGGCCACCATACCGGACCGACTGCAGCGGATTGGATGGTGATTCCTCGCTGTCGTTCCTGTTCGAGGAAGTCCGTGACGGTGGAGCCGGAATCGACGTCGCCTGGAACAGCGCCAGAGGGGGAGGAGGAGCCACCGCCAAGCGCGTTGGTGAGGTGAAGGAGACGTTCGGTGAGTGTGGTTTTGCCGGCATCGATATGCGCGATGATCGAGATGTTGCGCAGTGCTGCGATCGGATGCTTTTCCGCATGGGGCGCAGAGCGTTGCGACGTTGGAGAGGAGATGGAACGAGTAGACGTGAATGCTGTCGAGCGTGTGAGTTGGGTGTGGAGCGGCAAAGCGCGGGCGGTGGCGGAGGGGTGCGTTTCTGCCCGACCGAAAAAGGTGGCGCGTGTGGAAGTGAATCCAGCACTCGGTATACGATAGGGGATCCTGCACGTACAGTAGCGTGCAAGACTCATGTTTGATGTCGAGCTCGTTCTTGCGATATGTATGGGATATCGACATAGCAAAGGGACGAGGAATCATCATTTCTTCCAAATCCACCAAATATGATTTCCACTGCGTTCCGACTTCCGCGTTTTCATTCGATCCAACCCTCAACCCTTCCAAGTGTATAGTAAGTACTGCTTTGGTGTTCATGTCCGGTTCAGGATCATGGCTGATGCTTGTCCAACAATCAACGCACTAGTAAAAGCTTCGCCACATCCAAAACTCAAGCCGTGAGCTCATACCACCTCTACCTCATTCCGACGCACCAAACCGGTCAGATTGTGTATGATAGTTACTGTAAATTGTCAACTCGATGTGAAGCATCTAACCGTGAACACTAAAGCATGAGAGTGAAGCAACAGAGATGGGGTATCTGACAAAAATGGGTCTACTCTTGAACTTGGGCGTTAGCTCCTCGCCATTGGACGGGAGCGGGAGGCGACCCTGCGCCGCGAGGAGGGTTTTCTACTGTAACGTACTTTTTCTTCCTCGTCTTTCCAGGAAAGTCGCTTGTCGTGGTCGGTGATGCTCGCTGCATCGGTTCATTAGCAACTGCAGTAATTGGAATGCTATCTTCATCGGATGAGTCCTGTTCATCTCGAGCCTCTGCCATCTCTTCGACTTGCTCGCGTCGATCGTCCTCAGCCGCAACCGCGGCGCCAGACCCAAGCCCAGAAGCGATGATGCCAGCTCCCGAAGCTGGTGCCATCCTTCGCGCCGGATCGGCAGTCTGATGACCTCCCAACCCTGCCACCGTCCGCGTCGCCTCCCTCAACTCCCCTTCGTCGCCCTCCTCCTCATCCCTCCTCCTTCGCCGATGCTTGGCGACATCGCTATGCACTTGCGCCGCCGCTTCCTCGTCGTCATCATCCCCCGACTCATCGTCCAGCGACTTCTTGTGGTACAGCGTACCGGCGATCTTGGTATCCAATGCGATCTCCACCCCCCTACCCGTCACCCTCTCCGGCTCGTGTCCCAACGATGCCAACACGCCATCCGCATCGGCCGTCGGCGCATCCAACACCTTCAACTCCAATGGACTAAACCACTTGGGCACCAAATAGTACCTCACCGGGATCAACGCTGTAATGATCACCGGAAACCCGATCCCGGCGATCGTCGCACTGATCGCAATCGTCATCGCGGCGAACAACCACTGAATGCCGACGAACAGTGCGATCTTGCTTCGACGAATGGAATTCAGTGGCTCATCCGCAGGCGAAAGGCGACGATCGCGAAAGATGGCAAGCGTTCGCATGGTGATAGCATTGCGTTCGATGGATGCCCAACCGACCAGGATGAAGATGCCGGCAAAGACAGCGCGCGGCATGGTGCCAAGGACAACAAGCAGCGGACGTGTCATGGTCCCGAGCGTCAAGAGGCCGATGGCAAGGTGCGAGATACGACCCTCGACGACGCGGGCGTTGACAATGTGTTGCTGCTTGACGGTGCGCATTTTGGACTTGCGTTTCGAGGTGGTTTCGCGAGCGATGCGTTTGTCCAGGTCGCGCCTTTCGACTTGTTGGTAGACCGAAAGGGTTTCGGTGTGGACAGGTGCTTGCGGTACGAGGCCGTTGGGAGCAGGAAGACCCAGGAAGCCCGAGACGAGCGTGGTGATGCCGAGCAGGAAGAAGTCCCAGTGGAATCCGGCAGGTTTGCGAACGGGATAGTTCCTGGCTTGAGCCATGACACTGCTCACATTGTGATCAAAGTAGAAGAGCAGCATGATGAGGAAGCCGAGAGGAGCGCCGACGAACACGTACTTGAGCTCGATGTTCCAGAAGTCGATGAACCAAGGTCTGTCTAGTGTTGGGTGGAAAGACCTGGTGATGGGAAGGCGCTCGATGGGGACGCGCTCGAGTGAGTTCTTGGGGAAGTGCGAGAATCCAGTCCAAAAGATACAGCCTGCTGCGAAGGCGTATGCCGCAATGAAATTGCGAATACGGAAGGGAAGATAGGATGTGTTGCCGACCTTGGCCACAAGATACACCGAGACGGTAAACAGGATGGCGATGGTGACCGAGAGCCAACCGGTGGCATTGTCCAGAGGCAGTGGCTGGAACTCCTCGATCAATAGCTCGATACCCTTCTGAATATAGATGACACCGACATAGAATCCGAACGTCTCGGAAGTCATATCGGTGATGAATCTGGTAAAGTCGCAAACGTTGAAGATGGCGACAACAAAGTGGAAGGCGGCGGCCCAGATCAACGCCCACGCCTGGATCCTAAGGTAACCGCGATTGTCAAAACCATAGTGACCGACAAAGATGTCGTACTGAGTGTAGTTGACTAGATTGATCAGACCCGTCACACCGACAAAGGTCAGTGGTTGCACCGAAAAGATGGGGAAGATGATTGCGGCCATAGCTGATGCAAGGATGACCTCGTTGACGCCGTACGATCCGCCTGTGCGATAGTTCATGTCGAGGATGTAGGCGAGTGCGGGCATGAGGTTGATGAAGTACATGCGAATCACACTGTTGACCAGGGTCCACCAGTTTTTGGGCTCTAGCCCTTCTGTCCAGTCGCTGGCGAGAAAAGGCTTGCGACGGCGAAGGTCGTACCACATACCGCGGAAGGGTCGAAGTTGGTACGCCCATGATCGCTGAGACCATGGCTTATCGCCAGGAAAGAGAGGGTATGTTGTTGGACTACGTTGCTTGTTCCGCTTCTTTTCGCTGGATGTAGCCGACTTGGAGGCATCTTGGATGGAGGACTGGGCTGTGGGCCGACGATTTGACAGGGTGCTTTCGTTGGAGGTATTTAGCGAGGAGGAGGCCGAAGTGCCTGTGGCAAGGTCATGTGAGTTGCGCGCGGTTGTGTCGCTGCCGTTGGCATTCTGGTGTTGTACGGCACGAAGAGGTGGCACTGAGCCGGGGTCGATCGAGTTCATCGTGTGCTCGGTTATGTGCTGTTTCTGATGTAGTCTAGGGTAGACCCGATGTCGAGCTTGATCACCGAGCAAGAATCATGGGATATCAAGCTAGCGTGGTCGGGCGATGGTGGATGTTGCGATGGTTGTGGTACAAAGCCAGACTGCGAAAGTAGAGCGCCTACAGGTGAAGGGGTAGGGGGATTATATAAAGATGTTCCGATCCTGATGGATTTGCGTCGATGCAAGACAAGACGATCCCGAGCTGTGAGCTGTTGTACGCTGATCGTTGGCTTGATGCTTGAATGAGACAAGGAAGCACAAGCTTTCTGATCGAGTTGCTTGATGTATGAGGCAATGGTGGCCGGCTCACACGAACGCTTCGATGAAATCGATGGGAGTAGAACACGAGTCCACTTGTCGGGATCGGGATCGCTTCCTGTTTTCTCGAGTTGACCGTTTTTTTTTTTTTTTTTTTTTTTTTTTTTTTTTTTTTTTTTTCTTCTTCTTCAAATGTGGATTCCAGCCTACAGTACAGTAGATCCATCGAGCGATTTGAATTGGCGTTTTGTATGCACCGCGGATCATTTTGACATCTGAATCACACAACAGGAAAGCTCTCCACTGGCACTTCACTTGCTTCGTCCAACAAGACGAGGGAAGCGTCCAGTTTTGTTGAGATATAGTTCCAAGCTTTCACAGACTCGCTACAACGAGCTCTTGACCGTTCATTTCAGCTAGCTTGACAACACAGTTACAGTAGAGGGGCGTTCGACGCCAAAGCAAAGCAAAAAAAAAAAAAAAAAAAAAAGCGGGGGCGTTTGCACAATGACGAAATCCCATTTTAGCTGTCGGAGTTTCGGCCGTGGCCAAACCAGCCATTTTCCTCACAACCAAACGCCGTCTGCAAAGAGGCTTGGCCCACAACAAGCTTGCGCGAGACACCTTTTTTTTTTAATGGTACACTGTACCTTTTGGAAACCCTGCTGCATTGGCCGCCAGTGCTGTGTATGTTCTTCGTCAGTCCGCTTTACTGCGTCCAGGCCAAACTCAGGGTCGGGATCGGCGTCGGAGAGCAGCACATCCACCACTAAAGCCCACATGGAGATTCCAATCAAGTCACCTCGAGACTTTACAAGCTCATGCACAGTTTACAGAGCGCAGCATTCCTTTGCACAACCAGAATGAGCAGACATAGCACCATATCGCAATCACCGGCGGAGCAAGAAACGCGACACAGAAACGGCGAAACCATCATCAAGATCGGTTATGTATCAATCGAGCGTGTAACTGTACTGCAGTGGAATCGGAATCGCATAAACTCAAATCGGGGTCGCCGTCGGGGTCGGGGTCGGGGCTCGCGCACCGCTTACTCTACTTGCGACCCTTCTTGTAATCCTGGTCACCCTTGCGGTCCCACGTGGGCTCCTCCTTCTCTTCAGGCTGAGTCTCGTCCCACAGACCACTCTTGGCAATTTTGGCACGCAGCTTTTCGCGCTTCCTCTCTTCGTCATCCCTGACCTCCCCCTGCGTCTCGCCGTGCGATTGCGACGCATTGTTCTTCCTCTTGCGACCCATCCCGATCGACGAAGATGGCAAAGGTGCACTGGCAATATCCATCGACTCGGCCTCCATCTTGCGAGAGCTCGAGCCAGCCGCAGCCTCCGAGCTATCCTGTGCGAACGATTTGCTCTCAAAGCTATCATCCGTTTGGCGAGAAGCATACCCACTGCGTTTCCAGAAAATCGGTTTCTGACCTTTCAGCGCCTTTCGCATGGGTTTAGCGAACACGCCCAGGTTCTCAGCTCGCTCTTTATCCGGGTCGTTCTCCTTGTCGTAGTAGTACCAGCATTCGAGAGGGTTGCCCGAAGCGTCTTTGCCTGCACGCTGGATCACACCAAACATGGGCGAAGCCTGCAACACCACTTCGAGGTGCTCACGCCACGCCTTTCTGGCAATCGAAGTCCATCGTTCGTTCGATTCCGAGCTCGTCGGCCATCCTTCGACAATGCAGCCGTGCTGCAGAGTGGCAGCGCCGGGAAGCTTGCGTTTCGACGGACTGAAAGCAACCGAGTGTTCGCCAGCCTCTCCTCGCATTAAGCCAGGAGTGGTGGTCAGCACGGATCGCACCGCTTCCGAAGCACTGATCGTGGCTGTGCGGTGGAACACGATAGCACCGGCAAGAAGACCGGGCAGATCGTACGTAGATGCCAGTTGGCGAACGCAGTTGCGAGCCAGCGCTTGCAATTCCTGCACTGATGAGCCCAGCAGAGGTGACGATGGAGCAGGACTGTTGCTTGCAGATCGTCGTGCAGAGCTGCGAACGTTGGCAATCGCGCCAGCAGGCGGTGGCGGCATCTTGGTCTGAGACTCAGTCAAGCCTTCACTAGCGGCAGGCTTAGCCGAAGACTCCCTGCTGCGGTTGTGGCTGCCGGCTGTGACGGTGCGCTTTCGTGGTGCTGGCGCCGGGGTCAACTCAGGCTGAGAGGCTGCCGTCGCGTCGCCAATCTGCTGGTCGACAATACCAGAGTCAAGATCAGAGAGAGAGCTACTGTCATCGTCGTCAGCTACAGCTGCAACGGGCTTGCGCGTGGTTGTCAATGCGCTCCGCGTCGGCTCCAAATCTGCTGGCACATAGTCTTCGTCATCGCTCTCGTCATCTTCATCATCATCATCATCTTCGTCCATCAGGCTTCGTCCGTTGCCAAGGTCTTCTTGATCGCTATCTCCAGCTCGTACTTGCTGGATATTGAGCGGTCCAGCGACAAGGCCGCCGCTTCGACGGTTGACGGGTGTAGGGGAAGTGGTGATGGGATCCTCCTCTTCATCATCCTGAGCCTGTGTCGCACCTGGGGTAGCCTGCATATGGGGAGGCGAGCTTGCGGGCGGTGAACTGCTGGGGAAGGGTTCGGAGAGCTCAGATGTGGGGACGGACGAAGACGCAGCGCCTCCTGCTTTCTTCACGGGAGAGGTGATTCTCTGAGTCCACTCCTGAACGCGTGCCTGAGTCGACTTGACCGGAGACACGTGTCGATCAACGCTGGACGGGACGCATTCGAAGCGACACTTGACACCGAAGAAGTCGATGAGCGTCTTGCCCGACGTGAGTCGCAGCACTTGACCCTCCCTGCGGCGCTTGCCATCTACGATGAGACCATTTTGACCGATGATGCGAACAATGAACGTGCCGTTGGGCGTCCTGGCATCGCTGCTGTTCTGAGAAGCGAGTCGAGCGGCGATAGGAGAGGCTTTGGCAGTGAAGCTGGTGACGGTAGGCTTCTTGACGGGACGTGTGACGAAGGGGATCCATTCGACGATCGCGTGCACGCGCGAGACATGACGCGCGTCGTTGGGCAGATTGACGCGCATGGTGGTCTTGGAGCCAAGACCCTGCATCGATGCAGGAATGTCGGCCTGTGTCGATCCCTGTTCTGCGAGACTGTGGGGCTCGCCGGAAGGCTTGGATCGACCGATGATCAGGCTGACGCTCTTGCTACCATACAGGAGGTTGGGGATAGCATTGACGTCCTTTTCGCGTTGTTGGTTGGGGACCAGTCCAAGGAGATGGCTGATGGAGTTGGTTTGTTTGCTGGCGGGAGTTGCTGCACGCGAAAGGCTGGATTTGCTCTGCGCGAGGACGGCACTACGAGCAGGAGTGACCGAAGCAGGGAAGCGGCGTTGCTGCTTTACAGGTGAGAAGCCAAGTTGGTGGTGGTGAGCAGGAGCGATGGGCGATGAGTGGAAGACGGACGATGCCGGGGGCGAAGAAGGAGGAGGAGTCGCACCATCTTTCTCCCTGGCATCCTGAAAAGCCTTGACCCTGTTAGCAATCGTGTTGAGGTCGAGGGGTGAGAAAGGTCGCGTCATTGCCGCCGTTTTAGCAGTCAGCATAGCCTTGTCTCCTCTGGACGGTTTGACCGGCGATGACCCTGGCATCACAGGGTCCGACGACGGCGCTGGCGTGGGAAGATCGTGCATCATCTTGGCTGATGCTACGAACCACTACCGTACAGTACACTGTCAGCTACTGCGCAAGCAACTTGTTTCGGATCTGTCGAGCTTGAATGCTGTCGAAGCTACTTGGAAGACACCTGCAAGCCGAACTGCTTGTTCGATCTTCTCTAGAGCTATGGCTGGTTGGATATAAAGATAAGGATAGTCTTGAGGTATGTCTTGATGGTCTAATTGATGGCAAGGCAGAAGGAAAGGCCTCCTTCACGAACCAAGGACGGACCTGCAAAGCTCTGTGCAGCGCCGCGACTTGAGAAACGCCAACACGATAGCCCGTCTGCAGCCTACCGAGAAACCACGCTGACAAGGACCCTTGAACACGCCTCTAGGAGCAACGCGCTCTCGCACATTTGGACAACCACCTTCTCGTCTTACACTCTGAAACCGACGAAAAAAAAAGAAAAAGAAAACCGGTGACTGACTGCAGGCAAGAGCGTGAACGCGAACCGCGCCTGGCGTTGGCGTACAATAGCCTGCCTCCACTTGGATTTTTTTCTTTTTCTTTTTAAACGCGACCAGCTTTCATTGTTCACATCCTGAAACTAACATGACTTTATTTTTGCTACTGCGATGTCGCTGTTTGTCGTCATCATGCTTACTATACCATACAGCATCCTCAACACACTTCGGATTCAAAGGAGAGAAGATATAAAGCAGACATGTATTGATAAATGAAAGGATCTACATCCACAAACGTGCACAGTCGCTAGCTTTACGGAGCCGCAACGGTTGCAACTCCATCGCCTGGATCCACGAGAATGGGACATTACTGGTACCCGGAACCGTACGTAGAGGTACCACCACCCATAGCAGCGCCAGGTCCAGCTCCCAAGCCAATCCCAGCACCCTGAACGGCACCGGGACCATAGAACCCTCCACCCATAGAAGCGCCACCAGGGCTGACTTGGCCCGATCCTTGCTGAGGCGAACCGCCAAACTGCGACATTTGACCTCCTGAAGCCTGCTGACCAGCTTGAATCTGCAACCCTTGCTGCATGAGCTGTCCTTGCTGGTTGAGCCACACCTGCATAGTAGCTTGGGGATCCGGCGAATTCAGAATCTGGTTCGCTATCGGCCCGTACTGAGACAACAACTGTTGCTGCTGCTCCGGACTCATGGCATTCCACTGCTCCATTGCTTGTTGCACCTTGGGGTCATCACCTGAGATGTTACCTGCACTGTCCAGGGGCAGCCGTGGAACTTGCGTTTGCGGCGGCTGTGCAGATGCTCCTAGAGCTCCAGAACCACTAGAGCCAGAGCTGTCACTACCGCCATACCTGAAAGGCATGCCGGTCTGAGGGTTGATCTGCTCACCGGTTCCAGAGTCGTAGTAATTGTTTGTGTTGGCGTCAACGAGGACGAGATTTCCAGTCAGCGGGTTGAACAGCTGCCCATTGGCGCCAGTGGCGATGGCGTTACCGACCGAGCTGGCTGCATCGCCCGCCGAATGCCAGTGACTGTTGTACTCTTTCAAGATCTCCTTTTTCTTGCTCTCGTGGATATTGCGAAGAATCAGTGTCGTTACAAGCGCTGTGCCGCCAATTGCTAGAGCTCCTCCCATGCTCACGCCGGGAATCATAGCTGCCGCACCAGCAAGTAGACCGGCTCCACCAGCTTTTCCTTGGCGTTTCTCCAGTGCATGGTCGAGTTGCCCTCTCTCGCGCGCTCCAGCAAAAGAACTCCTCTGAAGCCTGTTACGTCTCTCCTGAGCAATGTCCATTTGAACGGCATCAATCAGTCTGGCCATCTGGGTCTGAACAAGTCAGAAAGAGGAGAGGTAAGCATTGGTGTTCTGAATCACATGTGCGACAAGAAAGGACACTTACTGTCTTCCTGTCTTGTACATCACGCTTTCGCATCGGTGCATCGCTCGGAGGAGGAGCCGTCGCCATGTAGTCTTGGATTTCGGCATCCGTACACTGATGCAGAGAACCAGGATTGTTGAGATCGACACGAGAGAGCGTCGACTTGTTCCACAAGATGCCGCGGAAATCTCGCATGATCGGCGAGCCGTACAGATCGCAAACACTCGTAGGCTGCAGGCCATAGATGTTGTCCGGAGTTGTGTTGGGTACGTGGGGATGAGCAGTCTTGTCCAGTCCGATGACGAGGCCGACCAGACCAGCGACGACGAGTGCGCCTTTGACGAGGCCCCTGCCTATGCCTGACTGCTTGGCATTACTGAGAGCAGTGCCAATCCGTCCTGCACTTGACTCCTGCATCATAGCTAGCCTCGCTTGCTCTCTCAAAGCAGGGTTGGAGGCTCTGTTTCAGAAACGAATCAAACTTTGCGTCAGTCTGCGGCACAAGCGTTTCTCGAGTAAGAGAGATTGATACTCACTGGAACGCAGCCCTGTCTATGACCTGTCGCTTGCCGAACTGCAAGATCACAAACAGATAGAAAGGATCAGAACATGCCATTGAAGGGGAGAAGAGCAAACATGACATGACGACGACAGGGGTAGTCTGCAGAGACTATCTTGAGGAATGGAAGAGAGGAGGGAAAAAAAAATCATACCTTGCGGTTACGAATCGAGCGCTTTTGCATGCGACCAGTGCCGCTCCCAGCACCACCACTGCCCTGACCACGTTGGCCTCCATTGGCTGTGCCATCGTCCTTCTGACCACCTGCTCCAGCCTGGCTGTCGCGCATCTCCTTACCGGACAAGATGATCTCTCCCGTCTTAGGGTCGCTGACATCACCTGTGACCGAGTTGATCAAGGAGCCGGTGTCCGGATCGATGTAGTACTTGACATGGTCCGGACTGATGGTGTAGTACATCTCGTAGTCAGGATCCCAAAACACGTCCTTACCGGGGGTGTTGTTGCCATTGGCACCTGAGGAAGCGGAAGCACCTCCAGCCTGTGGATCGTTCTGCTGGGGAGGACTGCCACCGGCTCCGCCAGAAGCACTGCCGCCGCCATTTCCCTGCTGAGGAAGAGGGTTTCCAGCACCTCCTCCGCCCTGCTGGAAGGACGATCCACCGGCACCAACTCCTTGAGCATCGGCACCACCACCACCACCGGCACCACCTCCTCCGGCGCCGCCAGAACCTTGGCCGCCACCCTGACCACCGGCACCAGGTCCTTGGCCGCCGCCCTGACCACCGCCCCGACCATCGTCCTGAGGAGCCGGGCCAGTGGGGACCGATGCCTGCGATGAACCACCAGCGAGGCTAGCAGGAGGAGGAATTTCTGCACCAGTCTTGGGATCGATAAAGTGCGGATTGCCTTGTGCATCGAGAACGTAATAGCTACCACTGTCAGGGTCACGGTATACTTTAGTAGATGGATCCTGGCCCGCACCAGCAGCGCTGGGACCACCAGCACCTGCACCTGGATAGCCATCAACGGGAGCCTGGCCAGGCATGGCACCTTGTGCAGCCTGGAGTGCGTCAAGGTCCTGTTTTGTGTACCCGGTTGTTGTATCGGCCGGTTTGGTGTCAAACAGCTTGGTACCGCCCCAGCCCACCAGAGCACCAGCACCGACGGCACCCAAGACGGTCGCACCACTCCAACCACGCTTCTTCTGAGCGGCGCTGGTAGCTCCAGCGCCACCACCACCGGCCGCCATTTGCTTGGCCTGGAGTTCTTCGATGAGCTCGATCTGCTTGGCGTGTTCGTTCTGGTTGTTTGCGAGCGATTTCATGTCATGGTGCATGTCACGCAGGCGCTCGGCCAAAGCCGGATCGGTACCGTAGTGAGGCGGGTAGCCGGGAGGGTGCGGGTAGCCGGGAGCACCGCCTCCGAAACCTCCAGCAGGAGGCACCTGATGATGCTGAACGGCGGCTTCACCGCTTCGCTCGCCTCCACGAGAAACACCTCTGAGCACGCTGGCAAGGTTCTCGCCGATGTCAACGATTGAGCCTTCATTGGCACGCTTCATAAGCTCGATATGCTGTCGATCACGATGCACGCGACCCTGAGGGTGCTTTCCAGGGTAGGAGCGAGCACGCTCGCTTTTGGCCGAATTACCCTTATTGTCCGACCCATGCGGGCGGTGATGATGAGCGTGATGCACATGCTTCTCATCACCCAAAGTGGGCGTGGCCGAGGCGGCGGCCGAGATTGCGCCAAAGACGAATGCGCAGAGAAGCGCAACCCTCATCGTTGCAAGTCGCCAATAATCGAACTTCCTGCTGGTCCAAAGCGTGCACAAAGCATAAATGACTGGTCAAGTCAATCTGATCTCCAGAGCGATGCTTCCTGTACTTTGCGAATGAGACTTACGGGTTCAAAGGCGCGGCCGATTGGAGGCAGAGAAATGAGGACTTGGGTCGAGGAGGAGGCTGGAGATGTAAAGACCGTGATGCACAACGATCTGGCTAGCAGAGTGTGCGTGTTGAGCCACAATTGCAGCAGGTGGACACGAGGGAGGAAAGCTGATCGTATCTCAAGCAGACTTGGAACAGACTGACTGGGAACCGATCAATGTGAGGGGAACGGAGAAGGTGGTTCCAGGTATAGTGTGTGGTTTAAATATGACGGATACAATGAGCTCGGTGGGACAATCGCTGAACAGTATCTGGTGGTCACTCGCTACGCTACTTGACCGTGGTCCTTCATAAGAGAAGAGAGAAGAGAGTTTTCAGGACGGACGCTTCCAAGTGTCTCGGTCTTGCTACAAAGCCTACAATTGCGTATCATGAAGGCTATACGCTCCCACAAATGAAGGCGTTCGCCAAATGGTGAGCACGGCCTACCATCCGTGCAACAAGGTAAGTGCGTTGCAACGTTGTGTGGGTGGAGGGGTGAGGCTGACATTGTGCTCTGTTGGGTTGATGGGCCCTCTCACTTCATTTAGCTCGATAGGCTACCGAGTTCGCTCGGACGGTCATGATGGTGGGAGCCTCCATTTGATTCTGAAGTGGGTATCAAATACAGCATGTGTATGACTTGTGTAGTTGGATCGTACACGGATTGGCGACGTGCTGAACCGAGTCCGAGCCAGGAGTTCGATATTGTACGATAGACACGATGGTAGTGTTCCTTGCTGATCATTACCAAGTGAGAGGAACGGATCGGAATACGATCGAGACCATTTGCGATCGCTGGGAAGGAGACAGTAACGGTCAGCCTGCAGGATCATGAGGTGGGTTGAGACGAAGCGTGGGAATTCCAGGCTGCTTGAATCTTGTCTTTGACATCCTTGATCTTGCGGTCCTTTTTCTTCCGGTACATGCCATACTTGTTGACGACCTCAATCACCCACTTGCTCTTTGTGACATTGATCTGGCTTGTGTCGAGACCGCGTTCCTGCAAGCGTCTGATGAACTCCTCGAAATGCTGCGACGAAGATCGATAATGCCCGCTCCATGGATAAATGGAAACAATGACACCATCTTTGACTTTGAGAACACCAGCCACTGTCACGAGAGATCCGCCCAGAAGGGACGAATGCTGGAAGCGACCGCGTTGCTTGACACCAATATAAATGTTGTACGACAGGTCGGTCACAAAGATCCAAGTGTCAGCCTTGCGCCGACGAATGATAGCGTCGGGACGTTCTTGTGCATCATTGTCGTCGTCTCCAGAAGTTGGATCTGACTGCCCCTTGACGAAATGTTGACGGTCCGAAGTCGAGTACAAGCCGAGCTTGTGCTTGATGAGGTATTTGGGACCCAGATTGGCTCTCTCGAGTAATTTCTCCTTGCGACTTTGCTGCTTCGCTTCGAAATCCACAGCTGGCCTCGGGCCAGATGAAGAAGGAATTTTTGCAGATGGAGGAAGCTCGCTTCCCTTGCCTGATTCGGGCTGTGAAGGCACCGGTTGCTTAGGAGTGGCGCCTGAATCCGAGAAGCTAGAGTCCGAGGTGAAGCTATCGGAAGAGCTGGTGGAAGTGATCCTGCGAAGCTTGATCTTGTCTTCGCGGACCACTTCATGAACATCCCCTGATACGATGACGTCCTGCCATTCCTTTGATGAACGAAGTGCAACACCTCGTCCCTTTCCAAGATCGCCGTGGTCGTATTTCGACGTGTTGACGAGCTCATCGGTACGGCACCAGCGCAGTCTGCCCTTGCCGGGTTGCTTCTTGAGCTGGGCACGGATGTCGTGCAGAGTTCCATTTGGTGGTGCATCCACCTCGTTGTCGATATAGGTAAGATAGTTCTTGCGTTGATCCGCTGTCAGGTAGCTGATGCGTTCTTCTTCGAGTTTTGATCGTGGGCATTCCTCTAAGCTCAGATCCTTGCCCTGGCCCTCGTCTAGCCAGTACAGAAAGTTCTGTTGCGTGTCTGCTTTCAGATTCCAGTATCGATGATAGTGCTTGAGGTTGCTCCCGTAGCGATGCTTGGGGTCCAGCATTTCGAGCCAATTTTGATCTTCCATGCGTTTGGTGAGCGCTTTGGATTCGTGGATGAACTTTTCTTTTTCTGCGTCGTTTTTGAAGGAGAAGGGGAGCTTGTCGAAGAAGCTGGTGCCTTGAAGCTGCTGGGTAAGCGAGTCCACGGCAGAGGGTGGGGAGCCAGCCTGGGAAGGTGACCTGTGAGAACAAGATTTGGATGGTGGAGAAGCCGCTTTTCCTTTGACTGCTGGTGCGGGAGCCTTGTCCTGCTCGCCTAGCTGCTCGGCCATGATGGCTCCTCTACGCCAACGGGAGGCAGGATCATTCTTCTCTCCCTTGTATTGTTCTTCCAAGGTCTGTTCCAGCTTCTTGGTACGGACCACCGAGCGTATGCGATCGGCTGCATCGATACGGCCAAAGTCTTCGGAAGCCGGAGAAGGATTTGTCTTCTTAGCTTGCAAAGAGGTAGCCTCGGCGGGAGACGACGTCGTGGCCGGCGAGCTGGAAGCTTGAGTCATGGTCCTGATCTTGATTGTAGGACAAGGTGCAAGTTGGTGTGATTGATCGGTAAAAGCCCAACTGCATCAAGCATTGAGCTAAGTGTCGAGTTTGGAATGCGTCGCTGTCAGCTGCATTCGCTGCAAAGCTTGGATTCTGGAGCCGTGTACGACGATAGAAGGGATGTCGAGTTGCAGGAGATGGAATAGGTAGTACGAAGGGAATGTCACTTGGCTTGGACTTGGGCCCTTTGCTTGTTTCGCATGCAGGGACGACCGGGTCTATGTACTGCTGTGTGCTGCGTGCTGTACGCGATAGCCGTAGCGAGTTCGTCACAGACCGAGCCGTAGATTTAAACTGCCTGCGTCGGTTGCAAGGCTGAAGAGCAGGTTGGCCGGTATCGAAACCAACCCTCGATGAACCACGTGGTTATGACGTCTTGGTTGCATGGACGACGTGAAGAGAAATATAGGTATGTTAGAGCGCCACTCGCTGCAAATGCCTCGAAAATATTAAATTGTGAGTCAGGATTAGATATGCAATATCTTGGAAGAAAGATCTGAACTCACTTTTTGGCCTCGTGACTCGGTCTGTCGCCCCAGAACGGTGGTTTTGCGGCAGAGAGGGTTCGGCGAAAGACCGAGACTGGATTTGGAAAAATGGGCCAAAGCGGCATCAAGGCTACAGTATATGAGTCAGTAGTGACCAAGGAATGCCTCGTCAAAGTGAACTTGAATCCAAAGCATGCATCGTTCTTTCTTCTTACCGTCCATTCCCACCCGACGGTCATCACCTTTTGCTCAGTGTGACCCTCTCGATCCACCCTTTGGTTTTAGCAAACGCTTTCAACCATGACAACACAGACCAACCTTCAGGCGAGCCTGGATAGGTGGTCCGCGCGATTGACATCGTTGCCTAGCATCGCGCTGCCCACCGACTATCCTCGTCCTGCTACATCACAGCTAGTTCAGGCGCTTGCCTCGTCCACCCTCTCATCATCGACAAGAAAGGACCTCGTCCGACTTGCGCTCCATCACGAGCTCGATCTTCATCCAGCAGAGCACGCCAGTGACGACGGTGATGACAGTGCAAGTCCCACCCCGTTCCATCTGCTTCTCGCAGCTTTCTGCGTCCTCCTTCATCGATACACTGGAGACACGGACCTGGTCATTGGTTCGTCGAACCCCTACACTGGCGACCCTTTGATCTTGAGGATTCCTATCGAGCCCAACGATCCATTCTGGCAGATCGTACGACGCATTCAGCAGGTCGAAAAGGAGGCTGCAGCCGACGCTGTTCCCTACGATGAGATCGTCAAGCGTGTCGAGGCCGAGCGTGTCGAACGCGAAGGTCCGCTGCCCGAGGGTGTCCAGAGTGCCCCCATCTTCCGTGTTCGCTTCTTCGACGAAACCGGCGGCAAAGCGCGCAACTTCATGCAATCAACCTCGTTGACCACCGATCTTACCGTCTTCTTGACCAAGCCAGGAGCCACCCCTGGCGATGACTCTACCCAGCAGGCTACTCCCACCGATGCGGTATCCTCCAGCGCCAATGCTACCCACACCTTCCGTGACTCGCTCGTGCCCAACATTGCCGTGCACCTTTCCTACAACTCGCTGCTCTTCTCATCAGCGCGCATGCAACTCGTTCTAGCCCAACTCTCACAATTGATCTCTGTCGCTGCTGCGAACCCGGCCTCGCCAGTTGGCAGCCTGCCGATCCGCACTCCTCAAGAGACCGCATTCCTTCCAGATCCAACGAAAGACCTCGAATGGTGCGGGTTCCGCGGTGCTATCACTCAGATCTTTGAGCGCAACGCCCGTGCACACCCTGATCGCAGATGCATCGTCGAATCGCTCCCAGACGATGTTTCCTCGTCGACTCCTTCCGCACCGGCCAGTCGAGTTCGAGAGATCACCTACGGGCAGCTCGATCGTGCATCAAACGTCGTAGCTCATCATCTTCTTCAAGCAGGTGTTCAGCGCGAAGAAGTGGTGACAACCTACGCATACCGCGGTGTCGACCTTGTCGTTGCTGTGTTGGGTACCCTCAAGGCCGGAGCCACGTTCAGCGTCATCGACCCTGCTTACCCTCCCTCGCGCCAAAACATCTACCTCCAAGTAGCCAAGCCCCGTGCGCTTATCGTCCTGGCCAAGGCCGGCATGTTGCAGCCATCCGTTCGCAAGTGCATCCAGGATGAGCTCGAACTTCGCACGGAAATCCCGGCCCTTGAACTCCTTGACGATGGCTCTGTCCGCGGAGGTGCTTCGACAGAAGGTGCAGCTGACTGCCTTGAGAAGCAGCAAGCCCTTGCCAGCGAGAGCACCAAGATCGAGCTGGGCCCTGACAGTGTTGGCACGCTTTCCTTCACCTCTGGTTCCACTGGTATCCCCAAAGGTGTCAAGGGGCGACACTTCTCACTTACTCATTTCTTCCCCTGGATGGGCGAGCGTTTCGGACTCGGTGCCCACGAACGATTCACGATGCTTTCCGGTATCGCACACGACCCTATCCAGCGAGACATTTTCACCCCCCTCTTCTTCGGTGCCGAGCTCCACATCCCCACCTCCGAAGATATCGGCACTCCGGGCCGTCTTGCTGAGTGGATGGCAGCAAGCCAGGCCACTGTTACGCATTTGACACCAGCCATGGGTCAGTTGCTCAGTGCTCAGGCGACGGCTTTGATCCCATCGCTCCGCAATGCTTTCTTCGTCGGCGATGTTCTAACCAAGCGTGATTGCACGCGTCTTCAAGCTCTCGCCGCCAATGTCTGCATCATCAACATGTACGGCACAACTGAGACCCAGCGTGCCGTCAGTTACTTTGCAATCCCTCCCGTCAGCACCTCCAGCACCTTCTTGCAAACCCAGAAGGACATCATGCCCGCCGGTCAGGGTATGATCAATGTTCAGCTCCTCGTCGTCAACCGCAACGAGCGAACCGCCACCTGCGCTGTTGGCGAGGTTGGCGAGATCTACGTCCGAAGTGGTGGTCTCGCTGAGGGCTACCTGGGTCCTCCCGAGGTAACAGCGGAGAAATTCATGCCCAACTTCCTTGCTCCCAACCTCAGCTTCCCTGACACCGTTAAGGATACGCCTGCTGGCCAGTTCTGGAAGGGCATCCGGGATCGCATGTACAAGACCGGTGACTTGGGACGATACCTTCCTGACGGCACCGTCGAGTGCACGGGCCGTGCTGATGATCAGATCAAGATCCGTGGCTTCCGAATCGAGCTTGGTGAAATCGACACGCACCTGTCCCGTCACCCTCACGTCCGTGAGAACGTCACTTTGGTCCGTCGTGATAAGGACGAGGAGAAAGTGTTGGTCTCTTACTTTGTGCCAGGACCCGGAGCCGCCGAGTTCGAGGAGCAGGTCACTGAGGACGACGAGGCTGCCGCCTCTGCTGGTGGCAAGGCTGCCCGTGATGCTATGCTGGTCAAGGGCATGCGCAGATACCGCAAGTTGATCAAGGACATTCGTGACCACCTCAAGAGAAAGCTGCCTTCTTACTCCGTGCCCACCTTGTTCGTTCCGCTCCACAAGATGCCGCTGAACCCCAACGGAAAGATCGACAAACCTGCTCTTCCCTTCCCTGACACTGCTGTGGTCGCTGCTATTGGCTCAAGCACATCTTCGGGTGGCAAAGGGGACGCGGACGCTGCTGCTGCTCTCGCCTTAGCCACACCTACCGAGCGATCGATCATCGAGCTCTGGTCACGACTCTTGCCTAATGCCCCTTCGCCGATGCCCCTCGACGAGAGCTTCTTCGATCTTGGTGGCCACTCGATCCTCGCTACTCGCCTGGTCTTCGAGATGCGCAAGATGTTTGTTATCAATGTTCCTCTTGGTGTTGTTTTCGATGCTCCCACCGTTCGAGGTCTCGCCAAGGCGGTGGACTCGCTCCGTCAGGCTGATCTCGGTCTTGGCGCAGCCCATGCCAACGGAGCACCTACTCCGGCTAAGCAGACCGAGGAGGCCAACCTGGACGAAAACTACGGAGCTGATGTGGCCACGTTGACGCCCAGCTTACCTGAGTCGTTCAACGGTGACAAGGTGAGGAGCGCCTCTCAAGGACCCCGCACTGTTCTCGTCACTGGTGTCACTGGATTCCTTGGTGCCTTTGTCCTTTACGATCTGCTTACGAAGCGCTCGTCCAGCGTCGCCAAGGTCTATGCTCACGTTCGTGGCAAGGACGAGGCCAATGCGCTCGAGCGTCTTCGTGAAGGATGCAAAGGTCGTGGCATCTGGGACGACACATGGGTGAGCGATGGCAAGCTCGAGGTGGTTCTCGGAGATCTTGCTGCGCCACAACGTCTCGGCATGTCTGAGCAGATCTACGCCAAGCTCGCCGATGAAGTCGATGACGTCTTGCACAACGGCGCGCTTGTCCACTGGGTGTACCCTTACAGCAAGCTGCGTGCTGCCAACGTTGGATCCACCATCTGCGCCATCAAATTCTGCAACGCTGGCAAGAAGGCCAAGACGTTGACGTTTGTTTCGAGTACTTCGGCGCTCGACACAAATCACTATATTCACTTGTCGGACTCGATCCTGCACGGCCAAGACCCGTCACAGATTGATTCCCCCGCTGCGCTGCACGGTGTTCCCGAGACCGACACGATTGAAGCCAATGCCAAGGGCCTGACCACCGGTTACGGCCAGTCGAAATGGGTGGCGGAGAAGCTCATCATGATCGCAGCGTCCCGTGGCCTCAAGGCTTCCATCGTGCGACCTGGCTACGTTGTCGGTGACTCAAAAACGGCTGTGACCAACACGGACGATTTCCTTTGGCGTCTAGTCAAGGGTTCGATCCAGCTCGGATTGATCCCCGACATGCACAACTCGATCAATATGGTGCCTGTCGATCACGTCGCTCGTATCGCCGCATTGGCGTGTCTCAACAATAGCCAAGAGCTCGAGAGCATCAACAAGACGCCAGGCACGCACGCCAAGGTGTTCCATGTGACAAACCACCCGAGCATTCGCTTCAATGACATGCTTGGCCAGCTCAGCCGCTTCGGTTGGAAGGTAGAGCAGACCGAGTACGTTCACTGGCGTGCAAGGCTGGAGGAACATGTGCTTAGCAGTGGAGCTGGCTCGGTGGAGGACAACGCGCTGTTCCCGTTGCTGCACTTTGTGCTTGACGACTTGCCAACGTCGACCAAATCGCCAGAGCTCGACGATCGACACACGCAGGCAATCTTGGATGCGGCGGGTGAAGGCATGGCGCAAGGCACGGTCATGGGAGTGGACGGTTCACTGGTTGCAACGTATCTTGCCTGGTTGTTGGCTGTTGGTTTCCTGCCGCCTCCTTCCTCGAGCCATGCGGAGCCATTGCCCAAGCTTGCAAACATCGGTGCAGAGATGAAGGCCATTGGTCGTGGGTCAGCTAATTAGATTCTCGAAACGGTTGTCGGCGTTGTAGATTTAGATATGTGAAAGAATCAGGACACATGTACCCTTTTGTGCGCCGCTTGTCGCGAATGTTCGACGAAGAGTGCTAGCTCGTAACGCTTGCCAACCGTTCGCATGTGGCTTCGATGCACGGATCAGTTGAGTGACTGCACGATAGCAGAAGCTTGGAACGACGGGCGAGGCGCTGAGCGGGTGACAGCGCTTCAAGTGAACCAATTGGTACCTGTGCGATCCCGCCTCGGAAGTGTGCGAGAATCTGGGAAGCCGACAGCAAATACATAGCCCCTGCAGCGTTGGTGTCATTGTTGGGAGCCGGCGTTGTCGTGTTCATGACTGAAGGTTGCTCACTGCTTTGTTCCGTAGGTTGCAAGCGATGCGTAGCGAGATGAAATGGGATCCAAGAAGCAAACATCGGGTGTTGCACTGTTTCGCTGTAATCTCGAACAACCAAACCATGGCGGAATGTTCGCGCCGTCGTTTGCAAATGCTGTATGACGGGAGGGTGACATTGGCGACCACATGGCAGGTGTGTTCAGTGCGAAATTTGGTCGGCTTCGTCGTCACTTGCACTGATCTACTGCACTGTGAAATTCTCCTGAAGGACAGCAAGAAGGCCGTGTTCCTGATCACCATGCAAGCAACTTGCGCGCGGCACAGCTGCAGTTCAACGTGTCTCGCAATCGTGTACACAGATCGCCGCAACTTCCTGGCCATTCGGTCGAAAGAGTGCAACCACCCCCAGAACGAGCAGGATCGTCTCCCGACAAATGCTTTGGTGTCGATCCTCGCAAGGGCTAAAACCCGGAAATGATCTTCCAGCGGACCTGCAATGCGAAGTCCGATCCGGGAAAACGGTTGGGAGCTAAGCTGGCAGCAATACATGAAGCAAGCAAAAGCCTCGCTTGGCGTCTTCTTTGTGGCGCAACTGACAATTGACGGACCACATACGTACTGTACCTAACACGTTTTGTTTGTCAACCCTCATTGTTGGTCTCACTAAGCACCCGTTTTCCCATGGTCGTGGCCGCGGGAAGCCTCCATACCACATATGACTGGCTGTCCCCATGGGCTTGAAGGCGTCAATCTTTAGACATTTGACCATCGATGGCAATCTCTGCCTTGCAAATGGAGCTTACCAACATTGCCACATTTCAAATTTGAGACAACAAGCGCTTTGAAACGTTGCCGATCAGGTACGATACAGCACAAGCTTGCGGCACTACCACTTACCAGTCCAGAATTCTGATCGTCCAATTGCTCCGTTGAAGCTATACTGTACGTTGGTATTTTGCTCTCTGTGCTGCAGTATTAATATGAACGAAGCAGCTCAGAGGAAGGTGATCCCTCTTTTTGGTAAACTTCTTCAATGCATTGAACCAGTGTATCGTGTTCTATCTGTTCCCTGAGCTCCGCTGCAGCCCGTGCCGTTTTCATATACCGGGAGCGATTTACTTTATCTGGGAAGGCCAAGACTATTCACAATTCTAGCTCAGACGCACAACTAAGCCAAGTTACCACCTTACCGACCCACATCCGCATGCACAGCTCTCAATCCCACCGATAAAGTTGCAGTACAGTAATCCACGGCTTTTCTCTCCGGAAAGATCTGTGGGTTGCTATCAAAGGCTCTGAACTTGAACTAGCCGTCTTCGCCGCTCATGATTGCCACCCACCTGCTTCACGGCTGAAAGAAAGAAAGAAAGGACGAGGAAAACTTCGCCTGCGATCTTGGCGAACTTTTCTTCTTCGCTCGATCGGCGTAAGCGAAGACGCCGTCGGGTTCACCTAGGTCCCGCGTGACACGAATTCTATTTGCGCATGCTGCAGGCTTTTTCGTTTCTACAGTTGATTCGTGGGACTGAAGTCCGCTCAACTGCAAGCGCTGCACACCAGCATGGTGAGTTCGGCTAGACAGGAGCTTGCAGTTGGCTAAAAGCTTTCCAAGGTTCTCGTCCGGTCGCGTAACTGGGGCGCTACCTGCTGCAAGCATCTGTCGAATACTTATGAGTCCGAATGACAAAACAGGCAGAAGAGCTAGCTCCTGGAGCCGGTCTTTGCTTGAGTCCATGCAGCGGTAGGGCGTGCCGGCGCACGTCGAGCACGGTTTCGAATGGTGCAAGCAGAGCCGACAAGTACTCGAGCATCGCTGCGTTTGACCGATGCATGCAAAGAATATGCTGCCGAAAATTTCGGCGGTGGTGCACTGCAAGTGCGAATTGCAGACACATAGGAGCTCGCCTCTGCACAGCGCAGTACAATCTTTGGCATCGGTTGCGTAGCAGTTTTACCTCGGAAGGCTTCGACTGGAAGTACGTCTTCTTACCAGCCGACACGGCTACTGCGCCGATTGACGGTACACGGGAGTGGTCACGATGCTTGCGTCACTTTGTTTGTACATACAGTAGCTTCGCCTCGGTTCAGTAGATTGGCGGCATGCCGTTGTCTCCTCTTGATCAACCGGGGAAGGGCTAGCCTTAAGAATATTAATTAGGCGTGACGCCAACTCCGACCTAAAATGACGGCCGACTTGCAAAAATTCCAAGCAGTTGGGCCAGACTCAGCAAGAGGAAAAAAAAAAAAAAACATAACAATTAATTGAACGGATCTGCGATGTTGCATGAAGGGCAAATCCGAAGGAACAGACGACACCGTTGATTCATTCATTACACTGAACTGTATGAACGAGGGCAAACTGTACCTTCTTCTGGCAGTGTATGCGAGGTGTTGATTCACAGCTATCGAAGCGAATTCGAACTGGAGTGCGGCTCGTGGTGAGCGGACCTCTCGCTTTTCTCAACCGTGAACGCGTCGCCTGACATGTGAATCCAACACTTTCTCTTTCCGAAACACAGCGTGCAGCAATTCTGCTAATCCGCACGGACTGCTGCAGCAACTTGAGAAGGAACAACACACTACTACTACTTTGACTTTCTAAGGCTCACAAGCACGAAGGATGCTTTACCGGCCTACTTGATTTGCGTGCAGTGCAGTTCTGATCAACGACTTGTTCTTCTTTCTTCGGATTTTCCGCTCTTGTGCTGTGATACAGTATTCTCAGCAATTTTTTCCGACACACAGTCCCGCAAGACCTTCAGCTTCAGTTGCGCTTGCCTCTCGCTTGAAGAACAAGCTGTTGCACATGCTTGATGCATTCACACAGAAACGATCTGCAGACGTATGGCGCCAAGCACAGTGTCGATCTCGCTGCAACTTTGCGCTCGGTCCAAGGCGGGTAGTCAACGTTTCAGCTTCTGCACCGGAACTTTTGCGATTCAGCTCGACTTCTGCACCGGGTGCTGCTCAGCAAGCTTCTGCTACCACCCCAAATCTGGTACCAAAGGGGATCCCAGGTGCACTGCGGGGTCGTCGAGTCCGTGCCCTTGATCCCCCACATCGCTTCCAAGTTTGTCTTGACGGAAACCAGTCGACAGATCATACAGCTACGTTGATCACGTCGTCCCCAATCTACTGTCTGCGAGCTGCAACTTCGTCCTCCTACTCCTTTGCCAGCTCCCCATCACGACATCCAACTTTGACCTGAACCGATCGCGCTCGCTCTGCTGCGTTGACTTCCCAGCCCATGGTATCGCATGGCTAGAACGCTATCTAAGCCATACACCAACATAACGGCTTGGCATATTTCAGCCTGTCAGCTAAGATCGAAACAGCCTCAGAGGAGACATTCACGGCGGCCTCATCTCATTGTCGCGACCTCCTCCCTCGATACGACACGACCACGTTGGCGCTTTTTACTGATTACAAACCAGCAACGCTTAGGTCGGCCTCGACTCTCGCCCCGCCTTTCTGTGCCGCGATAAGTTGATCTTACCATCTCTTCGACTGCCAACTTGCCATCTGGAATGCCATCCTTCGTCTGAAGCTTCGAGGCAGGAGAGCTCCGTCAGCCGTTTGACTGGGGAAACCCGCCAACCGAGCCTAGCCCCACTGCTCAACATACGACATGCATCAACCCCAAGATGGCATCGGTGCGCAACAGAAAGGTCGCTACTGGAGTCCGGCTCGATCCGGCCTCGTCAGCCCTACCACCTCCTCTTTTGTCTCGACCCTGAGCCACGCCTTAAACATCTCCACACCAGCTTCGTCCAGAGAAAATGACGCCACGAACACTTTCCAAACCACTCCTGTTGCAAGATCGCACCAGGCAACCCCAACCAGACCGCAGGTGCTTCGAACACCTACCAACACATCCAACCAGCTGCAGATGCTCACACTCTCTGGGCACGAAGCATTCCATTCGCCAGGCACACCAATCTCACCATGGTCCACAGACGCTTCCGTGGTCAACGCGCAGCAGAACGCAGATCTCACCCAGGGTGTCAGCATTCAGCAAGGCCGACCATCCCATCAGCGTCGTCAAGTGTACGTGCAAGACCAGGAATGGCTGATGTCAGGATCATCAGTGAACAGGCAGTTCAACATCTTTGGCAGACCTTCTGATGCGTTCGCCCCAACTGCAGAGCAAACCTCGCCATTCCAGATCGGATCAACGCCTGCTTCAAAGCGAGCATCGAATCGCCATGGTTCGTTGAAGAAAGCGCTCGGCACCTCGCTCGGTGCGCGTACGGAGTCAAGGGAGTCGGCGCTCGGCTCGACGTCGAATACCACCTTGTCTCCGGCATCCTTGTCCCCTTATTACACCTCTCAGCTCAATAAGGAGGCCGACAAAGGTAGATTTGTGGATCAAGACACACCCAGTCTATCGACACATTTGCTGCCGAACAGCGACCTTACCGAGTACTTGCCACCACACGCCGCCTCGATCGGAGCAGTGGCCTCTGATATGTACTCGCAGGGGGAGCATGATCGAGTCGACACCTACCATGGCGCACGATTAGGACCCGGTGGCCTTCCTTCGGCCCCAGTGCTTTCTTTCAACCTGCAAGTACAGGGTGCGAACGCTCTTGCAGCTTCCCCCATGGGTCCGTCGTGTTCCAGCAACGGTTTCTCCGCCAACGTTATTCAGCAGCCCGAAGGTGCCACCATGGGTCATCATGACGCTATCACCGACAACCGCAATTTTTTGCTCGAACAGAAACAAGCTGGAACGAGCACAGATGCCGAGCACTTGGCATCCACCCTGGACAGTTCTCGCGACAATCAGCATTCGGACATCACAGCAGACGATGATCAGCGATCAGCCAGCCTTGGTCTTGGGCTTGGTCTTGGGCTCGATCTGAACTTCAATATAATGCCCTCTGGCGACCTCGAACAGCCTGAAGGCTTGGAGGACACGTCCAGCAGCTTCAACATGCCTAGGGTGGATGAGATGGGTCGTTGGTTACTGTCTAAGCCTGGTCAGTCGAGCTCCTCGACTTACAGCAGCACAGGCGCACGCAGCAGTTGGCATCTAAAGGATGCTTCGAACGTTTCTCTAGGAGCAACGACTGAGAGCAGCTCCTTGTCGCATGACAACTGGAGCACTTGGGACCGTTCCTACGCTGAGATGTTTGGTACAGTGAACCACCCACCCCTCGCAAGGCCCGATAGCCAATATGGATTAACACCTGATTCGTCGATCGAGTTCAGTCACCTGCGCAACCCTCCTTCGGCACATCCGAAAGATCTCTCTCTTCAAGCTTCCGAGATCGCATCACCCATGGCGACTCCCGAGATCGTCATTCCAGACTTGAGCGACTTCGGCCAGGCCGTTTCGATTGAGCAGATGGCCGATGAGCGTTGGCGTACTTGGCCTCGAAACCGCGGCAGCATCGTACACCATGACCGTGCGTCAGCATCGGGACTCGCTACAAGCCCAAGGACCTCCTTACAGCTACAAGCTCAGCGCTCGCCATCCATCGACTCTCTATCCGCATCGGCGTCCTCGACGAGATCGAGGATGTTGGCCGAGCCATATAACAGGAACCTTCGATCGGGTCGACCTGGGAGTGCTGCGAGTACCAGTAGCCGTAGTTCTATCGGTAATGCTTCTGTACTGGAATCACAGTCATCGCATGGGACTCCTGGTCCCACTCGCGTCCGTTCTCTGATTGCTGCAGGGCTGTTACGAGTGTCGAGCACTGCAAGGCGTGGGTCTAATGCTGGGATGGACGGCAATCAGCCTGGCACGGAACGCACGGGCAGCTCAGCACTTGCACTTCGACGGGCCCGTGGCTTGTCCTTAGGTGGGCTTTCTGTGGCTGCAGCTGGCACTTCAATGCAGCACACGAGATCGAGCGATGCCATCGTTATTGGTGGAGCGACGCCATCTGCAGCAGCTAAGCTGAGAAATAGCATTGCTTTGTCGAGGGCCGCAGTTAGCAGCGATGGGACCATGGAGATGCCGCAAAGACCTCATTCCGTGCTCGATTCCGCCTCGTGCCGTGACTCGACGCGTAACATGGGTCCAATGGATCATCGGACCAAAGACGGAGTGCCAGTGGAATCCGCGTTGAGCGCTCTACACAAGCTTCTTCTGTACGTAAGCGAGGGGAAGCAAGATTCCAGTCCATCGTCAGACGGCAAGGATCAAGCCAGATCCCCCGTTGCTCGCAACGACACGATGTCGCCCATGACGCCCAGCCGTCCTCTCCGCCGGACACGAGGCCATCTGCCACCTAGAGGCTCCTTGGTTTCCGTCAGCAAATTCGGAACCCTCCAACCCTCTTCGTCTACACCCCAGATCCCGGCATCCGGCAATTCAGCTCAGACGGTGCCGGCTCACAATCGCAGTCGAAGCCTGAACCAGGCCCTGAGGACGCTGGAAGGCAGTCAACATAACGATACACTTGCCGTGCTGGGAGATCTTTCTGAGCAGCTGATGCGTCTCAAGGCCGAGGAGAAGCAGAAAGAGCAACACGCCGCAGCAAGTATGCCTCCACCATCAGCGCGACCGACAAGGAGAGAGATGCAGGCTGAGTTTCTGAAGAAGCGCGCAACTGGCCTTTAATACCGCCAAGCCCTTGGCGCTACGCTTCACGTTGTCACCATGGTCTTGTTTCAGTGCTGTGTTTGTTGGTCTGTTCGTTCAGGTTTCGATCTACTTTCAACTCTTGATACCTAGTCCCGAGATGGTTTCGGGCGCAATCTGCATGCTTTCATCTTTCTTCGCCGTCTGTGCTGTGCTTCGTCTCAAGATGGCAAATGCGAGTCGAGGGATTTGAGGAGTGAGAGCCAATATATACCAGAGAGAGAGAGAGGAGAAAGTTGGCATACGGCTAGTCGGATTGCGGTCTTGAACTGGAAAAGATAAGATAAGGCTGGCTCGAATCGATATGCCAGCACTTCTATCGGAAGAGACAAAGACGAATTTGCTGCTTTCTCTATGCTTAGGAGACTAGCTGACGGGTAGTCGATCAAAGTTTCCTTCGTTTTGGAAAGGGTTCAGGCTGGTGCATCATCGATACTCAGTCTATTGATGGTAGAGAGAGAGAGGGGGGGGGGATGTCTACGTCGTCGAAAAGGAGAAGTTGGACCCTGAAACGCGGATCCTCGGAACAGTGTTCGGGCTGTGTTGTTCTCGGCTGGCTCGCGCCGCACGAGCCACTCGATCCCAATTCCACCAACACCCCTTTCTTACCAACCCCTCATCCCTTTCCTGCTTCCCCTATTCATTGCTTCGTCGTAAACTCTTTGCAACTGCATTCCGTATCGCACTCATCAGCATCACAGGACACTCTCATTGTACTGGCGTCCACCGTTCCCAACGACGCCATGACGACCTCTCCTTCTTCCACTGTCTCTCCGGCGGTGGCCTACCTGCGCACGCTTCCGGCGATCCGCGAACGATGTTCCAAGATCTTTGAAGCGGCCGCATCTGCTGGTGGACTCGAGTACTTTTCATACGACTCGTCGAAAGAAGATGCGGTCGCCGACTACTGCATCAACATCATCCAGCGGGACTACGGCAACAACTATGCGTCCATTCCACCGCATGGTCGATGGCGTCACTTCGACGTAGGAGGCATCCCTCGTGTCACCACCCTTCTGTCCGACTGGGCTGGCGTTCGTGCCTCGTCCCCGGGAGACACACCCAAAGTACCACCCATCGAAGCAGCGCGTAGACTCGTCGACCTGTTCATGGTCTCGGTGCTGCTCGACGCGGGTGCAGGACCAAAGTGGCAGTACGAGGAGAAGAAAACCGGACTGCGCTATGGTCGGTCCGAAGGGCTGGCCGTGGCAAGTTTGGACATGTTCATGGATGGTCGTTTCTGTGGCGAAGCCAGTGCCGAAGATTCGCCCGATGGTAATCACAAGGTGGATGCAGCGGGGTTGAAGAATCTGTCGACGGATATGCTGGCGATTGATATGCAGGTGCATCCGGAGGAGAATCCCATGACGGGTTTGGAGGGTCGTGCGAATCTGCTGATCAAGCTTGGCGAAGCGGTCGAGGCGGATAAGTTCGGCTTCTTCGTTGGTCCCTCTGCGTCGATTTCAGCATCGCAGCGACGACCTGGTTTTCTCGTCGACTACCTCGCCACCCACCCGTCTACTAAGACCGTCAATGGAGTCACCCAAGTGTCTGTCCCCACCCTCTGGGAAGCTCTCATGTACGGCCTTGCGCCCATCTGGCCCGCAAGTCGAACCCACCTCGATGGAATCGCAATGGGC
Source organism: Anthracocystis setariae (assembly GCA_928724745.1). Lineage (NCBI taxonomy): Eukaryota > Fungi > Basidiomycota > Ustilaginomycetes > Ustilaginales > Ustilaginaceae > Anthracocystis > Anthracocystis setariae. The sequence goes on along the minus strand of CAKMXJ010000002.1, from coordinate 762,354 downwards.
GATGTCTGGCCCAACTCAACCCTCGCCCACCTCAACAACACCAACGTCACCGTCCAGACTCATGAAACCTTGGTGCCCTTCCACAAACTCTCGCAATGGCTCAACTACTCGTTGCTCGAAGCCATGGAAAAGACGCTCAACTGGAAGTTTATCGATACACACCTCGGTACCGGTCTTCCCGAATACCGAAACGGCGGTCTGTTTGTCGATCTCGGCGTTCTCACCCCGAAACCTACACTGTTCGCCGCCGCCGCATCGGTAGATAACGCAATCCCCGCCATCGCAGCCGACCACCCTGCCATCGTCGAATGGCGAGCCCTTACAGTCATCCTCCTCGACAGACAGGCCAATACCATTCGCACCAAACTCAACCTGCTCCCGCACCAACTCGATTTGAAACAGGTGCTCGAGGCAGCCACCTGGAAGGCAGGTCGAGAAATCGCAAATCACAAACGAAACGACGGTGGCCCTCCCATCAACGTGCTTTCCGACGGCACCGTGTTTTGAATTCTATGTAAAAACCCCCCCCCCCCCCGGGGCCCAACTTCGCAATTTGGCCCACAAAATACAGAAGAAATTGACCTACTTCCTCTCGCGTACAAACACGACCAACCAGACGAGGCTGGCCGCGGTAAACCCAACAAAGAGCGCAACGAGCGTGATGATATCCGGCCACCAGAAGGCCTGACTGTTGAAACCAAAGCTACTAATAATGCTCGCCGCAGGTACCTCTATATCGATGCCGTACTTGTGTTCCTTGAGACTGAGATTCCTCAACTCGTTGACGATGAGCGCCTCGTAAGCGGCGTGGAAGAAACTCAGATGCTGCAGCCATCGGAGCCCCACCGGGATCCTGTCCCGATTGATCAACAGTCCTGCAAAGAGGAGCGAGAAGAGCATGGTCAGACTGCCAACCAGATTGGCCAGGCCCGTGTCTTGCACTGCGATCGAGATAAAGAACACCGCAGACGATGCCGAGAGCGAGAAGAGGACCAGGGTTAGGATGAATTTCCAGAACTCGGCCACTCCAGGCACGAGCCCGACCAGGAAGTAGACGCATCCGCCAAACAGAAACGGCGGCACCACTCGCAACGGCAGGATATCGAATAGCAGCTTGGAAGTGAAATACGTCAGCGGTGAGTAGTAGCCGTTGCTTCGCTCGCGCACGAACAAAGCGCGTTCGTTGGCAAACACGCCCAACGACGTGAGACACGAGAACCCAAACAGAGAGAGGATGAAGAAGAACAGTCCCAATCGGTTCTGGAATCCTGCAATGTCGTTCGTGATGCCGTTGTACAGCACGCCACAGAAGAGCGCGAGTACGATCGCCAGCCCAAAATGCGCGAACATCAGGATCGGGTCACGGTAGAGGTTCTTGAACGCCCTCCCTGAGAGGATCTTGAACTGCGTCCAGAGGCTGGCTTTCTTGTACGAGCGCAGCAGCGAGCTTTCGTTGGCGAGGTCGGCGAGATCGTTAACGACGCCTTCAGGGCGACGACCCAGGAAGGCATCCAGTTCGTATTTCGTGGCTTGTGAGATATCAGATTCTGCAAACGAATTGACGAGGTGCACCAGCTTTCCGCTGCTCAGAGCCGGCATCCAGACATCAGAGCCATCCGCTTGGCCATTGGCAAATGTACTGCGCAGACCGTTTGCCAGCCGGCTGGTTCTCTTACGCAGACTTCCAGAGTCACCATTGATGGAGTTGGGTCGCGTCCTAAGCTCGGTAGATTCGTCCCTCGAGTTGGTACCGGTGCTGACGATGCTCGTGTCGTTACGACGATGGTTGTTACCACCCTCGACGTCCTCCTCGGGGGTCTCTTGATCCTGGCCAAAGTTTCGCTTTGCCGTCAAATCGATGAGGAAGTCGGCGATGTTGAATCCGGGTGGGCAAGGATGACCGACTTGGTCGAAATAGTCGCTGCATCGGTTGAATGGGCCTGAGTAGACTACGCGTCCCTCTGCCAGCAGCAGAAGCTTGTCAAAGAGCGCAACAATGTTCGAGCGAGGCTGATGAATCGAAAAGATGACTGTGCGCTTGTAGGTCTTTGCCAACGTGACAAGGGACTGAACGACGTTGAAGGCATTGTAGGCATCGAGACCCGAGGTGGGTTCGTCGCAGAACAAGATGCTTGGGCTGGTGACAAGCTCGCAAGCAATCGATACACGTCGCTTCTCACCGCCGCTAATACCACGGCCCTCCTTGCTTCCACCAGCAGTGAAGCCTGAGCCTCCGATGCGGCTGTCCTTGATGCCGAGGATGCCGAGCTCTTGCATTGTCTCGAGGGTGCGGAACTTCTTTGCTTCGAGCGACATGTCTCTTGGCAGACGAAGAAGCGCCGAGTAGAGGACGGTCTCGTACACCGTTAGTGTCTCCATGAGCAAGTCCTCTTGGTCGACAAAACCAACGACACGCTTGTACTCCTGATTCGACATCTTCCTGCCATTGATGAGAACCGTGCCCGAGGTGGTGCCGCGTTTCTCGCGTCGGGCCAGAATGTCGAGGAAAGTGGTTTTACCCGCACCACTAGCACCGACGATCGCCATGACTTCGCCTGGCTTGACAGATCCAGTTATCCCATCGAGAAGGGCCTTGGATCCGATGCGGTAGCCTACGTCCTCCCAATGTAACTCTGCCGGGATATGATCTTTCATCAAGTCCGCCTCTTCTTGCGGAAGACGGACGCCGTTGACTCCGTCCTCCTTGTAGTGCCTGCCAAGCATCCACAGCAGACTGACTGCGAGAATGACGATCAGGATGGCAGCGACGGCACTGATGATAACCCAAGTCATAGGCTTTTCTGGCGTAACAGGTGACTGGTAACCCGGTACCTGACTGAAGTGGATACACTCTCCGGACCTGCACGTGATGAAGATAGCTTCATCTCCAAAGACGTCCGAGATGAGACCGTTCATACCGGGCTCCTCGAAGCGGCACTTGCGTACGCCATCGCTTTCGGTCTTGCAGGACATCTTGCCGGGTCCTTTGATCTCCTCTGTCAGGAAGTCGGAAATGTCGATACTGCCTGACTCTCCGCACAGCATTCGATCAGGAATACACTTGCATGAGACCTTCTTGCAATCATGCGAGGTTCGGTTTGACGTTTGACCTAGCTCTATCGACTCATCGCAGTCCTCCAAGCCGCAGTAGAACGATTCCCTGCCTCCAATCCAGAACTGGAAGTTGCAGCTGGCATCGCTTTTATCGCAGCTGAAGGTGACCTGGGGCGGACGGTCAGGAAGCATATCGACGATCTTCTTGTTTGTAACATCGCATTCTTGGAAACTCTGCTGAATGGTAGCCCCGCCATCATAGCAAGTACCGTTCTCGCCTAGACGTTCACCGCCGAGCATGAAGTTGGAGCAGGCGGCATCGTTCTTGCAGACGTTGCAGTTGAGCCCCTGCCAGCCATCCGAGCAGCCGCAGGACTTGTCGTCACCGGGCTCGCCCTTGGGGAAACGCTTAGTACCATCAGCTGGTGAGCCGCAGAGAGGAGAAAGACAGTCAGGACCGCCAAACCCAGTGGGACAAGAACAAAGACCGTCGTACTCGTTGCATTCGCCGAACTGATAGCATTCGTTGGCTGGAAGTTGGCAGTTGAAGCAGTTTGGCTCTGGGCACGGAGGACAATTTGGCGGTCGATCGCCAGGCAAAGCGGATGCATTGCTGAAGATGGATTGATACGTTTGAAGGTACCTCTTTTCCAGCGACGGTGCCATTCCGCGAACATTGTTGGATGCAGATGCTGTCGTTGAGAGAGTGATGCAGGCCAGAAGAGTCCAGAGAAAGGTGACTACGAGCCGCAGCGCCAGATCTCGACACTGCCGTTGCCTTGCCATTTTGGACAAAAGTAGCGTCGAGGCACAGATGTGGACGACGGATGAGAACGGTGGACGAGTGGATGGCAAAGGTGGGAGTAAAAGGCTGAGTCCTGGATGAACGCCTGAAACCAAAGGATGCCAAGTGGACCCTTAGCTGCTGATCCTCGGCTGCACCGAAGTGTGTGCTCTCGCGGCTTGATGCGGCAGCAGCATGTGCTCTCCCTCCGCACGAGCCAGAACAGCGTTTCGCTGCGCGCAGCCGTGGCAATCGGTGAATGCACAACAAAATAATAAAATCATAAACTCACTTTTGTGGAGGCGAAGCCAGATCGCGATTTGCATCTGTTGGAATTTGCGTTAAATCGGTGATGGTTTTTTTTTGAATGCCGAATTCAAGAAGAAGAGATGCGAAGCAACTCTCATGAACGGCCTTTTCAAGTCCCACGCATATCTAGATTCACCCTGCGGTTGCAGCGTGTTAAGCAACGATGGTAGAGCACGACCTTTCGGCCCTCGACGGCCTGCTTGACGAGCTCGATATCGAAGAAAGAGGCAACGGCGATCCTCGCGCTGCCAAGCTCAAGGCGCTTTTCGAGAAGGCCAAAGCAGAGTACACGGCCAAGATCGACAGCCCCACCTGGTTCGTCGCCCCTCCTTGCGATTCTTCTGGCCCTTCCACCCTCTTTGATCCCGCAACCTACCAAATTCCCAGCCCTGAGGAGCTTGTAGCTGCTAGAAGGAAAGACAGGACCGGATCGATCAACCAAGAATGGACGGTCAACTACCTCTACACCCAAGGCTACTTCGAGCTGTGCCTTTCCTACGTCACGTCATTTGCCGTCTCTATGGGGATCGACTTTGATTTCGATGCTACTGATAGCAGGCCGGAGGAGCTAGATAGCACTCAGCTTGCTCTTCGTCGGTCCAAGCAGGAGCGCGAATTGAGCAAGAACTGGGGCGTCATCAAGGACATTATCGATAGCGGCATTCGCTCGCTCCTGACTCTCCTCCGCACCTCCTCCTCGCCCTCACCCTCCACGCTAACGGTGCCCACCTGGATCTTGGATCAAAATGCTGGCTTCAGACTGGCAAACGTTACGCTTCGGACCCTTGCAAAAGGCTTTCTCGCGTTCTCCATGCGCGAAGTGCGCGTGGGCGCCGGTGATACGCGCTCCGGCTACTCGGGCATGGTGATTCGCACCTCGGACAGCCCCGAAAAGCCTCACGTGGACCTCGAAAAGGTCGCTCTTCAGAACTGGACTGTGACGCATGGTCTTGCACTGACAGCTGGCGACATTGCACTTGAGTTCGGCCTGTATCGCACTGCTATCGAGGCGCACACGCTGTTCTTAGCGGCTCGTGGCCAAATGTGGCGTGTCCTTTTGGCTCTCGCCAACGAGCTTTCCTCCTACGCGGCGTCCCTTCGATCACAGAATCGTGCGAGTGTTGCCAGTCTGCAGGCGTTGCAAGTGGTAGCAAAAGCAGCTGTGGTGTCGGCCATCCAGGCTGTTCCACGAGCAAGACGGTTGGAAGTGGCCAGATCCATCATTGTAGAACATCGCGTAATCCCCTCCGATTGGATCCATCCCGCTCTCAACGATGGATACAAAGAGGAAGCAGGGTTCGTCGATGAAGATGATCTTCTCTTTGACGGTCTACTCCAGCCCCTCAAGGGGGACCAAGGAGAGCAGAGAGGATGGACCGTGGTACCAGAAGAGATCGGTGTGGCCTTGACAAAGGTGGTATTTGCCAAGAAGAGCGGTCTCCTCGTCGTCTTCGAAAAGTTTCCCAAGTACATGCGCGAGTACGAGGCACGTTTACAGACGACACCAGATGCTGAAGCGCACGAGTGGGCTGGAGAACTCGACACAAACGAGGACGATGATGCACAAGCTGGTCCTCGAAGCGTCCGCACATTGTAACCAGTATCTTCACATTCAAATTTATACCCAAGACAACCATCTATCCTACCAAAACATCCTGTCCAAGTCTACTTTACATTCCGTCCATCTAGCAAGCAGCAAAGCTTATCGAATGAGATTTCTAATCTGACTCAACTCGAATCCGGCGGCCTTAACCACTGGCGCTCGGAGACTCGCCTCCTCGGCCTCTAAATGTGGCAACAAGGTTGCCTTCAACTCGCTCACGAGCTTGTCCATCTTGTCATAATCATACACCTGCGGTAACTCTTCGACACTCTTGACTTTTCCACCTCTGAGGTTGCTGCTGACTTGCGTGACGTATGTTTCGAGATTATCGATGGTCTTGTGCATCTGTGCGTGTTCGTTGGTGTGTTGACTCGAGTGACCGAATTGGGGTAGTTTCTTGGCGAGAATGGGGAAGATGAAACGCTCCTCGATGGTGTGATGGGTTTCCAGATGGTGGCAGAGGTTGTTGCAGAGGTAGAGAAGGTTTCCAAGGGATTGGATCTTGTTTTTGGATGGCGAGGAGGGGGAGGTGAGCGGGAGGAGGGTTGAGATCTGCGAGATCGTGTGGCGAAAGCCTTCATGAAACGGCAGCATGCCGTGGTAGAGGCAGTCCCAGGGATCAGCTCCACCCATGTTGTATGAGAAGTAGCGTTGGTATGCCGGAGAAGCCTGAAAATGCTTGATAGTCTTCGGCTGGAAGATGATCGTGTTTGAGGGGAAGGTGTAAGTAGCGGCAAGTGTGCGAGCCACCTTGGGTTTGGCAACGTGTTCGAGAGAGCTCAGCCAGAGCTGGCGATTCTTGGAAATGATCGTGCGCAGCAATTTGATTGTTCTACGACACAGTGAATTGACCGTAGCTGAAACGGCGCAGAACCATGTCGATGGGTGATGGTGGCAAGAGAAGACGGTCAGACAAGTTTCACCGGCGACACCAAATCTCGTTGGATTCCAAAGTGGAGACCGAACGGATTTAAGGTTCCCTCGGAACCTCGAAAAAAAAAAACACCCGCGGGATGGTCCTTCAGAGCATCTATCCTAGTCCAGTTTCCAACAACTGCTCACTGCAAACGCCGTTTCTACAGGCACGAGGTACATTGCAAATGGTGATAGGATATGATGACAAAGCCATCAGATTGCGAATTGTCCGAAGACCGCTCATTCAAATACAGCAAGCGCGATGAAGACCAAGCACATTCACCGTCTCACGCGCCAGTAGGTGTTCGATCAAAGCGATGACTCTGAACCAACTCGTCGGCCTGCTCGATCTCCTCCTCCTCCACCACCAACCCATCGACCCAGTCCAACTTTGGACACGCCATAGCCAGCAACCCTCTATGCAGCACTCTCCTCTCGTAGAACAGCTTCGGCAACGTCTTCACAAACCTTGCATCTGCGGCTAGGAACAAGCTGGCATAAGTCGTACCCTGTGCCGCCTCCTTCTCAAACGCCTCCTTTGCCAAAGTGGCATTCGGATCGATCGCATAGTCGGCCAGCGGAGGTCGTCGTTTGTGAAAGTGCGACTTTTCAAGCAGTTCAAGTTGCTCGCGCTGAGCTTGAGCTTCTCGACGATGCTGTTTGGCGATCCGATCGGGTTGGACGATCTGCGCGTTCGGTATGGGTGGCAGCCAGGATGCACCGAGAGGATCTGCATCTGGTCTTGCATCCTCGCCATCGAATGCACCATTTCGATGGGTTGGCGTGGCAGAAGGAGCCATGATCGGAGCGTACAGACCGAGAGTGCAAGGGTTGGTGCGCGAGTCGAGCACCTGCAGCTCGGACAACCCACGCACAGCTGTGATGAGCGATTTGCTCTTCTTGATGCGACACCCGACTACGCTGAGTCGCTTCAGCCGCTGCATCCCCGCCAAACTCGGGAGGGTGGAGATGAGATTGTGATCCAGATTGAGCGAGCGCAGATTGGGCGCCATCTCCGCCAGATCCTCGGGCAGGTGCATAAGCTGGCAGGCAGATAGCTCGAGGTAGACGAGGTTGAGGAAACGCAGTCGCTGTGTTAACGCAGGTTGGGCAGCCAACGCCGGGAGGGTCGGCTTGCGATCCGTGATGGTAACGCTAGTCGAAATGCCTTGCGGGAAAGCATTGCCGGAAAGGAAGAGCCGACGTACATCGCGCAGCTGGTTGGCAGGCCACCCGATGGCTGCCTCAGCTTGTTGACGCATACTGAGGTTGTCGAGATGTTGGAGGTGGTCCAAGTTGTCGATGCGATCGAGGTCGCAGTAATCGGCGTAAAGAGTTCGCAGCCTCTTTGCGGGCGCAACGTCGAGGGACTGCAGATGGACGTTCCCGCTGACACGCAAGACGCGCAACCGAGGCATGATGGGTGACAGATCCACCATGTTCAGCTCGTTGTGGTCCAGGTTCAGCGACTTGAGCCGACGCATCAAGCTGAGACCGCGCACAGAGATGAGCTGGTTATGTGAGACGTCTAGCGTTTCCAGACCTGCCCATTCGGTTGTGGCGAGATTGATGCCCCGGAGCTGGTTGCCCGACAGGCTAACGTGCACCAAGCTGCGAATCTTGTCGATGCCATCGAGCGAGCTGATGGCGTTGCTGTCGGCCTTGAGCGTGTGCAGATGCTTGAGACAGCCAAAGTGCGAAAGCGAGTCGATCTGATTGCCGCTGATATCCAGCTCTTCCAAATGCAGCAAGTGCCCGAGCGAAGCCATAGAGGTGAGGCGATTCTGGCTGACGTTGAGTATGCGCACCGAAGCGGGGATACCGGTCAAGTAAGACAGCTCGTTGTCGTGAAGATCAACTTGTTCGAGTGCTGGGAGGAACTCCTTCAGCCGCACACACGATTCCAGACGGCGGCGGCTGAGGTTGACCGCTGCCAGCTCATCCCAGCCAGGCTCCCAGGGCTCGACGTCCGTGATCGCCTCCAGAACCTTGTCGTGGGCAAAGTTGAACGATGCGTCCGTCAGCAAAGTCATGTCCGGGTAGCCATGCAGCTCGTCGTACGTCTCATCATCCCTCAGCCAGCTGCCATCAGCATCCTCGTCGCTACCGTGCCTCGTTTTGCGTGGTCGTCGCAGCGTTCGGTAGGACCAGTGAGAGCGGTTCGCATCCCAGTCGCGCATCTTGGCTGGAGAAACAGCTGCTGCTCCTACAACGACTGAGTCATCTCCCAAAGTAAGGTCTGCCAACACTTTGAGGGCTGAAGATATAGCCTGCGTACGACCATCTTCAGATCCTGCCCCTCCGACCTCTTCCTCGACGTCCGCAACAGCTCGAGTACGCGCACCTGCATCATTCACGCGCAAAGAAGTAGCTAAACCCACTTTATGCGCACGCGATGTCAATGGTGGGTCAACAAAGCTTATCGTTCGGTTTGGCGTTCCGCCGCCTGCTGAACCGACGGAGACGTTGGGCGGAACACCATTCCTACGTTCCGGCGCTTCACCACGGAAAGCAGCGGGTTGCTTGAGAATGGATCTAGGCGTCGAGATGGACGAGGCCGATGCACGAGGGGTTGTTGAAACAAGGTTTTGGTTAGCAAGGCGACGGTCGGGAGTCGCGTAAAGTTGTGCATTTTCGCGAGCTCGGGTGTTCGCTGCAGCTTGAGTTTCGATTCTGCGGTTGTTGTGCGGCGGCGATTCGTGTTGCTGGTCTGCAGGCTGGTCATCGGTTTCGATGACATGCTGTTCTGCTGTTGGCTGCTGACTGCTGACTGTCGAATCGGGACTGTAGGTGACCACATTTCGGAGCGACGAGCTGGATCTAGGCACTGTGCTCGTCGGCAAAGGACGAGGCGCCAGTCCAGCAGGTCGGTTTTGGGCATCGTTCGATGCATGCGTCGGACCTGGTTTCGAATCTGCGTTTCGCGGCGAGGGTTGACCCAGAGGTACGGTCGCCTCAGCCGTCGTTTTCTTAGCTCCGTATTGTTGACGCGAGTCTCGAGAGGGGACGAACAACTGAGATTTGACGGGCCTGGGCGTTGACTCGTCGTCCTCGTCCACAGCACCAGAAACGGATGCCGGAGCATGCGAGCTCTGGCCAAAGCTATCAAAATCTCTGAAAGGATCGCTGGAATCACTGACTTGTCCGTCGGCAGCGCTGAGATTGGTTGACGACAGGTTTTCAAGTCGCTGCTGGAAGGAATTTGTGTGCACGCCTGCCTGGGCTCGGACTTGTTGCTCTTCCAGAGACTCGGAGAAAACGTCTTGGCTTTGAGACACCTCTGCAGATGCCTCTGGAATTGCGGGAATCGGTGTCTTGCTGGAAGGCATGTAGTAGCCAGCCTCTGCTTCTTCGTTGCGAGATCCTGCCGCCGCACGCAGGTCGTCGTGCGATGATCGTGTCCTTGGCATCTTCTCCCAGCGATGCAGTTCTTTGTTGTATACCAATTTGCCCCTTCCGAGACTCTCAACCTCCTGTTCTGGAATCCGGCTGATGTTGAAGAGACTGCCTGTGCGTGTGATGGTTGCACCCTTCCCGCCGAGATCGGAGAGGGTGAGCTGTGCAGCGACGTCTCCAGAAACGGTGCGCGCAACGCTTGGATCTACGAGGGTGTTTGAAGACGCCGTGCGATCGCCTCGCTTTGCTGGTGCATCCATTCCCTCCCCTGCCAGAGTTTGTTGCGCGGGCAGCGCCAGCAACGATGCTGCACGGGCAAGCGAAGCACGATCCGCCTCGCGATTGCGCAGCTCCACAGCAGAGGCAATGTTGCGCAGACGTCTTGATGGGTCTAGCTGAGGTACATCCGGGATACGTTCGGAATCGTAGAGGACAATACCGTCTTGGAAGCGGCGCGTGTTTCCTTCCTGCTGGCCTTGCATGTCAAAGCTGTCCATGTCGGATTCGGCGTCAGAGTCGTCACTCGCCGCCTGTTGCCGCTGTGTTGCAATGACTTCAAGTGTAGGCTCATGCAGGGTGATCAGTTGAGGTCGCTGAATCGTCTGCGGCTCAGCCGCCGTTTCAACTCGAGTTTTTGCAGGGGTATATATTTGACGACGTCTTGCGATGCGCTCTTCCAGTTGTCGAATCTGTTGGTCTCGATGGGCTATGGCGTCATCCGTAGGCTTGACTGGCTCCCAGGCATTCCCTGTCTGTTCCTCCTGTACGTCGAATTCCTGGGCCACCTCATCCTCGGCGATGGCAGCTGCACTGATGCGCCGGAGCAGTTTGCGGGGAGATTCTGCTGCTTTCACTTGCGAGGCGATACGTCGAGACAGGGACGCACGCGACTTGAGCGTCGACGACATTGGAATGTCGTTGGAGCTGGACTCTGTGATAAATGACGAGTCTGGCGGCAATCTTCGAGACGAAAGGCGCTGTGGACTTCCGTGCTCAACAACTGAAGGGACCACATCTTCACGAGCGTGTTGCCGTTGCGACGGTCCACTTCGAGGGCTGTTCCCAGTAGCTCGCCGTCGACGTGCTGGCGATGATGGCGACACACCAGAGGTGTCTGCTTTGCCCTGGTGGAAGGAGATCTGGTTGCGATTTTCGGTACCGCTGCCGGAAGTTTCTTCCTCCTCAGTCGCCCACTCCGGCGAGATGTCCCCTCCTGCCGACTGAATCCTAACGGCATCCTGAAGTGCGCTCATAAAGTTTGTTGACTCCTTGACGTAATCGACAGGCGGCTGTTGCTCCAACGGTCGTTGTGGTTCGGGCTGAGGTTGCGATGCACCTGCATCACCGAGGGTCGGCATTTGCATCAGGTCGCCCGTTACGACCTTGCGCGGCTTGAGGTCGAGGCGAAGACGTTTCCTCTCGCGCTCAACGTCCCCCGCCATAGGAGCTTGCTGCGCCGGTGCAGGGGTCCTATAGTTGACCATCTGCTCGAGCTTGGCCCGAGTGACGGCATCGTCATAGTTGAACTTAAAAAGACGCATTGGTGTGTGAGGGGTCGGAGGACCCGAAAGCAGGTTGCTTGCACTGGCTGGTATAGCTGGGGAATGGAGGCCGAGATCTGCAGCGGCTGAGGCTGGTCGAGCCAGCACATTGGCTTGCAATGTTTGTGGATGCAAGCTTTGAATGTTGTGCAGCGACTGAGAGGGCACCAGTGCGCGGTTGACTTGGAGAGTTTGCACGGAGGCATGTGGACTCTGGAACGTGAAAGGTGTGCTAGGCAGAGCAATATTGGCAGGGCGGGTCGTCGTTACTTCTGCAGCTTGCGGTGGCAGTTCAGGGTGGGCACTTGCTCCATCGTTTGAGAAGGTACTTGCTTTCTGCTCTTGATGCGGCTGCTGATCAGGCTGACCACTCCCTTCCTTTGCGGCTGCCTTGGCTTCGGTGATGGGAGCATCCGGCACTGTGAAGGGAGTGACGTCCGCTGCCAGAGCGGACATGATATTATGGACTGGCTTCTCGGGAGGCGTTGGTGTTTTGAACATGGTCTGCAAGCGCATCGGCGTGAACATGTCACCACCAAGCGCGGCCATGTTCTTCTTCTGACCTTTGGCGGGACTCTGCCAGACGGGGCGAAGGATCGGCGGCAAAGAGTCAGCATCTGCCTTGTGAATGAAAGTACCTTTGGCAGCTGAAGCATCGGAAGTAGCCGAAGGTGATCGTGGCGTGTTTTGCGGCTCTGATCTTGACTGTTGGGCGGTGTGCATGTTGGTGACGCGCGAGTTCTCGGCCAGAGAACCACGAGCACTTGCGAAGTCGTCCTGAGCCGAACCGGCTTCCGATTCGGACTCGGACTCGGACCAGATGGTGCTGTCACCTTCATCGTTCTCTGCATTCTCGGATTGAAGACGGCCACGACGGCTCTGGTGGCTTGGCAGACGTAGTGACGGTGTAGTTGGCCCGACTTGCAATGTGCTACTTGCTGCACCAGCTCGAGGGGTGGGAGCGCCTGCGGTTGAAGCGCGACCCTTGAGCAACGCGCGACGGGCCTGGTGACGAGCCGCAGAGAAAGCAGGATCCGGCAAAGCGTTGGTAACAGCAGCTAAGATGGGAGGTCGGGATGACATGGATGGTGTTGTCAGAGGAAATTGCTGCGGTGTTGGGCGCGCCGGCGAGCGAGGGCGTTCGGGAGCCGTGGCATTTGATCGAGCTACAGGCTCACGCTTGCTGGTTGAGACAAGAATGTTGGGCGTTGGAGTAGCTGGCTCGGCTTGATCCTCCTCCGGCCACGACTCGTCCAGATCATCGGTCATCCAGCCCGGACGGCTAGACGTAGCTGCTGGCGGTTGTGCAGAGGTGGTAGCAACCGGATGCGTGGGCGGCGCAGACGCAGGGGGAGTCTTGTCTGTGACAGAATCGTCCCAGACAGTGCTCATGGTCTCGTCAACTTCGAGATCTGATACCTGGTTGGGCGGTGTACCTGCTGTCTTTCCGTGCACGCTGGAGAAGTTGGAGTCGACAGAAGGTGGTTTCCTTGGGTAGGACGATGCGTCGGTAGCCGTATTTGTCGCCGAGACTGGACGAGAGGAAGAGGATCCAGCAGACATTTGTTCCCTGGCGCCTGCTGACACCGAGACAAATGAGGGTGGTTGCTCTTTCTCCATCATGGAGCTTTGTTTGGACGGTGAGGAAGCCACGCTTGGACGTGATGATGTAGGGTGCGGAAGGCACGGGTAGATCAGAACGTCTCTAGGGGGGGCGCTGAGACGGTGTGCGACTGGGAAGGCATGCGAGGCAGTGCTTGGACGAAAGAATGCGGATGGAAGAGACTGAAAGATGTAGCGAGTACAGGTGGCCGGGTATACAATTGTCGAAAGGTGGCCAGCTGCGATGTCGCTAGATACTGTAGCCACTGAGTAGCTAGAGAGGTCGTGTTGGTATAGATAAACGCGATGGACGAGTGCAACAGGGTAAAGAATGAAGTGTCATGAGAAGAGCGAAGGAGCAAGCAAACAAGCAAGCAAGCAAGCAACGAACTCAGGATCATCGGATCGGTAGCAAGCTTTCCGCGTTTGACAGTCTCCGCGTGAAGTGTTGAGAAAGAGCAAAGCCGAGCCGAGCGGAGCGGAGCGGAGCATAGCATGGCAATAATCTGTGGACAGCGATATCACATCCAAGAAAGAGAAAAAGAAAAAAAAAAAAAAAAAAAAAAAAAAAAGAAAAAGGCTGCACAGCCCACAAGTCACTAAGCATACAGTGCAGAGTAGGGAAGCATCACCGAAGCAGCTGCATTCCAAAGTTGCACCTGCATCTCTCGCCGCTTTTCTCAATCAACACTGTACGCGCCCTGTCTCTCTTTCTGCCTCTTGCATCTGTGGCTGCCAGAAGGAAATCCCAACATCGGCACGTGACTGATGGAGCCCAACGCGTTCGTGTGCGGCTGACCGGCTGGCTGTCCACTGAAATTCCAAAAAAGAAATGAAAAAGTAATATTATTATTCCTTTTGCTGGATGTCGTCGTAGTACTTAATTTTTTTTCGTAGTCAGGAGTACCCTCGTTAGTAGTCAGCCTGTATTGTTAGTAGTACTCGATGTTATGTCTTCGTAGTAGTCTAAGTAATGTTATCGTAATGCACGTGACTGATCGTAGCTGTGATCGTAGTGGTGATCGAAGTGACTCAGCCAAACTGCACAAAAGCCACTGACCACGCGTCTCCTTCTCCTGCTTCTCAACTACATCCACCTGCTCGTTACCGAGCTTCTCTCCTGTCAACCAACCACCACCACCGACAACAACAACAACAACAACAACAACAACGACATCATGCCTGCCACACCAAAGAAGCGAACGGTTGTTCCAGACTCGATGAGGGAGAAGATCATCGAATTTATCCTGGAGAAAGGCCTCACCAAGACAGAAGTTGCCGAACGATTCGACTACAGGCTCACCACTGTTGACAGCATCCTCCGCAAGTACGAGCAGACTGGCGAGTCAGCTGCTCAGAGGAAGAAGGGCGGGGCTTTTCGAGGAAGCAAGGTCAATCAGCATCATCTCGATCTTATCATGGGATTCGTCGCCAAGCATCCCTGCGCAACACTTCACGAGATCCGAGAGCATCTACAAGAACAGTCTGGTCTCGATTTATCGGTGAGTTCTGTGCGCCATCAGCTACGCGATCGCCTCCATCTTACTCTCAAGCGGGTCAACGTCGAGCACGATCGGCACAACAGCGATTCCACGAAAGCACAACGTCAAGTTTGGATCCAGCAACTCCGCGCGCAAGGCCAGCTGCTCGACCAAGCCATCTTCCTCGACGAAGCTGGCTTCCATCTACAACAAACTCGACATATTGGACGTGCTCAATCTGGAAATCGTGCAACTGTTCAGAACCGACCGTACAATCGAGGCCAAAATCTCTCTCTCTTGGTCGCCGTCGATAGGACTGGACTGCTAGCGAGCTTCGTAAAGCATGGTGCCTGGAACTCCCGAACGTTCCTCGACTTCCTCAACAACCAACTCCTCCCCCGCATCGAAGGACAGCACAGGACCATTGTGCTCGACAACGTCGGTTTTCATCATTCGCTCAACGTCACGAACACGCTTCAAGATGCTGGACACCGTCCGTTGTTCCTTCCGCCTTACACTCCTTGGTTCAACATTGCTGAGCGAGTGTTTGGCTACCTCAAGCCAATCGTCAACCGTCAAGAACTCTGCGAAGCAGATGGACTCAAGAACGTCATCAACAACCAGCTCAAGAACATCACATCCGACATGTGTATTGGCTGGATTCACGAATGCAACCGCTGGATCATGGTTGCCGAAGCAGGCAAGGATCTCGGCCCTGAACACGACGCCATCACTGCTCTTCGCAATCATGGCCTGGTTCCAAGTTCTCCTGTTGTTTTTGATCCTCTGCTTGTCGATGAGTAGGTCTCACACTTGTCTGTTCATGTAGCTAGTCTCGTCAATAACCAAGTTCTTTGCCATCAAGAATGAGTGCTACACCATCTCAAGACAGTGTGCGAGGATCAGTCATACACGCAGTACGATAACATCTTATAGGTTACTACGATAACATCACATTAAGTACTACGAACAATACAGCCTGACTACTAACAAGCGTACTCGTGACTACGAAAAAAAATTAAGTACTACGATGACATCCAGCAAAAGGAATATATATATATATATTTATGAAATTAACGCCAACGTGCGTTTCGAGGTGTGGCACAGAAAAAGTGTTGCTTAGCTGCACTGTCAAGTACAATACTTGTAAGTAGAGTACTGTAGCACTCGCTCGTGGCGTCACTTGTCACAGTTGGAAGTTGATCCTGCTGAGCCCAGTCCAGGAGTGTTGAGTAAAGTAACAGCAAGTGCTGCCTCCACTACCACCATACGCCGTCCTACACCTTTGTCTTCCATCACCTCTGTACCTTTCCTCTTCGACCCGATTCTTTCCAGACAGCAGCAACCACACCAACGCATCTATCAACCTAGTCGCAACCTACATCTAGCAACAGGCGCCAATATTGCAACTGCGCAACACCATACTTTGGGTGCAGTAGGCATCCCCCGCACTACCAATATGGACGCAGCAGCCCTAGCGACGCTGCTGTCCGAATCGACACAAAAGCTCGTTGGCTTGCATGCTCAAATTGGGCATCCTCCGGAAGCACTAAAAGGCGCACTCGACGCCCTTCATCAAGCCCTAAAAACCGCCGTCGATGATCAGATCACCAAGGTGCACAAAGAGGCCCAGGATCTGAGCGCAGAGTGTGCTCGTATCGAGGCCGACAATGCTCACATCAAAAGAGCGCTTGGCGAAAAGCCACACTCCTCCAACCCATCTCTACAGAACGCCATCGGCAAGCGCATGGTTTCGGCAGCCTCACCATCCACGTCAGCATCCGAGTCACCGTCGATCGAATCTCAGCCGCTCCTTCAGCGCCTTTCGCAGCTACAGATCGAACAGACCCGCTTGAAGGCTTCCTATACTGCCAAACAGGCCCAACTAGACCGACTTGAAGCCAAGCTTCAAACATACGTCCCGCTCCTTGGCAGCTTCGTCAAAGTGCCACAAGACAGCTCACATGAGTCAGACACCATCGATGCCAGTTCTGCCACCATCTTTCGCGATGTCTCGCAACCCAGGATCGCATCGTTCGAGGCAGAGATCATCCGTTGCTCCAAGGAGGTCAACGCTAGATCTGAAAAGCTCCAGACTAGCTTAATCGAGATCGTTCAGCTATGGTCCGAGCTCAACCTCGAACCAGCACAGCCAGCAGTAGCCACCGATGACCAAGTCTTTGAATCCGACCGCATTGGAGATCAAATCGACTGTGGTGGAGGCACCCAAAGTTTCGACCGCGCCATCCTTGCCCACCTCCAGCTCGAGCCCATCCATGATGACGCTACAGCCAAGTTTGTCGGAGAGTTTGTCAGCACAGAGCAAGCCGAGCGTCGCGATGTCGGCTCCTCCCATGCCAGTCAAGCCATCGACGAAATCCTTTCTGAAACGCCAACCAGGGCTTCGCTCGGCGGTCTCCCAGCCAGACATAGCGGCGATCTCGCCATGCAGCTTTCATCAGCAAGCAAAAACGCACCCATTCCTGCCTGCCCCTCGCACACACTCGAGCCATCGGAAGCCAACCTCGCAAAAGCAGCCAAAAAGCTGCAATGGCTTGAGGCCGAGAAGCAGCGTCGTGAGTTGCTCATCCAAGAATTGTACGACGAGCTGAGCGAGCTATGGGCCAAGTTCGACGTGCCAGAAGAGGAGATGGACGCTTTCGTCATGGACCACCGCGGCAGCACGATCGAGGTGATCGAGGCTTACCAGGCTGAGTTGGACAAGATGAAGCAACTCAAAGCGCAGCACATGTCGTTGTTCATCACCAAAACAAGGGAGCGTATCGCCACGCTTTGGGATGCCATGTTTCTCACGCAAGAAGAGCGCGAGGCTTGCTTTCCTCCCTACTTCATCGATGTCTCGGCCCATGCCGATCTCAACCTTGACGAACCGTTGCCCACCGATGAGATCTTGGCGTCTCACGAGCAGATGATCGACCACCTTACCGAGCAGGTGCGCGTCAAGGCTCCTGTTCTCAAGGTCATCGGCAGGTACAAGGAGCTCCTCGAAGAGGCCAGGCAGCTCGACGAGTCGGCTTCCGATGGATCGCGTCTGCTGCGCCCGAACCGTGGCGATCCCGGTCGTCTGCTGCGAGAAGAAAAGATGCGAAAGCGAGTCAAGATCCAGAAGCCTAAAATCGAAGCAGAACTGCTCAAAGTCATCCCAGCGTGGGAAGAGGAACATGGAGAGCCGTTCACGATCAACGGTGTTCGATACCTCGACGAGCTTTTGGAGCAGGTGGAAGGAGCCAAGGAGAACGCCAACCGTAAGAGGACGCGGACAGCATCAGGTGCCCAGCCGCCCGCACCGCCTGTAAGTGCGCCTGCTAGTGTGCGGCGTGGCCCGCTGGTTCCATCTGTCACCTCGAATCGAGGAGTGGCAGCTACGCCGATGCGATCGATGACACCACATCAAAGCACCATAAAGAAGCCACGCATCGCAGCAGCACCCGCGACAGTTGCCGCCCATTCAGCAAGGACGCCATCTGTCAGGCAACCAGCGATGCCATCTACCGTGTCTCGCATGACTTCGGCTCGTGTTCCGGCCTCGGCGGCACCGAAAGCAGCGTGCGGCTCTGCGAGCGTGTCCCGACCAGCCTCTTCGATGGGAGGGAGCTACAGGGCAGCAAGTAGCGCCTCGTACGCTGCTGGTCCCAGCAGTCCTTCACGCATTCCCGGCCCAGGTTCTCAGCTAGCGTCAAAACCGTTCGGCGTTCCCGTCTCTTCCATGTCGAGCTACGGCGCGCGCAGTGTGACCACCGCATCGGTCGGTCTTGGAGCACGCACAGTCAAGGCACAACGTGAGAGTTTCCGACCACGCCCGTCGCTAGTCGCCAAGGTGGCACGCAGTACGACAGTTGTCGGCGGAACAGCATCCGCCCACACTGGGACCGCAGCCATTTCTCCCGGTCGAGCAAGCAAGTGGGGCGAAATGGGCCCACCTCGTTGGCCTGGTGCTACTGCCCCACCTCCCACACACTCGCAGCGCGACGTCTCGTGCATATCCACTAGCTCCATCCATACCGACATCACTACGGTGATCCACCCACAAGGTGGGCCAATGGCGAGGGCACCCGAACCAGCCAAGCGGGCGCGCCGTGCGCCGTCCATGTCGCTCGAAGCGTGCCTTGCGAATCTAGCAGCAACATCATCGCAGGGCAAGACTCGGCTGGGAGATGCCGCAAGAGAGCTGGGCATTTCGTCGATCAGAAGTGTTTCATCGTCGGACGACATTGTCAATGCGACCGACGACTTGGTTGCAACTGACAGTGCTGCCAGGGTGAGGGGCTGGAAGGATGGCTTGAGGATCGCTGGAGCGGCGTTGGACGAGGAAGAACCGCCAGTGACGCTGCCAAGGTCCGGAAGCAGCAATTGGGAGCTGGTAGGTGAGGCCGAAGATCACGCTTACCAGCATGCCGTTGCTGCATAAATCATTCGACAAAGTTGGAACCCTGCGTTCGGCCCATATACCCAGCCTGGCTTCGAGGAGCTCGAAGATCTTTGCCGTACTCTCATTTGCTGTATACTATGATGGATCACTTTGTTTCCATGGAAAAGCTGGGCTCGATCATGTCTTAGCAGCGCTTTGTGTCAAGGAGAGATAGGCTTGGGTCATGGCACTTGTGCTGCGGCTAAAGCCGAAAGGTCGACCGTGCGCAAACCCGAAATCCGAACCATGAAAGATGCACGCGCCGCCTCTGTTTGCGGAGTAGCCCAAGCCGATTTCTGTACCTCTCTAACTCCCCTCCATCTCTCGTCCTTCTCACCATTCCAGACACCACCGCCATCGCATCCACCATCACCGCCATACTTGCTGTTCAGGCTGAGCATACATCATGAAACGAGCATATCGCCTCCGGGCGTCTGCGTCTGGCTCGTCGACGCAAATCGGAGTGCGTGGCTATGCAACCTCATCATCCGCCACCTCTATCCCGCATTCTCGCTTCAACTCCCCATCCAACGCCTCTCATAACGCCTCTCATAAGGGCAAAGAACGCCTCTTCCCGCCTACGATCGAATCCAATGCGCGTCGCGAGATGAAGCTGCCTGTACACCCACCGCCCGGGCTCCGACTGATCTCTTCCACCCCCGGTGTCGGTGCCGGACCGGCTCGGCTGGGCATGGATTCCGAGGCCGACCTCGGCAGACACTTCTATCTGAACAAGGTATTGGAGCAGTGGGCAGCCAAACCAGCAAGTCGCATGACGCTGCGCCAACTCATCTTCTTTGGACGCACTCTAGGTCGCGACAGGGAAAAGATCCTCAAGTCGGCCAACTACGTACGCCAAGAGCTGCCCGTCCGAATCGCACACAGAATTCGAGACCTCCAAGCTCTGCCTTTCGTGGTCATGACCAACCAGCATCTGGAAGACGTATATCAAAAGTACTGGAATGCGTTCGAGACGTTCCGGAGGTATCCGCACATCAAGAGTATCGACGACAACGAGAAGTGGTGCAATCTACTGCGCAAATTGTTGGACGACCATCTGACGATCATCCCAAGTCTTACGATTGGCATTGTGGAAAGCTCACATCATCTGCAACCGCAGCAGCTGGACAAGTTCATGGAAAGGATGTTGAGGTCGCGCATCTCGCGGAGGGTGCTGGCAGAGCAACACATCGCGCTGTCGGAAGCGCTCGACGATCCATTCCACTTTTTCAACGAGCCGGTGCGGAGGCCCGAGGAGGGCGAAGAGGGTGACTACGGCGAAGATGACGTGGGAGACCATGTCGGCATCATTTACACGAGGCTCAGCGTGGCAAGTGTGGTCAACAAGGGGATCAAGCTGCTGACGCAGATGTTTGCGACGGTGCAAGGCGTGACGCAGGACCGCATTCCCAGGGTGGAGGTGGATGGCGATCTGAAGGCCAAGTTTGCGTACATTCCGGAGCATTTGGAGTACATCGTGTTCGAGTTGCTGAAGAATGCGATCCGGGCGACGATCAGGAAGCATGCTGGCGAGGAGGATCCGGGTGTGGTTCGCGTGACGATCGTGGAGGGGCCGCCGGAGGAAGATCTGATCATCCGCATCTCGGATTGTGGAGGTGGGTTGCCGGACTTGATCAACCAGCTCTCGTCGCCAACGCTGGCGAATGTGCATAAGCTGTTGCCCTCGCCCGCGCCGAGCTTTGCAAGCACGCAGTCGATCAGTGAAGGCGATGCAGCAGCGACGAGCGAGCAACAGTATCCGATCCCGTTCCCTGAGACGGGGCATATTGGAGGTCATCCGCCGAGGGGATCTCGCGGGAGGGTGGTAGATGACCCAGTGATGCCTGCAGCGTTGGTCGATGACGGTAGGCCTGGGTCGAGCCGGGCGGATGCAGCTTCGTTCTATGCGGAGCCGTGGGCGGAGGCGTCGTTGCCGTCGAGTCGAATGTGGGCTGCGCGGGGTGGAGTGGGTTCTGCAGGAGGAGTTGGAGGCACTGTCGCTCTGAACGAATTTGGGACGGTTGGGACGAGTACAAGAACCAATGCTGCCGAAGGCGGTTATTCCGACCCGTTGATCGATGCTCTGTGTTCGTTCAGCAATGTTAGGAAGCGGTTGGAGATCGAGGAGGCGGCCGCACGTAGTCAGGGCGAAAGCGGGTCGGAGACCGATGGAGCGTTCTACGGTCTACCTGGATCGCTCGGTGGGTCCGAAGCGCATTTGAATTCGGCCGGCTTGGGAACCAGAGACCGGTTCGATGCGCTGAAAACGATCGGCAAGTTCAAAGGCACCGTCAAGGAACAAGTACCGTCCAAGAAGTTGCTCCCAGCATCACCCATCCAGCCAATGGAGGGGACAGGTCCCGCGGCACTCCACACCGTCCAGGTCGAAACCGGCCTCGGTCTGCCCATGGCCAAGGTCTACTGCGATTTCTTCGGTGGCAGTCTCAGTTTTAGGAGCCTCGACGGTCATTCGACCGACATCTACGTTCGCTTGCCCAAGTTAGGCACCAATAAGGAGACGATAGAGGAGATCGTCCTGTAACATGCAATGGCCAAGAAATACATTTGTGTTGTTTTGGGCTGGCGGGGGGGAAAGAGTGGGATTTGCTTAGGATGATCGTCTTAGCGTGGAGAAAGTCATGCCGATTGCGATTCGAGCCGACGTTGATGGAGGCGGTCGAGTTTATCGATAACGTCCTTGCGTTCTCTCACGAGATGGAAGAGGGTGAGTTCCAACTGTCTCTTGCGATCGAGATTTGCGTTGAGTAGAGCTTTTTTGATCTTGGCATCTGCATCGGGCCCAGGAGGCGGAGGAGGCGGAGGATGGTTATGCAGTTCCGATGAAGGTGTTGCCGGTGTAGGGGGAAGAAGGGGGGCGTTGGAATCGATGTGTTTTTCGTCCTTGAGGTCGTGCAGACGCATGCCGAGGTAATAGCTGGCGGGTACGATGACGAGCGCTGAGAACGCAGCGATCCAGTTGCGCTTCGGCACGCGAGAAGATCGAGGGTTGCCCGACGAGGAAGGGTTGAGACGTGGAATAGAGGTGTGGAAGCTGCGCTGGAGTGGGGTAGGGGCGGGTTTGGAGAGGTGGGTGAAGCGGTTGAGCAAGGTTGGTGTAGAGGGGATGGAAGAGAACCGTTTGCGAAGCTGTTGTGCCGCAGCTAGGGTCGGGAGATTGGGGAGGCGCGAATCCAGGAACTCGGCGAGAGAGGCTGATACGGCCTCCTTCTTCGCATCCGATCGGCTCTTGGGAGCGACCTCGTCGATGTCGTACGGTGCGGTTGCCTCGCTTTGTGCCAAATTCGATGCTGACGATCCGCCCATGTGTGTGGTAATCGAGCGACTACGTTGCTGAGGCTGGAGGCCGGCTTCACGAACACCGTATTCGAGACCCCTGATCATGACGTTCCATCCATCGCGCAAATTGCTCGAAAGCCATACGAGTGGTCTGCTCGTCAGCAGTGATGTGATGATAGATGCGAATCGGGGCGGTAATGGTCGCACGATGGAGGCGATGAGGAAGGCGCCCAGGGTTGGCTCCGCCGGTGAAGCTGCGGGGACACGATCGCCAGTATATGCGAATTGAGCAGCGTCAGGGTCAGCAACACGCTGGACAATAGCCTCGGTATTCGTAACTGGTGCCGAAGCGATCTTCTGCCAGTCTACGAAGGCTGTCGGAGCTGCGCGACGGAAGGAAAACAAGCCAGGTTGACCGGGTCGGACGCCTCGAGAGAGGAGGAACGAGGTGACGCGGCTTTCCAGTTTGCGCATCATTGCGTTGAGGCGCCCCTCGTATGTCCAGATGCCTGTCGTGAGGACCGAGATGCATTGTGGTGGTGGTGAAGTCGCTGTGGCCAGGGTCGAAGCTTCGGTGTCGAGCCCAAGCTTGCTCCTCCTGCGGCTGAGCTCGTCGCTCATGCGGTGCGCTAGGACCATATCCGTCATGGTTCGATCGCCAAGAAGCAAGATGCTTCCATGACCGTCCTTGTCGGCTGGCATGTGGCTCTCGATGACCTTGCGCCTTTCTCGCAGATACTTTTTGGTTTGTCTGCTGGGGCCAGCTTCGATCGACCCGGTGCCAGGTGGCATGTGCGATGCCTGCGCTATTGTTGTTTCGCGATCATGCGACAGGGCCACAAAGTATTCGAGCGCCTCGGCTGCACATGCGCGGGCAGGCTTTTTCTGCTTGTGGCACAACACTGGAACGTTGAGAGCGCGGCTGAGTGATTCGGCACCAAGGCCAGAGGGATCGTCGGAAGAGCCACTTGAGTTGCTGACGATGAGAATGTTTTCCCGGCCAAACACCTCTTGACAGCGTTTCCAAGCGTGAGAAATCGCTGGCTCCAGATCATCCGAGTGTGGGGCGGTGAGACAGTTGTCCTTGTCGAAAACGAGAAAACGAACCCCATTGGCATGGAGTGCTTCCCAATCAAGGTGCCTGATGTCGGGGACCTGGACGTGCGGGACCACCAAGGATGGGCGGAACATCACTGCCAGAATGGCAATGACACCTGCGAGGTTTCCCATAGTAGCTAGTGGGTGCAAACGCTCCAAGCTTTGACGATGAACGAAGAGTCGAGGGGGACAGGTGGATAGGATTGATGGAAGTGGACAGTTTGGATGCGAATTGCTTCACAGCTGAGCGGTTATTCGGAAGTCGGCTTCTTTTTTCCAACCATTTTTAAACGCTGCTTTTTTGGTGGAGTTTTTTTGAATTTGTTTTTCTTCCTCCAAAGATCCTTCCACCTGCAGACTGAAACTACTGAACCAGATCTTTCTCACCATTTGCTTCTTTACCGACATCAGCATCGAACTTTGGATCTCACTCACAGCAACACCTACAACACACAGTGGTCGCAACCATGTCCGCGGATGCTGTCACAAGTCAAGCTGGGCCGTCGATCCAGGCATCGAAGGACAAAAAATCAAAACGCCCGAGGAAGCGGATCAGGAACAAGAAGCGAACTGTCGAAGTCGAAGATAGCAGCAGCAGCAGCAGCAGCAGCAGCAGCGATGACAGCGACGTTGAAGAGCCAGCACCCAAACCCGCAGCAGCTGAAAGCCCTTCAAAGGAGGTAAAGAAAGCGAAAAACTCTACTCCAGCACCAGGCACCGATTCGGACGACAACGACGACGACGCAGGTGGGGATGCGGACGGAAAGCGGAAGAGAAAGCGTAAACGTAACAAGAAGAAGACGACCGAGGATATTTCTGCATCCGCTGCTCCAACAGCTAGCACGTCGGCCAGCACTGCGGCCTCATCACCGGTCAAGCCCCTAAAACTCTCATCCGAGGAGGTCGGCCCAGATCCCAACACGGATCTGCGTCTTAGCGACCAGGCTAAGCAGGCGATCCAGTATGCTCAGGTCTATGTCAAGGACAAATCCCAATGGAAGTTCAACAAGGCCAAGCAAAATTGGCTGCTGCGCAATGCACTCTCAGTGCCGCCGTCCGACTACGATCCGACCCTTGCTCGGAAGAAGTCCGACAAGCCAGCTGAGGGCACATCCGAAAACGACGGCGATGACGATGGTGATGAAGAAGGCGAGAACTTCGTTCCCCAAGACTTTGTCCCCGTCGTCACCGCTTATCTCACAAGTGTCATGGGTGGTGCCCGTCAACGTTTGATCGAGTCGCTCAAGGAAGCAATCAGCGCGCCTGCGATTGTGATTGCCCCCTCGCAACCAGAAGTCGCCGACGACGCCACAATCGGTGCAGACACAAACGAATCAAAAGACGCAACCACAGAAAAAGCAGCTACTAAGTCGGTCTCGTTTGGCAATCTCGCGCTCGAGACCGAGAAGAAGAAGGAGGCGGCTGAGGCGGCTGGTCTACCAGCAAGCACTGATCCTCATGCTGTTGAGCTACGTCGCACACGAGCAACCCTCATGCTTCAGCACATGGGTGAAAACTTGTAAAGATCGAGAGGAGAATGGATTACTTTGCAACATATAACGTACAGGTTGTGTTACGGGTGTACGAACAACTTGCAAGCAACTGCAGCTCAGAGAGACTCTCCCGTTAGCCTAGGGAGGCCGGGAATGACTTTTCCCATCGAGTTGAGATGCCGACACACATCTGGCATGTCGCCCGTGATGATCGGATCATTGGCGCAGGATCTAATTCGTTGGACAAAGATAGGAGCACATGTCAGACTACATTGCTATTGGGGCAATCATATCACTGCGAGACTTACCCATGGTAGGTGGTTCCTACCGTCGCATTGTTGTAGTGAAAGCCGGAATCGACGGTGAGACAGCAGTCGGTCCAACCCATATCCGTGCCTCTCGGGCAGTCCTGTACAAGCTTGAATTCACGATGTCCTTCGTACTCCATACTGCAAGGGTTAGCCGCTCCGCAGACTTGCATCACGGTTACGCTGGCGAGTAAGAGGAAAGCGAAGAAAGCGATTTGCATTTTGCGGGTGATCCGAGACAGATGTGTGAAGACGTAGAGAGGGGGATGCGAAGGTGATTTCAACGAGTCGCGAGATCTTCCCCACCGTCAAACTCGGTCGGCTTATAACCAAATGCCATACAACTTGTAGCTTTGCCTGGTGCCCGGCACTTGAAACTACCGCTGGCTTTCTTGATGATTCGCAAAGTAAACAGGCGCGAGACAAGGCAAAGGTGGGAAAATGATGCGTGAGGTTGACAGAGTGGGGTAGTACAGTAAGGGTGAGTTTCGTTGTGAGCGATGCTCGCTCATTGCAGTGTCACTTAACGAAGCGATGCAAAGTGACATTATGAAGTGGGGCTTCGACAATGCGAAAACGAAAGATGCCCGGTGTATCGAATCACCCACCATCCACTGTACAAGACTAATATTACCGAGTTCGGTGGCGCAGTGAATCCTGTGCTTTTCCGCTATCACCATTTGTAGTCTGGAATGCCAAGAGCTCATGCGGGTGTTGGGGACAAAAAAAACAGATTGCGATTCCCGCTCAGTCAATTGTCTTTGCCGCAAGCGGATGAAGCCCGTGCCGCAGATTTGACTCAGCCCTCGCAATGAAGCGTGCGACTGCGTTTTGGACACGAGATTGCTTGACTGGAGACTATTAAGGTCGAGCCGTATGTACAGGTATCAGCTTCGAGCAACGAACCCACCCCGTTTCAACTCGATGAACTTTAGCCACGTCGATCAAGGTGCCAACAATGGACAGCCTCGCGCCTCCAGGATCTGGACCGGTCCCACCGGGCACAACCGCCCCGATGCTGAAGGCACAGATCCAGCTCTTCAAACAAGACATTGCTGAGCTGATTGCGAACACCGAAAATGCCGCTGACCGCATCGCTAGCGTGTTGAAACGCAATCGTTCGAAGCCCGAGATCTGCCTGCACGATTCGAATGACATTCGTTCTCAGAGATCTGACCTCAGTGCGACGGTGCAAGATCCCCCGCTCGCCACATATGGGTTCCAGAGGACTACAGGCAGGTGCTCAGCGTCTCCCATGAATGTTATTGCACAGAGCAAGAGTGAGTCTGCCACGTCCTACGCGCACTCAGGATGTTCACGCTCGTTCGAGAGATTGAACGCATCACCGCCGCTTTCCCCTAGGTGCAGGACGATTGTCGAGTCGCCCCCTCTATGAGCAGCTCCGAACTTTCCTTACCATTACTGCGCGGTTCAAGGATGAGACTGTCCGTGCCGAGCAGTGCGATGTCGTGGAGGTGAGTCCTCGTCCTCGTCCTCGCAGAGCTCTACAAATACGCGTCGAATGCTAACATCATCACTGTTGCGCTTGACAGAAGCGGATCAGCCTCCTCTTGAATCAGATCCGTCCCACAACGTCCTTCGTCGCTGCATACATGATTGCAAACCAGATCGTGGCATATCTGCACTTTCTCAATGTCGGTGAGTCGCCATGTTTACGAACCCCATCATACACCGCGGACGATCCATGCTGACGCCTCGTCGCTCCCCATGCATGCTCTTTACGCGCAGAACGAGTGAGAAACCATGTGCACGAACACATGCGCAACATCCCAGCATCTTGCATTGCGTGGTGGGAGGGTCCCAACCTTCTTGTCGAGAGTGCCCTAGCAGATTGCAGCCTTCGACCAGAGGTATGTACGAGACGCTCTGCACACAAGTACATCTACATGCGCCAAGTAAAAGCTCATCGCACGTTCAGGTCGTTTGCAGAATAACGACAACGACCCTGTCTACAACGGTATCGTGACATTGGTCTTCGCCCACTTCGGTATTCTTAACCTCGATGCGAACGGCGCGGCTACGAAGCAGAGTCGCCACAAAGCTTCCGGCCGCAACGAATTGGCCCAGCTGCTGAAGCACTTCGGTCTGGGCCGACACAAACCCACCCAACCCATACAGACCGAAATGCCAACGCAATCCAGAGTCGCTCTGGACGTTGACGTGCTCACCGCCGTCACAGAGCTGTGCATCCAGGGCCGACTTTGCGGCACAATCCTATCCGACATCATTGCGCTGTTCACTCTGGGCGACGTCGACAACCATTTCGCTGAGGTGCCGAACGACACCGAGCTGCTGCGATCGTTCCTTGAGGAAGCGCTCCGACCACGCTGTACTGAGCTGCGGTCAAAGCTGGGTGGGACGAATCCATTGGACCATGTCAAATGTGTGCTCGAATGGACGCAACAGCTCAGGGACGCGAACTCGGATCACTTTTCCGCTGAAGCTTTCGATGAAACCGAATGGATTGCACTGGAACGAGCCCCGAGCGTCACATTCCCTCGGTGGTCGCAGCGGCTGGATCTGCAGCACCATGAGAGTGGAGGAAGTGCTCAAAGGCCAGCCAATATGCTGGACATACTCAACAGTGAGCCAAAACAGCTGAGCTACGACGAGTGAGAAGAGGCGGTTCGCATTGCGAAAGGGGTAGCAAATACAACCAAAGCTTTGCTTTACTTCTGCTCGCTCAACACTTTCCTGACTATCCTCTCGACCATGCCTTCCAACGCTTGCGACGAAGCCGGGCCAGTGGCACTTCCGACGGCAGCTCGACCGGCATCAACGCTGTTAGCCGCCTCGACATGCTCCTCGGCATCCCTCTCCAACGAACCCAAGACAGCACGGTGCACATACTTGCCCACCATGTCGAGCTCCACGTTGACCGTATCGCCCGGTTTCTTCTTGCTGAGTCCGATCACTTCCTGAGTATGCGCGATGAGCATGACGTTGAATTCGACGATTTCTTTCTTTGGTGTTTGCGAGTCCTCTCGAATGTCGCCGGCTGTTGAGTTGGAAGGAAGCAAGCCGCCGGTTGGTGGTGAGACTTCGATGACTGTCAGAGAGGCGCCATCGAGAGTGACGTAACCTTTGGGAATGATGTAGGGCGAGAGTGAGGATGGCAAAGGCAAAGATTCGGGCTTGTGTTGCAGACGAAGGGTGATGGTGAGAGCGTTGCCGTTGGGCACGACCGAGCGGATGAGAGCAGTGCTGTCGACGTGGCCCTGGACAAAGTGGCCGCCGAATCGAGTGTGTGCGTCCATGGCACGCTCACAGTTGACACCATGGCCGACCTTGAGCTCGCCGAGGTTGGTCTTCTTGAGCGTTTC
Source organism: Anthracocystis setariae (assembly GCA_928724745.1). NCBI lineage: Eukaryota > Fungi > Basidiomycota > Ustilaginomycetes > Ustilaginales > Ustilaginaceae > Anthracocystis > Anthracocystis setariae. Next base: position 733,700 of record CAKMXJ010000002.1, on the reverse strand, counting down.
TGGTGCGACGCCGATCTTGAAGTATCCGCCATGATTAGACTCGTTGGCATCGAACTCAGTGACGGTGAGGCAAGTGCCGTTGACGGCTATGCTATCTCCAATGTGGCAATCCTTGAGAATGGCGGCACATTTGCCGATGGTCATGGAATGGCCTCCACCGCCCGACTTGGTTGCATCTTGAGGCTGGATGTCGATGATGGGAGCCAGAAGCTCAACTGAGGTGAGGCAAGCGTACCGGACGGAGCAGGCGAGTGGTCAGTCCTATTCGAGGTTTCTGCTGTGCTTTGCGATGAGACTCTTGCCGCACTTACCAATACCAGTAAACATGTTGTATCGATCGCTCTTTCGCCAGATGACGATGGTGGTGGTGTGGTGGGTGGGAATGTGAACATGCAAGGTTCTGCTTTGATGTCTCGAGAGAACAACAGTACCGCGGCCTCGTACCGGAAGATTGTCTAAGCTGAGTCTGTCAAATTCCGATTTGCAACTCACGGCTCGGAAGCCACGGATGGTAGCCGTTTGGCAGGAAGCAAGTATTAATCTCCACATATGTTCTCGATGGTCCAGTTGTCTCTTTCGTGCGATAAGAAGAAGTGTGGCCACAGCTGGCTTGTGCATTTTGAATTTACATGCACAAGCACACCATGCAGCTCGCAAAGCACACTCAACAGCAGTGACTCGAAGCCATCCCTTTCAACATTGTAGACTGTTGCCTTCTTCATATTTACCATCTCACCTTACTATCATCACCACACTCAGTTCATCATGTCGGCCACTCAGGGAATCAATGTAGCTATCATTGGCGTGGGTCTTGTCGGATCGTCGGTCATCCAGCAGCTCACCACTGTCGCTGGTCTCTCGTCCAAGCTGCACATTGTTGCGCTTCAGAACAGCAAGAAGACGCTGCTGAGCACTCCCACCTCGCCGCTCTCGCTCGCTGGCTCTGCCGACTGGAAGACGCTCCTCGCCAACAGTTCTACCTCTGCTCTTGCTCTTCCCGACCTTGTGACCGAGCTGCAGAAGATCACTCGCGACTCAGGCCGTCACACTGCCGTTGTCGACAACACGTCGGACGAGAAGGTGGCCGCTTTCTACCCACACTTCCTCGCAGCCGGTCTCTCCATCGTCACCCCTAACAAAAAAGCCTTCTCCGGCCCCATCGAGCTGTACAACGATATCCTCAAGTACAAGTCGAACGACGTTGCGGGATCTAAAGGCCCCCTCGTCTACCAGGAGTCCACCGTCGGTGCGGGTCTACCCGTCATCTCGTCGCTCAACGACCTTGTCAACACCGGCGATGAGATCACCAAGATCGAAGGCGTGTTCTCGGGAACGCTCTCGTACATTTTCAACGAGTTCTCCACCCCCAAAGGCGGCGATAAAAAGTTCTCAGACATTGTCAAGTTCGCAAAGGAGAACGGATACACTGAGCCCCACCCTAACGACGACCTTTCCGGCTCGGACGTCGCTCGGAAGCTAGCCATTCTATCGCGTCTCGTTCCTGAACTCAAAGATGCGCTTCCTCAAGGCTATCTCTCCGTCCCGACGCATTCGCTCACTCCTGCACCGCTTGCCGACGTGGCTTCCGGCGAAGAATACGTCCAGCGTCTGCCCGAATTCGACGCCGACTACGATAAGCTCAACAGCGAGGCGTTCGAGAATGGTTCGGTGCTCAGATATGTGGGTGTGATCGATGTCAAGAAGCGCGAGATCAAGGCTAGTCTGGAGACGTATCCGGCAACGCATCCGTTCGCTAGCTCGCTTTCGGGATCGGACAATATCATCGCATTCCACACAAGCAGGTATTCCGCTAGACCTCTGTTGGTGCAGGGAAGCGGCGCAGGTGCTGACGTCACCGCGATGGGCGTCGTTGCCGATCTCATCAAGATCGCTGAGCGACGAGCTTAGCTCGACTCCCTCCTTCGAAGCGGTTGGGTAAAAGGCACATGGTGTAATGATAGTAGTGTTTGATGTGAAGAGGTTGAGTGGATTGCATGTGTGTGTGTGATTGGGGATTTTTAGTCGAACACGACTTTCTTCCCTTGAGGTTTGACCTGGGCCATAAGTTCCTTCTGTTTCTGCTTGGCGATCCAGGATGGGTGCATCTCGTGCGACTTGATCGCTGCACTCTGTGGCGCAGGTGGAGCTTGTACTGGTTGAACGCGGGGTACGAATGGACGTTTGGGTTGTTTCGGCAGCGGCGCGACCTTACCTCCCCACCCTCCGTCCGTCTTGGTAGGTGCTTGAAACGCTGGTGGTCTTTGCCTGCCTCCTTGCGCCACCGCTGACGTTGTTGCGAGCAGTTTGGCGGCTCGTTCGACCTTGCGCTTTTCGCGCATCTTGATGTGGTTGGCGTTGTTGCCGTATTTCTTTTCGTAGAGAGCTTTGCGTGCGCGTTGGCCCATACGGTTCTTGCGGTCTTTCTTGCTGGTGCCCGATTTGAGTTCCGAGAGGTCGCGGTCGGCAAGGTCGGCTTCAGCGTCAGACCATTCGTCGTCGCTGCGGCCAGGGATGAAGCCGGTCGAGAGAGAGGGTAGGAAGGTCGAGGAGGAGGAGGAGGGTTTCGTGCGTTTCTTCGAGGTCGGTTCGGTGGTGCGTTTGCGTTTGGTGGAGGGAGCGTCCGAGGAGGAGGAGGAGTCGGTGTTGGAATCAGAGTCGCTATCATCATCGTCGTCCTCGTCGTTGCTTTCAGATTCCTCGCTGTCGGTGTGTGGTCTGGATCGTTTCGTGTTCGATCTTGACGGCAGATCGTCTTCATCGTCTGAGCAAGATTCCACCGCAGAGTCGGACCCAATCATGTCATCCCACTGAGACAGATCACCAAGGGCCGCGAGCTTTTCCCTTCCCATGCGCTCCAGTTCCTCCTGATTGACGTCCTCTTCTTGATCCTCATCGTCGTCGACCAGCGGCAATCTTGAAACCTCTTCTTCATCCGAATCCTCCTCGTCTTCTGACCCTGACCATTCCCGTTCCCGTTCCTCCTCATCGTCTTCCTCCAGCTTTGCTTTACCCTTACCCTTCACATCCACCTCTACCCCTTTTTCATTCTTCCTAACGGATTCGATACCAACTAGCCTCTTCAGCTCGTCGACAAACCTGCCAACTTCATCCGCCAGCACCTTACTGCTGGTGATCTTGGCCTTGGCCCTTTCCAACGCCTTATCCCCATCCGTCACCACCGGATCACTCAACACTTGCTCTCCCAAGAGCTCTTCCTCCTTGACAAAATCCAAGTAGACATACGCTCCATCCTCTTCTACCGCGGCTTCGGCTTGTTTGGGCAGGAGCTTGGCTTTGACCATCTTGGTTACGAGCGCGCGACCGGCGACGAGGTTCATGTCGATCGATTTGAGCGCTGCAAGTTCGGCCTCGGCGAGCTTGGCCTGGTCGGCGAGGGAGGCTTTCTTGTGCAGACCTTTGAGCTTCTTGACGAGTTTTTGAAGTTCGAACGTTTTCGTCTTCTTGGCGGTGGCACGGAGCGTTTTGGCGACGTGGTGTAGTTTGGTGCGTGCTTTGGCGAGGTCGATGTTTGGACGCGAGTCGGGGTCGGAGTGGGTCGAGCTAGATTCGGCTTCGCTGTCCTCGTCTTGATCACCGTCATCTTCTTCAGAGGAGGTCGAGCGGGAGGATAGTTTGGATAGATGTTGTGCCTCAGAGTCGGAGTCCATCTCGTTGTCGGAGGAGTTGATTGCCGATCGGCTGGTTGAAGCGTTCGAGGAGGAAGAGGACGACGTCATTTCGGACGAGCTAGATGGGGAAGGTGAGGGTTCTCTTCTGCTTTTCTTGGCTTTGACGCCCATCTCTGTTATGAATGTGTGGATGAGGATCGATGGTGAGGAACGAGTGATATGGGACAGCAAGCAAGTTCAGGCGAGCCTTCTCGAAGGTGGAGAAAGAGTCGAGCCAAAAATTCCAGATTTTTCTTCGGGTTCCGGGAAAGTCAATTACTGTTCATGCCGCTTTAACAACAACACCTTTTCTCCGATGGACCATTTCGCGGCAATCTACTCGGCGTTCAAGCGACCCCACAACACTGTTTGACATCAGCTCCGTTATCTACTGTATGGTCAATGCATGGCGTCTTTCTTCCCCTCTTTCCCCGTTTCGACTTCCATTATTTCTGCGCATCAGTGCTGTTCGGATTCAATTTTATCAAGATGCTCGCCGCCTCGTTGGGTAGAGCTACGAGCCGACGCGCCGTAAGTTCTCTACGCACGTCGCTACCACTACCAGCAGCCACGCGCCGCTACACCGCAGGCAGCCTGAGGATCAATGCGGTTCGAATGATGAAGACTCTACACGAAACCTGCGACTGGGGTGCTGCTCACCGCTATGGTGATGGTCCCTTCGAAACCGGTATGGCTCGTCTGACGCTCGACGAAAACGATGCTCTCGCTCGACGTTGGCTTGCATCCGAGGCAGACAAGTTGGGATGCTCAGTGATGGTGGATGAGATGGGCAACATGTTTTTGATCCGGCCTGGAAAGAAAGCAGGACCACCCACGGCGATGGGGAGTCACTTGGACACCCAACCGACGGGTGGACGCTATGACGGTATTCTGGGCATCATGGCGGGTTTGGAAGCGCTAAGGACGATGAACGACGAGGGTGTTGAAACCGAGTACGCGACGGCGTTGGTGAACTGGACGAATGAGGAGGGAGCTAGGTTCCCCAAGAGTATCATTGGATCGGGGGTGTGGTGTGGCGATGTACCGCTGGAGAAGGCATGGAGTCTGCAAGATGTCAAGGATGCGAACTTGACGATGAAGTCTGAGCTGGAAAAGATTGGGTTTCTGGGCACGGCCAGGTGCAGCCACGAGGCGACGCCGTTGGCAGCGCATTTCGAGCTGCATATCGAGCAAGGGCCGATCCTTGAAGCAACGGGAAAGAAGGTGGGCATTGTGCAAGGAGGTCAAGCGTACAAGTGGTTTGATATCAATGTGAAAGGTAGGGAGTGTCATACGGGGTCTACGCCGTTCGATACCAGATCGGATGCCATGTTGTGTGCATCGAGGATCATCGTCGAGAGCAATCGAATTGCTAAGCAGCACAAAGGCCTCGCCAGCACAGTAAGTCTCGCTTCCATCCTATCGTCTCGAGCTACTTCTACTGACGGCACATCGATGTTTCACACTTTGAATCACAGGGAATCCTCCGACTCTCGCCAGGAAGCGTCAACACTTGCCCCGGCCACGTGTTCTTCACGCTCGATGTGCGGCACCCATCTACCGAGGCTCTTGACGCTCTCTGTCAAGAGATCCACGCCGCTGCCTCCCGCATTGCGTCCAACGAGAGCGAGAAGGGATGCGAACTTGATTGGGTGGAGACCTTCCACAGTGCCGCCATCACTTTCCACCCCGACTGCATCGCAAGCGTCCGCAAAGCGGTCGAAGATAACTACGGTGCCGAGGCAGGTATCGAGATCTACAGCGGAGCGGGACACGACACTTGCTCGACAAGCAAGATCTGTCCGTCTTCAATGGTGTTCATCACCAGCAAGGACGGCATCTCGCATAATCCAAGGGAATATAGTTCGTCAGAGGATTGGTAAGTGGATTGTGGGACCCAAGAGAAATGTTGATAAGTGGCTGACAACAAGTCGATTCTCGTTTTTCCGGTGGGCAATCATTGGCGGGTTGGGCAGCGCAATTGGTGCGCAGGTGCTCATGGATGCCACACTTTTGTTCGATGCTCAGAGACAAAAGTAAGGTCAAGATCGTATCGAGCACTGGATCTTCGCTTTTGAGTTTGTCGATTCATCTTATGCGACCGTCCCAGGATGCTGTCAATTCATGAGGCTGCTCAGGAGAGGGAAAAAGGCGATCGTCGAACCATGGACTGTGTAAACAAATGAGCACTTTTGTGATGTGACCCGTCTTAGCAAGGAATGCTTTGGTTTAGCTGCTGTTACCTCACCTCGCCAACGCGGCTATCACGGTGACAGCCTTGCGTATGGTGGAGTTCATATATTGATGGCAAAAAAGGATAACGCGGCACAAAAATGCGTCCTTCCCCCGCAATCCTTCTCGAGCAAAAACAAGCGAATGGAACGGCTCATGCTGTTGGCTTGGGCGCTGCGGCTGGGTTAATTCAACGTTCGGGCCAACCAAGATCTGCAAAGTGCAACGCAAGGGTGCTGCACAGTGCATGGGATGCAGCATAACGAAATGTTATGCGTTGCAAGGGGTTCGACGTTGGACGACGACCCACTGTTGATAGGATGCGAGTGCGCACGACCGTTTGCGTTGGTGGGACCAACTTGCCGCGCACACATGAAAGAGGGTCGTTTGGTGTGGTGGACAGAAGATGCTTAGGGGTGATCAGTGCGTTTTAGACGAATTCCGGGTGCGCCAAACAGACCAAAGTGTTGATTGCGTGTTGGTTGCACTTGAGCTTCCAAGGTCGGAAACTCAAATTACAGTGGCCGCCGGGCGCATGTTGTTGGTGCCACGTCAACTTTCCCCGCACAAACGCACAAGTTGGGGTGTGCTTGCCGATATAGACAAGACCTTGCTTCTTCCACAAGTCTACCTACTTGATCCATTTCCAGTGGTCAAACGTAGAGATCCCATCATTGCTCCATCTATTCAAAAGGAAGATCCTCTACATCCCTAGCTATAGATACCGTGCTCCATTTCCATCACATCAGCCTGCTCCGTCTAGACCTTCAACATCGCTAAAGCCAACATGGGCGACGCCACTCCCTTCACCGAAACCGGCGTCCAGGCCAACGACTTTACCGAGTTCGACTATGTCGTCGTCGGCGGTGGTACTGCCGGTCTCACCGTCGCTGCTCGTCTCTCCGAAGACCCTTCTGTCACTGTCGGAGTCATTGAAGCTGGTCTTTGGCGCCCTCAAGACCCCAAGATCAACTACCCGGCCTTCATCGGTCAGTCGCTCATGAACTCAGACTACGATTGGTGTCTCGAGACCGAACCGCAGAAACACTCGAACAACCGCAAGTACATCTGGCCGCGTGGCAAAGTCCTCGGTGGTTCCAGTGCACTCAACTTCCTCGTCTGGCAACGAGGCTACAAGGGCGAGTACGACGATATCGGAAAGCTCGGCAACCAAGGCTGGTCGTGGGACGACTATGCTACGTTTTCGCGCAAGAGCGCCACTCTCGACAAACCATCCACCGAATTGCAGAAGGCCAATCTCGCTACATGTGACGAGGAGCTTCATGGCACGGATGGCCCGGTGCAGACGTCGTATAGCAAGTGGTACACCGAGGCACAGAAGCCTTGGTTCGACGCACTCAAGGCGCTTGGTTTGTCCAACGTCAACGATGGTCTCGGCGGTAAGAACAGCGGTTTCTGGGTCTCACCTGTCACTCTTGACACCAAGAACCATGTGCGTTCCTACTCTGCTAGCGCACACTACGCTCCCAACAAGGACCGCAACAATCTCAAAGTCATCACGGGTGCCCATGCCAGCAAAATCGTCTTCAACGAGAAAACGTCGGCCAACGGTGACCTCGTTGCCACCGGGGTTGAGTTCATCATCGAAGGCACCAAGCACACCGTCAAGGCTCGCAAGGAGGTGGTCGTCAGCGGAGGTACAGTCAACAGCCCTCATCTGCTTGAGCTTTCCGGAATCGGCAAAGCCGAGGTTCTCAAAGCTGCGGGCGTTGAGCAGCGTCTCGAGCTGGATGTGGGTGAAAACGTGCAAGACCACATGTACTGCACATCGTCGTTCAAGCTGAAACCGGGCTTCATCACGTGGGACAAGATGCGTCAGGACGATTTCGCCAAGGCGGCCATGGAGCAGTACCACGGTCAAGGCGAGGACCGAGGCATCATTGCTTCGGCGTTCTCTGGATTCGCGTACGTGCCTCTGTCGCAGTATCTGTCCAAGGAAGAGATTGCCAAGATTAAGGACGAGGTTGACAAGGCGGACTGGTCCAAGTATTCCAAGGGCGTGCAGGAGACGATCAAGATGCAGCTGGCCCGGTTGCAGGATGAGAACTGTCCTTTTGTCGAGTACATTTTTGCACCTGGGTTCTTTGCGACCGCGTCTCCTCCTGCTGATGGTCAGGAGTACTATTCGATCCTGTCGTGTCTGCAGCAGCCGTTCTCGCGTGGAAGCATCCACATCGCGTCGTCGGATCCTAAGCAGCCGCCCAAGATCGAGGCCAACTACTTTTCCGTCGATGCTGATCTTGAGATTCTTTCCAAGGCGGTCAAGTATTGCGAGACTATCACCACGACGTCGCCGCTAAAGGACATCACTGTGGCTAGGCAGGATCCGGACCCGTCCAAGTACAGCTCGGATAACGATTTTAGGGAGTTTACCAAGGATCAGAGTGTGACAGAGTACCATCCGATTGGCAGCTGCTCGATGATGCCGAGGGAGAAGGGAGGTGTGGTGGATGCCAGGCTCAAAGTGCATGGTACGAGCAATGTTAGGGTGGCCGATGCTTCCGTGATTCCAATCCACGTTAGTTCGCATATCGTGGCCACGGTTTATGCGGTGGGTGAAAAGGCGGCTCATATGATCAAGGAGGATGCCAACAAGGCCTAACTCAGGGTACAGTCCCTGGCTACTAGACGACAAACGCAATTCGATTTTGATACTTCATCCCAACTGCCGCTATGGATTGTCACAAACATCTTGCTTGATTCCTGTTTTGACGCGTCCAGGCTTGAGGGTCTGGGTGCGGAGGTGATGGAGGTAGCGTGAGTAGAGGTGCAAGTGCGACAAGGTTGAGCGCGGATACGATCTCGATGTCGGCATCGGTTTGTCTCTACGGTATAACTTAATTCGTCTTTAGTTATTTCCGTTGTGAGGCAAATGTCTGTCATATGCCATGTGCCATGTGATGGGACGGAGAGGTCGGTTATTTATGCTTGAAGGTCGTGTGTGTCCAACTCTCCTTTGTAAGCAGCCCTGCCACCTGCCTCAAATCCCATCGTTGATGAAAACACTCACCTCACTTCTGTTTTTCGATCTGATGGCATGTAGCCTACGGTCGGCCCTGGGTTCCAGGGAGGGTTCGTATGTCCTTGCACCGACTGTCGAACTGTAACCGCATCGATGATTGTGACCAACTTTACTGCCGTTTTCTCGCACATCGAGTACGTGCGTGGCAAGTCTAGCCTGAAGCAGTACGCCCAGGCCACGACGATCGCTACGGGCAATACGATGACCAACTCGTTCTGCTCGAATTGCGGCACGCTCATGTACCGCGTTTCGAGTGGGTCTCCGCATCTCGCATTCATGCGCGTTGGCACGATCGACGACTTTGCACTCCACGAGACCAGGTTGAAACCAGAAGTGGAGCTCTTTGCCAAGGACCGCGTCGGCTGGCTCGAGCCCATCGCCGGCTGTAAGCAGGCATAGAGTGCATCCATCCATCGTCTTTAGCAGTCATTGTATCAAGCCGAAAGGTTATAAACGTATTGGACAGGGAATGTGACGGCGATGATTTGGAATGTATTGCCGGCGGCAACGATCAACACTCTGACAGCATTTGTTGTCAATGATGAGCACATGCTTTTGCGATGCGAGATCGTTGGTTGAGTGCTGCCGTTCCGGGCAAGTATCGGCAAGCGGTGGAAATGATTGGAAACGACGTCAGATTTCGCCAATAATAATGTGAATCGACCAAACAAAAAAAGAAAACCAAATTTCGATTCACATTTATTACGGTCGAGTGGAGGTTGGAGGTTTGATTTCGGCAAAGGCGAATGAGCAGTGTCCTCTCAACCGATGATGAGGAAATTGGCAGCGTGGTGGTGGATGGGCCCGTGCAGGCGTTCGTTGGTTCTTCGATTGCAACTTCAAGTTGAGTCCGCTTGTTGCCGGAGAATATATAAGCAATCACTGCATGACCAAGCTCAAAGATGGTTACCGTTAGACATCAACCCGTTTCCACTCGATCACCTCGTAAGTTCCCTTCCACCGATCTTCCTTAGTTAAAGCAGAAAACATGCGACGTCGAGTTGTGTTGTCGCCTCTGTTCGCTGCCTCCCCGTCGTCTCAACGGCTGGCTCGGTCTGCGCCAACGTCAGCAAGTATGGAAGGAAGCACCATCACCTCGAACCCGTATAATGGACCAGTAGCGCTAAACAACTCGGTCTCTTCTTCATTCTCTCCGACATCGATCAATACCTTTGGGCAAAACGCGTCCTCTCGTACTGCTAGTCTAAATCCGCTCAGAACACTCGCAACAATGGCTCACAACACCAACCAGGCTTGCTGCTCCATCCCTCCCGTCCAGTCGGACTAGTAAGTATTCCTTCTGCTCCTAGCAACTGTGTAACCCTGACAGAAGTAGGTTTAACCATGCAACCTTGTTCTTCCCGTCTTCGAACAGCTCTCCCAAGGGTTCCATGGAGAAGATCGGCGGCCTCGATGCCTACACCATTGGCCCCAAGGACGCCAAGAAGGCCATCGTCGTAGTTTACGACATATTCGGTTATTGGCCCACCACCAAGCAGGGCTGCGATCTCCTCGCCGATGCCACCAAAGCCCGCATCGTCATGCCCGACTTCTTCCGCGGCAAGCCCTTCCCCCAAGAATACTACCCGCCCAACACCGACGAAAAGAAGAACGCCCTTCAATCGTTCTTCGGCGCCGCTGGTGACTTTTCCGCTCGCAAGCCCGACCTCGAAGCCGTCGCCGATGAACTCAAGAAGGACGGCGCCACCAAGCTCGGCCTGATGGGTTTCTGCTGGGGTGGAAAGCTTTCCGTGCAGAACGGTGGCGAGGGCACCAAGTTCGTCAGTGTCGCTCAGATTCACCCGGCCATGGTTAGCGCTGATGATGCAGCCAAATTGACCGTGCCTATTGCTAACTTCCCCAGTAAGGACGAGCCTAAGGAGGATGTGGAGAAGTTCGAGGCCGAGGTGCAGAAAAAGCCTTTCGCCAACGAGTGCGTCTACAAGCTCTACAACGAGAGCCACCACGGTTGGGCCGCTGCCAGGGCTGATCTTAAGGACGAGGGTAATGCAAAGTGCTTCCAGGATGTGTACCAGAGGTTGGCCGACTTCTTCAACAAGACCCTCGCTTAAACAAGGTGTCTATCGATCGAATAATGAAGTAACTGTTGTTACCAGGTGTAGTTCCGCCTCCTCTTCGCAAAGCACGTTAATCGAAAAGTGTCGCAGGACGCTCTGCCAATTGTGTGGCCAAAGCTCAATTTGGCTAGTTCGCGATAAGACCGCCTTGAGTCTGCCGTGAGTCGGTTGTTCATTTCTGGCTGTGGCCTTCTCATTCTTTTTCACCCAACCAAAACCACCCACCAAGCCAGCACGCAGTGCCTGTCCACCATGGTCTGAGATGAAACAGGGTTGTATCAATCAAGCGTTTCATCAGCCACAACCAGCAGATGAAGTTTGTACCAATGGCATCGGTAGTGACGCCTTCACCGTGGCATGGCAACCAGCTCCTGCCCTGCGCCCACCTGGTTGGCAGACGACGATGCGGTACGCTCCTGCTTCGTCCAGTGTTCCTCTCTTTCTCCAACGCACCTCATCATCTCCGTTCCGACGGCAGGTATCCTCGATTTGTTTCTACTAGTTCGAGTCGAAGCTCGGCTAACTTACGTGATTGCAAGTGACCATCTGACGAAGTATAGCTACGATGCCGTTGATGGATGCGGCCAGGCCTGGACGCAGGCAGATTCTTGCCGAGCAGCGAAAGAAGTACGGCGCCTACTATCCCGAGCGGCTAGAGGCTTTGTTGCCACAGAGGAGAAAGCAGCTCGATAAGCGGTGGAAGAAGGCCTATCGTCCTAAATCTGATCTCCCGAGCAAGGTGTTAAAGAAAAGAGACACGCCAGCGCCTAACGCCACCGCTTCGCTTCCCGCTGTCGACGTTTCTAATCTGACGGACCCAGCCACATCTGTCACAAGCCCTCCGCTGCCCTCTGACATTCCTTCCATCGATTACGGCAAGGTTCAGAACAACCACGACCCGGCTACCACTACTGACAATCCGAGCTGGCTTCCAGTGTTGACGTCTAACGACACCAATGTAGACATCTCGGACCAGTCCTCTGTTGGGTCGCAACCAGGCACTAACGTCATAGCCAGGCAGAACACGCGTCGAACCGTCGGCATCGTCGTCGGCGTAGTCTTTGTGGTCATCACTCTCGTAGCTCTAGGCTTCTTCTTCAGAAGATACCGCCAGAAGCTCTCCCCCTCATCGCAGAGAAAGAGGTCAGCGAACAAGCAGCATCGTCTGTCATCGTTCGACGGACTCAAGACGATTTCGCGCCATAATGAAAGTGCTACGCCTGACGACAAGGGGACCTCAAGCGAGATGCTTCTGGACCAAGCTCTCACCGATAAATCTGGGCCATTCGATCGGGCCATCTCGACTATGTTCTGTACCTCGTTCAACAATGTTGGCGAACGATCCACTGGCCAGCTGAAAACCACCAACACCTCTGGCCGATCGAATAAGACTTACTCGAAGCCACCTCTTCAACTGAAGCAATCGTTGGACTCGATCGCCGAGGTGCAAGAGCCCAAGTCTAGCTCGTCGTCGCAGTTTACTCGAGACGGTGTGACTGCGTTCAAGCAGCAGAGGCAGATGAATCTGCAACGGCCACGAACATCGCCTGGAAAGGTGGTTGGCGCTAGCCCACCAAGTGCATTTAAGCCGTTTGAAGAGATAAAAGGTCATCGTGTGTCGCTGGGTCGCCCTCAGAGTGCCAAGGGTAGTCCTGGCGAGATCGAAATGACGCGTCAAGGGAGTCAGCTGGTCATTCGACACAGGAGTAGTAGTGGTGGGTTGAGGAGGCCACTTTCGAGTGCGGGGAGCGGGTTGAGGAGTGCCTTGCGCAAGACGGGTCTAGGTGGTGCTGGCGTGGGGGATGACGGCGGACCGATTTGCATCGAAACCGACGGCATCGTCGAAAGGGATCCATCGTTGAACAGCAAGGTGTCGTCCTTCGGGGTCCAAGACTCACCTCTTGCTGCTGGAAGGGGAGGACAACTACGCAGCCACTTTAGTTGCAGCACGCTCAGCACGCAGGCGGCTCAGAGAGCGAGCTACGCAACCACAGTGTCGCCTTCAGGAAGCTTCACTTTCGAAATCAAGGATGCAGTGCGTACAAAGGCACCCGTCAAAGTCGTCTCGCCGGATACTAATGCCTCCGCCTCCAAGGTTCAAGGAAGGAACAGGGTCAAGGCGGTGGAAAACCATCTGGCCAATTCGAGCCAGGAAAGCTTTCTGAGGGATCTAGATTGGGATGTCAATGATTGCAACTTTGCCGAGGCCTGGCCACCCGCGCTGACCAAGTGATGGGCTTGCTGTCCAAGAGTGCATCTTTGACGAGCTGCTCGTCGTGTCTCGAGGCTGGACAAAGTGTCACCCCTTGTTCACTAAGTTGCAGCTCATCCTTGTCTGACGTAGAAAATGCCAAACTGTTGCCACTGTTCATCTTCGACTCGAGTCTCCACCACACGGCCGAAGCTCCACACTGCGTCGCCCGAAGAACAAGCCAACCGAGCAAGTGGGATGGAGGCAGAAGCGGTAACCCGTAGCGTGAGAGCTGGTGGTGAACGGTGGTGGCTCCCTCATACTACGGCCGAGACACTGATTGGTCGAGGGAGGTTTGACTGGGAGAAGCGCGTTGAAATTGCTGAGATTTGCGGCTGCTCAGGTTTCACATGGTAGCCAATGCAAAGACCTTGTGGCGCCTCATTACAAAAACGGACGGCCGACACGCTTTCAACCTTATTCTCACCCATTACCAATCCAGGAGCCTTTTCGAGATTTGGATTCAAGCGCCTACCCCGCAAAGCTGCGTCTGACAGTACCGAAGCGGAGTTCAAGGCGAAATATCGTCATGCCGTTGCAGAGCCTCATCAAAGCTGAGTTTGCTTGGCGGTCAATGAGTCGAGCAGCAGATCAGAAAAGAGGAACCAACTCAAACAGCCCCTCTTAAGGGTAAAAAGGTTTACGCCAATGCGAGTAACTGTGATGGTTGGCGCAACCTTCGAGCCAAGTTCTCGGATCACTGTGAAGATGGATGCAAGGTTCAGCCACAGCTTGGGTCGGAAGGGGTCCGAGCTATTGTATATGGCTAAGCAAGCGTGGAAGTGTGGTAACCTTGTCAGCGCGAGCAAGCAACAAGAGGTGCAGAGCCGCTGCCTCATCGACATCATCATTGGAAAAAAAAAAAAAAAAAAAAAAAAAAAAAAAAAAAAAAAAAAAAAAAAGAGTGCTGCATCTGAACCAGAGCTACTTGTGGGGTTCCACACCCAATTCATTTTGCCGAGGAAATTTTTTTGTTTGCTTCTCTGCTGCTTCCTTTCGTAATTTCACTTGGAGCATGTTTGAACTCGTCGCATGATGCCACTTGATCACAGTACTGCACAGTACAGCAGCACTCCACTGGCACGCCAATTCCGGCTCCCCTCGTCGGTCGCGCTTTCAAAATCGCACTCACTTGGGGCCCAAATTCTGAGTAGCCACCGCCGCCGTCAACGCCGCTGCTGCTAGGTTGGGCCGCATTCACGCACCACTCTTCAGCTCTGACTTGCCTCGATAGCTCGGTATACGTACATATATCCAAGCTTCGACTCTCACACTTCGAAGATCATTCCCCACTCGTCGCTCTCGCCGTTGACAATCCCTCACTATCACTTCAATTTCTTCTCCCCCACCTCGCAAGCCAACGTCGTCAATCATACATGGGCTCGTATAACCAGTCTGACGTCCTCGACGTCCTCATCGTTGGTGCCGGTATCTCTGGCATCAACGCTGCCTACCGTCTTAAAGACAACCTGCCAGACAAGAAATATATGATCTTGGAAGGTCGAGACAACATCGGTGGCACTTGGGATCTCTTCAAGTACCCCGGCATCCGTTCCGACTCGGACCTCCACACTTTTGGTTACGCCTTCAAGGAGTGGACCGGTGCCGACATTGCCGAGGGAAAGGAGATTCTCGCTTATCTCAACAAGGTGGCTGACGAGAACGGCATCAAGGACAACATTCGCTTCCAGCACAAGGTTGTCTCCGCTCACTGGTCCTCCGAGGAACGCTGCTGGTTCGTCACCGCCACCAACAACGGCCAAGACAAGCACTTCCGCTCCCGCTACCTTTACACTTGCACCGGTTACTACGACTTCGATGCCGCTCTTGAAACCGAGATCCCTGGTATCAAAAACTTCAAGGGCAAGGTGGTTCACCCTCAGTTCTGGAATCTCAGCGAGGATGACTACCGTGGCAAGCGCGTAGCCGTTATTGGTTCCGGTGCTACTGCGATCACCCTGATTCCCTCCATGGCCAATGTCACCAAGGATATCACTCTGGTTCAGCGATCGCCGACCTACATTGTCTCGCTCGACAAATACGACCCCATCGCCAAGGTGATTCGCGCAGTGCTTCCACGTAGAATGGCCGCTTTCGTTATCCGTCAAAAGAACATTGCTCGTATCTACGCTTCGTACCACATCTTCCGTACTTTCCCTGGTGTTGCAAGGCGCATTCTCGCCAAGATGACCAAGATGCAGCTCCCCAAGGACATTCCGCTCGACCCTCACTTCAAGCCCAACTACAACCCATGGGATCAGCGTCTCTGCATTTCTCCGGACGGCGACTTCTACCAGAGCCTCCGCGAAGGTAAGGCTCACATTGCCACCGGTCACATTGATCAGATCACCAGCAATGAGATCATCCTCAAGAACGGCGAACGCATTCCATGCGACATCATTGTCACCGCCACGGGTCTCAAGCTTCACATCGGCGGTCACATTGAGACCACGGTCGACAAGAAGCCAGTCGTTCCTCACGAGCGCTACGTTTGGAAAGGTTGCATGATCGAGGGTGTGCCCAACTACTTGCTGTCCATCGGCTACACCAACGCATCCTGGACGCTTGGATCCGACTGCACTGCCCAGTACTTTGTGCGTTTGATCAAGCACATGGACAAGTACCACAAGTCGCTTGCCATGCCCGAGCCTTCGAACCGCTCCGAGCTCAAGGACGGTCCGCTGCTCAATCTCAACTCGACGTACGTCAAGAAGGCTGAGTCCGAACTTCCCAAGGCTGCCACCTCAGGTCCATGGAGGATGCGTACCAACTACTGGTACGATCTCGTGCAGGCCAAGTACGGGGCTTACGACGAGATCACCTTCAAGTAGAGCAAGCAGTCGCAAAACTAGTCTTATAATTCCATACCCCATCCTGTCGTTCACGTGTTGTCTCTAATAATACAGTAGCTGCTACAGCATAGATTCTGCTGTGCTGTGCTTCATCTTATGTCTGCTTTTTTGCCTCTCTCTCTCTCTCTCTCTCTCTCTCTCTCTCTCTCTCTCTCTTTCTCTCTCTTGCAAATGTAAATCTAGGCTGATCTTGATTTCAGACAAAGCTCGCTTTGCTCTGCTTTGGTTTGCTTTGTGTTTTGTCTATTTCCCCCCCGCTCTCTTACGTGTACTGTACATCTAGGTTGAGCTCTCTCTTCTACATTTGTCAGTTAAGCATTTCAAAGCCGAAATGGCAGCGAGTTGGAAGAATTGAAATTGCACGACCAAGTCAAGGTGACTTTGTGGAATGGGAGTGAGTGGAAATTTTACACCTTGGATGAGGACGGCAAGGAGATGTGACCGGATTTTCTGGACCAGACCAAGGTGCCTCTGACCCAAGTCTGTTTGACCTGTCCTGTGTGTTTGTCTAGTACGACGAGGTCTGCGTGGTTGGTTGGACGGAGGAAGCCTTTTGTGGATTCGAGGTTGAGCATGGTTGCTGGGTTAGCTGCTGCACATTTGGCGGCTTCGGCGATACCGATGCCTGCGTATTTGACGAGGTTGGTAACGCAGTCGCTGATGGGCACCACGCTGCCCGCCAGTGTGTCGGTGTTCTCCAGGGTGACCTTGTTGCCGAGTTTGGTGACGTTTTGGTTTTCGCGCCAGGCGTAGACGCCGTCGGGTTTGTTCGGATCCATCCAGGGCATCGCGTCGGAGACCAAGACGCAGCCGGAAGGGTGGGAGGTGTAGGCCATTCGAACGGAACAGGGGTGCGAGTGGAAACCGTCTGCGATGAGGCCGTAGTAGGGTCGTGGAGGGGATGTGGAGCCGAGTAGACCGATGACGCCAGGATCGCGATGGTTGAACGAGCCCATAGCATTGAAGAGGTGGGTGATGAATCGTGCGCCGGCAGCATTGGCCGCCAGCGCCGTGTCGATGTCACTGGCCGTATGACCGATGGAAACGGTTACGCCACGGGAAACTAGAGATGGGATGCATTCCAGAATGCCCGGCACTTCCGGCGCAAGTGTGAGCAGCTTCACTGCAGGCCATGCCATATCCAACCCACTAGGGCCCGCACCGTATACCTCTTCGAGCGAACTCATCCCGGCATCAGCAGTTCGGATGAGCGAGGAACAGTGGGCACCCTTCTTGTGAGGTGACAAAAATGGTCCCTCGCAATGCCACCCCAACACATCCGCCTGTCCCGCCCCAGACCGCGGCGCCAACAACGGCAAGATCTTCTTATAACTCTCGGCGGTTTGCGTAATGATGGTAGGCACAAAACTTGTCACCCCCGTCTCGACAATACGCCGGGAAAACTCGTCGAGCCTCGCCAGATACTCGTCCTCCTGTCCATCGGTGAACTCGCTGAAATCCACTCCATAACCTCCATTGATCTGGACGTCGATAAACCCTGGGACGAGATAGTCTCCATCCAGGTCGATGGTCGAAGTGAAGGCGAGTTTCGAGTCGAAGAACGCCGATTGACCATCCACGATCAGGCCGGTTTGCGGGTCGACCAGGAGTGAGTATGTAGAGGGGTCGTGACACAATGTACCGTCCGGCTGTAAGGCTTGGCAGTTTGTGAAGCGCACAAGCTGGTGCGACGCGGTAGAAGACGATGCAGTTGCGGTCGTTGATGGCATCTTGATACTCGTTCGCCTGGAGAGGAAGGAAAGGCAAACAGACGGGGTGATTCGATGGCAGTCTTCGTCGTCGTTGGTCCGAACCCGGCAGCAAAGAATGAGTTCGTTTTATTCAAACACTTTTGGTATCGGCATGGTCTTTCAAAAGCGTGTTGGGCCGAAAAAAATTCAAAGGCAGCAAGCAGCACTAAGAGGTGTGTGTATGTGTATGTGGGTGTGTTAGCAAGCCGGAGAAAGTGCCGAGCTCCACCCCTCCCCTCACAACGTGTACGTTGACAGGCAACCCGATGGTGGAGGAGGCCGAGGCGAGCTTACTCGAATATGGCAGAGTGTAAAGCCGAGCCTTGGTCCGCTCAGCAAGGCGACCGGCCTCCTCGATCCGCACCGGGCGGCCTTGGTTAAAGTCGTGTCGGCCAATCCGCCCTCCGCCCCGAGGCTCGTCGGTGGAGCTCGGACCGAGGCCCCTTACAGCGTTGAATTTTGTGGTTCGGTGCGGAACTGGACATCTGCACGTCGCGCAATCACAGAATGGAGGCAAAGTACAGTACACTCTGTGACTGTGTATGCTTTTTCGAACCGCCGAGCTGATAAGCCGATTGAATCATATTATGGACGGTTCATGGCTTTGGCGAATCCGGCTCGCATCCCGAAATCCAATCCTTTGAGCCTTTGAGTCAAAACATGCAGGATCCAGTCGGGCTAGTCTGGCCCAGGCGTTGCTGCATCGATCTCCCAAGAAGTTACGGTACGCAATCGACTCAACATGTCCAAGGGAAGCGTCAGCGGTTCAGTCGCAGCCGGTGCATGACTTGGTGAAGAGAGAACGTGACCCATTGAAAACATTTCGCAGAGGCACTCCCATTTTTTTTTCCTTCCCCAAAGCCGTAACTGTACTGTAATGCAATGTAGTGCACTGATGTGCAATCGCCGAGTTTGGCATGGTGGGCATAGCGGAGAATACTGCAGCGAGCTGCCGAGTGCGACCTTGGCAGGCATCCGGGTCCTGTTATGAAAGCCCGCTACGCTGCTACAGCCGCAAATTTCGAGCGCGCCTCCGCCTCGGCCAGCCTCTTTGTTATCTGGCATTGCTCACGATCGCACTCGCACACCTGCTTCCTTCCTCATCACCTTCATCACCATCTCGGTCCTAGCACCTCCCCTCGCAAGCGAAAGTCAT
This sequence comes from Anthracocystis setariae, assembly GCA_928724745.1. Classification (NCBI taxonomy): domain Eukaryota; kingdom Fungi; phylum Basidiomycota; class Ustilaginomycetes; order Ustilaginales; family Ustilaginaceae; genus Anthracocystis; species Anthracocystis setariae. Next base: position 714,669 of record CAKMXJ010000002.1, on the reverse strand, counting down.
GTTGGCGTCATCTTCGACCATCGCCTCGACGTCGGTTCGCGCCGACAAACCGGCCCAACTCCTTCTGCGCGGAACTCGCGAAGGTGAACTCACCGCCTCGCTCTCGCTCTCGCACCCCACCACCTCGGTAGCATGCTCACGCTCATCACGCACGCCGCTGTTCAGCTGGGACCAACTGCTGACGATCATCTCGAACGGTCAGTTGCATCGACTTTCGCGCCACCCAGACGACCTGCGCGAATACTTTGCATGGATGGACACCATCAAATCCACCTACGGCTCAGTGCAATCGTTCCTCCTCTCGGAACGCTTCACCGCGACCAGGCTGATTGAAAAGACCAAATCCAAAGACCCCTCCACTGGCAAGGGTTGTTTCCGAAGTTGGTTCCAACCCGGTATCGAGTGTCAAATCCTTGTCAACGACTGGCCGTATTCCATCCCTACCGACGTGACGCACTTCGTCGTATGGAGCCACCTCCCCATCCTCCACCGCGATCTTGTCACTCAACCAAGCGTGGATGAAGAAACACAATCACTCGCCTGGACCATCATCTCAAAACGTGGTCTCTGCGGTACAATCACCCAAAATCAACAACTCCAAATCCCATCCCTCCAAAACCACCTCTCCCACCTCAAAGACCTCCTCCTCCCAACACATACCAATAACTCCCTCGTCGAACAATGCCTCCACACCGCAACATCCGATCTAGTCACCTTCATCCACAAACACTGGGACTTGACCAAAAACGATGCCCTCTTCTTCGCAAACCCAACAAGCCTACAAAGCGTCCCCACCCTCGCCCACTTTCACGTCCTAATCCGTCCCCTCCCCTGATCCCATCCCTCTATCCGATTGATTATTATATTGGTTCTGTATCATACGTTTCTGCAAAGGTTTTAATAGAGTTTCTCCATCCATTTCGTACACAATCTCATGCTGTGGAGTAAACAAAAGTCCCTTTAAATATGCGAAAAAAAAATAACCTGTATGAGTGTACATGCTAGTGATCATCTTCATCCTCGTGCTGAGATCGCAAAAACCTCTGGGCCAAATACTCGACCGCCTCCGAAGCGGGACTCTTTGTAACATGGACGCTCTTCCACGCCTCCATCCCATTGCCTGCCCACTTGTCCACCAACAACGCCAAGAACTTGTCATTACTCCACAACCCGCCTCCCAACACCAGCGTACTCTGCGATGGCTGGATCCTATCCTTGGGACAGCACAGCTTGGTGATCGAGTCGATGCACTCGCCTATCGCCTGATCGCACAGCTCCTGCGCAAGCTCTTGCCCTGATCGCCCATCGCACTCAAATGCATACTCGAACACAACACGGGTCGTCTCTGCCAACCAACGCTTCCTTGCATCCTCAGCGAGGAAAAAGTTACCCCCACTCGCATCCACGCGATCGCGGTAGGCGGCGGAGATGAGCTCGATCGGAGTCTGAACATCCAAAGCCTTGAGCACTGCGATCTCGAAGTCGGTCAACTCGATTTCGGCAAACTGCCTCTGCTCCTCGCGTGTCAGCATGAGCTGAATCGTCGACAAGCCTATCGACCATCCGGACCCCCTATCTCCCAACAAGTAACCCCATCCGCCCGTCTTGGAAACCGTTGTGAGACCAGCGAGATCCTCGTTCTCCCGGTCCTCCAGACTAGCCTGCGACTCGGACAGCAAAGTGCGTTCAAACGCAAAACCAGCACTACCCGTACCAGCGATGAGGCATACACAGCTTTTGGTGCTCGGATCGCGCAACATGGGTGCGCTGAGCAACACTGCATCGTTGGTGATCCAGATTGGCGTAGACTCATCGGTCAGGTGCCAGTCTTGGAAGAGTTGACTGATCTGGGCGCGATAGGTGCTGATCACGGCGTTGCTCGATAGCCCAGCGGAACCGATCCAGATGGCCCTGACGCGTGGCCGTCTGACGTTGGTGGGGCTGGTGGGCGAAAGCAGATCACCGTCGGCAGAACTTGTTTCGTTCTCGCTCAACGACAGTGGTGGAGTAGTGATGCCTTCGGCTTCACCCGCATCGAGGAGGTCGAAGAAGGTGCCGAAGCCGGCACTCTTCAATGCATCGCGAACGGCGCGGAGGATGACTTGGGAAGCAGCTTGCAGACCCAAGGTGGCACAGTTACCGCAGCCTGCTTGGCCGACATATGTTTTGGTTGGCGAGTCGGAGAGGGAAGCGACGGCGAGCGTCTTTGTTCCTCCAGCATCGACGCAGAGAACGACATCGCCGGATTCTTGCTGGATGGAACTGAGCTGACGCGATGATGGACCGGCTTCCATGTTGAACATGCAAAGAAAGTGGAAGATGCTGTGGGGTATGCAGTGGAAGAGATGCTGTTGAAGAGGTTGGTGGATGCAGACTAGACGTAAGATGAAATGAGTGTCGAAATGGTAATGCTAGGAGAGAGTGGCAGAGAGTCGGGTTGGAACGCTACAGATCAAGATAGGGCCGGGGTTGATATGGAAGTATGGCAAGCTGCGTTGTAGTTTGATTCGGTCAAGTGAGAGTCGAAGAAGGGTGCAGATCAAGGCAAAGCGAAAAGCTGGCGACTGTGTGTGTGTGTGTATGTCAGAGAGAGAGTGTGTAGGGCTAAGATCGACAATGGCGCCAATCGGAGCGAGAGCGAGTCTGGGGTTGCGAGCGCTGCCGGACCGAACGATAGTGCACCTAGAGTGAATAGACCGAGGGTGCCGAGCTGAGCTATGGTCGATGGATGTGCATGGAGCGGAATGAAGAAACGGGCTGTTGCGATGAACGAGCAGCCGGCAAGGGTCTGCTGGCTTAGCTTGGTTTGGCTTGGCTTGAAAGTCGAGATTGGACGTGTGATGGATAGGACAGCTGTGTGGTTGTCAGCGGCAGTTAATCCGTTCTCACCAGCCTGAGGCGAAAAAAAAAAAAGAAAAGAAAAGAAAAAGAAAAAGAAAAAGAAAAGAAAAACAGGGGAGACAGGCTGTGTGCGTCGGCGGTCGGAGCGATGCCAAATTGTGGGTCTCGACATCTCGCAACCGCTATTCCGACACTGCTCTTCTGCCGCGAACTGCCATCGAAATCAAATTCAAAAGAATTGGCCACCGGAAAAAGCGCCGAAACAGAGTGTCGCCGTACACGTACCTCATCGAAACGATATGTCACACGCGTTCACAGTCACAGTTGGAGACCCACGCTTTGGAACGGAATGCCATCCGCGCTGCTCCTCCTCCTCCTCCACATTCCACGAATGCACATCAGAACCATCATCATCAGCATGCCTCCGACTTTGACCTCAACTGCGGTAGAGAGGCAGCGCCAAGACAAGCTCACAATACTGTACAGCAAAGCGCAGCGAGGAAGTGGTTCGACCGCAATGCAAGGCGGGCCATCGGTCAATTCCATTGCCAGAATACAGTACGATTCCACGTAAGCATGCCGACCGACATTCGCGGCGGAGCGCCAGTCAGTCATGCAAGGTTTCGATTGGCCGTGGCGATATAATAATGCAGAGGATGGTGTGCTCTTCGCTGTTTTCGGCGAACCGGTCAACCCTAAGAATCGCGCTTTTCGGTCCGTCGTCACCGAGCCACCGAGTCGTTTTGCCTTTTTTATATATAATATATTTTTTTCGGAAAACTTCCCCGCGCCGGTGTCAGTCTCTGCGGCTTCAAAGTGCATTTACGTTGCCATCCAGCTGCGTTCGTTCACCTTGGATAGCCGATTCGCAGCACGATAACACATCCGCTCCCGTGAATGCTTTGCGCCCCACGGCCTGACCATCTTCCTCGGTCCGCTCAAGTCGGTCTCTTCCCCTTTTTTTTTTGGCAGCCGTGGTTGGGCCAACGTATATAGTGATTGCTTCTGCGATGATCAGAGCTTTCTATGTCACTTCGACCACCGTCCTAGTCAAAAGACCACCTCCAACCCACTTGCAACAAAAGCCAGAGCTCCGTTGGGTCAGATCTACTAAAAAATGCGATACATCATCCGGGACGACAAAGCCGCCGTTGGCAAATACGTAAGTATCGCCCAGTCAATCCCTTCCTTTGTGGCACAACAGCGGCAACCGCCAACAAGCATGCTGATTCGCTTTGCATCCAATCTCGATTGATTCAATTCACACAGGTTGGAGAGTATGTTGCAAAACGCATCAACTCGCACTTTGAGCACTCGGATCGCCCCTTCGTTCTCGGATGTCCTACCGGCTCCTCGCCTCTCGACACCTACAAGAACCTCATCCAGATTCACCGAGAGGGTCGGGTCTCGTTCAAAAACGTCATCACCTTCAACATGGACGAGTACGTCGGTCTGCCCAAGTCGCACCCGGAATCCTACCACAGCTTCATGTGGAACAACTTTTTCTCGCACATCGACATCCAGCCACAAAACGTCCACATTCTCGACGGAAATGCACCCGATCTCGTAGCCGAGTGCAATGCGTACGAGGAGAAGATCCAGGCCGTTGGCGGTATCGATCTTTTCATGGCGGGTGTGGGAAGTGACGGTCACATTGCTTTCAACGAGCCTGGTTCCTCGCTTGCCTCTCGCACGCGTATCAAGACCTTGGCCTACGACACAGTGTTGGACAACTCGAGGTTCTTCGACAACGATCCTCTCAAGGTTCCCCGAATGGCACTCACCGTGGGTGTGCAAACCGTCATGGATGCTCGTGAAATCCTCGTCATCATCGTCGGTCAGCACAAGGCGCATGCGCTCGCCAAATGTGTCGAGGAAGGCGTCAACCACATGAACACGGTTTCGTGCATTCAACTCCACCCCAACGCATTGCTGGTCTCGGACGAAGATGCCACCAGCGAGCTGCGCGTTAGGACTGTCAGGTACTTCAAGGGTATCGAGAGGGCACAGGAGGAGATCGAGAAGCTGTACGGTCTGCATGGTCACAAAAAGAGCAGCAGCAACGGTGGTAGTCCCACTGTCAACGCCACCATCAACTAAAAGGGCTAAAAGGGCTCTCCCCATGTATGTTCCTGTACTTCAAAGTCACATAATCGCTTCTCTCCCTAGCATACCCGTATTGTAACCCATTTGCGTCGCTCTGTTCTCAATGCACTGATCTACAAATCAGAGTCTGTCCATTTTGAGCATATCCGAACGACGGCGCGTCTCGCTGAGGCAGCCAGGTATGCCGTCTGTGCATAGATTACTAGCGCGACGTCCTGCTTGGCCATTCTGGTGTCGTTCTCCAGCAATACTTGCGAGCACTGAAAACGGATCCAGGAGCTCCATAATTGGATCCCTGCCGTGAATTTCACATTGCTGCGACTCGGTGGTGAACGCACTCAGCCGGACCCTCGAGCGTTCCTGTATACTGACTTCTGTTACGGGAGGTAGCATCGCAACCATCTCGCCCACAGTGAGTCCGAAATGTGACACAGATTCACTGTTTGCTACACCGCCTAAAGCCCTACAAATCTTCAAAGCCACGTCGCTGCCGCCTTCGTAGCTCGCCCAGAGGCACCCGCCTACCACTTTGTCAAAAAATCTGTGTTTGTTAGGTTTATAGCCAGTCACAGTGGGAAAAATTTACCCACAACGTCGGCCATCTCCGAGAGGAGGAAGTGTGACTTTCGACTGCCGAACATCCGATAGCAACACGGTCCGTCACGCCAAGTGGAGCTGTGCTCGACGAGACCCCTCTTTCTTCTTCGAGCAACAATATAGATCAGTAGCCAGGCTACCTTCACACTCACCTGCTTCTCGCCACATTCATCTTTTCTGCAAGCCTTTTCGCTCGCAATGCCGTCCGATCTACTCACCCAGGCCAAGGCCTGGCTCGAAAAGGATCCCGATCCGCTCACCAAGAAGCAGCTCAAAGATCTGATCGACAGCAACAACACCAAAGAGCTCCAGTCTTGCTTCAATGGTCGGCTCGAATTCGGCACAGCAGGCTTGCGAGGCGTCATGGGAGTTGGCCCAAGCAAGATGAACGTAAGTTGACCTGCACCTTTGCATAGCATCCCGCAGACACGCACACGCTGACCCGCCATATCTTCCTTCCCTGTCCCCTGCTGCCGGACCATAGCTTCTCACGGTGCTTGAATCTACTGCGGGTCTCGCCGAATATCTCCTCAAGAGTGACAAGGACAAGGCAACTAGCAAGGGTGTCGCTATCGCCTTTGATGGTCGCTTTGGCAGCAAGGAGTTCGCCTACGCGTCCGCCCAGCACTTTGCCCACCGTGGCATCCCATCGTACATCTATCCCACTCCTACTCCTACTCCGATGTGCGGCTATGCGGTCAAAAAGCTTGGCCTTGCCGGCGGTATCGTCGTCACCGCCAGTCACAATCCAAAGGAGTACAACGGATACAAGGTGTACGGTCCTGCCGGCACGCAGATCAACACGCCGGTCGATGGACTGATTGCCACCGAGATCCTGAAAGTAGCCGAGGAGACGCAGCCGCCTGCACTTGCTCCTCTCGATGAGATCAAGTCCAAGGGGATCGTCACGGAATTCGGAGACGAAATGCTCTCCGACTACATCAAGGACGTTCAAGCGTTGGGTACGTTCAAGGCTCAGGCTGTGCACGGGGCAGATGCACCTGTCAGCATTGCATACAGTCCATTGCATGGTGTAGGTGCTGCTTCGATCGACAGGCTGTCCAAACAAGTAGTCGGCTTGACAGAAGGTGTCAACTTTTGGATCTCACCCGAGCAGCGAGAGCCGGACGGAGCTTTCCCCACACTCGAGTTCCCGAACCCTGAAGAGCTTTCCACGCTGGAACTGGTTCACAAGCTGTCGGAACAGCACCAGACGGGCCTGGCAATTGTGAACGACCCCGATGCGGACCGTCTCGCGGTATCGGCTCGTGACAAGACTGGCAAGTTGAGAGCTCTGACCGGTGACCAGCTCGGCGCCCTGCTGGGTGACGAGATCCTTCGCCGCGCTGCTACAGCCAACAACGGCCAGGCTGGTGTTTGGACGATGAGTACTATCGTTTCGTCTCGTCTGCTTGCGAGATTATCGGGACACTGGGGAGGAAAGCACGTTGAGACACTGACTGGGTTCAAGTGGCTTGGGAATGTCGCGAGAGGGATCGAAGCTCGCGAAGGTCCGGGTGCTTTCGGGTTTGGATACGAGGAGGCGTTGGGATACATGGCAGCCAGCTCCGTGTGGGACAAGGACGGACTTTCGTCTTACTTGCTCATCGTGTCGATGGCATTCGACCTGGCTAGACAGGGCAAGACACTCTGGGATCGTATCGAGGAGCTTCATCGTCTCGTCGGACTCTCTGTCACCATGCAGAAGATCATCAAACTCAGCCCCACCATGAAAGGCTCCGACGTCATGGTCAAGCTGCGTTCTGATCTTGAGCAAGGCAAATCTAGCGTCAGCAACAAGTCGCAAGAGTATGAATTCAGCTTGGTGGACGATCTCAAGGACCGCCCAGCGTACGATCAGGCCAAGGCGGAAGCGGGGGATCTGAGCATCCCCAAGAATGACGTGCTGCGATTCTACGTTCCACCTAGCCACGTCGATGGCACGCAGAAGAGGGAGCAACAAGATATCATGCTGGGAGACGTGCGAGTTATTGTTCGGCCATCGGGGACTGAGCCCAAGGTAAAGATCTACACCGAGGCGCTGGGCCAGATCAGGGATGGAGAACAGTACGAAGAGGCAGTGCAGCGAGTGACAAGCGAGTTGGAGGAGGTCGTAGATGCATTCTGGGCTTGGATGAGCTGAGTGGCTCGACCAATTATTGTACTTTCAACCACGAGTAAACTGGACAAGTTTGATTTGCAGCTGAATCTTGGCTGTGGCCAAGTGAGAAGAGTCCAACAACAGCATCGTTTGTGCATGAATGAATCCTTCTTTCACGACCTGTCAAATCTCAGTGTATGGTGAGGAAGGGGTACGAATTTGCCACCTCAGCTGTTCGTGATGTTGGGACGGCGGCCGCGCAGTGTTTTTTTTTTTCGCGCGTGAGAGTCGTTTTTTTGCGGTCCCTCCACTTCCCAAAAACACCGTCGGCAGAGTTGCGTACAGCAGATCAGGACAAGACCCTGCATCGTTGCTCCCCGCACGGCAAAGTGGTACCTGGTTGCTGCGCAGATCGTTTTCATTCACGCTCATCACTTGGAAGCTTCTTATTCCATCCTTCGGAGAAGATTCAACCCTCCGTCATGACCACCATCATTTCTCCATAGACGTACGCTCGATCTTTGTACCAACGATGAGCGCACTCCCACCCGGATCGTTTGTCGAGAACGGTGAAGCCTCGTCCACCAACGACGCTTCCGTCCATCCAGTGACTCAAGCAGAGCCCAACCCGACTTCTGCTGAGACAGCCAAGGAAGCCGAAGAGGAGCGCGAAGAGGCCAAGTCCCTTAACGAGGCTGCCCTATCCATTCCCGACTCCGAGGCCAACGACGATGCAGGATCGATCTATGAGCCCGCCAACGAAGCCGTCCCTGGGGATGCTGGCGTAGTTGCCAATCCTGGCCCCAGGGTCGATTGGAACGGCGTGCTCGGTCACTCTGCCTCCGGTCTCGGTGCTGCCAACGCTGCCACTTCAGCCTACTTCTCCTTTGCTCGCACCGCTACAGCGTTCGGCCTCAATGTCGCCAAGAGGGTGACTCAAGGTCTGGTGGCGGTCCCTGCCTTGCTCGCCGATGGAGCCCTCACCGGCAGCGCTCCAGGCGATACGAGCGTCCCGTCCATCTCGCGAGTAGCCCACTCGGGAATCGCAACCTTTTTCGATGCCATCTCGCTCGTAGCTGTGGGCGGGATCGATTTGACCTCAGCAGTGACCAGTGCCAGTCTCGGTGCTGCCGGGTCCGGCGTCGAAGGCGTTCGCAGAGCCTTAGGCTCAGAAGTGCTCCGCAGTTTGCTCGAGTTCAATAAGCTCGTCAAGCGCGAATGGAATGCCGAAAACGACTCGCTCCCTCCTGGCGGCATCCCAGCTTACTCGATCATCGCCATCACCAAAGCGCTCAGCACTTGGGTCTCCATCCAGCTCGTCACGCGATCCTTCCAAGAAAGGCGAATGCTCCAAGGTCTCGACGAAATCGACACGACCAAGCTCAAAGAGGAGGTCGAAGCTCTCAAACAGTCTCACCACGTAGATGGCGCTTCTGCAACCCTTGTCACAGTTACCCCCAGTGGCAAGGGCAAGGATGCCGATGCGGTATCTACCACCACCACCAACAACGCTGAAGTCAGGATCACGTCAAACCAGGCCATCACGGGCGATTACTCCGGTAACGTCATCGGCGCTGAGATCGGTCATGCCTCCGATGCGTCATCTCGTCTTCCTGGCTCAACGCCCTCCGATTCGCCCGCCCGACCGCTCTCGGACGCGGAGGCGGTGCATAACCTCCAGCGGTACTCGAAGCTCGTCCTCGGTGTGTACGGTGGTATGGCCCTCGTGTGGCTCAACTCGATGCCGTCCGACTCGTTCGCTTCTGCTCAGAACGGCGAGCGAAAGCCCGAGTCGTCGATGATCTTCAACGCCGAAGAGGAATTCATGCGCAAAGACCAAGCTGAATTCCTCGAAGCTGCCGCGCAGATGGAACTCGAAGACGAAGAGCAAACGCTCGAAACCACACGTCAGATCGAAGCCGAAAAGAAGGCAGCCACCGTCGAAGGTAAACTGCAGCCTTCTGCGAATTACAACCTGTGGGATGTCATTTCTGGCACTCACGACGATGCACTCTTCCACCGCACGGCGAATCTGGAACACGGCACCGCTGCCGAGGGCAATTACGCTGATGATCGAAAAGTGTTCAACCCGGACGACAAGGCGCGGCCGAGCAAGCCGCGGTTCTATGTTGTCACGGACCATCCGAGGAAGACCATCATCCTTGTGCTGCGTGGAACGCTGAGTGTGGGCGACTTGGCTGCGGATTTGACGTGCGAAAGTGTTCCGTTCACGTTCGACGGTCAAGTGCAGGCGAATATCGACGCCAAGGCAGCTTCCACCGAGACGAAGCGCGGGATCTTGCTCCGGGAAGAAACGGATTTGTGCCATGAAGGGATGTTGATCACGGCGGCTGAGATCGGTGCGTCTGGACGTTCGGTTCACCGTACGGTGGCTGCTGCGCTTGCGGCGAATGAGGGCTACTCGATCGATATCGCCGGCCACTCGCTCGGTGCGGGCGTTGCCTCGGTGCTAGCAATGATGTGGGCGGACCCTACCACGGGTCTCACCACCAACACCTCTGGTCTTCCACCCGGTCGCAGATTACATGCCTACTGCTTTGCCGTTCCGTGCGTTACCTCGGCTGGTCTGGGTCGCAAGTTGGACTCGATCATTACCTCGTATACCTATTCGTACGATCTTGTGTGTCGACTATCGCTCGGTTCGATCCAGGATATCCGCAACGGCTGTGCGTGGTTGTGTTACCAGGATAAGGTGGCTGGGCATGGCGAGGGGAATATGAATGCGCTGATGAAGCGCGCGTTCGAGTACCAATCGGGTCGGATGGAGGTTGAGAAGATGGCCAAGGTCGAGGAGGAGATGGTGGTGTTGCGCAAGACGTTGGAGGCTAATATGGGGAATACACATTTGTTCCCGCCAGGGAAGGTGCTGTATGCGCTTTCGGAGGGGACGGATTTGCAGGTGGAGCAGGTAGGGGGTGGGGGGAGGGGGAGGCAGAGATTGTTCAGCGTTAAGGGAGGCGATAAGGATGCGTTGAGCAAGGTGTTTGGTCAGATGATCTTTGCTAGGAATATGCTCTCGTGCCATATGCCGAATGTTTACGATGCTTCGTTGCATGATCTTACTCGTTAAAACCCCCTCCCTGGTATTCTGTAGTTCCTGTTCTGTATCGCTTTGACAATGTACACGTTAGACATACACTCGAAAGATGAATGCCCACACACACACACACACACACACACACACACACACACAGAGCAGAGAGGAAAGTGAACAATACTGCATACCCAATCCCAGAAAAACCCCACCGTTGATCAAGCCTACAACTGAGCATTACACCACTGTAACAGTTGCTTTTCCTGCTCACTCATCGTTTCATCGATCTTGAAGCCATCCAGACCCATCGAAGTCCTAGCCTTAAGACCCTTGACTAGCTCTGGTGTTGCTCGACCGGTGTATGCGCTCTCGCCCTGTCCACCGGGGAAGTCAGGAGGGGGCAGTCCAACGTGAAAGTTGGTTCGTTGGGCTAGTATATACTCCCAATTCACCTTTGTCGTTGGGATGGCCGGGATGTACAGTACGCTGCTATCGCCTTCGCCGGTATGAGTCTTCTCGACGGCGTGGACTCCGTCGCAGTGCCAGAACACCATATCGCCCGGGTTTACGTTGGGAATCGAGATCATGGTGGATTCCAACTGCAGGTGCGGGTGCGTCTCGGGGCTGAGTTCGATATTGTGACCGAGCGAGCAGCCGGGGAAGCGGCGCGAGTGCGATTCGAATGTCCAGTTGGTTTCGTCGAGGTATTCCGCCGTGGAAGAGCAGGCGGAGGCAGGTTTGATGGCGGTGAAGAAGGGTCGGAGGATGATGTAGGCCGTGGATTCTTTAAGGAAGGGTAGAACTTTGAGTGTACCCTCGCCGGCAGAGGTGTGCGACATGGAGAGCCAGCCTTGTAGCGGTCGGAAGACGCCGCATTGGCCAGGTCCATCGTACATGTCGGTTTTCGCCGTCATTCGCTCGCCATTCGTTCCGAGGGACCAGGCATCGTGGTCCCGCCAGTTGTGGCCGGGCGTAAGGATGTGGTTCCAGAGCCCACGGAAGTGGTCGCATTCCCAACGCTCGACACCGCCACCATCGATATGAGCGCCGAGCGCGAATTTGGAATCACCCGGTTGACGGATGCGCAGTCGGTCACAGTACGCGAGCGGCTGTGTCAGACTAGCTGCCGTCTCGATGGCGGTGGTTGAGGTGTCCGAGGAGTTGTGGAATAGTTGCAGGAAGCGTTCCGAGGTGGTGAGTAGGTTGGGATGAGAGCGAGCCGCGACTTGGGCTGGCGTCCAGTAGAGTTCGAGCACTTGCGGGTTATCGGCAGGGAATCCCTTTGCGTTGTTGAGTTTGGCGTATGCCTTGATGTCTTCTTTCCACTGCAGCACTTGGGTGGAAGGGATGACGTTGCGGATGACGGCGACACCGCGGTCTTTGATCGAGTCAAACGTCTTTTTGTCGGTCCAGGACTCGAGTGGGCCGACTGGACCGCTCGAAGCGGGGTAGGTGACTTCAGGGATCGTAGCGCCGCCGAGACGGGCAGTCTCCTCTACTCGTGCAGAGAGCGAGGAGAGAACATCACGCCAGGTTCGCTTGAGATGCTCTGCGTGGGAAGGCGAGGTTACGAGAGACTGCTTGAGCGAGGCAAATCGGTCTGGGAGGGCATCTTCGAGGGTTCCTCCGGAAAGACTGGCGAAGACGGAGGCGATGGTTCCTTCCTCCTTGCCACTCTTCTTCTTTGGAATGGCAGCTGCTGCCGGGAAGGGCGGAAGCAATGTGGAAGAGCCGGTCGTATCAACGGCAGGTCGTAGAACCCATGCTGAAGTCGACAGGCTTCGGACGGAAAGAGAGGTGGAGAGGCGCGGTGCGGACCTAAGGCTTCGGCTCAACATATCGACACAGTTAGGAGGAGTCGTGGGGCTCGATGGATGATGTGGAAGGGCGGGAAGGGGGATATGTTTAAGCCTTAGTGGGGAAACATCTATTAAATGTCCGCTAGAGGGCAAGGGAGAGGGGCTTCAAGACCGTTGTTTTACCTATAGCGATGGTCATGTGTCGAAGACTGACTCAGAAAACTCTCTCACTACCATCTCCGGTGACCATTCCCTGCATCGGTCAAGTGTCCTCAGAACGGTCGACCCCACATCACTTCACGTTTCTGCTCACTGCGACTGCCCCATTCAGCCCACTTCGAAAGTAGCGAAGCCAGCATATCCTTTCCGCCACCATGATTCAGCTGCTTCAACATCGACTCCGACCGAATACACCTTGCGCTTTGCTTCGGTATGAGAGGTATATGATGTGCGAACAAACCTTTTCTCAGTTGTTGATCGGTGAAATTTATTATTGTTCCCCCACTTCGACACGTCTCATCGGTCCATTTCCGCTGTTTCATATCGGCGTTTTGAAAGACCGACGTCCATGAAACCGACCAACTGCCCGTAGGGGTCCATGCGCTTTGCTTCGGTATGAGAGGTATATGATGTGCGAACAAAACTTTTCTCAGTTGTTGATCGGTGAAATTTATTATTAGAGTGTTTTTGGTGGTCGTAGAAGCGTGTAGCCCAACTCGTCTGAGCTTGAATACGAGTCGGGTGAGATGGTGGTGGTGGTGGTTGTGTTGGAAGAGGGTGAGACAATCCGACTGAGCTTTTAACTCAGCTCGCGATCCGCTCGGTCCAATTTTCAAAATTATAAGCACGTGATGCGTGTATAAATGATTTGTAAGCCGTTTTCGGCAGATTGGGTGTGATATTTGCCGATGAACAGGAATCAAGATGGTGGTAGTACTTGAGCTCACGATCAGGCACACTCCGTTCATTGCCGTTAAAGTTTGGGTTACACGGGCTCCAAGATCTTATTTCTCCACACTCCCGGACCGTTACCTTGCCAAAACCGGCTTGTACGACCATCGTCGGCAGATCTCACGATGAACAGCAGCCAGCACAGCCAATCCAGCGTGTTGATGTTCAATGGCATACCCTCCGAGTTTGCCACGCATTTGCTGAGGTATTCAGAAGGGTTTGATTCCGTCGCCAACGATGATGAATCTCAACAAGATCTTCGGTCTTTGGCACCGGCCACTCCTGTTTGTTCAGTAGTCACCTCGCAAGCACAAGATCTTCATGTACAGTCGTCACAAGCTACTCAATTAACACCTTCAAACAATTCAATTGCTGCTCGATCTCGATCTCGACAGTCTGAAGGGAATGGTTCGCTGCACTGGGACGCAACCTCTGTGCAGCTTGTTCTGACGGCTGTGCTTGCAAACAACCCGAACCTTGGCTTCTCCAATCAGGATCGCAAGGAAGCATGGATACGAGCAACTGAAGATTTCAATCAAGCTGCCAGGCTGCGAGGTCTTCCAGACCAAACTTCTCGGGCGATCAAGAAGAAGTTCGAGGCCCTCATTGATGCTCGTCGCAAGCGTGTATCTATCAACACTTGGGCAACGGGTATAATTGAGTTCACAAGCAAGCAAGAAGAACTACTGGATGAATACATTGAGAGTGAGGGTATCCTACAAGCACCTTCTCAGGGTTGGAACAACGTATCAAGAGAGGATCGCAATGCTGCCGAGAACAACCGCAAGGAGCTCGCTCAAATGGTGAGTTTGTTTAGAGATAACCCAGCCTCTCGCTCAATGCAGACTTGTCGACAGCGAGTCCATCCTCATGTCTCGCCTTTGCAGTCACCATCGCAGCACTCAACCTCGGATTCGGAAGCAAACGGTGGCTTGGAGGAATCGCCGTTCTTACAAGGCCGTAAACGTCCGTACAATGCAGCACATGCTGCACTCAACTCTCTCTCAAGATCAACCAAGAAGCACAGACTCTTTGATGAGGAGTACAAGCGACAACAGCTTGAGCTCCTCAAGACACAAACGGAGGCAACAACTCAAGCAGCACTGGCTAAGGCTCAACACTACGCTCGACACGACCAGAGTTTGCGAGCGTTGCAGGAGGAGATCGGACAGCTTAAGGAGGAGTACGATCAGAGCTCTCGCGAGCTGAAGGACGACATTGGATTGCTAAAGGAAGGATATCGCAAGATGGAGGGTATGCTCACTATGATGATGAGCATGATGCAACAGACAACACAGTCAGCATCTTCTTTGTCATCATCAAACGCACGACAATCGCCGCCAATTCCACAGCCCATCCTTCTTGGGAGCACAGACACAACACCTCAGGCCAGACGTTACCGAGGATCTTCAGTTGCATCAACAGCCACGCAATCCTCGACGTCAGGTCATGGTTCACCTTCTCGACGTCGAGGACAGCGAGAACGCAAGCAAGCACGTTTGGGACACGGCAACTATGGATCTGTTCAGTAATCATTCCATTCCTCTTGTATCTCGAAGTGAAGTATGTACATAGCTTAGCGAATCAAAGATCACCGTCTACTTCATCCTCTTCAATGACCTCTTCATCATCCATGTCGATAAGATAGGCTTCGTTTACTCCTGACTGTGCCTGAGAAGGGTTTGGCGCTATCCACGTCCTGTATACCCGAGAGCTTGTGAAGTGTTCTTCTAACGACGGCGGGTTACATCTTCTTCGCTTGCTTATCTGGTTACCGACCAAGCACGTCTTTGCATTGTACAATAGTACACCTACAAGCCAGTCCAGCCCAATGGCTGAAGCTCCTGACATCTGTCTGCGCTTGACACTGAACCTCGGCCACTGACCAGGAATGAGACCAATTGCCCACTCAACTTGCACACAGAAGCGATTCATGATCGTGTTGAAGGAGTGTTTGATTGATGAGACGATGTTACCGCGATACTTGGTGAGGATAGCAGGCGATATAGCATAAGCCGGGTCTCCATACAGATAGAGCTGCTCGCCGCTTGATGACTTGGCGTGATCCTTAGCCCACTGCGGCCGACCTGTAGCCTTGACGATGTAAGCGTCGTGCCTCCTGCCTTCGAAGGGGCAAGAACAGAAGACAAGGCCGTCCGGGAGTGATATGAACTGATACTTAAGAGTGTAACGGGCGTCTCCAAGACAGCCGTCTATACGTGTTCGATAGGTCAGGATGTAGGTCAAGCTGATCAGGCTTGGCCCCTTGGGGAAGCGGAACGGAATGGGATTTGGTAAAAGAGTGTACAAAGAAAGGATGATGGTGGTAAGGTGTGAAGAAGTGAGCTGAACTGAGTGAAGCAAGCTCTATATATATACCTGAGGGCCCCTGGCACCTCAGTGGAATTTTGCTAAGTACCATGCTGTAGTGAAGGCACCTGAGCAGTGTTGTGGCCATTGTTTCTGTATAGCTTGACGGCAAGACCGCTGGGGACGGGTTGTTGCCGGTTATGGGGCCTGTGACGGTGCAGCCCGGGAGGGCCGTTGCGGTGCATTGAGTGCTGTTTGCCGTTGTGGTGCATGGAGATGGTCTTGGTGTCCTACGGTGTGGGAGGATAGTGTGCGGTGTGGGAAAGTGTCTGGTTGAGGTGGACCCTGTAGGTTGGTCCATTACAAAGAGCATGTGTACGCTTGTGGCCGTTGTACACACGCTCTTGCTGAACCATTGGCATTGCTATTGGTTGGACGGTACCGTCAATAGCACCCCAGATCTTTGGAAGACCGAAGTTCCTCTCAAACGCTGCCGCGTAGTGCTCTAGCTTCCTCGTATCAACAAGACGGTGTCGATTGCTTTGAACGTCGAGGAGATGACCCCACTTCCGGTAGATCAAGTCGATCGAAGTTCTCACAATCCTGCTTGTGCGCGAGTACGACCATCCATACTGACCTTCTAGAGACCTCAATGAGCGACCACGCAGCCACGCACACGCCATAAACAGAGCCATCTTGCTGTCAATGACATCTTGATCTTGCGTTCTAATTGGATCTGGAAGGTTTAAAGCATTGTGTATTGCTTGGAACTGCAGGAATGTGAACCCAGTATCAGCTCTGAAGTGACGATTACCGACTAGCTTCTCTATGGATGCAAAGGACGCAGGTTTCAGGTTTGTGCTTTCCCTGCGCTGCAATGCCGAGATGATTAGTGCAGTCTGAACCACGTCCCCGAAGAATGTGTCGCTGGTGTCGTTGACCTGCATGATCGTGTCGGAAGCCTCCAGAAGCTTTCGGACCGCCGGCTGTATGGTCAAAAAGGTTGCTGGAACACGCCGAGAGTGTGGGGTTGACATTCATACGATGGTAGTACCTCCTCGTCAGACGCTTCTGACACCATACCACACTCTGCTTGCTCAACGTAGACATTACTTTCACACACTCAGCATTTGTAATCAAAACGATCGTCTGTAGACAAGCTGAGTTTGAATAGTTGTCTATCCTGGCTTGGTTACAAAAAGAGGACGGTTTGCACGGCTCGAGGAAGGCAAGCTGGTTAACACAACTCGCATATGCATGCCTGCATTCACCGGCATAATCCCGCATAAACCTGCATGTAGCTGAGTTTAAATTACCCAAACGTGTTGCACGACTCGATTCCGAAAATGCTCTATTGTTCCCCCACTTCGACACGTCTCATCGGTCCATTTCCGCTGTTTCATATCGGCGTTTTGAAAGACCGACGTCCATGAAACCGACCAACTGCCCGTAGGGGTCCACTTGTGCATCCTGCCTCATTCCTTTCAAACATGACGTGTCGTCTCTCGAAGCACCGCGACTCTACTTCTGCGAGCGCGTAGCTGTACCGAAAGGCTGGTTCATCGACATCTGCGCTGCTCCATTTGAGGTGTCACAGGTGGCCGGTGCTGATCTGCGACAGATACCAAGTCGGAACTCACACCGACAACTTCCTAAGCGAAAAGGCGTGCTACCAGATCAAGGCACCAATAGCACATCCTTGACGATCCAGAGACGAACACTGACAAAAAAGCGGCTATGATTGCTACAAGTGAAACAAGCCATGCGTGACTAAGTTGAGAGGTCATCGCGACGAACCACAGTAGCCGTATACATCTGACAAGGGTGCGTTATCGAAGTGAGATATCTGAGAGGGAAATCAGCTTTTTGACCTTGTTCCTTGCTTCCCCAACCGAACTGGTACCGATCGATCACGGCAGCAATCATGCTTAAAGCCTCGTAATTGGCTAGTGTCATACCAAGACAGAGGCGAGGACCACCGTTGAAGACGTGGAACTTCCACTGCCCAAAGTTCTTGATACTTCTGGTCTCGGTGCCATCGGGGTTCTGAGTAGCCTCGATGAAGCGATACGGATTGAACTCGCAGCAGTCGGGTCCCCACACGTCGGGATTCCTGGCAATCACCCAGTCGGACCAATTCAGCGACTCGCCCTTGTAGATCTTGATAGGTGGCAGCCCTGCCGCCGTGGGGCCTTGAGGAATCACGACATCGTCCTTGATAGCCCGCTTGCCGTTCTTAGGCACCGGCGGATGGAGACGCAGAGCTTCGTTGAAGCAGGCTTGAGTGAAGACGAGATCTTTGGCAATGTCATAGTCGAGCTTGCGAATACTTCCGTCCGTGTCTTGCAGAACCTCTCTTACTTCTTTTCGGATTCCTTCGACATATTTGGGGTGCTGCATCAGCTCGTAGAACAGCCATGATAGTCCCTGGGCCGTCGTATCTCGTCCAGCGATGATGAAGTTGAGCACTACCGAAATGAGGTCCTCGCGGTCCGTGGTTAGGTCCATGAAAAGATCAAGGAGATCCTTGCCCTCTTGTCCATCCGACGCTTTTTTCTCCTTTTCGATACCCGCTGCTCGTTGTCTGAGACGTTCGTCAATGATGCCGGTGGAGAAGTCCTTGATCTTCTTGATCATCCTGGCATTCTTTTTGCCTTCGTCAGAGAGCTTCTCAACGACGTTCCAGAGGGGCATACGGAAACGCTTGTCGATGACGGTCTGAACGAAGTCAAATGCAGTGGCAAACTCGACTTCATGCTTCAAACAGCTTGGATCGGGACTGAGGCAGTTGATGTCGCTGCCGAAAGCCATCTTACCAAAAGACGAAAGGGTGTATCGGAAGAACAGATCGGGCAGCAGCAAAGTAGCAGGATGGGTGGGCGATGTGCCCTCCGTCAGACCATCCAAGAGTCCTACGACGCTGTCAAGCTCGCGATGAACGACGGTCTGGACCCAGTTGCGGAATTGATAGACCGAGAAGATGTGCGAGGCCATCTTGCGCTGCGTCTTCCACACGTGGCCGTCCGAGTTGAAGATGCCATGTCCAAGGAAGTCGTTGAAACGCTCCTTGAAGGCCTTTCCCTTTTCGAAGTTTTCAAAGTTGGTCTTCTGGACATACTCGATGTATTCGGGCCGTTTAAGAACCATCATCTGCCCTATACCCGTGCCAGCTACCGACACAGAAAAGCCGATGGGATGGTCGCGAGACAGGTCCAGGAACCAGTCCAGCGTACCATCTTTGCTCGCTCTGATGGCATCCAAAGTATGGCCGAGTAAGGGCAATCCAGGCGGCGAGTACAATTCCTTACGAGGTGGTCTGGTGAAAATGGGTCGATTGTGGTACTTGATGGGAAAGTAGAGACAGACGAGGACTATGAGGGGCAAGGCGAATCCCGTTCTAGCCAGAACGGCGCTCATTGCATCGACAATACGTTGGATGAAGACATTGTCGGTACGAAGCTCGAGCTGCGTGGCCGCCGAACTGACAGCGCTGAAGGTCGGGAATGCCGGCATAGTGTTGGAGTGTTCAAACCGCTGCAGTGACGAACAAGATGGTGCGACCACACGATGGGAGACCGGCACCGTTTGTACAGGATGTTGAAAAGAGACTTTGTTGGCCTATACTGGGCCTTTACTCTTGGACTTCCGGACAGAGGGTATCTGGGTGTCAACGGGAAGGTTGTGATGTAGCGGACGATATAGACTATATGCAGTAATGGAAGCGATGCGCCTTGCTTCTGCGGAATGGAGCTCGATGGAGGTGTGAGGAAAGGAATCAAACGAGGGAAGCCGAGATCAGTCAATAATGACTACTTCTTGGTGACCTCTATATACGACGAGGTATGGCCGCGACATGGCTAACAGTCTCAGCCAGAGCAGCATTTCATGGAACCCACCATCCGTTGGACAGGCATTTTTGTGTGGAGGAACTGCAGCGCCACCCACCTTTTGGAGAAGGCGATGGGGTGCAGAGCAATGGAGCCAGTCCAGCGGATGGCCAACTGCCCACGTAAGTGAACGGTACCGTAACGGCTTGAGAAGCCACAGAGTCGTTAAGCGATGGTGACCACCGAGAGAAGGGCGTGTGCCGAGAGCAACACTAGACTTGGGAGACACGGGAAACGCGCAGACGAAAAATCCAAAGGTAGACCAAGTGTATGCAGTGGCTACGTGACCCAAGTTCGCTTCACAGCTTTCAGCGCGTGCATCGACCCTTCAGTACCTAGCATGTGCTCTTGCACGAAGTGGCTCCCACCTATGCGATGCTGCTGGCTCGAGCCTTGTTGGAGTCTGACTGATGGTTACCACGGTGTGCCAAGCTGCCGCTTGCTTAAGACTCCAAGGGTGCATCATAGCTTGAGCACTGAGCTAGTAATGTGACGTTAGAGGCCCTAGCCATAGCGCACTGATCTTTTGTGATGTTGCGATGATGATGCTTTAGCCGATGGAGGCAGCTTGGCTGAATGGCGTGGGAACCGAAGAAATGCGCAACGACGATGCACGAGCGAACCTGTGCTTTGCTTTAGCCCCCAACAGTTGTGTTATCTGCAGCGCATGGCAGTCGACAGTGGTCTGTCACTTACTGTCTGACTTCAGAAATGCGTGGTGAAAGGAATGCGGGGTTGTTTCTGCGACAAAAATTGGCACGCCGCCGCGTACACAGTACAGTACTTGCATCAGACAGCAAATCCACTGTGATCACAGCCGAAGCATGCACCACGCAAAGGGCAGAAAAGTTACCACCTGCGGGCGGTATCCTCGCTAAGATGAAGACGCCTTTCCTCCGGTAAGTGGAGGAGGTTCTGCAGTCGTCGTTGCAAATGCTTCAAGGGCATCAGGCTGCAAACTGGTCAGCCAACAACGTGGGCGCCATCGGCCGAATTAGCCGAACTGCAGCTCTAAAGGAGATCGGTCCTTGAGCGACAGGACTGCCGCCAACCCATTCACATTGTCTCGCTGCAAAGAGCGCGCGCACTTTACAGACCACTAACACGTTTTCCCGACCACATTAACATACATAGGATCTCGTTACTAATGGCTCGGAATGGGAAGAGAAGTGAGCTTCGCCATCGATCGATGCCTAACCTTCCAAATCAAACGTCAAGTATGGGTCTTGTTGGTGATGGGATCGAGTCGAGCGGGCGGGCGGGCAAAACCTCGATTGCATGCAGATAGAAAACTACAAGCCTTGAATTGACCCGAGTGCCGATCTTGAACCGATCGCGCCGCGAGCGATCAGAGCGACTCAAAGCGCTTCCTCAACTTGGCGATCCAACTATCCGCCATCTGGATAGGACCCTCATACCCTGTCACCAGCCTGTACGACTTGTTCTCCTCGTAGCTCTCCAACCTCAATTGTCCATCCGTAAAAGCCACACTGGCGATGATGTTTTCCGGCGTAGCGATCCTTCCAGGCATGAGAGGATGCCTCAAGTCGGTCAAGTGAGCCCAGCCACTCTCCCTGGTTGACGCTTCGAACTTGAGCAGATCGTCGTGTGGCACCACCTCGTTCTTCAACACGTCATGCATGATCTTCCATCCAGAGGGGTTGATTCGTATACGGTCCGGATTTGCACGAACAAAGTCGGCTGGCTCCGATTCTTGCGAGGAGGAGTTCGTTGTAGGCAGGACATAGGCGATGGTGGCTTCCTCTGATGAGGACGGCTCGGGAAGGAAGGAGATGGACCAGCCATCGACGATTTCAGCCGGCTTGCTGGGATCGCGCTTGATGCTGATTTGAGTCGGGTGGTAGTAGAGTCCAGTCTGTGGTTCAGGGTCTTTGACGGTGGTTCGACCGGATGCCCGGTGCTGCCCGGCTGTGATGCTAAACCTGCGTCGACCTAGAGCGTTATATGTCGTCACAGGTCTGTAGCAAGAGCATGCTGCCTCGACGGTGCGTGCTGACGGCTGAGATCGCTTTTCGACAGGGGCGGTGGAGAGGTTACGTGCGAGTAAACGGCCAGAACTGCCCGCGCCTCGAGTGAACGCTTTTTGAAGTGACGCAGAAGCCAAAGAGGCCTCCGAGCGAATTATCGAAGACATGATCAATGCCACGTTGCAGGCTTGGAATGGTGCAGACGTAGTATTCGCCGCTGGTGATGATGATCACTCAATAACGTGCATGAGTTCAGAAGAAATGACGATTGTCACGTCTTTTGGTTTGTGGAGGCTTTGACATGACTTGCCCTGCTCGCATTTCTCATTTCAACTCGACGATCTCACAGAGTCAAGCAATGTAAAAATAGGCTTGAGGTAGCGACATCGGAATTGGACACTGATATCGTGGCCCCGTCCACAACACACACGAGCCGTCGTCGCAAGTGACCAGCAGCCCTCGCCACAGATACAAACACGATCGATGCAGAGCAGACAGAAGTCTTGCTGACTTTCATTTGGGAGGCAGAGCATGGAATTCGACGAATCCTATAGGGGTACAGTGTGAAGCGCGAGGATACCACGCTGCACCGTTAACGTACAAACGCAACACTACAAGGTATACGATCTTGGTGGAGGGATGCCGATCGTGAGCATCCTAAGCGCCAAGCAGAGGCGAGGGGTTTATATCAAGCTTTAGAGCATGAAAGTACCGGCGACGACGGCGATGAAAGAGACGGCGGTCATGCCAGCAATGTAAGAGGGCAGCTGAGCACTACCGACGGCACCGTTGGAGGGCTTGGTGGTGGTGGCAGATGCGGCACTGCCCGAAGCGGCGCTCGAGGCAGAAGCCACGGCACTGGAAGCCGAATTGGCAATGATGCTGGAGAAACCTGAGCTTCCTCCGATCGAGCTGTAGAACGAAGCAAGCGCTGACGTGTTGTTGGCACCGCCGTTAGCAACAATGGCCGAAGCCATCGAGAGGTAGTTGCTAGCGACGCTCTCCTGCGAGGCGATGATCGACGAGACATCAGCGGGGATGGTGCCGGTCAGACTGCCAGTGAGACTCTGGAATTCGGACGCGATGTAGTCCGACAGCGACGAGAGAGCACCGGCGTCGGTGTACTGCGAGAGGTTGTAAGGGTCGAAGCCTGCCATTTCATATCACATGGGCAAGCACAGGGTCAGCACGATTTGTCTCAAGATGTTGGTATGTGCAGTGTGCGGTGGATGACTTACTTGAGGTGTCCTGTCTCTTAACAACGTAAGGAGCGGGGGTGGGCCGGACATCGGCCTGAACGGCAACAGCAGCAAGCGCGAGCACAAGGAGCGAAGCAAAGGTGTTCTTCATGATGAATGTCAGGGATCTACTTTGCAGAGATGGGGAAGGTCGAGAGGTTTGATAGTGTAGGACGGTACAGCGGTTGCACTGGGGATGCTTGCAGTTATATACTTTCTGCACTGTACTTCAAATTCCAGCGTGAGCGTATCAGCCGTCCGTGCAGTGCACTGACATGTTTGGACAGTCGGATGCGTTCAGCGACAGTACTTCACAACCGTATCCGAACCTCACGCGGAGGGAAAGCGCGATTCGACAGGTTGAAGAACGGAAGAGAGGGCAGAGTTGCTCTGACGAGGCACGAAAGCCTGGTTACGTGCACTGGAACAGAGGCATCCACGCCAATGCCATACGCGCATATGGTCTGTCCTTGTGATATGTCGCAGGTGACCGGTACAGAAACTGCCTACAGTAGTACAGTGCTGTAGAGTCCAACACGGTACAGGATGAGATTATTGTGTGTTGCACCGAATATACTGTGTACGCCTTGTTTACGTTTCTCCACGGTTTTTTTTTTGTTTTCGTCTGAAATTCTTACTCCGCGCTCGACAACCGCCCAAAAAAATAGAAACAAAGGGAAAAGAAGTGTGTCCATCGTCAAGCTCCCATACTTGAGCTTCTGTTCAGCGACGTTTGGCCGATATGTGTTAGCTGCAGTCCTGGCATCTACAATTTGATCCACACTTGCTTGGGACTAGTACGCTTTGATTGGCCACGAGAATACGAATGACACGGTTCTATGCGACTGCTGTGAAGTTGTCACTGTGTCGAACGAGTTACCGTACGGTCTAAATGGACGCTTTTCATTAGCAGGGGATGCACAGAAATGCAGATTTCGAGCGCTGTCGCCTTGACACCTCGGTCGCGGAGTAACAGAGCTGCAGCACAGCCAAACCATTCTCACGTGCTCTGGGTACATCACAGCACAGCACAGCACAGCACAGTACACTATAAGCGCAGCACGGCACGACACGACAAGCTGTAGCAAATCCTGAGCCAGCCTCGCCCTGGACCCTTTTTGGGTCCCGTGCTGTTTTACCTGAAGCAATACGTCAACTTACCTGCATAGATCCATTTCTTGGCAATACAGGTCCAGCACAGTGTCACAGTGACCAAAAAAATCGAGGGCATGACTGCCGCCGGATAAAGGCCTCTCGTGACCAAAAAGTTACCTGTACTTTAGCATGGTACTGTACACAGTCCGGTGATGTGATGTATGAGACATGTCGCACATCCCCAGTAGTGTCTGTTTTCGTGTCAGGAGTAGTGTTTTAGAGTCCCGTCCCGACTCCGTGTTCCGAGTTCGCAGCATCTTCGGGGCACTTAGCGTCGGTCAATCAAAACAAGGTCCTCGGATGGAGCGCAAAAACTTTGACCTCACTCAGCCTTGAGAGTCGCATCGTCTACGATCGAGGCGAGCATCTTTACAGTACAGTGCAGTAACGTGCAAGTGGGTCATGGCGAACCAGCGCTTCAATCTAGTCCAAACGTCTCCAGCATGAGCGCCAAAGCAGAGTGGTGAAGGAAATCTGGTAGTGAGGGGCTGCAACAAGAATCGACCTCCTTGCATGTACTGCATCGCGCAGTGCAGTAACGCCAGTCTAGTCCACTGACAGAAACTGGAAGCGTACCGCGCAGGAATCGTGGCTGACTGCGTCTCTAAGAGAGACATTGATGCAGGGAGGATGGCGTATCGCGACCACGTAAAACACTCTGGCTTCCGAAGAAGGAACAAGCTCCAACAGGCGATTTTCAGCAAGAGTCTCACTGAAATTGATAACTAGGCTTCCCGCGTCAGATCCCCGATAGCAAACGAGATCGGTCAGCTTTGGCCTTGCATCAAGATCCCGTTCCGCTTCTTCAGGAATGTTGACTTTTGCTCAATGCCATAACGGTTTGTCCATCTCGAGTATCAACTGCTGCATCTGGTGAGAGCGATAGATTACGATCGTAACGTTGAAAGCTTTTAACAAAACCCCTCTAACTGTGGAGGAAGATAACTCAGCAGAGGCTTAGAGTTTGAGGTAGCCCTTGTTGATCAGGTACTCGGTGATGATGCGGACGGAGTCCTCGATCGAAGTTTTGTCTGCATCGATGTGGATTTCGGGATTTTCTGGCTTCTCATAGGGAGCCGAGATGCCGGTGAATTCCTTGATCTCTCCAGCCTTGGCCTTCTTGTACAAACCCTTGGGATCCCTAGACTCGCAAGTTTCGATGCTGGCATCGACAAACACCTCGACAAAGGCAAGTTTGGGGACGTGAGCTTCGTGCAGTTTCCTTGCGATCTCACGGTCAGCCTTGTAGGGCGAGATGAACGAGGTGATGGTGATGGTGGTGGAGGAGGCGAAGAGAAGCGAGACTTCCGAGATACGGCGAATGTTCTCTTCGCGGTCCTTGGGCGAGAAGCCGAGATCCTTGTTCAGACCGAATCGGATGTTGTCACCGTCCAGACGGTAGGCCGACTTCTTGAGCGAGAGCAGATGCTGTTCCAGGGCGGTTGCAATGGTAGATTTGCCCGAAGCAGAAAGTCCAGTGAGCCAAATGGTAAGGCCTTGCTGGTTGAGGAGGTCAGCGCGCTCCTCGTACGAGACATGCCCGGGATGGAAGGTGATGTTGGTAGCCATTTCGACGATGTATGTGCTTGCGTGTAAGGGTGGAGCTGATGGCGGTGCGAACGTAAGAGTTCAAGCTGCCAAGAAGATTTGGCTTGATGACTTTCTTCTCGGCAGGTTCAAAGCGAGGGCAAGTTCAGCAGCGCAGACCCTGGTCCGATCGTCATTACAGTATTCACGATTATCAGCTGCAGGTGTCTCCGGCAATCCATAGCGCTGAACAAGCTGGCCAATGGCAAGTTGCCTTGCACATGGTTTCATGTTTGTGCAGATCCGATTGCGCCATCGTTTCAACAATTCTTCTGAAATCAATTTTTCAATCAGGCACATTTGTTTTGGTTGCCGATCTCACACCTTTGTAAAACTCAACATGAACTCCGCTTCTCGCCGAAGCGCACGGACAGCTGCAAGGCGCCTAATTAGCGGGGATTCCGGCCTCTGCACCGGCGCTTTCTCCCGAAGACGAAAGACGTATCCAACCATCCCTGCTATCCCCACCATCACCACTTGTCTTCAAAATTAACCATACATACCTGTTCACGACTGCACAAACACACGTACAAGGGTCGCCTCATCGCTCTTCAACAATCGTAGACGCAAGGCTGCTTAGGGGATACACAGAGAATGCTGAGGCTAGTCCGGCCCCGTCAGCTCGTTCGAGCAACAGCGCCATCTGTGACAAGAACACTCACACACTCCAGAAGTGTTCTGAAGGAAGCCCACAGCAGCTCCAGTTTAAAAGAATGGACACGTACAGTCCAGTCTCAATCCACTATCCTGCAGGACACAGCGGATCTCAACAAAGCACGTCAACTTCTCCTGGTCTTACCCAACATTTCCGGTGCCGCCTCTCCAGTCACCTCGTCTCGGGAGCTTCTAGCCAAACACACGACGGACGACGCGCTCGCATTAGGACGTGGATCCCCCATTCCTCTCGGTATGGAACTCGCGCTGTTCAATCCGCTGTTCACCGAGACGACACTCGGCGAAGACGGCGCGGAGAGGTCGTTTGGACCGCCTGGAGAGCTTAACCAGCGAATGTGGGCGAGTGGCTCTTTCGAGTTCGAGCAAGGCAAGACACTGAAAGTAGGGCAAGATGTGGAGTGTGAGGTGGTGGTGGAGAGTGTACAGCCGAAGCAGGGAGCCAAGACAGGGATGATGGTGTTGGTGACCAGGAAGCTTGAATACACGGGTCCAGAAGGGAAAGTACTAACCGAGAGGAGAACGCATGTGTACCGAAAGCAGAGGCCAGCGGATCAGAGAAAGTACCTGCCACCAACTCCGGAACAGGCACCAAAGCCTTCCCAGGGTAAGTACAGAGTTGGTTGGTCTCGAAGGCCCGAGAGCATACTAGCTGATCAGTCTCCACGTTGGCTTGCTACAGTTGAAGAAAAGCCATCCGACTTTGGATTTGACTATTACGCAACGAGAGCCGGTCTCTTTCGCTACTCGGCGGCCACTTTCAATGCGCATCGCATCCACTTGGATCCTGAATATTGTCGAAATGAAGAAGGCCATCCCGGTAAGTGCCACGCATCCAGAACCACGACTTTCGAGAGTCGGCACTAATGTTTTGGATTGATCCCTCTGCTTTGACAGATGTCCTCGTCCATGGCCCCTTGACAGCAACGCTGTTGCTCAATCTGATGAGCGCCGCAGCCAGAGAGACTTCGAGCCAACTCCGCAAGTTTGAATATCGCGCTACTTCTCCGCTCACGGTCGGACAGACTATACGGCTCCGAGGCGCTTGGGAAGGCGAGGACAAGCAGCAAGCTTCGCTGTGGGCTCTCAACGAAGCCGGCACAGTGTGTATGACTGCAAAGGCAACACTGCTCTAGGAATGTGGGTTTCCAATACGAAAGCAGCATTATAGGGGGCTTGTTTACAATCAATACGATAGAGTCTAGAGCATGAAGTGAAGAAGCAGATCAGATCTTGGACGCATCCGCGTCAAAGTTGATCGAGACACTGTTGACACAGTGCCTCTCGTTTGTTGGAGTATTGAATCCTTCTCCCTTAAAGACATGGCCCAGATGGCCTCCGCAGTTTTTGCAAGTGATCTCGATCCTCTCCATACCCCAGCTCCTGTCCGAATGTCTGTCGATGGCGCCAGGGATAGCGTCGAAGAATGCGGGCCATCCACAGCCGCTGTCGAATTTGGTCGTAGCCTTGTACAGCGGCGAGTCGCAGCCGGCACAGGTATATACGCCGTCCTTGGGGTAGTGCTTGTTGTACTTGCCGGTGCCTGCCATTTCGGTGCCCTTGTCACGAAGGATACGGAACTGTTCAGGGTTGAGTTTGGTACGCCATTCGGAATTGGACATGCCCTTGGGGAAGGACTCCGGGGGTGCTTGGGAGGAGGCAGTGGAACCCATCTTGAACAACGTCAGAGGCGAGGTGGAGAAGAGGCGAGGAGCGAAAGGTTGCTGGACCAGAGCTGGGATGGCTTGAATAGCGCTGGTGTTGAGGTACCCAGACGAGAAAACAGCGAGGGAGCCGACAACAGCGGCGGTACCTACGAGTGTATTGCGAGTGAAAGGAACCGTCTTGAGCAAAGATGAAGGAAGATGACTGCTTCGAGCGAGAGCCATCAGTCGTGACGTTGGTGGTGGGTGGTGGAAGCGAAAGAATGGTAGAGATGGAGCACGGTGATGTATAGTACCAACCAAACCAACAAGGATGTCGCGTGTAACTGAGCCACCTGCTTGCAATGGCGCCACTGGCTGCGGAAGGATCCCGTAAGCAGCAAGGCACAGCTTCCAAGAGGCCATGGTCCGCACACTTAACTCAGCCTTTACCGACAAATTTCGCATGCCTCCACCTCTCCACCTCGTCTTTTATTTGCGATGTAGGATGGGATAACCTTACACCTTGTAACAAGAAAAAAAAAAAAAGAAACATCAGGCGCCTCAGACGCGTCCAACGCGTAAATGGCAGATTCTGGAGTGTGGAGCGGCCGGCGACTTGGAGAGTTGCAGCTGCAATTTTTCAGCGGAGCGCAGCGCAGCGCGAGTGCAGGGTTGATTCATGTCTTGGCTTGGCTTTGGGTTTGGCTACAAGGTGGCGAAGCCCTCGTCCACCTTCACCTTTGCCTCACTTCCACTACTCATGGTGGTGGATCATCATCATTCTAGCACAACTTGACCATGTCCTCGCCCACCTCTTCAAGATCAGCGCTGACGAGCACTTCAAGACACAACATCACTCAGCCTCAACCGCAGCAAGAGCATCATCAGAAGTCACTACGACTCTTTCTGGGACATCATTCGGATGACGACGCAACAAGTGAGTGCGAATCTACCATCGAGTACATCCACGACCTTGACAGCGACGACGATGATAGCAGTACGTCGGATCCGGCAACCAGCCTGCAGCCGGGACGTGTAATTGGACCAAACGCAGCAGGGCCTCGAAGAACAAGAAATTCAGCACGAGCATACGACGATGAGGAACAAGGCGCAACCGGGTCCTTTGTCGCATCAATACCAGCGAAGAGATCGAGACATGGTCCAAGTCCAAAGAAGTTGGCTCCGATCTTCAGCTCAATGGCGTCCAAAAAGCAAGCTGCCAGTTCCGCCGCCATTCCAAGTACTCCGACCAAACGCCAAAAGGGCTTCCTTGTTCGAGGCAACGTCACACCATCAAAAGCTTTCAGCATCTTCAAAGCTGCCAAAAAGCGCAGCGAGCAAAAGCAGCAGCATGGGCTTTTGACACCGCCAACCTCATCACCTCTTCGACCCATCATTCTCGACAGTTGTGACAATTCCTTCGGCAAGGTTGAAAGCAGCCCTTTACGGCATACTACCATCCCCTCGTCCTCAACGTCACGGTCCGTCAGCTTGATACAGACCAGTCCACTGCGATCCGCCTTCTCGCCATGTCCATCGCGCCTCTCGAGCACCGCCTTCAAGCCGTCTGCTTTCAGCCGAGGTGCCAAATGCTTTTCGACCGTGACGGAAACCATGCACGCCCTCCACACTCGCCAGGCTGGCATCCATTCCGCCTCTCGTTCTGTATCGTCCATTCGCGCATCCACCATCGACACCACCTCCTATCTCGACACTTTTGTCTCTCCCTCTAGCTGCCTGCATCGTCTCTCACGCAGCACCGATCAAGACATTCTCTCCCACCCCATCTGTGCCGCCTACTCCTATTCGTCTCGCGCCGTCAACCCAACAGCCCAATGGCTAGCAGTCGGTGACGATGAAGGCCGAATCACCCTTCTCAACACTCTGGCGTGGCAGGACTGCTCAGTTGCACGACCTGCGGCTCACCCACAATGGCAAGCGTCATCTTCGGCTGCGATCTTCGAAGTGGTGTGGAGGTTCGACGACAGAGCCCTGCTGACTGGAGCAAGCGATTTTGGCATCAGGAGCTGGGATACAGAGTATCAGAAGTGCACCGGACTCTTTGAAGGACATCGCGGAAGTCCGAGGACCATCGTGTATGATCCGACTACGGGCGGTGCCGGTGGTTGTGGCATGGTCTTTGCAAGTGCAGGCAGGGATGGCACCGTCAGGATCTGGGATGCTAGGGTCGGTGAAGGAAAAGCCGAGTCGGACGGGCTACAGCCAGTCTTGACCATCGATGCGGCACATACGACGCCGAACAGTTCCGGTACTGGCACGGGCGGCAAGCCAAGCAAGTTGACAAAGAGCGGCACCCGCTCCGCAGTCAGAGGCAGGAAGAAGGCTCAGCAGCCCTTGCCAGCTGGTGTGACTGCCCTGACGTACCTGCCGGATGGAGAGGGGCATAAGCTGCTCAGTGGAGGATCCGCGAACGGGATCATCAAGTGTTGGGACCTTCGACACGTTCGCACGCAACAGCTTAGCACACCGGTGACTGAGGTCGATCCTAGTCAGATGGTTAGCTCGCCTGTATCCGCGGATTGGGAGACGCCAGATGTGTCTCTCCTCTCGTTATCTTCGACTGGTTTGGGCAGCTCTCGACGAGCACATGGGCTCTCGCAGATCATTTCGTCGTCGACATCGCTGTATGCTTCCTGCACGGGAGGCAAGATCTACGTCCTACCGCTCTCTACCTTCCTGGACTCCAACCTGCATCGGTCCCAAGTTGATACGTTGTACGATCCAGTCCAGTGCCAAAACACGCTGTTCTCGCGCATGGCGCTGTTCGATGACAGGTTCCTTGCTGTTGGGTGCAACACTGGCAACATTGCGTTGTGGGACGTCTCCTCGTCCCGACCTTCGGTAAGCTCCCTCAGAGTGGAGGAAGAGAGGGATGTGGAGGAGGAAAGAAGCGTGGCGAGGGAGATGGAAACTGGATTCGCTTACAGGGGCGGCGAGGGGAAGAGGGTGGCGATCTTGACGGAGGGACATCTCAAGAATACAGAGGTCAACGCCGTGGCTTGGGCCAATGGTCCCGAAGGGCCCACTTTGAGTTCAGTAGGCGACGACACAAGTATCAGGACTTGGTATGCCGACAGAGGGTTGAGAGATAGAATTACACGTTAGCAAACGAGTAGATTTAAGCGCATCGATGCAAACTTCATTATACCGTACATCATCCAATTTGGCATCATCACAGCATCACATAAGCAACCATCGCAATCTATCATTCAGACCACGTCGAGAAGAGGAACTTGATATTCAATCGAGTGCAGGTCAGCAGATCTATGGGGACGAATCCCAAACATGCATTGTGGCGTCGTAGAACGAGCAGCTGTAGACTCTGCCAGTCTCGAGTTGAGCGTCTCCACGATCCCAGTCGCATCCGTAAGCGAGGCTGGTATGCTGATCGAATCTGGTGACGATGTCCATCTGCTTATGCTTCAACTGTTCTGTTTGGGGCTGGTCTTGCGCGAGTTCGGGGAGGGTGAGCACTTTGAAGCCGTCGTGCATGCATGCGACCAGGAGGGTTTCCGGGTTGTGTGGGTGCCATTTGACTCTCCACACGCCTGCGCCGACGTGTGTTTCGCTGAGCGGGCGGGTAGGCATGCGTGCGTCGAACAGGCGGACGTGCGAGTCGTAACTGCCCACCGCCCAGAGGTATTGGCGCAGGTGATGCGATTGCACGGTCGTGACGCCGCCGTCGAAGGGTTTCGTGCAGGTGAAGGTGGGCGTAGGGATTGAGAGGGGGGAGAGGGGGGAGCGCAGGTCCCAGCCTTTCAGCGTGAGGTCGTCACCACCAGACCAGACGGTGGTGGGGGTGTAGCAGTCGAAGGCGGCAATCCACGCTTCGTAGTCGTGCGCCGTCCATGTGGAGAGACCGCGCGGTCGGGAAGGATAAAAGGCGTTGAGCGCAGCGTGAGCGGAGGCGAGAGTGGCTTGGCGCTCGTCTTCCGACGTTCGGTCCCAATCGTCGTCGCTTTCTTCGTCATCGCCAGCGTCTTTATGGATCGAAGTAGCAGCCAACTTCTCAGCAACGTCAACGCTGGAGCTGGAGCTGGTAAGGGCCAGTTCAAGGCTCGGCAGGTAGGCAAGTGAACCATCGCTCTGAGAAACAATCAGCGCCGTATCTTGGGTTAGATTGGACATATCGTACCCTCCAGCATAACCACCTTTGCGATCAGACCAGTCGAGGCTGAGACAGAGAGCATTTCGATTGTTGAACTGCAGCTCTCCGATGGACTCCAACTTTGCCTCGTTCCGCCTCGCCTCCCTAGCGTGGAGTCTGTGCAGTGTGATCTGCCCCTTGGAATTCGCCACGCCCAACAATCTCCTTTTCTCAGCCTCGGAATGGGTGAGAGACCATCTCATGTCGAGGATAGCCGGCGTCTCTATCAACTCCACCCTCTCGCACGCCACTTTCGCCTTATCCTCGGATGCGTCGGATGCACAGTAGAGCGAGCATGTCCCACGCCTTGTGTATGCTGGACTGGTGGAAGAACTTGCTTGCGCTTCGTTCTCTTGTTCTACGTTGTCGGCACCGGAGGAAGAAGCGAGGGCCTGGTCCTGTTCGTGCTTGTCAACTTGGTAGGTGGCAAGTGCGAATAGGCCCTGGTAGCCCGGAACGGATTCGATCGAGTCAGCGCAGAGCCCCGTCGAGCTCGTGAAGAGCGAGGGTGCTGTTGCCATCTTGGACCTGCCAAGTGGGCGCAGTCGTGGGATGGAGAACGGATATCAAGCTTGAACTTTGTCAAGAGAAAGATGTGTTAAGAAGAAACAAAAATGTTCTCATGCATGCAAATAAACCAACCCTAACATTGAGGTCGCAAAATACACATCTACGAAGATCACAGCAACTTGTCAAACGAGACAAGACAAACCCCATTATTGAAGAGGCTTGGTTGCTTCCAATGATAAGATTGATCGTGCAGATAGCTCACGAACGAACGTAGACAAGATACATATAGCATCGAAGGGAAGTAGACCGAAGCTCAATTCAAGATGAGGCCGATTTCTTTGCTGATCCCGCTCCTGATCCATCCCTCAACAAACGCCTGTCCCGTGAACAGCAGCACGGCCAGCGTCCAGGTCACCGAGATCCACCTGTCATACCACATACTATAAAACTTTCCATCTTTACTCGACCTCTTCCTGCTCCTCTCGACACATCTCGCCACTGCACCTTCAATCACCACTGCTACGCCGTTGAGAAAGAAGAAGCTGAACTCGCCCATCCCTGACACCGGCGGTACGAACTGCAATGGACTCAAGCCCAATATTCCCGTTGATGTTGATAAGCTAGACCTCCTCAGCTCATGGCCCATCCCTTTGGCATGATCTCTGCTCAACCAAATGTTGGTGACGGGTACAGCGACACGGCCGCCCAGGGCAGCGCGTTCGGAAACCGCATGGATGATCCCAGAAGCCGTGAATGCACCGAGAATTTTGGCCCAGTCAGCGCGACCACGCTCGAGAGCTCGCATCGGGTCTGGATGGTACGATGGCCAAATCTCCCTCCTAGCCCGCTTCCGCTTGGGGTCATTCAGCTTTCCTTCCAGCACATCCTGAAAGAGGTAGGCAACGTACGTGAAGGGAAGAATACCGTACACTCCGAAAGGTCGACCGAAAAGTCGGTGCCAAGCATAACTCCAGAACCTCCTCACCGTCGTAGCCTGTGTGAACCCGGCCGGGTTGAGTAGTGGGAAGAAGTCGATGTTCCGTAACGACAGCTGTTGGTGTTGCAATGAGCGAGCTTGGAGTGCTGCTGCGGACTCGTCGTCCGTTTCTGGTTCGGTCTCGGACTCCTCCCCGCCCTGCTTTGTCCCTCTGAGCTGCCCAACTCGGTCTCCTTTGACATTGGTCTTCCCTTGCTGAGAACTAGCATGTCCGGCAGCGTCGTGCAGGATCGGCAAGGCAACCGCACTGGTCAGCGTGTATCCAAAATCAAACAGCGTATACAGCGAGATTCCAGTGGCCGCCACGAACAACAGTCGGCTTGCTGGGTCCAGGTCCAAGATACTCGGGTTGACCGAGCTGAAATGCTTTGGATGCAATTGATGGATTACCCAGGTACAACCGACGAGGATGGGAAACAGCTTGAAGAACGCCCTCCTCAACTGTGCTGACGAAGGCGGTTGCCATGGATGCGAATCGTGTCGCACATCGGCAGAGGCGAAATCCCAACCGATGCCGCGCATGGAAATCATCAGGTCAAGCGCCCACCATGCTCGTTCGAAGCAGACGAGCGCCTTGGGCAGCGGTTCGGTCTTCCAGTCCTCGTTTCTAGCCGAGGTGTAGGGATGTACGATACTTGCTGCTTTGCCGTCGGAGGGATTTTTGTTCGGGGAGAGGGGGATGACGATCCGTCTTGGAATGCGAGGGTACGAGAGGAAGAAGATATCGAGTACTCGAGAGGCTCCATAGAGTCCGACTAGGCCCAGTTGGTAGGTGAGGATCGCTGAGCCGGGGTAGTAGTATTTGAAGGGCAGCGACACGAAGGTGTAGATGGAGATGAGTGCGAGAGCAACTCTGGTGAACGAAGCAAGCCGACGAAGTGGGCGTGAAAAGGTCTTGCTCGATAGTGGTGGTAGGAGGAACAGTGCGATGTAGTAGGTCAATGGAGGCACTACCGCAGCCCAAATGGGCAGTGGTCTCGTCGTAGGCGATGGTGTAAACAGGTGGTGCCTGGCATGGATCCGATAGTTCGGCATGCTGGATGAAGATGCTGATGACCAGCCAAACAGCCTTTGTATCGATTCCGGGACAAAGCGATCAACCATGAGAGGCAACGTCAATGTTGTTAGAGAGTGATCAAGCTCGTCTAACGATGCGACTGAAGTTGGTGTAGAGGATAGTTCCCCGAGCGGAATCAAAAGGGTCTAGATTGCTGCTGACCAAAGCACGGACAGGGGGCACTCACGACCGCTCCATTGATTGTGCAGGTGCCGCGTGGAGGTCTAGGCTTCAGGATAGGGCACTAGCAGAGCTTACAGTAGCTTGATCTGTTCATACGGACGCACAGTGCCAAATCTCAGCATCTCGCCTGAGGAGATAGAGGGAAACAAGCCACCGGAGCGGACCAACGTTATAGCAAAACCCAAAGTTGTGGGAGCCTTGATGAACTGGCAGGATACGAGGCAAGAAAGTTAGTTGTCCAGGATCGGATCGTGTAAGCGGTGACGTTCCGTACTCTATTCTTGACAAAGGCCGAACGCCATGTCTGACACCTGCCATCACCGATGCAGTGCCGGTCTTTGCTCTGAATCCGATTGAGCTTTTGATCGGGGCAGGGGTCCAAAAAACTTGCCGGAAAAATTTGGCCAAAAACGCACAATTTTTGGCAGTCAGGTAGCGAGGCGAAGGCGGACAAAGAAGAAGTTGCAAATTCGGCGAGCACAGATAGGGTTCAACGAGGCCAAGCGGGGGTGCAATCTTCTTCTTCTTCTCATCGAACATTGCACCACTTCGACTCCTCGCAAGTTGTGCAGACATATCCAAGATGTCGACGGCAACCACGGAGAAGGCGCTGGAAGATCGTGCCAAGTCGCTTCACAAGAAGGAGAAGAAGGCTGCTGCCAAAGCCGCCGCCGCTGCTGCAGGTAGTGCCGAAGCTTCCCCCTCGCCCGCTTCGCCGAAGAAGGAGAAGAAGGATAAGAAAAGCAAGAAGCGATCCGCCGACGAAGATGTAGTCGCTGACAATGAGGACGACGACAAGGCAGCCAAGAAGCGCAGGAAGGAGGAGAAGAAGGCGAAGAAAGCCGCTGCCAAGGCTAGCACCGCCACCTCTACCGCCACTTCGGTCGAATCGACACCAGCTCCCGTCGCTTCCACCTCTGCCGTCGCCTTCACACCCACTAACCCTGCGGCTGCGCGAGCATTCCTAGAGACCAACAACATCACTATCGAAGCCCCCGAAGAGTCGAACGAACGCCCTCCTCTTCCCATGGTCGACTTCCGCGAGCTTGATGGAAAGATCGATGCCGCCGTCAAGAAGACCCTCGATGCACAGGGATTCACTACTCCTACACCCATTCAGGCCTGCTGCTGGCCTGTGCTTCTGCAGAACAAGGACGTCGTCGGCATCGCCGAGACTGGTTCGGGCAAAACGTTTGCTTTCGGTTTGCCAGCATTGCAACACCTCGTTACCAAACACAAGGTTCTCAGTAGCGACAAGAAGAAGGGCAAGGGCGCACAAGTCAACGTTCTCGTTGTTGCACCGACACGAGAGCTGGCGATCCAGACTGAGGAGAACATGGCTAAGCTCGGAAAGTCGATGGGGATCGGCATGATTTGCTTGTACGGTGGTGTTAGCAAGCAGGAGCAGGTCAGGCTGCTCAACCAGACTCCCACTGTGCGAATTGTGGTTGGCACTCCGGGCCGTGTTCTCGATATGGCAAGGGACGGATCGCTGGACCTCTCGAATGTCACCTACCTGGTTCTCGATGAGGCCGATCGAATGCTCGACAAAGGTTTCGAGCCTGATATTCGAGCCATCATCGGGATGTGCAAGTCTCGCGAGGAGGGCCGACACACTTCGATGTTTTCGGCCACCTGGCCTCCGGCGGTCCGTGGTCTGGCCGAATCCTTCATGAACGGACCGGTTCGCGTCACCGTTGGGTCCGATGAGCTCTCAGCTAATCGACGAGTTGAGCAGACCGTCGAGGTTCTTGCTGATGGGTATGCCAAGGAGCGACGACTCAACGAATTCTTGCGTTCGGTCAATGCGCAACGCTCCAAAGACAAAATCCTCATCTTCGCTCTGTACAAGAAGGAAGCTCAGCGTATCGAGCAAACGCTTCGTCGCGGTGGATACAAGGTTTCTGGTATCCACGGTGATCTCGGCCAGACCGACCGAATTGCTTCGCTGGAACGATTCAAGTCGGCTGAGACTCCACTTCTGGTCGCCACCGATGTTGCCGCCCGAGGTCTCGATATTCCTAATGTGGAACATGTGATCAACTACACTTTCCCGCTCACGATCGAGGACTATGTGCACCGTATTGGCCGAACAGGCCGAGGTGGTAAGACGGGCAAGAGTTTGACGTTCTTTACCGAGATGGACAAAGCACACGCCGGAGAGTTGATCAGGGTGCTGAAGGACGCAGATCAGAAGGTACCGGAGGATTTGACAAAGTTCCCAACTACGATCAAGAAGAAGACGCACTCGAGTTACGGTGATCACTTCAAGGAGTTGGTGCCTGGCAAGGCTAAGAAGATCACCTTCGACGATGATTAGTTGCTTTCGCTGTTTCTGCTTTTTTTCCACTTGCTTATATGATGATCTAGACTTTGATATGATACGACCCTTTGCATCTCGTTTCTACGATCTGAGCTTTTGTGAGCCTCGTTGGCTGTGAGTGTAGAGACGGTTTCAATACGAGTGCGAGAGGCGAAACTAGCACAGGCTGTAAAAGCAAGGAGAGCCTGCGTGGAGGTTTCTTAAGTGGGTTTGAGAGAGAGATGAGCTGTGATATGACGCGCTTTTGACGCGGCTGAGGACCCTGAATCATCCTCCTTGGGCTTAGTGGCGTCAGGCAGTGCGCTTGCTTCGATCCTCGAGATTTTTGACAGCTCGTGGCGCTGCATGCTAGCTTACCCAAGGCACTCATGCAACTCCACTTTGCGACGATTCTTGTCGTTTCAGCCGGCTTATAAGCTCTGCATAGACACTCGGACCGCCCTGATTGTTTCCACCACATTGGATCTCGACCTATAGCGCAAAGTGAACGGAAATGGCTCCCAACGTTGCCATCATCCAAGGCAGTTCCAGCGGCATCGGTGCCCAGATTGCCAAGCAGTACCTTACCCGCACCTCGCTTCAAGTCGTCGCGCTCTCTCGCGATGGTTCTCGTGCCAAGGACGCGATCCTCTCCAACGAAAGCTCGCTCGATGCTGATCGTCTGCACACGTTCTCGCTCGACATCACCTCGGAAGATTCATACCACTCGGTCTCGCAAGAACTCGAATCCCGCTTCGGAAAATCATGCCTCAAGACCCTCTGGAACATCAATGGCATCCTCCACGCCGAAAAGAACCTCTCCCAGATCTCGTACGACCATCTGCAGCAGACGTTTGCTGTCAACACGTTCTCGCATCTGTTAGGGTTCAAGTATTTCGTCCCGCTGATTCCACGCGGTGCCGAGGCGAAGAAGATTCAGGAGGGGAAGGTGGAGGATTTCGCCGAGGGGGTGTTGCCGACGGGGTTGAGTGTGGTGGCGAGTTTGAGTGCCAGGGTGGGGAGTATTGGGGATAATCAGAAGGGAGGGTGGTATTCGTACAGGGCGAGCAAGGCTGCTTTGAACCAGTTGATTAGGACGTTGAGTAAGGAGCTTGAGTTGAGGAGTGTGCCGGCGATTTCGGTAGGGTTGCACCCGGGGACGGTGAGGAGCAATTTGAGTAAGGATTTTACCGGAGGGGAGGGGAGTGACAAGCCCCTGGATAGGAGCAAAGGGCAGTTCGAGGCAAGTGAGGCAGCAAAGAACCTGGTGGATGTGGTTAGTGGGTTGAAGAAGGAAGACAACGGCACGTTCAGGGATTACAAGAATGATATTATCCCTTGGTAAGGATTGCATACCGGCCGCACTTTGTACTACACCCAAGACGCCGACCGCTGCAGTGGTGACATTTCCGTTGCCCTAGCAATGATCAAGGAATGGCGCTCACATTGACACAACCAATGGAGGGGTGGTGGGAGACTTCATATCCTTCGCGTCACGCAAATCTTGCAGCTGGTTGCAATGCCATCAACCCACAGCCATCATCTCCTCTGTGTAGATACATATAAAAGCGCTCGCAAAATCTCTCTCTGTTTGCCTTCAACCCATTTTCAAGCCTTGAATCTAACCGGCTCGGACGCAATCATCATGAAAGTTCTGGTCCCGCTCCTCTGTATGGCTCTCAGCCCAGTTGTATTCGGCCAGCATCGGTTCGTCAAGCTGAACGTCCGCCAGCACCACCACCATGACCTCGCCAATCCAAGCCCCGAACTTGCCAACCTTGCCTCAGCTCAAGCCGTCTCTGCGGAACTCCAGCATCCAGCGCAGACGGATCCGGGTCTGTCGCTCACGCTCGACAGTGACGCCGACGAGAGCATCCAGTCCGACGAGATGATGCGACTGCTCATGCGGACCAAAGCGGAAAGCGTGATCATCTCGCACACTGGCGATTCGCTTACCCCCTACGAAGTCGAATGCATCCTTAGCGGTCAAGCGCCCTCGCTCCACCCCGGTTCGCTCTTCAACGTCTCCTATACCATGGACATGTTCGAATCCGGCACCATCCTTCCCACTACCTCCACCGGTCCCCAACCCCCTTCACACTCCCCTCCATCTACAGATTCTCGCGACCTCAACCACGATGGGTTCGTCTCCGTCGACGAGCTGCTCACCTCGTTCTTCCACGCTGACCACATCACCTCGATGTTCCACGCCGTACAATCCGAAATCCAAGCCCCCCTCGACAAGGCCAGCAAGAAAGCGATCATCAAGCAGAAGGCACCGGTGTTACATAAAACCATCGAGAAGATCGCCAGCCATCGTGGTTGGGGGATTCAAGACTCTCGTTTCTCCACCCTCCACCACTCTTCCTCCGACACCCAAGGCGGACCTCAGACAAACGCCGCAAAGGCGTTCCAAGACTACAACACGTTTGTGAAAACCATGCGCAGCGCGCTGATCACTCCCAACGACGCAGCCAAGGACGAAGTCAACGAGCAATTGGCCACCCCTCGTAACGATCTCGCTGACAAGGCTTAGAGTATCCCCCTTGGCAATTTTCCCGAGCACCCATTCTGTTGTGACCAGAGGCATGCGTAGCGAAGAATGAAGAGTGACATTGCAAAGAAACAACTTTAACTTGCTTGGTATATGTGCATGCTTACCGACCCCGAACTGCTCCCTAACAACACCCACCCATCTTATCCCCGATCGCATCCTTCACCCTCACGACGGGACCCCTCCTGCTCCTCCCTGAACCCACCTCCATATCCGCAAAGCTGAACCTGGACCCACTGCCGACCCTCCGTAGCGCCCTGTCGCCATAACTCACACCGGATCCTGCCTTTTCCGGGTCCAGCTTGCCATTCTCGATGGCCAGCAATATCGACCTAGCGGCAAGTGAAAAGGGGGCTTCCACATTTTCACCCGTCATGGAACTGGTCTCCAAAAACAAGACGCCATTCTCATTGGCCCACTTGCTCGCCTCCAAATATCCGACCTCCCTCTCCTCCTCGCCGCGATCCGTCTTGTTGCCCACCAACACTACCACTAGATCGGGCGATGCGAGCGCCCGTGCATCAGTCAACCAGCGTGAAAGCGGCTCGAACGTGGACCGCTTGGTAATGTCGTACACTAGAAGAGCACCAGCAGCACCTCGGTAGTAGGAGCGCGTGACGGAGCGAAATCGTTCTTGACCGGCTGTGTCCCAGAGTTGCAGCTTAACTGATTTGTTGCCGAGTTTGATGAGACGCGAGGAGAATTCGACGCCAATGGTGTGTGCAGATTGGTCCTTGACTGTCAAGAGGCGATGCGGTCGATCGAAGGGTGAGTGGTGTGCATGCTTCTGGGTGGAATGCAGTAGGGATCCAAGACTTACATTGATTGTGGATAAAGTGATGGAGAAGGCACGATTTGCCTGTGCCTGCTTCGCCAATGATGATGAACTTGAGGAGGAAGTCTGTAAAAAGAGCAGGTTGCAAAGTAAGCAAGGTGGGATTATAAGGAGGTGGTTTGGCGAAAGAGACCTACCGTACGCTGCTGACATCTCAAGCGGTGCGTTTCCGTCCATCGTAAAAATGATTGCTCAAATGCCGAGTCGTTCCAAGCCTTGGTGATAAGCGTTGAACGAGCGCATGCGCGGTATGAAGTTGAGATAGGCCAGTCAAACGCGTTTACGAGGACGCGCACCAGGTGCGCAAGGAGGATTGCTTTGGATCGGTTTGATAGTTTCGCCGCACGTAAGGGCTCAAAGAGCGGCAGATACTGCGATCTGTAATCAAGATGATCGATGGTTGAATAGAAGGTCAAAGCTGTTGCGCGTGATACAGATAAGACACCAAGGTCGAGATGGTTCTCCTGGAAGTCGCTGAGACGATCTGAGCAGTGTGATGACGTGGAGCTTGTGATTGGTGAGATGATTGTCGATGGCGAGGATAGTAAGGAAGTAGCGTTGTTGAGAATGGTGATGGTGTTGGATCAAGAGGGAGCCTTGTTGAGCATGGCATGCCAAGCTGAGCTGAGCTGAGCTGCACTGCACTCCACTTGCATGCGTGTGTGCAGCCGCCAAAAGATAGGCTCAACACGCGCGGGACTCGGCTGGCGAGCAGTCACAGTCTAAGTTGCGCACCTCGCCCTAGCCTTTGCCTTTGCCTTTGCCTTTGCCTTTGCCTTTGCCTTTGCCTTGGCCCGATAGTCAGGGGATCGCGTGCAGCTTTTTAGACTTTTGTGATTTTTGACGTATCGTCCGAGATGCAACTGAGAAAGGAACTCGGAAGTGCAGCTCAGCTCTCAGATCTTCTCTTTGGTTAATCACCCAACGTTAACCCTTCTTGCGTGCAGCCTATCGACATCACCGATCCTCCTAGTCACCCATATCGGCACCTAGGCGACGAGCTTTGCTAGCTGTCAAGATGCCGTCACAAGGCGAATACGAGGCAACTCTCGCAGAGGAACTCGAAGTACTCGAATCCATCTACATTGACGAACTCGAAAAGGTCTCACCCGAAGAGCTTCACATCCGAATTGAACCCGAAGAGGATGTCCTGCCGCTCCTCTTCTCCATCGGCCTCCAAGTGGGTCAGGCACCCTCCGAAAGCGTAGAAGATGGCTCTCCATCACCCATCGTGCTCTCTTTGCATATTCAATACACCAAAGACTACCCAGATGCACCACCTGGCATGTCTATTCACGTCCTCCGTGACACCAAGGGCATCCTCGGACCGGTCGTTTCGGACGATGAGGACGCAAATCCAGAGGCAGAAGTGGCAGAGCGTCCAGCGGTAAACGAGCTTCAAGCAGGTCTCGACGAGGTTGCCCAGGAATCGCTAGGAATGGCCATGGTCTTTACACTCGCCTCGCATCTCAGGGAGAGCGTTACCACCTTTGTTCAACGTCGCGTTCAGGAGATCGAGACAGAAGCAAGTGCTAAACGCGAGGCTGAAATCGAGGCCGAGGCAGAAAAGTTCCGAGGTACAGCTGTGACGCCAGACAAGTTTGCAGAATGGAGGGTTAAATTCATGGCAGAGATGGCCGACAAGGAGAAGAAAGAGGAGGATGCAAAGCTGGCAAAACTATCGGCAAAGGAGAGGGAAGAGTATAAGAAGATGAAGGTCAAGCCGAGCGGCAGGCAATTGTTCGAAAAGGGTGGTACATTTGAAGAGGATGACGCCGCCGAGGAGGATGGTGCTCAGGAGGTGGATTGGAGTTTGTATACCAGAGAGCAGAGGGAGAAGGAGAGGAGGGAACGTGAGCAAGATGACGAGCTCTTGGGACGCACAGACGGGCTGGCCTTCGACGATGACGACGAAGATTGAGTTCTCCTCTAGCTCCAGGCTATCACGCACTTCCATGCATCGCTTTCTGCAGTACATCAATTCTCTCTTCTCATCCTCCCGTCACCACTTTCTGCCATATCTTATTTTGTACTTTTATGCATATCACGATACAGTCGCTTGCCTCCATGGTGGCCTTTTCACTGACGGTCTAGTCGATTTTGAGCGCAGGGCAGCATGCTATCTTGTTGGTTTCGTTAAGCTCGGCAATGCTTCCAAGCTGGGAGCGCATTGGCCAGCATCGACCTCGCCTAACAACGCCCAACTCCAGGGCCGCCGGTCTTTGAACGCGAACGACCATCAGCCCATTTTTCAACGTACCGGCAAAGGGTCTTAGCGTCATCCCACTCGATTCTTTCACGACTTAAATTCCGCCTACAACGATATTCCGGCGATCCTCCCACGTCTCCGCGCGTTTCGAGAGCTCTCGTCTTGACAATCACCATACTTTCATCCATTGCTCCGTTTACGATACAGCAGCTCACGATGGCTGCGGCAAAAACACAAACGCCGGTCCAGACGGCCGTCCATCGACCTCGCAAACTCGTCTCGGCTTGGCTCTTCCTGAGCAGCTTCGTCGTCTTCTGGGATGTAGGCTACATCCTCATGCGACCGAGGAGTTTCCTTGGTGGCGATCTTCATTGGCTTTGGTCGCCCTATTCGATCTACATGGACGTCGACTACATCTATGGTCTTCCTAGCTGGGATGCCAAGGATGGCTTCCCCGCAGCTCAGACGCTCATGAACGTGGTCGAATGCTTCCTCAATCTCCTTTACGTCTACCTCGTTCACGGCAAGGCGACTCCATCCTCGATCGCTGTGGCTCCGATCTACGGCCTGATCTCAGTCATCATGACGCTCAGCAAGACTACACTTTATATTTTGAATGTAAGTCTACCCCTCCTCTCACCAGAAATGTTACGGCAGTGGAAAAGACTGACAGGATCTGCCAACTTTCGAATGCACAGGATTACTGCTGTGGCTGGTGCAAGACGGGCCACAATGACTGGTACACTCTGATTGTCTACTGGATCCTTCCCAATGGACTCTGGCTTCTCTTCCCCTCCATTATCAGTTATATTTTGGTCTCGGAGTTGACCGCCACCCTCAAGGTCGCCGCTCGAGTAGAAGGTGCGAATGCTGCCCCCGACCCAAACTTTTCTCCTGCGTCCATTCAAAATGGTGGGGAAGCGAAGTGTGAGAACCACACTGACAGTGCCAATCCGTATCTGGTTGATCACTCACAGCTGCCAGCGTGGGCACAGGACAACGCTTGGATAGTAAGGGGATATCGTCGCCCAGGAGGCGAAAACCTTCCGGAAAAGCTTAAGCGCTTTGACCATGGCAGCGTCTACAAATGCTGGAGAAGTGTTTGGGCTTATTGGCATAACGAGACGGGTAAGTCTTCCATTCACTTTGCTGAAATGCTTTCAGAATATGCTGACAGTCTGAGTCGTCTCTTCTTTCGCTTCGTTTCTAGTCAACATTCACACGCATCTTTGGGGAGCTGTCTTCGCCCTGGGCCTTTCAGGCAGCCATCTCCTCCAACATTTCGGTCTCCTCCCAAGCTTCCTTCGACCCCTTTCCCATCATCCCATCTTCTACCCCCACTCGCTCACATTCACCACTGCTACAGGCAAGATCCTTCGCCTCGCCTCTGCCTCGTATCCCTCTGCACCGGCTACCCACTTCTCTACCCCTGGCTCCATTGCACCGGCAACATCGTTCCTCGGCCGTGCGACCTCCCTCTTCTCGTCCCTCGCCGCTGCTCCATCCACCGTCGCATCCACCGCATCCAGCCTCACCGTTCGGGGCCCGGACGTATTCGACATTGCTGGCTTTACCACCTTCTTCATTGCTTCAATCATCTGTCTCGGCTTCTCATCCACCTACCATGCCATCCAGTGCCACTCGTTCTCCGTCTCGAAGCGATTCAACAAGCTCGACTATGTCGGCATTGTCGTCATGATCGTCGGCTCGTTTCTCTCCGCCCTCCACTACGGCTTCTACTGCCACCCGCACCTGCAGCTCTTCTACTCTCTCACCATCTCGATCTTGGGTGCAATGGCGATGTATGTCGTCCTTGCACCGTCGTATGCGACACCGGCTTACCGTCCGTATCGTACTGTGATCTTTGTCCTCCTCGGACTGTTCGCCGTCGTGCCCGTTGCGCACGTGGTCAACATGTACGGCTACCGAACCATCACCGAGACCATGGGGTTGAAGTTCTTGATCCTGTCCGGTGTGTTGTATGTGGTTGGCGCTGGGTTGTATGTCGCCAGGGTGCCGGAGAGGTTTGCGCCGGGCAGGTTTGATATGGTGGGTGCAAGTCATCAGATCTTTCATGTGCTTATTCTGGCAGCAGCCGCTTCGCATTACGTGAGTATTAGGAGGGCGTATGCTTTCTGGCATACGG
The DNA here is from genome assembly GCA_928724745.1 of Anthracocystis setariae. Classification (NCBI taxonomy): domain Eukaryota; kingdom Fungi; phylum Basidiomycota; class Ustilaginomycetes; order Ustilaginales; family Ustilaginaceae; genus Anthracocystis; species Anthracocystis setariae. The sequence goes on along the minus strand of CAKMXJ010000002.1, from coordinate 669,775 downwards.
TAGAGTCCATCGGCTCCGAAGTCGGCAAGCAAGGCGTCTGCGCAGCGCTTCATGGATAGTCCTATCCCTTGGCGTCGATCTTGTAAATTAGCCTAGATGAATGTCCATTTGGTGATTACGAAATTGCTTGTGTATAGGCAGCGATACAGAATGCGATTTGAAGAAGGATGATGGAGGACAAGATGATCGCGGTGGGTCGGTTGCAGAGGGTGGGGATGAGGTTGTGCGTTCCAGCCTGGGCTGTGGGGTTAGGCAGGTTTGTGGCGCTGCGGGAGGGGCGAGTTTGTTCGTGCAGAAGGAGGTCGACTTTGGATGTGAGGATGTCCACCTTTGAAGTCAGCAAGCCAAGTTGCTCGTCCCTCTCCTGCGACATGACATCGGTCTCGAGGACATCCTTCTTCGGCTCTGGCTGTTTAGCTCTTTCAGCCGAAGAGAGAAGACGGCTGGAAAGCAGATTCATGCGATGCAATAGACGCAGTTTCACCACCAAGAACGCATGTAATCTCTCGTGTGCCCTTTCATCCTCCCCGATCTGGCCGACTGAATCGTGAGTGTTCTCGTTCCTCATCTGCACCAATTCCGCCTTTGAGTATGGTGTCAGAAGGCTCTCGTCGACCTGATCCAAGGTCTCCCCAGTTTGGCGAGCGGTGACGAGCTGCATCCATTCGAGGACATCAACCTCGGTGGGCTGGATTGCCACTCCCTGCAGGTCCTCCACCATCTCCCGCACTCTACCGCTCCTCTCCTCCTCCAGTTCCATCTGCATGATCGCGTTGAGGTCAGAGTAAATCTCCCAAACCGCCGCGGTCCACCTGACGAGCTTGACCCCAATCACCACATCGTCGTTCCTCCTTCTCTCACGTTCCGCCTTTACGATTCTTGCCCGCATCTCTTTCGAAAGCAGCGTATGGATCTGCTGTCCTCTCGGTAGGAGCTGGATGTTGCCCCATTCGAGATCCGGATCGGTGATGACGTCCGTGGAGTAGCTGGCGGCGTCTACATACTGTTGTGGAATACGCCAGTTGTGCGAGAGGCCTTGATCCAATTCGTCTAGGCTCCATGCTGGACTTGTCTTGTCGTCGAGTAGTGCGGAGAGGGGTGATAGGAGATCGAGACGCGCAGCGATGGAGCGGGCGAGTGGGAGAGAGACCCAGAAGTCATCCCAAGGTTCCAGCCCGGCGAGGGAAAGGGAGTATGAGTTGGGTGGCAACCCGAATCGGATCAACCCTTGAATCAATGTAAGCCCTGAGGCCAGAAAAAGGGAAGTCAGCGAGATGTATGGCGTTCGGTGCTCCGGGTCTAGAATCCGGGTCACCGTGAAGCAAGAAGAGGAAGAAGACGGTAAGGAAACAGAGAGGCAGGGACACAGCGATGCATTGGGTCGATTCGACAGGTGAAGGCTGAACCGAAGCGGCAGTGGACGCCCGGCTTCGAGCTTCTGCCAATGCTCAGCGTTGGACCCGGCTGGGTTTAGGAATGCTGACGGGCGAGACGTCGATGTTGGCCCCGGCATGACGGGAAGGCGAATCGAGATTTGCTTGGATGCCAAGCGACAGCAAGCAAGGCTTTCAGGTTGACACTGACAAGCGCATCGGTGTTGGCTGCGAGACTACTTCGTAACTAGGGTGGCATCTCGAAGCAGTCGTGTGTCACAAGATGGGAAGGGAGATAATGTGAGAGTAGCAAACGGTTTGTGCTTGGAAGAAAGGGTCCAAGCGGAGTGCCACCTGTCAAACGACTCCTTTTTCCTACTCCACTTGGTTTCTTCCCGCACACCTCTCTCGCATACTCGCACGTTCACTACAATCACATCGACAGGCAAAGAACAAGATCACACACTTGAAAAAGTCTAGGATGATTATGGATTGAGAACGCAAACAAGAGCAAAGATAAGTCAAGAGATGTACAAGGACTGCCGAAGAAAGGCAGGCTGAGATAGAGTGGATAAAAAAACTCTACCAGCTGGTAGCAGACCGATAAGCATGCATCGAAGAACAGAGATCGTTCTCAATCAAGATGGCATCAAGGGTCGATAGGAGCACAAAGCAACCATAAAGAAAGCCTATCACTTGCCCTTCTTACCATCCACAGCCACAGTCTCTCTCCAACTCTTCCTCGCCTTCCAACCCAACTCCTCTTCGCCACTGCACCACCACATACTCGCAGCAAATCCAGGCCCTGCCACCAGAGTCGCAATCAAGAAGCCCACCGTTGTCTTCTCCAGCCACGGACTACCCGCAGGAGCCTTAGCAATCGCCTTGTCGCATTCCACATCCAACGTACTCCTTGCCCCGCCGCTCACTGGGTGCACTGTCGACTTGTTTCGGAAGGTCAGCTTCTCCGCAAGCACCAACAGCACGATTGCACTCGAGACACCAACGATCTCGCCGATCCAGAACATCGAAACCGCATCGAACTTCTCGCCTTGAAGCCAGAATCCGCGGAAGACGCGGTTGAGACCATACCAATAGATGACTGCGGAAATGGCCGCCATCTTGCGGTAGTACGACCAGGTACGCTCAAAAGCGTAGCTGACACCTTCGGCATCGAAGCGACGGATGATGCTGCGGGAGGTGGATTCGTCGTTGACTTTGGGTGTGCGGAAGCTGGTCCAAGCGATTGGCACATAAGCAAGAGCGGCGAAGTTGACGAGAAGAGCGGCATGGTTCCAAAGCGCGCCTTTCACGTTGGCAAAGACAGTGATGGCTACAGTCGCACCAAAGCCAGCGTGCACCAAGTTGGCCATGTAAATGTTGCTGGCAGGTGTGGGGACGGGCAGAACAGAAGCCTTGGAGACCTTCATTGAGCGGTACGCAGCAGGAATGTAGATAAGGCCGACAAAGATGGAAGACCAGGGACCGACTCCGAGGGCAGCTCCAATGATGTTGAGCAGGACTAGGAAGAAGCCGGCATTGAAGACGGATTTGCGGTTAGGCGATACCGCTTGGAAGGAAAGACGGTAGGACAACGGGAGGGTAAAGGCAATCATGATGGAGAAGAGGCCGATGTTGAGACGTTTTTCGGTGTTACGACGGAATACGTGCATAGTGGTGCAGAGGAGGTTATCCAAGTGAGGGAGAGCACCGTGGGTGATGTCGGTCTTGAGCATCTGACGCGATGGAACGTTACAGGAAGCTGCGTGGGTGCGGATGGATGTATCCGAGGAGAGCAGGAAAGCGATATACTCGGACGCTGCGCCGGCGAGGACGCCGGAGAGCGCAAGCGCAAGGATGGGCAAAAAGGAACCTTTGGCCATGGTGGTGATGTGGAAGTGGCTGTCTTACGGGTATCCGCGATGTGGTTCGACGTATTGAGGACACGAGATCCGATTCCGAGGAGAAGATTCCCAATCCACTTGATGGAGGAAGGGGTAGGGGAAGAGGGACGTCAAAAGAGAGACGTTGCTGATGGTTATAAGCAAGTTCTCTGATGTATGCACGGGGGGGATGATGATGGGGAGAAGAAGAGACGGTGCGAGGATATGGTCGTTGTCTCGAGAAGTTTTGGCGTAAAAAAAGTGGAGCTGCAGTCGCACTGATTTCCAGTTATGCCCTTGAGGTCCGTGATGCGTGGCCTGCAGCAATATAATAAAAAAATGTGAATTCTGTCGGATCGGGAAGCTCTCAAACTGGAACGTGCGTCAAAGGCGAGCTTTGTTTCGTTGGAAGCCGCAGATGAAGAGAAATTTCTCTCCGCGGGCATTCACATTCCTTTCAAGGGCATTGAATTTTAGTGTGGTTTAAGCTGCTCTAACAAATCTTCGGTTGGGTTGGGTTGGGCGGAGGTAGAAAGCGGCTTTGCTTGCAACTCTGCTTTTGCTTGGCAAACACAGGTTCCGCCTCGAGCCTCCTCCACTCGGACCGCTGTATGGTACTTGGTGCTATTCCGAGGGCAATGCCCCTTTGCTGCCTCCCTCCATTCCAAGCGACATACCACAAGCCTCAACATGGTGCTCGGTCTGGGAAAGAAGAAGAGCAAGTCAGCTCGTGGGCAACAAGGGCTTGGGGCAACAGCTCAGCCGCAGCCTCGTCCTGCCGATGGGACCGACAAAGGCGAGGACGAGCCAGTGACTTCGGGACCGTTCAAGTATGGCAACGACATTTCAAAGTGTCTGGTCGATCTTGCCGGCCTGCCATGCAATGTGTTTGGCATGTCTGAGCTGAGCCCTGCTCCATCTCGCGCCAGTGCACCTGCTCCACCTCCCGTCTGCGTCGTGATCCACCTGCATGGGCGAGGCGGCACAGCAGACAAGGAAGAAAAGATCGCTCGTCAACTCTACGATCGTATCTCACGTGATAAGTCAAGATACCATGCGCAGCAGAACGAGGGTATCGTTGCCACATCCAGTATCCAACGAGATCATCTGATCGTCACCTTCGATGCTCGTAACCATGGACACCGCACCACAAATCCCGAAGGTCAAAAGGCATGGAAGGGGGGCAACACAAGACACGCGATGGATCTGTACGCAATGATTGTGGGAGACGCACGCGATGTCTCCTTCGTCCTTGACTTTCTTCCCGCATATCTCTTCCCTCACGATGATCGAAAGATCGACGAATGGGTTATCACCGGCAAGTCTCTGGGCGGACACTCCACCTGGCATGTGCTGGCCAACGAACCGCGAATCAAGATCGGAGTGCCCTTTATCGGTATGCCTGACTACTCTCGTCTGCTTGCATCCCGTACGCAAACCTCGTTTGTCGCCAATGCCCCACCCTACGTTCCGGCAAGTCTCAAAGCACTCGTTGACAAGATCGACCCGGCCCGCACAGCATATCACACCTTCGATGCAAAACAGAATCCGTTCTGGGGCAAGAAGATCTGCGTGCTTAGTGGTGCAAACGACAAGCTCGTCTTTTGGGACTGGAATGAAGATTTCCTCAAAAGTCTGGTGGTAGGGGAAGCTACAGGCCCGCGCGGTGAGATGCCAGGGCTCAAGATCACCAAGCGACCCGGAGTAGGACATGAAGTGACAGACGAGATGGTTGAGGAGGCTGGTGAATGGATCTGGAGATGGGGCATTGTCACACCTGTTTGATTGCGGCCATCCTTGCCATGGAAATATAGAGCCGGACCCTACTTGTGTTGGCTTGTAGATGTCGCTCAATGAGGTTGACCACACCGCTAATGATACCAGCTTGCTCGTTTCTCGGATGCCATCGTCTGCGATGCTGCATGGGCCGCTCTGAGTAGCTGTGTGCAGATTATGAGGCCGGCTAGGATCAGCTTGAAATGTACCATGACCCTTTAAGACTTCACCATGGTATTGTCGGCCGGAATAGGCCTTGTCGCAATTTCAAGGCTCGAAATCGCGATGGACGGCAACCAAAGGTATCGACCAATGGCAAGTGTGGTGTTTGGAAATCCAATTTTTTTGGCACTGCGCTCGCCAAGACGGCACGATCCGCACGCTCTCTGCTGCACCGATTTCGGCAGATTCAACGAGGCAGTCGATTCACGCTAATTTATAATATAATAATTCCGGCTATCAGTGCAACCGCGCACTTCCGGTCCCTCCCCACACTCGAACGTCAACCTGAACCTCGACAGGCATTTGGTAGATTCACCTCTCCTCCATCATACCACCGCATCTTTTCCGCAGATTCGTGTTCGGATTCGCGTTCGCAAGCGTACTCATACTTCACTTCAACCCTCGACCCCGAAGCAAATCCAAGCACAATGGCCAAACAAATCGATCTTAGCGAGCTCAAGCAGCACAAGTCCGGTAGGTTGCTTCCTTTCTCCTTTAGCAGCGTGACCTGTCCTACCACGCTTCACGGTTTGCATCTGACAGCGTTGTTCTGACCTCTTCTTCAACGCTACTTTCTTTCTAATCTGACTCTCTAAATATTGACATGGCTGACGTGGTCATTCAACTTGGATGCGATAGAGGACTCGGCCTGGGTCGTCGTTAGTGGCAAGGTGTACGATGTCACTTCCTTCCTTGAAGACGTAAGTTGAACCGGATCTTGCCCCTTGGGGGGGTTTTTTTTTTCGCGCAGCTGATTGACTTACTTCTGTGCTTTTGCTCGACTGTACTTTGTCGTTACTTTTTGTGGGTGTATGTAGCACCCGGGTGGAAAGAAGATCCTTCTTAAGAACTGCGGCAAGGATGCCACCGAGGCTTTCGAGACCTACCATGGCGAGCACGTCCTTGCCAAACACGGCAAGGATCTTGAGATCGGCTCCTTCAAGGAGTCCGCCAAGCTCTAAATGTGTCGAATGACCCCGATCGTGGTTGCAATAAACTATACGCCTCAATTGTCCCCAGTGCCAGTCATCCGTATCGACTCGTGGTGCTGCCAGTGAGCTTTTCCGCGTATCCAGCAAGGTTCTATATGTCTTGTTCCATTCAAACGAGAGAACGAACAGGTTTGTCGTATGTTGAGGCTATGCCCGATGATCTCGGTATCTTTCAGTTAGGTGACCGACTCTTTTTCCCTTTGTTTCAGAGGATCGTCGTATTCGCTGTCTGAATGATTGCTGCCTGATAGAGCAATGCCTCGGACGACAGCAAGGACAGGTCAAAAAGGTTGTGAGAGGGCAGAGAGTGGTGAGACGTAGGACCATGAGCATGAGGATGACAAGCGGGTCACTTTCTGTATGTATGAAATGCACCACAGCATCACACGCAATTCAGGGTCCAAACCACTTTTTTTTTCCCTTTCCTATTCCACGTCCTTTTGAGCAAGTCCTTGACCGACCAACGATCTCATCTTGTCGGTGTTTCCACCACACGCCAACGGATGTCCTCAAAACTATGTCGATATGATCAGCAATGAGGCCTCCTCTTCGTTGAAGACCGCCACCCGAGCCGATTGGACCCACAGCGACAAGATCAAACGCGAATCGCGGCACATCTACAACAAACTTCACTCGATCTTGCTCGACTCCTCCTTCATTGACGCAATTCATGCTCTCTACCCCACCCTTCTCCTCACCGCCAACCTTCGCTGTGGTGCCTGGTACACTCCACCGACGATCACCTCTGCCGTGTCCTACTTCAAGTCCACGGACGGACACACGCATCAATGGAGTTTTAGCTTGAAACGATCCAACCTCCATCTGGTTGACGCGATCCTGCAAGCGGGTGGTGCGGTGGTGGTGGATTCTACGAGGAGGGGAAAGAGCATGCCTGATGCCTTGAGCAAGACGATTCCAATCTGGTGTGCAGTGTTGAACGCTGCCTCCCGCGAGAGGTATGGAGTTCCGAGCCAAGGAGCGCAAGGGTTCAAGTTGGAGACGCCAGCGTGGATGATTCCGAAAACGGAACATGATCAGATCCAGGATAGAATAAAGGGCTTTGTCAAAGAACTGCTGGACTCGGATCTGCAGGTGTCCAGGTTGGAGAAGCCGTTCAAACCGGTGTTTGTAACCCCGCAGATGAAGATCGAGTCTCTGCCCAACGAGTTCAAGCCAGACTTCACGCCGATAGTGTTGGTGTCAGCCTCAAGATTCGTTTCCGACTCGGCAAGCATTGATGCTCCCATCGATTTTAACAATGATAGCGACAGCACGCAGTTTGTTTACGTCCAGGGTGCAGGGGATGATCATGAGAATTGGGCAAGAGGGTTGACTCCGGATGTGTTCTGGCGACATCAAGAACAACTGTTGAGCTGCGAAAAAGGTCGGTTAGAAGCCCTTGTCGACAAGATCGTAGCTGACGAAGCTTCCAATGCTGCTAAAGGGGGTCATTGGTTCACCCCTCTGGCCAACACTGCGGGACCGGAGCAGGACGTTGCTGCCAGCAATTCACAAGACGATAGCGAAGTTGGTAACACCGGCGTTTTCATCGGCAGTCGTACAGCAGATCACACCTTCTCAGACGACGAAAGACAGCGTTATAATCTTATCGTCTACTTCACCAACAATCCTCCACCAACCTCGACTGAAGACGTACATGACAGCCTCTCTCGCCTCAGCCTCTCTCCTTTCACTTCTCTCGCTATAGTATACCCAATCCACCTGTCTCCGAACAAGAAAGGCCTCCTCTCCATTCGGTCTGCTTTCCCGGCTGCCCTTCGACTCGCACACTCCACCCTCATATCTCCCGCCCACTCCTCCGACAAGTCGCCCAAAATTCTCGTATGCTGTCAAGATGGTAAAGAGCTCTCGGGCAGCCTCGCTGTTGCCATCCTGTCATCCTCCTTTTCTGACTCTCGCGACCTCATCACCTCACCCACCCAACACGCCCACCATCTGGAAACGATCGCCAAAGACACAACCAAACGTCGACTCCAATGGCTCGTCACCTCCAACCCACGCTGTGCTCCCAGTCGAGCCTTCCTCGTGCGCGTCAACGACCTCTTCCTCTCCCCGCGCCACAGACCCACCGCATAGACACACATGTACTGTATAGTAAGACATATCGAAACACACATCCCATACAAAGAGTGCTTTCTCGGATCAATACCCCCCGCTGAGATTGTCTCTAAACTCTCCGCGCATACTCCCACTGCTACCGCTATGCGAATCCCGATCGGACTCGCTGGACTCACTGGCACTCTCGGCAGCCCTCGTCTCGCCCAGCACCATTCTAGCCCTTTTGCGCTTGGACTTGGCATAGGCGATATCCGGTTGCGCCTCAGCTTGAGCGAGCGCGGGCTGATCAAGGTCGCGCTCGGCGTCGATACGTCGAGCACGATTCTTGAGATCCCTCGCGTTTGCATTGGTCCCTGTGTAGACATCCAGTTGGGCGGCTTTGGAGACGAGGAGCGAGTCTTCAACTCGGGTGGCTTGTGCCGATGTCGGGCGCACTGAAGTTGGCTTGGAAGCCGACGAAGTGCGGGTTGGGTGCGACAAGCCGGACTTGGCATAGATGTCCTCCTCGACATAGAGCATGAGGTTGATCACTCCCGAGTCGAGCGTTTTGATGGGTCGGATCTTTGGAGCTGGATGGCGAGGTTCGGAGTCATCGTTGCCGCCGAGTGGGGTGCGATGGGTTCGACCGAGGTTCTCCAAGTCGGCTGGGATCCAGTCGCCTGTGTTCGACTGATTCCGATCTTTTCCCGCAGGGTTCGTATCTTCGTCTACCATCTCGAGAACCGCTGCAAAGGTGAGCTCTGTTGGATCGCTGCCATCTCCTCCATTTTTGGAGGCTCCATGGGTATCTTTCCCACCTGCAGCGGGAGGCATGTTGTACAACATTCCATCGACAACCATGAGCTTCTGCATGAAGCCTCGGAATATCAGTTCGAGCTCGTTACTTGTGACGTTACTTGAGATGGCCAAGTCTCTGTCCCTCGGATCTATCTGCGCGGAAGGGATCATGTACTCAAGGTTGAAAATGAACCTCTCGTATGCATCACTGGCGCTGACTCCCCCACTACCGGAGGACCCACTGTCCGTTGAATCTACCACCACATTGGGACGGATGACCAAGATGACCTTGCTGACGGAGCTCTTCTCGATCTCGCTCCGAAGCGCGCTGATCACGCGGGAGATGTACTCGTTCAAGCCAGGATGTCGAGATTGGTAGCAGGGGTGAGCGTATTTCTTCCGTCTTGCGAAGACGTCGTAGGGGTAGACTGAGCGGAGGCAGAGAATGGTATGGAACGCGACCTCGAGGAAATCTACGATGCCGGAAACTAGCTGGTTGTAAGTGAGGGGTGAATCCTCCAGTCGATCGCGAGGAGGAACCACACTTTGATCCGGGTCTAAGTGGCGGGCCTTGCCTTTGTCCATAGTGGCAGTTGCAAGGGAGGAGCAAGTGACGACGGCACCTATGGCGATGGTGACTGCAATTTTGTTCCGCCCTTACGAGTGAGTCTATCCGTTCATGGTTGTCCTCGACGGTCCACGCTGACCAGCTAAGATGGTATGATGGTGTCCAACATGTGCATGTTGTGGTGGCCTTCAGGGTCCAACACCGCGTGCTCGTGGCAGCGCAAAGTTCGGGTTTCGGGATGATTTTGTTCCACCAACGACAGCAAGAAGAAAGGAAACTTTTCCTGGCTGTAGGTTTTGCACCTTTGCATCTTTGCTTCACCTAGCTGTCGACATTGACCAAGTTGATACGGAACGCCCAGGACAGACAGCAGATGTGGTATGCAACATCCTCAAGGCCCGTGGTCAAGTCTCTGACTGCTAGCTGTTTCTCGTCGAGCAGCTCCTCGATACGACTGGAAGTTTCCCGATGTCAGCATGCAGCTCGGCGCTCTGCTTCAACGGCCACCGCATCGACTAGCAACAGTGCAACCACCATCAAACGTCCCAATCATCCTTCACGCAGCTCCGTGTCAAGAACTCTCGACAGTACAAAGGGGCAAGCCAACAACAAGTACGTCAAGATCATCAAACCCAGGTTCATCGCTGCAAAATGGTTTGCCCAGCATAACGAAGAACAGAAGTCTACTCGTAGAAGCAAGGACAGTTTGCACCGTCATTCCAAAGCTGCAGCTGATGCTGATGCCCATGGTGATGAGCGGACACGCGAGAAAAGCTCCACACCAGGCAAGTCCTACAAGGCTAAGGCCACCTTAGGCAGCAGGCTGCAGCACCCTTCCAAATCCTCGTCCAAGTTGGACAGTTCAGAGCATTCCAAAGCTGCAGCTGATGCCGATGTCCATGGTGAGGAGCGAACACGCGAGAGACCAGGCAATTCCAACAAGGCTAGTGCCACTTTGGACAGCAGGCTGCAGCACGCATCCAAATCCTCGTCCAAGTTGGACAGCTCAGAGCTATCCAAAGCTGCAGCTGATGCCGATGTCCATGGTGATGAGCGAACACGCGAGAGACCAGGCAATTCCAACAAGGCTAGTGCCACCTTGGACAGCAGGCTGCAGCACGCATCCAAATCCTCGTCCAAGTTGGACAATTCAGAGCCAGATCAAGGAACAACAGACAAAGCAGCAGTCGAAATGGAAGAGACTGCAGCCAAACAGGCTCCAGCAGACGCGCTACGAATAGCTCAGGAGCAACTGAGAGCGTTCTTTGCTCGCTCCGGGAGCGCCTCGTCACCTTCAACTTCCAACGATGCTAACCAGACAGGGCTTGCAAGTACGACAGAGCCTACCTTGATGAGCGATAGTGCAATCGCAAACACGTCTCATGAAGTTTCGGAGCCGCAAGAGGCTGTGCCCCCCTCTGATTGGCAGGCAGAAATCGATTCCGAATTGATCGATCCGGAATCGCAACCCAAGTTTTTGCGACCCACGCTATCGAGTTTGCGAAACGTGGACGCGGATGAGTTCATCGGGCTCTACCAATCCGAAACTGTCTGGGATCCCCATGAGGACTACGCGCTAAAGCGGTTTGGCCCACAAACACAGACATATCTCGAAGCAGCGCTCGACGCCGGTCCACGACAGTACATCTTAGTGGTGATTGACTTTGACAACCTGCTTTTCCACCCGCGTCACATGTGCCAGGGGTCCGACGGCGGCAAGTTTGTAGTCAATGAACTACGCTCTTGCATCGCCAGACATCATCGGCTCATCCCGCACAAGCTCGATCTTCGTCTTCGTCTGTTCTGCTCGATGTCATCCCTCGTCTCAACGTTGAACCATGCGCGCGTTCTCCGCAAAGACGTCTTCTACGAGTTCGTCAATGCCATCATGGATAGCAGTCCGCACAACTACGCTGTCCATGTGGGCAAAGCGGATCAGGCGGCCGATTTGCGCGTCAGGGCAGCGTTGGCGGACGCGATTCGCGATCGCGACTGTTATCGCGTCTATCTGGGCGGTTTGGACGATTACGGATATCTGGATGATTTGCGGACGATCCACGAGAAAGGCCTGTTGGAGAAGAAGGTCAACCTAATTCAGACGCCGGGGTTTGCTAAGGAATCGAGTACGTATCAGGCGTATGCGCACCGCGCTCTGAATCTCGACTACCTATTCAGGACCAGTTCGGCGGTGATCGAGGATTCGGTGAGATATGTGAGTATGGCAAGGAGGGCCACTAAACACAGTGGCAAGATTTCGAACGCATCACCTTGGACAACGAGGGGTGTACTGTTGTTGACCCAAGCCCCAGTTGCGCTGACACGTCCCTTCGTATTTGATCTGGTTTGCTCTTGACTCTCCGCTGACTTGACCTCTGCTTGGCACAATCAACAGAATCGAGAAGCTGTAGAAGCTGTCGGTTCCGACGCCTCGGATACAGAACCCAAATTTGCACCGCCGTGCGCCTTCCACCATCTGACGCGAATCGGGTGCGCGCGAGGCGAATCGTGCGAGTTCTCGCATGAACCGCTCACACCGACGGAGAAGGAGCAATTGCATCGCAAATTCAAGCAACAAAAGTGCCCGACAATCGCTCGAGGTCAGCACTGCGCTCATGGCGATGACTGTCTTTTCGCGTAAGTTGTTTTCTTAGTCTCCCCGATAAGGTTGGCCTGCTTGCCCTCGTGCCGGCGGCCGGGCCTTTGTAGACGCCAGCCCAACCCACAAAGATGCGTGATTGCTTGGATAGACGAGATTCTCTCGCTAGATTGCTGGGTTGAACTAGCCGAGAGGATACAGCTCGCTGACCGTTGCACGATTCTTGCTTTGATCTGATCAGGCACTGAACGCTGTCGCGTACGATCGCTCTTAAACGGATGAGACTATCTCACCGCTGCACTGTACGGGACAGTACATCGATATCGCACCAATTGTCAACACGGACATCAAGATCAAAAGCGAGCCGATGCCATCTGCATACTACAGGCAAGCTACGAAAACGTCGTTTCTTCGCGCCAAGACTCTGTCGCGGCGTACAGAGCAAGTATGCATGAACGGGGTCTACATAATCTTACCAGAGCGACAGCCCTCTCCTCGTTACGGCATGGAAGCCAGACGAGGTTTGTTGCATCGCCTAGGTTCGTTGACGGATGAGGTTCGGCTGGACCACGTGCGGAGGTCGAAAGGCTTGGCATGGAGCCGGCTACCCCGGCGTCGAACTGCGCTACAGCTAGTATGTCTGTGTGGAGATTGAACGATGCTGACACCAGTCTCAGTTGTAGTCAACATGCAAGGAGCGGAAAGTTCGGGTCTGGGACAGCAGTGTGTTACCGCACGATCCATGGTGGCAGCCTCACGAAGAACGCTCTAATTTTCGACTGGCAAACCGCAGCGTTGTTGTAGCGTTCCCCAAGTTCGGTCCCACACAAATGAAGGGTAAATCAAACTTATTTCTCCGAGAATTCACACCGGAACGAAGAGTAGCAGCACGGGAGCAGTGTCGGCAGTGAATCGGCTTTCATGCCAAGACCCGTTCCAACTTTGCGTCGAATTTGCCGTGGAAGTTCCAGGCGTAGGATGAGAGCAAGAATCGACGCTCTTGGCGTGCCGTCTTGGCAGGCGTCCAAGCAGCTCGACAGTAGAAGTCGGCTTCGAGACGACGGTGATTCACAACGCTTAAACCTCCAACCAGTTAGCCCTGTCAAGTCTTGGCTATAGTCACTATGTCGACGTCACAGACAGGCACCACCAAAACGTGCTCCGGATCGATATCTCTGCAAAGCGACAATATCGCAACAACCATCATACTGAATATTCCACCTTTACGTACAGCACAGTATGTACTATCGAAAGAATTCGCCGCGTTTCTATCTTGTCCCTGACTGGAAAGCTCTTGGCTATGCACTTCAGCCCAGACTCGACGATTACTCACTGCATCACCAATCAATGACACAGCCTGCCGCCCATGGACCTGCAACTTTGGACTGCTCCCGCAACTTTCTGCTCCGCGACCAAACTGTACTGGACCCTGGCTTTGGGGTTTCAAGTCGCATGCTACCTTCCTTCGATTGATTTTAGTGATTGAGATGTGTATGCTCTTGTATCTGAATCATCGAGCAGCGAGCAGCAGAAATATCCATCGGTGGATGAGCCGCATGAATGCATCCAACAAGATAGCGTGGGAGCTACAGATACTGAAGCGTCGATGGTGCCGAAAAGCCGCAGTCTTGGCATTTCCGCAGCCAGCCATTTCTTCCGACGTGATCCAAGTGCGCGTGGCAGCCAGTCATATGGTAAAGTACTCGAGCCCTTGCCTCGGCGCACTCTGTTCCACTCGAATCCCGACGTTGCTCGCAATCAGAAAGAATTCGCCTCTTCTTCTCAGGTTCTAACCGAAAACACCGTCGAGGTGCCTGCTCAGCGTTGCCAATGCTGACATGTCGACTCCTTCGGCCAAGACCGGTGCCGCCGTTGCCGTCGAGGGTCTCCCCCACTCGTCGACATTGGCCATCCTCAAGCTGAAGGTATATAACCTCGGTGCTGCGGCGGCTTCTTCATCGCCTTCTTCCCCAACCGCTCCTCCATCAACAAGCAAGACGAGCATCCTTTCTATCACCTTTCTCTCCCTCTCTTCACCACTGCTGCTCTCTCAGCCTTATCACTCAGCGCTCTTCTCTACCTGCGCAGCCTGAGCAGCTACTCTTGACAGTTCAATTCCCACTGTTGGTCGGCCTACCTGTCTGTGATAGGCGACCCAGCCCGCTCCATTCTCATCCTCTCTGACCAAGACCGAAGCTCCTTCCAGTAGCCCACGATGGTCAACAACAAGGACGAAAAATTCCCCCGCAGCGACACCATCCAGGGTCCTGAAATCACCGTCGACGAGGCTCTCGAGGCAGCATGGCAGCATCACTACACTAGCGTGCTCAAAGCGCTCGGCGTCGACGACCCTGAACATGGTCTCAACAAAAACGACATTGAAACTCGACGACAGAAGTACGGGCCAAACCAGCTCGAAGGCGGCGACGAGATCAGCATCTTTAAAATCCTTCTTCACCAGGTTGCAAATGCCATGACTCTGGTAAGTTTTGCGCTGAAACCACCTAACTACCTGTCTCAACATGTACATGTCATTTGTATTGACTTGAAAGCTACTTCTTGCCTCATTCCTTCATTTCACAGGTCCTAGTCCTCGCTATGGGTGTCTCCCTCGGTATCGGCTCCTGGATCGAAGGTGGCGTGCTTGCCGGTGTCGTCGCCATCAACATCATTGTCGGCTTCTTCCAAGAACTTTCGGCTGAAAAGACCATGAACGCCCTCCGCAACCTCGCCTCGCCCACCGCTCGTGTCAACCGCAACGGTGAGGGCCAGACCATCTCTGCCAACGAGGTGGTCTCCGGTGACATCATTGAACTCAGCACGGGTGACACTGTTCCTGCCGACTGTCGTCTTATCGACTCGATGAACTTTGAAACGGACGAGGCTCTCCTCACCGGTGAATCGCTCCCTGTTGCCAAGGACCACACGCAAGTCTACTCTGCTGCCGACGAAGTCGGTGTTGGCGACCGTCTCAACATGGCGTTCACTTCATCCACCGTCACAAAGGGTCGCGCCACCGGTGTTGTCGTTGGCACTGGAATGAACACCGAGATCGGCAAGATCGCTGACGCTCTTCGTGGTGCCGCCAAAGCGCAAAAGATCCGAGACGTCAAAAAGAACGCTTACGGCAAGGCACTTCCTCATCGCTACGTTCAAGCTGGTGCGCTTACCGTCTGGGACAAGGTGAACAACTTCCTCGGTACCAACACGGGAACACCTCTTCAGCGACGTCTGTCGCAGCTCGCCGTCGGCCTCTTCTTCGTCGCTGTGCTTTTCGCCGTCATCGTCTTCCTCTCCAACAACTGGACTGACAACGAAGTCATCATCTACGCTGTCGCCACCGGTGTTTCCATGATCCCTGCATCCCTCACCGCCGTCCTCACCATTACCATGGCGATGGGCTCCAAGGCCATGGTCAAGAGAAACGTCATTGTGCGCAAACTCGACTCGCTCGAAGCTCTTGGATCCATCAACGACATTTGCTCCGACAAGACCGGTACGTTGACGCAAGGCAAGATGGTGGTACGCAAGGCATGGGTCCCCGCTATGGGCACTTACAGCGTCTCCGAGACCAACGAACCCTTCAACCCCACGCTCGGAGAGGTCACGGTCAACGACATTGAGCCGCGCAACGTGAAGTCGTCGGGCCATATCGACGATGGCGAGGTGGTTGCGCGCTCCGGAAAGTCGGACAAGGTCCAAGGCAACGACCGATTCGCGGATTTCATGAACGTTGCTTCGCTCTGCAACCTTGCCACGGTGTTTAAGGACAAGGAGACGCACTCCTGGACTGCGCACGGCGATCCTACCGAATGCGCCATACAAACGTTCGTCACACGTTTCGCATGGGGACGTCTTCGCCTTACCAAAGGTAGCGATGCGGATAAGGAAGTGACCGAAAAAGACCGTTACGCTGCCAAGTGGTCGCAAATCGCCGAATATCCCTTCGATAGCTCGGTCAAGCGCATGGCTGTCACCTACGTCAACAACGAGTTTGGTCAAAGCTACGCCATGATGAAAGGCGCGGTGGAACGTGTGCTCGAATCGTGCGTTTCAGCGCAGACCACTGAGGGCATTGTTGACTTGACCGAGGGGTTCGAATCGCAGGTTTTGGAGAACATGGAATCGCTCGCTAGCCAAGGCCTGCGCGTTCTTGCTCTCGCTCACCGTAAGCTTGCCGAAAGCGAGAAGCAGCTGGGCGAGGAGCTCGAGCGTGAGGATGTCGAATTCAACATGATCTTCCTCGGCCTCGTGGGTCTGTACGACCCTCCGCGTCGCGAGACGGCCGGGGCGGTTCGCAAGTGCAAGGAAGCCGGTATCACGGTTCGCATGCTTACGGGCGACCATCCCGGAACGGCCAAGGCTATCGCTCTCGATGTTGGCATCGTGCCAAGCAACACTACCAGGTACTCCAAGGCCGAAATCGAAAGCATGGTCATGACCGCCGCGCAATTCGACAAGCTTTCCGAGGCCGAGATCGACGCTCTCCCCCAACTTCCTTTGGTGATCGCCAGATGTGCACCACAGACGAAGGTCAGGATGATCGAAGCACTTCATCGACGTGGCAAGTTCTGCGCCATGACGGGCGATGGTGTCAACGACTCGCCTTCGCTGAAAATGTCGGATGTTGGAATCGCGATGGGCATGAATGGATCGGACGTCGCCAAGGATGCTTCGGACATTGTTTTGACCGACGACAACTTCGCTTCGATCGGAAATGCGATCGAGGAAGGTCGTCGTAT
This sequence comes from Anthracocystis setariae, assembly GCA_928724745.1. Lineage (NCBI taxonomy): Eukaryota > Fungi > Basidiomycota > Ustilaginomycetes > Ustilaginales > Ustilaginaceae > Anthracocystis > Anthracocystis setariae. The sequence continues at coordinate 652,767 of CAKMXJ010000002.1, read as the reverse complement.
GGCTGACAACATTTCCAAGTTCGTCTGCCATTTGCTTGCTCAGAATGTGGCTCAGGCGTCGGTGCTTTTGATCGGGTTGGCTTTCAAGGATGCCACTGGACTTTCGGTGTTCCCGCTGTCGCCCGTCGAGATCCTGTACATCATCATGGTGACTTCCGGCTTCCCGGCCATGGGGCTCGGTATGGAGAAGGCGTCTACGGACGTGATGAAGCGAAAGCCTCGTTCGAACAAGTGGGGGATCTTTACGCCGGAAATGCTGATCGACCTCACCGTATACGGATTTTGGATGGCGGCGCTGTGCCTGACCACGTTCGTGCTGGTCGAGTACGGCTGGGGCGATGGAAATCTGGGCGAAGGGTGCAATGCAAGTTACAATGAGGCATGCGATCTGGTTTTCCGCGCACGCGCGTCGACGTTTGCGGTGATGACGTGGTTCTCGCTGCTGCTGGCCTGGGAGGTGGTGGATTTGAGGAAGAGCTTCTTCGCCATGCGTGAGGATGGACGTTGGTACAACCAGTGGTTCAAAGACACGTGGGGCAAGAACAAGTTCCTGTTCATCTGTGTCGTCGGTGGCTTCTTCAGCGTTTTCCCCATCCTCTACATTCCTGGGCTCAACGACGTGGTTTTTCTGCACAAGGGTATCAGTTGGGAGTGGGGCATCATTTTCGTCTGCAGCTTGCTCTTTGTGGGTGGCATCGAGTTCTGGAAGTGGGGCAAGCGCATTTATTTCCGTCGAAAGCAAGCTGACACTTGTCGTCTGGTGGATGAGGAGCAGCAGGTTGGAAATGGGGCTGCGAACAACGCCGGTCTCACTGACCACGAGAAGGAGCAGCAACAGCAGCATAGCAAAAAGATGACGCCAGCGCCAACAACTTCGAGCGAGATCACGGCGGTTGGCCAAATGGCCTAGTTGCACAATCTTTGTTACTCTGTATTTCTGCTAGCATTCAGCAATCTAGACAAGTCTTGTCGTGTATTTAGCATTCGAATGCGTTGGTCATAGGTAGTAAAAGTGTTTGCTTGCGTTTGAGCAAGCTTACTTGTCAACCGTTGATGTCATGTAAATTTGAGAATGAATGAAGGTGAGCATACAAATTGGGTTAGAAATTGTGGCTCCAAAAAAGCTTTGTTTCGTTCTCGACTCTTTTCCGTTCAGGATGGCGATGGGCATTTGAGCTTGAGATGGCGGGTTGAATCTTCTGAGCAGCCAATCGTGCGTTTGCAGTGCAGTATGAACAAGTACGTCCTAACTGAATATGAACGAGGTGGTTGAACTCGAGAATAATGATTGATGGTTGACAAGTCAAACTGGACTGTTTGTTAGACCGAGCTAGAGTAGGATTCCACAAAAGTCACGAGGGTGAAGTGAGCTGGCATGTCTGCCTGTCTGAAAAATGGAATGTATGGAATTTTCGACTTTTTTTTAAAAAATATTTTTCTTCGTTGGAATGAGGCTTTGGTACAGTGCAGCGGCATGACTGACTGTGCTGCTGCATGGATCTGCGCGGTGCATCTCGGTGCTCGGTTCCCGCGTTGCATGTGGCGACCGACGATCGCTAGCCAATGCAAAGGCCCCCTCCTCTGTGCGCTTCCGATTCCACTTGTCCTCTCGCTACCTTGCCAGCGTATTGTCACGATTGAACTTGAGGACTTGCTTCAAAGTTCGGATTGTTGTGTAGCTCACACCATCGTAAGGAGTACAGTATCGCAGCCATAAGTAGTAGCTTTTTTGATATGCGCCGATTGCCCATGCAAGCCATTATTATTATTGTGAATTCGGATCGCGAAAATGAAAACAAAAACATGATTTGCGTCTTGTTGGGTTATACTGTAGTACTACTGTAGTCTGTTGAAATTCATTTCGATTTGCGCATTTGACTCGCTAAACACTGTCGATCCGCCCCGCACTGTCGGACTCACTGCCTCTCAACCCTGCAGATCCGAAACATGGGCTGCTATTATTATTGTAGTCGCGCTCCCTCTCACCTCGTTGGATCCCCCTCCTCGCTGTCTTCATCCTCTCTCTCTCTCTCTCTCTCTCTCTCTCATACACACACACACACACACACACCAAACCAACCTCTTACTCAACACCTATATCAGACCCACTTCTACGCTTAACTGGCCTCGAGGAACCATCCTTCGTCTCAACCTCCCTCTTCCCCTGGAACACCCAATCCGATACCCCCCAACCGTCTCGATCTCGCAACATCTCGTCTAGGGCAGCACATCAAGATGATGGACCGACACTACCCACCGCAGCCATCCTACAACCGTCCGAGCGCTCCAGCACCGCCCAAAACTCTGACCAAGAAGGCTTCGGTCTCGACCATCCTTGAATCTGCCAAGCGTGCCAATCCCGTCAAAATAGCATCTTCTAGCTCCCAACTCCATGCGCCCTTGCACGGCAATGCACTCACCTCGAGGGCCTCGGTTCACAGTTCGGCTGCTGCCTACGTCTTGCCCACATCAGCAGCAGACGGTCTTCCTGTTGAGCCAAGTCTCTTTGCTTATTCGTCGCCCACATCCCCCAGCAGGCATTCTAAGAAACTCCACAACAGTGGTGCTAGTGTTCATACCACACAAACCAAAACATCGTCAAAGACTCAAAGCGACGAGCGAGCCATCATTCGGAACGACAGAGGCGGAATCGAATGGAAGCATGCCCCCTCCTCGTCTTCCACTGCGTCGTCGGCCAGTCACACAGCACCTCCTCCCAGACCAGCGCGCAGAGCTCCTTTGCCCCCCGACACCGCCGAATCCAAATCGCGCACTCGCTCCAACGCTACCTCCCCAAGCAAATCAGACGAGCGACGTCACCTGTCGCAATCTGCAGACACTCCCTACAGAGCTGCTGGCATCAAATCCAAACCCATCTCCACAATACAGCGTCCTGTCAATCTACGCCGCCGATCTACCGACGACGCCGAGGGGTTCGAGACGGCAGAAGAGGACGATGCAGATGCTCGAGACTGGGAACGAAGCAGAGAGGCACAGATGGAGGCAGATAGACTCGACGTGTATCGCCGCCAGCTGGCCCAGCAAGATGGCCAAAGGAGAATAAGAACCAAAGCTTCTCGCGATCGACTTGAATCCGACGCGATGCAGCGAGAAAGGCAGTCGGCAGAGCGCAGACATGCGGAACACGAAGCTCGTCGTCTGGCACGTGAAGAGAAGCGTAGGCAGGAAAAGGAGGAGACAAGGCAGAGGGACAAGGAGGAAGCGCAGAGAAGGAAACTCGAAGCGGAGCGCGCGGCCGAGCAAGACAGGATAAGGAAAAAGAAGGAAGCCCAAGAAAAAGAGATCAGGAGGAAGCAGAAGGAGCAAGAGGAACGCAAACGCAGAGAAGGGGAGGCAGTCAAGAAGGCGCAGGCAGAGGCCAAGCGCAAGGAACAGGAACGACTGGCTGCGATCAAGGCTGCACGCGACGCTGTCATCGATAACGAGCGCAAATTAGTGGAAGCTAAGCGTCAAGTCGAGGAGGAAGATGTGGCCGCCAGGAAAGCAGGGCGTAGGCAAGAGAGGCGAATGAAGAAGGCGCTAGCAGCAGGGTTCCCTCCTGGATATATCGACCCCAAAGCACCACCTTCGGACGATGAAGACGATGAGGACGTCTTCCCTGCTCAGAGCGACTCAGATGCCGGGTCGGAAGTCTTTGTGGATGCTGGCACAGATGACGACGTCGAGGCCAAGAGCGCTACCACGGGCGGTTCCTTGGCGCGATCCTTATCGAATCGCGACGCTCCATCCAGCACCGACAGCAGCTCCGACATGCCTGGGACTCCCTCGGACGAAAAACCTATCTCGATGCTGGCGACATCCTCGCCATGGTCGCATAGTGCACCTCCACAGGTCAAGTTTGCCGTCGGCACCCATGGCGTACCAGCCTCCACAGCCCCAGTGGTGCAGCAGATGGCGCCTTTCAGATTCGATAAATTTCGTCACGCTGTCAAGGTGGGAGCAAGAAGAACGCCCATCAAAGCGGAAGCCCTAGCAAATTCGACTTCATTACTCGCAGCGACTTTTGCTGCCACCGACGACGAAGATTCGGCCGATTTCGACGAGGACAGCACCGAGATCGTCAAGCCAAAGGGGCCGTATCGCGAAGGTGGCATCACCTATGGTCGTGGATGGTGTGCTCACGGTCTTGCCGATCCCTCTCTTGCGGTCGATCACCGCAGATATGTCAACGTGGATCGAACCAGCGAACAGGAGGGTTACACCATCCATTACATTGATCAGGTCATGTACTCGGATCTGCCAGAACTCATCTTCTCGGCTACCACGCCCGACGTCATGGCTCGCCTCGTCAGCCATCTCGATTACGCCGACGTGAAAGCGCTGCGACAAACGTCGAAAGGGATTCGCTTCGCTCTCGGTCAACTCGCGGGCAGGGAAGTCGTGCTTTCGCGCTTCCTCGCACCTATCGGATACGAGGCTTGGAAGTCGGCCAAGCTGCCGTCTCAGACGGACGGAGAGGTGGTGGAGAAGGATCCGCTGCCGCTCAGCTTTGCTGACTGCGAAGCATTCCTGTTGTCGTTTGATTTGCAATCGGAGTACGCACGTGTCGGCGCAGAGTTCGCCAGGGCGCCGCACAAGGTGGATCCGCGCTACCCGAAGTTGGCGAGATCGACTACGAGAGCGTACAACCGCGTGCTGACGAGATTGAGGATGCAGCCGAATTACCATCTGCCTTTGAAGAAGCCGCTTTCGCCGTCGGCCGACTCGTTCGACACGTCGGTGGCGGCCACGAGTCCGTGGAAGCCGGGCAGGGCGGGATTGTTTCGCACGTGGGTGCCGTGTTCGGGTGGTTCGGGCTGGTTGAGCGATGTGGAGTTGGCTCGATGCGAGCGGGAGCTGTTCATTGCAGGAGTGTGGTCGCATCTGAAGAAAGGTGACGTCGTCTGGGACACAGCAGTGGGAGACGAGAGGAACGACGGCAAATACATTTTCGATGGCCACTATCTACGCGATCTGTCGGTCATGTTTGATCGAGCTGGCCACTTGCCAAGCTGGCTAAACTGCCTGGCATTCGCTCCGAGCTACTACCACAACATGATCCGAAGCTCGGACGCTAGCCAACCCGTCGTCTACCTCGACGTCCTCCCCTGGCGCGACCAGATCGTATCCACGATGCGGCTCGTGCAAGACCAAGTCGAAACCACCGCTCCGACAGGTACACGCTACCGCATCTCGAAATGGCTCTACCGTGCCGCCATCACCATCACTCCAGGCTCCATCATCTCACCGCAAGGCGCCAACCTCCAACTCATAGACCCCGCCTGGCACGGCACCATCATCATCGAAACCCAAGGCACCGCCGAACACGCCAAGATCCTCATCTCCCGTTGCTCACCGCCTCCAACCAACAGCCCAAACCAATTGGCAACAACCCCATGGACAATCCTACGTCCAAAAAGTCGTCCAGGCCTCATCTGGATCAAACCCCTCGACATCCGTGATCGCGTCGTATTCTAAAACCAAACCTAAAGTAGTGTCGATTTTTTTGTTTTTTTTTTTTTTTTATACATTACGAGAGAAAAATTCTCTTTGTCATTCTTCGCGAACATAGTTGCCTGGAAAGATGCCCGACTGTCCGTTGAGTAGTACGCCGGTCCACCAATCATCGGTGCTGGCGGTGCGCTGAGTGACTTGGATGCGATCTCCGACGCGAAAGCTGAGGTCGCCGTCGGCGGTGGCGGTGTAATCGTACAGTGCGGTAACGTAGAATTTGGGTGGATCGGCTGCGCCCGGTTTGGGTTTGATCGGAGGTGGCGGTGGTGCGCGTTTATTCGCTAGTCCGCTTGAAGCGGCACCGCCAGCAGCAGCAGCAGCAGCAGCAGCAGTGGTGGTGGTGGTGGTGGTGGTGGTAGCGGTGGAGTATGCCGGTGGTGGGACGGCGGCAGCCGAGTGAGACGACGATAGGACCGAGCCGGTTCTACTGGGTGCGCCGCTTCCTAGGCCGAGGCCGCCGCTGGTCCTCGAACCGCTTCGGTTGAGCCCGCCACCCGAGCCGCCGCCCCTGTTTTGGGCGAGGATTCGGGCACTGGGCGTAGCACCTTTGCGGATCGAGAGCGCATCGAGTTTCTCGGCAGCGTCGGTGAGTTGCGCCATGTACGTATCTTCGACGACGGCGATCGAGTTGTTGGTGAGGTCGTACTTGGCTTGCGCGAAGCTCTGCAGACGTTCCATGGTGAGGTAGAAGACGTTGAGTTGCATGTAGTAGAAGCTGTGGAAGAGCGGCGTCATGAAGGCCGAGGCCAGCTCAAAGAAGCGTGGCAGTTCTTCTTTGAGAGCATTGTTGTAGTACTCGTAGTCGGCGGCGGCAGTTTCAAAGTCCTGCTCTACTTTGAACAGGTTTTGTTCGTCCTTGAGCGTCTTTTCCTTCTTGTCGCGTAGCTTGGAGTACGAGTTGTTGTGACGGTCGTAGTCGACGAGTTTGTGGTCTCGCTTGGTGATGTTTTTGCGGATGGCTTTGATGACGGTTTGGAAGTCCTTGGTGGGGCCAAGAACACGGCTTTCAATCAACTCGATCTCGGGGGTGAGGGTTTCCTTGAGTTGGTCCATGAGTTGCTGGTAGGCTGGCAGGTTGGTGATGGTGTGATTTGCGTTGGGGTGTCGACGCTCGAGGTCGTACTCGCTGCCGATGGGCTGGAATAGAGTGTCAAAGTGACGGCCAAAGTTGGCACCAGAGAGAAGCATGTTTCGAACTGCATCACGGAACGAGGCGGCATCCTTGCCAAGCTTCTCAGAGAGCTTTTCGAGGATAGTGAAGCGCTGGTTGAGTGCGTCGAATGCAGGGTCGGATGATTTGGCGGACATGCCAATTTTGGATGTCATGAGATGCGGCGTGCGCTTGATGGCTTTTGTGAGACCCTTCATCGTGGGCAAAGGGAGCCTCGACTGGGCTGAAAGAGGGGAGTTACGCTTGGACCAAGGCGCCAAAAGAGGTTGTAGGGGTATCGATTATTGGGAGAAGGATAGGTGGAGATGAGTGGAGCGAGGTGGTGATGGTAGGCACTGTGATGGCGAGCAAAGGAGCGCAAAGCGGGCTGTGCGGTGGAGGAGATGAGGCGACCAACTTGGCTGGCTTGAGCGGTTCAGCTTACCGTTCCTGCAGCCAAAGGCGAGAGCGGCTCAGCACGGACGCCCAAATTTATTATTAATAATACTGTCCTGTAATCTACTTTGCCGCATCCGACCAAATGCGACTTTCCGTCATCGTCACCACAGCCAACCTCGCCTAGACTCTCTCGTGCGCGTGATGTTTCTGCCCGACCCCGTTACAGATAGATACGGCTTAACATTTGCATAAATTTCAACTTAATCGGCCAAGACTGCGAGTCGCTGCAGCTTACCAAAGGGTTTCCATTCCCTCGGCGGATATTGCTTTCTGACCTCTGGCATGACATCGTGGCGCTCCTCCACGCTAAGAACAGCCGCTTGTTCTGTTCAGAGCTGAATGAGAAATGCTGGTCATAACCAGGAATCATGCCAGAGGATGTTGTGGTATACTCGGAGCAATGGCAATCAAGGTCGCAGCAGTTCTCTAAAATGGCCGACTGAAAATCGACCTCCTACCTGAACGTGGATCGGATGTGTGAGCCAAGAATATCCAAAGTAGTTAGTAGTGACGTTGCATGCTTGGTGAGCATTTCCGAGCAGTTCTGACGAGCCGAACCATGGCGACTGCAATCCAAAGTGCCACCCTGAGTTAAGAAAGGGATTCACTTGCTCCCTCACCATCACTACATATACCCTGACCTTTTCATGAGACGGTTTCATTCAACCAAACCATCCTCACAGCATCCATCTGTCACGCTCCTGACCAAAAGCACCCCAATACTACATCATGGTAGTCCACGTTTTGGACAACTTTTACCTCTCCATCACGTTCCTCATCTCACTCGGCTGGCAGCTCCTCGGCTTCGTCATCGCATTCGGCCTCCAGATCGACACCATCACCGATTTCTGGTCCGCCGTCAACGCCATCTTCCTAGCCATCTTCACGCTCTGCTGCGGAGATCAGTACTATGCCCGCAACGTGATCGCCAGCGTCTTTGTGATGGCATGGGGCGTCCGCCTCGGAGCCTTCCAACTGTTCCGTATGCTCAAGATGGGCGGTGACACCAGGTTCGATGAGATGCGTTCCAAACCTCTCAGCTTCTTGGGTTTTTGGACTTTCCAATTGATCTGGATCTGGACCATCACCATGCCCGTCACTGTCCTCAACTCTCCCAACAGCAGCGACCCTGCCAACGGCGGCGGAAATGCGAGGTTTGGCAATGGCAAGGATGTCGTTGGCATCATCTTGTTCGGCATCGGTTTCATCTTGGAGGCGCTTGCCGACATCCAAAAGTACAGGTTCAAGTCGGTCACCAAGCCTCCCAAGGGAGCCATCACCGATGCAGGTATCTGGAAGTACTCCAGGAGACCCAACTACTTTGGAGAGATCTTGCTTTGGTGGGGCATTTGGCTGCTCGCCCTTGGCAACTCGACCGAAGCTTCCAAGCGCGGACACGACGCGCTGTACGCCTCCATCTTTTCGCCCATCATCACCATGGCTCTCCTCCTCTTCCTATCCGGCATTCCGTTGGCCGAAAAACCTTCGCAGCAAAAGTACTTTCTCATGTCGCATGGTCCCGATAAACAGGCTCAGGCGCTTGAACCTTGGCACGATCAGCAGGAAACCGATCCTTGGCAGAGGATGAAAGCGTTCCGCAACCGAACCTCTCTTCTCATTCCTCTGCCCAATGGGTTCTACAAGCATCTGCCAAAGTGGATCAAAAGCACAGTGCTGTTCGACTTGCCCTTCTACAACTTTGACGAGGCCAAGGATGGATCCCACGCCATCCGTGAGGCAGAGGATAAGAAGAATCGAGACAACGCCTAGTTTCAAAATTGTCGTGTAGATACCCTTGCTCATATTGATCCGTCTAATACAAACTTTCAATCTTGACAGTTTCAATGCTTGAGGTTGATCGAATGAGATTAGTCAAGGTCAGCCCATCGTAGTGATGCAACCACAACCCAACTTGCACGGTCGCTGATATCGCCCATTTCCTCTTGTCGCTCCTTTTCCAACGAGCCAAACAATCCGTTCGATTCTGCTTGGGTGGTGCCTTGCGAGTTGCGGTGTATTGGGCCACCGGACCATGCGCGTTGCGAACCGTTAATGTGTCTCTCCCAGATTCCGCCGAACTTGTCTTCTTGCCAGTCAGGCACGATACCTGCTGTCCTTGCGTCCTCCAGCGTGGCGTCTTTCTCATGTGCCGGTTGAGCGAGCAGGTGGAAGAACCGACGTACAGCCGGCCGACCTGTGTGAAAGCCCGCAATCAATATGCATCTTGCATTACGATCACGCTTGAGAAGTTTTCGGATCGAATGGATCAGCAGTGGATGTGCGGAAGACACCCACAGAACGTCGGCTGCGAGAACGAGATCGTAGCCCTCACCGCGCTGGTTACTGCTGCAAACTGCTAGCACAGCTGCTTCTTCCGCGTCATTGCCCCAGCCTAATCCCAGCACTTGGATTCGCGCACGTGCGTCAAGATAGTGAGGATGGAGCTGGCGTTGCGCTCCTTTGGTTTTACTACGAGGCCTGGGCACTAGCGCTAGATCCAGATTCAGTTCGAGGTTATCGATGAGGTGTGGGTCGGGATAGTCTGTAATCACGGTGTTTTTAGCACCCATGACGCACGCTACCAGACTGGGAAGACCCGTCCCAGCACCGAGCTCGACGACGGTCTTGTTGCGAACATCGATCAAGTTGATTTCCTTCTGTTTTCCCTTTTCGACGGACGAGCTGTGTTCGGCAATCAAGTCTGCGAGGTAGAGGCCTGCATCCCACTGGTGGTGCGCAAAGAGCTTTGTGTTGGATGCACTGTTCTGAGCGATTCTGTACCTTAGTGTAGTCTTGTTTGGAGCTGAAGAGCAAGAGTCGTGGTAGCGCGACGGAAGATTGGGATGCGTGTACTTGCAAAGGTCGCCGGGGTCACCGTGTGCGGGCTGGTTGTGCGAGAAGAGGGTAAAGAGTGAGTCCTCGAAAAGAGACGTGGGTGAGTGAGGTCGGCGTTCCACATCGTCTGTCCCACTGGAAGAGGAGGAGACAGATGCTCCATCATCCAAAGGGTCTTGGACGCTCATCAGCAAAGAAGAGTGAGTCTGGTTGTGGAAAGCAAGAGGTCAATGCAGCATGATGAGTTTTCTTTTTTTTTTTTTGCTGCTGCTGCTGCTTTTGTCCACGGAGGACCGCTTTGCTTGTGCCAGCCAGCCAGCCGCCCGCTTTGCTCCACCTCGGCTATCCCTTTTGGCTTGGGCCATTTCTGCTCAGCAAAGCTACAGTCTGTACACAGAAGAGTAATCCAACTCAGCCCGTGTTCACTCAACGCTCGTTCAAAGCATCAAGTCATCACAACCCCCACTTTTGACGTCGATCGGCTGACTCGGCGAGCAACTCAAGTCATGCCCTTGCCAAATCTACGTCGCATCTTCAGTTCGTCTCGAACCGACGACCAAGAGCGTGCCGTCTCCCGCCAAGCCTTCTTCCGCTTTTGCAGCTTCCTTACCTCCTGCGCCGTCATCGCACTCCTTAGCAGTCCAAAACGAAGACGTTGGGCATAGTTCAGACATCTGTCTTGTTGCACTTCACTACTTTTGACTTCTCCCGCATCAAAGCACCCAAAAGCTTCCCTTTGTCGACCAAAGATCCATCTCCAAAATGGCCGACATCCCTTACTTTACGCTCAACACGGGCAACAAGATCGCCTCGGTTGGCCTTGGCTGCTGGCAGGGCAAGGTCGGTGACAACAGCTCCGATCCTGAGCTCGTCGGTTCCATCAAGATGGCCATCGACAAGGCGGGCTACCGCCACCTCGACTCCGCTACTGCCTACGGAAACGAAGTGGAAGTAGGTCAAGCCGTTCGCCAATCCACCGTGCCTCGCTCCGAGGTCTTTGTCACTACTAAGCTCGCCCCCGCTGCAGTGCAAGACCCCGTTGGCGAATTCGAAAAATCGTTTGACAGGCTCCATCTCGATTACATCGATCTTTGGCTCCTTCATTGGCCTCAGGGCTGGAAGGACGGCAACGGCGATTTCGGCGTTGGACAGACTTTCGGCCTGGAAAGTCAGAAGCACCTCGGCCCCACCTTCAACGAGACTTGGGCAAAGATGGAGGACATCTTCCTCAATTCGCACAAGGGCAAGGTCAAAGCCATCGGCGTGTCCAACTTTAGCCCCAAGAACCTTGAAATCTTGCTCAAGACGGCCAAAGTCGTTCCCGCCGTGAACCAGATCGAGTCGCACCCCTATCTGCCCGACCAGGCCACGGTGGACTACTGCAAGCACAAGGGAATCCATGTCACGGCATACAGCCCGTTGGGTCAGTATGACAATCGCATCCACAACGACAAGGATCTGCTCGAGATCGCAAAGGCTCACAATACCACGGCGGCCAATGTAGCGCTCTCGTGGAATGTGCAGCGCGGCGTCTCGGTGGCTCCCAAATCAACCAACGAACAGAGGATGAAGCAGAACATCACGCTCCTCAAGCTAAGTGACGACGAGATGCACAGAGTGAGCAGCATCTCCAAAGATCCAAAGAGAAGCACCAGGTTGAACAAGTTCGTCTTCGACCAGGACACCGGCACTGTCTTTGGCTGGACACTCGATGAGATGGGCTGGGACGTGGGTCTCAATCTCTGAAACACCACAAGCACCATATCTGTCCGAAGCAAATGCCCTTTCCCAGTTACATTAGTTCGATAGGTTTCATCCTTTGCTGCGAATGTGAACCACGCCTTTTGCGAACGACAAGTCTTGGACTGTGCCGAGTGGCTTTCCCGCTTGTAATAATTCGATCTGGCCGTGAATGGTGGTGACGAATTCGGTCTGGTTGGGATCAGAGTCGTGAGTGATGCCGAGAGCCAGACGGCGCGCAGCTCTGCGTATGCGTTCTCGCAACCCTGGTGGGCTATCGAGCGCTTTCCACAAGACATGTCGCTCGTGCGTTGCCTGCTCTGTGTTGGTCGAAGCGACGTCAGTGACGTTATTTGACTCGGGTTCGGGTTGGTGAGTGGTAGTATTGGTTTGGATCGCAGCGGTATTGACAAGGTGCGTGATGGTGCGCTGGACGTCTTCGAGCGTTGGTAAGTTGTCTCGTTGGCTTGGTTTGGTTTGGGTCGATAGGGATAGAATTACGGATTCGACCAACGTCTCAATGTCCACAGTGATGAGGGATTCCCCGTGACGAGAGGGTTCTACTGTGACCCCTGTAGCCGTTTCGAGATCGCCAAGGTCGTGAGGTGTGGTGAAGCGAGCGAGGATCTTGCCTGGACGAGTCGATCTACAGCGATCCGAACAGTACTTGATGCCCGCCCAATCTTTGGCCCACTTGGCTCGGGCGGTAATCACCCTGCCACACGTCAGACATGACTTAGGCGCCAGCTTAGAAGCTGATGCTTTGCCAGTTGTACCTTCATCGCCGGAAGACGACGTAGCTTCCGCCGCTGCCGCCAGTGCGCGCGCTGACTTTCGAGCCATCGACAGACACCTTGCAATTTGGCACGCTTGGAGCCTCGACAACCCAATCTTCCTCTCGATTCGTACTGGTAGATGAAGCAGCCAGATCTGTCGTCTTGCTACACGGCCAAGCATCGGAATCGAAGGTGGTCGCATTGATCAAAGACGCAGAATGGTCGTCGTCATTCTAGAGAGGGAGGCATTAAGCAGGGTCTCCAACCATAGCAGTAGTCTCGGCGAAAAAGCTCGAATTCGATTAAAATACTCTGAAGTTCAACACGGCAGTCCAGCCAAAGCGCAGCTGTCAAAAGGTCCAACGTGCAGCCACTCTAGTCTCCTCGTGTTTCACACCTCTCCTCTCACCTCGTATCTTGCCCCACACTGTCAGAACTATATACCTTGCCGCTTGTAGTCTCTAACTTTCCTCGTGATACTTGTCTTTCCCTCGGCGTAGCCAAGGTTGACCGAGCCTGCCGCCCTTTCAACAGATCGTCATGATCTGCAACGATGGCGTTTTCACGCCCGCCTCTGACTGCCGCGCTTTCGACTTCACTATCTCATTCTCCAACGTCGTCTTTGCCCTGCTTCCATCATGCCTGGCCATTGTGCTCATGCTAGCTCGCTTATATCGTATCCGCAACAAGCCCGACATCCCTACTGCAAACTCCCAACCTCGTCTTTCACTTTTGCGATCATGCGCTCCACACTCGGACCCCATCAGTCTCTTTGGTGCTTGCGTCTACGTCGCCAATGCCGTCTTGAATTTAGTGCTCATCCTCTTTCTCGCCTCGTCCCGCCGTCTTCAACTAGCATTGGACATTGATACTGGTATGGCCAGTGTCGTGCTGGCGTTCGTTGCCTCCTTCCTTGCCATCCCACTCGGTGTTGCAGAGCGCAGCAAGACCCGCGGAGGAAACATGATCCTGCCGGTCTGGCTTCTTCTTTCGCTGCTGTTCAACGCTTGCCGTATCCGAACCTTCAATGCAGTCCCGCCCATCCGCCACTCCGCTTTCTTCTCCGTCTATATCCTCGCTTTTGCTTGCCAGGCTATGATGCTGGCCGTAGAGAATGTCAAGGGCATCCACAGCATCCATGTCAACGCAACCCACGAATCTCGCGCAAACTTCTTCTCGCGTCTTTTCTTTCTCTGGGTCATGCCAATGCTTTGCACTGGCTACCGCAAACCTCTGCAACTCGATGATCTCGACGCCCTCAAGCCTGAATTTCATGGTCGCTCACTCGCCCGAAACTTCATTGCTGCCTGGACAGGGACCGATATCGAGCCTGAATCCAGCGCCGCTGTCTCTAGCCAAGATGATCTTGATATCAGCTATAGTCTCAAGCAAACTCCTTCCCATTCGAGCGGCGAAGCTTATCGTCTCGAAAAGCTGCCTACCGCCAGGTCTCAACCCTACGGTCCTGACCCAACACAAGACGCCAGTTCGCTCTTCAATGGCGCTACGTTTCCAAAGAGGCGGGCCAAGCTTGGTCTTCTTCACGCTTCCCTGCGTGCCTTCCCGATGGCCGTGCTGGCACCTGTCCCCTGGAAGCTGCTTCTGACCGCCTCTGAGCTCGCACAGCCTTTCCTCATTTCCACCACCTTGGCTTTCGTCCAGTCCTACGAAGGCTCCGCAAAAGGCGAGCCCATCAACGAACAACCTGTCGTATATGGATGGGGCCTCGTTGGTGCATACGCCTTCGTCTACCTCGGTCAGACTTTCGCTACGGGCCAGTATTGGTATACAAGCTCACAGCTCATGACCAAGATCCGAGGTGCTTACATCGAGGCCGTCTATCGCAAAGGTCTCAACCTTCACCTCAGGACTGCACGAACCAGCGGCGGCGGCAAAGCAGCCAATCTCATGAGCGTTGATAGCGAACGCGTTGTTCAAGCCGTCGATGTCATCCACTCACTCTGGAGTGGATGCATTGTCATCGGCATCGGCGTCTACATGCTCTACACGCAGCTTGGTCTCGTCTTTCTTGCATCCATGATCTCGGTCCTCCTTTGCTTGTTGCTCACGCCCCTATTAAGTCGAGGTCTGGGGGCCAAGCAAGCCGCCTACAGTGCAGTGACCGATCAACGTGTCAACCTGACCTCCAGTGTAGCTGCCGACATCAAGGGCGTTAAATTCTCAGCCTACGAAGACATCTTATACCACAAGATCTGCAAGGTGCGATTCGATGAATTGCTCAGCCGCAGCAAGATGATGAAACAAATCGCGGCCATTGGCACCTTTACCAACTGCACCGGCGAAATTTTGGGTTTGTCGACATTTGTCTCCCTCATCATTGTCGACAAGCTCACTGGTTCCGATCGCTTCAATCTGAACACGGTCATCACTACCTTGACCATCTTCAACATCCTCCAAGATCCCCTTCTCCAGATCGGCCAACAATATTCCTTCTTGATGCAAGCTTGGGCGAGCATGAAGCGAATCGAAGCGTTTTTGAACAGCCAAGATAGACCCGATGTTCAGCAAGCTGTCGACGACGGCATGGCAGACCACGCTGCCGCTGCCGCTGCTAGGGCTGACAACACTTTGACTGGCTACGCCGCCAAGTTCGAACACGCCTCTCTCGGATGGGCTGACGAGACGGTGTTGGCCAATGTCAACGTCGAGATCCCGCGCGGCTCGCTCACAATGATTTGTGGTCGCTTGGGGCAAGGCAAGTCGACACTGCTCCAGGCCATCCTTGGTGAGTCCGATCTGATCTCCGGTCGACAATACTTACCGCTCCTCGATGGCCGTGTAGCATACGTCAGTCAAGATGTCTGGCTGCGGGAAACGTGCTCGATTCGCGAAAACATCCTTTTCGCCACAGGAGAACACGACGAGGAGCGATACGTCTCTGCACTCAAGGCATGTGATCTCATGGAAGACCTTGATCAACTCGAACAAGGTGATGCCACATCCGCAAGTGCACTGAGTGGAGGTCAGCGTCAGCGTCTTGCCGTCGCTCGAGCCATCTACAGCGACGCTGATGCTTTCATCTTCGATGATATCACGAGCGCACTTGATGCGGAAACAGCCGCTCACATGTGGCGCGCTCTCATGGGCCCCACTGGTCTGCTGAAGGGAAGAACCGTCATCATGGCCACAAATGCAGTTCATCTGCTCCACCACGCTCAGCTCATCATTCGGATCGACGCTGGAAAGATTGCAGAGCAAGGTCGCTACGAAAACCTTTCCATGAAAGGGAAGGACTCGATCTCTCGGGCCAGCGTCGATTCGCAAAGGCTTATGCCGACACGGGACGAGAGCAATGACAAGGCGGTAAAGGGGGGTACTGCCGAACAGCAAGAAGCAGTTATGACCGGCTCCGTCAGCTGGAACGTGTATGGCGATTGGATCAAAGCCGCTGGCCGTTGGAGGGTGGCTCTCTTCTTTTTATGCGGCGTCGTATCGATTTCGATATCTCTTGCATTGACCTACTACCTCCAAGCGTGGGGCAGAGCCCAGCAGAACTATCGCTTCAAGGAATGGGGAGCGTGGACGGCTGGCTATGTCGTGCTTGCGCCGGGCCACGCATTCTTCCTCGTGCTTGGTTTCGTCAGCCTCCAGGTGTGGTGCGCCAAGGCAGCCGGCAACAAACTGCATGCCGACGAGCTCAGAGGGGTTTTGTCAGCACCGATGCTTTTCTTCAGTAAATGGACTTCGGGCCAGATCACAAATCGTTTCTCTCAAGACCTCTTCAATGTCGATCAGACATTCACCGGTGCGATCATGAACACGGTTTACGTCGCACTCAGCTTGGTCGGCTCGATTGTCGCTATGATCGTCCCGGCGCCGTATATCGCGCTGGTTGCTGTTGCGATCATCGCGGCAGCGTGGGCCATGCAGCGCCTCTACATTCCATCGAGTCGACAGTTGCGCCGACTGGAGATGGCTGCCAAGAGCCCGCTCTACTCGCTCTTTTCCGAAACGTCTTCTCCAGCCGGACTCGCAACCGTGCGCGGCTTGAAGCGACAGGCTTGGTTGGTCGATCTCAATTCCAAGTCACTCGATATCTCGCAGAGCCCTTACTATCATCTGTTCGCTGTTCGTCGCTGGCTTCAGACGTGGTTACTGCTTCTGACCACCATCATCAACGTGGCGCTGGTGCTGCTAGTGGTCGTGCTGCGTCATTCGTCGCAAGCCGGTCTATTTGGTGTTGCGCTGGTTCAGGCCACCTCGCTTGGCTTGTTGCTCAACCACACGGTCATCAGCATGACCGAGGTCGAGATCGCCGGTGTGGCGCTGGAACGAGTGCGCGAATTCGCTCATTTGGAAGCCGAGCAGGCTGCCGCTGCAACTAGCAAGAACAGAGATGGGGCTGAGGCTCAGGCGCTGCGAGGCGACATCGAATTTGACAAGGCGACGGTTTCGTATGGCCCTCAACTTGAACCAGCTGTCAAAGAGCTGAGCTTCAGGCTTGCTGCTGGTCAACGTCTGGGAATCTGCGGCAGGTCTGGGTCTGG
The DNA here is from genome assembly GCA_928724745.1 of Anthracocystis setariae. Taxonomy (NCBI): domain Eukaryota; kingdom Fungi; phylum Basidiomycota; class Ustilaginomycetes; order Ustilaginales; family Ustilaginaceae; genus Anthracocystis; species Anthracocystis setariae. Next base: position 635,785 of record CAKMXJ010000002.1, on the reverse strand, counting down.
AAAGAGTACGACGCTGCTCGCTCTGTTCCGTATGATCGAAATGCGATCAGGTTGGATCCGGATTGATGGTCAGGATATCAGCAAAATGTCGACGAAGCAATTGCGCTCGCAGATGACCATCGTGCCGCAGGTTCCGCTGGTTCTTGCTGCGACGATTCGCGAGAATTTGGATCCGGAGGGTGTGTGCAGCGAAGACGAGCTCTGGGACGCACTGCACAAATGTCATCTGGCCGACTTTGTCAAGAAGCAGGAGAAACAGCTCGAGGAAGTCTTGGTTTCCGGCGAGTCATTCATCAGTTCTGGTCAGAAGCAGCTGTTGTCGCTGGCACGTGCATTGCTACGAAAGCGCAAGATCCTTGTGCTTGACGAAGCTACGAGCGCGATGGACGTCGAGACGGACGCTGCAGTGCAAAGCGTCCTGGCAACGCAGTTTGCTGACTGCACCGTGATTGCTGTAGCTCACAGGATTGCCACCATCATTGATTTCGACCGGATCATCTGCATGTCAGCCGGCCGGGTGATTGAAAGTGGAAGCCCTCAAGAGTTACTCAAAGCAAAGGGCGAGTTTTGGGCGCTTGCTGCCGAGCAGAAGTGCATCTAGCCGCGTAACCTCTAGACGTTTCTCAATGTATTATATTGTAGTGCCGATATCTTTGCCGCCTCAGGAAAGGATTCGAACGTGTCGTTTTCAGGAACCGAGTGAGGATGGTGTCTTCGGCCAAATCCGAATGAGATAGCGAACATGGTCACGGGGATGTGGAACCTCGGCATGTGGGCTTGGGGACAATGATCCATATGACGTCCCTCTCCACAGGCTACAGCTCGACACTGGACAGGAGAAAGTCTACTGCGATTGATCGGGATGGAAATGCGGGGCAACGCTTGCTGATAAGGACCTCGGCACATTTCATGCAGTGCACTGATATCGTATTGTCTTATCCTGTACGGTACATGACAAGACTTTCATGGCGCCAACGACGGGGAGCGGACTTTGCTTGCGATCTTTGATCCGGAGTAGGTCAAACGACATTGCTTTTGAAGAACCGCTTCGCATTGGACAGAGATGAGATGACCTGGGTAAGATTGATGGAAGAAAGAGTGGGGGCAGCAGACAGAGATAAATTCTCGGAGATCGCCGAGGAGGTATCTGATCGGCACATGTGGATTGGCTACCGGCTCTGTGGTATGCAATGGCCTTTCGATTTGCAACATGTTATCTTATTGTGGCCGCCGGGGTTGGTTGGAGCCAGATAAGGTGCAAAGCCCCGCATCGAACGGTTCATTCTGATGACGACTTTGACCTCACGATGTTGTGGATAGACATGGAGAGCACCATGGCGACGCTCCCATACGATGGTGATGAGATCTTCTCGGCCGGAAATTCACCACCCTCAAGAGAACTATATACTGGAATTTGAAATACAGCAATTTTAATTTTTTATTCTTTTTTCTTCTTCTCCCCTTCCTTTTGAAAGTAGTGCCGGAACCCGCACCGAAATTTCGGGGAGATAGCATAGTTTGACTGTTCCACATGCTCCCATTGGTTGGTACCACTGCCCCTTTCTCAGCACCTTTGTCTTGCTCCAACGTCGAGCGAGCTCCAGATTCAAGATCGTTATGGCCCACCCTGTCTTGCATCGACTGCATCAAGAAGAGTGATACCACGGCAAGGCCGAGACACAGATTTGCCAAAAAAAAAAAAAAAAAGGGAGGGTACAGGCCAGTGCATCCAGAGGGTATCCCAGACATGCAGCCAATCGACTCGCTTATCTCTGAAATCGAGCCTAACGGTCGACGTAGCGAGCGTTCTTTGCATGGGTTTGTTGCAGATTGGTTGCTCTCTCCTCGTTTTCTCGCTGTTGGAAGCAGGAGTCGTGGTTCGCCACGCGCTGTTTGGCTGCAAGGAGCAATAATAATTTAATTGCACTACACTGTAAGTTAGAATTGCTTGACAGCCATCGAGGACTGATCACATGCCGGTTCAACAGAAGCAAGCTACTGTCCCCCCCCATCGATTCTGCACCTCTCCAACCGAGCTGATATTCTTATTAAAGTGTGCGATTGAAGTGGTAGAACATCGACTGAGAACAGCCATGAAGGCAAATCAAGACATACAACAGATGTGGTTGCTGCAACTTGATCGAGTTTGTGTGTGTAACGGGGACAACATGACATGAGCGCGCGGGTCACCATACTCAAATGTCAAACATCGCTTTTGTCTGCAAGACAGCTGGCCCAATTTTTTTTTTTTTTTTTTCTACAAGACAATTCGAGTCTGAAACCAATGACCGGTTTGACAGCCAAGCCAACTCAACCTGAACCACGAACAAATTTATTTGTATGTCCGCCCTATCTTTCAGATTTGATTTGATTTTTTTTTCTCCGGTTCTTGGTAGCGTGACAGTGGGGTCGCCGGATCATACCCTTTCCCTTTCCCAGGTTGCGGCCAAATCCGCATTTCAAGGCTTCCTATCCGATAAAGTCCAAGGTTCATCGATCGATGCATGGTGGGTGATGCGAGCTTGGCATTGATGCTGAGAACAAGTGAAGTTTCCGAGGGGGAACAGCAGGCAACCGGGAATCCAATCGGTAGGTGGCGGCCACCGTCGGCCTCTCTCTTTTTCATTTTGGCGTGTCAATCAAACGAGACAGAAAGCCTGAGTCTGAGTGTTGCAGCGAAGGTCGAGAAGGGGAAAAAAAAAAGAAAAAAAAAGGAAAAGTTCGGTTCCAGTGGCGCTCCAGCCGGTTCCGCCGCTGTAGATTCGGTTTCCTAGTAGTGCTATAGCTGGATTTTCCTGTGTCCCCTCTTCATGGTCCAGCCGAGGAACAACCGTCTCATGCAGTCCCAGCTGGTCGTATGGTTGCAATCACTACCGAAGTGCAAGTACTCCTCTCGAGCGCAGGGCATCAGAGTTTGTGCGGTCTGTCCGTGATTCCTCGTGGTCTCCCGTATCACCTCGACAGCGACGAATGAGATTCTGGCCCGGTCCAACTCGCCTGCTCGACCTTCCGCTTTGCCACTTTTAATCTGCCTTCCTTTTTCGCAACTTTCGTGCCCCACCCCGGTTCTCCCCCACCCTCCCTCATCACCTCATCTTCCTACCTTCTCAGGTAACTCGGGTCTCGATTCACTTCGAGCTCTCGATTCTTCTACGCCCTGACGGCTCAAAAAGGAGTGCTTCTCCAAATACACCTGCTCGGATCCACGCTACCTTCTACCACCCCCCTAGACCATCTTCAGAAACCACAAAAATGGGCGTCCCAGAGCTCATCAACAGCTTCAACAGGGTGGTTGCCACCTCGCCCATCGGCTACTACTTCCGTCTCGATGGGTCAGGTCACCCGCTTGCGCGACCTGGTTCGCGCTTCCTCACCGAGATCCGTGCCGGTCTCGTCACATTTGCTGCCATGGCCTACATTCTTTCGGTCAACGCCAGTATCTTGTCTTCGTCCGGTGGTCCTTGCGAGTGTGCACACACCGCTGCTGATCCCACCTGCTCCAACGATGCTACCTACCAACAGTGTACCGCTGTCCTTCAGCGTGACTATGTTTTCGCCACTGGTATCTCGGCCTGCGTTGGTTCGCTCTTGATGGCTCTCTTCGCCAACATGCCCCTTGGTCTCGCCCCTGGTCTTGGTGTCAACGCTTACTTCGCCTTCACCATCGTCGGTACTGCCGGTAACGGTATCATCCCCTACAGCCAGGCCCTCTCTGCTGTCTGGCTTGAGGGTTGGATCTTCTTCGTCCTCTCGCTCTTCGGTATCCGACAGTGGCTCGCGCGTCTTCTTCCCCACAGCATCAAGCTCTCTACCGGTGCTGGTATCGGCATCTTCCTTGCTTTCATCGGTCTGGGTCCCAACGGTCTCGGTGTCATTGGTGGCGATGCTTCCGACCTTGTCGCTCTTGCTGGTTGCCCTGCCCAGTACACCGATCCTACCACCGGCTACTGCTTGAGCCACAAGCTGCAGAGCACTACTCTCTGGCTCGGTGTGATGGCCGGCGGTATCTTCACTGCACTCATGCTTCTTTATCGCGTCAAGGGTGCTTTCCTTATCGGTATCTTGCTCGTTTCCATCATCTCGTGGCCTCGTAACACGTCCGTCACACTCTTCCCTCACACCGCTGCGGGAGACGAAGCGTTCAACTACTTCAAGCAGGTCGTCAACTGGAACGGTCTCGGCATGCTGGGACCTAAAAACATCGATTGGAACGGATACGGTCACGGCAAAGTGTGGTACGCGCTCATCTCGTTCCTGTACATCGACTTGCTCGACACCACCGGTACGCTTTACGCCATGGCTAGCCATGCTGGTCTCATGGACGCTCGCACTGGCGATTTCGAAGGCTCCTCGGCCGCCTACCTATCGGATGCGGTTGCCATCTCGATTGGCTCGCTGGTCGGTTGCTCGCCCAACACCGCTTTCGTCGAGTCGGCCTCCGGTATCGCCGAAGGAGGCCGTACCGGTATCACGGGACTCATGGTTTCGTTCATGTTCTTCCTGTCGCTCTTCTTTGCGCCTATCTTTGCGTCGTTCCCGTCGTGGGCTACCGGCTCCACTTTGGTGATTGTTGGATCCATGATGGCGTCCAACACTGCGCAGGTCAATTGGTCGTACGTAGGCGATGCGATCCCGGCGTTCGTTACTATTGTCGGTATCCCGCTGTTCTTCAACATCGCATACGGTTTGATTGCCGGCATCTGCTGCTACATCGCACTCAACGCGATCCCTTGGGTGATTCTCAAACTCTCACGCGGTCGCATCGCTCCCGAAGGCTGGGACACTTTGAAGGAGCCTTGGGGTGCACGAATGGTCTCGGCCAACGATGACTCCACCGGCGTCTGGGCTGTGCTCCCTCCTTGGATGAGGAAATTGCTCAGTGGTAACTACAAGTTTTGGCAGATGACCGACGACGAGATCGAGTTCTACCTCGAAGGTCGTCGTGAGACCCAACGTCTTGCGCAGGAGAGGCAGGACCAGATCGAGAACGAGAGAAATGTCATGTACGGCGGCGCACACGATGATGTCGAGGCCCGCGCTTCCACCTCGTCCGGCCACGATGAGAAACACTCCCAAAACAGCCCAGCCCTAAGCCCCGTCGAGGTCAGCGCTGCCTATCCCGTAGCTGCCGGTCCCGAGCAACTCCAGCAATCCTCCACAGCCCACTAAGAATATTCCCCCCTCATTCCCCAACTTGCTTGCTTGCTCGGATAAATTCCTCGCTGTATTTGTTGATTCCTCCATGCGGGCTTTTGCGTTATCACCTTGCTTTCATTCTTATATCACAAAGTCCTCTTGTGCTTCATTTTTATACGATTAATTTTTTGTCACCATCGGTTGCTATCCGGCTTCACTTTGTCTGCGTGCTGGATTGTTGAAACTGTTGCGAGTGATAATCGTACAAATCGTTCGAGCTGATCAAGCCTCAACACCGAGGCGAGCAAGCACCTCATCTGCTTGCTCCAATGCAGCGCTTGTCTCGTCTTCATCATCCTCATCTTGCCCATGACGTCCTGCCGCATCTTCTGCCAGAGCCTTCTTGATCTCATCCAGCGCCGAACACCACCTGACGTTCGCAGTGTCCGTGATCATTCGTCCACCCGGACCAGGCACCATCTTCTTCTGCATCTTGAATGTGGCCATCTTGACCTCGTCTCCAGCTGCAGCTGCTGCCGATTGGAACGCCTCAGCCAACCCCCATCTCTTCAACGTCGCCTCACCGATCGTATCGTTCTTCGTCGACTTGCTCTTGCGAAGCGAACCGGCCAGCGGCGGTGTAGGATCGGCCGTCTTCAGCGTCCGCTGCTTCACCGTCGGTCGACGCGAAGCTTTGCCCTTGGCTACAAACGCAGCGAACTCGCGCTGTTCTTCCACACTTCCGCACTTTGAACAAGTGTGCGAGCGCGTTGCTACATGACCAGCCAGCTGGCGGTCGATATCGTCTGCGCTCGAGTCTGTTGCCTCTTCCTCCACTGCTTGGCGATCGCGCTGCTGACGTTCGTCGCCAGCGACACTCGCCGTATGTCGCAGCGTGGAGCCAGGGAAGAATGTGCGTGGGAAGCCGTTGAACGTGCCCTGCCTCTTTAACGGCGAGACCGAGAAGCTCTTTGTCGCTCTCAAATCACCTGAATGCGTTCCGTTGCGCAAGTGGAGGCGCGACGACGTCCTTGGAGGCGTGTCGGGAGCAGCAAGCGAGCGAAGCGAAGCCACCGAGACGGGACGTGACATGTTGGTCATGTATTGGAACGGGATCGGACGCCGAGGATCAAAATCATCCGGACCGCGCACATAGCTCCATCCTGGAAGATCTTCGACTTTATCCTCGTAAGAGTCCTCAGCATCGTGATCGCCGATCTCGGCAAAGGACGCCTCAGCCGACGGAGAAGAGGGCTCGAGTTTCGGTGTGCCGACCGAAGGACCAGCGTGGAAGCTGAACGAGTCGTTGGAGCGTTCCAGTGCAGCGGCTACTGCTCGCATAGAGTCAGATTCAGGGATATAGAGTCTCATCGCTTGCTTCTTGGTTGGTGGTGTCGACGCCTGCGCGATGCTCGCTTGTGCTTTGGTTGGACTAGGCGGGATGGACGTGGGCGGAAGAGGAACGTTGTCAAGGTCGAGATAGCCGTCTTCAGTGATTTCGGACATTTCTTGCTCATGTAGCACGGATCGCTGATGCCTTCCCCTCGCTTTTCGAATTGAAGCCATATCGCCGAGTGCATGCTCGGCCTCATACGAAAGATCGGAGGAAGAGCTCGAAGCCTCGACAAGATCTGCAAAGTCTGCCGAGCTTACCGGCGGTGCGCGAGCAATGAGTTTGGCGCTAGCGATGCTCGCACTTCTCTTTAGACTGAGAGATCGCTTGATACGCCCTGTGGTGCTTGACACGCTCGGACTCCTCACGGCGGCTGAGGCGTCTGCGTGTGAGGGTGGAGCAAGAGGTATGTCATCTAAGACGACGTCTCGAGCCTCTTCAACCTCGGTTTCGTCGGTTTCTTGTTTGGGATGATATTTTTCGTCCAAGACAGTCTGCTCGTGGTCATCGACGACCTCTTGGGCGTAGACCGATTTGAACAAGGTGGCTTCGATCGGTGATGGGGGTCGAATTGCAGTTGTGTTGTCGCGTTGTGTGAATTTGAGCAGGATCTTTTCCTGCGTGATAGGAGAAACGGCAGCGGTGGAAGTGGAGGAATCTGCGGAATGGTTGAACACGGTACGAACCTGGAGGCGGTGGATGGCCGCACTTTCTCCTCGTGCGTTTCTAGGTAATGAGTCGAGAGCGTGTTTGGAGCGGCAGCCGAAGAAGCCACGCTTCTTTTTCTTCTTTGTCGGCTTGATCATCGACGTTGACGCCGATGCCAAGGAGGTCGGCATTGTTGCAAGCTTCAAAGGTGGTAAGCGAATCAAGGTTGATGAGTAGGTGATGGTGGACGGATGTGGTAGACGGAAAAGAAGTTCGGTCCCAACTGAAGGTGGAGGAGGAAGGTTTAGTTAGGGGCCTCGGTGAGTGTCTATCACTTGGCCCCACGGTCGACTTACACTCATGGCGAAAGAGTCAGCAAAGACCGGTGGGTTAGCCCAAAGTTGGCGGCGGAGGAAGCCACAGCTAGAGGCACATGGAAACTCCGATGATGGCCTCTTTGGGAGGGTGCAGGAGAACCAAGTGTTGACGGCTCGCCAGATTAGGCAAGTGCGGGTTAGACCGATGCTGGTTCTCTAGCGCGGACAGCATGAAGACGTGCTGTGCGTATGCATGCATAAGCGCTGTTTTCACCGATCTACCATGCAGCTGCCTGTACCGCTTTCCACCATACACACACTCTCTCGCATGGACGAATGTGTTTCGTCAAGCAGCTAGCTACTCTCGCAGCCTTGAGAGCACACCTTGGCTGACATGGTAAGCACGCCGAATAGCTTTGTGCAGCAATGAGTTGCTATTATTGTACGAGCATGCGGTATGGTGTTATCGGCAGAGGAGCTGTCCAGTTTGGCTTGGTTTGTGTGCAATCAACATTCAGGGGCCAAATGAATTTTGGATTTGGATGCATTCAAAATCTCGAATTTCAAATCGAGCTGAGTAAATACTGTAGTGTTGTATCTCGAAATTGGATTCTGGCTCAACGTCGATTTTCAAATCAAACCTCCCACTCACGTCACGTCTCAAATGCAACACGCCTCCAGCATACTGTAGATTGCCGTGTTATTATAAATGAATCGACGATGATGATTCAGATCGGGCATTCATGATCCGGAGAGACGGCTTCGGTCCGGATGTGGCCTTCTCATCCGACCTCCTCGCTACCATATGAACCAGCACGACTGAGCAGCAACATCAACAACCATGCCCGTGCACCTCGTCCAAGAAGACACGTTGCGACTCGAGCTGCCCAAGTCCAAGGCGTCGGCCGAGGTTCGTCTTTTCGGCGCAACCGTGACGTCGTGGAAAGCAGCCGGTGGAAGCGAACGACTGTTCCTCTCGCCGAAAGCGGCACTGGACGGCTCTGCCGCTATCCGCGGTGGCATTCCCATCGTCTTCCCCGTGTTCGGATCGCCATCGGACCATGCTGATGCTCCTGAACCCATCAAGAAGCTCGGCAAACATGGCTTTGCTCGCGACCACTATTGGGCTATCTCCAAACACACGCCTCGCGTTGATCAGCAAGACAAGGCTGCCGTCACACTCGAGCTTTCCACCTCGAACAAGCCAGAGATCAGCGCTGTCTGGCCATTCGAAACCGTGCTCGAGTATACGGTGACTCTCACGCCCAACGCACTCCACTGTTGCTTCAAGGTGACGCATGCGGGCGGAGAGGGCGAGATGCCGTTCCACGCTTTGCTGCACAATTACTTTCTCGTTCCCGATGCCACCAAGGCGTCTGTCCAGGGTCTGAACGGAATGTTGTACGTCGACAAGGTGCTGGGTGGCGAAGAGGCACAGGTGACTTCGGACAACTTTACGCTGGATGCTCAGCCCATCGATCGGGTCCACGTTGGAAAGCCCAAGGACGCTCGCGCACACGAGAGCCCTAGAGACGTCAAACTGCAGTACAACGCAAGTCTGCTGCAAGATCCGCTAGGAAGGATGGGCAAGGGCGTCCAAGTGACCAGGTCCAGCACACTCAAGGATACGGTGGTTTGGAACTGCGCAGAGGAGGGAGGCAAGGCGATCGGCGATATGGAGGAGGGGGGTTGGAAAAAGTATGTGTGCATCGAGCCGGGTGCGGTGCGTGGCTTCGAGACGCTTAACAAGGGAGAGACCTGGATCGCAGAACAAACGTTGACCGCTTGGTGATTCTTCCTGGTCGTAAGTAGCAGTCGACTGATGCTTTGCAATGGCAATAATCGCAGTGAGTGTGCTGCTCCTTCGAATGCAAAGCCACACAGCATTGGTTGGAAATCGAACCTCGATTTTAATCATTTTCCTATACAACAAACCAAAGGTCTAACATGCGGTTTTCGACTACAAAACACCTCGCCGGCGAGGTGATACACTCTAGTTTGCATGTTGCCAAGATGGCGTGAAATACAGGTAGGTGTTGTGTGTTGTTTTATTAATAGGTGAGCGATGTACAAACTCCACTCCACATTATTATAGAATGGATAGCAAATCTGGGGCTTTGGCGTTGGCAACCCTTGGCTTTTGCCTTCAACCATCCTATCGGCCACCACCTTGTAACGACAACGAAGCCTTGAGCCATCCGATCGGCTGCAGGCATGATCTCACTACTGTCGCATAATGGGGCAGCCAGAACAACCTCGGTTTCCTCTGCATCCCATATGGCTTCATATCCGCCTCAAAGCCCGATCATATCGTCAACATCGACCGCCGAGACCAACCAAGCAAGAATCACCATTTACTCGGTCGTGGAACAATCGACAGGAATCGTGTCGACCATCCTCACCAATCCGATCGGTGCCGCAGTTGCTGGAATCACTACCACGTCGCTGGGTGGCATCCTGTGGTGGAGGTATTTGCGCCGCATCCCCAATGCCGAATACGTTACACCTGCCGTCCTGCGATACCGCAAAGTGCTCGTCGGCCGTGTCGTCACGGTAGGCGATGCAGACGGCTTCCGCTTCCATCATACTCCCGGCCCACCCTTCCTCCGCGACTTTCTCTATCCGTGGCCCCCACGCACTTCCCGCACAAAATCCAACGGCAAGACCAAATTGGTGCGCGAGACTATCTCGGTGCGCATTGCAGGCGTCGACGCTCCCGAAAGTGCTCACTTTGGAAAACCCTCGCAACCATACTCGAAAGAAGCCAAAGAATTCCTCACCAAGATGGTGCAATCTTGCACCTCACCCGACAACACCACGCCTCCCAAGAAGAGCTTCTTCGGTTCCAACAGCAACTCGAGCTCAGCCTCCTTAGCGAGCGGAAGCGAAATTTCGGGCAAACTCGTCTGGCTCTATCCCTCCCATATCGACCAATATAAACGACTGGTCGCAACGCCCTACGTCTGGGAATCGCCCTACATCTTTGGCAAGACCAACGTGTCGTTAGCCATGGTCAAGCAAGGTCTCGCCACCGTGTATCGAGCAGCTGGAGCCGACTACGGTCATGCAACATGGTGGGCCAAATTCTGGCGCAAGTCGACCACTGGGCTGAGCGCACTCGAGAGAGCCGAAATTAAAGCAAAGAGAGCCAAAATAGGCATGTGGTCGTTAGGTAAAAAGCTCGAAAGCCCCGAAGACTACAAGCGTAGAACCAAAGGCGAGTCCTGAACAACGACAGACAATGAAAGCAAAACTACAAAGTCGATATATCGGCACAAGACAGACGAAACCCTCATTGATACCCGCACAACCAGCACATACCGTACAGTATAGTCATGACGTTGCACTGATGAAATAACGCACTCGACTCGAAACTTTCCTTCCCCTTCCAAAGTACGAGAGGTGCCATTAGGCTCGTATGGACTGATTCAAGATCCTCGATAAGATGTACATCTTCGCACTAGTCTCGCTTTCTACCGCGATTCTTGGGCGGGCCATGGGTACTGACGCTGAACGGCTCAAAGCTAGCTACGTTGCTCTTTGCCGAGTGCAGTCCGAGCTTTTCTCCATCGCTTTTCTTCTGAGCCTCGAGTGCCTTGTCTCCATTCCAGTAGTACACTACCTGCGCCGCAATCACAGCATTGAACAGCGTCGCCAATCCGAACCCGTACAGCAACAGTTTGTCGTCGGTCTCCGTAATTGTGGTAAACACTCTTGCAACAGTGCCAAGCAGCTGGGCAAAGACGACGATGCTGCTCAGCTGCCCGCGCGACTTGTCCTTGTACAGTTCGAGCATCTGTGGAACCTTGGATGCGAGCGAGATGGGGATTGTGCAAGCCTGCAAAAACGTCAGCCTTGTCGCTGGAATCACGGCTGGGGTGGCCAAAGCGAGCGATCCGAAGCTCATCAATCCGGCAGCGATGGTGATCTTGGCGGTGTGAGCGGCAGGATCCACCCGACCGGTGCGCTTGTCAGCGGTGTATGCAATGACGAGCAGCAGGATGATCATGTTCTGCAGCGTCAAGCTGAGGTTTTCGCCGTACGTAGAGAAAGGCAGACGCGAACGCACTGCATAGGCGAGCGAAATGGTGTACGCCATCACCTCGAGCGTGTACATTGAAAGCGAAATGCCTCGGGCGCTGCGGCCGTTGACAATGTTGAGGATCTGCGGGATCTTCATGATACTGCCAAATACGACAATCCCCAGTCCAAGCGCCTTCGAGACTGCATACTTGACGCAGTGTGTCGAGCTGAGATCCACGTTGTAGACCAGTGTTGTGTAGCACTCTTGGCCGATGAGAGCGATGGCTGGCTTCTGGATGAAGAGCGGCAGGTTATGCGTTACCTGCTGGATGGCGGACAGCATGTTGAGCCTTGACCGGATGCTGACTGATACCAGCAGACTGGATGGAAAGATCAAAAGCACAAGCCACGGATGAGATGTAGCTGTACCTTGAGAGCCACTCACGGGAGCAGATACTGTATGAGCCAAGGTGGTTGAGAAGAAAGGCGTTTCCCAATGCGTAATGGACCAAGCTCAACTGGGCAAGCGCATCTTAGTATGTTGCTTCAAAGTGTCTAACATGCCGGGATGATGCTTCGGCTAAGCATATTCATTTTGTTTCCGGTCTCATGTATGTGGAGCAGGAAAAAAAAAAAAAGAAAAAAAGAAAAAGAAGATGGTGATTGCTTACTATATCTTGACTTCAGAACATCGTCTTGTTTGCCAAGCTCGTAATACTTCCAGCATCAACCACTAGCAACTGGCTGATCTACAAGAAATGTCTTGTCCAATCCCAGTCTGCGTTGTGGGCTTCGGCAACTCAGCGCGCACATTCCATCTGCCTTTCGTACAGGCGCTCCCGCAGCTTTTCACGCTACACTCGATTCAGCAGCGACCAAGGACCTCGGCCAATTCGTCGTCGCCTGACGCATCCAAGCTCTATCCCAACGTCAAGATCTGCCCGGACTTCGACTCGGTGCTCACCACCTTGCCCGTCGGTGGATTGGTCATCATCACGACGACAAACGACACCCACTTCCCCTTTGCCAAGCGTGCGCTCGAGGCTGGTTTCAACGTCCTTGTCGAGAAGCCCGTTGCTACCAACACTGCTGATGTGCAGACGCTCATTGACCTGCAGGACAAGACGGGCAAGCTGTGCGCTGTCTACCAAAATCGCCGTTTTGATGGCGACTTCCTAACGATTCAGAGCCTGTTGGCTGACAAAGGTGCAGAGCCCTCGGCACTTGGAGTGCCTACCTACTTTGAATCGCGCTTTGACCGCTTCCGCCCGTTTGCCAAGGGCGGATGGAGGGAAGAAGTTGACCCTGACACTCAGGGTGGTGGAATGCTCTGGGACCTTGGATCCCATCTTATCGACCAAGCTCTTTTCCTTTTCGGCCCTCCTGAAAGCGTTACCGGCTTTGTCAGGAACCAGCGCAACCAGGGTCCCCAAGCCGTTGACGACGACTGGCTCGCCATTCTCAACTACCCTCCCACTGCCGCACTGCCATCCTGCTCGCCCGCTGCAGGATCCAAGATCGGAGGACTGCGAGTTAGCCTAGGAGCGACATGCCTTTCGTCTCACCTGGATACCGAGCAGCCAAGGTTCCGCGTCGAGGGCACTCGCGGCTCTTACGAGAAGCGAGGAACGGATCCTCAAGAGAATCAACTGAAGCTCGGATGGACGCCCTCGAGCCACCCAGAAGAGTTTGGCGTGTATTCCGAGACTGAGGATCCCGACTCAATCAGGCTCGGCAGATTGACAACCATGGGAACCACGGACGCAGATCTTTCGCCTCCAAGGTCTGCAGGTGCCGTGCCGAAGCAGCCTGCATTGCTGGCGGCCAATATTCCTACATTGCCCGGAAGGTACATTGATCTCTTCGCTAACGTTGCCGCTGCGATCCAAGCTGGTCAGCAGGCGGAAAAGGCAGGCAAGAACGCAGCAGAGGCGATCAGAGCCGTCTCGCTGGTTGGCGTAGAGAGGACGCTCAATGCAGTCAAACTCATCAGGTTGATCCGGGAAAGCAGCCAGCAGGCAAAGACTCTGCAGTGGGCTTAGAACTGCATCAATCGCCAACAATGCGAGACGATATTCTCCGATGATCTTAGGGTATGCGACGTGGAACTGCGTGCTGTATCGTGCGATGAAGGGGTACCATCTAACCAAGTTTGGAGATTTTAAGCGTGAAGTGGCTCAGACGAAGCATCATTGCCCCATCTCTGCGGGACGTCCGACAAGTCAAATTTCCAAGTGCCCCCAGCGAGCAGGTCGGACCACTTGAGCTTGGGCTTCTTGACTGGGCTTCCGTTGATCGTGAGGCCGGAGACGTAGACATGCTGATCGTCAGAGCCTGGGGCTTCAATTCGAAGTTTTGCACCTTTTGCTTTTTGCGCGCCTGCATCCTTTGGATCGTTGAAGCGTGCGGGAATGTCGATCTCCATACTTTTGAAAAACGGCGAGGAGACCACATACTCGCCCGAGACCGGATTGACTGGGTAGATGCCCATCGAGCTGAACACGTACCATGCGCTCTGCTGCCCACAATCCTCGTTTCCAGCGTATCCATCAGGCTGGTCGCTAAAACCTTGGTGCGAGATGTCTCTGACGAGCCGTTGCGTTTTGCTCGCCTCCCCCAGCAGAGCATACAAGTACGGAATGTGATGTGAAGGCTCGTTCGACTGGTCGTTATGGCCTTCACCAAAGTGACGATCGAGCAAGGCGACCAGCTTGTTCCGACCGCCAACGAGATTGGCAAGTCCAGGTACGTCTTGGACCACGTCGAAAGAGTAGTCGAAGCTGTTGCCTTCCGTAAAGCCCTCCTGTCGTCCCTTGGGGTTGGGCAATGGTTGAATCAGGAAAGTACCATTTTTCAGCCGAGCCGCCATGAGGCCTTGGTCATGGTCAAACACGTAGCGGTAGTTTTTGCTTCGTTTCTGAAAGAAGGCTGCGTCCGAGCGCTTGTCGAGCAGCTCAGCAAGCACTGAAATCGCATGATCGTCGTACGCATAGTCCAGGGTGCGGCTGGTCGACTCAGCCCATCCATCAAGCGGAACGTAGCCTGACGCATTATAGAAAGTGAGGCCAGCTCGCACTTCCAAGGGAGTATACTCTTGGCGGTCTTCGAATCGTAGTTCCTCCTCCCGTTCTGGCGGAATCATTCCATCCTTGCGCACCGCCTCCCATGCCTTCTCCAAGTCGAAGCCCGTGACGCCTTTGACCGCAGCTTCGGCGATGAGCGAATCAGCATGAGTCGAGATCATGATGTTGGTTTCGGCCAGCGTTGACCACATGGGTAGGAAGCCGGACTCGTCGTAGATATCGAGCAAAGATCGCACCATGTCTAGCACTCGCTTGGGTTCGAACAGTATGAGCAAGTTCCACTGCGCACGGTAGATATCCCAGATTGACCAGGATTGGTACCGTTGCAGCCCTTCCCCGACCGTATGCACGCTGTCCGTGTAGCCCGAATAATAGTGGTATCGGTGTCCGTCCTCACGGTCATGACGATGCGCCGCGAGGGAGTGCTGACGCTTGAAGCTACCGTTGCTGTGCGGAATCGGCTCTGCGTGCTCAGCCGGATACTGCGAGGAGTGGAAAAGACCAGTGTAGAGGATACGCTTCTGCTCCTCTGTGCCGCCCTGAACCTGGATCCGATCTGTCTTGCTCTTCCACACATCGATTAACTCGTCGACGACATGTTCCATTGAAGTACCATCCGGCAACTCGACGTCGAGGTTGTAGCGGGCTTGCTCCTCCGAGATGAGACTGAGTCCCATGCGCACTCGGATTCTGATCGTATCGGCAGGGAAGCGCACGAAAGCATATACTCCCAGCTCATTCCATCGCGCCCGCTCTGCTGAATGGACCGCAATGCCAGTCGCATTGGTATGTGCGGTGCCGATGCCATCAGCCGGGAAGCCTGCGATCCACCTATCCGCTGCGGTGGAACGCTGATACTCGAAACGATAAACAAAGTAGCCTTTGAATCCTGGGGCTTCATGTGGGCCAAGCCGATAATCCATTCTCTCCGTATTGTATCCCGACATCTCTCCTCGGTCCACATTGATTCGAGCGGCACCGCGCCATAGCTCTCGAGATGCCTGTGCACCTATGTACGGACCCCAATTTGAACGATCGCTTTGGTCAATCGATGCGTCAGTATCCTGTCGGAGGCTTTCTGAAATGTGGTCAGAGTTGCTGCGATGGGGTGTGGCATAAGTGTATTGCACTATGGCGGCGCGACTCTTTCCAGCGAGCTCCGCAAATATCTGGTGGTCGGCATGGGAAGAGTTGCCCATCCGAACGGCATACTTGAAAGGCGACACAAACTCTTGCTCACGCTCATAGCTGTGCCCCCTCTCATGCCTGCCAAGTTTGACGTCGCCGTAACCGCCAAAGATGGTCGCAAAGCCGTAGTCGCCCATCCAGATAGCCGGCTGCCTGGAGGCAAGGAAGCCAATGTTGACGGTGTCATTGTCGTGGTACGCACATCCAGAGACCAGATTCTCTCGGGTCATTGGAACGGTACGTACACCCGCAAAAGGAAATGCGACCGATGGCACCATACCTCCATACTCGGATGGGTCTGGGCCGTTGGTACCTATCCGTGGATCTACCCATTTCAAAGTGCCGATACGGTCGTGATAGCGTGCAGATTCGACGGCGTGGACTGAGTTTGAGCGGGACTCATCCGGAGTGCAGAATGGGTAGCAATTTGGTTGCAGAAAGGTCTCGTTGCCGAGGCTATAGGCAGCGCTGCCATCCGGGTCTGCTGCGAGAGGTACCTGCCTTGCGTTGGCATTGCCAAGGACAGCTGCTAGTGCAATCGCCACGCCCCAGATCGGGAAAGGCGCCCAGCTCGCAGAGGCCCACATTGCCAAGACACGCGAAGGCGGTGTCCGCAATCTGCTATTCCAGAATGGAGACCGAAAAGGGATCGGATTGCAGAGGTAGTGGTAGCTAGAAGCATTCTTAGCAGTGGAAAGGCCTCGCACCGTGACATCCCGCCCACAGTTCAGGGTCTCTTAGACAGCAGGGTCGTCACCCACCTCCACTTGCTGAATGCTATGCGGCCCAAGCGGTTTTGCTTGAAACACAAATTCAGCCTGATGGCGCCAAATTCGGCAGCCCCACCACCGCTTTGGATGACCAGATGATGGATAAGCTGGAACGTTGCGCGCACCTCTCTGTGGCACATCGTGGTTCAGCTGCCAGGATTAACGATCGTCATTTCACGACCATCGCAACGATGACGGCGCCAACCGAGATAGCAAACAGACGGATTCGCCGTCATCTAAGCTTCGATCATGACGAAAGGGCTCCGCTGCTGCCCGACCATGCTAGGCGGAGCAAGTTGGATCTTACCTCACCGCCTCGGCTCGTATTTCTATGGAGGTTCTTGAAGACGCACACGTTTGCTTCTCTTCCGGATTATGACGCTTCCTCTGCGCTACCGGTTGCGTACGTGCCTCCGATGCTGCTGCAATGCATCATCTCTGGGCTCGCGGATGCGTCAACGTTCAGTCTCACACGCACGTGGGTTGGCTTCATGTCAGGAAACATGGTACAAATGGTTATCAACTCGTTCGACTGGCTGCTTCCATCCGACTCGAATGCCGACGATCAAGGTCAAGCTCGGACCAAGCTCATCTCGAATGCCAGCGCTCTGATCGGCTTCATTGTAGGTTGCCAGATCACAGCCATCTTGATCAAGCGTGTAGCTAGCGACAGGACGACACGCCTCGTTATCGTGCTTTTGTCGCTGTACCGCTGTCTGGCAACGCTCACTGTGATTCTGATTGGCGCGCGATTTGAAGCTTTCAGGCTGAGCAGCTCTTTGGGATGGCTGGTCAACGCGGTGCTGGCGGCTAGTTTTGGATGTCAGTCGACGTATTCAACCAGCCTGGCCACACCTTTCTCCAACACAGTCGTCTTCACAGCCACGTTGACGTCGGTGTCATCGGATGTTTCGCTTCCGATGCTGCATCTGGACAGGCCCAACCGGCTCAAGCTGCTTAGCATCGTTGGTCTGCTTGGCGGTGGTGCACTTTCGCAAACCATCTTGAAGGTGGCGACCAAAGCATCGCAACGTGACAAACACGAGGCTGTTCAGCAAGCGCTGCTTGTGCTGGCTGGTATGGAACTGTTGCTGGCTTTGACATGGTTTCTGTGCGGCATGGCGGATAGTTGGAAGCAGTTCAAGGAGCGCGCAAACGATTCCACACCGCAAGGCTCGGATGATGATGTATAGAACGTAGGTAGATTTTACAGCACTTTACAAAGGGCTCGTCATTCGGCCACCATCGCTTGACTGTCACTACTTGATGAACCGATTGAGCGTTTTGCCCACGTTGCCTCACACTTGTCTGAGAAAGCTTGAGCGTAAGCAACAACATTTCCGAACGGGGTTCAAGAACTCCGAGTGAATTTGAGTTGGTGGGCGCAGTCGACATCCACACTACTGTACTCTACTCGCAACCGAGGTGCACGCCATCGCTACAATGTACTGCACACCATGTACTAGCCAATGACCGGCCAAACCCGATCCAAATCCGCAGCATTCGCCATGCAATCAAGCAACACACCTTCTCCACCCCATCCAGACGCAAACCAACGTGGGCAGGCCGAAAGCAATGGTGACTTGTATGCCCATACCTGTGCTAGCCGACCTCGCCTCTGACATGATTTCGGCCATCTCGCTTGCATCTTGGCCCCTGAAGCCAAGCTAGTCGGTAGTGCCTTTTGCTACCCGCACCTTCTTACAAGCGTCTCCGCGTTCGGTAATCTCGTGTGAATCTTGTTTCCGAGAATGCAGCCAGCACTTTGGCACACGGATCAATTGTCTGCAAGGACCTCGTTGGGGATTAGGACCGTTGCGATGATGCCACATCACTTACGGTACTGTACAGTACAGTGCGTTTCGCTGGACCAAGCTTTACTGGCCAAGCGCATCCTGATATTATATGTTGCTTTAAAGTGCAAGATGAGCCCAGCATTCCAGTGGTGCTCATGCCTCTCCAGTCCCTTGTCTTGACATGTCTTAGGGCCTTGGCTTGTCTCAACCTGTCTTACCTTGTCTCGACACAGCCTCGAATTCGTCGTATAAATCTCCGGCGTATTTTTTTGGACGCATGCGTCACTTGGCGATCCGGTCGTTGTCGTTAAAACAGCACCAACCCATCCTCCAATACCTTGGATCAGCTCGTCCATATTGCAGCCAAGCCTGCTATCACGCTGTTCAGAGATACATTCACGCCTCAAGATGATCACGATACGAGCTGCCTTGTTGCCGCTGGCGTTCCAGCTTCTTTCAGCCTATACAGCTTCGTGTGGCCCGACTCCTACAAAGACCGACTTGTGGAGAGCTGATGTGATCGACGCCACCAATGGCACATCCTCCTCGTCCACTTCATCCTCAGCCTCATCGTTACAGACCCCTGGATTCGTCAACAACGGTACCATCGGCAGCTATCC
Organism: Anthracocystis setariae; assembly: GCA_928724745.1. Taxonomy (NCBI): domain Eukaryota; kingdom Fungi; phylum Basidiomycota; class Ustilaginomycetes; order Ustilaginales; family Ustilaginaceae; genus Anthracocystis; species Anthracocystis setariae. Next base: position 616,811 of record CAKMXJ010000002.1, on the reverse strand, counting down.
CTGCCTCTACCAATCCCAGACCGAAGACTCGCAACTCATCTTTGGTTCCGGCTCGACCGCTCCCGGCTCGCAGTGTCCACAAGCCCTTCCCGCTACCTACCCAAACAACCGCATCGAGCTTCGTTCTCCTGATGACTCGATCCGTGCTACTTTTCAGCCCTATGGCGCAGGTGTCACCGAGCTTTGGGTCAAGGACCGATGGGGCGGATGGCGAGATGTGGTCCTCGGCTACGACAACACTACCAACTGGCGTACCGATCCCATCCATCCTAACTTTGGCCCCATCGTGGGTCGCTACGCCAACCGTATCAGGAATGGCACATTTGAGCTCAACGGAAAAACCTACCACGTTCCCAAAAACGAGAACGGCTTCACTTCTCTCCATGGTGGTGACATCGGATATGACCGCAGCAACTACACCATCCACAGCCTCAGCGCCAACCAGGTCATCTTCGAGCACATCGACCCGGATGGTTTCCAAGGCTTCCCAGGTCAGGTAAACACCTTCACTAGCTTCACGCTTGGCGAAAATGCAACATGGCACGTCGAGCTCAACGCCACTGCAACCAAAGAGACTCCCATCTTGCTCTCGTCTCACGTCTACTGGAACCTGGAAGCGTTCAACGAGTCCGCCTCCATCCTCGACCACGTCCTGCACATGCCGTATGCAGACAAGTACATCAAGACGGATACCATTCTCGTCCCCACTGGCCCCATCCCATCGGTCGACAGCACGCCGCTCGACTTTCAAACGCCCACGCCATTCTCCAACAACTTCAACGACACCCTCGGTGTATGCGGCTTTGACTGCCAAGGTTGGGACACGTGCTTCGTTATGTCCGACCCCCCTGGCTACGACACCGCCAAACCCGTAGTGCAGCTCTACAGCCCCAAGTCAGGTATCAAGCTCTCCCTCGTGTCCGATCAGTCCGCAGTGCAGGTGTACTCTTGTCCCGGCATCAACAAGCCTGGTAAGGGCAGTATCCCGAGGAAGCAGGTGCATGGGGGCAAGGTGGGTAACGATATTGGCGATGTCATCTACGATAACACCGAATGTGTCGCGATCGAGATGGAGGACTACATTGATGGTATCAACCATCCAAAATGGGGCCGAAATCAAATCTACGGTCCCAATCGGCCGTATCACTGGAAATCCACCTACACCTTCACAACCGTCGACGAAAATGGCAATCCAATGTAGATACGCCGCGCAGATTGCCACATTTGTTTTCACCCATTCCAGAACGTTTTGTCGTTTCTCTCCATGCCTTTTTCTTGTCATGCCCAAGTATTGTGCAACGAACAGACATTCATGTCGGTAATAGGCTATCCATGCGTGCTGCGTCATGTGATGTGTCGACGGGATAGATTTTCCATCTGCTTCCTTTTCTTGTATCTTAAAGCTTGCCTTTGTCTGCAGCGAGTTGTCGGCCCGAGACAAGAATGCATGGACCACCATAGATGACCTTATCTTGAATCGAGTCCGGCTGCGATTTGACCCAGCTGATCAGCTCAGCATCTTCGGCACCAGGCTACACGTAACATTCAAAAAAAAAAAAAAACGTGGGCATCAGTACTAAGTTTGTCCGGAGTTTACCTAGCAGTATAGGAGACTCTGCCTACCTGGAGCCAGAAGGTGGAGACTCGCTGTTCCTGCAGTCCTTGTTGAAGTACTGCCAAGCTAACCTTGGGTGGGGTAACGACAGAGATCGCAACGGTTTCGGGGTTGGTGCCCGCGGTTTCGAGAAAGTGCGCAACGTCCGGTTGCGTAGCTACGCTTTCGATCTCGGGCTCTTTGGGGTGGATAGGAGTAACGTCGAGAGAGTGCGCTTGATACCATTTTAGGACCTGCGCACGTTGTAAGAAAGAAGCGAGATCAGACGTAAGCGCAAGTCAACGCCAATCAGAGTGAGGGTACTCACCTTGTTTCCAAACTTGGAAGGATCCTTGCTTGCGCCAACGACGGCGAACTTGTTGGCATTGAAGAAGCCATTGAGTGCGGTCTGAATGTGTGCATTCGCCATGTTGCCAAACTGTCTTGGTCGCAGGTTTACAATGGTGGTCAGAGGGAGAAGTTAGGCAGTGGTCAGATGAAGCGAGTAAGGTTCGGCAATGTATTTCACATGACACTATAGCACTGCGAACCGACGTGCGCAACTGAAAAGATCGGCATCCTGGCCCGATTTCGGTGAGGTCAGGACGCACGGACAAAATGGACGGACCAACTTAGCCGCGTAAAATGAGCGGTGGAATTGGGCGGCTTTGTGGATTCGGAATGTTGAACCCCACACTACTCATACTTTCTTCTTTGCAACTCGGTCCTTCTGACCATCACAGTCGCATCCCGGATATCAGACAGCTCGCAACATGTCGCAATTCCTCACGCGTGGAAAGAAGATCGTAGCGTGAGTATGCACATCTCGTTGTGGCCTACCCTCCACGGACCTTCGCCTCCGATCTCTGCGTCTGCGCTCGCTGCCATTCTTCCACTATTGACGTCTGACATCTTTCCTCCTTGTCTTTAATGCTTTTATCTCTGCCCCGCTATACAATATGATGACTTTGCAGCATCGGCCGCAACTACGCTGCTCATGCCAAGGAGCTCAACAATGCCGTCCCTACTGAGCCGTTCTTCTTTCTCAAGCCCACCACATCGTACCTCGCCAACAACGGCACTGTCGAGATCCCTTCCGGTATTGTGGCGCACTACGAAGTCGAACTCGGCGTCGTTATCGGCTCGCCTCGCGTTCGTGACTGTCCCGCCTCCGAAGCCATGTCGCACGTAGCCGGCTACACGCTCTCTGTCGATATGACGGCGCGCAACCTGCAAGACAAGGTCAAAGCCAAAGGCCTCCCCTGGTCCTCGGCTAAGGGCTTTGACACATTCACCCCCACCTCGGGCTTCATCGACAAGTCGCGCGTTCGTGACCCCTCGAAACTCAAACTCTGGCTCAAGGTCAACGAACAAGTGCGTCAGAACGGTCCTACTAGCGATATGATCTTTGGCATCCCGGAATTGATCGAGCATGTATCGAGCATCATGACGCTCGAAGAGGGCGATCTTCTGCTTACAGGTACACCGTCAGGAGTGGGTGAGGTCAAGGATGGTGATATCATGTACTGCGGGCTGGAGGATCAAAGCGGAAACTTGCTCGAACAGCTTAAGATCAACGTCAAGAACCGTGCCGGCGGCTACCAATTCAAACCTTAAGCATCCCGCGCTCACGAGATGTATATATGCCACTCAGGACTTGTTGCATGGAATCAATACAATCGATGTTTCTTTCCACAATCATGTCGACGGTCTACAGTAGACGCGACGAGGCAGATTACTTCTTCTTGTTGTTCTTGTCTGCGTTGAAGTCGACCGCTCGCTTGAGTGCGCGTCTGTGTGAGTTGAGCGAGAAGAACGCGATCCAGGATGGGATGCCAAGTGCAGCTGTGGTAAGCATCCATCGGATGGCGACAGACTTGCTGGCGCCCTTCCAGTAACATACGAGGGCCATCAGCGCACCCTCGAGCAGGTGAATGCGGACGATACTCTTGATGAACGCATCCATCTTGGCGGGACCACCGAACGTGTTGTTGCGCAACTCGTTCCACTGAGCTAGACGGGTCTCGGGAACGATGGATTGGACAATGCCGTGAGAAGCAAGCGTATCGGAGCGCAGAGCGAGGTAACCGAGTGTCAGCACAGCAAGAGCTTGCAGAGCAAGCTTGGGTGCTTTGTAGATGATTTCAGGCTGTGAAGCGCGATTTGAACCAAAAGGAAGAGGATTTTAGCATATGCTTACGGAGGAATACGGAACGGCAACATGGCGCTACTCACTTTGCGAGTTGTGACTACCTTCTCCGAGAGGGCGGAGAGGTCGATCAGACGCTGTCGAACCTCAGAGTATCCTGCGAGGTGAGGATAGAAGGGAACACTGACGGTCTTGGTGCCAGGCGCGCCCTTGGAAGCAGTAGCGCCTCTCTTGGCAGTGTATATAATCTCGAGATGCTGCTTGTCGATGGTGGTCATAAGGACCTGGTCAGGCTTCAGGGGTGTGATCAGGTCACCATAGTGGGTCGCGAGGAAAGCCAACGAATCCTAAAACACACATTCAAAGAGAGCAAAGAGTTGCATGATGAGTGATGCCATTCTGACGTCTTTCCATCCTTCGTACGCTGCAAGCTTTACCTTGTGATCATTGTTCATGTGTGAGATGATGCCGTCCGCCTTGGCAGCGATGTCGTCTGATGCTCCAGACATGCTTGGTTATTGGAGGATACGATGATGGTGGTCTTGAGAGCGCGTGGATGTGGTGGTGGATGAAAAGATGGAACGGAATAGAAGGTTCCTTGTTGGGCAGCAAGTAGGTTACCACCTTGGCTTGTCTTGGTGACCGCGCATTTCGACTGTTTCTGCAGCTGTCCAACGCCAAGGAGAGTGCAAACGACCCAAATGCGGGGTTCGTCCATCGTGCAAGCTGAGTGCCTTCGGCTGTGGTTCGGCGGTCATCCAAAAGGAAATAGAGCGTCTTGTAGTGTGCTGTGCTGTGCTGTGCTGTACAATACCGCTTATCCGTTTTCACGGCTAACTTTCACATTTTCAGCCGACGCTTTAAACGCCAAAATGTGCTTTTTGCCGCGGATGCTCCACATTGAGCTCCAAAAAAACATGACAGCAGTTTGTGAGACCATTTCGACCTAACAGACGCAGAATCTGCAAAAACGGTGCACGGGGCTCCTCCACCTTCCAGTTGGACCCTGAAGCCATCTTCTCATTTCAAGGTAGCGAAAGTTGCCTTCTTTCCTTGCTTACAATCTTCCACAAGGGCAAGATGCCGGCAGCAGCCATATTTCAAGCGTATCCTCCGAATGCTTCAGCGCTTACTCATAGCCAATCGCAAGATGAACCGTTGCTCGACCTTCAGTACCCTTCTTCAACACTACGCCAGCACCTCGATCCTGATGCGCTGCCCAGGCCAGACCACTTCAACAGCCTCGATGATCTCCACCTCTGGTATCAGATGCGATACGGCGATGCAGAAAACGACAATCTCGAACCATGCAAAAGGCATTCCGTTCCTCTCAGCGGTCGCGACACTCGACCTGTCAACAAAGGATGCAGACCTAAGCTCGTGGTCTGCCATGACTTCAAAGGCGGCTACAGCGAATCATTCGTGGAGCAAGGATACTCGCTCGAGCATATGCATCTCGTCGACATTTTCATCTACTTCTCTCACAAGCGTGTGTCCATACCTCCCGTCGGCTGGCTCACTGCAGCGTCTCGCACGGGAACCAAGGTGATGGGCACCTTGATCTTTGAATGGAAAGAGAGCGTTCCAGAGCTCTCCAAGCTGCTACGCGGTCCAGAACGCAAAGCGATGCCTCTTCGTGGCGATCCAAGCTTCTCGCCCCAGTATGCGATCGAGTTGATTGAGCTTGCCCTTCAGTATGGCTTTTCTGGCTATCTGGTCAACATCGAAGTCAACCTAGATCTCGGGTTCAGCTGTTCCGGCGAGGTTTGGCCAGCATGGGTAGGAGAACACGCGAGAATTTCAGAAATGAGCAAGAATGCCGAGCGTCTTCGTGCATGGGTGCACTATCTACGAGAGCAAGGAAGAGAGCGGTTCATCGCAGCAGGTAAGCGCGAGGATGAGTGGGAAGTCATGTGGTACGACTCTGTTGTATATCCGCATGGGCAGCTCGCTTGGCAAGACGCCCTCAACGAACACAACATTCAGTTCTTTCAATCGGCTGATACATTCTTCACTAACTACACGTGGGCACGACCACCACAGCCACTACCGCCGGGACATTTCTTTTCTCCCGAAGATCAGAGCCCGGGTGGTCTTCAACATCGAGGATTCGGTCTTACTGGTCCCGAAGATGGAGGATGGCATCCGCAACTGCTGTTGACGGCTGCGATGACCGACAGTGTAGACCGCCGAAGGAGCGACGTGTACATTGGCATCGATGTTTTCGGCCGCAACTGCTGGGGAGGACTCAAGTCGTGGAAAAGTCTCGATATGATCAGCCCCCATAAAGATGTTTCCGTCAATGAAAATGAAACGCTGGGTCTGAGTGTAGCACTTTTTGCTCCTGGATGGACCTGGGAGGAAGAGAATGCCGGACTCAATCTTGCACCTGCTCAAAAGGAGTCCAAAAGGAGTTGGAGCGATTGGTGGCACATCGATCAAGCATTCTGGCTCGGTATACCTGGCCCCTTCGCTGGCCAGCGACATCGTATCACGCTGACAAACAGTGACGTCAAACCAGTGCAAAACTATTTTGGCCATACGTACCTCGAGCCTGAACGATTTCGTCGTCGTGCCAGCCCGCAGGGCTTCTACACCAATTTCTGCTTCGGATCCGGGACCAAATGGTTCGAACAAGGCAATATCGTTCACGACTGGCGACACAAAGCTACAACGGACGCAGCTGGCTACACAGATATGGGTGTATGCATGCCAAAACCGGATCTTCTGTTACAGGCATGGAAACAGCTCAACGAGGGCAAAGAAACCATAATGAAAGGTGTACATGCGATCAACTGGCATTTTGACCACGATCAAGCTTGGGCTGGCAACACTTCCCTGCTGCTAAATCTTGCCCCTAGCGCAGACCAGGCACTCGTACCGCTGTGTTCGTCAATAGTCGACTCGCCCTCGAAGAAGCCAGAACATTGGACCGAATGGATGTATTCGGTGGTAGTCAAGGCGAGTGATCTCAATGTTAGCCCAGAAGTTTCGCTGCTTTCGGGTGCAGGCGAGGTGGAGCTGGAGACAGGCTCAGTATCAAGGCTTGCAAATGTGGGCGGGTGGATGACGATGCAGATGCGACTTCGTCTTCGCCACCGGAAGCTGGAAACTGCCGATGGGGAACAAAGGCAACCACCTGTAGCGCTCAGCCTTGGCTTGGCTGCGGATTGTCCAGGCACACTTCAAGTTCGACTGACCGTGGGAGCGCTATATCTTTCGCGCCTCGATAGTGCAGGCAGTTCCTCGACCATAGAGCCAGTGTTGGAGGTTGTCCCTGCGGCACACATCTTCGGTCCGTCTGCCACAGTGGTGGGGATTAAGAGGTTGCAACCGGTGGTGCTTCAGTGGACGGCTCCATCCGACATGATAGCTTCGGCATATTTCAACGTTTGGATTCAAGCCGTCTCAAAGCCTACGACCAGGGTCTGGCTCGGTACTTCAACACGTGAAGCCACGAACACCGAGTTCTGCCTTGCTTCGTTGCTACCCCTCCCTGCGCCCTTGCAGACTGAAGAGACATTTGAATACGTGATCACCTCTTCACACAACATAGACTGCCACGCACAAGACATCGCCTCAGCACCGGCGTTGATCATCTAGACATACACACTCATCGTTGAAACGATAGAAATGGATGGATTATGCAGAGTTCCTAGTCTGCAACTCTGGCTCGACCCACACACCTCTAACCTTTGGTGGACCTCGTTCGTCCTGTCGATTCGCCTTGTCTCGCAAGCTGATGTGCACAACGTCCTTGACTTCCTCACCCATGGTGGGCGAGTTGAAATGCTTTGCGAGTGACTCGATTGTAGCGAGTGGAAGGTCGTACTCGACAGCGAGACGTTCGAGATCCTTCCGGGTTTCGCAGTGTTTTCGATCTTCCAGCAGATTGGTGATGGTGTTGGCGCTCATACGCGGTGAGCCAGATGTACTGGCCGATGTGGTGTTCGAAGAATCCAAGGCTCCCGAATGAAGGTTGTTCAGATTGGCACGCTCGCGAGCTTCGAGGATGCGGAGCATCTGGTCGGTAGGTTGGTAGTTGGTTGCGTTCTTGGGTACCTTGACCTGTCCCAACGCTGAAAGGTTTTGCAGAAATTGCGGGTCGTAAGCATCGCGCATGATATCGGCGGACTTGGTCTCGCTCGATTGGTGCTGTTGCAGTTTCGTTTGCTGTTCTCGCCTTGATGAAGCCGAAGGGGCATATTGAGATCCTTGTTTCGCAGTCGATGCTCCGTATTTAGTAGGTGGGATTCGATCACCTTGAGGAGCGGGAGAGGCTGTGGTTGCGGCAGGAGTTGGCTTGGCTGCAGAGGGGACTGCTCTTGAGACAGAAGACGCTACTTCCGAACCCAGCTTGCGGGCTGGTTTCGAAGATGCAGATCCCATCGTGTTTGATGGACGTGTGGCAGGTGAGTGTCGGAAGGAAGAACCTAGTCAGATCGAGACGGACGCTTACCAAAGTGGAGGTGACAGCCAGCGGAAAAAAAAAAAAAACGCGGAAGTCGGCGGAGAGAGATCGGCTGCAAAAAGCTTTCTTCTCGCGAACGAAGGAACCAAATTGGACCCTGCGTCGGGTACTTCCTACCAGGTTGGAAGCGTAGCAACTTGCACTCTCTTCCCCTTCACCACTACGTGACTGCTCGTTCCCTTCGCTCTTCTTCTTCTTCGCATCTCACTTCTCACAGCTCTCAAGATGATCGATATAACGGCCGGGCCGTCTGCTCACGGCATTCTCAATCGGTTCACAATGACAAGGGTGCTCGATCAGGATCCAAAAACGAAATCTGTCAACGTCCTCGGAAACTACACCACCACTGCGGAAGATGGTTCAACTACAATCGACCAGGCCATTTTGATCATCGAGAAGACCCATTTCTCAGAAAACCTATTCAGCCGGCCCAGCGATCCAACAAGTCCACTCCAAGATGTAGCGGGATCAAAGGAGGATGGAGAGTCCCGCCTCTCTAAGCGCTTCCTGTTCTCCAACGTGGCTGAACTTGGCCAGAATGACATCTATACATGGATTACTGCCAAATTCGGTGCCGACTACACTGATCCAGACGTCAAGATGACCTTGATTTATCCTGCCACACAGACGCATATCGACAAGTACTCAGCACAGCGAAAGGTGGTGGTGACCGAAACGCCCGAAATGTACCAGGAAAAAGTTCTGCCATGGATCGAATCCTTCCCACCATCGCGCATCCAGTGGGTCTACAACATCCTAGAGCATAAAAAGGAAGCCGATACTATTATGTACGAAGACTCGGATCCAGAGAAGGGTTTCATCATCGTGCCGGATTTGAAGTGGGACCAGAAAACGACCTCGAGCCTTTACATCCAAGCGATTGTACACAATCGCACGCTCAGAAGCATTCGCGATCTTACCAAGGACCACATAGAATTGTTGGATAACATCAAGAAGCAAGCAAGCAAGGCTGCGTTCGACAAGTATGGTCTGACAGGGCTGGACGAAAGTACAGCGGAGGGCAACGTGCGTTGCTTCTTGCATTACCATCCTAGTTACTAGTAAGTGTTGCTCTCCAGACGGAGAAAGCATCTGGCACGGGAAAGTACTGACCTCAAACTGACAACCCCATTCTCCTTCCCGATCTACAGTCATCTTCATGTGCATATTCTCGCCGCCAGCTTCACTTCGCATCCTGGCGCCATCGTTGGGCAGGCACATTTGCTGGACGATGTCATTGACCTGCTCAACCTTGGAGTCGATATGAAGCAGCGCACTCTCACCTATGCACTCGGCACCAACAGCAAGCTGTGGTCCGTTCTATACCCACCAAATCACTCTTAGATGCAACAACGATGCGGTTTCATCCAACTCTAGCAGAATGATCATGGCTTGCAACGTCAGTGGTTTCGGTGTTTTCCGAAATGTGACTCTGAAAAGCTGAGGCCTCCACATGTCGGCGGAGAATTTTGTTGCCATTTTCATATTTGGCGCAGCAAAATCAAAGATTTTTCCAGCTTTCGGCTGCTCCGTGACGTTTTGCACAGCTTCTTCATTTGATCCGACCCTCGCTTTCTTCCCGTCTTTCAAGTATTAGAGCTCAGTTCGTCTCATCTTCGTCTTCTCCTTCGCTGAAAGCATACGAAACGTGCATCTGACAGGCACTTGGGGAGCATGGTCGAGTCAACACATCTCTACGACTTGCTGGGCGTAGCGCCGGACGCCTCGCCTGCCGACATCAAGAAAGCCTATCGCAAGCAGTCGCTCGCCAACCACCCGGACAAGAATCCAGATATCGACCATGCCATCGCGTCCGAGAAGTTTGCCGAGATCAATCACGCATACGAGACGCTCTCGGATCCAGACTCGCGCGCAGCATATGATCGCTACGGTGACGACGGTCCTGGTGGGCCCGGTGCAGCAGGTGGAATGCCACCGGACATGGACGACTTCCTCGCAAGCATGTTTGGCGGAGGCATGGGCATGGGCGGGATGGGAGGTATGCCCCGTGGACGCCGTCCTCGTCGTACGAAAGGCGAAGACGCCGTGATCGAATATGCCGTCAGCCTCGCCGATCTGTACAAGGGCAAGACGGCCCATTTCAACCTCACCAAGAATGTCATCTGCACGCATTGCGAGGGAACCGGCGCCAAGCCTGGTCTCAGCGAAAAGGAGTGCGTCAAGTGCTCCGGTAAGGGCTCCGTGCTTCAGCAGAGGAGTATGGGCAATGGCATGATTGCGCAATCCTACGTCGAGTGCGCTGACTGCCATGGAGAGGGAAAGAAGGTGCGCGACAAGGACCGCTGCAAGAAGTGCAAGGGGGAAAAGACGACCAAGGCCAAGGCGAAACTTGATGTAGAGATCGAGAAGGGTATGATCGATGGTCAGCGCATCGTATTCAAGGAAGCCGCAGATCAGGAGCCAGGCGTCAAGGCGGGAGATATCCTGATCGAGCTCAAGATGCAGAAGGACGACGCTTTCGAGGTCAAGGGGTTGGATCTTCTCACAACAGTCAGGTTGACGCTAGTCGAGGCTTTGCTCGGATTCTCACGCACAGTGTTGACGCATCTGGATGGAAGGCATATCAAGGTTCAGAGAACCAAGATCACAAGGCCTGGCGATGTGGACGTGGTCAAGGGAGAGGGCATGCCTGCTTACCGCGATCGAAACCAAACCAAAGGTGACCTCTATATCCGATGGGAAGTCGACTTCCCCACCGACGCAGAGCTTGCTTCTGATCCGACCATCCGCCAAGCGCTCAGATCTGCTCTGCCTCCTGCAAGGCCTGACTTGGAAACGACCGCGGAAATAGTGGAAGACCAGGTGGAACCAACACCAGCTAGGATCGAGCAGTTCGGCAGCAACCGCGCGCGCATCCCCGGTCGAGGCCACATGGACGATGACGGATGGGAAGACTACGACGAAACCGGTGGTCAGGGACCAGGAATGCAATGTGCTCCAAACTGATGGCTCGCACAATCTGCCAACCCTCACCAACTCTCAAACATTATCTCTCTCATATGTAACACTATGCCAATGCGGTCACTTTCAATATGACTTAGATCAGAAGCGACCACATCAGAAGTTTCCAAGATCTTGCATAGAATTTCTACTTTACAATTTGCCCATCTTTCCAGACCCAACCTCGAGACCGATAGCAAGGTGCGCCAAACGTGCGTCTACGGCGAAGCCTTTGGCTTGGAAGTCTGTTCAACGGCGTAACAGGAATCAGAGATAGAATGTTAGTATCCAGCTTTAAATCCGTATTGCGGTCCGATGCTCCCCACAACTCACCTTTCAAACTCTTATACAATCCCTTGACTGGCACCAGGTACTTTTCGATGAACTCGCCCTCTTCCGGTTTAGCTACTGGCTCCTTTGCGTCATCGCTCAGCTCGATATTCACTACAACCATCTTCATGTTGGCGCCTGTCAGGCCGGGATCATTGAACATGGTTGGGGTCGTCTCCTCGATTGTAACCTTGCCCCCTTCCTTGTCAGTGCCGTATCCTGTCTCCTCCTCGAGCTCTCGGAGTGCTGCTCGGTTGGTGCCGTCATCGCCCTCCTCGCCGGCATCGATGAGGCCAGCAGGCATCTCAATACAGCTCTTACCCACAGGTGGCCTGTACTGCGAAATGAGCAAGATGTGGGGCTCTGAGGATGGACGATGAATGATGGTCATAATCGCCACGGCATCGACGTCGCCTTTACGGGTCTTTCGGTCAGCTGATTCCCACTTCCGCTCCTTACCAGTGGGATCCACCCACTCGATGGAGCGAAGACCGACCCATTTGGCGTCGGAATCTTGCAGCGGTGCAGTCTTGAGGATTTTAGCACTTTGGGACGACATGGTGGCGTCGGAAGTTGCCGAAAAGATTTGAAATTTGCGTGTGATTGCGGAGGTTGAGAAGGTGTGATGCGCGATAGCAGCGAGTCTTCGGGGTGCGAGGAGTGATGTTGAGGCTGCAAGCGATGGCACTCTAGCAAAAAGAAAGGCGCAGCGTGCTGTCATGAAGTTGACAAGACTAGTCCTGTTGGGTCAAGAGGTTGATCTGTGACCAGAAGCAATCGCTTTGGAAGCTTGAGAAGGATGAGTGGGCTGTGATGACCTCAGAGGAGGAAAGTGACGTCTGTGCGTTTCTCCACACCACAAAGGACGCCGTTCTTGGGCGGGAAAGTGCGTTGGACTTAACATTATTATTGCATATAGTTCGCCAACAGAGAAAATCGACTCTTTTTGGTTGGTCGTCGGTTGGCTTCGATGAATGCTGTCGCTCCTTGGCTTGTTGCTCTTCTCATCTTATCCTATCTACGCATACAGCACCTACATACACTCGAAACGGCTCACAATGTCGTCACCATTCATTGGGCTGACAGTCAAGCTCACCTTACACTCACAACCTGGCTCCTCTCTCCAGGCCAAGATTCTCTCGATCGACCAAACCACCAACACGCTTACTGTACAGAAGCAAGATGGCTCCCAAGCAGTGCTGAAACGTACCGACATTGCCAGTCTCGCGGCCTGCAAGCCCGCAGACTCAGCATCGAAGCCCGCTGCGTCGATAACCCCGCCTCCAACAGACACCTCCCCGCCAACCAAGTCCAACAACAAGGCGCAAAGAAAGCAAGGGGCCGAGACCGCTGCTGTTCCGGCCAAGCCATCTCCAGGTCCGGCTTTCGTCGACCCAGCGATCATGTCCTACAACCGCTCGAATGATGCTCATTCTACCTCGACAGACTCGAGCCACGCAAACCCCCTCCTATCAACTTTGATGGGATCCGATCCCGCCAGCTCTCGCTCGTCTACACCTTCTCGCTCACCACGACCCACTCCCAAGTCCGCAAAGAAAAAGCAGCCTGGCCCAGCCTCTCGCGGCAGCAGTCCAGCTATTACCAATGCATCGCTGGCGGACGAATTCGACTTCAGCGCAGGACTCAAGGCTTTTGACAAGAAGAAGATTTGGGATGACATCCGTGCCTCCGACAACACCGACCCTGCTCAACTCTTGGTTTCTCACAACCGCATTTCCAACGGACCGGTCGAGCTCGTTCGAGGTCCAAACGGTGTTGGGCCTGCCAACTCCGTTTCGACGCCTGATCGCGGCCGAATGAGTGCCAAAGACGGTCAGCAAAAGATGAGACCCAACGAGATGGTGCTCAGCCCCTCCCCCGATCGATCCGCTTCACCACCTCCCACACAGCCCCCTGCAGCTGCTCGACCAAAAGCAGCTCCAGCTCCAGCTCCGATAGCAGTCAATCAGAATGCCACTAGCAACGCCAACGCAAACACCAGCAAGCTCACTTACGACCAGCTTGAGGAGAAAGTCCGGAAGCTCGAAGCCGAACTCGCTCTGGCAAGAAGACGCAATGCGCTGCTGGAAGAACTAGCTGGACTCGGTCTCGGTGTGTCGGCTCGCACCGATATCAGCTCTTCTCACACTGATTCGTCGCCTGTCCATCATTCTCAGCCTGACCATCCATCTTCTTCCTCTCCCGCCTCCGCCGCGGAGGCCGCTAAAGAGCTTTCGAACCTGACATTGCAGCCTACCGCTGCCATCCCTGCGTCCAATGCGGCTTTCGTTCAGGAGGCGCAATCGACCGCACCGGCAGCACTCTCTGCTGCGCTCGCAGCAGCCGGCTTCTCCGTCTCCAGCAACGGCCACACTTCCAGCAGCTCTACGCCCGCCCTTTCTACCCCGCTCGCCGCCAGCTCCGAGCCCGCTGAAGAAAGGCAAGAGCCACATTTCGGTCATATCGTATCTGCTCCTGTCCTCACTCTTCTCTTCCCCACGGCTGCACTCCAGCATGCCGCCCTCGCTCGTATGGAAGCCTTCTACGAATCCGACGGCAACGCCAAAAAGTACCTCTCTCTACAGCAGGCTGCCGACGAACGCATCTGCCGCAACTACCAGGGCTTCAACTTTCCTGTCCGACAGGGTGTCCAAGAGTGGCTTGATGCCATGTTCGAGGCGGTCAATGACGAGGGCGACCACCCCAGATGGTGGGCCGCGCACTGCTCGAGCGAGGAAAATCAGCTGCTCGACTTGCTCCTTTCTCTCGGGGTGATTTTGCCGTTCGAAGGCGCCTCCTCGCGAAGCTCGGATGCCGAGCTAGGCTCTCTCACCTACATCATCTCCTGTGTCGCCTCTCAGGCGCACTCGACGCTGCCGCACGAGCTCCTGCACGCACTATACTTCCTATCCCCTTCGTATCGCCAATTTGTCTCGCACCAATACGCCAGCCTCTCGGCGGCCAACAAGAAGGTCATCGAGACCGATCTGGGATTGCGAAAATACGCGCCGGCGGTGTTTGAAGACGAATTTCAGGCGTATCTCGCCGAAGGAATCGCAACGGAGAAGGAGTTTGGCAACAAGCCCGCTGTCGAGTGCAAACAGATCGCTCAGCTGCTGAGGAGCCAAGTCGCCAAGGAATGGGCCAGGTTGGGATTGGATATCGAGCATGGCAATCAGCAGGAAAAGTGGGAGGATATCAAGTGGCAAACGTTAGATAGGTATGCCGCGTGGCAGAAGAGCGTCAAGAAGAGTTCCAAACTCGCCGACGCAGCCGCAAAGGGAAAGGCTCCAAAGAAGAGCAAGAAGTAAAGCGTCCCTTCACGTTGTACTAACCACTCACAATCCGCTTCACGTACCGATCTCCCAATACAAGCACGCCAACCTTGCAGCTCTTTCTGGCAGGCAACCCATTCAGGAAGCAATAATGCATGATAAATTATGAAATAAACACTTTCACTTTGGAGTTGTTGCCTCTGACTGCTCGGACTTTGGCATCATTTCCACCGCCTCGTCGTCGTCCTCTGCGCCGTCCTCCGTTGCCAGCGGTACGTGTTGACCTCTTCCATCACCGGCTGTCTGGGTGCCGAACCAAGCTTTCACTTTAGCCAGACCGGGTACCTTGTCCACCCATTCGGCGGAGCTCTTCGTCAGCACATACACTGGAACTCCTGCGCCCATGAAAGCGAGAGCTGCCAGACCCTCCAATGGCGCACTCCCGATGGGCATTAGCAGCAGGAACAACGCTACGGCTGCGAACAAGATCGGTGTCGCCAGCCACGTGCGATACGGCCTCACCAAATTTGGCTCCTTGATCCTCAGCACCAACAGTCCTAGCACCGAGGCGAGGTAGAACGTCCAGCTGCAAACGCCGTAGAAGTTGACAAGCGACGCAAACCCGGAGCCAAGCAGGATGAAGGCCGAAATAAGCACGAGCTGAAGCACCAGGGCAGCCACCGGAGTGCCCGTGCGACGGTTGACCTCGCCGAGCCTTGCAGGAAGGTAGCCCTCGCGCGACGCAGCTTGAATGAGCCTGGCCGTTGTGTAGATCTGCCCGTTCAGCGCGCCAAAGCACGAGAACGCGACGAGGAATGCAAACACAATGCCACCCACCGTACCAAAGATGGCACTGCCAAAGTCCAGCGCCACCGTGTTGGTGCGCTTGACAAGTTCTGCAGGCAGGACGACAAAGTACGAGATCACGGCAGAGAGGAAAATCAGAATCACCGTGGCGAGACTGATGTGGATGACGCGAGGAAGGTCTTTCTCCACGCGCTTCATCTCTCCTGCGACGAAACAGGATTGGTCCCAGCCGTCAAAAGCCCACAGTCCGCTATAGAGAGCAAGGGCGTAGGAGGAAGGCGAGCTGGCACTCCCTGCGAACAGATTGCCCAGGCTGGAGAACGCTTGTTGCGAGCTGGGACTGGTCTTACCTCTTGCTGCTTGAACGATCGCCAGTACTGGCACAGCAGAGAGAGCGAGGAGCTTGACGACGGTGGTGGCAATTTGGGTTCGTGTGCCGAGTTTGTTGGAAAATGCATGTGCGGCGGTGATCAGCGCAGCGATGGCAACGGCGAGCAGTTTGATGGACCATGCGGGGATACCGTCGAGGCCCGTTTCGTGGGGATGATCTGTAGCCTTTCCAGTAGCATGGAAGAGGATCCTGGCGACGTATTCGCCAAAGATGGTGGCAATGATAGCACCTCCACCCGGCTTGAGCGCCGTCAGTGCGGACCAGGTGTATAGGAATGCCGAGAGCGGTCCGAACGAGTAGTTGAGATATGCTTGTGACCCGCCGTTCAGTGGGATACTGGCACCGAGTTCGGCAAACGACGATGCTCCGGTCCAGGCAAGGATGCCCGATAGAAGCCAGATGACGATGCTGGCGCCGATGCTTCCTGTATTCAGAGTAACGACGCCTGGGGAGGAGAAAATGCCTGATCCGATCTGTACACCAATGGTGAGGGCGATACCGTCAATGAGCGTCACGCGACGTTCCGAATGGCGATCGCGAGAGTAGCTCCGCGTGTGTCTGCGACCTCTGGATCCGCCTCCCGCTGGTACTGATCTCTCTACATCCCCATAGTCGCCGGTCATTGTTTCATCGCCATTACCACTTAGACTGAGCGGTAGGAGGTGATCCCGATAACCGAAGGATAAGCTTTCAACACTGGCCCTAGCAAGAGCCCTCAATTTGGACCGCGTTGTATCTGAGGAGGGCTGTGTATGTTCGAGGTCATCCAATTCAGCATGGCTCAGTCTAGGGGCTGGGAGGGTGTTGCGGTCCTCGAAGACTACAAAATCGTCTTCGTCTTCATCTTCTTCCGGTAATGGAATGCTGTCTGAGCTCGCCTTTGCTTTTGATGAGCTGCCTGTGTTGAGATCTATTGAGGGTCGGATACATGAGGAGTGGAGCGATGAGGGCTCGTCAGGGACTCCAGCGAGGGCAATTGCAGCGCCCACCGGGTCGGACGACATGTCCCAGTGGCTGTGCTTCTGAGCGATCGCAGCGTATGAGCTGGAACGGGGATCCTTCCATGCGTATATGCGACAGGTATGGGTGGTTTGTTGATGGCCAAATGAAAAACGAAGAGGGACCTGAGCGGCTCGACCGATGACAATGTTGGTATATGGTGGTACGGTATATGATGCAACGTCTGGTGTCACAAGCTGGCCAAGCTTGATTTAGCCGGTAAACAACACCGAATTCCGAATTTCCAGCGATATTTTTCTGGAAAGTCGGCATTTCTTGACAAAAGTTTCAAAAAAAACTCCACACCTCTTGCTGTTCTTGCTTCTTCTCGTCGACCTCCTAGGAAACCATCGGCATCCGCTATCATGGTGCTATTGACATCATCCCGTCAAAAGGGACCCATCAAGTCGGAGCGCAACAAGGCGGCGAACTTCAGCGGGCCCGCACACAGCGCAAGTCTCCATCAGTCCGCATCGACCAGTTCTGCTTTCCACAAGAAGCGTGCTCAGGGCAAGAATCCGGCACCAAGCGCTCAATTTGCTTCGGGAAGCAACAGCTTTGGACCTAAGCCACATGGCAGTGTAAAGCATAGGGAGCTCTCTGGCGTGCAACAAGCTGCCAATTCGGAAGCAAGTCACAAGGCAGAGCACGAGGATATCGATGATGTTGACACCGAAGACGAAGACAGCGATGAACACGTACGCTCCAAGACTGCGCTTTCGTTAGCCAACCACGAGCTTCCTCCGCTTGCGGCCCTCGTTGATACGCTTTCTCAATTCCGCCACCTTCAGCGACTCGACCTATCATCTATCCAATCGTCGGATGCCTCGCCATCTGGACTCACCAACCTCGCTTGGCTTGCAAAAGCGGTCTTTCGCAGCTCCTCGGCCTCGAAAGGCAAGTCGCGCGCCTTTGGCGACGCCTTGACTTGGCTCAATCTCTCTTCCAACCCTGCTCTTACCTCAGAGTCCTGCATCGGCCTGGAAGCGCTCGAGGCGCTGTGCGTGCTCAACCTTTCTCACTGCGCGCTCGCGACTCTGCCACCTTCAGTCACTCCTCTGCGCTCGCTCAAGGCGCTCGTGCTCAACAACAACAGCATCAGCACACTTCCCCGTGCCTTTCCTCACTTGCCGGAGCTCAACTCGCTCATCCTCTCGCACAACCAGCTGAGCAGCCTTCCCGCCGCGATGCCTGCGTCTCTGCCCGCATTGAAAAAGCTCTCTCTAAGCCACAACAAGCTGAAAGGCAAAAACAGTCTCCCGGACTTTTCGCTTTGCCTGGGGCTGCGCGAGGTGAGATTGAATGACAACCCGGAGCTGGCAGAACTGCCGGAAAGCGTCGCAAGATGGGGCAAAGGTGCTGATGGAAAAGCCGCGCCAGGTCTCGAGCTTTTGGAGCTCAAAGATTGCGGCTTGAACACCTGGGACAGTCTCTCAACTTTCGGTCAGATTGAGAACGAGCTGGAGCAGCAGCCGAGGCTGAGGCGTAAGGGATTGACACAGCTTCTCCTTAGAGGCAACGGCGTGGCTCTAGATGACGACTACAGAGAGAAGATCTTGCAGGTGCATCCAACGTTGAGAGTGCTAGACAATGAGAGGCTACAGCCTCGAGTCAAGCCTGAAGACAGAGAGGAAATGGTTGACAAGAAGGCCAAAGGCAAAGAACAGAAGACTCAGCGGCAAGCTCAAAGGACAGCCCAGGAAGCGGATGTGGGAGAGGCAAGTGAGGAGGAGGAGGACGATGACGAGGCAGCACAGATGGCTGCTGAGATGCGCGCTTTGCGTCGAGGCAAGCCTGCGGTTGGAAACAAGGCTAACGAAGAGTCGGAGGACGACGATGATGAGGAAGCAGCTCAAATGGCAGCTGAGATGCGTGCACTTCGCCGTGGTCAAGCTGCTCCACCTAAGCCTCGCAACGACACGAAGGACAAGGCCAAAGTCAAGGTCCTTGGCAAGCAAAACACCAAGCACGAATCCAAACAGGCCAAAAAGAACGTGGTCTCTGGAAAGTCTTTGAACCACGAGGAGCAAGACCATTCCAAGCCTAAGCACAAGCGAGGCTCGCGAGCAGGCAAGAACGTGAAGAAGCACACCGCTACTGAAGCGGCTTGCGAGACAATCAAATCTCAACAGCACTCCAAGGACAAGGCCAGTGGATTCTTTGAACAAGTCGATGCTGCAGCTGAGAAAGCGCGACTTGCGCCTATCTACGAGTTGTCCAAGAAGAAGGCCAAGATCGCCTCTGGCCGAACCGAAGTCTCGGAAGGCGTTTTGGAGGACACCGCGTCGACGTTATCCAAGGCGAGACAGAGAGAAGTCAAGGGTAGGCTGGAGCTCGATACCTTCGACGATAGTACTGCAGTTGAATCACTGAGCAAGGAGAAACCCGCCAAGAGCGGGATCAAGGCAGGCAAGGACAGGGATGAAGACAAAGCAGAAAAGGTGGTCAACACGAGTGTCGCAGGCATCATCGACTTGCGGAAACAGAAAGGCAAGGATGGCAACAAGAGGAAGGCAGGATCGACCCAGGAGGGGGAGAAGAAGAAGGCGAGGGCAAGCCTGCCGTTTGTCGGGACCAAGGTGCAGGATATCATTGGAGCCGGTGGTGATGCTTGGGGCAATGCTGGGGCTTGGGTTTAATCTGAATCGTGTTGTTCATGTAGGTACCCTTTCTCCATCAACTCATGCTGCATGTCACCTTCACAATTTTGGAGCTACAAGAACATCAACATCGTTAGGGCATTTTTCGAGTCAAATCAATTCTCATATCAATGACGTTGCAAAGTGCGAGCAGCGGACGTTGATGATTGGTGGTCAATCATTCCCGCGCCAAAAAGAAGTTTTGGTGACAAGAGTGGGATTCGAACCCACGCCCGAAGACGACGGATAGAAAGTATCTCAGGATCACCTGAACGTCGCGCCTTAACCACTCGGCCATCTTGCCTAAGATCATGTGATCTGATTGAATAGTGTGATACATGTATTACCCGAACCATCTAGGTGCGCTGAGTGTTCCTCCACATCAGTTTGGCAAGGAAAGCTAACGCCGATGCATGACGGAAGGCCAAGTCTATCCCCATAATTCGGACAGTTCCAAGGCTTACCCCCGTGTTGCTTGGCGGAGAGTTGCTCGTGCCAACCATCTTGATTTCTAGACGAGCTTATGTTGGCAACACTTTGGTCGACAAGAATCACGAAAAAGGCTGCAACTTCAGCTTCATTCGTGCTGCTGCTCTCGAATAACGTTTCGGTTGGAGTCACAGCGATCCGATTTACACATCAAAGAGCAACGAAACTCAATCTTGAGCCAAAGATAGACTCTCGAAGCGCATCGTACGCTGTCGGTGGATCGAACGTCGACAACCCTCTCAACATGGAGCGTCCCGTCAACATCTTTGGCAAACCACTTGTGCAGTGTGGCACCAACCCCATCACCGGGTTCTATCGCGATGGAGTACGTATTTGATCCTTACGTCATATGATTGTATAGCTAGTTGTTCAGGACTGACAATTGCCCTCGTCTGCTTCTCGGTCGTTGCTTTGAATCGCTGTCCTCAGTACTGCAACACAGGTCCAGCCGATGGTGGCTCGCACACGGTTGCTGCGGTAGTCTCGCAGAAATGGCTCGACTACTCGGCATCCAAGGGCAACGATCTGCGACCCATTCTCTCCGAAGGCTGCTCTTGGTGCCTTTGCGTTTCGAGATGGAAGCAAAGTCTAGATGCGTGGAAGCGGGGAGAGCTGCCAAAGGAGGGCGTACCTAAGGTGAAGTTGGAAGCGACTCATCAGAGGGCCCTGGATGTGGTTGGACTGGAGGACTTGCGACAGTTCGCTTTACCAGAAGGCAAAAGTGGCATCGACAAGGGACCTCAGGATCCATCGAGGGGCGGTCCCATCCGCTAGTGCTCCTTACAATTTTCGCCATCTCGATACACGTACATGGAATTTCCTTGCTGGTCATGTCTTGGGTTCTCTCTGTGTTTTGTAGTCTCTTCTGTTGGTCGTTTTCCGCAAATTTTCCTTTGGTCGACTTGGCACCAGCTGGTCTGATATACACGAGGTTCAGCAAGTTGTTATCTCTTGCACAGCATTTCGGACATTCCATCGTCTCTGAAGCTTTGCGGGCTGAACCACGTTTGCGTTGCCCCACGGTGAGCTAATTGTGCAGAGCCAAAGGAGGGCAAGCGTGGATCAGTTGGCACATATCGTACGTAGTATTACAAAGTCGATGCTGTTATACAAGCCGCTTACATGAGCGACATGAAGGCTGATGCGTGAGTGTTTGCTTCACAGAGCCGATTTTCAAGACTCGTCATCTATCTTCTTCCAGATCTGTTCCGTCTTTTTGCGATTCTCCTTCGACTCTCTTACGTGGTTGGCCGTCCTTTCGAGTCGCTACGATGGCGCAGAAAGATGGGGACTATCAGCGGGCGAGGCTATGAAGAGAATCTCGGCGAGCGTATACTGAGACTTACCTCTGCGCGCAGACACATGTTGAGGTCAATCTTGATGCCGTTGCAACCACCGGTGATTTTGTGCCAGATACCTTTGGCATGGCATTCGTTGAGAGCTTGGATGAGATGTGCGCAGTCTGAAGAGCAAGCAGATAGAAGAGATGGAAGGTAAGATTGATTAAGTTTGCTTCCGTCGTTCCCACAGGACGCCGATAAGTTGTAGATGACTTACGCTGCAACTTGCTCTCGCCGACAAGATGCTGTGAGTGGAATTGGGAGCAGAAATGGTCGTCTGTTAGTCAAGGTGACGACATTGAATGAATGGAGGGCGACACCCGTGAGGCATGTGGCCTCGGCTGAGTGGTGAGTATCGTACTTACCGGATGCATGCTGGCTATGGATCGTGAGCTTCGTCGATCAAGATGCTACCTAGACCTTGGCAGGAAGCTGGTGAGAAGACCCTGGCAAAGTATGAGGTCAGACAAAATTGGCTCCGGAAATCGGCGACTAGCCATTTTCAGAAATATAAAACTGTGCGACCATTGAGGCTAACATAGTCCAAAAGAAACATTGGAAAGTGTTGGTCTCTCATAAGCGCGTTGCGTGCGTTGCGTGCCTCGCTAAGCTTGGTAAGTCAGGGGTGAGAACGCCGACAGCCGTCGAATACTGTACTGTACACTGTAATTTGAGAAAAGCGGCGCTAATCAACATCTAGGGGGTTCGGCCCCTTTCCACTTGTCTACAGGAAACTTCATCCGGCTGTGCTCAGGCGACCCACACCAGCAAGTGGAGGTACAGTACTGTACAGTACAGTACTACCCAAATGAGCAAGTCAGATGAGAGAGAGGCTTACTCTCGCATTCACTGAGTGGATTTACTTTGAGAGTCTCCCACCATCATCCAGCTCTTTACGCATCACTGAGACATCCCCGTCCTACGCCTACGCTCCATTATCACCATCTTATTCTCTCACTATATCTCCATCATAACTTCCTTGCTGATCCCTCGATCCTCTATCTTCCTCCCGAACGGCACGCCTGGTTTGCGTAGAATTTCGACCAACGAAGCACCGAACCCGACCCAGCTTTCGTCACTAGCTTTGGACTCGCTGACACTTGACCCGTCACCATGCCGGACTTCTTGTCAATCAAAAAGGTGTGGGGCAAGCTAGATACCGGAAGCGCAGACCAGGGCCATCAGCCAAACCCTTATGCAAAGGGCATTGGTAATAGTGCTGCACACATGGCTACGTCTCACCCGGATGACGAACGCGTAGCTAGGCTCAACATGATCCTTCGTGCGCTTCAGGTCTTCTTGGGCACCGTGACACTACTGATCGCAGTATACATGGCCACCTTCCAAACAAAGTGGCTGGGCAGCCCTTCAGGTCTGACAGGTCTTATCCTCTTCCTAGCTTCCACAAGCTTGTTCACATCAACCATCTTCTTGGTTGTGCCCATCATCTATGAACGCTCAAACTACACCATGATGAAGGGCTTTGCAAGGGCCTTGTGCGAGGCTCGCGTCGGTCTGGTCTGCAACGGCGTTTTTGGCTTCCTGCTTCTGATCCTGGGTATGACACAAACCATCTCAGCCTACACTTCGCCCGGTTGCAAGGACCCCAAGAACGACCCTCATGCTGCCGGCAAAGATCGACAAGACTTTGTCAACCAGCTCGGAGGCTGGTGCCGCACCAAACGTGCCGAGGCTGCCTTCTGCTGGTTCCTGTGGGTCGCTTGGTTCCTGTCTCTGTTGCTCTTCCTGCGACAGTGGAGGCGGGAGCGCAAGAATGGCCCTCGCATCCCTCCCTTCGTTCATCCGCACGAAGACTCGGCATTTGAGCCCATCAACCACCTCGACGACGACGATGCATTCGATGAAGCGAACAAGACCGCAAGGTACGGCGATGGCGGAGACGGCAGATACGGCGTTGCGGCTCCTGCTTCTGCTGGCAGAGAGGACAGGCCAGACATGTCTTCTTACGACCGTCGAGGTGGCAACCCTCTGGCAGACATCGAAGCAAGGTACGGCATGACGCCTGCGTACTCTGCGGACCCTTTCACCGATAAGAGCGCCGCCACATCTGCTTACGGCAAACCTTCGTACGACTACAACGCCTACGCATCTGCGCCTGGTGGCTTTCCAGCCGATCCTTACAATGCCATCAACCATCAGCTCAATGCTGGGCGCAGCAGCGAGCGACCGCCGCAACTACCAAGCTTGAGCTACGGCTACCACTGAGGCAACCCCCATCGTGGCTTACTCGAGGTTCTTCGACCACCCTCACCTGTTGAGCATCTGCCTCTAATTTTCACCATGTCCGGTTCTCATCGCCTTGAGGGCGGCTTGAAACGTCTTGCAATACGTCCTTGCCGACCCTGGACATTCGCTGTTCTCCACTGTATTTTAACCCTTCTTGCCTGTTCTGCCTCCTCGTCTCCTCTTGTCTTGGCCGAAACGAACACCTTGCATCGATTACTACAACCCGTTTTGGTCAAAGACTGTGCAGCTCAGGACGGAGTGGCTGCGAATCGTGGCTGGGCTGTTGGAAGCAGGCGAGAATCGGCGTCAGTGCACCCAGCCACGCTTGGCCAAATGCCAACTTTTGACGCTCAAACAGAGTTTCTGCAAACGCAGTTGCATGTGCGATGCATGGTGCACTTTCATCATCTGCAAGGCCGAAACTGAGCGATTGAATCGCATCTTTTCCTGTTTCATTTGCCACAAGCACAGCTTCCTCGAATTGCTCGATTACCCTGATGAGATTCAGCAACGCAGTTGTCTTTGAGTCAAAGTTTGATGCAGCACAAAAGGTGCATAAGTAGGATCAAAGCTGTCACACCTCAGCAGCTCGGAGGAGGCTAGCTCGAGGCCGCACAACGGCATCTTTGGCGCTGGATTTGTCGCGTGCCACGCCGCGGAAAGCGGGGAAACGAGGATACCCGTCTTGGCTCAGCTCGAAGAAGCGGTAATTGATGATCGATCCTATCGGTGGTGGATTGTCTCTCTGCGCATCCGACAGTCCCGTGCCCACCCTGAACACTGTACCGCACTCCATAAGAGCCACAAGTGCTCCGGTGCGGCCTTCATGTCGACCAGTCCCGTCAGCATAGCCAATCACTTCCGCCTCGGCATCGTACCACGACTTGAGCTTGAAAAGCGTGTTACCACGTTTGCCCTCGTACTTGGAGCCAGGCTGACGCAGCATAAGCCCCTCTCCGCCTTTCTCTTCGACTGACTCCATGAGTTCCACCAGATGATCACGACCATGGCATTTGATGTGCTTGACCAGCTTGACCTGCGGGCCCTCGAGCGCGTCGATGTCCAGACCGTCGGTGGAGCCAAACCGCTCTTCCAGTTCGGCCCAACGCTCTTCCACCGGTTGTGCACCCATGGAAGGCGAGTCGAAGATCTGTCAAACATGAGAAAAGTCCAAGCATTCGTCAGCGCTGTTGCGTGATCAACTCAAAAGATCTATGGATGAGGACGTACCATGTATTTGATCCGATTCCATTCGTTCGAGTTCTTGGATTGGCGACGACAGACGTGGGCATAAGTGGCAGGTATGGTTCGAAAGGATCCCATCGATCGAGAGGTGTCCAGCATTGATTGGTCAGGTGGTCGTGACGATGAAGGGTTGTTGATAGTGCGATGCGCCGGTTGCGGTGCGGGCATCGACGTGGAAGGAGCGCGAGCGGAAGTCAGAGAAGGGTGGGAAAGAAGCGCATCAGCATTCGCTCTTCCCTCTTGCAATGAATCTTTTTGGCGAGTGGCAGTGAGATCTCCAGATGCACGCGTGGCTGCATTTGCATGCCCCTTGACAACCTTGCCACACCGTGGACAGCGCTTCAGCGAAGATTGACTATGCGCCACTCGTCCGGGATGCGGATGGTCGCTGGTGTCAAGCCCAAACAAGGTTTTGAGAAAGATAGAGGCAGTACTGGACCGTAACAGCGGACTTGCGACCGATTTTGCCTGCCGCTTTGGCTTGCCTTTCAAGCGACCAGACTGGTGCAGAGAGCTTTTCAGAGATTTCCATCTTCTGTCTGTTCGTATCGAGATGATCGGGGCAGCAAGTACTGCAGCGCCCCTCGCTCGCGCTGTGCTTCGCAACAGAAAACGAGCTGAGCGTTCAGAACGCATGCGTTCTTGGCTAGCTAGCCTTCCTCCGACTTGTTCGCGAAGCCACTCGCGCTCAATCGAGTCTCTTTGAAGAAAGTGGGAGAAGGTCCGGAGTCGGCCCAATCTTACAGTTGTGCGGCAAATCTGCGAGGTCTGGTCGAATGTACCTCGAGCCATCCAGAGCTCGCCATCGAGAGTGATGTCCTTTGGCAGTCCTGAGGGTTGAGTAGAGGCAGAGGAGATAGCATTCTCGGGTTAGTACGCAAACTGAAAAAGCCAAGGTCGAGGCAACGGCAGTGGACAATGCGGGCCACTTACGATCCTTCCACCACGCCGGTGCATTCCATTCGATTTTCTGTCGAGAGTAAAGGCGTTGGCCGTCCCAGAAGGCCCTTACGCCATCAAGTTTTTCGCTGAGCCACCATCCTGTGGGATCCATGGCTTTCGATCTTGGCTTGGAAGGGTCAGCATCGAGGAGCCAAGGCTTGGCCAGCAGCAGAGAGACCTACAAGAGAAGGAGGGGCACAAGCACGCCTGTCAGTATAGGAGAAAGTGACTTGACATCAACCTCGGGGTTCGATTATTTACCTTGTTGTCCTCATCGATGCCATTCCGTCCGCGTCTTGCCCGTTTGGATGGAGACTTCTGCACGTCGTCAGTGCCAGTCCCATATTGATCATCTTGATCATCGTCGTATGCAGAGCGATCACGACGGGGAGGAGTGACGGCAGCAGGACGGCTTGAAGGGGTCGCTGGTAGCGGAGGTTGAGAAGATCGAGAAGGTCCAGACGTCGGAAGTTCTTCTTCTTCCGTCTCTGTACCGCTGTCGGCTTCCGTCCTTGCGGTAACCTTGCTTTGTTGCTTGATGCCTCCAACAGGGTCCTTAGTCGCAGGATGCTGCCTCGAAGAAGAGCGCGAGGGATTTGAAGGCTGGGGCATCGCTGAGGCTGCAGACCGTGACCCGCTAAGTGAAGATGTTGTAATCTCTGGCTGACTCTGAGACAGATGGCGGAAGTGGTCATCTAGCATGCTTTTGGCCTGTGTATGCCTTGCATGTACTCCATCTGATTTGGTGCGGCGCAACTTTGATGTCTCCCACACGGTGCTCTGAGCTTCCTTTGCCATCGAAATGCGTTCCTTTTCGTAGTCTTGGCCGAGTAGGTCTTTGAGGTGCGAGCAGGTTTTGCGCATCTTGTCTCGCTCGGTGCTGAATCTCCAGGCGGGACAAGAGCAGACATAATAGCCATCGGCAAGTCGCTTCAGCACGAAGGAAGCAGAAGAGGGCCCTCCGGCCTTATGGATCTTGAAGGGCTCGTTGAGGGGAATGATGGTAAGAGGAGTGACATCTTTGCCGTCGACGCTCGAACGGTATCCGTATTCATCCTGCCTGATCATCTTGGGTATATGGAGGACTGCGGTGTCGGAATCGATGACATCGGCCATCGAAATGCTCGTCAGCATGATCGGCAACTGTCAAATGCGTCTATACCAATCGCAGATGCTTATGCTAAACAGCGAAGGATACTGTTTCCCGTTGCTCAGAAGAATGAGTGCGACCTGTGCGCTGACAGATGTGATTCCGGCATTCCTTACGCATTCATTGGGTTGTGATGATGAGATGCAACGAGATGAATGGATCAAGGTTGTAAGTAAACAGAAGCAGTGCCTTCAATGAAACGGTGGCGTGTTGAATGCGGTGGCATCAAGTGGACCCTGACATGTCACTTCTTCACTGGTCTGTCCAAATCCGCGTTCCGAGGCTGCTACGTGCCTGATTGTGTGCACGGAATCTTCTTTGCACCTCCAACACGACCGCCACCATCTCTCACACACTTTCACACACGATGTCCGCAATCAGTGAATGTACGTATTAATTCCACATCTCGAAACCCTTGGTGAAGATTTGCTGACGCTCGAACTGCGACTCGCGATCATTCTTGCTGACAGGGATCCCCGATGGCCTGCTTCCGCGATGGTTGCTCGTGGTTGCTTCGGTTGCCGTCATGAACGGAGCAAACAACTTCTTCAACCACAGTTTCAGTGCAAAAGTCTACTCCTCGGCAGGATCACAGAGTGAGTTGAAAGCCAACCTGCCAACGTATAGTCATCTCGAAGCATCTGCAGCTGACATCATTTTGCTTTCTCCTTTATGCTATCGCTTCTTGTTGCTCCCTGCGCCTTTCCGTCGAACGAACAGTCACCCCTCTCTCTGGTCGTCTCTTTGGTGTTTGGAACTTTGCTTCCGCTATCATTCGAGCCTATGCTGCTTATAACATCCACGACAAGGTGTGAGTTGCCGCTTCACAGCCCCCGCCGCTCCATTTGTGGTACACATAGTTGACCGACCCCCCCCCCCCGGTTCGGCCTGCCTCTCTTCTACCACAGTGCATACGAGCTTTGCATGTGGTCTTTCATCCTCGCGCTCGGTCACTTCCTCTCCGAGACCTTTATCTACAGGACCGCCAAACTTGGACCCGGAATGATCAGTCCCTTGATTGTTGCTTGTAAGTTGTCCGCCGAGATCTGTCTCGAACGAAACGAGATTTCGCTGACTGTCTTCCGACATCTGCTTTTACCAATTCGACAGCCTCGAGTCTTGCTATCATGTATCGCAACTACGACGCCTACGTTAGGTGATCGGCTCAGCAGTAGACAAGGACATATTGAATTATCCAGAAATTGCTGCACAATATTCGCTTACACGAGAGATCAAGCACCGGAGGCAGAAGACGTCTTTGATTGATAACTCGCAGAGAAAGGATGGAACGACCTTCTCTGGAAATCACATGTGTAAACGACGGAGGTGAGGGCGAAACTGGCAAATGACGATAAAACCGATGACAGGGAAGAAAGCGCGCTGCGGACCGTTGCGTTTTCATGCAGTGGCCCACCACTCTCGATGGACAGACAATCATATTCTATGTTGGATAAGGATAAGCGTAGAAAGAAGACGAAAAGAGGAAGAGCTGTGTGCTCAGGACGCGCCGGGCGCCGGCGTACCATCGCAAGTCCACGAGGCATCACGCTGGCCATAAGAACCAACCACTTTGTAAGGGTTGAAACCGACGGTACGAGCAACCGTCTCGCTGCCCCTATAACCATGTTCGAGGACGAGTTTCAGTGCGGCCGGAATGACGGTCTTGACGGTTCCCTCGACCGTCTCGTGATTAAGCACGATGGCATGCTTTGGCGCTTTCAGCTCCTCGTAAACCTGCAAGCCCGCTTCGGTGCCGTCTCCGTTAGCATCTCCGGTGTCTTTGTTCCAACCAACCACTACCAAGCCCCATCGGTTGTTCAAGTATTCAACCTGGTCCGGGCGGATCTCTCCATAAGGTGCACGGATGCAAGCGGGAACAACACCGAGAATCTTCCACAACGCATCCTCCACCAACTGCACCTGACGATCCAACTCTTGGTTGTTGAGGTTGGGAAGATGCGGATGACTCCAAGTGTGTGCGCAGATCTGATGGCCGTTCTCATAAGCATTGCGAAGACGCCTGACCGAGTCCTCGTCATAGATGCAGCGGAAGTTGTTACCGTTGACAAAGAAGGTCGTCTTCTGATTGCCGTTATCGCGGAAAAGGTTGACGAGCCGTTCGTTGTGAATGTAGGGACCGTCATCAAAGGTGATGGACAGGCAGGAAGGCGTGTTGCAACGCGTCACAACGCCGTCGAGTTCAGCGCGCTTTTTACCAGCCATGCCCTTGTGTTTGGGATCACGCTTGACGAGGTGACCTGACGAGTCAGCATCGCGCTCGTACAGGGTGTAGGCGGAGGAAGGAAGAGATGCGAGCTCGCGTCGGACGTTCTCGGAAATGTGGTCAGGGATGGTGGCCATTGCGGTAGGCGAGGCAGAGGCAAAGGAGATGACGTTCGTGGAGAGAGCAGCGCCCAAGGCGCAAACCGAGATGAAACGCATCTTCCAGATGGCAGAGCTGGGTGAAGTGAAAGGAAGGTCAGGTCAGGATCTCAGAGGAAGAGAGGAAGTGTGATTCGTGAAGAAGGCTGAGTGTAGGTGGCGTAGAGGGGTATGGGAACGGGAAGGGGTGAAGGGGTGAAGGGATGAAGGGATGAGGGAAGGAGAAAGGAGAGAGCGACGAAGGGAGGTCGTTATATAAAGATGGAGAGTGGAGCTCTAAGATGAACCACTTCCTTCAGACGCATCATGATCCCTACTCGACTCGGCTGAGGACTGGCGGAAGGTCGCACAAGTGTTCAGAGGGTCTCTTTCGATTCGGCCCTTCATGTTCGCATCCCAACTACAGTCAGCCTTGACACCAGAAAGCGCAAATTTGGACGTGGCTTGCTAAGACCTGTTGTCCAGAGTGGGCACAACGTTAGTCGGAGGCCCAAGCCCGGTGGTGGGGCTACAAAGGAGTGCAGCCTCCTTTCCCGACTTCGGATCCACCACAACAACATGTTCGAATCGATGCATTAGGAACAATAGGAACCATCAGTGGGGAAAGCCAATATGTTACGGTGCCGAAGGGCTTCTGTGGTAAACGCTGCGGATCTTGGCTTATCAAGATGACGTTGCCAAGTCAAAACAAGAGGAGCCGGCGGCATTGTTGGGAACAGTTTGAACTCTACCTTCTTGGGACGTACGGTAGATCTAGAAAGGGTCGGCGGTCGGTCAGATCCTAGAGAAGAGCGACGTTTGTGCGGCGTAACTGGCAAGCGAGATTCGATTCCCACCAATTGGCAGGTCTTCGACAGGCTTGAGCTTTCCAGGCGACGGAAAGGTGCAACACTCCCACATATTCCATTTGTCAGCGCTGCAGACACATCAGAGGTAGGGTGGGAGCAGGATGGGCTGAGCCAACCTCACCAAGCGACCTGATTCAAAGGTACTGTATGGAGACGCATGAAACCCGTCGCAGCCTAAAGTCTGCGAGACCAGAACTCCAAGGGGTCGTGCCAAGCCTTGAAGTGCCGGGACCTCTGACATGTTTGGTTGCTGCACTCGATAGTTGATGCCATTGTCTCTTGCTACGTCGTTTTCTGGACTTTGACACGAATCAGCGAGTTCGATGAGAGAGCGACGAATCTCTCGGCCCCTTTCTTCCAAAGCGATCTGCGCCAAGGACCCACCAATCGTTTCGCACTACCCTCATTCCAAAATAGGTTGCAGTAGACCACCGTGTTGTAGGGCACAGGACCTTATTGTCATGTTCGTGTGAAAGTAACGGGGTTGCATAGTAGGCTTGTGGGCGAAAGCATGCATGTTTGTTGGTCGCATTTGTGAAAGGCGTGAGAAACGTAAAGTTGTGCGGTACAGGTGCACAGCGGAAAAGAGTCAGGGACGGGTATGTCAAGTGCATCTTCGTGCTGCAGTATACGCTGTGTGGTTCTGCATGGTTCTAATGATTCGAGTGCCGCTTTGACCCACGCCACTCGCACAGCGGTCGGAAAGGCAGAGATGTAACCTGCGAGGACCAAACGAATCGACTGCCAAGTGGACCCGCCGTAGTTTCCGGCATGACATTCCAAGCCTGCCACAGTGCGCGATTTGCATGTTGGCGGTGTGTCTTGCTGGATCCGCAGCCTGCATAAGCGACTTAAGCGACATGAAACACGCGACAGAGTTGTTCTTCCTCCGTTCCAGATGTCTGTGGCCGGAAAAATTTTAGAGCACTTTCTAGACCGGAGCTTCTGCACTGACCCAACCGCCAGGACATGTCGCAACTGATGATCGACCTTGCTCATGCGGAAGGCTGAAATTCCGCTCGTACTTGAAGCTCGTTTCGGTCGCTCTGCTGATAAAAGCACAAGGATGGTTGTGCGCACGTAGCAAGTTTGATTGGAGTTCAAGACAGAACAATGTGCGCAGCCCGATAACAGTTCCACCGAATGATTCTATGCTGACCTGCACTGGCAAAGAGCACGGATCTCGTCAGTACCGCTCTTGCAGCATCCCCCCACAAACACACCCCTCCAAACATCCGGCGTCCCGGCCTCGCTTGCGGCTGTGATCCTCTTGGCCAATTTCATTAGGTTTGTTGCCCAAGATGCGGCCGAGTTGTCCCCTCCAAGCGACCCCGCATTCGAGGGAGTCAGCCATATCTTCCTGACCGCATCGTAGACCAGTCCTCCATCCGGGTAAAGGAAAAGCAATGGCTTGGCCAGCCCCGCCTCGTTCCTCCTACGTTCAAGATCCATGCCCCCTTGACTTGCAGGCTTGTTGAGCGTTTGAAGGGCAGTCGACATCCGATTGACGAGCCTTGGCAGCAGGTAGGGCTTGGTGCAGTTGATGCCGATCCCGCCAACTGGCCAAAGCGAGTCTTGACCCTGAACTTGCGTGTCCGTGACGATCTGCACGAGCCAATTCATCTCCTCTTGAATGGCACCGTCGTGGGCAGCGTCATCCTCTTCATCGTCATCCTCGTCCATATCCACATCGCCATCGTCGTTGCTTTTTGACGAGCTCAGGGGAGGCCAGGGAAGGCGCTTGTCGTCAGGGAAAGCCATGCTGATATAGACTGGTTTGCGCTCGAGTGGCTTGCCTTGCTGTTGGTGGCTCCTGACGATGTTTTCCAGAGCCATGCGGAAGGCAAGCGCCTCATCGGCTCGCGGGACAGTCTCGACTGCGAGCACGCCGACGTTCTTCCATGTTGGTTGGGCGATAAACGCCTCGATTCTCCTCTGATGGAATGCAGCCATCTCTTCCAGGCCAGGCTGCTGCTCTCGTTGGGGATGCGATTCAGGCAAGAAAGTGCGTCGGTAGTCTCCCGTGTACTCGGCTCCGTTGCTAAGCATACCGCCATACGGTCCCAAGCTGAGACTGATGAGTGGCTGACATGAGGATGCATCGTTGCTGTACGAGTGCAGAGCCTCGCATGCGATGTCGACAGCTTTGGACATGAGGCGTGAAGCCGAGACTTGGTCGTAGTTGGCTCTAGCGAACGACTCTTGCGATGCTTGGTAGGTGGCAGTGCCAATAATACCAGCTCCAGCCTGAAGGTAATGGAGGTGAGCATCGAAGATTCCCTTCTGACCCTTGCCGTCGCTCACGTCGTTCTCCTTCTCATCGAGCAGACGAGCACTCCAAAGCGGTCCTTGCGAGAGATCAAAGTTGAGCCCATCCTCGAGATAGGTCGCCAAACCTCCATCCAAGATACCGATGCGAGAAGAGTCCAGCAGCGAGTCGAGATGGCTTTCGTCGATAGGTCCGTTCATGGTGCTTTGTTGGCTAGATGAGATGGGACGCTGAGAGGATGTGGATGCCAAGAACAAAAAGAACAACGATCAGAGAACTTCTCACAAATTTCGCAATCGCCGCCGAGCGCTTTTCCGCTATCTTATCGCAACACTTGCCAGATCAATTTCTTGATCGGCAGCAGTAGTGTCGGTCTCACAGTGTTGCAATTTTGAAGTCGCCGTGGCGCGGTCGAGAGTCTTCCGAAGAATTTAAAGCTCAACAGTGCGTGCCGTCGGCAATTCCATCGTTGCAGCTTGTCTACTGTATAGGTCCAGTGCTGAGTACAGTACAGAACAGTACAGTATCTTGCTTCGACCGCAAAGGGTGGGGAAAGATAAACTTGTTCTGCTCACCAATCAGAAGGCTCTCAACCACCGCCCGTCTTGCTTGCCTTTGTTGCCTTACTTCCTTCACCTTCACCCGTTCCTTGGTGGAGAGATTCAAGTTACTCTTCAAGACCCCACACACGGTGGCGAAATCTGGCAAGCAGCAGCATGTTGATTCCGGTCGCCATCTCATCCATCGCGGTGGCTCTGCTCTCCGCATTCTCGTACTTTCCTTACCAGAAACACCTCAGGCTCCACGGAGAGATCGTCGATCCGACAACGCAGGGTCCTGATCTGCTCAACCTCGAACATTGCCAGCCTCTTTCCACACGTCGACCCAACGAACCCGCTGGTCCCAGCGAGCCCTCCTTCTGTGAGGATGTCGTTCTCGATAAGCGCACCGGCGTTGCCTACCTCAGCTGTGACCCTACTAGATTGACATGGGATGCTCGCGCCGGTCTCTTCGAGGATGGTAGCAACAAGCTTGCCGAAGAATACGGCACGCCCGCCATCTGGGCTTGGGATACCAGCCGTCCCAACGTTCCTCGTAAACTTTACATTGCATCGCCTCCTCCCGAGTACCCACTCCAAGCACCCGCCGATTTGCAGTCCACCTTCCATCCCCTCGGCATCGCCGTCACCGCTTCCAACCCTTACTATGTTGAAGAGCCCAAGCAGGGCGAAAACGCCAGGCCTGAACCTCCTGCCAACCTCGTGCTCGTCGCAAACAAGCCGTACGCTGACAAGCCCGGTGTGGTCGATGTTTTCGTGCACGACCTCGACAAGATTGGTGGAAAGGACCACACAACGCTACGATGGATCAAGCGAGTCCATGGTCAAGCTCTTCTCGGCGCTCAATTCGACTGGGATGAACTCTTGAACGTCGACCCCTTCCGCATCGCTGTGTTCGAGGAGCAGTACGGCGAACGCATCCCTCGCGATTATCCCAAGCCTAAGCACCTCAAGGACAACCCGGACAATCTTGAGGGGACCAAGGATGACGATGTAGCCGCTAAGGCGAGCCAGGAGATTCGCATACCAAGCTTTTTCGTCACTTCCTTCCCCGAACGCACTGCCGACAAGGCATTGGCCGAGCTTTCCGATGTCTTCACTTCCATGATGGACCCCATCCTGTCCGTGCTTTCCTCCAAGCACTCTCGCGCTGGTGACAAAGTCTCGGACAAGGTGTTTCTCCACCACTCGTCGATCAACAGCACCATGGCAATCCGTCTCGATGGCAGCAATCCGGAACAGCGCGTTGGTTTCCCTCAGCTCCTCCAGGTCTGGAACGGAGGAGGACAGGCAGCAGGATCCAACTCGTCCGCTCTCGGCCTCTTCCTTCCCACCATCTCGTCAACTAAAACCAGCGTACAAGAATGGGAGCAGCATTGGGTCCGTGGTGTCGGCGGCGGTCTTCGCGATCACCGCTTCCGCATGACGCAAACCATGCCCGATGGCTCAGTCAACAACGTGCTCATGCTCTACAAGACCTACACTCCCTCGTTTGTCAACTTTTACAACATCGAACTCGACACTCCCATTCGTGCCATGGTGATTGATGAATATGGACGAAGCTGGACTGCCGGCAATCCGAGCACTCGTGCAGCTGAGAAGTGGATCGCTTCGCAACGAGATGATCGTCGCCGTCGGCTTGGTCTCTCTGCCTCGTCTCAGGCTCTGTCAAGCTCCGAAAGGCCACCAAGACCCGCAGGCAAAATCGATCAGACTACCTATCTGTTCCGCCATTTCGGCAATGTCGTCGCGCACCCGTGGGAGACGGAGAAGCTCAAGACCAAGAGGGACCAGGGCATTTGGCTCAGGAAGGAGTTCCACACTTTCAACGTCTTCAGAAGCCCGCAGGAGACCAAAGCCGAGCTGGAAGCCAGGAGCGTCGACGAGTTGAAGAAGCATGGATTCTTGCCTACAGTGCCCACTGCAATGGCTGTGGACATCCACAAGAAGCTGCTCTACGTTGCTGGAGCGTACGAGGAGCGTGGTATCGCTGTTTGCTCCTTGCCCGAGGATCGTATCGAGGTATGAATTTCACCTTGACCAGCATGCTCTTTGTGGACTAACGGTTCTGAGTACATTCTTTTAATGGTAGGAAATACGCTCCGAAAAAGGGGTCCCAAAATTGGCTCAAAATTCGTGGCGTAAAATGTTGTGTGAAGATCCTCCGTTAAGCTCTGATGTCGCTGAAATTTCCAGGTCCGCCCCGATGCAGGATCAAGCAGTATTGGAGTTGAGCCATTCTCTAGCTTGACCGCATCATTGCCTTAGTTCCACTGCCCATTGTCCAAGTCGCCTGCGCTGGTCGACAGCTCTCTGCAACTTGTCAAACAGCACAAGATTCCTTTGCTGCTGGCTTTCGAGTCCGAGTTAATCGTGCAAGGTGATGCATCGGTTGACGTAGAGTGCAGCGGTTAAATGCTTGTCGTCCTGTGAAGTCGGTTTCAGGTGTCGGCAGTGGACTGCTGCCAAGGAAGTGTTGGCATCGAAGGAGCTTGAGGATATCGAAGATGCTCTGAGCCCATTCGACG
The DNA here is from genome assembly GCA_928724745.1 of Anthracocystis setariae. Lineage (NCBI taxonomy): Eukaryota > Fungi > Basidiomycota > Ustilaginomycetes > Ustilaginales > Ustilaginaceae > Anthracocystis > Anthracocystis setariae. The sequence continues at coordinate 581,195 of CAKMXJ010000002.1, read as the reverse complement.
CCATTGAGCAGAGATTGCGCTGACTACACCAGCCACAATCGCCCAGCTCATAATGGGACGTTGCGGCGTCTGGATCCAGCCGACCTCTCCCAATCCCTCATCTTTCCTCCTCCCTCCTCCCCCTTCTTAGCCCCCATCTATAACCGTCCGAACACGTTATCACTTGCACCGCCTCTACACACGATCTTTACTACACTCTTTTGAACCACTTTCCTTGCATTCCTATTCAGCACAGCTAGTCTGCCAATCTTCCAAACCGACACCACAGCGACATCCTAAGTGGCCTGCGATCTATTCAGCATGCCCAGCTTTACGCTGTCACCAAGCAAACCAGCCAACTACTCGGATGCCAATGGAAGATACACACGTATCGGGAGCGGCCAGATCCCCTCGCGTGGTCGGTCTCTCGGTGCTACTCGTCGGGGAAAGTATTGCCTCGCGGTTGCCGCTGCTGCTGCGAGCCAAGCTTCCTCGCAAAGCCAAGCTAGCGCTGGGGATGGAGATAACATGCGAGCCGCCAGCATAGTCGACAATGGCACCGCTGTATCTAGAAGGGGAGGCAAGAAAGGCCAAACCCTGGAAGATGTTGCTGCCACAGCAGGGAGGCGAAGCGTTGCTATGATTATGGATGATGCCACCAAGCCTCCCTCGTCTATCCCTCAAGTACCGTCCGACGATGGAAGCTCAGGAGGTGAGACGCCTTCGAATGCCGCCCTCTTCGTCTCCCATGTGGAAGGAATCATCTCTCTTTTCGGCGTGATCATCCTGCTCATCCTCGTCAAATTTGCGCGCATCTCGTCCGACAACGGAACATACGTACGCGGTGTTCTCAACATGCTCACCGGTCTGGCAGCTAGTTCTTCTGCACACAAGCTGTCCATGACAGTCGCTGTTAACAAGGTCGCTGCGATCCGCTCGCTCTCGTCCGGTTCATCCAAACCACCCTCTGCTGCTGTGACTCTGTCGGCGATGGGGTTGAAGCCTTCGCAAGCATTCAACATTGTGTTTGGATCCGATTCCTTCTTTCAGATCGTCTCCTTCATCGAAGCCCTCTGTTCTGCCGTTGCATCCTACATGGCCGGCTCATCTATCGTTACCTCTCAAACAGCCATGAACTCGCGTGGCGTCTATTTGCTCGAACTCGATATGAGCCAAGCAGGTACGCTGTGGGGGATCTGCGGAGTGTGGATCTTTGCGCTGATCCTGCATGCCATCACCGCATTCGCTAACAAGACCACCATTCAAACAGTCCGAGCAGCAAGCACCGAAAGCATCAAGGAAATCGTTGCAGTCATGCATACCGAGAGCGTTTACTCTGGCAAGCAGTAGTTCCGCCCCCCCCATTCCCGATCCTTTGGTCTCCCGGCCGGTTGTAAGCTTCTCTTTTCCGCGCAATGCTAAGAACAATCTCCTACTGTCCAGAGCGTGGTGCATGGGGTGGAATGAGTAGTATTAGCAAATCCATGAGTGTAGTAGTGAGACATAATTTTTGATGGTCGATCAAAGAACGAGATTGCGATATCGCATGAGATGTGGTATCGGGTTAGAGAAGAAAATTATTTACTGGGCAAGGAGCTTCTCGATGGTAGGGGCGATAGAGGAGGGCTTGGTGTTGGAGCCGTATCGCTCGACGACCTTGCCGTTCTTGTCGACCAGGAACTTGGTGAAGTTCCACTCTACAGCGTAGAAGGCGCGATGGGGAGTGGACAAGCGAAAACAAGAGATCAGTCAGTTGCTCGCCAGTCATCCAGGGAACAAGGTGCTTGTACTCACTGATCATCTCGGTACCGAGAATACCCTTCTCTTCCTTCTTCAAGAATGCGAAAACCTCGTTGGTGTTGCTGCCGTTGACGTCGGACTTGGCCATCATGGGGAAGCTCACGCCGTAGTTCTGTGATGACCAACATTGGGCATCGAAAGACGCAAGTTTGACTCGTCAGTTCCTGTCTCACAGTGTCATAAGTCCAGGATGGTTTGGGCTCGGGCGAGTGTGAAATACTTACACGCTGGCAGAACTCTCCGATCTTGTCATCGTTTTCTGGATCCTGACCGGCAAACTGGTTGCAAGGGAAGCCGAGGATCTGGAGTCCCTTGTCGGCGTATTGCTTGTTGAGCTCCTCGAGTTCGGCAAATTGAGGAGTGTAACCGCACTTGGAGGCGGTGTTGACGACGAGGACGACCTTGCCCTTGAGCTGATCGAAGGTGTACTCCTCCTGACTGGGCTTCTTGGCTTTGAGATCGTAGAAAGAGACCATTTTTGATGCTGCGATGGGATGTGATGCGGTGAGGGAGTGAGTGAATGGTTGGAAGGACGGATGGGTAAAAGTGGACGGAAGGGGATGTACATGATTTGATTCGTTTGGACTAGGCAAACCACTTTAGTGCTCGGCGGAGGCGCTAAAGACGAGGCGGAATGTAACCAACGCCGATTACGCTACCACGGCTCACACCGGCTCATTACTGCCGACTGCGGTGGGCGATGAAATGCTATACAGTAACGTTGTCGGCGATGCTTGCATGAAACATTAAACAAAAAAAAAAAAAAAAATCTTCAGATCTGCTGTGATGTGCATTTGGTGCAAAGGTTGGCAAGGTGTAGGTGTTGAAGCCCACCTTTTTTTTTCTGCTTTCCAACCGACTCTCAGCTGATTTTTCCCTCTGGCACCGGCGAACGCTCCTCAACGCCGATCTGGAGCCAAGTGGAGGGCGACTATCATGAACGAATTCTTAAATCCGCGGCATTTTTGAGCACATCCATCGAATCTAATTTAGAGAATTAAAAGATTGGGACATTCTTTTCGGCTAACAAACAATGATTTATATATAATGGCTTCGGAAATGGCCGAAGTTCATTGAGGCCAGGTTTCGGTGGGTCAGGGCTGTACCCCTTGGTGGTACCGTGCATGCACGGCTAATTGGAACCCGCCAAACGAATGCTTCATCCCGACCTTGCTAAGTAGGGGATATAAACCGGACCTTCATTTACTGCCACGTCAAAAGCCCTCGTGTAGGTACGAACAGCTAAGAAATGATTTTGACACCAACACCGCTTATCATCGATACGGATCCAGGCGTTGACGATGTCCTTGCTATCCTACTCGCGCTCGCCTCGCCCGATGAAGTTGCTGTGAAAGCCCTCACACTCACTTTTGGCAACACCACCCTTGATCATGCCTACGCCAATGTCCTCCGCACTGGTGCGGTGCTGCAACGCCATCTTGCTGACCCCAACACTTCCGATGATGTCAAGCATCGGTATCGAAACTTCCACGCCGATGCCGAGCCCATCATCGTAGCGAGCGGTTCAACCGAGCCTCTGGAGGGCAAGATGATGACCGCTTCTTACTTTCATGGTCGAGATGGACTCTCTGGTCTTCACTGGCTGCCCACCAATCCTTTCCCAGTGCCGGAACAAGCACCTGCACCACTTTCGCCGACCGACCAACATGCAGCAGACGTCATCCTCGATATCATAAGGCAGTATCCGCCCAACACAGTTCGGATTGCCGCTCTCGGTCCACTGACCAACCTCGCCGCTGCCTTCCGTAAGGATCCTGAAACATTCGCCAAGGTCGGCGGAGTCTCAGTAATGGGAGGAGCTTTCGATGTTCCTGGCAACACATCTCCAGTAGCCGAGTTCAACTGGTACGCGGATCCGTATGCGGTCAAGGTCCTTATTGACGAAGCGCCACGACATGCTGCGTTAAACGCCAAACGTCTCCCTATTCAAGTGCTGGCGTTGGACATTACAGGCAAACATACAGTGCCCTACTCTAAGTTGGTCAAGGCGACGTATGATTCACCAGACGATACACCCAAGGGGGCAAGCCATCTGGAAAAGTTCATCGGCACTTTCCTCACCCACCCTAGGGCTTTCACCAACAATCTGGTCGCTCCAGAAGAGTTTCATCCGGATCAACACGACAACTTTGAAGCTCATGATCCATTAGCCCTTGCTCATGCGGTGTTTGCTCCCATGCCAGGTGTAGCAGCGGCGAACAGCAACAGCTGGCAGCACAGCGAGAGAAGGTTTCAGATCGAGACTTGCGGTGAGTTGACACGAGGGTTCTGTGTAGTGGATCGAAGATACGTGGGCAGAACAAGCAAAACAAAAGCAGGTGGAAACAGAGCAGAGGAAGCGGAGAGATTACATACCATTGAGAATCCCGACGTGCCTGTACACCCAACGGAAGCTCAAGTGCAAGGGGAAGAGTCACCTATTGGCGTGGTCGACGAAGTCACAGGTACACCAGGGACAGCCTGGTTCGCAAAAATGTTCCTCGAGCGTATTGGTTTGTAGAGGTTCAAACTTAGAACGCACTATCTCAATCGTAGGAGGCAATTCATTGACGACCAGACATCAACGAGAAGAGACTGACGAGTATGATGATGAAGAGAAGGGGGGTTCGATTTGAAATCGGGAGTACCGACCCGATCAGGCTTGTCCGGGAAGCGTTTTTCACGCCCGGTTGTGCTCACCGCTAAATTCGTCACATCGCGTCCGTCACAACTCGGTAACCCACGTCAAGTCCGGCTCGAACCAGTGCCTGAAAAAGCCGGTCCTGCCTTTTGAGCGTACCTCCTCCGAGCCTAACCTAAAGCCTGATTTTGTTTCCTCGCCTGTGAGCTTCGTAGGAGCGTAGCGCGTAGAAGACTCCCTTGGAAGCAAGTGTTTTTGTGTATGAGTGTTGCCTTGGTCGAAATGCAAGGTGAATTAGGCACACCGGGTGGGTATACGTTTTGCGAGTTTGGGCCTGAAAGTGCAGAGTGTCTCTTCGTCGCGTGTCCGACCGCCAGCCCGTGCGGGTGTGCGTTGGCTCCACAGATCCAGTACACCGCTACTCTATGCATTTTCCTTTCGGTTATGGCCCCGAGCCAGCATGGATCTCGCAACTGCTGCACTACTCCTTCCCCACCCCGGCACAAACAGGATCGTCACATCGCTAATCCCTAATCAGCCCGAAGTGCTCTTCGACATCGTCCCTGTTTTCCTCCATCTATCCTCCCTTTCCTACAGATTTGCACGAGTCAGCTCACCGCCGGTCTTTACTCGGACAACGCCAAATCCTCCGCCTTTCACCTCTGGAATAAAACACAACAATGTCTGACGACTCTTTCATCCACGCATGCGCCGGTGGTGTCGGTGGCATGGTCGCCATGACCGCTACCTATCCTCTGGTGGGTATCTCGACCCGTGCAGCGGTCGAATCAAGCAAGAACCCTGAAGAGCCCATGGTCAAGGCCGCTCTCAAGATCCTTCAGCAGGAGGGTGTCGCCGGTCTTTACGCTGGCTTGAGCTCCAGTCTGATCGGCATTGGTGTCACCAACTTGTAAGTCGTTCTCTCCCCTCTTCTCTTCCGTATGCTCACCATGACCCACGCTTGCTTGAATGCTGACTGGTGACGCTCTCCGTTTGCATTCATCGTGGTCAGTGTGTACTACTTCTTCTTCGAGAAGTGCCGAGAGACCATCCTGAAATCCAAGGCCAAAGTGGCTGCTGCCGCTGCTACCAGTGCCACGGCCACCATCGCTAACGGCGGAGCATTGTCCACGTTCGAGTCCATCCTTGCCGGTGTCATTGCTGGTACTGCCACCACCGTCTCCACCAACCCTATCTGGATCGTCAACACACGTCAGACCGTGCGCGTGGGTACCTCTGACCCCAAGGTGGCTGCCAAGGCTGCCGTCACCAAGAAGCTGGGTTTCCTGCAAACCATGCAGAAGATCATTCGCGAGGAGGGTGCGCTGGCGCTCTGGAAAGGACTCGGACCCGCTCTAGTGCTTGTCATCAACCCGGTGCTGCAGTACACGGCGTTCGAGCAGCTCAAGAACTGGGTGGTCAAATCGCGTCTGGCGCGCGCCAACGGAGGCAAAGTCAGCCTCAGCGACTGGGACTTTTTCTGGCTCGGTGCACTCTCCAAGCTGTTCGCAACCGGTCTCACCTACCCGCAGATCGTGATCAAGAGCAGACAGCATGCCGGTAGCAGCAAGGGCGCAAGCACCAACATCTGGACCGCCATGACCGAAATCGTTCAGAGGGAGGGCATCGCCGGCTTGTACCGAGGTATCACCAGTAAGCTGTTGCAGAGTGTACTCACCGCCGCCATCCTGTTCGCGAGCAAGGAGAGGGTGTTCAACATTACCAAGACTGTAAGTTTTTTTTTTTTTCTTTCCTGAGTGCGGGTGCATACGTAGCGCGGTTACTGACAGCTCATTGCTCATTTGATGTGTTTGGTTTGAATTCTAGCTCATCGCTCCAGTCGCCGCCGTCCCGGTCAAGAAGTAGATCCTTCCCCTTTCTGATAGGCTCGATCCGCACCTGTCTCATGCTTACCCACGTCTCGCTATGCTCTAAACTCCCTTTTAGGCTGAAGGAATCACAGAAAAGACTGCGCACTGTACTGCTATCCTATGCGTGCACTCATGCGAGAAACCAGGGAATCCTTGTCTGAAATCATCGATGCTAACGTTGTGAAGACAGGGTGAATCTACGAACCGCGATAAGTCGTGTACGAGAACGGCGAAAGCAGTAGCGGGATATGATAATGCGCATCTGGACTGTCCGACAACTGGAACAAGATCTAGCCAACACAACATCTACTTGTCAGCTAAGCCATGTCTTTTCTCCGCACACAAAATGGGCATGGTGGATTGAAACTTACCTCGACCTGCGGGTAGAAAGTGGGTCTTGCGGCCTTGTTGAAGTACTCTGCGGTGTAAAACGTCATCTTGTACACTCCGTTGGGTTTGAGTACGTCGTTGGCGTTGTGTCCTGCCATCAAGTCTGGACATCGTCCATCGGTGTTGGTGGTGCCGGTAGCGAGGATGTGGAATTGCGAGTGGAGCGGTGAGAGCTCTTCAAGTTGGACGCGCACGTTGGCGGCAGGTTTGCCCAGAGTCGAATCTAGCACGTGGCATGTGATGGGCGATTTCGACATCTTTGCCAATGGTGTATCGAAAGAGAGAATGCGACGAAAGCCTCGGGATGGTAGGGGAGAGGAGACAAGGGAATGGTCAGGTCAAGCACAGACCATTAATTTTTAGCGGAGGCCTGCCAGATTCCGGAACCCTGAAATTTCCACGCAGCATGCACACTTCGGATTTCGCCGAAGCCGTTCTCATCCATCGGCCTCTTTACAGTACGTCTCATCTCTTCGGTACACACATCCATATAGTCACGATGGTGCCTTCAACAAAGGAATTAGGCAGCAAGGAGTTATGCTAATGCCATTTCTTGCCTGCTGTAAAGCTTTCAGTCGAAGACGATTTTCAGGCCCATGTGCTTGACAAACAGGGCCGTCATTGCGAGACTGATGCATGCAGGAAGAAGGTCCAGTCGCACCACCGAAAAGATCCATAGGGTGCCTAGTGGCGCCACACGTTGCACTACGATATCGTACCCGGACTACAAAAGTGGCAGTCGATCAAAGTTGGGTTGCAAAGAGATCAGCAAAGGCAGCAGCAAGGGAAAGGATAGCGGGATGTCTAGCACTAACCTTGTTGACGATGTAGATGAGAGCGCAGCCGCAGGATGAACAGATAAAGAAGAGCAGAGCTTGGACGAGGTCTTGACGCTTTGTTGTCAGGTCTGTACAGGCAAGATTAGCGAAAAAAGGTTAGGCCAGCGCGATTCCTCGTCTACAGATGGTTTCCGGAAAGGCACTTACTGAAGTGAATGAAGAACGCCAGAACTGACGGTATAGTCGATGATCAAAGATGGAAGGAAAGGCAAATACTGTCAGTAGAAATGATCGAGCTGCAGCAAGATCTCAATGTCGCAGACTCACCAGGCAAAGCCCTGATCAATCGCATTGCCTCGTCATAGAATCCGACTGTCTCTCCATACTGCTGCCTCACCAACACGTCCAACAACGTGTACATAAACCCAAACGGCATCGTCCAGATGACCAGATCCAGCACACTCTCGACGCCTGCACTCATTTCTGTCGCCTCTTGCTCTGCCAACAGCCTCGCCGCCGTGTCATCGCCGTCCAGCTCGTGGTTCGAGGCGACTCCATAATCGTCGTCCGAGTCTTCCCCCTCCTCCTGTTCGTGTTCGTCGTTCTGTCGCTCGTTTGCACCGGTCACTTTGCGCTTGCGTGGTTTCTGCCGATTCATTTCATCGAGCTGGGCCTGCGCTTGGTCCATGGTGACGAAATCTTTGGGAAGGCCGAGTTTTTCGATAATGCCAGACTTGTAGAGGATTTGCTCGCGTTCGTCTTGCGTCAGGCCAACAGGTTTCGAGGTGGAAGCCGACGGTCGAACGTCATCGCTGTCGGAGCCATCTTGGATTTCGGTGAGTTTTGCCATTGTGATCGTCCGAGGGCTGGTGAGGTTGCGAGGAGATGGTTGTGATGAGAAGAGGGCAGCTCCATAGGATTTTCGAAGAGTTGGAGCAGAGTAAAAATCAGATGCGTGCTCAGATCAACACCAGCTCACCAGCTCACCAGCTCACCAGCTCACACGACAAAGCCATACCCACTTTTTGGACCCTGAAGTCTGACACCAAGTACAGCAGCCTTCTTCGATCCACTTGCGACAAACAACATACATGCGACGATCAAGACAAGCAACACGCAACACTGACAGAAGCGTTCATGATTCATTGATAGGGTCATTCGATGTAGGATGCTGAAGCGTAAACGAGACATGACAACCTTCGGATGGGACAGAGAAGCGTCGTTGGATCTAGAGAGCCCAAGGGCATCTGAGATGAATGATCAGGGCGAGCATACATCGTATCTGTAGCTGCCCCCATTACCTCCATTGCCTCCATTACCACCATTACCACCATTGCCTCCATTACCTCCATTACCTCCATTACCTCCATTACCTCCATTACCTCCGTGACCTCCATTACCTCCGTGACCTCCATTGCCTCCGCTACCACCGCCACCGCCAGGTTGGCCAGGAGCACCAGGCTGGCCAGGAGCACCAGGCTGGCCAGGAGCACCAGGACTGCCAGGACTGCCAAGACCACCGTTGCCGCCATCGCCGCCATTGCCTCCAGCGCCACCATCACCTCCCGATCCAGGCTGAGGGGCGTATCCCATAGGACCATCATTGTCGCTGTCATCGCCACAACCTCCATTGCCAACGGAGCATCCCTGTCCACCATTGCCTCCATTGCCACCATTGCCACCATTGCCACCATTGCCACCATTGCCACCATTGCCACCATTGCCACCATTGCCACCATTACCGCCGTAACCATTAGAAGGGTAGCGGGGTCCGTGACCGCCGTGATGGCCGTAACCTCCGTAAGGAGGGTAGTAGGGGCCACCCGAGCTTCCAGGGCCTCCAGGACCACCTGGACCACCTGGACCACCTTGACCACCCGGACCACTCGGGCCGCCGTAGCCAGGATAACCGGATCTGTAACTGTCAGGACTGTAGGAGTCATAGGGGTTGCGCCCGTAGTATTCAGGGCTGTAGTAATGGTAACCGTAACCAGGATGAGGCATTCCGAAGGAGCTGTCGAAGCCGTTGTCAGCGTTGGCGTGGCCCATGACCCCAGCTGGGCCGTACCAACCCAAAGGGGCACTGCCGACGCCCAGACCAACATCAGCATTGGCGTGAGCGCTGCCTGAACCGCTCAGAAGACCGAATGTCCTTTTCTGCAGCGGCGAAGCGTGGTGACCATTCATCAAGCGAGTGTCACCCTCGACCTGTCCAGCATGCTGTCCCTGAAGCTTGATACCGGAGCGAAAGGCCTGACCCGCCTTGAAACCGCTAGGGTACTTCTGCGAGGTTTCAGCTTTGAACTGCTCGCCGGCTTTGAAGTCCTTTTCGCGGCCAGAAAAGTGGATGCCATTGTCGGCAGTGATGCTGGAAGAGCTCTGAACGTGCCCGCCAGGTTGCTGAGCGTGAGCGTTGCTGTATCTGGCGCCAGACCTGTGGTCGGAGCTGATCATGTAGTCGCCATTCTTGGCAGCAGCAGCGCCACCATCGACTCCGCCGGCAGACGCCGAGATCGAGGCCATGGCGAACATAACACCCACCAACAGGCTTGAGGAGAGACGTGTCATCTTCGTGATGATTCGACAGGAAGTGACAACGAGAAAACAAGATGTAAGAGAGGCTTGCAATGAGGGGTGAGTGTGAGTGTGAGTGAGATGCGGTGAGAGTGAGAGCTTTCTTCGTGGAATGGGGGCTAGATATACCTGTTGAAGCGCTCCTGAACAGATTGGGAGGCGTGTAGTTCTTCAAGGCGACAAGAAGAGACTGACAGCTGAAACTATCACCTTCAAGTCGTGCAATCCGTCTTCAACGACCCTTCGACTGCTGTCGGCTGAACTGTGAATACTTCCATCAAACAGCTTCATCTGCCTTATAGCCGCCCGCTCTAACCTCTCATTGATCATCTTCCGCGGATACCGGTCGAAATAACATCAAAAAAAGGGACCGTGCTCGATCAACTTGCGCTCAGACCGATAAGATCTACCCATTGTGCCCCGCTCAGACCTCTCCTTCCCTCCGATAGACTTCATCCGACCTCGACTGCAGATCAAAACCAGACTGCCAAGAGAGATGAACAGGAACGTCGGTCACACGCACAGATACCGTTCCTCATCTGCTCGCAATGAAAAGCGGCGTCGTTACAAAAGGATCGTGCTCGTATCAATACACGCGTGTCGACAGGAATCCGTGCTAACGAGCAGGCAGAGTGCCCCAGCCAGAAAATCAATTGACTCCAGCCAGATTAGAGATCAGATACGCCGTCTTCTTCCCTGTCAAAGCTCAGGACATCACGTGTCAGAAATGCTCCGATGGAAGGATAGTGACCGGGCAGCCTGGGATGGAGAAAGGTGTGATCATTGCAAAGAGCAAATATCAAGAGAGAATGCAAAACAGTGGCAACAGCATAAATCTCGCAAGCTGCGAGAGATAGGGCTAGGAAGAGGAGCTACATGGAGGGATAAAGATGCGCAAGGTACAGAAAAGGAGTACAGCAAGGTCATCCAATTGGTGTTCACCAAACAGAGCTGGAAGAACTCGCGAACGACGAGACCAAGCTCGAGAGAGCTGGATACTCAAAGAGCGAGTCGATGATCTTACTCCTGATCTTCTTCAGCAGCAGAGGCATCTGCGATGCGACGGCCACCGCCACCTCCACCACGTCCGCCACCATAACCACGTCCGCCACGCCCTCCTCCGTAACCACCATAGCCTCCACCGTAGCCTCCACCGCGACCTCCACCGTAACCACCGCCGTAGCCACCGCCGCGACCGCCATCAAGAGCCTCCATCACATCGCGCTTCTGGTTGCCGTCCTGAGCTCCAGCCTCAACATTGCGGCCACGTCCATAGCCGCCCCCGTAGCCACCCCCGTAGCCGCCCCCGTAACCGCCCCCATAGCCGCCATAAACGCATCGTCGCCAGTACCAGCTCCAGTAATAAGGCCAGCGGCACCAGCCGTATCCACCACCACCATACTGCCTAGCCTCGAGTGCCTTGTACAGGCCAGTGTCGTCATCGTTAGACTGACGAGACCACAGCTCAGCCGCTGCTGCCTCCGTTTCGGCCTCCGTGTCTCGAGGAAGAACAGCCTCGGCAAGGTCGCGAGCTTGGATGTCGTTGGCAGCATCCTGAGGAACGACGGCGGCGGAAACACCGGTCGAAGCGGTGCCCATGAACGCCATAGCGGCGGCAACAATGAGAAGAGAAGAGATGCGAGTCATGATTGCGAAAGAAAGGGTTGCGTACTAAGGAAAACGTTGATCGAAAGAGTCGAAAGGGATTGGAGGCGAACGTTTGAGAGCCGGAGAAAAGCAGAATAGAGTGATGGATAGGAGCAGGGCAAGGTTCCGAGAGACCCACCTTCCTTTTATGTCTTCAGTCTGCCACGAATCCCTACACCAACAAGCCGGCTTCCTCCAGCGACACAACAGCCAAAATCGAAGAAGATTGGTGGCCGAGGCTGTCTTCCGCCGCACATTTGTTGCGCACACGAGGTAAGCTCCTGAACGTCAGCACTGCTGCAGTGTCGACACGTTGTTGTTTTCTTCTGTCCATCCAGCTTTTAGGTGTGGTCCTGTGCTACTTCTTCATCCTCAGCTCCCCTCTGCTTTCACGGAGCATGCTGCGGTAAAGCATGGTTTGTCAAAGTTGCAGACTCGATGGGAAAGAGTTCCACCTCGATCTTCCCAAGACGAGACTGAAGCAACGGCTAGATTGGCTTACGGTCGAGGAGCATTTCTGCGAGCAATCGAGGATCGAGGATAATCCCAGCTACGGAACCAGCTGCAAACGTCAAGTATCGCAAGCTGCAGTCTTTGCCGCAGCAGGGGACGTACGAGATGTTTGCCTTTTCGCGTGCACGGTCGAGGTGCAACGTGCTGATTTTTAGCCAGTGCGTCTGTGTCATCATGTTTACTCACTCATGTGGCCTGACTTTGGCGCCGGTCACTTCACAGGGCTCAAAGAATCGTCGCGCTCTGCGAGCCAGACCTTTTCTTAAAGAAAGAAAGGGTCGTGCAGGCTGCAAAACTGGTCAGGATGGCAGAGAGCAGGAAAAATCCGATGATCACGTCAGGCGATCAGGTCATTCCGCATGGCTTGCGGTACTGTATACAGAGATTAAGTCGCCGGGACACGCACCATCTACGGGACGATTGTAACTGATGCTGGAACCTTGTTACAGAAGCAGGGCGCATGAACGTTGTCTTATTCTGCACATGGTTGGCAGAGACAGATGATCGGTGTCGGTGTCGGTGTCGGTGTCGGTGTCTAAGTGTCAATGACCACGGGATGAATGGACGTGTGGCTTGTTGTTTCTCCGCATGGAAGGCAGCGTGGGAAAGATGATCCTCCATCCTTGCAAAACGAACGACAGCAACCATGTGGAGCTCGGGCTGACTCTAGGAGGCACCTTCATTCATTTTCATGGGCCATTATTGAGCTAAGAGTCACGGTCTAGACCTTGCGTTCTTCCATAGCCATCGACCAAGTCGCAACAACACCACACGGGCCAAACGCAAGCGAAAACAAAGCATCTTGTAGAGCCCATGTGCGAAACCATCCTGACTGAGCCGAGTCACACAAACCCATGTTTGAGTCTAGTATATAAGCTAGCTCACCTATCTCGTAGCTTGGCCAGGCATTGTCTGTGTGACAAGACACGATGCGGGAATGCGACGGCAGCAAACGCGCCTAAAAACTGTACACTACAACTACCACTAGAGCTTAGCGTGCTGTGAGGCACATATCTTATAATGACTATGTGTCAGGTTTTTTTTTATCGAGCAGCTTCTTAGCGCAGTAGGTAGCGCGTTGGGCTCATAAATATAACCCTTATGTCATCCTTTCCACTTTCGAGTGGTGATACCCAAAGGTCGTCGGATCGAAACCGACAGAAGCTACTTTTTCTTTTTTTCTTTCCGGTCCCGTTCTGCATATTTTTGGATGCGGGGTTTCAGGTCATCATGCGCGTCATGCTGCACGCCGTCACGCCGTCCGCCTATGACCGGCGGTGAATTGGCCGCTTGCGGTCAGCAATTCAAGATTTCGTTGGAGCGCTGCTCACACACACCTTCCCTACATCCTCGTCTCGCTTCCCTTCTGACATAGCTCACCATCTCTAGACTCCCGTTCGTCAGCCCGATAGAACGATAGAGGTGAGAGTTTAGCCAGGATGACGATCACGACGGCTGGTACCGCAGTGTACCTCACACCAACCATCACCAAGACACTCTTCAAGCACTATTACAAGAAAGCAAAACGTTCTCTGCGCGGCGGCTCACATCTCAGCAAGGGTGGAGAAGCTGGGGATCGTAGCCAGGCGACGGACGAATTCATGTTCGACGAAGCATTCCACGTCGTCAAAGCCTTCATTAACCTTGGGACCAGCGACACTGTTCAAGCGTTGCAAGATTTCACCGATGCCCCAGCACCTCCCATTCCCTGGGCAACTATGCTGCCCGTCATGATCCCGTTGGAGAGCTGCGATGCAGCAGCCAAGTTGATCATTGAGCATTTGGGAGAGGGAGATCTGAACAAGCTAGTAGGAGGCGAGAAATGGTGGCAGTTAAGGCTTTTGCCGGGTGTGCAGGGAGAATGGATCGCCATGTCGGACGATTGGAAAAAAATGAAGTCGATGGACAAGAAGAAGCGCCAGCAGCAGGGTAAGGACACCGGAGAAGGCTCTGCCTTGACGGCTACCAAACCTGCAGCAATGTTTTCCAGGCGAAGAAGGAACAAGCGTCACGAACGAACTCTATCAGAGATACGCATGATGCGGGATAGAGATGCGTCGACCTCGAGGGCCGTCCCATCAGCAGCCACAGCGACCGATCATCAAGATGAAGATAGCGATGACGATGAGGAAGACGAAGGCGACGATACTGATGCAGCCTCGACAGTGTCCGATGCTTCAGATGTCCCCGGCTCGAACTCCTCCCTGCCAGATTCGCCCATCGGCGAGGACGACGACTCCGCCGCGGCCGAAAGGGAAGAACTCGATCGCCTTGAGCGAGTCATGCTCTACTTCCACGGAGGTGGCTACTACTTTGGTTCGCTAGCAACCCATCGCTATCAAATTGTTCGCTACGCTCGCAAATTTGGTGGAAAATGCTTTGCCCCCATCTACCGCAAAGCCCCGCAGTATCCTTGGCCTTGCGCACTCCAAGACGCCGTCGCCTCGTACCTTTACCTGATCGATCCACCCAAAGGAGCAAAGCATTCAGCTGTCGACCCAAAGAAACTCGTCATTGCTGGTGACAGCGCAGGTGGAGGACTCACCTTGGCGCTACTGACGGTGATCAGGGACATGGGCCTCCCAGCTCCAGCGGGCGCCGTTCTGATCAGTCCATGGTGCGATCTGACGCACAGCTTTCCGAGTATTCTGCAGAACACAAAGACGGACATCATTCCGCCATATGGGTTCATCCACAAGCCCAGCACGCTTTGGCCTGTCAACGGGAGCAAAGAGGTGGGTCAAGAGGGAAAAAAGACTGCAAAGAAGGAGGGAGATAAGAGCGATGAGCCGCGCAGGCGAGTTCCCGTCGGCGTCGACGATCAAACACAGCCTGGCAAGGAGAAGGAAATAGGTAAAGGTGAGGACAGCGAACCTGCCGCAAGAAAGAGTTTCGAAGAAGGCAACCTCGTCTCGCCTCCCTCCAAATCGAAGGAGTCCGACCGCACGCAAAGCGCCGTTCATGCAACCGAAAGCCCGGTGAAAGCTGGTGTCCCGCGGGCACCTGATCTGCTTTGGTCCGACCCGATCCTCATCCACAGCGCAGATCCCTCATCAGCCGGCATCGAACTGCGCGAGCAGATCCAGCTGTACGCCACCAACGATCAACTCACCCATCCTCTGTGCTCCGCGGTCCTCTCTGGCTCTCTTGGCGGTCTTCCACCCCTCTACATCCTCGCTGGCGACTCTGAGGTGCTTCGCGATGAAATCATCTACCTTGCTCATCGTGCGGCGCATCCGCACCGATATCCGCTCCGGAAGGACCTCCTGGACCACTCGCAGCGAAATCGTGAAAACGCCGAAAAATACGATTCGCAGCCGACCAAGGTGCATCTGCAGGTGTACGACCAGATGTGCCACGTGCTGACGGCGTTTGCGTTTACGAGTCAGAGCCGGTTCGCCTATCGCGCAGTAGCGAGCTTTGTCAAGCACGTTACAGGCGCCAAGACCAACATCAAGAATCCGTTCCCACAGGTTGAGGAAGGGGGCCAGGGGCCTGAGAAGCAAGGGGAGGAGGAGTGGAGTGAAGATGAAAGCGGGGATGCAGAGAGCGACAATTTGAGCGGAGAAGTCGCTAGTCCGCCGTTGCAAAGCAGCTCGAGAGGCTCGATGATGACGTCCAGCTCCTCCGCGCTTCCTAGCGGTAGTGGTGTTGGGAGTGGTGTCACTGCCATGACCAGTCTCGACATGCACGAGGGCGGCGACAAACACAAAGCCACCATCGAGACCGAGACGAATCAGCTTCGATCTGAGCCGGAACCGATCTCGAGCGAGCCGTCGGCGACGTCGGCCACCAAGTCCCACTCGAGCGGATCTCGACACCGATCCATGTCGAAAGTTCTGTCTGACACGCTGCATGGGCGACCACGCCACTCGTCGGCGGCGACAGGCTCTAGCAGCCACAACATTCCGAACGAGTACGCAGGACAGGTTCCACTGCTTCGACCTTCGTTCCAATCGTTCATGATCCGCGAGCGGGTGGATGTGCGCGGGTACCTGCGGCCGCTGGAGCCCGAATCGGAGCTGCAAGCGCTGCAGGTGCCACCCGAGGAGGTGGGGCAGATCAAGGCGGGACCGGTCGAGCGCTACCTGACTGGACAGAAGAAGTGGACGAAGCGATATAGCAAGACCGCCAAGAGGGTCGAGAAGCGACGGGCCAAGAACGAGCGGGTTGCGGTGCGGATGTTGGAAGAAGCCGCGGGGCAGGGGTTGTTGGATCTTGAGCAACTGGGACGGAAGCGCGAGCGGCTGATGATGAAGGCAGGTGGGGGTGAGCCGGGGATGGTGACGGCGGGGAGTAGTTCTAAGGGGTTGGGTGTCAGTGCCGTCGATGTGGCTGGCGCGGCACAGAAGGTGAGGGAACAGTGGGGCTGGTTGGCTGATTTCGGACCTATGGATCTTATCCATGAACGGCCGCCTCCCACAGCGATCGCGGGCAGAAGGGATACCAACGATGCGCTCGTCCTGCTGCGACGATCGCTCCAAATCAGATCGAGAGCCTACGGAATCGCAAGGAAGAGTCGATTCTGGGGAGCGGGAGATCGTCCGGTCCGCTCGCATCTCAGAGCTGCCACCGAAAACGAGTTGACTGCCGAAACCAGCGTCGACGATCCAAACGATCCCACTACCGCCCAGGACGCAGATGGCAAGAACAACAGCCAGCATCCGCACAGAGGACTGAGAGTGTGGAATCTGCTCATGGTGCGAAAGCCTCCAGGCAAAAGTGCAGGGAGGAGGAAGAACAAGTCAGGTGCTCCCAGCACTCCAAGAACCAAGTCCGAGGCAAAGTCAGCCACTCACTGAAAGCTCTCAAACACCCAGGTTGATGTTGTAGACGAGCGACTCGAATACTTTTTTCAGACGATTGTTTCAGGCACAAGGTATGCAAAAGAGGGGTCGATTGGGTTCCTATGTGAAGTAAGGGATATCGAGGTCTGTGCGTGAAAGCCAGGAAGACAATTTGGGCACAAGATGGTTCAGGGATGAGAGGACGAGGGTTAGGTGCATCACTTCTTCTTGCTGGGGCTGCCCTGGTTGCTTCCACCACCTAGCTTTCTGGTCACCTTTGTTACACTAGTACCGGCGGCATTTCCACTGGATTCGGCCGCGACCTCTTCGTCGGCTACATCGACGATCTTTGGCTGCTTTGGCGCGTGCGCAGCCTGGGTCTGAGTACCGATATTGGCTGGCACCGCGGCTGCCGCCCTAGCATTTCTTTCGGCCTCGGCCCTGTACACGGCAGCTTCCTCCTCGGGACTGAGTGGCAAGGCGATGCGACCCTCTTGCCTAGCCTTGATCCTCTTCCACGCGACACCGGCCACCAGAGCGACAGCTTGCAGTGCAATGCTGAAGATGATGGCGGCGGTGAGAGGTGCGGGACGTGGCTCGCCATCATCTCGACCACCAATGAGGCTGAAGTGCTTGTGCCACAGGAGACCGACATTGAGATAGATGCCGGCAACGGTCCAGGTCAAATCAGCCGTTGCAAAGATCCACAAAGCCGAAAATACGCCTAAACCGGCGACAATACCGAATGCAGGCCAGAGACCTTGCACCAAAGCATCGTGTCCGCCGGAGCCAAAGTCGTATCCTAACGCCATGAAGAGTTGCTGGAACAGATCGTACTGCAGCGTGATGACGAGGAAGAGCTTGATGGGGACGTGGATAAAGAGCCAGTCCAAAGGATGTTTGGCGGAGGGAGGATAGCGCACAGCAAGAACGAGCGCATTGAAGAGGAGAAGACAGGCGATAACACCAAGCGTGGCTGTGCCTAGAATAAAGGTGAGCGGACGATCGAGGATCCAGAAGATGGCCCAGAGGACCATCATGTAGTTGGCGAGAGCAAGGCGGGTGCCAACGCCGTGAACGAGGGCTTTCTTAGTTTCGGGCGTGCGGGAGAGGAGGAGGAATACGGAAAAGCCGATGAGAAGGACATAGAGGATGGCCCAGTAGAATAAGACAAACGAGTCCTGAACCGAGAGGTAGGTGGGATGACGACGAGAAACCTGTTGAAGATTGGGCTTGATGAGTTTGGATCCGCAAAGGATCATGACGCCCATCTGCAAGAGGACAGAGAGTGGCGTGAGGATCTGCATCCTGGTCAAACTCTTTGTTTCTGCGGGATCCATGGTGGAAGAAAGCCGATGGTATCGTTGGGAAAGACCTGAAGCTGGATGGTTGGGATTGGAGGCGACTTGGCTATCGGCGCGAAACTGATCCGAGTGCTCGGGATCTTCTGGTCGGTAGATGTAGTCAGGCTGTTGGGTTAAGGTAGAATTGCTACTAGGCATGTTCCTACCAAATCACAAGCGATTGTGAGCAGCCAGCGATGCGTCGCTTTTGATTAGGATGAGGTGGATGTGGATCAAGATCAACTTACAAGCAAGTCACGGCTATCGTCATGACAGGCGGCGACGGTAAGGGTGGGTGGCTGGCTGCTTTCTAAATTTGGGCGCAAAGAGGCGAAAGTGGAGGAATGCGTTGTGGCCGTCGACGCTCGATGACGCTGACCGAATCGCAGCCCATTTCGGGGCCATCTCCCGATGTTCATCTTCGCCCATCTTTTGATCGATTTGTATCGGGAGATGAATTTTTCGGAAAAACCAACCTCCCCGCGGTGAAAATTTGATAGAAGAGCGTGGAGGGCCGGTGAACTTTTTTGGGGGTGGAGGTGGAGGCTGCGACGTCAGAAGAAACCATCAAGTTGCAACGAATGACTGCTATTTCGGACTCCACCGTTGTTGATGTCCCCCCCCCCCGGCATCTTTGTACCTGGCTAGCGAGGTCCGCGGGTCATGCACAACTGAGCTGGAGTTACGCCGTCAACGCCCTCGCTTCTGGGGACGTTGCTGTTGACGACGGAATTATGCTATTGTTCTCGGTTGGTGCACACACCTTCTCGGCAAACAAAGGGGTCGGCAGCATCACAGTGTACCGCTTTCCACGATCCGTGCCCATGCCGTACCAACAGCTGAAGGTATATAACCTCGTGCTTTCGAATGTTCTGATGTAAATTCATCCCCATCTCACCCTTCACACCCCAAAGCCACGTTCAAAATGGGTATCTTTGACGCTGAGAAGCCAATCTCCAAGCTCGACCGACACCGAGTCCTGGCTCCCAAGGCCGGTGTCCGTGTCTCGCCTCTCTGCTTGGGCGCCATGTCGCTGGGCAACACCTGGAAGGACATGATGTCGGGTGGCCTCGACAAGCAGGGTTCCTTCGAATTGCTCGACGCCTTCTACAAGCTCGGTGGAAACTTCATCGATACCGCCAACATGTACACCGATGGCCAGTCCGAGGAATTCATCGGCGAGTGGATGGAAGCACGCAAGAACCGAGACGAAATGGTTATCGCCACCAAGGCCACCTCGCCGTACAAGTCCAGGGCGCTTGGTACTCACATTGCCACCAACTTTGTCGGCAACTCGTCCAAGTCGATTTGGGTCAGCACCAACGACAGCTTGAAGAAGCTCCGGACCGACTACATCGACATCATGTACATTCACTGGTGGGACTGGACCACCTCGATCGAGGAAATGATGCAGGCACTCAACAGGCTTGTTGCTGCTGGCAAGGTGTTGTATCTGGGAGCAAGTGACATGCCCGCCTGGGTAGTTGCTGCGGCTAACACCTATGCTCGTGCCAACAACCTCGCCCAGTTCGTCGTCTACCAAGGCAAGTGGAATGCCATGGAGCGCGACTTTGAGCGTGAGATCATTCCCATGGCTCGCGAGTTCGGTATGGCACTGGCCCCCTGGGGAGCCCTCGCTCAAGGCCGCCTCAAAACCCCAGAGCAGGTTGCCGAGCGAGAGAAGACGCAGGGTCCCCTTCGTGGTGGAGGAGGCGCGCTAACGGACAACGAAAAGGCGATGTCGGCCGTCCTTGGCGAGGTCGGCAAGGAGCTTGGCGGCGTGAGCCTGACCAATGTGGCTCTTTCCTACGTCTTCTCCAAGTACCCTTATGTGTTCCCCATTGTCGGTGGTACCAAGATCTCGCACCTCGAGGATAATGTCAAGGCGATTGGCACTGTTCTGACCAACGAGCAGATCAAGAAGATCGAGGACACCATTCCTTTCGACTTTGGTTTCCCATCGAGCATGATCGGTCAGGATCCCCATTTGACTGGCGAGTCAATCGGCCTTTTGGGTCACGGCGGTCATCTCGACTGGGTCAAGCACCCTCACGCACCTTCTTTCAAGTAGTTGGCCTCGTCCACTTCTTCTCTCCGTTCGCTAGTTGACTCGATAGAAATAGATCCTTTCTGATCTTGCCCTGTCAACATGTCGTTGCATTTCAGATATCGTGAGTGAAGATAGAGGCGTTGGGAGAACGAGTGAAGCTGTGAAAATTAATCGCCGTCAAAATCGCCATTTCGGACAAAGCCGAGCATCCGGGCCTAAACTTCTTCGCGACTTTTTTGCTTGGCGAGACTAAACTCTGTCCCGTTCACCCTTCATTACTCTTTCTACCATCGCACGCCCATCTACACGACACCATAAACGGTCTAGGCGCAATAGTACGGGCCAAAATGATCACCAACTCAGACTTGCAATCCTATGCAACCAAGGTTGCCAATCTCAAGCAACGCGAAGCAGCACTCCGATACGACTATGTCGCTCTCGACTCTATGACTTCGCTGGAAGGCCGGGCGAACTGGATCTTTGATGACCTCCGCAACGTCGATCTCAAATATACCTGGGAGAGGGAAGGCGACTTGGACGGCTTTGCTGGCATGGACTTCTACCGAGCACGAGACAAGGGGCTATGGAGCCGAAACTCGACGGGACTATGGGAGGCGATTCGCAAGATGCCCAAAGGCGCGCTACTACACTGTCACTTTGACGGGACCGTGGACACGAGGTTTCTGCTAGAACATGCGAGGAATACACCACTTATGGCTATGAAGTCCGACATGAGTCTCTCGAGCAAAGAGGCGTTGTGGAAGGCCAACGTTGAGTTCCTCGTTCTGCCGGAAGCTGAACCGAGGTCGACTACGAGCATCTACGACCCAACCTATGTCCCAGGCACTTGGGTTGCTTTCAAAACAGCACGCGTAACTTTCCCACACCCGCATCCCTACGTTGAGGCTCAATACACATCCCCAGCCTCGCTTCCACCCCACCTATTTCCCGGATCATCCTCCACTACTGGCAACGACCAAGGTTTGGCATTCGATGCATACGCACACACGCTCATGACGCTCACTCCGAATCCAAATGTCGCTGCTATTGTGAACAGCAAGCAAGCTTGGGCCAAATTCCAATCGACCTTTGGCGTCATCGCCGGTCTGCTTGGATACGAACCCACGCTCAAGGCTTACACTAAAGAGCTGGTGCGCTCGCACGCTCGCGACGGCATCTCGTACACCGAGGCACGCATCAACTTCCTCACCGAGTTCATGGTCAGGGCCAACGGAAAGGCGGATCTCACGCACGAAGAATGGGTCAAGATCTTCATCGAAGCGGTACAGGAGGTCAAGCAAGAACTGTCGAGCCAGGGCCAGGTGGTGGATGCCAAGATCATCTACACGACGGTCCGTTTTGTGGATAACGAGAAACTGCGATGGTATCTCGAGGACTGCATTTCGCTCAAGAAGAAGTATCCCGAGTGGATTGTTGGGTTTGATCTGGTTGGACACGAGGACCCTCTGCTTCCTCTCAACTACTACGTCGCCGAGCTGTTGCGATTCAAGCAGCGATGTGTTGAGGAGCGTGTGGAGATTCCGTTCGTGTTCCATGCTGGGGAAACGCTCAACGACGCTACCGACGCGGACCACAACTTGTACGATGCGATTGTGCTGGATACCAAGCGAATCGGACATGGCGTCTCGCTAGCGCGCCACCCGGTGTTGACCGACATCGTCAAGGAGCGCGATATCTGCGTCGAAGTGTGTCCGATCTCGAACCAGATCCTGGGCTACACCGCAAGCATTGGCTCACACCCGTCCTTGCTAGCACTGCTGCACAGAAACGTCCCCGTGGCTCTCAGCTCCGACGATCCTAGTGTATTTGAAAACTTCGGTCTGAGCTACGACTTCTACCAGCTCGCCATCAGCGCCAACGGCACAACCCTGATGAGTCTCAAGACCCTAGCAAGACAATCGATCAAGTATGCACTACTCACCGAAGACGCCAAGAAGACGTTGCAGCACGACTTTGACAAGCGATGGCAAGAGTTTCTGCAATGGCTCTTGTCCACGTACTCACGTAGAACGCCGAATTAGAAAAAAGCCGCCTATGCTCAGTATGGTCCTACACGGCCACAAGAACGATGCAATACGAATACGACTATGACTTCGTTTGGGATTGATGTTTACACATGCCGAGTGTTAAAGATGCAAGCCGATGTTTCTCTGACGGACCAAAATTTAGGGAGCCTTGATGGTGGCCTTGGACAACAGATACTCGTATGGAGGCGTGCAAGCCTCTACGGCGCTCTTCAAATGTTCCGCAATAGGTTTCTTCTCTTCCGTTTTCTTGTCCTCCTTTTTGAAACCGGTCGAGTTTTCGGCAGCGTTGTGGTATCCACCCCATTTGGCCCATTCGTCCACCGGCCCACTATCCCAACTGAGCATCTCTGGCGAGAAAGGAATACCCATCGCCTCGCAGTAGCTCTTGATGGCATGATCCGGGTGCGCGAGCAGCGTCGACGCATCGAGCAGCGGTGGAGGTTGTGGCTGCGATACGGCCAACTCATCTCCTGCTTCGGTGTTGAAGGCGGATTTGGGGTTCGAGATCCAATCGTACAGGATTTTGAGTTCAATGTAACCCGCATCGGCTTCGTCCCAGAACTCCCAGCCGGAGGCGCGCTCTTGGACACACTTCCAGTAGCTTGGGATCGACTTTTGCGGGGTTCGAATGAGGAACGAGTGACGGAAGCGTTTCAGGATGGCGGTGGGGACATTGGTCGGATTCTCGATGACTGGCGCGTTGGGGTCAAACTTGGAGCCTGACGAGCTAGTAGCGGAAGGAGCGGGGAACACTTTCGAGTTGGGATGAAGTTGGTGCAGGAGATCGGCGGGGAAGAGGCATTGACCCATATCCTTAAGGAAAATGTACTTGGGTGGCCAGGCTTTGCTCTTGGCCATGTCATCCTTGGTAGGATTGAGGACCTTGGTGAGCACCTCGGTCACGGTGAGATCGTAGTTGCCAGAGGCTTTGGCATGCTCGTCCGAGAAGCGACGGCAGGGACGATCGCGACCAAGATAGAAGGGATCGCCGATGGGTTCGTGGAAGACGACGGTGTCAGGACGCTGCATGAGCGAGCGCTCGAAGGCGGTAGAGCACGAGCGTGGATGCACCCAAATCACGATGGGGAGAGGCTTGTCGGACATTTTGGTGGAAAGAGCCGATCGGTGGTGGTCGTGGTTCAGAAGAAAGATGGTAGAGATGGTCGAATGGGACGTGCACGTGCGATACTCTGGTCTGAATTGGCGCTTCGGATGGGATTCGAGGGAGCGTTGGGCTAGACGGAATGCGCCAAGCCCATCAACATGAATCACGAGGTACACCTCCGGCAGAATCAAGGCGCTTGGTCCGTGTGTTTGCCCTGCACTGTTGCCCTGCAGCTCGAACAAAATTTCCGAACCGATCGACGCCTCTTTGCAGATCCGCCTTCCGTTCGCTACCTCCTGCTTTATGCTCATGTGCTCACTCGGGCTGATTTGGCCCAGATACTATTATAAATTGCTTTCATCGCATTACATTACATCCCCAAAGAGGCAAGATGTGAACAGGACCAAGGATCAATGCTTCGGCGGAAAGAACACGATGTGATGGTTGATTCAAAAGTTGATCTCAGATGGGCAGACAGGAACCGCACTCCGGGATCGGTTGCGGCAAAAGGGTCGGCTCATCTCGCCATTACAGCGTGAGATCGCGCCAGTCGGTGTGATTTTTAATGCTTATTCGTCATTTTGTACCCGACAGCCGGTACCCGATCGCTGTTGTCAGTGCAGTACAACATTGCCTTGGATGAAGTGATCTGATACCACGCCATCGCGACCTGCTCTTACGCTTTCTGCAATGTAAGGACGAGTTCCCATTGGACGCGGTTGTCGTTCGACCCACGGCTCTGATGGTGCTGAAACGTCCCATGCAAGATGACTGATGCTCGCGTTTGCTGCATGGCTTTCCTCTTCTATTCAGAAAATCACAAATTGACATGGCTGAATTTGACGATCTTACATTCGTTCAAACTTGCCAGCAAGTTTTCGACTGAGCCACGTGGTTGGGCTGATGAGGCGGTGCTGACCTTTGCCAACAGAGCATGATCGATTTCAGGGTGCTTGCTGTCTTGGGCGTTGAAGAGCCTGCTCACAACTTAGTTGCTTGGAAGATCTAAACTCGATCAGATCAGCAGACAGGCTCCGTAGCCTGCAAGCGCATATTGTGTGCAAGCTCCCGTCCTGTGTTTGGCCTTTGCGTGAAGCAGAGAACAAGGGAACGGCTGTGAAACACGCCGAGATCAAGTTAGGAAGAATGTCAGGTACAGATTGGGAAAGAAGTGATGTTCTAGAGCAATTACTCATCGTTGTTTGTATTCGAGGTTGTCCTATCGAAGAGTTCAACGTCAAGGAGCCCTACGGCAGCGTGGCCGAGCGACTTGCAGCTGACACGGCCACCGTCAAGCGCGTGCAGAAAAAGTCAAATTCGGCCCTGAGTCTGGGGCCAAAAGGCAGGCGCACGCACACCCCTTTTCCCGCAGCCGCAATTAAAACCCAAACTGTGCCTTTGAGGCGGTGTACAAGCAATAACGGCCAAACGCGGGGTCCATGTTGCATAAAGTCAACTCACGCCAGCCAAGTCCAGACAAGTGCGTCCGTGCTTGCTCGATTCCAGCGGGCCCTTTCAGAGAGAATTACAGTTGAATGGACAAGCGCTCGAGGTCCATGCTTCCAAGCTTGCTTCTACACCATTCATCCTCTACTACCTCTCACCTTATCACCTCATCCATCTCCTCCTCAACATCTTGTCGTCACCGTCACCGGCACTGACTCTGGCACTGGTGCGGGAATCGGCGTGCTTTACCGCCTTCGAACTCTACCTATCTCTTGCGATCTTTCCTTTCAGCCTCGTTGTCGAAAGCTTCGTTCCGTTGGTTCCATTTCATCTCTCCGCAACGTTCTGGTCAGCTCTCAAGTCATCTGCCGCCCTTCGAGAACATCATCGACTACGATAGAACAAAATACAGCCGCGATGCACTTCTAAGCACTAGCTGCTCGAACAAAGATCACGTACTGATCCATAAGATTCGCTGGCCGAATCTTTCAGCCCCAACTTGTTCCCACGTCGAATCACTCCGACTGTCAATCCTAACGACACGATCTCTCACGCTCACCCATTGAACCGGCCATCGTCAACCTATTACTAGAGCATTTCAACTACCATGTCTTCGACGCTCGCCACAATAAGCGCCACTGCCGCAGCAGGCACGGCTACCAACTCGGGCGAAGCTGCCAGATCATCTGCCTCCGCCGCAGTCAAGTCCCTCTCGCATGCCATCGCGTCAGCATCTGCCGCACTCGCCTCCGAAAAAGCCATCGCTGAAGGCAATCAAGCCAACCCGCCTGCCTTCAAGTATGTGGGTCTTGCCCTCGCTGTCGGCTCCGGATTTCTCATCGGCTCCTCGTTCGTCTTCAAGAAGAAAGGTCTGCTAGCGGCTCAAAGAAAATACGAGACGTCGGCAGGTGAAGGTCATGCTTATTTGAAGTCTGCCATGTGGTGGATAGGCATGATCGTCATGGTCTTTGGTGAAGTCTTCAACTTTGTCGCCTACGCTTTCGCCGATGCGGTCCTTGTAACGCCATTGGGTGCGCTCTCCGTTGTCATCTGCGCTGTCCTCTCGTCCATCTTTCTCAAGGAAAAGCTAACGCTGTTCGGCAAAGTAGGTTGCTTCCTCTGCATCGTCGGCTCCGTCATTATCGCCCTCAATGCACCCACTTCCCACGTCGGCGGTCAAATCACCGAATTCCAAAAGCTCTTCCTTGCTCCCGGCTTCCTCGCCTGGGCAGGCGTATGCATCGCCACCTCTTTGGTTCTCGTCTTTTACTTTGCACCTAGGTACGGCAAGAAGAACATGATGGTTTACATCACCGTTTGCAGTCTCATCGGCGGTCTTAGCGTGTCTGTCACGTCGGGTCTCGGTTCTGCGATCCTTCTCTCGATTCGAGGTCAGAACCAATTCAAGCACTGGTTCATCTACTTCCTCCTCGGCTTTGTCGTCATCACGCTTCTCATCGAGATCAACTATCTCAACAAAGCGCTCGAGCTGTTCAACACCGCCACTGTCACTCCAACCTACTATGTCATCTTTACTGGTGCTACGCTGATCACGTCCATCATTCTGCAGCAAGGTCTTGACGCATCCCCGCTCGACATCGTGACGCTGGTCATGGGCTTCTTGGTCATCTGCGCCGGTATCGTGCTGTTGCAACTCAGCAAGATCGATCCCGAAGACCTCACCAACAAGCCAGGGCTCGACCGTGGCACCACGCTCCTCATTCGCGCAAGTCACTCGGTCATCTCACACGGAGAGAAGGCAGACATGTCCTCGTGGGAAGATCCGGGCTTGGATACGGTACGTGGTGGTATGGGGATCGTTGGCTCTGTGATTCGCGCCCGCAGCTCACGCAGGCTGAGCAATGCCAGTTCTTGGAGCCGAAGGCATCACAGCGCAGCGGATGAATACACGCTGCGCAATCGCAACAACGTACCACTCACTACGCAGGGCACTGGAGACATCGAAAGGTACCAGCTCCATGATGCGCCCTTGTCGCCTCGAGGCTTCAACCCTAACCATCTCTCTGCACCCGACTCGCCGAGCCGAAGAGGCACGACGATCCAGTTTGAGCCCGGAGCAGATTCACCCCATGGTCACCATGCTGCCACTACCCCACAAGGCTCGGTCAGTGGTCGTGCCGGAGTGACGCAATTCGGTGCGTTGGATACAAATCAAACCTTGTACCCTATCAAAGAGAATCTAGATGGGAGCGGTCGCAGCGGTCAAACCTCCAACCCTCCCCGCTCACCCATCTATGTCGATCCATATGCGCCGCAGTCGCACTCTCCGCTCTCGCCTACGCCGCCGAATCCGAACGTCAAAAACATGTGGGAGAATCCTTCGTACTTGGCCTCTCCTGAAGCTTCCCCGGATAGCGAGGCGGATCAGTACTCGATTCGTGCAGTTGCTGCCACGGCAGATGCAGAACAAAGAGGCAGTAGCGGTAGGAGCAAGGCGAGAGACTTTCCAAAGATCAAGCCGCGCTCAGCGTCCAAAGGCTTGTCCAAGACAAACAGTGACGACGACTCGGCCGAGGAACTGCTGAGTCCTAGATTGGGCTATAGGTGATGCTGTATCATGATGCTTTGTTGTTCCTCCAAATTTTACGTATGGACAATTGTAGAACTTGTATGCACTGATTCTTTTCTGTATGGTGAGCGGTGAGTGGGCTTGGTGTGAGGCGGATGCCGGTTCGGGTATCCGGGATGCGCACGTTGAAAAGTCGGAACGATTTCATGAGACAGCTGCAGCTGAGCAGCCGTGCTGGGCAGCTGACGATCACAGCAAAGAAGGACCCTTGAAATGAATTTGTCCGGTGGGTTCGCTTACCTGACCGTCGCTTCCGGTACCCTCCACTGCACATTCCCATTTCTTCCCTCTACCCAACCTATCTCCCACCATCATTACCGCACTCCAGTCCAACATTCCTTGGTGGGGAGATGGTTGACCCTTAAGCGACAACTCTATCTTGGACATTCGATCCGGAGTCTGGGCTTAATACATGATGGCAACGACCACTTCATCTACGGAAGAAGCGGGCCGTGCGGCTAGCTCAATCACTTCGGTCACAGCGGCGGCGAAAGGGGTCAATGCGAATGCGTTGTTGCCGGCAAAGGGAAAACCAGCTTCGATTCCACCATACGCAACGTTGGCTTTCGGTGCCGTGTCAGGTTTCGCATCATGTGTATTGCTGCAGCCGTTCGATCTGCTCAAAACTCGCTTGCAACAGCTGGATCACACTACCTCGACCACATCGACGACGTCAACAAAGGTCTACCAGTCTCGTACGCAGAAGCTGATATCCATTACAAAGAACATCATCGATAGTCACGGCTACCACGGGCTATGGCGAGGAACGACGCCCACCGTGATCCGCAATGTGCCCGGAGTTGCTCTGTACTTTTACTCCGTCTCCCACCTGCGCTCCGTCGCCAGTGCTCGACAGATTCCTTTCATTTCTGTCTCGGTGAACCCGGCTGAATCCTCTGTAGGCTCCTCGACCCTTGCCAAGCTCTCCACTACGGGCAACCTCTTGACAGGGGCGGTGGCCAGGGTATCAGTGGGCTTCATTCTTTCCCCGGTGACTGTGGTCAAAGCGCGGTTCGAAAGCAGCAACTTTTCGGCGACGACCGAGCGCACGCTTCTCTCGTCGATGCGAGAGATTCATTCGCAAAGTGGATTTCGCGGGTTCTTCCAAGGTTTCACCGCCACTGCGCTACGCGATGCTCCGTACGCCGGCCTCTACTTGGCACTATACGAAGCTTGCAAGACCAACCTTTCGGGTCTCACCCAACGCATGGACAGCAAGCTCGGCACTGGCAACTGGCTCATCGTCTCGGGCTCGGGCCTTCTCGCAGGAACACTAGCGACCGTCATCACCCATCCGTTCGACATCATCAAAACACGCATGCAAACCACTCCCCCAGAAACGCTCAACCAGATCGCACTCAGATACGACACATCACCAGCCATCCAATCGGCAGCATTGAGACGGCCGAGTTTACTGGCAATGACGAAACACCTGTGGGCGGTAAGTGGACCGAGGGCATTGTTGGATGGATTGGGGCTGAGGTGCGCGAGGAAGGCGGCAAGTTCAGCCATCGGGTGGGGGATCTTTGAAGGCGCTAGAGGATGGTATACCGAAAGAGAAGCGAAGAGAGCCAATTTGTTAGCACACACATCACCGAAAAGCGATGTCAAACAAGTCTAAAATTGCACAACACATCGCAAGAGGCAAATGTAACACTACATCTAGCACCAATACTTACACTCCGCTCAAAACAAACGCGGTGGGTAGAGACGCTCGATCCATTCACGACGTACAGAGGAGAGTGATTAGGGGGTGAAGACGAGGGAGAAATGCTTATCCTTAGCCGCCTCTGCGACGTTGACGGTGACGATGCCTGCATCCTTGTCGACGCTGGCGGTGACGGCATCCTTGGCATCGCCTTGGACTGCGACGTTGAGATCTGGGTAGAGACGCTGGTTATCGTACCTGAGCTTGATCTCTTCCTCTCCCGTGGCGTAGTACCAAACCGACCACTTCTTTTCGCCGCTAGCAGCCTCGGAGCCATCACCGTCTTCGTACTCGGAGTAAAGCAGGATGGATTTGGAGATGGACTTGTCGCCATTCTCCTGGGCGGCGTCGTAGGGGAGGTGGCCGTGGGTGTAGTAGACATCGCGCACCCGACCTACACACATGGGAGTCTCTGTGGCCACCATCGACACGACGGATGTGGGCAACGAGCCGTTGAGGTGGATCTTGACCACATACTCGACCTTGGTATTGGCGCCTTGCTTGACGAGATCCCAGGCGGACACTTCGAGCGTAGCGCGAGTGCGCGATTTGGAGTACGACCCAGCCTCATCGACAAACTCATCGGCGTCGACGGAGGTCTGGACCACCTGGATGCGGTCACCGCCGTCGCTGACGATGTTCTGCTGCACACCGACGATGTCGCGTGCCCAGACAAAGTAGCTGGGACTCTTCATGTAAGTGTAGAAGAGGTACTGCTGTGCGCTGTAGCGGTCGAGCTGGTTGGCAGCGTCAAAGCGTGGATCCCACTTCTTCCTCATGCCAGGTTGCTGGATGACGGCAAGAATCTGCGAGGGTGTGGCGTTCTCGACGAGCGTGGAGCCCTTGACGATGGGGACGTCGTATGCGTTCTCGGGGTTGGTCTTCTTGAAGAGCTTGACCTCTTCGCGCTCGCCCGCATCTTCCCACTCGGATTCCTTCGCCGGGTCGTTTTCCGAAGAGAAGAGCGCTTTGGCCTTCTCCAATGCCTCGGCGTACTGCGACGGCAGCTCCGAATAGTGAGAGCGCTCGGTGGGGTCAGGAAAGTTGAGGGTCATCTTTGCTGTGCGTTACGAGAAAGGACGGGGAATGGTAAGGATGGTGGTGATGGTGGCGTGGGAATAGGATGAAGCGGCGCAGCAGAGCTGGAGGTCAATAGTGGCAATTCATCACGTCGAGGACCCTAAAAGATGCTTCGTACCACAGTCCTCCTGACAAGTGATACTGTGCTGCTGCGGGTTGCTGCAGTTGCACGGATCCTCCGATTGTGGGGAGGTAGCGCACTCTAGTCCGGGGTCAACGCCAGAACACGACAGAGACGATCCCCAACTTTTGGGCTCAATTTCCGCGTGGAAGCTCAGTCGAGTGGAGGCAAAGGTGCAAAGTTTTCTCTCGTGAAAGCGCACATTGGACGCGCATGTGCCAATCTTACAATCAGCCGTGCGGGACCGTGGATCACAGGCTCTACCTTATTATAATTGTGAAATGACCGGTAGAGAACGCTGTCGAGATGAGCAAACGGGGTTTGTCCGGTACGGGCATGAAAAGACGCATCAGCTCATTAGCTCATTACGTATTGGGCAAAAACAGTCTTTCTACGGTAGACTGCAGTACAGTGCACAGGCTCCCTTCGTCTGTCCTTCTTGTAGACTCAAACTCGTACCTTTCTTGATCATTTCCCTAGCCCGCGGACCTCTCTGCTCGTGGCGAAATTGTCGCTGTTACGCGCTGCGTACCACTCACGTAACAATCGGGAAATCAAGCTACAATTTCTGGCTTGGACTTCCCGATTCTCCCAAGCTTCTTGCACAGTACCGCAAAATTTCCTCGATTTCCGGTTTCCTGCGAGAACTACTGTCATAACCTAGGTTAAGGTTAAGGTTCTGACATGCAGTGCGCTTGAGCTAAGTGAGTGATCGATGTCATTTTGATGGATGCAGCAAGCGTGAGACGAGAATTACACTGAGCGCGGAACAGCACATGATGTCCTCCAGGTGAGAAGGGAGATCCGTCGCCAGACTAGGTGAATCACAAGGAGGAAGACACGGAAAGGGAATGGAATTGCCGGTAGCAAGAGCGTGCTCTAAGGCTCTAAGGCTCCCGGACCCGCCGTAGGGGGGGCCGGACGAGCGCAGCGGAGCGAAGCGAGGCGGTACAAAGGGTGGGAAACAGGGTGGGAAACTAAATTTTTTTTGCCTAAGCGAGCCTGGGATCAGCGCGGCTAAGCAGAGACGCGATGAGGAGGAGAGAGAGAGAGAGAGAGAGAGCTGTCATGCTATTGAGCATAGACGAAGTGAAGATTGAGTGTAAAGATGATGGTATTACGCCAAGAAGTATAACAGACGAGCTGAGCTAGTTATGCCGGCTCAGTCGACTGTTAGATCGACGAAGAACCCATTATTTACACAGTGAAATCGAGTCGGAAGGCGAGAACTCACGACAAGAGCGGAGTGCAAAAATTGGTAAAAGGTCACCCAGGCTCGCTAAACGGACGACGTCACGTGTCGACTATCGCACGAGACAGATGACAGTCGGGCAAAGCGGATCTGCAACCCGCCTGTGAGGCGTTGAATTTGGGTGTCAAGAGGACAAATGAAGCCGAACAAACTGACATGGGCAGTCGCTTGTGTCAAGAAGCCGCCGAGCTGAATGGATGGCTGAGATCCTTTCTCGGCCTGATTCAGTTTTCTGTCGGGCTTCTCTTGCATCTCGGCCTAGCTTCCACAGCCTATGCAAACAACAATTGGCCTTGGTGTGAGCCTAGCATCTCTTCGTGTAGCTGCTTCGATGCAATGTCATTACGGCGCTGGTCAAGTGAAGCCATCGACGCTTCCCATCAAGTCGAGGGAGTAGGGAAATTGACCTTCCAGCTCCAGTTCCGCTGTTCATTCGCATCGCTCGTTTCTTCCCGTCCGCTGTTCTGCCTGGTCGGATCCATCGGAGTCCATGCTCCATCCAACGCCGTCAACCGGTCTCCACTTGCATAGAACTCGCACTTCCAGACAGCTACGTTCTTCTTAACCTCCTCCAACAACCACTCGGCCACCACGAACGCCTCTTTCCTATGCGGCGAACTCACCGCGATCAGTATACTGCATTCGCCCACCTTGACCTCGCCAAGTCGATGTGCGATGTAGCATCTGCTAATGCGGTCGTCCTTATCGGCCTCGCACGGGGCGGCATTGGTGGATACGGGGATAGGATGCAGAGCGAAGGGGGCAGATGTATGTGCAGAGTCCAGCAGGGATGAGAGCGTCCGGAGCGCCAAGGAGGTATATGCTTCGTATTCGAGTTTGGTCACTTGCTTGCCTGCAGTCGCATCGTCAGCGTCATAGCGAGTAGATTTGGTTTAGTGCATCGCATTGAAAGAGCCATAATAGTAGGTTGACAACTTACCCTTGAAACTGTCCCGAGTGGTGCCACTGAACAACACCGTTGCGCCCGCACCATCATCCGCAACGAATCGAATCGCTGCCTTTTCACCCAATTCGTCATACGTCAGCAGAGCAACATCGCCATGCTTGCTTCGTACACTCCCTGCAACAGACGATGGCGGAAACGCCGAAGAAGGCTCTTGAGCTGCACCAGTCATGATGGAAGGCCGGATGATGGCGACGTAGCAAGTGTCGGTGGCCTTATCTAATTCTCAAGGACCCTGAGAACGGCGAATTTGTGCACAATCAATCTTCCGGCCAAGATTGCCGCCACACCAATCAAAAAAGGCAACAGACAGGATTTAACATGGGCAAGGCGCTCATGTGTTTTGGATTCATGCTACTTCTTAGTAGTTGCACTGCAAGAAGTTGTCACCGCTCGCACCAGTGTGAGTGATAGCACCGCAGAAAGTACCGTCGTTACTGTCATACACGACGCGGTCCGCACCAGGCGAACCGCCGGTGTAGCCATTGTAGCTCTCCGTCAGAGGGTACTCGTCGTAGGGACCATTGCAGTAGTTGGAGAAATCAAAGCCTTCGTAGTCGCTATAATTCGCAAGTGGAAAGCAAAAAAGCGGAGACAGTCAGACAAGATATCGCGATGAATCGAGAAACGAGGTCATGGGTTCAAAACTTACTGGTACTCGTGAGGGTAGCCGGAGTAGTCGTAGTTTCCGGAGAGGGCGTTGTTGATGGCGGTGTTAACTTGGTCCGAAGAGTAGTAGTTGTTGCCACATTGAACCGAGACGCCGCCCTGTCGGGGCACAAGGGGTGCGGCGAGCGCAGCAGGGATCACGGCGAGCAGTGCCAGGGAGAACTTCATCTTGATCGAGGATGCACGAGAAGCTTGGGGCAGAAGGGAGAGGGTCGAGAGTGGAGCGAAGAGTCGATGGGTGCTAAATGCCGATTAAGGCTCGACTTTTCGCTCTATATGTATCTTTCCTAGCTCATATAGCGTGAGCCAAGGTGTCTTCCGGAATAGCGGGGTCGATCCATGTCTCCAGGCGAGTTCGCCCTTTGCGTGGCTGTGTCTGCCTAAAACAGAGGGTCACCCCTCACCTTGGTCAAGCTGCTGCACGGATGTGAAGCAGCCGTAGATGAGCTAGTGGATATCAAACGTCTCCTTTTGCCCTCACTTCGGCTATGATGTCGTTTTTGCACGTTCCGCCCATCCTGCAGCATATTTTCTCGCAACCATGCCTTCCGAAGACAATGATTTCGCGCTAACGACATAGTTATTTGCGCCCAGACAATCGCCCTTCAAGTCGTCTTGCAACAACCACGGGCTTGAGCCTTCCAACTGTTCACTACTCACCATTCTGTGCACGTGAAGCTCAAAGTATCCCAATCGGTTGGCTCAAGAGGTGAAGTCATGCTGGAAGGTCGTTGGTAGAATTGATTAAGCACGTTGCCATCAACCGAGCGTCTTGCAATAGGATAGAGTTAAGCGAGCTTTGACCCAAGTGCGAATTTAGAACCACACCGAACGCTCTTCGCTCATTATCAGGCGCCGCCGCATAGCCGACGGCAGAACTGCTCCATCCTTGTACGGAGATGGCCGACGAATCACAAGCCCTCAATCAGGGCAGACTTGTCGCCGAGTGGGATTCGGAAGCAGGAAGGAGGGTGCTCAACCGCAAAGCGAGAACGGATGGATTACTTCCGATTAACCGAGGTCTGTTAGCGTACTTTTTGGTGGCTCGGGATGGGGATGGCGGTTTGAAGGCAAATACTTGCGTCGATCGCATATCAGACTCGAGGTGATGATACAGGTTGTGTTGAGAACAATGGTCATAGCTCGAGACACGTTCGAGCATCACTGGCAATCAGACAAGCGTTCCCCCAAGATGTGAGCGGCTAATAAGTCGGATAGGTGAACAGCTTACTTACCGCCGGACTGACATCGTCGAGCCCATCGTTTCAGCTGTAGACATATTACCTCTCGTTGGGGAGGCCAACACGTTCTTCCGCTCATGCATGGTCCTGAGGTAGCCCCTGGATACCGAGGCGAAGGATGGTCAAAACGTGCTGTCTCGCAACCATACAAAAAAATATATCGAAATGCAACATTGATTCGAGCAAGTCCACCCTCGTCCAAGAAGGCTCTTACGTTGGCTTATGTGCATCAAACAATAAAACCAGCAAGACGATGACGACCGAGGACATCATAGGTGGGGAACGACGCTCGGAGTCGGAGGCCTGGTATAAGGTTTGTTACATCGACACATCTAAACTTCGGAAAAGTCGATCAGAAGACTTGTGGCGGCGGCCACGTCAGATCGGCGACCGTGCATTGACTTTGAAGGGGAAAATGTCCGATCGCATGGTACGGTACCGGTCGGGCTTCTTCCAGATGGAAAGCTTCTCCGAGCGGCTCAGCCTGGTTTCTCTCCACGAGTGTCATCCATATCTGTCCAACTTCAAACGCAGATAGTCAGAATGAAGTTCCTCTCTGTTGCCGTCGCCGTATTTGTGCTGGCTGCCACTGCTCTCGCCAGTAACGTGCTCGACCTCACCGCCACCAAGGACTTCGAAAACCACATAGGCAAATCGCAGGGTGTTCTCGTCGAGTACTTCGCTCCTTGGTGTGGACATTGCAAGAACCTCGCCCCTATCTATGAAAAGGTTGCCGATGCCTTTGCAAGCAAGAAGGATACCGTCTTGATTGCCAAGGTCGATGCGGACAAGAACAAGGATCTCGGCCAGAAGGCTGGCGTCAAGGGCTTCCCTACCCTCAAGTGGTACCCTGCCGGCTCCACTGAGCCCGAAGAGTTCCAGTCCGGACGTGACCTTGACAGCATTGCCAAGCTTGTCACCGAAAAGAGCGGAACTAAGAGCAATATCAAGCCTCCTCCTCCTCCCGCTGCCGAACAGCTCACCGCCCAGAACTTTGACAGCATCGTTCTGAACGAGGACAAGGACGTCCTCGTCGAGTTCTACGCACCTTGGTGCGGACACTGCAAGAACCTCAACCCCACCTATCAGCAGGTTGCCCAGGACTTCTCCGGTGATGATGACTGTGTTGTGGCTCAGATGGACGCTGATGATGCCGCCAACAAGCCCATCGCTGCCAAATACGGCGTCTCGTCTTACCCAACTCTTATGTTCTTCCCCAAGGGTGACAAGTCTAACCCGCAGCCTTACAATGGCGGCCGTGACGAAGAAGCATTCATCAAGTTCCTCAACGAAAAGTGCCAAAGCTGGCGCACCAAGGGCGGACTTCTCTCGGACCTTGCCGGCCGAATGCCTACCCTGGATGGCTTTGCTGCGCGCTGGTACACTTCCGCCGCTGACAAACGTGAGAGCATCTACAACGAGTTTGTCGACTATGTCAAGACGATGAAGGCCAGCCCGAAGAGCGACAAGAAAAAGAACGAGGTGGCCGACTACTACATGCGCGTGGTGGAGAAGGCCAACGCCAGCGCCGGGTACGTCGAGAAGGAGACCAAGCGTCTGACCAGCATGCTTAAGAAGCACGCCGAGGGAACCAGCAAGTTGGCTCCTAAAAAGGTGGACGAGTTGACCAAGAAGAAGAATGTCTTGAGTGCCTTTGTCAACGAGCGAATCGCCGCGCAGGCCGAGAAGCAGAAGATGGACGCTGAGAACCGCAAGGATGAGCTCTAAGCTGGCGACGACTCGAATCTCGAAACGATCACAAGGAAGCTACGGATAGTGATTGTCCTATACTACCAAAAATGTGAAGGCATGGAAGTAAGCGTGCCGGACCTGTTTACTGTACCTAATGAAGCACCAAGTCTGAGCTCAACAAGGGAATCTCTGTCCAAGATGTGTGTATGTGTGCCAGGCTAAATTCAGCGAAAGCAAGCTGCTTTCGTGTTGCGTTCTGTGGAATAAGGGAACGGGAAGCGCCGATCGCCTCCACTTTGAATTTCACCAGAAGATCTCGCTCCGTCCACTTCCAGCTGGAAAGCGCGCATTTCCTTCGTGTCCACCATCGGCCTCTCCTTCGACCACCATTGCTGTGAGCTCGGTACAATCATGTCGTACGCCGCGGATGTCTACACTCGTCTTGGCACAGAGCTGGAGCTGTACGACTCGCTGCTCTCTACCGCTAGCACACCCAAGGACGAAGACAACGTCGCCAACACTGCGTCGGTGTCAGCTGAAGACCAAGAAGACGAGCAGGAAGCACCACAGGATCACAAGAAACCCATCCAGCAGATTTTGGCCTCCATCCATCCGACAGATGCACCCAACTCCCTACCTTCCCGCAAGGTGCTACTCAATCTCCTAGACAAGCTCGATGATGCCTCGCAACAGGCAGACGGCTCGACCGGGTCGCAGGTCGAAGCTCTCAAAGTCGTCGCCTTGTCTCGTCTAATTGTGGCGACCTACGCTGTCGCCTTGGACACTCTATTGCAAGACGCGAGCAGACTCGAGGACGAGACATGGTATTGGACCGAGATCGAAGAATCGACTAGACAAACGCTTTCCTACCTCGTCCAAACCCTGCCTGTGCGACTCTTCAAAGTCACTACCGACGTGCTCGAGCTTTGTGCTGGAACAGCCACCACTACTTTGCGCAATACGCTCAAGACGTCATCAGGAAAGGAGCAAAGCACAGCCTCAAATTCTCAATGTCTGGACAAGACTACGATCCGCGCAGTACTGCACACCATCCTCGACACGCCCAACTTGATCACCTCCATGCTTTTCCCATATACTTTCCGCGCAGAGAAGAGCATCACCCTCGAGACAGTCCGGGCAGAGCAGGAATCTCAGAAGCGGAAGGTGGCCACTCTGCGCACGCAGCTCGATGCGGAAAGCATTGCAGGAGACCAGCTTTCGATCAGCTCGAAGAAGTCCAAAAAGCACAGGGTCAAGGCTTTGCGATCGACCATGCTGTCACTGACACCCACCTACTTGGTGCGCCATGAGGTCAAATGCAAATGCCGTGGACTTACCAACGAAAGGGATCGTTTGGCACAGAAGCTTGGCCGACTTGCCTTGCAACACGAAGAACTTTACAAGCGAGCTCAAAAGCTCTCGACCTCGGAATCGGGATCGTCTCACCACGTAGTCCTAGGCCATCTCAACGCCAAAGTCAAGGTGCTTACTGAAGTTTTCTCAGATGAGAACGGGCTCCAAACAAACGAAGAGGACGTCAAAATCGACATGGAAGCTAGCCGGACGCCAGAAGCTACGATCAGCACCCTTCGTCTGCTGCTCAAAGAGGGATTCGATAAGCAGCAGGAGCGAACTCGACATGTGCTCTCCTCGGACGTGTTCGGTCAACCTTCCGGCTTGGTCCAGCGCTGGCCCAAACTTGTGCTGTATCCGCTCGGCTTGCTCCTTCTGGGACGGTACCTGTCCAACAACTGGAACGGCATCGAAGCGAAGCTCAGGGAAACGCAGGAGACGGTGCGAAGCTTCCTCATCGGTTGGGTTTGGGAGCCCTGCGTCCAACTGCTCGACACCATCCGACATGGTAACGAAGGGAGCGTGATTGTTTCGCGCGAATCTCTGGCGTCGGACCTGCAATCTCTGGAACGCATGGTAACCGACTTCACCGCAGAAAAGTACGGTACATCGGGAGCCGAGTTGCAAGCGGTTGCAGCTCGCGTGAGAGAGGGTGATCTCACGCAGGTGCTCAAGGTGTATGAAACGGAAATGAAAAGCCCCGTCAAGTCGATGGTCAGCGGGTCTCTCATTCGGTCTCTGCTCATTCAAATTCAGAAAGCCAAGGTGGACTTGGAGGTAGCCATGTCGGGGATCGACAAGCTGCTCAAATCGCAGCAGTTGCTGTTTGGAGCAGTGGGCATTGCTCCAGCTTTGGGTATTCTGTATGTGTCTCAGAATTACGTGCGCAACAAGATCTGGACGCTCAGCAGTAGTCGCTCCGAGTCGTCGGGGAGAGGGTATCAGATGCGTGCGTGGGAAGCCATGCGTCGTGTTGACCGGCTTCTGTCATCAGCCGGAGCGAACGATGCCGGTGGGGACGCAAGTTGCGATCAACCCCAGCCGAGGAGAGATGACTTAACGCAAGGTCTCTTGTTGCTGGATCTGTCGACGTTGCGATCCGCTTCGGGGCCGTTGTTCGTGACACTGGCGCAAGGGAAGAAAGGGGAGGCGAGGCGGTTGCAGAGGCAGTTCTTGCAGGATATCAGGGATGTTGAGGCGGGTCAAGGGAGCGCTGTAGAGAGAATGTGGAGATGTTGGGGTTCGAGTGTGCTGCGGTTGCCGTCGATCTAGATTATTCCCTACAGTCTTATTAGGACCATGCGGTGGTCGTGAGAGATTGCCGATTTGGCTGGGAGAAGAGCTGCAACGTGTTACAACGCATCGTAACCTCGCGCCACCAAGCTTACTGTATGTGTGGCAGCCAGCAGCCCAGATGAACTGGGGGAGTCCACGACCGGCGTCTGGTTCGAGGTCGGGATTCACCGGTGGGGAATGGTATGAGCCAATGAGGCGTTCATAATTGAACCCACGCCAAGATATTGCTGCGGCTGAGATTCATTTACCAGTATACAGCGAAGCATTGATGGGTGACTCCAAGCGCAGAGGCGAATCGCGGAGGATACCGACTGGGCTAAGTGCATTGCTTGCACAGACGAGAGCGATTTCGAAGATGAGCGGATATATTTGCAGAAGTCATAGCTAGAAGAGCTGCGGCATGGGCGATTCGAACCCATTTGTTTCGCATATCAACAAGTATGACATCGACCCCGCGACGAATTTGCGAACCAGCGAGCGAGCCGCTACATCCACTCTAGCCAGAGTTTGTTTCAGTGGCGGGCGTGCGCGTGCAGCGCAACGCGGTTGGTTCATTTTGCATCCATCCTGTCCTTCAGATAGTGCAGGACCGTCGACCACAAAGCACATGCATCGCAAATGCGACCATGTCAAGCCAGCTTCGTTTCGAGAGCAGCCTTAGCTTTACCTTCATGGTCCACTGCACCCTGCATAAAGATGGCAGTTGGGCGTCTATTGTATGCTACTCCCGCCCAACCAACCACGTTTGCAAAGTGGAGTTGGACATCCGTTACAACCTTCTGAAGCCGCAATTGCACTCCCACCATTACATGGACAACTCGCCGTACGCCGATTAAGTGACAACGCAGCAACCTTGCCGTTGGTTGCATAAACCAGCAGTCAACAAGTCAGCCAGACCCTTGCCGCGTTGTTCATATCGGCAGGACTTTGACAGACGGCGTTTGGGCAAATAGCACACGTCCGATACCACCTCACCAAGACTGATTGGAACGGCCTCCTTGAGCGTAGCGCAAACCAGCTCGGTAGTGGGAACAGCAAACACAATCTTGACAATTTCACTCTGAAAGCATATAAGCACCCAGCACCGACCGTCCAATCCCGCCAAGTCTTCATGATTCAGAGACATTTGAGTTTACAAACGCAGCCAAGAATGACTCCCACCATCCCTTCCGCGCACTATGGCGCCAAGGTCGTCGGTCTGGAATCTACCGAGTCCATGACCGTACCAAAGGCCTCGTGTGTAGACCTGTCTCGCTTTCTCAGCCGAGCCTCCCTCACCCGCCCAGCCTCCGCCATCCGATCTCTCGTTCCAGCCGAACAAATCCCTGGCATGCTTTCTCTTCTCGCGGGCAAGCCCAATCCGGACACGTTCCCATTCGAAAGCATCTCCCTCACGCTCAAGCCCCACGCCGAAGCCGGCTCCAGCAAGCTCATCATCGAAGGCGACGACCTCGTCACGACGCTCCAGTACGGCGCGGTTTCGGGTGATCCGAAACTCTTAGCTTGGCTCACACAATTGCAGACGCACCTGCATAAAAGGGAAATCGTCACCAAGGGGTCAAAGCTCGATGGCGTAGCCGGAAGGACCCCTTGGAGGATCACCACTGGAACTGGATCGCAAGATCTGCTGAATAAAACATTCGACACATTGCTTGACGAGGACGATGTCATTCTTGTCGAGTCTCCGGCATATACGGGCATCCTACCGAGCCTGGATATGCTCAAAGCCAGGGTTGTTCCCGTGGAAAGTGATGACCAAGGGATGATGTCCACTCGTCTCGCCGAGATTCTGGAGAATTGGGACAGAGACGAGTCTACCAAGCATCTACCAAGGCCCAAGTGTTTGTACACCACCCCGACCGGTGCTAATCCCTCGGGGACTACGGCGGGGGACGATCGAAAGCGCCAAATCCTCTCCCTCGCTCGTCAACACGATTTCCTCATCCTCGAAGACGATCCGTACTACTACCTCCATTTTGCAGGTCTCGACCAGGATGCAGTCACCCGCACTCGTCTTCGATCCTACTGGGGTCTTGAAGAGGAACACCGCGAGCGTTGGGGAACAGGACGCGTGATCCGCTTTGAAAGTTTCTCCAAGATCCTCTCGGGAGGTCTGCGTCTCGGCTTCGCGACAGGACCCAACGAGATCCTAGATGCAGTTGATGCGCACACGGCCATGTCCAACCTGCAGTCCTGCAGCGTGGCGGGTGCCATCGTCCGCCGGATCCTCGAACATTGGGGTATCCCCGGTTTCCTTCGCCATGTCGACAGTGTGGCGAGCTTCTATTCCAAGCGACGCGACAACTTCCAAGCCAAGGCGAGCAAGGTGCTTGGAGAGGCAGGCGTTGCCGAATGGAACGCGCCTGAGGCAGGTATGTTCTTTTGGCTCAAGCTGAACTTGCCGCCAGCGGACGAGGCTGAGGAGGGGGATAGTTTCAAGCTGATCAGCGATAAAGCGCTCAAGAGGGGAGTGCTCGCCGTACCCGGTGTAGCGTTCATTCCTGATGGGAGGAAAACATGCTATGTAAGGACAAGTTTCAGTATCATCGACGAGCAACATGTCGAGCTGGCTTTCACCAGGTTGAGAGACGTCGTTTTGGAGGCTTGGCAGGAGGTGGGAATGGAGATGCCGCTGCTCGTGTAGATCAGTCCAAGTTCGTCCCGATCCTTTGTTACTTGAATGTCAATTTGCGGTCTATCTTTATCTGTCCTATTGTGTGAGCGGTGATTCACAGTGCAGTCGCAAGCGTCTACTTTCGTCGTGTCGTCAGCCATCTTGAATCGCCGGCAAATGACGCGTTGTCGTAGGTGATTAGCCACGAGACAACTGCCAGCCTAACCGACGGAGTGACAAGGGCCCGATTCAGGGTCCTCGGTTTGCATCGGCAAACTTCCCGGGCGACAGACACCTACCGACCTCACAGGAAGACGGATTTCTCGCTCCGGTGTCAAGACGAAATTGACCTTAGCATAGCATGCTTGACCATGCTCGACCTGCATTGTTTGGCAAGCTTAAAGCCCGAAGATCGGAGTTGCAAGATTTAGAGCGTCATGCTGTAATTTTGGCGCCAAAAAAGCCGAATTTAGCACACGCGGGGTTTTGACGTCACTGGTCGACGAATCAATCTTGGCGCTGTCGTGTTCCGGCTCGTCATTGCACATTTGCATAGTTATACGTCCTGTACTGCACTGTGCAGGACGGGACGGGACGGTACAGCAGAAGTTTGTTCCAAAGAATTCGCCGTCATCATGGCCGTAGCGAACGGGTGTCGTCCTAAGTATTCTCTACAATGTATAAGAAGCTTCTTCAGAATGTTGGAGAAATAATTTCTCCGCCACTACGTTGATTTACCCCCGTTCACCGACCCTCAAGTCAAGTTCCGTTTGGTCGTTGCTTCCCGAGCTCGTCCTGTCTGGCTCTGCGCTCGTAGTCACCTAGTACTCGCGCTTCCACTGGTATCTCGTCTTGCCCTCACCATATCGTGGAGCTTTTAGTCAAAATGATCGGCGTTCACGGTCTCTTCTATCTCCTGCCCATCCTCACCTTTGCTTCTTGGACCACCGCCATCGTCGGTCTGCTTGGCATATGGGCTCATGACCATTTCGTCCAGTACGAGATCTCTGAAGCTTCGGTGGTGTTCATCTCGGACGTCGGAGCAAGCCACAAAACATTCTTCATCATTTTCTGCTGCCTCACCGCAGCCTTCTACATCCTGACCACCTTCGCCGAGCGTGCCCTACGACACAAACGCATCATCCCTGGCTCAGTCCGAAAGAAGCAAACCATCTTCGATATCGTCTCGGTCGTCTGCGCCATTATCGGATCGGCTGCACTGATCCTGCTGAGCATCTTTGATGCATTCCACCACAGCAATGTGCATTGGAGTATGACATTGATCTTTGTGGTGTTTGTGGCGGTGTCGGTGTTGTTCCAGGTGTTGCAGATTTTCTCGCTTTCGCACGACTACGATCGCTTGAAGACGCTCAAGGTTATGGCGGTGATCAAAGCATTGATTCTGGGTCTTGCGATTGCTGGTGCCATCGCATTCGTCGTCTGCTACGGCATCTGCCGAGGCGACGCATATCCCGGGAACAACCGCTGCGATCGTATCGTCTCTGCCGCCGCAGTGTGCGAATGGGCGATCGCATTCCTCCTCGACATCTACTTCCTCACCTACCTCGTGGATCTTTGGCCCGCACACAAGTATGCTCAAAAGGGCCTCAGTGATGACGGAACCATGGTCGAGAACAAACAGCTCGCACGCGAACAAGGCGTAGCCACCACCCACCCTGACGCCCCCTACGCCATCGACGGCATCCAGAACAACAACACTTACTACCCCTCCGAAGCCGCCCAAAACTACCACAACGGACATGCAGCCCCCGCAATTCACGGCTACAGCCCTAACGCTGCCCCCTCCACCCTCCCCAGCTCAGAGAGGGGAAGTCTCTACCAAACCCCCATGACCGAAGCTAGACCCTACCCTACCAACAACACCACCAACACAGACGCTAACGGCTACTCGTCGTACCAGGCTTAATTTAGATCTTAGAACATGTTCCAACGTCGATAGATACCAGTTCCCCCATCGCTACATAGAGTGGACGCAATGATAATGAATCTTTCCACGCTGATCGTCTGTGCTGTTCCTGTCTCTGCTGGACAAATGACTTTGATTGAAGTGAAAAACCAAAATCATGACGAGTGATAAGAATAGGATGTGGATCGTTCGATCAAGCGCGAAGATACTTGCGCAACACCTGGGGTGGCTCGATGGCCAACTGTTGCTTCTGCTTTGCGATGAGTGAGCTTAGCGCAAGGATCGGCAACAGCTCAGCAACATATCGATCGCCCTTCCTGCTGTAGTCCGAAACCGCTGGAGCCGGCTTCACTCGCTGCTCTTCCTCCTCATCCTCAAATCCAACCGCAGACCCAGGTCTAGACCTCACCTCATCATCCTCATCATCCTCATCCTCTTCATCATCTTCGCCTACCTCGTACATCGAGCTGCCGAAGCTCGAGGGCGGAGTTTGAACCGGTATCAATTCCTCGGGATCGCCCTCCTCGTCCCAATTGACCTTATTCGGTCCAGGTCCGGCCAAGATCGGGATGGCACCCTCATGACTTGCCTGCACGTCGTCGTCCTCATCATCCACCTCGTTCTTCGGTTCTTCCATCGTGTCTCTGGCCCACGTCATGCCCCAAGCCCCAAACAGCACCGAATACGTCCAGTCCCTGACATCCCTCGCATGCGTTACACCTATCGACTTGACGTCCGGATCTTCGGGAGCCAACTTATTCGTCGCCACCCTCTGCGTCACCGCCTCCACCAACACTCGATCCAGATATCCCTCTTCGTACGCCTTGCGATACTTGCCTAGCCTTTCCTGTCTCTGTGGCGCTCGGAAGAACTCGGCACTCGGCGTCGAACGCTGGATGGCGCTCGGATCTGACAGCAGCGAGTAGGTGGCGACAGAATCAATCACAGCATCCACCAATTCCTCTTGCTCGCCAGAGGTAACATACGCTTCGCGAGTGCCGGTC
This sequence comes from Anthracocystis setariae, assembly GCA_928724745.1. Classification (NCBI taxonomy): domain Eukaryota; kingdom Fungi; phylum Basidiomycota; class Ustilaginomycetes; order Ustilaginales; family Ustilaginaceae; genus Anthracocystis; species Anthracocystis setariae. Next base: position 536,711 of record CAKMXJ010000002.1, on the reverse strand, counting down.
GCAACACCGGAAAGGATGCGCTGGATCACCGAGCTGACCATAAATCGAACCGGATCATTGAGCGCCAGTGCCGCGAGCGCTTCATCGAGTTTCGGATGCATGGTATCACCGATGGGCGTGGCAGCTGCCGAAGGAGTGGCCGACCCGCCGGAACCAGCAGCTCGAGCGGCCAGCGCACCCCATGTAGATCCACTGCGTCCCAATCCTGTGCGTGAAGCGCTGGGTGTGGCAGACCCCGACCGCATAGGGCGTGCGGGAATACGACTACCACTGCTTGCCATGCGAAGCGTTTCGGTTTTGGTCGCATTTGCGATGAATGTGATGCGTTGCGGGCCGAAGGGAAGCGCAGGGTCGAGAATCCTCTTCTGAATGGGTGTGGTGTAGTCGTTTCCTACAAGAGCCCCAAGGAGAGGGAGCATGGAGGGCGTGATACCAAGCGCAGCAGCGAGCTTGGTGGAGGAGTACGAGGTGAAGCGGATGGCTTGCAAGCTGCCTTGGTCGTGCGACGACGGTGGACTGGAGAGGAGTTGGTGCTGGACTTCGACGGCTCGGGAGGATCGGATGCTCTTGTTGCCCTTTGGCTTGCCTCCGCGACGCACGGGTGCGAATCCGTCATCCTCAAGAGAGGCATCGGCAGCGGCAGGGGATTGGGTCTGCTCGGAAGGGTTCTTCGATGGAGGTTTGACGAGGTACTCCAGCGAGTCGATTGGAATGTACCCTCGACACGTAGTTCCTCGAGAGCATAAGACGAAAAAGTCAGAGTCATTGCTGACAGCCCAACCGCCCATCCTATCCGCCAGTTCAGCCACGGCGCTGTCTGCTTCGATCTCCTCTATCACAATGTCGACCTTGCTCTGCCTCAATGCTTCCAAGGTGCAGTCGTAAAGAAGAGGTGGGAAGACGCCCATCGATACCTGGAAGCCGGGCTTGGATCTCGAAGACGATCTCATGAACGCTGAATTGCTGGACGCTGTACCACCCAGCCTCGAGAGAACGGTGGGAATTTTGAGTGGGAGGTAAGGACCATCGAAGACGAAGATGGGTTCGAGCCCAGCCCGACGAAGAGCCTTGACAAAGTGTCGCACATGAAGTGAGTAGCCGATGTAGTCACCACCACGGATAGCGTCAGTGAAATTGTCTAGATAGGCACGGTAGATCCATGCCCAGCCATCAATGACGAATGGACCGGTGGAATGGGAGAATGCGGTGGAAGAGCTGGGTGTAGCATCGGCGCCTCCCACAGGAATGGTAACTTGTTCAGAAACTGCGTGTTGAATTTGCTTGACGAACGAGGTCAAGCCTTTGACGCCCATGGTGACTTGTGGATGAGCAGCAAGCTTGGGTCGCTGCGCAAGGTGAGATGGGGTAAGTTTACGACCAAGAGGGGCAGAGATGGTAGAACGTTATGAACCAAGCTGTAAGCTGCACCAAGTGCCAAAGAGAGACCTCCACAAAATGCATCATGTGGAAAGCTTTTTTCTTCGCGGAGGGAGCCGGATTTTTTGGCATGTTAGGCCGATATAGTTCTCGAATCCATAATAATTGTAGTTTCATTAGACTGTACAGCCATCTCGCCTCTGATCAACCTGGCGATCAGATGGCCAGCAGTTGACGAGCATTTTGAGATTGGTGGGTCGATTGTATGTCGAATGGTCAAAGAGAAGCGAGTTCGGCGTAACGACCGAGGCTACGGGGAAAGGCAAGGCAGGTTTCTCGACAAAGGGACAGGAAGAGGATGTTCCACATGGTTGAACGGCAACAAGTTCGACAAGCAAATTCTGAATTCGGCATCTCGCTGAAGCGCAGACCTGCACCAAGAGCAGCGATTTTTCCAAAGTTCTTTCTACTCACTCTGATTTTCATGGCTACCGTCTCCACGTAGAATGGCTTGCATCTGTCAAAGCCGATTCTTTGGGCTGGATATCGACTACCTCGGCTTGAGCTTCAGCTCAACGTTATGCTCATCCGACGCTGGTTCACCGTATGTGCATATTTGTGTTTGCACGGTACGCCGCTCCAGCTCAGCAAGTAATACTTGGAAGGAAGCTCAAAGATCAGCAGCCACAAGAACTCCAGCGGCTAGGACGACGACTGACGGCATCAATGTGGGGGAAGAAAGCTCATTTGCAGTGCATCTGTTGACTGGGGTTTTTTTTTTTTTTTTTTTTTTTTTTCTTTAATTGTGAAGCCGGAAACCGTTGCCAATGGCAACTGCCACAGTATCCACCCTATCAGAGCTGTTGGTTAACAAATCAATCCAACCTCTGAACGATTACTGTATTGTCCCCCTTGTTGCTGTTGTAGCTAACTAAATGCCAGAGAGTCCAGTGGGATCCTCTGTGCTGTGCTGCACGCTTAGCATTGTTCCCAACCAGAATCGGATCACAGCCGCTTGCTAAATGAATGTGGGAATTAAGCCCCCTCTGCAGACTGTACTGAATTTGTAGAGTCCGATACTCTTCAGGACTGTACCTCGGCGCAGTGAGTAATCGCCGGTACGCGGATTAGGAGGGGCTCAATTTTGCTTGGCATTTTTCTGAATTTCAGATGCAGCCGCTGCCGAAGGGAACATGTCTTGGAATCTGTACGTCTATTTGCGTCTGTTTGCGTCTCCTCTAGTCACATTTACCCGCCTGCCTGCCCGTCTCGGCTCTGCATTTCAACACAGAGGAGAGAGAGAGAGAGAGAGAGAGAGAGAGAGAGAGAGAGAGAGCAACTCTGATTCTACGCTGACCTGTCCTCGGATGTCATCCGTACCGCTTCAAGCGCGGTCTCGCTCTCAGCCGGCTCAACTAAACCAAAACCACATCTGCTTTGCACTGTGCATGTCTCGGGCCAGCCAGATCACGAGCCACTCCGGCACTGCCTTCCGTCACTCTTTCTCTCTCTCTCTCCCTCTCACACACACACTCTCTCTCTCGAGAACTCCTTGACTTCCGCCGCCGGAACTCGTCTCCCCCTTACCACCATCACCATCGTCGTCGCCATCGTTCCACTTCCCATCACCGTCGCTCATCCCCAGCATAGTCCACGTGACCCCCCAAAACGACCACGCACTTGCATTGCCCCTCTGAGAGCAGTCTAAACGACGCAATCTACCGCTACGCATTCTTCTTTGCTTCGAAGCGCATCATCCACACCATCCATGGCAGAAGCAAGGAAAGCGGTCGAAGACCTCGTGCGACTCTCGAACCGCGTCGTTCGCATCCTCGGCCAAAACCCTGGTCCCTATACTCTCGCCGGTACTAACACCTACCTCGTCTCCACTCCGCCTGCTTCCTCGTCAAAGCTGGAATCGCGGCGTTCTATCCTGGTCGATACGGGAGAAGGAACAGATGCTTACATTCCTCTCCTCGAGCGTGCACTCAAGGGAGCGGTAGACCCTGATGCTCAGCATAAGAGCCACAAACAAAATGCAATGGAAGAAGATGAGGAGGAAGAGGACGAAATCACTTCATGGATCTCGGATATCGTTCTCACCCACAAGCATCACGATCACGTCGGAGGTCTCCCTTCCATCCTTTCGCTTTTGTCCAAATTGCGAGCACAGGCAACCGTAACCCTCCCCGCACCCAGGATACACAAGTTCCTTGACCCACAATCAGATCCCAGTCTCATCCAGATGCTCCAAGGTCTACCCAAGGGCTCATTCACTCCTTATGCAGAAGGCCAAGGATACGGCTCTCCGCTGTGGCCGCTGCAAGAAGGATCCGTTGTCAAAGTCGCCAACGAAGCCGAATCGAGCTCCCTCCACGTATTGCATACGCCCGGCCACACAGCCGATCACATCTGCCTAGCCTTGGCCGAGGAGAAGAGTCTGCTCACCGGCGACCATGTGCTTGGACAGGGCACAACCGTGTTCGAGGATTTGACCGCGTACATGTCAAGCCTACGCAAATGCTCTCGCGCTCTAGAAGAGCTTGGACCTTCCGCGTCCTCAGCTTCTGAAAACCGTTTGTACCCAGCACACGGGCCCGTTGTCGAGGAAGGACGCAAGACGCTAAAGCAGTATCTGGACCACAGGCTCGAGCGCGAGGCACAGATCGTCGAACTGCTCAAAACCTCTCCCAACGGAGGCCAGGCTCAGGCCTCTTCATCTACGATCACCGTCAATGGCGCCGAATACAGGTTGGGAGCGCCATGGAAGATCAGGCAGATGGTTTTGAAGCTCTACTCCAACTACCCCGAGAACCTGTTCCCCGCGGCGGCAAGGGGTTTGTATTTGCATCTCAGAACCCTGAGTTCTCCGGATGTGGAGCAAGCGAAAGAATCGAGAGTCAGGTGTCTGCAGACCACCACCTTTGCCCGTAGAGCGTCCGACGAGGAGAGGCGGGATGTTGGCAACTGCCCTCCACTTCCACAAAGCGACCACGAGTGGTTGGAAGCCATGGAATTAGACTGGGCCCTACTGTTGCCTCCTTTGCAGAACGGCCAACAACACCTGTAACTAACTCTCTCTCTCTCTCTGTCTCTCTCTCTCTCTCTCTCTCTCTCTCTCTCTCTCTCTCTCTCTCTCTCACACACACACACACCCCCACTCACTCACACTTTTGCATAAGCAGCAATTGATATACCATTGTTCCGCTTCCGATCTAACGATTGTCGTGCCGAATCAACGTCTGCTCAACGAAGATCAATGCTTTGCACGTGTTTGTTTGGTGTTTGGGGAGGAAATGCGGGTCTCTACACGAGACTGTACCAGGCGATCCAGTTTCGAGTTTATGCGCGACGGCACGAAGCAGATGCTTGGCATGCAGCCCTTCGGCATCGACGTGGAATTCGAAGCGGAGTCCGCCAAAAACTGGCCTGCGGTTCAAAAAGGGTTCCATTTACCCAAGTCCGAAATTGCTAGGCGGAGACACAAGTCCGAAAGTGAAACCATGTTAAGTCCAGGTAAGTTTGAATCTGAGAAAATGCCAGGGTCTCCGTCAAGGTAATTCGGGAGTCGGCGAATGTCAGATGCAGGGACGGGTAACGAGCGAATGGTTTCGATTCATGACCTTTGCTTTCACTGTCTCGTTCTTGCAACTAGCTGGACGTCGCAGATACCTCTCCCTTGCGTGCGTACAGCTCGGAGGCAAGGGCAGTTGCATATTCACGATGGCGTCGAGGTTTTTTCAGCTCATCCTGTTGGCAGGCATGATCCTCCTGATCCCGTCCTTCCTCTACCTCTCGCACCCTGCATCGCCATCGCTAATCGACCCTGAAACCGGCCTTGCCTATTCTGCCGACTCGCTTCTCAAAGGTCACGACAATCCGCTTGCGCAGGTCTCCCAAGGCAAAGGAGAGAAGCCACAGATCTGGAACGGATGGGACTGGAACAATGCCGCCGCCAACGTCAACTCGGGCGTACAAAAGGTCGAAGATCAAGTGAAAGGCTTCCTCGATCATTGGCGTCCAACCTCACCGGATGAGATGTCGAAAGCCAAACCACCTTCCGATTTCAAGCCAGCCTCTTCTTCTCCACTTGCCCTCGCTGCAGGCAAGGACACTGAGCGGGTGGAAGGCGTGATCATGCCGAAGATGGGAAACGCCACCGCCAAAGCAGCACTCGGTCGGTCCACCTGGCACTTTCTCCACACCATGACACTACGATTCCCCGATAAACCCACCGAGCAGGAGTCCGAAACGCTGCGCAACTTCTTTCTCAACTTTGCTCAGCTCTATCCGTGTGGAGAGTGCGCACGACACTTCCAGCAGTTGTTGAAAGAGTTGCCGCCACAGGTGGGGTCGAGGAAGGCCGCCGGGTTGTGGTTGTGTGCGGTCCACAACGAGGTGAATAAGAGTTTAGGTAAGACGGAGTTCGAGTGTGATAAGTTGGATGAGAGTTACGATTGCGGGTGTGGGGACGAGCCAGCAAAGGCAGCGACGAGTACAGGTCAGGAGGAGGCGGAACCGACGCAGAAGGTCGTGACTCCGTTTGCATGAGCAAGCACGGGTTTTGGCTCTCGTCGTGCTGGTAACACAATTGTCCAGCCAAAGCACACGGTCCTCCGCTTCAACTTCGCCATTCATTTTCTCCTTTCCCCCCCATCTTCTGATCGACTTATATCCTATCGCTATCATCTTGGTCTTATGCATTGCAACGGTCACTCAACTCAATTCAATTTTCTCGCATTTCAACATCAACCCACTCGCTAACTACACAGCCAACGAAAGGAAGGGGGGAAAAGCAATCGATGCATGTTGGGATTCCACTGTTGCATATCTGAGAGCGCGGAGTAGCCAGACTCCAGCAGGCTCGCCATCCTTGCAAAAATTACTACCTGACATGGGTACGCTCTTGCGGGTGTTTGGTTTCACCACGCTAGTGAGCTGTCGAATACTTTCCAAGTCAATAAAATTCCGAAAAAGGAGGAGGTGGTGGGGGTAGAAAGCAAGCGAAGGTGCTTGGGTTCATCTAGAACGCCAAGGGTGAGTTTCCTTTGTGCGGGGAGGGGAAAAAGAGGGCCAGCTCTTTGTCCGCGAACAAGTTCATCGAAGGAGTGGAATTTTACTTGCGCACGGGGACGAGACCACGACGACGCTGCTTTCCGGTGGCCTGCTTGACGGAAGCGAGGTAAGACTGACCGGTAGCGCTGAGGCTCTGACCGCTCTGGTTCGGGGTAAGATCACCGTAGGGACCGTTGCTAGCGTCCGAGACCGAGTAGGCAGCCACACGCGAGTCGGACTCGAACAGACTCACCATCTGGCCCAGGATCGAATCGGTCTGGTCTTGATCACAGTACACGGGCGAAGGACCGGAGTAGTTGATGCAAGCAAACTCGGTGATCCACATAGGCTTGCCGTACTGAGCAAAGTGGTCGAGAACCTGCTTAACCATACCCATGTCGTTCTGGAAGATGTGCACCGCGATGATGTCCGGCTTGTGCTGCACCTGGTCGATGAAGGGGCCGAGCCAGGTCTCAAGGTTCTGCATGGCCATCGAGGGCGAGATCAACTTGGCACCAGCCTGGGCGTGAGGGCCGAGGTACTGGTCCCAAGCAGAAGCAGCGTCCGAAACGGGGATCACACCGGAGGAACCCACACCAGAGAAGTCAGGCTCGTTGAAGCCCATGACGAAGGGGGCCGCACCCGGCTGCAATTGCTGCCATGCCGCGAATCGTGCAGCATCGTCATCGTGGTCGACGCGACCAAGACCCCAGAGCATGGGAACAGCCAGGATGTTGCCGCGGTTAGGGTTGTTGGGGTTGGGGGTCCAGTCGTAGTACCAGCCAAGAGCCGAGGCGGTCCAGGGCAGAGAGTTACCACCGGCAACACCAGCCTTGCCGAGAGGAGGAGTGAAACCCTGAACCGAGATCGAAGAGCCAGTCGAAGAGCTCGATGACGTCGTCGAGCCATTGGAGTTGTTGCTGGAGCCGCCGGACTGCTGGGCGTTGTTATTGTTGTTGGAGGTGGTGCTGGTAGCGCTGACCATGGAGCTGTTCTTCTTGGCACGGCACTTCTTGGCGTCGACAGAGTCGGCGTTCAGGAAAAGAGCGAGCACCAGCACGGCGAGGAGGACAAGTTTGTGGTTGAGGACCATCATGATGTCGAACTGGTCGAAGGAGGAGCGGGTGAAGGAGGGTGGAGACGTGGGTGGAGACAGAGGAGGGGAGAGGAGAGATGCTACAGTAGTTGGAATGAAAACTTGGTACTGAACGATGGTGATGTCTGTCAAAGACTATTAGCTACCGCAGAGCACAGGGAACGAGACTCGAAAGTTATCGAGGTAAGCGGGGAATAGAGGATGGTGTGTATCGGAAGAAAGCCAAGGAGGATGCTATCAAAGCTATCGACCTAGAACGTGCAGTGGAGAGAGGAGGAGTGGGGTAAGGAGAGGCAATGAGGAGGAGATATGTGATGGGGAGAAGAAAGAAGGAAAGAAGGATGAAACGAACGCGAGATCAAGAGGCCAAGAACCAAGAACCAAAGGGCAAAAAGCAATTCAAGAAGCGAGGGTGCAGGAGGAGGCAAGCAAGAGCTGCCTCGGAGTCAAAGTCGGACTCGATGTAGGCGCAGCCGTAATGATGAACACGCCTGCCTGCCTGCCTGACTCCCCACGAACAAGTCCTCGACGCCCGCCCGCTTCTGTTGGCTAATGACCATACAGCACTCGCAAGACTTTTCTACGTTCCTCAACCAAAGGCGCCAGAGGCTGTCTGTGCTTTGTTGCAACACGCTGTCCGCTTGGACAGCACGGCGGTAGTGCAGCTGCGTTGAGGGAAGCTAACGCGGCCCGGTGCAGATCAGATCAGCGTCTTTGGGCGAGGCTCTGTATGAATGTCGAACGACTGCGCTGGCAAGCTGTGCAGGAAGCCGGTTTCGAAAGCAAAAGAACTGCAACGGCACGGCCTAGTTTGCATAGTGGGTGAGAGGCACTGCAGGAACGGGGCGAGGCTGTTGCTCAATCGCACCAGAGGGTGTGGCAGAAAGTACAGCACAGTGCAGTGCAGTGCAGTGCAGTGCAGTATGCAAAGTCATGCACGCTCGACAATTGGAAAGATCACGAGAGACATGAGATGCAGTAATTTGCAGCTAGCTACAGCCTCGACAGGCGAACAAGGCTTTCCTCTGCTAGTGGAAGGCTGATTTCATACGCAATGTCCCCAGCTGTAATGAAATGGCATCTACATACGAGCTGTTGTACAAAGTCATTGACCCTGACCAACGCCTTGTAGATCGTCGAAACGCGCGGGAGCGATGCTTGCTGGTTGTCGAGCATGACAGCCTTGGGCATATGCAGAAGTGATTGTTCGGTTGAAGCAAAGAGTGTGAGAACCGAATCGCTTCGCCGAGTTTGACACGCGAATTCGGCCACCAACGACCAAGCTAACGCGTCTTGCTGGCAACATCCCATCCTTGACCCTCGAAATTTCCACTCCGACGCCGACGGTTGCACTTCAAGGGCCAGATTACAGTGTGAGTAACGTCCTTTCTTGGCCATCCAAAGGCTTTGTTCTGCAAATCACTGCTACAGCTGTAACCCTGCTGCTGTTGAACCCGCCAGCTGCCAGCTCAACTTGACTTTTTACAGGCGGTTAGCTAGCATGGATGACTGAGCTAGCCTCACCTTGACATGTGCGCAAGGCAGACCACAACGTTCAAGTTTCAGTATCGCGATCAGCCATGTCCCGGTGGCCCGGGGAAATCGTCTTTTGTCGATCTTTGTCTCACCTCCCCGTCCCCTCGTCTGGTAACCGACAGCGTTGGGATGTCGTACCTCGCCACCCTTTCGCACTTTAGCCATCCTCCAACAGATTCACACCAGCCTTGACCGTGTCATTGGTCGATGGAAGCCAAGAACAGAGCTCCCTCGAGTACTATAGATGCGCCAAGATCCACTGCGCGCCAGCTGCACCCTTGAAATTCACGCACCGTGCGGTTTCCAGCTGCAAAATCTTTGTTGGAAATCTCTCGTTGGTGGCTCATCAGCACATGCAAAGCTCACACAGCTCATGGCTTGGCTGCAGTTCATCGTCGAGCCTTGAAAACGTCCTCTGAGTAATTGAGCAAAGCCTAACAGACACCCTAATCGACATGACATCTGATAAGATCTGCATCGACCATCGACAAGGCCCTCACTTCTTCCAAGCCTCACAAACGACCCAGTTGTCATACACTTGACCCTTCTCCAGAATCTCCTCCTTCCCACCGAGCTCCTTGAAGCTCTCCTTAATGAAGCCACAGTGCGGGCCGCTGAACTCGATCGCAGCAAAGCTCCTCCTGAAGTTGCCCGTGTCCGGCAAACCACCGTTCCTGTGAGCCTTCTTCATTGATCCGCCCGTCTTGGCGGGATCCGTGGGACCGTCAGGCTGACACTCGGCGGTATACAGCTGAGTTCCGGTCTGGTTCGAGTAGAACATGAGCGAGCGACCCGCAGATTCGGACGTCAGACGCATGCGCTTGGATGCCTCGGTCGCGATCGCGTCGACAGCCTCCGCTTGCGGAATGCTGGCGTCAGGACCCCACACGTAGAAGTTGTCGTAGCCATCCGTCGGCATGTTTTCCGAGATGCGCTTTCCACCAGGCTTGTCAAAGTGGTGCGAGCCAGGGTTGCTAAACGATTCGGCCGGGCCCGACGAGACGCTAAGCTTGCCAGTAGGAAGCAACGTCGAGTCGACATCGAGTTGGTAGATGGGCTTGCCAGCCGGTGGGTAGAACTCGACGACATGCTCCGAGACGGTGCCGTTTTCGGCCTTGCAAGCTGCTGGGTTGGAAGCTGAGAGGTTGAAGCCCCAATGGTGGCTGAGGTTGAGCGGTGTAGCTTCCACTGAGCCTTCAGAGGAGAGCGCGGCACGGTAGCGAACCAACAGCTTGCCCACCGACCTGCCAAGCTCCTTGTCCGATCCGGTGCTGGGGACCACGGCCAAGAGCACCTCAACACGCAGCTGACCGGGGAATCCCGAATCGCCATCGGGAGACTCGATGCCAAAGATCAAGCTGCTGTGTTTGCCCGTCGGATTGCTGGTCGAGGCGTAACCAGACTCGGCGAAGAACTTGCTGTCCTTGGTCTCGAGAGGCTGCCAGTAGCACCTGTCAAAGGGCCCATGCTGGACGATGCTGTCCTTCTTGTTCTCCGTGTCACTCTGAGGACCACCGTGAAGAACGACGCCAGGTCCGCTGAATTCGATGAGTTCCATTTCAGACTTGCCCCCCTTGGACGAGGTGAACTCGATCTTGCCGGTGGGCAGACGGTTGACGAATCGTCCGATGAACGGGTTCAAGAACGCTCGCTGTCTGGGGTGGTCTTCGGGGTCCTCGGGTCCACCGATGAAGTCTTCGCCATCTTCGGTCGACATGGTGTGGAATGTCAGACCGTAAGGAAGAATCGCGGCAGTGAGCTCGGCGCCCTCAGCGGCGAGAAGGATGGGCTTGAAGGGATCGACTGTCATCTTAATTGGTGCACAGGGAAAGTGATGGTGGGAAAGAGGCTGCGCAAGTGTTGTTGTCCGTCTAGAGATGGCTTTTAAGCAAGTCCTGAGCGTGCAGTGGAAGCCCTTTCTCTTTGAGAGCACAATGGGTTGTGTGTCAATGCGCACGGTCGTCGGTGTTCGGTCAATATTGTCCTCATTCCTCCACAAGTGGAAGAACTTACAGGCAGCAGACGCGCAGTCGCCACAAGTGCAAGACCGGTAATCTCTGGAAAGGAAAGATCCCCGGTCTGCGCTGCTTCGTGGGGAAAATCCAAGAATGCCGCCCACGGTAAACAAATACACCGAAGCAACCGAGCTCCATGTGCTGTGCTCATGGGCACCTGTTCTACGCAATGTCACCCCGCAAGCGCAGTTGGCCGACACAGCACGCGAAGGAACAAGCAACTCCATGTGACCCCTCAGTGGCACGTCCTCTCGGCAGTTTGGATGCTCTCAAGATGCAGATCGGAACTCGCTGGTAAGGACCGGCAGTTCAAAATGTAAGCGCAGGTGCAATCACAACAAGCAAGACTGGGACAATAAGAACCCGTGAGGACTGTTAGACAAGGAATGGATCCAAAAGTTACTGATGAAACAAGCCGTCGAGTTCCTCCAGCTCGCCAATAGCATAAACACTTTCGAGTCCCAAATCGAAATTGTACGTACCACCCCTCTTGCTGCCCCGCACAGCCTCTTCTCCTCCGTCCGCCTTGTGCTCGCCGTCGACAGCCCAGTCGTCTTCCTCGTCCGCCCTTGACTTGCGCGACAATGCTGAGGGCGGAGCGTCCTTGCTAGGTGGCTTGGACGCCGAAGGTGACACTGGCGTATCGAGCAGCGCTGAAATTCCGACCGTGCGAATCTTCTCACGCATCATCCCGAGTTGCGAAGTCGAGACTTGACCCGTGTTGGTCAGGACAAAGTCGTCGAATGGAATCTATAGTGCCAGATTGTCAAAGATAGACATGAACAAACTCAGAGTCAGTAACCTCGGAATGGACGAAACGAGGCTAGCCAAGAGATCGAAGAGACGATTCGTCAAATACTTACGACAACAGTCTGCCAGTCCGAGCCTTTGCTTTCGTCAAAGTAAAGTCTGTGCTGGAAAAGATCACTAGTAATTGGACCATCCGTCTGGATGTTGACGAAGAACTTGGGTCCTGGGAGCTCCTTTTGACCCAAACCCAGCGCATGGACCGCCCTGCTTGCCGCCGGGCCCGAAGGGTCTCTGACATGCAGGGCCGCCCTCAGTTTCCGGCCCGTATCACTATTCTCTGCACTGTCCGCAGAAGCAACCGGCTTTTTCGCCAGCCTGTTCCTCACCCTCAGCGCCAAAAACGGATATACGCTCGTGTCCCAACACTGGTTTCCAAACAGGGTGGGTCGGTTGCGGTTGCGGAACCCAACGTAACCACTCTTCTCGATCTTGCCTCCACGGGGTACTTGCGACGACAACGTTCCATAGAATCGGCCGCGGGACGTCTCGTCGAGAGCAAGACGACATTGGGAGAGACCGCCGATGTCCGAGTCGGAACCAGTTGCAAAGTTTTTAAGGTGAGCGGGCTGAGTGAGAGCATAGATGAGAAGAGCACCTTGATTCATGGACGTCGGAGAGATCTCCATGCGCATCACTGTTGTTCTCGCAAAATCAATGCCACGGGTCAGACAGCAGTCGAAGGGGCCACCGAGCAGGCTTGGTTTGATTGAGAATGTGACTTACTTTTAGCGGTCTCGTCTCGAGCGACCTCGACCGAGCGCTGAAGCGCTTCTCCAAAGGCTTTGAGCAGCGACATCCTCCGTGCTTCTTTCCGGTGGTCGAATCGATGATGTTCGGATGGAGCCAAGGATGATGAGATCTTAGAGCACCTGTTCACCCGTGTTTCGAGGAAAAGAGATGAGGCCATTTTTTGTGGAGGACCAAAGCAATTCTTGACTCAGCCAGAGTCAACTTCGCGCTCAAAATCCGAGATCCGATCTGTTCATCCAAGAAATGGGTCTTCGGAGTTGTCCGAATTCTATTTTCAATAGAGCCACAGAAGAGGACTCGACCATGTGACTACGACTCGACACTACCTAAGTCCTGTTCCCTTCTCAAAATCGTGGGGATTCATATTTGGGCCACGACGATGCTATACTTGTACATGAGAATCTTTTCGGTCCAAGCCTGAGCTTAGCTCGACACTGTTTCCGGTGCGTATCGACGCTGGCGCCAGCAAGTGTCTCGTCTTGGGATAGCTGCCCTTTCCCCTCTTGACCACCGTGAGTCCGGTAAAGTAGGCCAACGCTGCTACGATAACGATCGCAAAGGCCAGACTGACGAGCGAACCAATCACACCGGCAACCACGGGTGAGACCTGGTGTCTGCCCGTCGTTGAATCAACATCAGCATACTTGCGCCCACTTCCGGTGTTGTTGAGCGCATTCAGAGCAGCACAGCCTCTTGCCTTGGCCTGTCCGCACGTATTGCACCAGTCTGCCAACGAATCGATCTGGACCTTGCCAAAGTCTGCAGCGAAAGCATTGGCAGCATAGCCCGAGGGCATCTGGCCAAAGTTGTAAGCGGTTAGCGAAGCGTCCGAACCGTTCCTGAAGTACAGCTGCACAGAAGAATCTGCGTGAACCTCAAAGACCAGCGCCGAAGCATAGTCGACCAGCTTTCCTTGCAGCTGCGGGATCCCAAACATATTGAAGAGCGCAAAGAATGGCTTGTACGAGGCAGCCAGAACGGAAAGCTTGAGTGGATCCGAAGCATTGGCCACCCTGCTCACTGAGTCGATGATCGGATTGAGGATGGCGCGTCCGGCAATGCTGCTGATGTCCGAGGCCTGAGCGCCACCAAAGAGTCCATCCTCGTGGTATTCTGCCCAGTATCGAGCGTTGGAGATGATTTCGTCTGTGATCTGAGGCGCAAGGGTGGCATTGTGGATGTTTTCGATATTGAGCAGATCGAAAATGTTCCATGCGTTGACTAGATTGGTGGGGCGACCTTGAACGAGTGAGGAGGGGAGCGAATTGTAAAAAGGCTGAGCGAGGGCACTCTGCTGCTTGAAATCGGCGCTGTTGTAGAAGGATTGGGTCCACTGGTCGAATTTCGGGCACGAGGTCCACGGCTCCATCACGTAGGAATCGTCTGGATCGATGGTCTGAACGGAAATGAGCTGTGCACGGTTGGCCCAGGAGACGCTGGTGCCGTTGGCGAGCGTGATGCTGTCGTTGAAAGGCGGGAAGAGCCCCTGCATGAAAGCATTTGCGCTCTCGACAATGACATTGCCCTCCCCACCGGCGTCGGCCTGTACTAGGATCTGGCTGTTCTCCGCTTGGGTCGTGTTGACTCCTTGAATAAGGTAGGGTGATGCGGGATCGAGGTAGCGCGATCGTAATTGGGCTCCGCTGTTGAACTCTTCCATATAACCTAGCACCGTGAGGTTGGTGTTGGAGGCAGTATAGGTGGTGGGCGATTGGAAGAAGCCCTGCCTGTCACCATGGCGGATCAGCACGACGACGCCGAGCACGTTTTGGTTTGTAGACGACGACATGAGGAAAGGATGGGACAAGACGTTGAAGGTTGTGCTCGCAACGATGGGATTCTTCGTGCATGGATCAGTTGGTGGGTTATAAAGAAATGAAGCCAAGAGCGCTGTCGTCGGAGATAGGCGAGAATTATATCCCTTACTACTGTACTGCACAAGTCGGCAGGCGAGTTGCAGAAGGTGTAGATTTTATCGCTATCGGAGCCATTTTTTTGCTTGCAGTGATTGGATCAGAAGCAGCTATCATAGCCGAAGATCCGTGGTCTGCGCGGCCGAAGTCAAAAGGTTCTGCCGAATCTGTGACCTCAACTTTAACATTGCCAAGAGCTCGCCCCCTTGCATGTCAGTACAGGTTGTCTTAACAGCTAATAATCAAGAAATCCGACCTCCACTGCCTCTGTTGGTTTAGAAGAAAGTCGACGTGGAACAAAAGTGCGACTTCACATGGTTGGTGCGTGACGCGTAGGCAGCAGAGTAGCAGAAAAAAAAGGCGGTTGGGCTTCGGTTCAATGGATTGGTTTTTGGTGGCAGTCTGTGTTTTGTTCCTCTCTCGATCCCAATCACCGAAGCTGGACTGCTCTTGTCTCTCTTCTACCATCTCGCTCCTTCTGCAACCGCAACCACAAGCTTTCTAGCGTGAGAGCACCTCACCAACCATGGCTGCTGCACGAAAGAAACGCAGTACCGCCAATCTTCGAAAGCGGCCGACACTGAATGCTTCGGCCAGCTCGGAATCCGTAGAAGCCTCGGACCTACTCGAAACCAGCAATGACCAACCGTCCGATCCCACTGGAAACGATACTGCTCTCAACCTGGCAACCACACCGATGCAGGAAAAATCCGGCATAACGTTGTCAGAGCAACAAGCAAGTGAGGAGGCATCAGGTTTCATGGATCTGTCACCGGCAGATCAGAAGGCCATGATTCTGCTGGTGGTCTTGTACCTGTTGCAAGGTGTGCCCGTCGGGTTGGCGTTCGGTACCATGCCATTCTTGCTCAAATCCAAGCTGAGCTACGGCGATATCGGCTTCTTCATGCTCTGCACCTATCCCTACTCGTTGAAGCTCTTCTGGAGCCCCATTGTGGATTCGACGTTTGTCAATGAGCTCAAACTCCCGATTTTTGGCACCATTTCGTTGGGAAGGAGAAAGAGTTGGATCGTACCCATCCAAACCGTGGTCGGCATCATGTTCTGGTACCTCTCCAGCAACGTCGACCGATTGCTGCTCGCCGACCTGCCCAATGTCAAGCTCATCACGCTCATCTTTTTCGTTCTCATCCTGTTTGCGGCAACCCAGGATATTGCCGTGGACGGGTGGGCGTTGACATTGCTGTCGCACGAAAACCTGTCTTATGCAAGCACAGCCCAGACGGTCGGTCTCAACTCGGGCTACTTCCTCAGCTTCACCGTATTCTTGGCATTCAACTCGGTCGAGTTTAGCAACAAGTACTTCCGCTCGACGCCGCTCGACTATCCGCTGCTCTCGCTTTCGACCTACATGCGCTTCTGGGCGGTCATGTTCTTGATCGTCACGGCATGGCTGGCGTTTGTCAAGAAGGAAGATCCCGAGAAGGAGGATGCCGAGGACATGGATGTCAAGCAAGTCTACTCGATCATGTGGAGGATCTGCCGTCTCAAGCACGTCCAGACTTTTATCCTGATCCACTTTGTCGCCAAGATCGGCTTCCAAGCCAACGAAGCAGTTACCGGTCTCAAACTCGTCGAAAAGGGATTTGGCAAAGAAGACCTCGCCCTGGCGGTGCTCATCGACTTTCCCTTCCAACTCATCTTTGGCTACCTCGCTGCGCGCTGGTCCAAAGGCGACAAGGCGCTTCGACCCTGGGTGACTGCGTTCTTCTTCCGTCTGGGCTTCGCGTTGCTTTCCATGGCCATCGTCCACGGCATGCCTTCGGCGCCCATCGGAGCTGGATACTTCTTTGTCGTGATTGCGTCTACGGTGGCTGGCTCGTTTGCTGCCACGGTTCAGTTTGTGGGCATTTCAGCGTTCCACACTCAGATTGCCGACCCGCTCATTGGCGGTACATACATGACGCTGCTCAACACGGTTTCCAACCTCGGCGGTACATGGCCACGCTACTTTGTGCTCAAAGCCGTCGACCTCTTCACCATCTCGTCGTGTCAACCACCATCGAGCGACAGTCTGCGAAACGACGCGGACATCGCCAAACTGTGGGCGGCGGCTTCCAAAGCCATCGGCGGTCAGGAATGCACATCGGATCTGGGCAAGGCAGCGTGCTCGGCAGCTGGTGGCGAATGCTTCATCCAACAGGACGGTTACTACTGGACAAGCACCATCTGCGTCGCGATCGGCTCGGTGTTGTTGGTAACTTTCATCATCCCAGCGTCCAGAAAGTTGCAGGCGCTACCCCCTTCTGCCTGGCGAGTCAATCTACATTCCAAAGCTCAATAACAAGTCCACATCGATGATGGTCGGCTTCACGTTGCCAATGCAATTAGAAAAAGGAACAGTTTTACAGCACCTATCATGCCTATGCCTATGAGAACGCTTGTCTAGCTGTGGATTTGAACGCTGAGACCTGTTGCGGCGAGGGACAGTTGGATTGGTTTCGCAGTTCGAGTGCGTTGGGTAACCAGTCTTGCATGTTCTTGATCCTCTGTGAGCTGACCGGGTGAGTTGAGAGCAGTGCCTGAGCACTACTGAGCACACCACCTTTTTCGCCTTCACTTTGGCTCATCCTCTCCCACAATCGACTTGCCTCTTGCGGGTCGAAGCATGCACGACTCATGATGTTGAGGCCGAGGAAATCCGCTTCCAGTTCGGTTTTTCTCGAGTTGGGCAGGGAGAGGAGCAGAGTGAGTGCGGTTCGCGAGAGACCGATGTCGAGGCCTAGAGCGTCCAGGAGGAAGGTGGCGAAGAGGAGGATTTTGTAGCCCGACACTTTTTCGGCACCGTGGCGTGCGACTTGGTGAGCGATCTCGTGGCCGAGGACAGTGGCGAGACCGTCAGCGTTGGCACAGATGGGTAGAATGCCGGTGAAGACAAAGATCTTTCCACCAGGCAGGACGAATGCGTTTTTCTGTTTGGGATCGTCGATCACGAAGACCTCCCAGTTCGTTGCAGGGCGATCGGAGGGGGCGCGAGATTGGGTGCCGAACCACGATGCAGTCTGAACATGGTTCGAGGAGGAAGTCGAACCGTACGAGATGCCGCCTTGTTCGCCATGAGAGTGATGGTCCAGGTGGGGATCGCCTCGGGTGTGGTGTGGTTGGTTGGCGCCATCGACCGCTTTATCGAGAGCGGCGACGACGCGACTGGCAACAGCACGTACTTGTTTCGAGTACGGATGCGATGCCGGCAGGATCCGGTGACGATACTCCTGCAGAGTCTGTCGGAAACTCTCTTGTCCCATTTGGAGCTCCTGCGCTGCGCTCACGTCGATGAACCTCCATCGGCCTGTTTCGGGCACTTGTTCGAGATGCACCAAGTAGTATACACCTGCGCCACCTAGAACCACTAGGATGATTATGGGCGGCCGTCTAGAGAACAACGAGCGACGACCTCCACCTCCCCCTCCCCCACCACTACTTCCTCCGAAGCGTTGGTACTGAACAGGCTGCTGATAGCGGTGTTGTTGTGGCTGTCCGATGCGACGAAAGAGCTGTTCCTCGAGCTGTCGACGAAGCACGTCGGGTGAAAGCTGTTCACGACCTGAAGCCTTTTGTTGGGCTGGAGTTTGGCGGTCATCTCCGAATCGTCGGTAGGCAGTGCTGCTGACGGCGCAACTGTGGATCGTTTTGATCCTCGTGACAGCTGGCACGGCGGATGGAGCGATCCATGTCGTTGTGCGGAGGGTGGGTGCAACAGCCTCGGCAGCAAGGCGGATTGCAACCGGGCCTCTAAACAGCACACTCATGACTCCGTTGCTTGGTGGATGGACAGATGCAGTCGGACAGGGCGGACGTGAAGATGATGATCAGGGTTGGATGGCGAGCGAAAAGCTGGCTAAAGGGTCGAACAAGGGTTTAAGGTCGAGGTTTGAGACAGCCGCGTTACGCTTCGCCGCGGGAATTGGATCCGTTTGACGTCGGAAAGAGCTCTTTGATGCTTCCACCTCCACACAAACATGTCACGATGACGAACCCTCGCTGGGGTACACACACAAGCGACCAGCAGCAGCACTGCGAGGACTCTCACTCCTCACAAGCACATCTCTCATGCATCCATCCATCCATCCTTTCTTTTCTCCCAACCACAACCTGCCAACGACACCAACAAACCAACTCCATTCGGAAGACATAGTACATCATGGTCACAGCTCTAGTCTCAGGAAGCAACCGTGGCCTAGGGTACGGAATCGTCCGCCGCCTGGCTAACGAGTTCCCCACCTCTTCGCTCTACCCATCCTCCGAGTCGCTCACTATCTATCTCGGCTCTCGCGACATTGCCAAAGGCGAAGAAGCCAAGAAGGCAATCACTTCCGAACTCGATCCAGCTTCCCGCGACCGCGTCTCGATCAAAGTATGTCAACTCGACACCTCCTCGCACCAATCCATCACCACGCTCGCTGCCGAACTCGATCCGGGCATCGATATCCTGATCAACAACGCCGGTATCGCTCTCGATGGCTTTGACGCCCAAGTGGCCCAGAAAACCGTCGCAACCAACTACTATGCCGTGCAGGACGCAATCAACCACATCCCTGTCAACAACGGTGGCAGGATCGTCAACATTGCCTCGTCGACAGGCGTGTTGCGCGGATTTGGAGATGAGGTGAGGGACAAGTTTCGAAATGCCAAGACGATCGAGGAGGTCGATGCGTTGATGGAAGAGTTCCAGAGGGTGGTGGCTGATGGTAGCTGGAAGGAGAAGGGTTGGAAGGGCGCTGCGTATGCGACGAGTAAGAGTGGTGTGATTGCTTATACTAGGGCACTTGCGCACAAGTATCAGCAGGAAGGAAAGAAGGTCGATGTCTTCTCTTGCTGCCCAGGCTGTGAGTATCCAGATCTACCCTACAGATTCGAAAGGTTGACAGACTCGACTAACCCTCGCCACCTTTGTTGATGCAGATGTCAATACGGACATGACCAAGGGCAAGGGCCACAAGACGCTCGATCAGGGAGCCGAGACGCCTGTTCTCCTCGCTCTGCACAAAACCCAGGCCAACCCAGGCGAGTTCTGGTTCGAGAAAAAGGCGTACGATTGGGAGCTCAAGTCTGGCGCCAACTGAACCTTGAGACCATCACCAAGATTCACAATACACAATGAATTCGACACCGCTACGATGCGATGTATACCTACTGGTCGAATCCACTAAGATTTCCGTATGCTACAAACGGCAACGTTGCCGCGAGCTCCTTGTGCGCATGTTGCTGAGCATGAGAAACGTGGGGCCGTTTGAGTTCATCTCTCAACTTTTGTGCGTATCTGACCAGATCTTCCCTGGCGTACTCCTCTGTATCCTCCTCGGAAGCTAGCGTCCCTACAATGCCGCTCGGCAGAT
The DNA here is from genome assembly GCA_928724745.1 of Anthracocystis setariae. Classification (NCBI taxonomy): domain Eukaryota; kingdom Fungi; phylum Basidiomycota; class Ustilaginomycetes; order Ustilaginales; family Ustilaginaceae; genus Anthracocystis; species Anthracocystis setariae. Next base: position 516,805 of record CAKMXJ010000002.1, on the reverse strand, counting down.
GCTTAGGGGGCTTGAAGCCCAAGCACACCAAAAAGTGCTCTACGCTTCCCAACCTTGAGCTCCTCGGCTTGGCGATATCCACCCTGTCGAAAAATGTCCTCAGCTGATCGGCTAGTAACGCGCCGGATGTCGCTGGCCTGGCACCTTTGAGATCCATGTTGCCCAAACTGGCACCGAGGCCCGCCTGCGGATGTTGCGTGAAGATCTTTGCGACGAAAGTGCCACCCACTTGGAGCAGACGAAACGTGATTTGGGTGGCGGCGAGAAGGAGTTGGGACTGGAGGTATTCGTCGAGATCGTGCAAACCGGTGACGTCCGGTGCGCCGTCACATACGATGAGTTGCGCTCTCGCTTTGCCCTTGCCTTTCGCATCTGGCGACATGTAGGGTCCGTCGGAGAGAGCATGACTGACAGCATCAGCGGTAGCGGGTGTAGTGATGTCGCCAATGATTTGGGTTACGCCGGGAAGCGGAGCCATGGCTTGGAGGTCGACTGCGACGAGATGCGAGCCTGGAACCGAAGCGAGACGACGAGAGAGCACTTGCGACCAGGAACCGGGTGCTGCGCAGAGGTCGACTACTCTGGTGGGTGTAGGGAAAGGGTTGGATGAGGATGAAGTTGCATCTGACTCTGAGGAGGGCGCGTCGGCTTTATCCAAGGCATAGTCGTGAGCTCCACCGAGGAAGCCATATTGCTCGTTGAGGTGGATGAGCTTGTAGGCAGAACGCGCACGGTAGCCTTCGGACTTGCCTTGACGGTAGTAGATGTCGCGCTTGTCTTTTGTAGACTTTCCCATGGTGCTAGAAGGCGAGAGTGCACGAGGTTGATGGTGAAGAGGCAGCAAAGTTGTGGTCAGATTGCAAACCAAAGCCGAAATCTTCCATTTAAATATTCGCACGAAATTTAAAGTGACAGCCAAATCAAAGCCTCCACACCACGGCCCAATTTTTTCGTAAAAGCCAAAACTGTCGAAAATTTGGCCTTTTTCAATCCTCTTCGCCCCATCCACCATCCATCCCACCATTCGCCCTCGACGAAGCAGCAATACAGACAGGATGGTGGCACCGTCGAAGCTATCCAAAAAGCAGCTGGTCAAGCACCGTACCTCGGCCACACCGTCCAACGGCAGAAAGACAGGCGGTTTCCAGGTGGGACCCAAACACCTCCCCGATGGCGCCTACCTAGGAAAGCACAAACGTATCAAGGCGGAACTGATCCACAAGGCCAAAGTGAAGAAAGAGTACTTCAAGCAGCTCAAGCAAGACAAATCGCATCTTAACGGTACAAATGCCAATGCTGCACCATTAGGTGAGCGAGGCAGTGCATCCAAAACGGACAAGCACGATGGCCCAGCTCTGCCATTTGGTTTGGCGACAGACCAGGGCAGATTTGCGCCTGAAGGTGGAGAAGAAAGCGAGCATACCGACCTTGATGCTGTGCTGTTTGGAAGCAAGGAGGATTTGCGACCGAGAAAGACAGGCAAAGGCAAGGGAAGAAAGCCTTTGCCACATCCTTTGCCCAGAGCGGAGCCTCGTCAGGAAGCAGCTGAGAAAGTGAGGGATGACAGGACCAAGGAGGAAAAGGAGCAGGAGAGATTGAAGCAGAAGAAGCTGTGGAATAAACCCAGCGGTAGCCGGACCGGTCAAGCGAGAGGTCAGCCCAACTTGGGAGCAAGAATGGAAGTCATGCTGGACAAGATTCGCAAGTCGACCAATTGAGTTTCGAGCATATCACCCTCGAGCCTCGACATATACCCGTAGCCGTCGCCCCAATTGCACAAGGCGCGGCGACTGCAATCATTACAATACAAACGCATTCATTCTGACTGGCTCTATCAACAATTTAAGTGTCTAGCGCAACGCCCACCTGCAAAAGAGAAACATTATTGAGGGAAAAAAAAAAAGAAGAGTCAGTTCTTCACTCTGTCAGTGAGATCCATCCGGGGTCTCTGGTTGAGCTACTTACATCTTGACGACAAAGAGCTCTGCTGGCATGCCGAACTGGATCTCGCACTTGACGATTTCGAGGCCGGCTTGCTGAAAGACACGCTCGTAAGCTTTGGTCGAACGCGTGATGCTGTGATCTTCATCATCGTACCAGACACGTTCGGTACCGTCTGCCTCTTCGTTGCAAACGTTCTCCTTGACTCCGATGATTCCGCCGGGCTTGAGCGCGGCTTTGGAACGTTGGAGGAACGCTATCAAGTCCTTGTCGGAAAGGTGCTGCAGACACCATTGTGCCCATACGAGGTCGTAGGTGAACGGCTCCACTTGCGATCCAGCCACACCGTCTTGATCGTGTTGTGGCGGCGTTGGTGTTTCGGTGGAGGAGGGCTCGTCGTCTACGGATATTGTGGGTGGGATGGTGGCGCCATCGACTGTTGCGGCGGTTGAATAGGGCTTGCTGGGATCAATGTCTTGCAAGGTGGAACAGTGGAAGTGAACCGCCTTGCGCGCCTGGAATGCAGAGCTACTAGGAGGTGTTTTGAGGGGAGGCCATGAGGTGGATTGCGCCTTTGCCTCGCGGAGAAACTTGGCGACAGGTTCGACCATATGCACCTCGTCAAAGATGGGGATGAGACTGTGTTCGGTCACTCGGCCTACGCCTGCACCGCAATCCAAAGCTCGTGTGCGTGCCTTGCCCTTGCCACCCCTCTGTGCAATTCTGTCCTTCTTCCATTGGAAAGCAGAGACGTTGGACGAAGCGGGAGCGCAGAACGAGAGATGAGGAAGGATGCTCAAGAGGAAAGAGCGAGAGCCAAGCGACTCGACACGCGAAACATGACCGAAGCCGCCAAGAACGCCATCGACACTTGCCTCGACACCTTCCCAGTACTGCACACCACGCTTTACGTCGGGAGTGGGATGAACGATGCGGACAGCCGACATTGTATGCGAGCTGCACGAGATGAGGATGAGGATGACGATGGGACCGAGTGGTGAAACGAGAAGCTTTAGCAGCGGTAGTCAGTTCAGGGTCCAACTATTCTATTGCAGCTCAAAAACACGACTTTTTTTTTTTTTTTTTTTTTTTTTCGGTTCCGTCCCCAAAAAGAAAAAACAAAAAAAAAGGCATCAAAAAACGAAATGCAAAAAAAAAAACCAACCGAAAAAAAAGAGCGTTGAGTTATTATATAATTATTGATAACGACAAGCGAGCGCGGAATCAGATGATCCGATACGCTCAGCCCACCACTCTATTATTAATAATATTAATACTGTGCAGTACTGTACTGCTCTCTTTCCCCGCATTCATCGTACTACCCCCAGTAGCGTGGTGTACTGTACTGTTGGATCCTGCATTGCATTCAGTCGACCGTATCACTCTCAGGCACACAAGACCAAAGTTGCAGCCACGGCTCTTCATCATCCTTACCTTGAAGCTCAGAAGAAACAAGCACTACTCTGATTGGGCCGCTCGTCTGTGCGTCTCCGACTTCGAGTTCAGCTCTCTTATCAGACCGGCCATCTTTCCAAAGGCCGGGAACCCTTCACTGCTACACGCTTGCATCTCCTCGTCACCACTCGTATGGATCCGGCCATCGTTACAGCCATTCAGCCACCAAATACCATCCTCGATACCATCTCATGCTGCCAACTCTCGATAACCACTCTTGCATCTCATCATGACGCCAAGTCCCACTCCGCCTCTGAGCAGTGACTCTGCCTCGTCACCTTCCGAACCGGACCATAATCCGCCAGAGCGCGCCTCAACTTCTCATCTTCCGCTTCCCGACTACGCCACCGTTCCTGATTACGGCAACGCCACCGCTTCCTCAGAGCAGTCGAGTCCCATCGACAGGATCGCCTCCACACTCTCCACCGCCTCCCTCAAAATCTGTGACGGTCCTGGTCTCAATCCGCAGGAACTCAAAGACCTCCAAAACGCGCTCAACGATGGTCTCAGGATCGGTCTTAATAAAGCGGTCAAGTCTCTTTGCTCCTTGAACGACCTCAAAGCCCATCTCAAGCTACTCAACCTCTTTGATCGTCTTCGCCAGACCGTACACGACGGAATCGAATATTTCGACTACCCTTCCTGCCATCACGATGCCGGACACATCGATGAGCCCGGCATTGACGCGCCCCCTCCGCCCTATGCTCCCAAAGCGGAGCCACCTCCCAACAATACCGACAAATCACGCCACCTCGCCATCCAGGCAGAGACAGAACAAGCTGCTGCCCAACTCACTCATCAGCTCCTCCGTGAACGTCGCTGGAACATCTACCTCAATCGCGCTGCTTATCGGCTCGAGCTCTGGCTCACCTATGTCATCTCATCCGATCGCACCAACAAGACCGTCAAAAAGAGCATCTTCGATCAGTCCAGTGATGCAAACACCAAACACTTGCCTGGCTTTCAGCTTCCTGACTTTGCACTCCCACCCATCGACGTTGCCCTCATGCTCCATGCCTACCACCTCAATCCACTTTGCAAAGAGGAAGACTCCACTCGTCTTCGCACGCGCACCAACCTCGCCTACTTTGACTTTCCCCTCCATCAACTCGCCGAGCGCGCCCACCCCACTTTGCCCCTCCTCAATGACGTCGACAATGCAAAAACTTACTGGGACTTCCATGTCACTTCCGGCCGTTCCAGGCAGCCTTGGGATCTGAGTCTCCAGCCGCCGCCTGGCCATCCCACCAATGCCCAAGAGACGTACGGAGGAACCATATTCGGTCTTCGCATCGACTGTCCACGATGCCAACGGCCTCAATTCGTCCCTTGGACCGGTACAGGAAAGGACCCCAACATGCTCGGTATAGGCGAGCACGGCTGGCAGCGAACCTGCGCCGACACCGAATGTGCGCAGCTCGTCTCTGCCGAGCATTTGCAGATGCGTCGTTTCATCGACGACTTTCAACGCTGGAGCAAGTCTCCTGGCAAGCCCTGGAACGACAAGGGTGTCTTCTTCATGGCCGGCACCAAGCTCGGTCCCTCGCATCAAGCCCGCTCCGCCAGAGACCACATGGGCGAAGCTCTTCTCTCGCCGATCTTCCAACACGAAAAGCCTGCCCTCGCCTCAGCACACAAAGATCATCGTCCCACCACCAAAGCAGACTTGCGTGACATCCACGAGGTCGCCCGGCTATGCAACTACAGTTTCAAGTCCTTCAGAGATTGGTTCGAGAAGCGCTGGATGGGTTCGGCCGTGACGCCGAGACTCAAGCAGCCCGAAGAAAAGGCGCAGCAGATGGCCAGGATCGCCGTGCTCATGCGTCCCTACGAAAACGGCAACGCCGCTGCCTATGGTGAAGGTCTCTGCGACGTGGTTCAGGCTGTCAAGCGTCAGACGAGCTTCAACCTCGAGATGCAAAAGTTGGGTTGGTCCAAGCATCTGCATCTCCTCGACAACGGTACGCTCGATGATGTTCTCTCGCGCAGCTTGATCCGCTACCATCGTTTTTTGGACCTCATGTCCACCACCTACAACTTGTTGACGCCCACCTTGGATATAGATCTGGCTTGGCACACACACCAGTTGCAAGCGCACTACTACGACCGTTGCTTCGCGCTTGTTGGACGCTTTGTCAACCATGATGATGCGATCGAGACGGGCATTCTCAAAGACGCTTTTGATCGCACAGCCGCCTTGTGGAAGGCGCGGTACAATCAGCCCTATTCGCTGTGCGGCTGCATCTACAACGATCCAGGCACCCTCAAGAAGTTCAAGGCGCTACTTGGCGGCAGTGCTCCCGCCGACGAAGCTGGCAAGGGTTCAGGCTTTACAGCCAAGATGAAAGGCAAGTGGAGGGCGGCTAAGGAGCTGCCAGGTGACAAGCAGGATGGCCAAGTGGAATGGCGAGACGCTTCGCATCCCAGTGCTCACCAGGCAGTCATTGTCCAGGAGGAAGAGCATCGTCACGATAAACTTCGCGAAGAAATGGTTCGAGAGTGGGCGCAAGGAAAGCGCCGCGAGGGTCACGAAAGCGCATTTGTGTATGTATCAACTTCTCATCGTCGTGAACCCCCCCCCCCTATCTCGTCGCTCCGCGTGGGCTCTTTGACCATCAGACTAACCTGTGTTTTCCTTTCTCCATTTCTTGGTCCCTTGCGCCTTTGCAGATTGGGTTACAACACTCCTGGTCTGTATCCCTTTTACTACAGCCCACTTTATAGTACGCACTATGTCAGCCGAGGCTCCACCGGCGATGCCACGCTCAACGCCTATAGTCTGTATGGAGTCTATGGTCTCATGGCTGTAGGAGGCTATAGCGCCGCGTCGGGGCTTGCCGTGAATGCTGCGGCTGGTGGTTTCATCGCCTGCGGTGGGGGTGGTTGTGCCGGTGGTGGGGGTTAACGTCCCCGCTTTTGCTTGGTCGTACTCGTTCGTTGGTCCCGATACCCTCTCGTTCTGTCGTTGCTGCAGATCTTACTCGTATACCTTGACATGACGATCGAATTTTCATCAGCGTACCAGGTGTGGCAAAGTCTGGATTTCAGATCGTCGACGATGAGCAGTACCGTCCTTTCGACGTCGACGCTGATGCGATTCGCAGCAACGCTGTAAGAGCCCCTCTCTTTTTGGTGGTTGAAAGCCACCACTGTTGCATGGCCGTGGGTTGCGTTATGGTCGCCACCACGGCAAGGTGGATCCGGGAGATGCATCTGCGATCTTGCCGCCTGGAAATTCTCGGATTCATCTCATTTCATGGCGTGGGTTTGAGTGCAGGGGGGAGCGTTTTGGTCCGCAAGGCGTGTAGCGGACACCGTGTGGAAGCTAGCAAGGTCAAAGCCTTTTTCCCCACTTGCCACTTGTGAAGGGGTCTCGGATCTCCTTGCGTGGGTTGATGAGATCGTTTGTGGGACACGTGCTAAAACATGTGAGAATGTCGCCTAGGCGGGTGGGTCAGAGACACAGGGGTGGCGGGGGGTTTAGTGGGTGGGAGGGTTTTTGACCACACGGCGTACAGTAGGAGACGAATTTCGTGCTAACGAAACGGTGGTGAGCGAGCTTACATTGTCTTCATGAGGCTTTTGCGGTACCTCAATACAACAACAACAACAACAGCAGCCCACTGCCTTGATCGGACAGAGAGATGCCGGCTTTGCCTGGGAAGGGATGGGAACAGCAACACTCAACTCGATCCTTCGCAACGAGCAAAGAGCATCGTGGAACTACTACTTATAGCGACACTTTTCCGCCGATCCAAACTCCAACCTCATTCCTCATCCTCACCCAATCTCGCTCCCCCTTCTCCTGCCTGTCTACTCTTACCAACCGACGAACCCATTAGTCAAGATGAAGTTTGCTTTTACCTCGTTCGTCGCTCTGGCTGTTGCGCTTATGCCGCTTGCGTCTGCTCGTAGGGATCTCACGATGCAAGCCAGTAAGTTTTCGCGTCGCGCCGAAGCTGCTGCCGCCCCGGCCGCCCCGGCTGACAAGCCTCGCAACCCGGAATTCGGCCGCGACCTGCTCAAGGAATACATTCACCACGGTGGTCGCGATTTGCCTGCGCCCAAGGACGTCCGTGAGACGTTCCCCGAGTGCAAGTGGGATCGCAAGGTTGGTAGCTGGCTGGACGAGAACGGCGTTCAATGCTACCTGAGCCCCACCTACCGTTACCATGCCTACTCGACCGCCGAGGCACTCGACCCCGGTCCGTCGCTGGAGAGGGGCGCTTGCGTCGACACCGCCAACACCCAAGACTACCCGCTCGTCCCCAAACATACCATCGCTGTGCCCTACCTGTACTTCAACAACTACTACGACCGTCGTTGCAAGGTGCGAGCCATGGTCAAGGTGCCCAAGACCGACCAACACGAAGAGTACTGGGTCCAGGCTTGGGTCATCGAACACGACTTGGGTTACTGGGATGCCACTGGAAAGCTCGATGAGCATGGCCCTCGTTCGGGAATCCTGGTCGACACCAAATTGTTCCCCAAATTCTTCAACAAGGGTCCTGTCGGTGGCGTCGCCCCCAATCCCGTCGAGTGGTTCTTCCTCGACGTCAACACTCAAAGCTGAACGCTCAAATCCCCCATCCCCATGGTTTCTCCACTCTGTTGCTCTCTCGTCCCTTCCCCTCGCTTTTGTTCGTTTCCAAATTCGAGCCGATGCCAAATGAAGTCGGCGCCAATCCCGGCCAACTCTCTGAATTCACTTCGGTTTTGCTTTTTCTTACCCTTTTCGCCAATTCAAGTTCATTTTCCCCCCCACCCCAACCTCTGCTTGTTATCGCCGCGACCGCCTATGACGATGAGCGCGCGTGTGTGTGTGACGTTCCTGCATGCCAGAAAAAAAAAAGAATGTATTCCCGTGTTGTAAAGCTGAAACGAAACAATCCAAACGACCATCACAGGCCTTTCTCCTCATCCGGACCATATCTATCCGAGCTGATTAGACGATATCATCCATGCGGTAAAAGTCCTTCCTCGCCTGCTCCGAGTCACCGCCTATCGCTTCGATAAAGTTGTACAGACACGACGTATGACCGTCGTCGTAATCGAACGACACCTCGTGAGGACACTGGCACCGCAACCTGCCCGTATACGGAGCGATCTGCTTGGCCGCCGGCACCTTGGGACAATGCAGAATGGGCGTATGGTCGTAGCCGATATTGTCGAAGAAGTGGAAATCCGTCTTGTTGAGCAGCAACGCCGCACCGATCGAATGGACGGGTGCATCGCCCCATCGCTCGTAGAAGAACCCGCCGGCTTGGTCGAGGTGGTTGAAGAAAGACATGTATGCTTCCGAACGGAAAAAGTCCAGGTCGGCAATCTCAAAGTTGCTCCAGAAATGGCACTGCACGCCGTTCGAAGATGAAAGTTCGAAGATGAAAAAGGCAAAAGTCAAAGTTAGCGTTTCATTTTGCCTGCCTGGACGCATAACCTGACAGCGACGTTATAAAGAGAACGTACCCTGTTGTATGATAGGCCGTTGTTGTCGGTGAGGTAGGAGAAGAGGTTGTCTTTAGCGAGGTAGTGTTGGTTTTGTTCGCGCCATTCCTTGGTGGTCTTCCAAAGCGTTCTGATGGTAGCCGGGATGTCGTGCAGCGAGATGACGAAACCGTATTTCTTGTTGTTCTGCTGCATGAAACGGAATGGGTCGAATTCGGTGATGTCGCACATGTACTTGACGTCGGGCTCGACTCTCCAGTAGTACTTGTACTTGTGCAGCAATGGATGTTGGAAGAAGAAGCCGGACTGGAAACGACACATTTGCCTGTACGACTGCGAGCCTCCGTATGGGACGTTTTGCATGCGATTCCACGCTGCGCGTGCTTTGTCCATATCGATGTGGTCCGGAATGGCCCAGTGCTCTTTCGGCACCAGACCAAACTCGACGCTCGACGAGATGGCTCGTCGGATTCGCAGCTCGAACCAGGAGGTGAAGGGGACGTCGTTGAGGAAGACGTAGGGATAGTGATGGTGTGGTCGATCGTTGAAGGTTTGTTCGAGGTACTCGATACTTTGGAGGATGCCCTTGAGCTCTTTGTTCCTGCACAAGATCACAAATGTGGCGTTGGCCTTGGGCATGGTGGCGTAGGGCCCGACGAGGTCAACGAGTTCTGGTGGAATGACGTCGGTGCTTGGTTTTGCGGGGACCAACTCGGTAGCGTTGAACTCTGCGATGGATGCGTCGGCGGCACTCGCACTCGGATGCAGGGACCACGAGGTTCGAAGCGTCGACAGTCGATTCGAATATGCCGTCGAGGTATAGGTCGCCACATAGTGAAGTGTAACGATGGAGGCGATCACCAGCGCCACGTACCTCAATGCACGATTCATGGCGGCGAAGTGGATGGCTGCGAACACCAGTAGTGGTGCGCTGCAACAGCTATTCGGGTATCTCGGTAGTCGTGGTCAAGACGAGAAAGTGAGAAGAAGGAGTAGCATGGTTTGTCGTTCAATGAAATATACAGTACAGTACAGAACAGAACAGAACAGAGAACTGTGGTAGAGCCGTCGGTTTATGCCTCCTGAGCAAACAACGACATTTCAAGACCGAAAGTGCAGCACATTTTGCTTGTTCGAAATGGGTCCGTGAGGAAGGCATGATCGTTGCACCTAATCGAGCGTGGAGATGCAGTTGTAACTCACTCGCTCATGTACTGCAGTGTACAGCCACTTTGCCGCACTGCAGGGTCGCCGGCAAGTGCATGCACGTAGTGCAGTGCAGTGCAGAGCGCTGCGCATAAAATATTAATTACGGGACAGGCAAATTTAGAAGTTTAATGGCAACGATCATTATTCAAGTCTATGTACTACTGTATACTGTACCTTGTCCGATTGCGTACCAGTTTGGCTCACAACCAAGAAGCCCGGTTATCAATCGGGTGACAATCGACTCGAAGGCGGCTTTCTTTACCCTGAAAATCCAGATTCAGGCGGGGAAAGTGTCACCTTGCCCTTTCGCGGCAGTTATTGATGTTGCAGGCTTCGATCGAACATCAGAGGTTTTTTATTTCTTGGCTCGAAACAAACGTGACTGCTACGGCCGAGAGAGTGAGCAAAGCAATGCAACGCAAGGCCCGGTTACGTTGAGGCACCGGGCCCGGCTGCAAACCCACGCACCGCTTCATAGCCGAATAATACAGTACAGCACCAAGCATCCGACTCGTTTTGGGCGGCATCTCCGGCTTTGATCGCCACAACCCGACTTTGACTTTGACAAGGCTGTCAGCACGCACCAACGACATCGACTCTGGGGACGATCTTTCGAAACATTCCTACTTATACATCCAACTCCCCGTCGTCGCCAACGTCGCCTCAACGTCTCCGCACTTGGATTCCCAAAGCAGCACCTTACCGTCTATCCTTCCGTTCATCCTACACCTCTGAAAATGTCGCAACGAGTCGCTCAGGTTGCTAGCCACCTTGCCGGTCGTGAGTATTATCCTTGCTCGAACATCGTTTGAGCAGTCCCTGTTGCTAACAGTTGCCCTGTTTGATCTCATCCTGTTTTGATGCTTCATCTCTTGCAGCCGGCCCTCTCCTCAAGCGCCAGGTCGCCATCATCACCGGTGCCGGTCAAGGTATCGGTGAGGCTACTGCCAAGCTCTTTGCCAGCCATGGAGCCCACGTTGTTGTTTCGGATCTGGATGCCGGCAAGGCCGATGCCGTTGCCTCGCAGATCAACAAGTCCGGTGGCTCTGCCATCTCTCTTGCCGGTAACGTCATGGACGTAGACTTTGGCGAGCGTGTCGTCAAGGCTGCCGTCGACAAGTGGGGCAAGCTCAACATCATCGTCAACAACGCCGGTTTCACCGCCGACAAGATGGCTCACACCACGGATGACGCTACTTTCCAGCTTATGCTCGACTGCCACATCACTGCTCCCTTCCGCATCATCCGTGCCGCTGCTCCGTACATGCGCATCAAGGACGAGAGCAAGCGTGAGAACATGTCTATCGTCAACGTCTCGTCCACCTCCGGTACCCACGGAAACGTCGGTCAGGTCAACTACTCGGCAGCAAAGGCCGGTGTTCTTGGTCTCACAAAAACCATGTGCAAAGAGTGGGGTCCCTTTGGCGTTCGAGTTAACACCGTCGCCTTTGGCTGGATCAACACGCGTCTCACCCAGGCCAAGGAGGCTGGTGCCGCCATCGAGATCAACGGCAAGAAGATCGCTCTCGGCATTCCCGGCCGTCCTGCCGCCTCCAGCAGCAACGATCAGTCTGTCAACGCTGCTGGCGACATTCCCCTTCGCAGACCAGGCCAAGTCGAGGAGGCCGCTGCTTCCATCCTCTTCCTTGCTTCTCCTCTCGCCTCGTATGTGTCCGGCCAGACCCTCGAAGTCACCGGTGGCCGAGGCATCTAGGCTTTGTCTTTATGTCTTGGTAATCGAATATGTTCCATCCCAACTCGGTCATTGGCTTGAAATGGGCTGAGTGCATTGATGACTTCGAGCACATCGTGTGAAGCCGAAATCTAACAAAACTCAAATTACGAATTGTGGATCCGAAGTGGAGAAAGAATTCTGTGAATAAAATGTCCTTTTTTAATTTTTTTTTTTTTTTTGGCAGATGCATCCTCCGGCGTGCAACCTGCAAGTTTTCAAGCTCGATTTGATTTTTTGTGCTCGCTGCTGCTCTTATGTACCATCATCTCGAAAAGCTCTTCGCCATGTCGCCCACTGCCACAAGCAGCGACAACGCTGCTTCCGATAAGAAAGAATTCACCTATGATCCGTTCGTCAACACCCGCGGATTCAAATACTCGGGCTCCATCAAGGCCGTCTATCCCTTGAGTCCTAAGCCCAAGATTCCGCCATCGATTCGAAGGCCCAACTACGCCAGGGAAGGGGTGAGGATGTGGTTGCAATTCTGGTGGCAGGTCAGAATACCTCTTTTGACCGTATCCCTGCCCATCATCGCCAGAGCTACGAATGCTGACACCCTCGATTCGTCCTCCGTTTTGGCTCTCCTGCTCTTTGGTTTTGCTATCGATGGGTTCATACAGTTTCTCGAGTCTAGGAACATCAAGGTCAACAACACTGCCGATCAGGAAGGTGTGAGGAAGGCTGCTATTGTGAGTATCATGCTTGTGGCTGCTATTGGTCTGGTCACAGTTGCTGATCGTGAGCTTGTCGATTCCTTGTGTGTTGTGTCTGCACGCAGTTCGCCCGAGAGGTCCTGGAACTCGCAGCCGCTGCCGCCAAGCCGGGTGTGACAACGGATGAGCTGGACAAGATCGTTTTTGCAGAGGCGATCAAGCGCGACTGCTACCCCAGCCCTTTGGGATACCATGGCTACCCGAAGAGTGTCTGCACGTAAGTATCCTGCTGCAAAACGGTTGAGAGAGAGTCTTGGCATGCGACTTAACCCTTTGCGTTGCCTCGTTTTATGTTGAACAGCTCCATCAACGAAGTCATCTGCCACGGCATTCCTGATAAACGACCGTTGGAGGACGGCGACATCCTCAACATCGACGTCACTCTCTTCCACAAGGGCTACCACGGTGATCTCAACGCTACTTTCCCCGTTGGCAAGAAGGCAGAGGAAGATGCCGAATCCATGAAGCTCATCAAGGTGGCTCGCGAGTGTCTCGATGCTGCTATCGGCATCTGTGGACCTGGTGTTCCTTATGGCGAGATCGGTCGAGTCATTCAGCCCCTCGCCGAGTCTCAAGGATGCGCCGTCGTCAAGAACTACACCGGCCACGGCATCTCGAACTGCTTCCACTCTGCTCCCACCGTCTACCACCACGTCACCAAGAAGAGCCATGGAATCATGAAGCCCGGTCACATCTTCACCATCGAGCCCATGATTAACCTCGGCACCGAGTGGAGGGATCTTTCTTGGCCAGACGACTGGACGGTCGCCACGGTCGACGGTGCGCGTTCAGCGGCAGCAGAGGAGACTCTGTTGATCACCGAGACCGGCGTGGAGATCTTGACTGCCAAGGGCGGGCCACGTCACATCGACACCACCGAGCGTCGAAAGCAGCTCGACGAGGAAATCAAGGCGAGGGAAGACAGGAAGAAGCGCAGAAAGCTAGATGGCGATGGTGCTGGTACGCCAGCTTCGGGTGCGGCGACACCTACACCTGCTTCCGAGGAAGCCAATCCCACTACGAGGAGCACTTCGGGTCCCGAGGTTTCTGACAAGTAAAAAAACTCAACCCCTCGGCGTTCTCGCCCGACTTAGCATCTTCATTCTGTACTTGTACATACGCTCTGCATCAGCTCTAACAATGACATTCTCTCATCCTGTCCACAGAATGTCAGCTCGAGGCAGCCGCCAAGTGGATCGGCACGAAGGGTCTGAGCAGATTTGAGCAAGATTGACAATGGGCAAAGGTCCGATGAAGATGTTCTACGATGTTGGCCCTTTTGTGCTCTTGGCATGACAGGTCTGTCCGACCGGTAAACCGCGGGAAATTGTCCGGCTTGATTTTTCGTTGTTCGGGGCGCACGGTGTCATCGAACAACCAACTCATTTGCACCTGGTCGTTTCTTCGTCTTCTACCATACCTACCCATCAAGCCAAAGTGCACCAAGCGTGGCACCTTCCGCAGTACGTTCAAGCAGCTCGAGATGTTGACGCTGATCCGAGGCGAGTGCTTGCGAGGTGCACGCACCTCCACTCCCTCGATTGTCCAATTCAGGCGGCGTTGGCTCTCCACGCCTTCCTCGGACCCAATTGTCTCGCATGCTGCTGCAGCCACTGGCAAGACCGTCCAGCTCGACTTTGAAGCGTACGAACCCACCGCTGATCAGATCGCCAAGAAGCGCACCGAGGTGCCCATCTCGGCCCTCGTTGTCTGCCACGGCTTGTTCGGGTCGAAACAAAACTGGCGTTCGCTCGGCCGTGCCATGTCGACTCGCTTCGGTATCCCCGTCTTCGCGCTCGATCTTCGAAACCATGGAACATCTCCGCACATCGATGGTCTCGCATACGCCGACATGGCCAAGGACGTGATCGAATTCATGTCGTCGCGCAACCTTAGCAACGTCGGTCTCGTCGGCCATTCGATGGGCGGTAAAGTCTCGATGAGTCTCGCTCTGGACCCGGACCTACCCGCGGGAATGTTGACCAACTTGATCAGCGTCGACATGGCGGCCAAACGAGGCGCACTCAGTCCTGAATTCGAAAAATACATTGAAGCCATGATCACGATCCGCGACCAACCCTGCCACAGTCGTACCGAGGCCGACGAAATCCTACAAGCAACCGAACCGGATCTTGGAGTACGACAATTCCTGCTCACCAATCTCACACGCAACCCACCCAGCGCACCGACATGGAGCTGGCGCATCCCGGTCGATGTGATCCGCAAGAACATCGCGCAGATCGGCGACTTCCCGTACAACCCCCCGAACGCCACGGAGGAGGAGATAGCGGGGAGGCAGCATGCGCCCGTGAGCAGTTGGCACGGCGAAACGCTGTTTATCAAGGGCACCAAGAGCAAGTATGTGAATAGGAGGAATATCCCGACAAATCAGAAGTACTTTCCCAATGCAAAGTTGGTCCATATGGATACGGGTCACTGGTGTCAGGCGGAAAGACCCAACGAATTCGTTCAGGTGGTAGAGGAGTTCTTGACGGGCAGAACGCAAGATGAGACTCAAAAGGCTCTGCAGCCTAGGTCCAAGTAGATGGCCGTTCGCAGAGGGACGATGGAATTCACAAGCATCAGACGAAATAGAAGTGTAGAGAGAGGATGTTTCCATATTGCAAACCAACGAGCTGGAAAGGGGGATGATGGCAAACACACCAAACCGAACTGTCGATAGTTGAAGGGGCGGGGGATATGAACGAGGTAGATACCAGAAAGCGTATCGGTGGGACGAAACGATGCGAGTTGCGAGGAGGAAACGCCAAAAGGTTGCGACTGTCGTCTAGTAGTTGGTCGAGGTAGTGTTTGCTCTGCAGTCGTAGACGATTTCCACGCCTACCCCTTTTGTACTCGAATACACCCTGTGAGTGATGAAATCATCTGGATCTCTACTGCCGTCTTGACAGTTGTACGTATCACAAACGATCTCCGCAGCATCGCTTTTGTCGTCGAAGCGCGCGGTGACGGGGAAGAGGAACTTCCTGCCATCCATAGCGTCGATGTTGATGTAGCTCCTCACGGTCTCGCTTGGATTCGGCATGAACGTGAGGTCGACAGATTGGCAGTTGTGGCCGTACTTTCCACAGCCCTCGCCCGTGAGGTAGACGGAGCCCTTGAAGTCGGCGGGAACAATGATGTTGCCCGAGGCCGAGGGGGTGAAAGAGCCTTGCGAGCCCGAGATGCCGGAGATCTTGGGTCGGATGCGGGCAGGGCAGGAGAGGAGGGTGAAGCGGATCTCGTGACGTCCGTCCGGTTGGGAGGGATGCGTGGATGGGGAGGGGGATGGGGCGTTTTTGGGGTGAGCGAGGGCTTCAGTGTCGGTGTTGACGTCTTTGATGTGAGGGACGCCAGATTTGGTGTCAGCGAGGACTGGAGACAGGTTGGTGGTGAGACCAAGCACGACAATGGCCAAGAGGTGATGGAACTGCATCTTCATCGATGTAGGCTGGGTGTGATGAGGCTGAGATCGAAGATGAAGGGAAGCGTTGGGGTTTGAGCGAGGAGCGTGATCTTTGGATTGGAGATGATGGAAACGAGGTCTGATGTAACGAAGGTGAAGAACACTTTTCAAGAAGAGGGTCAAGATGGAGGAGGAGGAAGTCTCTCCAGGGGTAAAGCCTCAAAGAGTCGGCCATCAACGATGCTTTCGAAGGGCTGACCTCCATACAGAGATTCAGACCACCTCTTCTCAGCCTGCATCAATCGCGCAGCATCTCTACGCCTGAGAAAGTAGAGACACAGCAATTGTTTTTCTGTCTCTTTGCTCTAGAAGCAGTGATACCGTAGCCTGCTGCTCAACAGCCCACTTCGGCGCCTATCTCCTCTCACCTTGGAAAGAAGCATGCGGTAGACATGCATGATCCACACGCCTGCCTCTTAGTTTATGTTCGCCATGCTACACTCTCTTAGCTCCAACATGACGCTGCTGCCTGCACCCGCCTGAACCAAGCCAAGCAGAACCGGGAACAAAGCAGAAACGGGCTCAAGCGTGACTTAGTGCCGGACAACATTCCGCACTTGCCGGGGAGGGGGGGACACGCAGCAGAGCCTTATGTCAAAATGCATGTTGGATCGACACAGCACAGGGCAGCAGCGGCCCGTACGTCTAGGCCCCGTTTCGGCGGCTAGCATTCATCCTAGATCCCTAGCATCTCAGTCCGCCGGTTACGGGCCACGTATAGTGCACCGAGGCTCGCCAGATTGAAACTAGGAGTGGGGGTGGTCGGAATGCCTCCACAGTCCGCAGCCGGACAATGATCGATTCAGCCCAGCGCTGCTTCAGGCTAGTAGATTGTCTCTTCGCAAACAGCTCCACCTACATCTTTGAAGCGTCTGAGATAAAGGGGTTGTGTATCGAAAAGGCGCCATGCACTACCTAACGCATGCTTTGTTCATTAAGTCGCCGAACACGATTAGGCATCATAGTACAGTAGTGTGAAAGTCACCGATGGCGTCGATGACAGTGTGGTTTATTGAGCATCAGTCTGATAGCAATCAAGGTGAGCTAAGAAAGAAGACGTTGCATGATACTTGTACAGGAGTTCAGCTAGAGACGAACCTCTTCTACCGTATGCAGCTGGCTGGCTGTTCTGTGTTGTTCGTGATGTTGGCCACCAGCTCATATGTAAGGGGTCTTATTATACGGCGCGTGGCCGGAATGATGGCAAAAATTCTCCGATACCCCGGCCAAACCCCAAATCTAACAAGATGGGGAAAAAAATCCCCCGCCCCAAACCCCACACTCAAGCTCTTCGGATCAAACAAACCGCAAATGGTCCACATCATCCGACAACTTCGACTGTGCCTGAGTCCATCCACCGACATCAAAGCCCGGCTACCTTTCTCTGCTTACACCATCGCTGTAGCTCAATCCTCTAACAGACGACGACATGGCGGCGATGACAAAGGCGAACACGCCGATGAAGGCAATGGACATCTTCGGCCAGCATGTGGTGCAACAGCTGAACGCTTTCAAAGCACGCTTTGCGGCAGGACAGCCTGCTCCACCCCTGTTTGTGGCTATGCAAGGTCCGCAAGGATCCGGCAAGACGACGGTAACGCGTTCGCTCATCGAGTACCTCAAGTCGTCCGGTCTCACCGTGGGCATCCTATCGACGGATGATCTGTACCACACCCGGCGCAACCTGGTGCGCGTGGCTCGGGAGAATCCTACGAACCCGTTGCTGTCAGGTCGAGGTCAACCAGGGACCCACGATGTCGTCTTTGGCAATGAGTTGCTTGATCGAATCCATGGCATCAACTCTGGCTCTGCAACGTCGATTCAGTTGCCAGTATTCGACAAGAGTCTGTTCAACGGCGAAGGCGATCGAGCACCCTTCACCGAGACCAGTCCAACCGTCGCAGCTCCATTGGATGTGTTCATCCTGGAGGGTTGGAGTATGGGATTCTCACCCATCACACCGAAAGAGGTGGAGCGGAAGAGGAAGGAGAGTCCACCGGGTGCAGTGTTGCAAAAGTACACGCTCGATGCACTACAGCAGATCAACCGCAACCTGGAGGCGTATACGCACTGGTACAAGCATTTCATCGTGTTCTTGCAAATCCGCCCAACCGATCTGGACAACGTCTACGTGTGGAGGACACAGCAGGAACATGCGATGAAGGCGGCTAACGGTGGACGTGGTATGAGTGATGACGGTGTCAAAGCGTACGTATCGCATCGCGGTTTCCATAGGATTTTTTATCAAATTATTTCCTGACCTTATTTTTATGAGGATTTTTCTGTTTTGTTTCTGTTTTCGCAATCACAGGTTTGTTGACAGATACATGCCCGGGTATCACCTCTTCCTCGACACGATCCAGCAAAATGCACAATGGAGAGGCAGAAGCAAGACCATCACCATCGACCTAGACCGCACAGTAGTAGACGTGCAAGATTGGTAGCCTGCACACGACTGATGTAATAACAATACCTCATATTTGGAACACAAAATGATTGCTTACGTCTGGATCGAATGTAGCATTCAATGTTCCTATCAAGTTCCACTTTAATTCCTAGTCTTTCCGCAACTTGAAGATGAGGAACAGGTTTCCAGCCGGCATCTCGATCCTCTCCGTCAGCTCATAACCATGTCTAGCTGCCAAGGGCACCAGCTCGGCCTGTACGTCTCTCAAGCCAAACTCGGGATTCCTGGCGCGAATCTCGGCATCGAACTTCTCATTCCCCTCCGAAGTGAACCTCCCCTCCTCATTGAACGCACCGTAGATTGCGATCCAACCCTTCTCCCTGGACAGTACATTGCGGTACCCCTGCTGCGTCACATACCCCATCCTTGGATCCAAGTGACTGAACAAACTTTCGGTCACCTTCCACGGCGCTACGTGGGTAAGGTTGCATGCAATCACACCTTGGAACAGCGCGTCTTGTTCGTTCGCACCTTGGATCTCGCCGGAAACGTTGTGGACGAGGGTGTGCCAGTCGTTCTGCTCCAACAGATCGAGCGCCTCCGCCTTGCCGACGTTGGGGAGCGTCTGATTGTTGTGGTCGATCTGCGAGCGAGGGTAAGCGTCGGCTTCGCTGGGTTGGAATTGGTAGTGTGGGTATTTGGTGGCGATAGTGTGGATCTGATGTCCAAACCCAGATGCTACTTCGAGGACGACGGGTTTGCGCGAGGAGTAGGAGGAGGAGGCTGGGCTGGAGAGGAGGGGGGCAAGAGCTTCAGCGATGGGGATGGAGTTTCGTTCGGCCGAGCCCGGGAGAGACCACGAGCTGCGGTACTTTGCTTCGCTGTCAGACGCCATCCTGTCCGGCCGTAACTGTGAATATGAGCAGAATCGATGGTGAGGAGAAGGGGAAAGTGGCAGGATGGAGTTGATTCTTCTCAGGTTGGTCCATGCGCGAGCAAGCTCCTTGGCAGTCGGGTGTTTAAGAGGTAAGTTGTTAGACCGATGGATTTGGATAGCCGAACGCGCTGAAGTATGCACGTGACGGCCTCCGCTTGATGCCCAACACTGAGACAGACCAACCATTCGAGCAAGACCCTGCCTTTTGACTTAGCAACTCTATCCTGTCAACTTGACAAGACATAGCATGCTGCCAATTCAGCAAAGGCGGGCTCCCGTTGACCTCATCGTCTCCATCTCGAGGAAGCAGAAGGTCTCGATCGTGAGAATGCTAATGCTCAGAGAGTCAAGCTCCGAACCCCCTCCCAGCGGCTGAATTAGACAAGTTTATCTCAAAATCGGCATTTAAAGCTGAATAGGGGCCTACTTGTCTCACATTAGAACAAACAGTCGCTCGCACCATCCACTTCATTCAGACGATGACACTGAAAAGGATGGTCCCGTGTGGTCCCGTGAGGGGAAACCTTTGGTTGTCATGATATTGCCCAGGTACCAGGCACGGTTACAAGAATGGCCACGCCTGTCGATTCGGCAACACGAGCTGTGAAGGTCACTTGACAGCCGCCGACACGCTGCTGCTCCTCGCTGTCAGGCAACATTGATGCTTGCGTACCACTATGCTATCGAAACGTCTTGCGTGAGCGACCATCACAGGTCCTGAGCGACTCCACCGGCATCACAAACGAAACATGCAGCGTTCAGTATCGACGCCTGCTCTTATCGGTACGATGCAGGTCTGGGGCATCCACAGCATTCCTTCCATCAACGAAGGCGGTTCAATCCACTCAGGGTCCAAATGAAGGTGTGGACTCGATCTTAAGCACCATCTCCCGCTCAGATGGGCTCGCTGCGACGGTTGGATATCGGAGCAATCCAAATGCAACGGGGCGAAACTTGGCATATTAGCGAGATCGCGCGGGCTGTGGTTGCGATACAGTCTTCTGCTCTCATGGAAACAATTGCGATCGTGACGCGATGCAGTGTTGGCATCTCGCTTAGTCGGATAGCCGCCCGCCCGTCAAGGGTCGTCCAAGTGCTGACGCCTGACATGTGTGTGTTACAGTACTAGTCCCGAGAATAGTTTTGACCAGCCACCGATCGTTGAGCTTTTCGCTTCTTCATGGGAACCATAAAATTGGCGTGGGACTGGTTGTCACCTTGCTTCTCGTAACCGTTTGCTAGCTTGCTCAAATGGCTACTTGGTAAGACGAGCAGGAGCGCCAACATATCATAGCAAGGCGAGCAGAAAAGGCCTTCGGTCTGGAGTCTAGGCTCTGCGCGATGACGCTCAGAAAGCTGCGTCTTGGGTATGACAAAATATCTTTGCCATGGTCCTCTACGGTACCAAAGTCCTCACAGTTACGCAACATTCATTAATGGCTGCCGTTTGGCATCGTACTGCAGTATGGTACAGGATGAATCACACGAGGCGGTCACGACGCGGTTGCAACGAATGCAATAAAATGAGAGTGCGTTAATTTTGGGATTTTTTTTTTTTTTCTCTTTTACAGTAATTCCGTGTGTTTGTTTCGTGTTTGCAGACCTTCTGCTTTGGGAAGGTGTCGAACTGCGGACTGCAGGCGAATGCAGAGTGTCAAACAGTGGATGGAGACTCGGCTCACATGCAAATCGCGCAAGCCCAACTCGAGCAATCAAAAAACGCCGAGCGACGTGCAGCTACACCACACTGCTAACCCAAGCACATCACCTCTCTCTTGCCAGTCCGCTTCACGCTTGGCCTACATGAGATGTTCACGCTGCATTGACACTGCTTCGCCAAGTCCAAGCTACAGTATAGCACGATAAAGCTGCGCAAAGATGAGTAGAGTAGTGTAGTAGTAAGAGTCGCCAAAACACCGACACGCTTGGCTACCTTTGTGCGAGAGCAAGTGTCTCGGTCAGGCAATTGAACCGTGATGACACTTGGAGCTATGGCCGGTCGGACATCAAAGCTACACGGCAAGCTCGAGCTCGGACAATACAACACTGCACTTGTGTTGTGCGGAAACGAGCACCGCAGCAACAGCTGCCACATGTCAGCTGCTGTATGCTGAATGCTGATCTTTCCTTGTCGGAGTTCGGAACGGGCTTCCTCAGAACCTTGCTTGAAGATGACCAACCTTGGTCTACAGTCCAGTTACAAACAACGCTTTGCCTTGCCTCTTCCATCCGCGTTTACCCCCCAGCCAAGAGCTTTTCTTCATCCCCTCTGCCTTCAGTTCAAAACAACGGCCAATTACATGCATGGTAAGGTAGATTGCATTCTACTCTGTATTCCAATCCAACGGAACCTGCTCGACCATCTCTTCAGCTGAGTTCTCCTCGGGCAGTAGGGCTCGTCGCGCTGCCTCCCTACTCATACAGTTTCTCTCTGCCTCCATCCTGGCTCTTCGATCTAGAAATTCATAGCGTCAGGCTCTTGGCTCTTTAGACTCCGAACCCCGTCTTGCAAAACATGCAACAAACCTTGACCTTCCAATCCCGTGGTTAGCTGTCTCCTGCTTTCCTGCATCTCTGCCCAGTCATCTCCACCGCCTCGCCCATTTCAAACACTGCTTCCAGCCCTTGGCTCTCATTGCGATCACCACTGCTCTCCGAGGAGATCCCTTCCATCATTTCAACGATCGGGACCGATCTGTTCATCCGACTCGTCCGTCTTTGATTTCTACGCATACACCCACGATCGCGCTTCCTCTTTGATTCCACCATTCCCGTCTCTCACCACGATCTTTCCCTACCTTTCCAGCTCCACCTTGGCTTTTCGTACAACTCAGGCGTATCTTCCTTTACTCTCGATCAGTTTTCAGAACCTTCCGAGCAAGAATCCACCTCTTGATCATCAACAACGCGCCTGTTAATTCATGTTGCTACCGCTGCACCTCAGCTGCCGACTTTCTCTCCATTAGCGACCTCCAGTAAACCACACCTAGTCTGACCGAGGCATCTCAGAAAGGAAGAGCAAATCAATCAGCATCGCTTTCATCTCTTCCTCGCGAAACAACGTCCATCCGCGCCCGCTTTTGCGCGGCTATTCACAGCCGCAATGGCATCCACGTCTCCGGTCCCCGATCCGGCCGTGCTTCACTCCAACAACCGAAGGCGAGGATGGGTCATCGCTAGTGAAGACGCTATCCAGATCGAACGCCCCGCCAGCTTTGATGCGCGACGCAGTGCAGCAGCGTGGAACAAAGGCAAAGGTCCTTCGCAGGCTTCAATACCATCTCGAGCCTCTTCGCTTACCAGTACCGAAGCCAATCCACCACCACCACCACCACCGCCTCGTTCACGAGAAAATTCCTCAGGAGCCTCTTCGACAAACGCAGTCTCGACAGCTGCTTCTGCGACCCAGACAGATGCGAGCAGTGCAGCTTCGGCCAGTGCACTGGTAAGGACAGATAGTACCCCTACAACAAACGTGCCTTCGACGACCACACCATCTACAGACACCTCATCACGAACAAGTCAGCCTGTTCCGCCTCGAAGAGAACATTGGTCAAGCATGAGCCACGACAGAGAAGCATCTTCCAGCACCACAGCCTCCTCTACCGCAGAGGCAGAGGCTAGTACAGGAAAACGTCGGACATCACCTCCTCTGCTGGTGCCACCAAAACACACATACAGGAAACAACCGTCCTACAGAGTGCTACCACCATCAGCATTGAGCGACCATCAAAAATTCATGGCCGCCGCGACAGCCTCTACCTCCACCATCACAGCCTCCTCCAGCTCAGGCCAGGCATCCACTTCCAAGTTGCCGCCAACTTCACGACCTGCCGGAGCTTTTGTCAACCCGGCCCTTCGAAAGGAGCTAGCAATGCTCGGAGCACTTCGACGCGCAAATGCGTCCGCTTCGTCTCCTGCTGCATGTCGGTCAGCTGCAAATACATCGAAGGCATCGACCCCTGCGACCGCAGTGGCGGCATCCACGGACTTGAAAGGCAAGGGCAAGGAGGTAAATTCAAACCCGTTGCAGGTCGACGACGAACACTTCTTCAGTGCCAGTAAGAGTCGGACCTCGAATGGGCCAAATAGCTCGCAACCGATCAATGGCGTACCGCCCTCGCCCGAGACGTTGGATGTCGACTCGCAGAACAAACCTTCGCTCGTCTTCACACCGAATCCTCTGCCATCAGTCATTGAAACATCGGCGTCTTCGGACGTCCAAGATGGACGAGGCTCGGATAACGAAGAAATGACAACGGACGCCAAACGGCCAGGAAAGAGGCGCGACAGTTTGCAGATCGAGCTGCCACCTCCTCCGAAAGATTTCAAGGACAGATATCCCTCGATTATGGTGGATTCGACGCATGCCAGCGACTCGGAAGCGAGCGGATCCGTTTCGGGTGTGCAGCGACGCAGGCGTCGTCGCAGCACTGCATCTACAAACAGGCTCAGTGCCGGCTCCGATGAAGAATACGCCGACGACGACTCGAGCTGGCCCTCGACCCCTTCGACCACTCCTCTCGAGGCTTACTTTACTGCGGCCGACTCGCGACCCAGGGGAGCCCGAAGGACGGTGCAGACGACCACCGAGATCATCGGCCCCACGTTCGGTCCAGACGCCCTCGGAATGGGTCGTCCGATGGTCGTTGTCACCAGCCCTTCTACCGCATCAGAAGTCTCGTCCGGTCGACGATCGAGCTCTGGCTCTGGCTCTGGCTCTGGCTCGATTACTTCGTCTTCGCCTCCAGCGACTGCAAGTGCAGCTCCAGCGCCAGCGCTCACCAGGATCGAAGAAGATGCTGGCTCGAAAGTTGAGCCTCCGACATCTTCGACCGCTCCCACTGGAATGCCACGAAGGTCGTTGTCGTTTGACCTGCCAACTGTGCCTCGTGGTCGTACCTCCGAGACTGCACTTCCCATTGCAGCGCCGGTGCGCTCGCCCTCCCGGACCAGGGCGTTCTTCGCTAAGATCAACCCGAGCAGATCCTCGAACCGTAGCAACGTCAACGTGGCCGCACCCGCACGCACCGGGGTGGTGGCAGCTTCGAGTGAGCCGAACCATCCGATCGGATTGGACCACCAGGGCCGCATATCGGGCGAGCAGAGGCGTTCAGTCGAGTTGCGACCTATCTTGCTCAACTCCACATCGCGGCCAACAACGCGTTCGAGCCTCGAACAACAGTCGGGCTCTACCTGGTCGGATGAACAGAAACAGTTGAACCGTCGTTCGCTCGGTCGAGCTCCCGTGCGACCCAACGTGGTTCCCTACCATTCACGCCGCAATTCGGAAACTTCGGTCGGCTCTTCGATGCAGTCCGCGACGATCCAGGGCAAGGGTTGGTTTGAACAGGATGGATTTGATGCATTGCACAGTCCGTCATCGCAAGTGACGACGCTGACTATGCCTTCGCCGGCCCTTGGGGCGGAAAAACAGCTTGCGACCGATCCACCTGGCGTGGGCGTGCGTCGTAGCTCGGTTATCAACGAGCCGAAAGATCGATTTGCTGCATCGATGCCATCTCTCCACCAGCCGGTTCAGCCGCCAGCTCGTCGAGAGCAGGACCATTGTCCCTCGGCGATCGGACTGCTGGTCGACTCGCAAAAGGGACGAATGTCGCGCGACACAGATTCGATCAAGGAATGGATCTCGGTCTCGGTCAACGATCTTCCGCGTTCAAATGTAACTCAGCCTTACGGCAACGGTGGAGCGGGCGAGTTCTCCAACGAAAAGCAGCCCGCTAAAAAGTTGGGCAAGAACAAGCCTTGGAAGCTGGGACGCTTTGCTGCATCCGAGGTGGTTTTGGCTTCCAGGGTGTCGCCAGCGTCGCCGATTCTGGGACAGCCCAAGCGGCGCTCGATCTCACTGATGAAGCGCCGATCGACGGGCCACGTCGACGAAACTGCACGGATGAGCATCGACCTGAATTCGGCCGCTTGCTCGGAACCTTTGATGCGCAATCTGGGCTTTACGAGCGCCAATCGCAATGCGGTGGTGCAGAACCTCTGTGCCGAGCGAAGCATCGCCGCTCTTGTCGCCAGCACCATCCAGATCGTGGGGAGTGGTCGCATCAATGTGCCCAATCCTGTGCCGCTATCGCAAATCAAGGCGATGCCTGAACAGCCTGCGATATTGGAAAGGAAGCAGAGCAAAAAGATCAACAAACCGCTGCCGAAATTGTTGTTCAATCTGCCCAATCAGGGTGTCACGCCGACGGATAGTGGTGAGAACTCGCCGGATGCGCTTGTCAGCGCCTCGGAAAACCTGCATGTCGGCTACGATCTGGACAAGGCGACCATCGGCACAGTCAAGTCGCTCGTGCCCGAGACAGGTGACTGGTCTCACTCTTCAGATCCCACGAGCAGTCCAGACGCCAAGGTACGATACGAGGCCGTCGAAGCCAAGCCGTTCCGAGACTACGAGGATGAAGGCTCGGATCTGTTCGATTCGGATTGGTCCGAGTCGGAATTGGAATCGGAATCGGACAAGGAAGAGATTGTGGATAAGGATGAGGCCGACGCCGACGCAGAGGTGCCCGTTCGGTTCGGTCAGCGTTTCAGTGTGGCCAACAGGGTGATTGGACCTGCTTCTCCCAAAGTGTTGACAAACGATGCGGCCAGGGCTTCGCTGATCGGATCGGCTGGCTCCAAGCAACGGGCAGAGGCCAAGGAGATGGTGCTCTCGCCCAGTCTCGAGGGGCTTCGACCCGGTGCGCTGCTTATCAAGGGTGCGGAACTGCGTCTCTGCGTCGAGGAGAAGGCGGCCACCACGCAGAGGGGGAAGCAGCTGGCTTACTGGAAGGCAAGCGAGGTCAAGCATGCAAAGGAGGACTCTAAGGACTCAACGCACTCCATGGAAGGACAGTTGCGCAAACAGCCATCGAGCAAGGCCATGTTGCTGGAGCAGGAAGTGTCGAATGGCATCTTTGCAGCGTTTGTCGGCAATCGCAGTCCGAGACGACAGCATCAGAGGTCGAGCTCGGACGCAGATGCTCTAAGCGTTTCCAGGAAGGAGGGAGACACGAAGGAGTTGCTCATTACAAAGTTCCGGCTCGGCACGTTCTCGGTTCGCAGTCAGCTTCGTTCGACTTCAACGGGCGAGGAACAGGTGCTGGAGATTAGCCAGCGTAACTCGAGTTGGCACGGATCGTCGAAAGAGCCATCGTTGACAGGTGCGTCGATCAACAACAAACTCGAACGCGCGTTTCCCTCGCCTCTGCTTTCGAACGGAGAGCTAGCGCACAGCCGTTCGAGGTCGGCTGCTTCGCTAGAAGGCGCAGGCTTGTCGTCGGAACGCATTACGATCCGTGTTCAGCAAAATGGTCGAGGGTTTGTCGCCGCGTTCGCAGCGCGGGACGGTCAACATTGGTCGTGGTACGCAAGCAAGTTGGAAGCGTCGGTGCTGAATGCTTGGTCGATGCAAAACGATCGAGTGCTGGATGGGTACGACATGAGCCTGCGCGCCATGATCAACGGGTCGACCGTCGAGCTGGCGACGTACTCTACCAATTCTCAGGTGCGCAATGCGCTGGGAGTGTTCAAGCCTCGGACAAAGGCGGTGCCGAAACCGGTGCCGGAAGATGAAAGTAAGATCGGAGCTGCGATTGCTGCGCCGGCGCAAGTGGTTCCACTGGGAGCGATCGGGTTGCGAGGCATGGTGGGAGCTACGGGACGAGTGGAGCCGCCGATCCCACGTCGGGGAATTCGAGGAGGACCACTGATAGTACCCCAGTCGGGTGTAGCGCATGGGGCGAGGCAGAGTGGGTTTTGGCAGAATGCGAGGGCTGCGATTTCGACGACGGAAGCGGCGGTGGTGCAGGTGAATAACAATGCCGTCAACAATGCTCGCGCTTCACTGCAGCTCAACGAGCGAGCTACGCTACGCAATGGTGGAGCTTTGACGATTTCTTCCGGATTGTCGGAGGGATGCGAGCAGGAAATGGGTCGCAAGATGGGCGAGCTGCAGTTCTCATCGATGGGCGAGTCGGTCGACCGAGACCTGGTGGTGGTTTCGCTGTTGGCGGTGATGGGCGCTGTCAAGGTTTGAACAAGCGATGGTTGGAAGCATCGGACCGAGCTCGGACGGTGATGTTGAGACTTGGGGACGCGCTTGAAACGCCAGACAAAGCGTTGCATGATTTGCGCGGACGGCAACAACATCGCGACGACATAAGCGGATCAGTTGGAGAGATGAGTGCTCCCATGCAGTCCGGCGACTTTCACTTGTACAGATGTGGTGTTAGAAACACAGTTGATCATTGAAAAAATGCAGAGAGGAGCGGGTCGTGTTGGCTCGGTGGCAGTGATATCGACCTTGCCCCCTTGTGTTCGTTCAGCCATGTTATGTTGAGACTTGATCCGTGCCTTGGTCAAGTTGGTTTGCTTATGCTCGTGTGGCATTGAAGCGACAGAGGAGGCTGGCAAAGGATGGCGTCGGATGGATATCCGCAGAACCCCGAAGGCCCAGACAGGTATGAGCGGTGACACAGGAGCTGACACACCATACAGAGCAGTACGGTACTGTACTCTACAGTACCGCGAAAGTGCCTGCAGACCATGTTGCTGCTGCTGCTTGGTGCGATTCGATGGGATGATACGCTTCGAGCTGCAGGGAGCAAGCAAATCAAGAAACCCGGGCGCGCGCGCGTGCTCTGTGTGTGTGTGTGTGTGTGTAAGTGAAATCCGAGTGTAATCGTTAACCGTCGGCAAGTTAAGTTGACATCGAAGGCTGCTGCCACAAAATCAAGCAGGTAGAGTGCCGGCGGACGTGCTCATGTCAATTTTTTTTTTTTTTCTTTTCTTGATAAGGGTCTGGCGGAATGTCATAGGCCTTACCTCTTTCCGTCCCTGAAATGCAAACCCTACTCGCCCTTTGGCTCGGTCGGTGGTTCCGCACTGCTGTGTCTAAGTGCGCTTTTGACAAAAAAGAGGCACTCTACTTTGCACGATGAGACACGCGACCAGTCGACTCTGGTTTTCATTTGAAGCTGTGGCAACGAGATTCGATAGCGACGAGGCGGATGCTCGCTCAGCTACGCTTTGCGCTATGATTGTCGAAGGACGCATGGCGCAAGGCAAAGTAAATTGTTGGGCAGGTGGTGAACGGGGCATGCGCGTGCAAGCAAGCAAGCGAACATGGTAGCAGCCGAAGAAACGTCTTTCTCAGCGTGAGAGTTGGGACAAGATGACAGCAGAGAGACGACCGACCAGCACATTTGGCCAGACCAAGTGCAGCAAGGAATACAGAGTAGTGCATCTGCAAGCGTCGGAGTAACTCGATCGGCTTTGCAGGTGGCTCCTGTCGCGTTTGTAAAAGAATTAATTATCCTTTTTGTTCGGTGCAGTAGTCAAGTCGAAGTACTCGCACAATTGTCAAAAAGATGTGGCGACCTCGACGCAGTCTTGAGTATATTCGTGGATGAGGAGACTATTCTACAAGACATGAAGACCTGGGTGGTCATTTATACCGTCGAGGCTACGCTATAGGAATACTTTTGGGAGTGAAAAACTAGAATGAAAAACTTTCTCATGTGACGCAACCCAGAAACTGGAATTGCTTCACATGACGCGATTGAAAGTCCGGCCGACGCTATTGTCGACCGAGAAAGAAAAGTCGGCGTATTGATATTTCTAACACTCCCCCTCGACTTGAAGTCTCGGGGGCAGAACTTTCGATGAAGTGGAAGGAAAGATGATGGAATGAACTAGCTACCTACGAGATCGTCTGCGGGAAGGTCCGGGCCTGTACTCATCCTCGTCGTCATCGTCGTCGGAAAACAACTCGTCCTCCTCAGAACTTGCCTCGCTATCGAAAACGGGCTGGAGGGCGCTTGTGCTCCCCCTGCGAGATCGGTTCCCTTCGTCCGACTCTTCGACCCGTTCTGTGGCGACTGTGTTTCCGAATCCAGGGTCCGTGGCCGTGTTGGAAGAAGCTCGGACCAGGTTTTCGAGGTGATTGAGTGCATTTTGTAGGGCCCTTCGTTCCCTGTTCGAAGTAGGAGTAATGCCTTGAAGGAGGTCGATGACAGTCCTAGACTCGGCTGAGGCGACATTGCGGATCTCGGAGAGTTGCTGAATCTTGATGTTCTTCGTCTTCGTGATCACGTTGATATCGCGCTGCATTTCGGCCTTGGCTTTGTTGACCTCCCTAGCGATCTTCCTTTTCAGTTGATCCTTGGCATACGCTTTCGAATTCTTGGAGTGATCGTTGGAGCAGCTACGTGAGGTGACTTGGCAGTTATCGCATTTCTCGCTACCGGCCTTGCGCGATGGGATGCACAGTACGACGTGGCCCTTGTTGTTGAGACGCTTGCACCGAGTGCAAGCCTTCCAAGATCTGGGCGGCCTTGTGTAGTGCTCGGCAGGGCGGCGGCCAATGGATCTCGTGTACGTTCCGTCTTCGTTTAGGATACGGCCCGATTGCCATTGTTGCCGGCCAGGGCTCGATTGCGTCTGTGAATAGAAGCCGGAAGGGGGAGGGGTTCTCAGTCTACGCTCGGGGGAAGGATTGGTCTCACCTCTGCTTCGCCGGGCAGCCCTATCTGCTTGCCTCCGCTCAGCTCTAGCAAGTGTTGCGCTGAGTTCTTCTAGTTCGCGAGATATAGCAGTTTCGTGAGCAGTGATCCTTTCCATTTCCCTCGCCGTTTCCTGCGCATTATCGCGGGGCCTTCTTGGTGCAACTTCCGTGGTTACACGAGTCGTTCCTACGACCTGCACCTCTTCGTCCTCTCCCTCCGCGTCCTGATCATTGAGCACCACTTCCAAAACCTGATCTCCTCCTTCGATTAACTCGTGTGCGAGAGGTAGACCTGGTCCGGTCCCGATATCGTCTTGAGCAGGAGCAGGTTCGTTCCCGACTTCGCCGTGCGGACTGGGTTGACTGGCATAAGGGGGAGGAGGGGTCATGGTTTCGTTAGTCTGGCTCGTGGGCAGTGTCATGATTGACGTCGTTCGTCTTGATCTATTCCTAGTCGTTCTTCTCTTTGTTCTCGCCATTTGAAATGGGGCTTTACTGAAACTTGAAGGGGGGGAAATTCTTGTCGTCCTCGAGAGGGGACTTTATATCTACAGTGTCGCTGTTGAAGACACTTCTGGTTCCGTCGACTTTGCCAGCAAAAAGTTAAAAAGATGTGGCGAGGTCGATCGTTATTTTGGGCAGTTTCTCAGTCACTGCGCAATCTTTGTTGAGGGAAAGTGTTGTTTCGTCGTTGGCTGGATGCCAAGATTACTGTGACACTCTTCAACTGCTGTTCGGGGACCTTCGGGCGAACTCGCCAGCGCCGTTATCAAAAGGGTGGGTTCCTTTTGATATGGTGTTTTCTTTTCGTATTTAGTCGTCTTTCGGCCCCCGTTCGGTGCGGACGTGTGACTACTCGGCGCCCGGGGGCGCGAGTAGGTTTGTCCCTTTTTCTCGTATTTCCTTTTTCACGAAATTGTCCTTCCCTTTTTCTTCGGAGGGGTCAACTAGGTTAAGCAATTTCATTGCAGAACTTTGTTTGACGGCGCAGAAACTCTTCGTGAGGACGTCTGCTGGCTGGTCCTTCGTGTTGATGTACTTCACTTCTATTGCGCCAAGTGACTGTTGTTCGCGCACGAAATGGTAACTGATGTCCCAGTGTTTTGTGCGAGATGCGTCCTTCGGATTTTCGACTATGCTTTTGGCGGCCTGGCTGTCCGTGAATAGCGGGGTGGGGACATCATGCTTGTAACCCATGTCTGACAAGAGCTGTCGTGCCCAACTAATTTCCCTCGCAATGGAATGCATTGCCATGTACTCAGCATATGCTGTTGAGTCTGCCACACGCGTCTGTTTCTTAGATTTCCAAGCTACCGGTGTATTGAATGCCATTAGGATGATGCCTGAGACGGAGCGTCTGTCCAAGATGTCTGTGGCCCAATCTGTTGGATTCGCCTTACGAATCAGCTTTTCATCTCGCAATCGGGTACATCACATATCGGCACACAACACTCAGTAATGAGTGTTGCACACGCGACGGCGAATGTCGAGACACCGGTCTCAATGTTCACCGGGCGGATTTAAACATTTTTCCGTACCCACACGACACCCGGCAGTACTCCCATTGGTCCGTCAACGGGTCTCAACATTCGATACTAAATGTTGAGACTGCTCGACGAATCATTAACCTCAACTATGAACCCACACACTCATCGCCCAATGATAGGACCGCATTGGAAGGATGGCAAACCGGTCTGCCCCGAATGGAACCTTCTGCCCAGCATGGAAGAGGAGAGAAGGACGGGCGGACGAGATCCGAACCAATCATGACTGAGGTACGAGACTCAGTAAGCGGAATAAAGGCTCACACGATGAGGAGAGACGCTCGATAATGAGTGTTGGGGACACAGAGGGAGGACAGGGTAGTCACTATAGGGAACGCATAGGACGTATGGCGAAGATGAAGATACCCTCGCTGTGCGTGTTAGTATCAAGACATATGTATATAAGACTCGGGACCAGAACCCGAGAGAGTGAATAGAATTATCGAATCACTACCTTACTTATCAACTTATAAGATCTGACGACTAGCATCAACATCCGATATTGGATGTTGATCTTCCTCGTTCAAATCCTTCGAAGCTTCTAACCGCTGCGCCCCGT
Source organism: Anthracocystis setariae (assembly GCA_928724745.1). Lineage (NCBI taxonomy): Eukaryota > Fungi > Basidiomycota > Ustilaginomycetes > Ustilaginales > Ustilaginaceae > Anthracocystis > Anthracocystis setariae. Next base: position 484,878 of record CAKMXJ010000002.1, on the reverse strand, counting down.
TCAATATCGATATTGTCCTAGCACTACTAAGTCACAGACATCAAACTCTGTGATAGTTCGAGCACGGACTTAACGACTCACGACACTCCCCCAAGATCGCAACTTAGGAAATAGGATATCGGATGTCAAACATCCATTACCGAGTGTTGTAAGTCGTATCTAACATTGGATAAACTAACGCCGCGATAGCTACTTCGCATCGATTGACTTTTAGAATCTAATACAATCGGCGTCAGAAAATGCTTGAATCATGCTCCCCCTCATTTGGTGGCGCCGAAAGGTCAAGCAATCGTTTCCGTGGTGGCAAGGTATCGGATGGTGCGCTCGGCATTCTTTAAGTTTCCAATGGTGGGTTTGTGTAGGGTTCGACTGAGATATTGCACTGCGAAGGTGATGTCCGGGCGCGTTCCTTGGCTGGCATATTGGAGTGATCCGACGATGGACCGATACCGCGCATGTTCGGGTGGGCTGAGTGCCGTCTCGAGATGGGTGAGCTTCTCTGATCCGATGACTAGAGGAGTTTTCTCACGCTTCCATTCCGCTGGCAGGAACTGATGCACTAAGTTTCGAATGTAGTGCCGTTGACTAAGGGACAGTATACCGTCACGACGTTTGACTTCAATGCCAAGGATGTGTTTGACGGGACCTGAGTCTGTCATCTTGTACTTCTTGGATAGAATTTGCTTTGCTCCGTCTATGAGTGTCTGTGACTTTGAGCAGATGATCACGTCATCGACGTAGATTCCAATGAAGATTCGCTTGCTTTCATCCGCGGCGTTCTGGATGTACAGGCTGCTGTCCGTGTGGGTGCGACAATATCCGCTGTTGCGAAGTGTTTGGTCGATGTGCTCGAACCAGGTGCGGCTTGCTTGTTTGAGTCCGTAGAGTGACTTCCTGAGTCGGCACACTTTCCCTTCGACAGGGACGGGACTTTCCATGTACACTTCCTCCTGTAATTCACCATTGAGGAACGCGGTGACAACGTCCATTTGGTGTACTAGGAGATTGAATTGATTTGCCAGGGCGAGGATGATACGCAAGGTCTGAAATTTCATGACGGGGGCAAAAGTTTCCTCGTAGTCAATTCCTTCCTGTTGTGTGAAGCCTCGTGCGACAAGTCGCGCCTTGTATTTGTCAATGCTGCCGTCGGGATTCTTCTTGAGCTTGAATACCCATTTGCAGCTGACGATGTTCTTGTTATGCGGAATGGCAACGAGTTCCCATGTCTTGTTTTCTTCGTGTGAGGCCAGTTCCTTGTTTACTGCCTCTTCCCATTTGGGCCAGTCGCTCCTGCGACGCGCTTGAGCTAGGGTTTTTGGTTCGATGTCTTCTATAGGTCCTTGAGTGTGGTAGATGGGATAGTTCTCATAGGGAGTATTCGATTCATCGTCATCCGAGGGTCCGTCGTCCTCGTCGTTGACGAGATATTCGATGTTGAGTCGGTCGACCTCGACAGTAAAATTTTCACTTTTGTAGGGGAAGTCGTGTTTGTGAAATTTGACTTGTTTGGATGCTTGGTACACCATGTCGTCCAAGGTGACAATCCGGTATGCCTTTGTTCCCGGGGAAACACCCAAATAGATCGCCTTACGGCTTCGAGGTCCAAACTTGCGAGTTAGATGACTTGGAATTCTCACATACCCGAGGCACCCGAATGGTTTTAGGAGCGCAGTTGTGGGCACTTGGTTCAGGAAAAGTTCAATTGGTGTGTGGGAGGCTCCCATCCGAACTGGTATTCGGTTCTTGATGTAGGAGGCATGGAGGATAGCATCCCCCCAGTACACGTAAGGCAATCCAGAGTTAATGAGCATGCACCTTACTATGGTAGCAAGCGATCTATTCATCCTCTCGGCAACACCATTCTGTTCGGGCTTGTATGGAGCCGTTCTTTCATGGATAATGCCAGATGATTTCAAGTACTCTTGGAATGTTCTTCCCGTGTATTCCCCTCCGTTGTCAGATCGAAAACGTTTGATCTTCTTTCCTGTTTGATTTTCGTAATATTCCTTGAAGACTATGAGGCAACGTAGCACCTCTGACTTCTTTGCCATCAGATATACACCCACAAAACGGCTGTAATCGTCGATGAACGTGACAACGAATTTATCTCCACTGAAAGACGCGTGAGGCATTTTGCCCATAACGTCAGAGTGAATTAATTCGAGTGGCTCGGTGGTGGTATTCCATCCTTGCTTGTCACTTTCGTGTTGGGCCTTTCCAAAACTACAAGCCTCACAATGAACTCTCTCCTTGTCTTCAGTGAATTCCATGCCTTGCGTGAGCTTAGCTGTTTCCTTCACTGCTTGATAGCTGATGTGACCGAGGCGGGAATGCCAATCGTGTAGGCTCCCTTTTACTGTCTCCGTGAAGTATGTTTCTTCCGTGACTTCACATTCAGCATCAAGGAAAGACAGGTTTCGTTCCTTGTAGAAACGGCAAATGACTGCACCATCGTCAGTGCGGATATCACCACCATCTCTATTGAAAGTGACTGTGCTTTGGTCCCTTATGATTCCGACGCCAATTAGGTTGACGTTGTAGTCAGGGATGTAGTGCACTTTCGTGAGCTTGAATTCCTTGTAAGTGTCCTTGCCGCGGGGGTAGAGGATCACTTCGCCCATTCCCTTGATGTCGGCGGTCTCTCCTGAGCCGCTGCGTACTTTTCCGTAGCTCCCGTATTTGAGGTTCTTGAATAATTTATTGTCATTACAAACGTGAATTGAAGAACCTGAATCGAGGATCCAGGAGGGCTTGGCTCCATTCTCGTTGTAGTAGACCTCGTGTTCGACTTGGTCCGCGACGTCGTCGTCCACATTCAAGTAATAAGTGACCTTTTTGGATTCCTTGTCATCCTTTTTGGTCTCATCGGATTCCTTCTGAGTCTCTCCTGATTGAGGAGGGAAACGTCTGGGTCCGGATTTCCCTTTGCTTCTGCAAACCCTGGCAACATGGCCGTGTTTGCCGCAGTTGTAGCATTGAGGTCCCTTTCCTCGTGCAGTTTTCTTTGTCCCATCTTCAGTGAAGTATGAGACTCCATTCGACTCGTTCCTCTGCGTGTTGTGGCCTTTGATGGCCTTTTCTTGTCGAATTTGCTCTTCCCTGGATCTCAGTTCGTCCAGGGTTCTATCATATTTCGCTTTGAAAGATTCTTTGGGAATCTTGACGTCTATTTCCTTCTCAACCCCATCGATATTGATGGTGATTGTCTGTGTTACTTCAGTCTCGAGACCGTTTATGTCATGCTGAAGCAACGCTTTCCAGTGGTTGAACTTAGAGTGCAACGACTTTGCTAAGATTCGGAGCCTTTTATTGAAGCTGACTTCGCGCCCGGCCTTCTCAAGTTGAGTCGACAGAGTGAGGATTTTGGTTGCAATCCTATCAATGGGATCGTCGTCCCCTTGACGCAGATTGTTGAGTTCGTCCTCAATACGCTCTACTCTGTCGGCCAAGTTCTTTTCGAAGGCCTTCTCGACGTCATCCCAAATTTGTTTGGCTTCGGTCTTGTCCTTGTAGAGATATGAGAAATCTTCCCCAATGCTAAGACGGAGGGTTCCTAGGGCCAGTCCGTTGGCCTCGATATATTTCTCGGTATCTTTCTTGAGGTCCCCTGTGAGATCTCCAGTGATGACATCCCATGATCGCTTGCCGCGGATCATGAGAAGACTGGCCATGTCTTCCCTCCACTGGGGGTAGTCATCGAATTTGTTAAGTCGAGGGTTGTCATTGCGTGACATTGTATGAGTATCGTTCGACATGGCGCCAAAGTTTGGGCTCATAACCTAAAAGAATTAATTATCCTTTTTGTTCGGTGCAGTAGTCGAGTCGAAGTACTCGCACAATTGTCAAAAAGATGTGGCGACCTCGACGCAGTCTTGAGTATATTCGTGGATGAGGAGACTATTCTACAAGACATGAAGACCTGGGTGGTCATTTATACCGTCGAGGCTACGCTATAGGAATACTTTTGGGAGTGAAAAACTAGAATGAAAAACTTTCTCATGTGACGCAACCCAGAAACTGGAATTGCTTCACATGACGCGATTGAAAGTCCGGCCGACGCTATTGCCGACCGAGAAAGAAAAGTCGGCGTATTGATATTTCTAACAGTTTGTACTTACGATGCGGTACAGCCAACCACGTAAAACCAGGGTGTGATATGGCTAGGGTTCCGTAAGACACTTGTGAGCGGTGGAACCGAGGTTTGGAACAGCTTGGCAGGCATGTCGATGGCCCAATGTATCATGTGCGATATCATGCGGATGGCTTTGATGGCAAGGTTGAGCGGTCAGTCGTCGTCGTCGTCGTCGTCGTCGTCGGTTCTGTACCTGTACCTATTTACTCTTGTAGACTCAGATGCATCTGGCGGAAAAATTAGCTCGACTTGCATAAATTCAAATGCACTGTCCCTGTAGCCGAAGCTCAGCCGCCCGTCCCGAGTCGGTTGATTGCCAATTACAGAGTATATACAGTATGATATGTCCCTTCTGAGCTTGAACCCCGGGGCTCATCTGAAACTCGTTTCGACACACACAACGCACCTGAACCGCCTCTCTCTTCCGGCCCAAGGCGCTTTTGCTATGCAAGCTCGTCCACCGCTGGCTCATCTAGTCACTCACTCACTCACTCACTCACCCGCGTCAGCATGGCAGACATACCATTTATTGTTGATTCAGAGACAGCCAAAACAAGCACTTTGTTGCGGGCGTTGGCCAGATGAGGGCGGCTGAATATATGTACTACTTCTATGCGATCGTGTGCGATTTTTCGATTATCATTTTTTGTGCAGCAGCATGGGCTTTGACTTGCAGCGTGCAAAGCTTTGGTCAGCAGTAAGAAAAGAAACGAAAATGGTTTCACTACGAGCACATCGAGGCTGACAGCAGCACTACACTCTGTCAAGCCAAGGCCAGTCAAGCTGTTGGTTAATTCTGTTTTCTTTCTCGGTCTTGCGTCCAGGTCCTTGCATGAATACACTACCAAACACAAACCACCCGTTTCTTCTCTTCTCTTCTCTTCGTGCCCGCGTCGCTGGCCTCATTCTTGCCCCTCGCGTTCCTGAACGTCGATTGCCGTTGCACAAACCACCGTTGCCCCCCCTTCCCGGACCCTGCGGATGAATCCCCCGTCGTTTCTGGTGCTTTGCCCTCGTTAAACTCTCCTGTCGACCCATCTCGTCTCTGCTACCCGACCTCTCAGCCATCACAGTACTGTACAGTACTTTGACTTTTCCACACCAAGATCGCTCTTAGACAACCAAGTCTATTGACCTCCACTCCTGGCTGTTTCTCTGCCTCTTCCTCCATCTCCTCTCTATTGCTCTGCATTCACTGTGTTGGTTTCTCTACTCTTCCTGGCCTCCAGAAGCATACCCAGTTCGCTACGTCCGTCCCGTTCTTCGTCGTGTAAACCACACAACACCTCGCCAAACTTGCAACTCGCTATCTGCACGCCTACCTTGCCGGATCCGCATCCTTGTGCAGCTTTGTCTGCCTCGTCAATTCCCAGCGTGTGGCTCCCTCATCATCCCATTCGCTTGTTCCACCGGCAAGCCGAGCGTGCCTACTCTACAGCCCTTCCACGCGTCCCTCTGCATCCATCCGGCGTTTCAATTTTGGGACCGGTCAACCTTTTCAAGGCCCCATACCCTGTCCCCTTCGATCGTTCCTCTACATTGTCGACCTCCCACAACCCGCTCTTGCTGTAATCTCTCCTCTACTCCGCCTGCCATAGATCTCGCCTTATCTCTTCTCGGCCCTGCTCTTGGAAAATCGCCGTCTTACCCTGTTCAACAACCAAGTCACTGCCCGCTTTCTCCGAGAGCAACATAGTGCAAAATGTCAGACCCTCAACCTGCAGCAGGCTCCATCGCCGCTTCCACCCTTCTGAGCGCGCTAGAGTCTACCGACTTCTCCACCATCCCCTTCACCGCCGGTATCGCGATGGCGTCTGCGATTGCCAATCTGGGCGCTGGTGCGGCGGGCCCTGGGCTTGGTTGGAAGGACCCACCCAACGGACTCGAGCTTTCGCAGGTGCACTATCTTGTTCGTCATGGCGAGAGGAGTCCCGTTCGAAACCGGCTCACCAACATCTTTCCGGCGAAATGGAACATGTGTCGCGCGGGGCGAGAGTTTGATGCGTGCGTGCTCGAGCTAACCCCCAGCGACTACCATTCGATTGCCCCCTTCGAGGTTGGGCAGGTCTCGGACCGTAAGACGACCACCATGTACAGCAGCATCATGCGCATGCGCAGGAGCATCGAGACCGAAACCGACCGCTCCGCCTCGGGTCAGCACGAAGAAGAAGGCCAATGCATGCTCGGCGAGCTCACCGATCTGGGTCGGCTTTCCACCTTGCGCTTTGGTCGCGAACTTCGCAGTCTATATGTCGACCGTCTCGGCTTCTTGCCAACGCTTCTCACCGCCAAGGATAACGATGCGCTCTACTTTCGCAGCACCAACATGAGCCGAACCGTCGAGAGTCTCGAGCAAGTGATTCGCGGTCTGCACTCGAATGCGGTGCAGCCCAATACGCAAGGTCAATTCATCCCCAAGGTGTTGGTGCGCAACGGTACAGATGAGAACCTGCTGCCCAACACGTTTGGTTGCCCAAGATTGCAGTTCTTCGACAAGATGTTTGCCAATGCAGCCGCGACGGCGTACAATCCTGTGCTGGAGGAGTATGATAGCAAGGTGGAGCCGGTGACGGGATCCAAGCCGCGTGTGGATGGGCATCCGCGTCTTTCGGGCATCATCGACACGTTGGTAGCAGCCCATGCGCATGGGTATCGTGTGCCAGCCGAGCTGACGGATCCCAAGATGCTTACCAGGTTCGAGCAGGCTGCTGTGGCCGAATGGTTCTCTGGGTATTCGAGTGCGGATGCGGAACAGAGGTTGGAATTCCGTCGACTTGCCATGGGCCGCTTGGTCAACGATCTCGCCTCGCGCATGTCTTGTCGTGCCGACAAGGGCGACAAGGATCCACTCAAGTTTGCCATCTATTCGACGCACGATACCGCGTTGGCGGGGTTGCTGTGTACGCTGGATTGCTTCGACCAGCGATGGCCCAAGTTCACGGCTTCCATGGGTATCGAGCTGTTCAAGGATACGACGGCTTCAAGCTCGTCTTCTGTGTTGGAGAAAGTTCAAACCATGCTCGGATTCAAATCGGCGCAGTCGCCGCACTACGTTCGTGTACGATACGGCGACCGCGAAATGCAGTTGCCAGCCTGCGCAGCTAAGGGCAAGCACTACGACGGTCGACCAGAGCTATGCACGTTGGAGGCGTTTATGGGCATTGCCAAGTCGCTTCAGCATCCTAAAGGGTGGTCGTGGGAACAACAGTGTGCCGTCGGTCAGGGTCTCAAGTCGTCCAAGTGAAGCGCGTCCGTGGTCTAGCTGGCTGGTTGCGGGGATTTTTTCTTTTTTTTTCTTCCCTCTCTCCTTGCCGCAGCAGCCAACAAAGATAAATTTAGGGTTTTGACAACTCGGTTTTGGACTTTTTAGTTTTGCTTGCATCTTGAACTCTTTCTTCCTCGCCATATCATCTCAGTCTCAATCTCTCGTCGTCGTCGTCTTTTTTTCGGAAGGTCATCCTTGTCACCATTCGTTTCGATCGTCTCCTTTTCTTGTTACACATGGGGTGATTCGGCATTCGCATTTGGCATTATTCGTTTCGCAAAGTCTGTGCGATTGATTCATGATCCTCGCTCCCTCGCTCCCTTCCTCCCACCCTGCATCCCCCTTCCTGCTTTTGTGAAAAGCGGCCCATTAATCGATGTCTTTTCGCAATGTCTACGAAAAGTCATTTTCATGCCGGGCCAACAGCAATTCAGGCCACCAACTAGGGGGGGCGGGGTTTTCTATGCTCCCCCCCCCTTGGTCCCGGTGGCCATAGAGCAGACTTCACTTTACCGTGCTTCGCCGTTTCGCGCCTGTAAAAGGGCCGGGGCTCAGCGTGGCGCGGTCATTCTCTCGTTCTTACATTTCGGATTGTTATAATACTCTAGAGTTAGGGTGGTTGTGGATGGGGAATTAAGAGTTTCTTTTTTTTTTTGGGGGGGTGGGGGTTATGTTAGGTTTTGTGCGAGTGTGTTAACTTTTGATGAGCGAGCGGAGTGGGGGAAGGGGTTGATTTAACAAGGTGAATTGGATGATGCGCGTCCCCTTCCACCTCGGGTTGACGTGGAGCTTCAGGGTCCTGCGTATTACCAACACACAAACTTGGATCTCGTCTCTCTCCCTTCCACTCCTCCCACAACCTAAGCATCGATACCAAGATGGAGGCGATACGTACCGTGTTCGATGGCAAAATCGTAAGCTCTCCCCCCTCTCCCCTCCCCGCCTTTCCCATCCTTTTCCCTTCACTCACCCCTTTTTCTTTTGGGCTTTTGTAGGACTTTGCAGGTCAAACCCTGGCCGATCGCCTCATGCAACAAGCCCTAATCCTCGCCGCCGCGCTCGCATTCACTCTAGGCTACCTCACCCAAAACTTCCAACTCACAATGCTATCCTTCGCTTCAGCCGTCTTCCTCATCACCCTAGTAAGCCCAAAACCCTAACCACACCAATTAACATGTAACACGCTAACAAACCCAAACCCCCCCTCCCTCCCGCGCCGCCCGCCGAATAACAGCTCACAGTGCCCCCTTGGCCCATCTACAAATCACACCACGTCGAATGGTTACCACCATCACCAACCCCATCCCAACCCCAATCCGAATCTACCTAAACCCCACCCCCTCCCCTGCTTCGCAATACCATACCTCACGCATCCCACAACTAAACGAAATCTGGAGTGGTGCATTGCATTGTCAACAATCAACCTTTCGATGGCGAACTCCTACTGCGACTCCCATTCCCATTCCCATTCACTGTCGCAGAGATATCCACCTTTCCTGTCGCATTCGAGGCTGGCAACATGGCCAACAACTCGAGCAACGTCGAAGCGTCCGACCCCGTCGATGAACTCTTGCCTGCCCCTCCTGCTTGCGCGTATCCTCCTGCCACGCCCCCGACCGCCGTGTTCGCGAATGGATCCGGGCCCATCCCCACTCCAGCATACGAATACGCCGATGGCGATGCGGTACCCCCCAACATGACTGTCGAGAATGGCGTCCCTACTCCCGCCACACCAACCTGACCCATCCCATCCGCTCCCCCCTCATACGGCTGCAGCAACCAATTGTGAAACCCAAACGCTGCAGCTGTCTTCTCTACCTCCCCTCCCACCCCGCTCTCCTTGCTTCCCGCACCACTAGCCTCGCCACTTGCACCGATTCCAAACGCCTCACCCGCCCCACTCGCGCAATTGGCAAAGCTGAGCGTCGCAGGCGTAACACTGTTCGAATACGCATGAAGCCCATATCCACGCTGATGCGTCGGCGTAGCCGGGTTCGGTAGAGTCGCATGTGCGATCCGACCCGTGTTTTGCGGACTCTGCGTTGTACGCTCGCTGATCGTGGGCACTAAACTCGATCCAGGCGTGCCAAACCGAGTCGCACGCGGCGGCGCAGCAACAAAGATGGTAGACCCCGGAGGAGGCGCCGCATCCAGCGTGTTGATCGAACTCCATGTCGAGTCCGACAACCAGGTCGGGTGTTGAACCGCCGCAGCGTTGAGAAGCGATTCGTGTCCCGAGGCGCGCGGTCCCGGTCTGCGATCCGCCGACTGTGCATTGGTTGTGCCTCGGATGAACTCTTCGACCGAAGCCATGTCTGCAGCCGAAGCCGAGCCCCCGCCCTCCCCCATCGATGCGCATGCCGAACCGGACGCTGAAGAGCTCGGATCAAGCACCGAACGCAGAACCGCGCAAGCAGCCGCGTCGAACGTCTCCCTAATCTTGGTTCCATACCCGTCGTCTCTCGACGTCAGCGCTTCCAACGTGGACGCGCAACTTTGCACGTTGAACACCACCTCGACAATCGGACTCGGGCACGACACGTCCGTCCTAGTCAGCTTCTCCAATGCGTTCAAGTGCGTCAACCCAGAAATGAACAGGTGATGCGTTGCGAGCCAGGGAAAGTTGATGGTCGAGCTACGATGCATGCTCTTGTAGATCTTCATAACACGGCCCGAAGCCATGAAAGCCTGTTGCAAGCCATGCAAATCGGGCCTCGGATTGTTCGGAGACGGTCGAAAGAGAAGCGAGACTGTCAGGTTATGGCTCAGATCGATCCAGTCGCGAGTCACAAATGGCGTTGCAGTGGACGAGACGCTTTCACCATGCGAGGAAGCACCTGACATCGAAGTTCGGTCTGCAGCTGGCGAGGCAAGATGTATCCTGTCAGAGTCGGCTCGCCACTGAACGAGCTTTTCCATCATTCTGGTTTGCCATTCGATGTTGGGCGTCGGCGGACCGACTTCCATGACCAACGCCAGGGAGGATCGGTTAGATGCAGGTTGGCACAGGCTGACGCCGTCGTTATCCAGCGAATAGTCGCGTGGGTTGACGCTATGAAGACGACACAAAATCTCGGATTGGATGCGTCGAAGGTTGATGTGAGCCCGAAAGACCTGCTTCTGCGGATCCATGCGCGCCTTGTCGTTGGAGGCCGAGCTGCCTTCGCGATCCAGACATATGAGCTCCGCATCTGAGAGCAAACTCGGAAGCTGAACATGGATCCAAGCGTCAGATAGACCAGGTGGCCGCGCCAGAGCCATCGACAAGCCGCGATCGAGACAGTACGACGTCCAGAAAAGGCGACGGCGGAGATCAATCGTCTCCTGCGAGAAAGGGGCATTGGTCGCCGAGTCCCATTCGCGGTCCACATGTAAGTTGAGCTCAGTGACCAGACGAATGGCTGCTCCTGACAGCTCCCACACGCTGCCGGCAGTGGGCACGAGGAAAGCATATTGTAGCTGCAGCAACGTTGCACGCAGCTTGTCGATGTCGCCATATCTGAAGAGCACCGGAAACAGCGCCTGTGCTTCGCTCCAATACTGATGACCGAGACGACGGAGCTCTGGGCTGAAATTGTGCGAACGACCCAGCGAGGCGAGCGCGATCGCCAATGCCATCAGTACCGTGTATCTGTATCTTGAAAGCGTCATACGATCCACGGCTGGTGACGGCGAGAGCGGAGGTGGGGGCATGGAATCATACGATGCTGCAGCTAGCGCCTGCAGACGTGCCTTGTCGTCGTCATGGAAAACCATAGAAGCTTGCTCCCACATCCTGGCTTCGTTGATGACTGGCAGTGCAGTGTTCATGTAGGTGAGGTATCTTGCAATGAGTCGGTCGAAGAAAGACCTGTCGTACGCCGAAATGGTACCAAATCGACCTGGTCTGGACCTGGACTTGAACGTAAGAGCTGCAGGAGCATCTTTGAAGCGCGGCGTGCTGGCGTAGTAGGAGCTTGCGTCTTCTCGATATCGCGAGGCGTTGGAGGACGATCGACGCTTGAGCCTGTGAGGAGAGCGTGTGCGGTGATGCTTTGTGAGTGCTGCCAACGCAGTCGCTTCGTCGGCATCGAGGGCCTGTGTTGCGGACCGGCTCGGTTCGTGGTGGCCATGTGCGGGACCCGTGAAATCAGAATTCAGGCTCTCGAGGATCGTGCTGGTCTGCTGGATAAAGTCGTTGGGCGACGGATCTGTTGGCGCTGGTGAAGAAGAGGCCGTATCCGTTTCGGAGGAGTCGTACGGACTTTCAGCACGGTGCTCTCCATTGTGAAGCGTCCGGTAGCCATGCCGGCCCCTCCTTTGGCGCTTCGAAGAGCCCTCGCCCGGAGAGGTTCGACTACCACTTGCGCTAGCATTGTCACTATCGTATCCATGATGAGCGCCGTGGGAGTTGCTGTTGGTTGTTGCAGAGCCGAGACGTGACGGGCCAGATGTCGCTAGTGCGAGCTTGCTCTCGAGATCTTTGACCTTCTGCTGGAGCTCGTAGACCAAGCCACGGGAGACGTTAGGAACCTTGTCGCGGCCATAGCATTCTCGGCCGGACTTGCGACAAGGTGTACAGGCTGGAAGCAGAGCATCGCACTTGACTTTACGAGACCTACACGCCTCGCAGGCCGGTAGACGGGTTTCTCGATCTTTGTCGCGCGACTTGTCGTTATCCTTGGAGGCGCTCCGTTCTTTGGATTGCTTCTTGTCCGTTTCGAACCGATCAGCCGGTGCTGCTTTAGGCGAAGACGACGATGAGCTGCTCATGCTGCAAGGAGGCGGGTCAGACACGCTTGATGCCATTTGCTTGGACAGGGTGACTTTTGGCTCAGACTGAGCAAGGAAAGCGTATGCGTCACGCCTCCATCCGGTGCGTAGTGTGAAGCTGTATCAGTACCGTTTCGGGGTTTCAGCGTTGTCAAGAGGTTCACTGTGGCTCATCACAGCAATTTGCGATGTCGGTAAGAAGGAGTTGATGGTAGTGACAGGAGGATTGAAGTTTGGACAACGGAACCGATTCCGGTTAAAAGAGGAACTGAGCTTTGAATCGACACACACACACGCTTTTCCAGCTGCCAGGGTCTCTCTTCAGTTGAGCCCGCGAAATTCTTATCCAGTCTAATAGCCGGAACTGCCCATGTGACCACTCCGGAGACAAGAATCGCAAGAGCATCTTGGCGCAACAGTCGGTCATATCAGCATATCTTCGTTCATTCTGCAAAGTAGCATTGTGAAAGTTCAGGCACACATGGCATCAATCACTATCTTCCAAATCTTCCTCTTCTTGCCGAGGTCCACCGAGACCATACGCCTTGCGCACTTGTCTTTGCGGCCTGCTGCTCGAGAAGGAGTCTGTAGTGTTTTGAATGGGATTGAGACCTCGACTGCTCCTTCTTCTCTCCATTGCCGGAGCAGGAGCAGGAGCAGGGACCTCAGCAAGACTCATATCGAGCTCAGCTGCAAAGTCGTCGAGATCATCGTCATCCTCCTCCTCCCGCCCTTCCTCTGATTCATCGTCATCTACTTTCGACGGAGCCTGAACGTGTGGCTCGCCTTCGCAAGATTCGAATTCCATCAGGGCGGGTGTCGGACTTGCAGTTTCAAGGTGAGGAGAGGCTGTCGGTGTTATCCCCACGCCTGTCTGCTGTAATCCTAGCCCGATAGAAGCAGTTGTCTTTGATCGCGTCGGTGGATCTTCCGCTGGGGTCGAGCGTACTACATCCTCTGCCTCGGGTGTGTGGGCCTTGGGCGTGCTAACTTTGCTTTGCCTGTCGCTCGATTTGAGTCGCGAGACGGGTGAAAGGGCTCGACTGACCATTGACTTGACGGGCGCCACTGCCCTACCTCGAGGCGGTGATGCCGGTCTGTCGCTGTCGCTAGCATCTTCCATTTCGATATCAAGTTCACGTTCCAGCTCCTTTTCCAGCTCGAGCGCCAATTCGTCATCCTCATCTTCGGTCGTCTCGTCCACATGTTTGTTGATAGGGGTGTCGGTCTCAGGCTTCCGCTTCTCCGCAGGTTCAAGCGGGGGACTTTTGCTTCCGTCCGGTTGAGCTTGAGTCGGATGGCGCCGACTACGACGCAGACCACTGGTAGAGTCTGGCATCGAAGTCGGATGATCTCCATGCGTCGAAGTACGGACCTTTCTCGTGTCCGTGCTTCCTTGAACCTCGGCTGGCGGTTTTTGAGCAGCCGAAGCCGGTGTCTTATCATCAAACTCTTCCATTTCCACCGGCAAGCTGCTTCGTGAGGACCTTCGCAGCGGGGTTGCTACCACACCTTTGCGGCTGCGCAGTCTGAGTCCTGTACTGGAGCTGCTGCTGCTAGACGAAGACGGTTGGGCGGTGACCGGGGTAGATTGTGCCAAGCGAGGTACTGCTGAGGAGTCACCTGCAGACCGCTTCTTTGGTTTCTTTGCATCGCTCTCCCAGACTTCTTGGCTTTGAGAACTCAGCGTAGTCTTGGATCGCTCATACTTGAGCGAGAACATTGCAGCGACACGGTCCAGACGGTATGTCTGAGCTGCTTGATCCCACACCAATACCACATCGTATGTCTTTGCCGCTGTCTGCGGCCCTGTGAATACGTGCGCCGACTTCTCCGTTGGGCCATTGTCATTGTCGGAAGCAGCGGCGGACTTGTCGTCGTCCAGTTCTAGTTGCCAATCTGCAGCCGAACTCCGGCTAGGTCCCGGTTGAAAGAGTGCGCCCTTCTTGCAGTCGTGCGTTGAGTCGGGCTTGAAGTTGAAGTTCAATGCAAAGTAGTTGGGGAGGGCAGCGAGATTGTCGTGGGAGGCAGTGCGCTCAGGATCTTTGTACTGGATCGATTGCGCTGTCGTCTGAAAGAAATCAAGAGCTGACGGCTCAATCGCCACGTCGTAGAAGCGACGATGTTTGTCTTGGCTCATGATCTGAGTGGTTGTCAGCGAGCCAAGACCATGCAGCTGAGCGTCGCTGTTCTCGACTAGACGGTGATGTTGAAGCAAAGCGAACGAAAGGGACGGCCTTGGAATCCAGGGTCCAAGCCTTGAATGCCAAAAATGAATTGTTTTCATGAGAGGTCCGAGCGCGATGATGGTTGAAGCATTACTTGACGGCCCTCATCCACCCATCAAACAGACTCACCAATGCTCAACATTAGACCACACTAGATTCAGAATGCAGGACGTTGGAAAACGTAAGATTGTAGCAACGGTGAAAGCAGAGATTGATTTTTCACGGAGATGAGAAGGAATGAAGCAGGGGCAAAGAGACGAGCATCGATTGCATGTCGAAGCTCGAAAGCGTCACTTAGGCATGGACGTGGCAAGGAGCGGTGATCACAGTCATCGACCACTTCTTCAAGTCGACCGAGACCGAAGTTCCAGCAGCCTTAGCCTGGCAAGTAGTGGTGTGAACGCTCTGCTTCTCGAGAGTGTTCGAATCCACCGGAGTCTCGCCAGCCACCTCGGAGCATTCAGCGCTGCCAACCGGAACACCAGTGTTGATGGTCACACTCTTTTTATCCTTACTGTAGTTGATGATCTTGACCACAACACTGCCCTTGTCATCGAAGCCAGCAGAGACGTAGATGTTGTACTTCTCGAGCTCCTTGCTGTTCTTGATCACTAGGCTTTGGCTGATGCGGTTGGCACTGATAAGCGATTGCATCAACCACGAGGTGGAGCCGACGACCTTGGTGGTGTCGAACTCGAGCAGACCTGGCGTGGACTGAGCAGCTCGCTTATCCGACTCGTTAGCCAGCTCCGGTGCATAAGCGGCGCCGCGCACGATATCACAGTTGTTTTCCATCCCGAGGATAAAGATCGACTCGGCGAGCGAACCCTGGATGATGCTGTGGTGGAGACGGCCAGTACCGAGCCAGATGTTGTCATCCGGCTCCATGCCCGAGTTGATAACGGCGAACTCCATATTGTAAAAGACGGTGTTGTTGGTTCGCGATGCGTCGTCGTACATGCGGTACTTTGCAACAAAGTCAGCAGGAGTGCCGTAGATGGGCTGGTTGACCAGATCAATTCGGTACTTGAAGCCAGTAGGGACAACGATCGGAGCCGATGCGATCAGGTCAATCTCATCGAAGCCCTTGTGGTTGGCGAAATCTTTCTTGAGTGCAGCGACGATCTTGTCGAATCGAGTCTGGTACGCGACGGTAGGAGTCTTACCGACCTCGTTACCGATCATAAATGCCTGGACATCGTAGGGCTTCTGAGGACCACCGCTCTTGACTCGCAGGTCAGCAAACTTGCCCTCCGTGTCGAGGAGGAAGTGGACAAAGTCCACCTGCTGCTGCACGTACGGTTCAAAGTCTGCGAGCGGTACAGTGTCACTGTTGGCGTCGACGCCCGCCCACAGACCGACGATGAGACGAGCTCCGACCTTGGTGATGAAGTTGTACATCTCAACAACACCGAGACCTTCAGTGTTCCAACCAGCCCAGTTGCCCAGTCGACCGGGTCGGTCGATCAACGGTCCGATGGTGTTGTTCCACTGGAAGCGCGAGGCGATCGTTTGCCCGCCAAGATCGTTGCCGCCCGGATAGCGGATGGCCTTGGGCCTGAACTTGAGCATCTTCTCGGCCAAATCCTTCCTGGCAACGGTGCCTTCGAACGTGGTAGGGAACAAGCTGATCAAGTTGACCTGGAACGAACCGATGTCACTGTCAGTCGAAATAGCAAACACATTGTTGATCCCATCGGCTCCCTTGATGGGCTTGAACACCGCATGCAACGGCATCCAGTTGCTGCCGATCTCGATGATCTCGGCACGCTGGCCGAACGATTCAGTAAGGTCGTTGTTGAACAAGCCATAACGCAGGCTGATCTTCTTGGGCGTGTCGGTGCGGATGTAGAAACTGGCATTGTAGGCCTCACCAGTTTCGATAGGCATACCAAAGAAGCCGAGGTTCTTGATACCGCAGCTTGCGCCTTGCTTCTTGCCCTCGCAAGAGATCTTGGCAGACTGAGGAAGAGCAGCAGACAGGGGCTTGTCTTTGGTCAATTCGAGCTTTGAGTCGTCGACAGGCTGCCAACCTGTAAGCGAGCCCGAACCGATCGCGTCGCTGCTGCCAGCACCGAAACCAGCATCGGCGGGAGACTGGAAGGCACGGTTCCGGATCATCTCGGCATAGAGACCACCGTCGGTGCCATAGTTGAGGTTGCCTTCGACAAACGTGTCCATGTCGTACATGCACTTGGCCTTGGGCTTCGGGTCGAGCTCAAGAGTCAGACTGTTCAGGTAGGGTAGGCCAGCTCCATTGGTGACTTGGATGCCATCGCGGATGGTCACGGGCTTAGAATCAGCGGGGCCCGGAACAGGGTTGGACTGGTCCTGGGTTGGAACAGCAGCACCTAGTTCCTCAAACAGAATTCCAACGTCAGTCATCGTCACGTGTCAACATGTTTACGATATGGGAAGAGGTCTTACCATGGGCGGTGACAGCCAGAATGGCAGCTAGGGCTGCAGCGAAGGTCTTCATTCCGATCGTTGAAAGAAGACAAGACAATCGATGGAAAGTGGTGATGTGAAAATTGGGTGGTGCAGACGGGCACCGACCCTTATATCCCTCTCCCGTGCCGATTACCACACAGCAGTCTCCCCTCATCGTGTGGTAGCTGAGTGGGGACCACGGCCGAACTCCCACCACGACATCATTCAAACAATTGAGTAGGGTGATAAAAAGTGGGGCAAAACGAGAAGTACCAGAAAACTTCATGAGTCGGTCTCCCACCACTCTGAACTAGTGCGTGTGCTCGAGCATGGTGTAAAAAAGACTTCGCGCCCACTCCGTTGTCAGTCGTTATGGATGTTGTTGATGTAGTCAACTTTGGTTAAGGGAGTCCGTCCGAGGCCTTGAATAGCTACCCATGCAGACTCCTGTCAACTACTGATTCAAGAAACTAAAAGCTCGCCAGTGCATGAACTACTGCAGTATGCTTTGGCCTTGAGTGCCGCAACGAAGAGTCCCAATAGGCAAGGCCTTGACTTCAGTTGCCGTGACCGGGTCCTATGAGAAACACGCTGCTAAAAACCTCAGGCACGGTGCAGTAGGGGATTTGAACCCCCAGTCTCAGCAGGATTAGAGCACTTGTTTCCTCCCTCTCCCAGATGTGTTGAACAAATGGTTTTTTTGGCTAGTTTAGCCTCTTCGCCACGGCACCTTCCCCCACACACACTCCTAACAGGTCGATGGTCCCGCCAATAGCCCGCTGGGTCGGCTGCCGCCTCGAGCTGTGTTCGTATCAGTATCATTGCAATTTCATGGGGCTATGTTGAGAACAGCCTTGACGAGATAGCCGGAGCGCAGCAGGGTGGGGTGCATGACTTCAGTTCAAGAAGCCAGAGCGCTTCCAAGCAGCTACGGTAGTGGTCAGATACTCCGGCTTATACGCACCAAGTCCCTCGACCACCTCTTTCCGCACAGGAGACGAAGCAAAAAGCTGCTTCAACTTGGTCGTTTCGAACCTGCCTTGTTGTCCACTTTCGACATCCTGCTTCATGCCACGGAAATGGTCGATCAGCTTGATCGTCGGGTTCCTGCTTGGATTGGGATCGGACCTCTCCAGCCGAGCAACCCACTCGCCATAAGGAACCGCTTCGAATGAGTTGCCCAGATTTTCAGGCGCAGCGAGCGTGTCCAGCGCCGTCTTCCACGGCATGCCTTCCTCACTGACGACGTGAACGAGAACAGATGCATCAGTCAAAGGTGCAGTTGTAAGCTGAGCTGCGATGAGGCCAGCAGTATCGACCGGAAGCCAAAACAGATCGTGGTTGCTGTCAGGAAGACAGCCGATGATCTGGGCACTCTTGATCTGAAGCGGTGGGGCTTCAGTTTCGTTCCAGATCCCTCCTGATCTGTCTCCCACCATCTGGCCGATTCTCATCACCACGGCCTCGATCCCACCTCCGATCAAGCTCGTTGCATCGCGACAGAGGCGTTCGGTGATCCACTTGGACTCTGCGTAGCCCATCGGGATGGTGTTGTCGAGGTGGTCGTAGAACTCCTCGGCGATGGCAGGTCTGAAGCTGGCAAGTGCCACCGAGACAGATGAGGAGAAGATAAAGCGAGGAGCGCGGCAGCCGGTGCTCTGGCCAGCAAGGTTCATGAGCTGAACAGTGCCGTCAAGGACGGGCTGGAAAGAGTCGACCGACATGACAAAGTTGACTGGCCATCCGTTGTGGATCACACAAGTCACAGTGGCCGCGAGATCGTCGAACTCTTTCTGTGACAGGCCAAGACGGGGCTGGCTAATGTCGGTCCCAAGCGAAACGACCTGCACGCTGTCATCGGCCTTGATTGTGGCGAGTCCACGGGCCTGCAGAGACTCGTTTGTTCGATTCCCGGCGTCTTGATGGCTCTTGGCACGATTGAGACAGATGACTTTGGCGACGCTGGGCTTGCAGCGCAATTGATCCAGAATGTGGGCGCCCAACGAGCCTGTGGCTCCCGTGAGAACGACGACCTCCTTCTCGCCAGATTGCGCCTTTTCCACCAAGCTCTGTTCACGGACCTTGAGTTGCGAGCGCAGCGTTTCGAGCATGTGGTAAATCTTGCGCTCGCGTTGCTGTTTCTGTTCGCTCGCGGAGAGAGCTTCGGCAGTGCCACTTTGAATGTGCCGATAGACCGCATCCGTGAGCTTATGCAGCGTGGGGTGCTGAAACACCATCGTTCCCGGCAGAGGGCGGGCGATTCGGATCGAGCGATGGATCTGGCTACGAATCTGGCTGTCCATAACAGAATCAACGCCAAGGTAGGTGAGATCCTTGTCCTCTTTGCCATCGAGCTTGAGATCCAGGAATTGTTCCAAGATGCTCTTGAGCAAGGACGCAAGCTGCTCCCGGGACTGGATCAGTGTCTTGGCCTTGTCAGGCGTCGAAGTTCCGAGATCGAATTCGGAGTAGAGTTGAGCAATCTCGTTGGCGAAGAGGTCGTTGGCAGGGGTGCGCTTGATACTTCCCTTGTCAGCAACGGGGAAGCGAGCGTCGGGAGAGGCAAAGCGGATCATCTCCGGTACGAGACGCGAGTGGGAGGGGCACTGCGAATTGACTTGACGCAGCAATGGTTCGATTTGCTTTTTGAGTGTGGCCTGACGGTCTTGCTCGGACAGATGTGCCACCGCTTCCCAGGCATGCTCGTATGGAATGATAATGGCACCTGTGCAGGGCTGGCCGGCGCCGAAGACCAAACAGTCGCGGATGAGCGGAGATGACCTGAAGCTCTGTTCCATGGGAACCGGGTTGGTCTTTTCACCGTTGAGGTGAACAAGGGTATCATCGCCTCTGCCGAGATATACATAGCCATGGATGCTGCCGTCATCGCGACGGGCAATTTCGTAGAGGTCACCAGTGGCATAGCTTCCGTCGGGACGGTTGGTTTTGCACAGGGCCTTCCAGCCAGAAAGAACAACAAGTTGGTAAGGTCCTTCGTCGGTCTTGCCGACGTTCTCGAAATTGAGGTAGGGATGGCATCGTAGGGATGGGCGCAGGACGTTCCAGCCTTTGTCCGTTTCAAAGTCACGAATGCTGTCCATGTTTTGACCACTTTCTGTGGAGCCGAGGAAAGCGACAAGCTTGACACCTTTGTCCACGAGCATGTCGCCTACCTCTTTGGGACATGGGGCGCCACTGAAGATGCACATTTGGGCACTTTGAAGGATGTTGAGACCTTGCTCATCTTCGCTGAGCACCTTGTAAGTGAACGGTACGGCAAAGAAGACCTGGGCGGTGCTAGTATGATATGCTTTGACGACGAGATCAGGTCGGATGGTTGCGGAGAAGAGATAGAGGTTGCGTCGATGCGCAAGTGTCCTCCAAGCAACGGCACAGCCGAAGCCATGATACAGGGGAGGGGTGCAAAAAATGTCGTAGGGGCAGTAATCAGCAACGATGGTGACATACACCTCATGGGTATAGGTGAAAGGTTTAGGGAAGCCGGTGCTACCGCTAGAGTGTAGAACGAAAGCTGGCTCTTTTTCCTGCTGCTGGAAGGGAATGTCGGCGCGGAAAGGGTCCTTGCTCGTGGTGGGCGGCGGCAGCTGGTTGGTAAGGACGAGTTGTTGGACATCGAAGAGCGGGATGGTGGGCAGAGGTTGAGTATCGTGTAGGGCTTTTTGGACGTCTTGGGCGTCACTGGCCTTGTCGGGACCATGCAAGAGAACAAAGCTGCTGGTGGCCTTGACAAGATGGACGGCGGCGGGAATTGAGTTGTTGGGAGAGATGAGGACAGCACCGTAGCCGAGACGCATCAGAGCCATCTGAGCGATCAAGAGATTGAAGTTGGATTCGGCGAACAGGCCAACGACACTGGCTGGCTGATCGGCTCGCCTGGGTTTGATGTGACGGGCGTAGTGGGCTGTGGCAGCCCTGATGCATCGGTCGAGGTCAGCACCTGTGACAGGTTGCCACTCGAAGGGATCGGTACACTTGATGAAAGAGACGACCGTCTGATCGTGAGCCAGCTGAATGGCATCGTCGAGAATTGCATTGCAGCTCATCCTTGCATTGTAGGGGGCGATAAGACTGTCACTGTCGGTGATGGGTGTGATAGTCATGTTGATGCGATTGTGTCCCGTGTAAGTTGGAGTTATAGAGGAAGTTGTTGTGCGCTGCTGGATGTTGTGGAAGTCAGCCAAGTGCAGGCGGCAGTGGTGGCGCTTGGGCCTTTAAGAAGCGAGATACGGAGACACTTAGCGATGTAGGAGAGGTGGTGCTAAGATGAGTAGCGTGTATGGTAGTCTAGCTGGAGAAGAAGCGGAAGGATGACGATGGTAGGATGACAAGTGAAGGATGACAGTTGGATACAAAGGGATCACTAGCAAGCGGCTAAAGTGACCGGGCGGAGTCTAGAACAAAGCGCGAGAAAGACAAGCACCCTTGTCGTGACATCTCTTTTGTTGCAGCAAGCCCACTGCCTCCGGTTATATGACTCCGGGGCCGTCAGCTGCGGATCAATGCTTTGTGACAGTCTCTTCCGCACCAGACACGTTTTCGCCTGATTTCATGCAGCTGTCAACAGCCGACAGACGCCGAACTGGCCGAGCTTGGCCGATTTGGACATTAGCGACATCGCATCGTACCACACCCGTCCACGATCTGGCTGCATGATAGAGCATTGCAGACACCTGTGCAAGTGCTGCTCGTTGTATGGCGTGCGACACAGTAGATGCACCATGCTCATCAAGCCTCCAACATGTCAAGTTGGTCACCGTTCAACGATCCGCCGCGAAGAAGCTGTTGAACGCATTGGTGTCAAAGCGGAATGTTGCATCGACACGGTCCATGGCAATCTCACAAAAATAAAAAAAAAAAAAAAAAAGAAAAAGGAAAAGAAAATGCGGCTGCAAAGCACACGGACCATGCCAACTTGATTGGAAGATGGCAAGCTTTATTTCTTTCAACAAGCCGTTGTCAAGCTCTTGATCTTCGGCAACCGCCAAGACAAGGTTCATATATCCAAGCTGGTGGGCGTTGGCTGCCATGAGCTGGTATCCCAAGACGCCGTCGATTCGCCTGATCCTTTTCGATGCATTCGATACGCTGGTTACGCCCCGATCGGCACCTCATCTTCAATACTCTGCCGTCGCACGACACTTTGGCCTGGACGTAACCGACGCTGATGTCAAGCATGGCTTCAAGCAGGCCTTCGGCACCACCTTACAGCAGCATCCCAACTATGGCCTCGAAACCGGTATCGCATCACCGGACGAGTGGTGGAATTTGGTCATCCGACGCACCTTCGCCCCTCCTCTGCATGCTGGCATTACCGCACAACAGTACAACGACACCATAGGTCCTCTCGCACAAAGCTTAGTCTCTCGGTTTGGCACCTCCGAAGCCTATCATATCTTCCCGGATGTTCTTCCCACATTAGACAAATTACTTCAACTCCGAACCAACCAGGCTTGTCCTCTTCGCTTAGCGCTCGCCACCAACAGCGATTCCAGGATCCTCTCGGCGCTAACCAGCTTGGGCCTCGACCGCTTCCTCGAGCTCAACCCCAGTGCTACTGCAGGGGCACCGACGTTGTCCTACTTTGAAAAGTGCGCCAAACCTGATGCACGCTTCTTCCACGCCGCCATCCGAACAGCTTGGCCTGACAACGGTATCAACGCCGAAAACGTCCTGTATGTGGGCGACCAGCTCCACGAGGATTTCTGGGGCGCCACCGACGCCGGTCTTCAAGCAGCATGGTTGCAACGGCCTTGCAACCTCGAAAGCAATCAACCTTTCCAGCAATGTGCCAAGCATCGAAATACCCAGCAAGACCAAGCCTATGTCAAGGCAAGAACCATCCCAAGCCTCTCAAACCTGCTCGACATCGTCACACAAGCTGGATGATCCAACCGCGAGCATCGTTGTACAGCACGACGTGATCAAAGTAGTATACATAGAGCACCACCATCTGCAAAGCATGAGGTGGCGTGGCTTTGGTTTCAGTATGGGTTCGACTGCATGGCTCGAGACTGATAATCGTATGATATCGAGTTGGTGTCGTCGTAGAAATCGCCGTTCAGCGAGAATGCCAAATCCGGATCCACATCGGTCCAGTCCGGCACGATCCTGCGTAGCCGTGTTGCCTGGATGCTCCTTGTCGATGTCGAATCGTTTGGTGGTACGTCTCCTTCCAAAGGTGCCGACTTTTCGCCAACGGATGGAGGCAGCGAGTGTTTTTCTGCGAGAGCGGTACTGCCCACCATACTGTCATCCGTCGACGTTTCCGTAGGCATGATCAAGTCGCCTCGTGACAGCCGACTTGCGTTCGATGATGCAACACTTTGCTGTGTTCCAACCAGGCCTGCAGTGGCCTGCTCTACGCTTGTATCGATGCGGTAATGATCGCGTGCGTTGGAGCTAAATGACTGTGCCAACGCGAGTTCCCTGCCGATCGCCTTCCACAGATTGATAAAGAGTCGACACGACAAGATGCTTGATAGACCAATGTACAGATTGAGATACGGCATCATCCTGCCGTCGTGTTGTTGGCAAAGGTACCAGATCGGGATGGGAATGACACAAAGGAATACGATGGCATAGTAGACGATGTTGTCCTTGCGGAACATGCGTTCCAGCGGCGATGCACGTCGTCGGTGTGAAGCGCGTCGAATGCCGATGAGAGAGAGGATGAGAATGGTCGAGTCAAAGATGGGTAGAACGAACCATGGGATCATGTACAAGGTAGGGTTCATGTGCACTCGAGGTGGACTGGGATCGCATGCACTGATGCCGTTGCGCTTGCTCTGACTGCTGAGGATAAACATGTTGAGGATGAGAAAAGCGGGCGTCGCTAGCCACAGCAGACCCAGCGAGATGACAGCGACAATGTGGAAGCGATACAGCGCCAAACAACGAAGCAGCAGGATGCCTGTACTGCCGCCGATGGAAACGACAGAGAACAAGATGCTGGCTCGTCGATCTGCACCGCAGGCAAAGTTGGCATAGTTCCATCGATCGGCGCCCAATTCGACGGGGCCAGGTGCAATGTTACCAATGACCGAATGGAGAAGCGCACAGATGGAATAGCCGAGCCCACCAAACCGAGAGGCAAAGTAGGCGATGTGCGAGAGTTTCCACTTTCTACGTTTCGAGAGCAGCTTCCATTCCCATGGAAGATGCAGCGACCAATCTGAGACGACGAGACCAAGAGACATGGAAGCTGTGATCAAAGTGGGCAGAATCGCATTGACGCGAGTCGCAGAGATGACGACTAGATCGTCGGGCGGGTGAGCGTGTCGTGCCCAAGTCTGATTGGCGATGGGTGGCAGAGGTGGAAAGGTTTCGTTTGCGTTGAACGGAAACTGGGTTGGGAAGGCAGGAATGGCGGTGACGGTCAATGGAATGCCTGCCCTCATCTTTGCCAGGCTGATGGTGTTTCGGAGCCCAGCCGATCAAAGTGGAAAAGAGGGCGATGCGACGATAAGCAGTGACAAGATGGAAAGGTGCGTGGTCTGGCCCGTCACTGACCAGACAGTTCGATAGAGTAAGTTGCGCCTCTGGCTGGTCAAAGCATGAAACGACGAGATGTAGACGCTGCGGCGAGTCGAGTAGGAATGGTAGGATGATGTCCAAGTGCAAGTTGAGCGTTCAAGACGTGCGAGATGGGCTTTGTCTGCACAACCAAAGCTTAGCGTACAGCTGGCCGAGCGCGGCGGCAGTAAGCGCAATCCAACTGTGCCTCCCCGTAATGGCCAAATTATTCACTTTTGGAACGCGCACCTTCTTGACATATGTATTTTCAGCTGAATTTTACAGTAGCTGTATTTCAATTGAAATTTCCAACCAACTTGTGTCTCCTGGCGGATAGTTGCCGGTCAATTCCAAACCCCAATCGGCCGACAGATGTCGCAACCAAGCCAGAGTGGAGGCGATAATCTGTTGCTGCATTGGCACACGCATCCCACACAAACATCACACAGCCAAAGCACAAAAGCACAGAAAGCACAAAAGCACACACACTCTCAAACCCCTTTCTGCAATTCACTTAAGATATCCACTCAGCCTATTAACTTCACATCAACAGTATAGCGCTTGGCAGTCTCGCTTCTCCACTTGCCATCATCATCAATCATTGATCGCCATGGCTCAGAAGAGCTAGTCACACTCACCCATACACTGAGCCACGCTGTTGGCTGCAACAACGCCAACCCTGTCTCGCCATGCGAATTATTCAGTCACGTTCAAGCGATGGTGACCGCACCACTGCCGGCTTATCCACCTCCTCCCATACCCATATCGACTCCGCCGATCCAGCGCACTCTTCACCGCGCTCCAAAATTTCGGCATGGTCTGCAACACGTCCGGGCAAAGATCAGATTCCGCCATCATTTCCCCAAGAGCAACCAAATGGTTTGCACCAGGAGCACGCAGATCGCACACAACAGGCTAGCCTCAACACTTCATTACGTCGGCGTAGTTCATCAAAGAAACCAGCCAAGGATCGCCCACCTCCGCCAAAATGTATGCAATCTTGTATCGCCAGTATCGAGTCATGCACAGCCAACGTCGTACGTTTCAATGAACGTATGGAGCAAAGCAGAGTACAGGCAGCAGCACAACGCGATGAGACTGGCGACCCTCCAGCAGCCAGGAAAGCCATCATCCCTCTTGTTTTCGTCATCCTTTCTTGGGTCTTCCTCGTGTACGTTTGGCGGCTATGCAGTCGACTCATCCAGCAAACTCCACAAGGCACGGTGTTGGGTACACGATCCGAAGGCATCGGTTTGCTGGTCGGCTTTGTGATCCTCTGGCTGATGACGGTGTGGTCGTACATCACTGTCATCTTGAAAGGTCCTGGCTTGGTGAAGGACTACATTCCCCAGTCCGATCCTCCACCCGCCGCTGTCCAGCAAGGTCAATGGAATGCTCAGCCTCCTCAGCAGCCAGCATTACACCCGCAGGTCCCGTCCGAGCCCATGCACATTCCATCTCAAGCCTGTGTCGGCACAGATCCCAATCTCGTGCAGCCATCCGCTTCCATCGCTGAACAACCCACAGGACCTGCTTCCCGCTCGGAATCACTACCCTACCCATCTTACAACGCCGATCTCGAACAATTTGGCGGTGCACGTGCCTCCTCGGACAGCATGCGTGTGCTTCCTGGATCCATGGAACCCAAGCATAACTCAATAACCAGCCACCTCTCCCACTCGCGTACCATGTCGAGGTGCACCGTTGTGGAAGAGGAAGCCACGCTCGACACTTCTGCGGCACACGTGGAGGCACAGCGTGGCACCGAAAGACTTGGCCCCACTATTGATACTGAGGCCGAAGCGGTGTCAGCTGATCCTCAACTCCCAGGTATCATCGGACCACTTGGTGCCGCAGCCATTGCCGAAGGACAAGCCATGCGCGATGGTGCTGCGGCTCTTCCGCACAGTGCGCAGAATGCCGCAGACGTCGCTGCGCCAGTGCCCGCTTCTGCT
The DNA here is from genome assembly GCA_928724745.1 of Anthracocystis setariae. Lineage (NCBI taxonomy): Eukaryota > Fungi > Basidiomycota > Ustilaginomycetes > Ustilaginales > Ustilaginaceae > Anthracocystis > Anthracocystis setariae. Next base: position 458,583 of record CAKMXJ010000002.1, on the reverse strand, counting down.
TGGGCAGCTCCTCAACGCCGGCCACAGAACGATCCACCTCCGCTCTCGGCTGCTGCGCTCTACTGCCATCGGTGTCGCCGGGTCAAGCCGCCTCGCGCACACCACTGTCGACGATGTGGAACTTGCGTTCTCAAGATGGACCACCACTGTCCCTGGGTGGGTGGTTGTGTTGGTGCGCGCAACCACCGCTTCTTCTTCATCTTTGTGTTGTGGGTCACCCTTTTGGAAGTGTACACGCTCATCAGCACTGCTGTCTTGTTTCATCGCGGAGTTGCAGCGCTCAAAGCCCACAGGGGAGATTGGAAGGTGGATGGGTTCTTGGTGAGTGTGTTTGCGATTTGTGCCATGTTTATCGTCTTCACGGGAGCGTTGCTGTGTACGCATTTGTGGTTGATGGGGAGGAATCTGACGACGATCGAGCATGTGGCGACGAATCGGATGCAGGGCAAGGAAAGGGTTTTGTTGGATAGGTGGTTTGGCATGCAGCAGCGGAGTGGGTTTGCGGGGTTCAACGTTAAGGCCAAGAGGAAGATGGTGAGAGAGTGGGATAGAGAGTGGGGCAGGTTGACTAGGGAGGGTCATAGGTGGTGGTTGGGGTCATCGGATGAGGTCAAGTATTATGCTGGGGTGGAGGATGCTCGGGAGTCGGAGGAGAAGCAAGCGGGAGGAGCAAAGCAAGCGAGTAGGAAGGCGGGCGTACATGGAGCTTGGCGAACTAATGTCGAACAAGTCCTTGGCCCCAACATCTGGATGTGGTTCCTGCCGCTTGGACAGCATGTCAATGACGGGTTCGAGTTCCCCATGAACCCTAGATTCGGTAAGCAGGGCATTTGGAGGAAACGCAACGAATGGCCCGCTGAACTTCAATAAAAGACCTTACACACACTACTCTCTCGTTTACTGGAAATATACCCCCACACACATTCACACCGAGCCATTTTACGATGAGGGGGGGGGGGAGGAGGGGGTATACAAATCGCATGACTGAGCCTGATTATCCTAACGCATAGTTTCAGGCAGCGATAAGCCTACGGCGAGGTTTTTGGGACCGAACCATTTGGCGTAACAAGTTCTGCACCAAACATTTGCTCGCTGCCGAGGCGCTGTTGAGTTTGATTGTTCGGTTGGACCTTCTTGCAACTTTCCGCTTTCGAGGGTGGAGTTGCAGCCGTCGCAACGAAGACAGGCACGATGCCATTTTCTACCTGCTGCGATCTTCTGTTCTGCAAAGTAGACTGGATGTTGGCAACGTGCGCAGAGCGGGGTTCCACCGGAAGCTTCGACGATGCTAGACGTGAGGCCGATGCGATCGATCCCGCTCTTGCGACGCGACGAGTCGACAGCCGAGACGACGGGCGAAATGACTCGCGGTGGTGCGATCTTGACTGTACCCGAAGCGCCAGTGAGTGTTTTGGGATCGGGCCGTTTTGCGGGCGGCAGCGTTCCGATGGCCTCGAGGGGCGAGTGCGTGTTGACTTTGGGTGCGGACGTGGGTGAGGTGGTGCCGTGGAAGTGGATTGAAGCGATCGTGTCCGAGGCGGCTACGCGACGCGTTTGGATGGTGATCGGCGTGCCATCGTGCGCGATGGAGGATTCCGAAGAGTAGGTGGCTTGCGCGGTTCGAGAGTTGGGAGGTGATGGCGTAGCATAGTAGTCAACCGAGCGGATCGAGTGCGTGGGTGTGGCGGTGGAGGTGGAAGCGGAAGGCGCAATCGACATGCCGCCTACTGCAGATTGGAGACGAGCGACGGGATCGCTGATGTCGGCATTGCCGCTGGCAATGGCTTCGTCGATGGATCGAATTGGCGCAGTTGAGCTACTCGTTGCATTGTAGGTTGCCTTTTCCGCAGTGGGAGCCGAGCACAGCGGGTTGCTGGTTGCGACTCCTCGTGGCTGAATAGAGATTTCTGGTACCACATCTCCATTTTCGCTCAAGGCTGGACCGGGCGTGAACTTTGTTGGGCTTGGTGAGCGCCTGGCTGCTTGTTCAAGTCTTGCTTCGGGCGTGCTGACGAGTTGCTCCCTCAAGGAAGCGGCCGTTCTCGAGGGTGTAGCCGCTGGGCTTCTGGTTGGGTTGGCAAGGTTGGTGGCAGGCGAGCGTGGTGACTTGGGCGAAGTAGGGTTGAGCGAGACTGCCTTTGCAAATCCGCCTTTGCCTGTTCCAAGGTGCTCTTTGTGACAGTTTTTGCAGTACGGTTCGCCATCATGTTCAACAAGAAGCGTCGAGTCGAGACGTTTGTTGCACACTACACAGGTGAGGCAAGATTTGTGGTAGGGTTTCGAGGCTGGACCGATGACCTGTTCAGCAAGATAGACGGAAGTATTGCAACGTGTGCACTTTGGTGCTGCAGGCACGGCGAATCGTGGCATGGTGAGTCGAGCTCGGAAGGACCGTGGTGTGCAAGGCAAGGCTTCTGATTCTTGACGCTGATTTGGGAAGAGGGATGATTCCTATTTCGAGTAGTGATGATGGCGGGAAGAAAGAAGCAGGAAGGGTCGAATGTGGTGTCGATGTTGTCGTTGATAAGAGAGCTGCTAGCGAGTCGAGTCTGTGGAGGTGCAAAGTGTTGATGTCGTTTGTCTGACCATCACAATCACAATAATCACGGATCGCGGCTGTGCAGCGCTGCAGCGGTGCGGCGGTGACGGCGTTGCTATGCATAACTACAATTTTGGTGCGATCCAAATCCACGCGTCTCGCTTGTTGCATTATTGGGCACGCGCCACCAACTGACCACCACCTTCTTTCCACTGGCTTGACCGCTACTTTGTTTTATTATATTTGCGGCAACGGCGTCTTTCGGTCTAGCATCGCCTGGCGGGTGATGTGACACACATCTGCTGTACGCTGTCCGACTAACACGCTCTTGTTCACGCGTAACTATGATGAGGCTCACAGAAGCCGCGAACACTTGGCATCGCTTCCACACTGAAACCCCGGCCAGTGAGCCTGTGCGATCGTTTTGCACTGTCAGCACTGGACCGCAACGAGACAGGATCTCATCGATTCTTCAGACACGGTCGTGCGGCCATCAAAGGCCCTGGCCCACGCACTGAACTAGGTGAAAAAGTCACACTTTTCAGGAACAAAAACTGCACAGATCCGTGTGATTACTCCAAGACATTACTGATGACGAAACAAAGCTGGAGCGACTGGTTTGAACTATCTGATGTATTCAGCTGTCTACCACCAATACTTGTGTGTAGAGCAATGGTATCCATTGGGGTTGTTGATCAAGTACTGCTGGTGGTAATCGTCGGCCGGGAAGAAATCACCTGCGGGTCGGATCTCGAGCTGGGTAACGATCTTCTTGCCCTTAGGATCAAAGTGCTTTTTCTGAACTTCCTCGGTCACCTTTTTGGCGATCTCCAGCTGGTTCTGGTCATGCGCAAAGATAGCCGAACGGTACTGTGTGCCGCGGTCATTTCCCTGCTGGTTGAGCTGGGTTGGGTCGTGAGTGCGGTAGAAGAACTCGATGAGCTCAGCGTACGACACCTTGGAAGGATCATAGACGATCTGTGTTGCCTCGGCATGGCCGGTGCGACCCGTGCAGACTTCCTCGTACGAAGGGTTCTTGCTCGACTCGTGACCACCGATGAAGCCGACCTTGGCATCCAGCAGACCCTTACCGCTTCCGTAAGCCTTGCGATAGATATCTTCGGTGCCCCAGAAGCAGCCGGAGGCAACGGTGGCAGTTTCTTGACCAGACATGGCGGCAGTGAGTGCTTGCTGAGCAGCGAGTGCGGTAGGTGTAGTCGGCGGACCAAGCTGTTGAATAAGTGGCTGCGACGATCGGGTGAAGAGCGAGAAGAATCTGCTCATGAGCGGGAGGTAAGCGATGGCGAAAAACCCGAATACAAAAGCAGCGAGTGTACGACGCAGATTGGGCAATGTCCTATGATGGATAGTGGCTGGATGGTAGAGTGCAGGCAAGGTGGCGGGCAGCCTTCGAACTTACACAGCAAGTGGAGCATGAGCCTGTCTTCTCCACGTTACGTGGACCTTCCAAAAAAAACCCCGCGCAGCTGAGCCCTTGGATGACGTGATCCAACTTTGCCGGTCTGCTGCCCAATGCTCAATCCACAGGGCACAAAAGAACATAGCCGAAATCGAGATTTTTTAAGCGCCCGATTGCACCGATGCAGCTCGGTTAATGGCGGATGAAAACCGCGGTGGGCGGAAGAAAGTTAAAAAATCGACTTGAGCACGGAAATGACGGAGTCTCAGCCAAAAAGGCGGAGTCGTTCCCCCTCACCATAGCTGGAAAGGGGAAGAAGCTTGTGCCGCCAGTCAGGTCACAAGTCGGACCCTGTCCGCGAGTCGGATGGCCTCGGATCGCAACATGACTTGTAGTGAGGACCTTTTGACGTTTCGGTCGGTGTAGTCTCTTTCCTTCCCCTCATATAAGCTCAAGGTTCCCTTCCCGTCACACGATCGCTTTCACTCTGACATTGTCCCAAAATTGCTTCCGACCTCGGGCCTAAAAAACCATCGAAGGACGCATCTACCATCGTTGTCGCTCTCATCAATAGCATATATCGCATAACAAGGATTGGATCATCAATATGGCCTTCCGAAGCAGTTCAAGCGTCAGGCAAGGACTTCAGAGCCTGCTGCAAAAGCGTGCCGATGATGTGGTCTTCACCACAGCTCTGCGAACGCCCATCGCGCGCATGAAGAAGGGTTTCAAGGATGCCTATCCAGAAGAGCTTCTCGCCCACGTTCTTCAGCGCACAAGGGAGAGACTCGAATCGCGAGGCGTAGACAAGAACATCATCGAAGACGTCTGCACTGGTACCGTGCTGATGGAGCTGGGTGGTGCCAAGTCGGGACGCATGGCTGCGCTTCACGCCGGTATGCCCATTACTTCAGCTTACAAGACCGTCAACCGCCAGTGTGCCAGTTCGCTGCAAAGCATCACCGATATTGCCAACGCTATCCGCAACGGTGAGATCCAATGTGGTATCGCTGCTGGTGTCGAGTCGATGACGCGCAACTACGGCTCGCGTGCCATCCCTGTGGATCTGAGTCCATGGCTCAAGGAGTCGAACTCGATCGATGCCAAAGACTGCATCTTGCCCATGGGTGAGACGTCAGAGCGTGTTGCAGGCAAATGGAACATCAGCCGTGAACGTCAGGACCAATTTGCAGCCGAGTCGCACCGCAAGGCCGAAGCGGCTCAGCAAGACGGTCGACTCGCATCCGAAATCGAGCCCATCGAGGTGCGATGGATCGACCCCGAGACGGGCAAGGAGGGCAAGAAGCTGATCAGCAAGGATCAAGGCATTCGACCCGGCACCACCGCCGAGTCTCTTGGCAAGCTCAAGCCCGTCTTCCGCCCTGACGGCAAGAGCACTGCCGGTAACTCTTCGCAAGTCAGCGACGGTGCGGTAGCACTCACCATGGCGAGACGTGATGTGGCCGAGGCGGCGGGTATGGAGATCCTCGGTCGATGGGTCGGCACTGCGACCAAGGGCGTCAAGCCCGATGTCATGGGCATTGGCCCCGCTGAGGCTGTACCCAAACTGTTGGAACGCTTTCAGCTCAAGACGGACGACATCGATTTGTGGGAACTCAACGAGGCATTTGCTTCGCAATCACTGATGGTCATGGACACGCTCAAGCTCGACGCAGCCAAGGTGAACCCCAAGGGTGGTGCTATTGCGTTGGGTCATCCTCTGGGTGCTTCCGGTGGACGTCTGGTGACGAGTTTGCTCGCCGAGTTGAGAAGGACGGGTAAGCAGCTGGGTGTCGCTACTCTTTGCTGCGGCACTGGTTATGGAAAGGCTTCGCTCATCATTGCCGAGTGAACACTGCTACGCTTGGCTGTGTTCATAGCGAATCCTAACATCGTTCAAACAGTGCTGAGACTCGTAGTTCAGAGTGATGGTTGAAGGGTTAAGCTAAAGGAAGACCCGATTTGTTGCTATGATCGAGAACCCAATGACTAAATCGGCGATGCAGAGGCAGTGGCCAGTTGGCTGCTTCGGCTCACGGTAATGAGATGGCTGCCGAAACCGGCAGCGAGTGCACGGCAACAGTGGCGCTACCGCCAGCTTCGCCACTCCTGGAAGACGAGTATCGCTCTCGAGCTGGAGGAACGTCGTTCAAAGTTGGATCACATGCCAAGCCGCTCGATCAACGAGATAGCGGCACAGTGAGCACCGAGCATCCGAAGCCTGGGTGCGGTCTGGTACTATTAGCGTGATGACGGCTCCAACATGTCTAGAAGGATGGTACAATCCTCGTGTGCATAGGCTGACAACAGGGGCTAGATAAGTGGTCAGACTGAAGATGGAGCGTGACGTTCTCAGGCGTGTCGGACAAACATCTCGGTTGGATATGCTCGATCGGGAGAAGAATGAACCTAAGGGTTTAGGACCGTTATGCGTGAGCGGCAAGGCTGAGCGGAGCGGAAGCAGGTTTCCTCTGCAGGGTCACGGTGAGAGCACAGAAGTGAGATTACAAGGTGCACGGGGCGCAGGCGAGCGAACAGAACATCCAGCGGGGAGAGGGAGATAGGAGTGGGAAGCTGGGGAAGTTTCGGAGATGGCCGAGGCTGTTTGCGGGGACAAGCAATGACAAGTGCAAAAGATAGCCCACCGCCATGAATCAGGGCGGCAGGACACCCGGATCTGGCTATCGTGACAGCGCAAAGCTGAGCAAGTTGCAGAAGTGCGGGGCGCCACTTGATTTAGAGTACAGTACAGTACAATTCATCGTAAGACTTGTCCGGCGACATGGTGAAAAGGCCTCGAAAGGATGGTGGTAGCCGAGGTTGATTAGCTTCCGAGCTCCCGTGAGCTGCAAACCATTTAATTTGGCAGTGAAACGCTGTTAGGTCGAGCAAATGGAAGCTCGGAAGCCAAAAATCTACGAGCTGTCTTATCATGTTGCAATGAATTTTAGCCCCGCTCGATCAGGCACGGGGCACGCAACTGCAGTCCGAGTTGTCAAGCCTTGTTCTTTGTTTGGAGTATAATTGTCAAGCCAGCAAACAAACGGTGCTGAAGTACTGTAAGATGTATAGATGCCGATAAGGTCTGAAAAGTCGATGATCGAGATGAGATAAAATAAGTTGAGATGCCACGGTTGCACGCATGGGGCTTGGTCACACGAGAACATCAACCTTGACTGCTTCATTCCGGGTCGCGTCAGCCTCAATTGCACGGCTCGAACGGCTGCACACAACCCATACGAGGAGCCTCTCAAGCCCTTCCTGTTGTACCCGATGTTCTCAACATTGGTCACAGTTACTAGGAAGTACGGGTGATGGTGTTCGGACTAAGCGGCTGGCCAAGGAACGTAAGTCGCTTTGATTGGTGCAAGTCTCGAAGTAACGATGGGTGCTGGGTATCGAGACGATGCTTTAGCTGCAAACGTCGGCTCATCACGGCTTGCCGTAGGAAGCCTTGAGAGAACCTCTGCTTCGATCTACGGAAGGAATACTGTAGTTTAACGCTTGCTGGGAATCGAGTTTGAAAAAGGCTAGATCCGCGACGGTAAGGAGTTTGAAAAGGCAAAAAGATTTTGAGAAAAGGGTCAATTGCATGCATGAAAATTTTCCTTTGCCGCGATAAAAATTTGTCCAAGCAGCCCAGCGCCGCGTGACCAACTCAATTCCAAAGTGGCCTGACGGTAGCTGCGGTATCTGATGGATTTACGCGACGGAAGCTGTCACCGAAAGCGGATGACTACTACTAGTCTACTACTCTGTAGTCCCTCGGCTGACTGGACCATTCTACCTCTCCATGTATTAGCTCGTAAGACACGAGCGTTGGCCTCTATCCTCACTCAAGTTGAAAGTGTGCAGCCGCGTCGGGATCCTTTGGCCCTGCAATAGAGCTGGTGTACAGAGAAATATAGTACAGTACAGTACTGCCTTGTCAGTACATATTGTTCCGAGAGCACCGGAGAGAAAAGGTTTGCTTGACAAGAAACGGAGTTCGAAGACAACAGCAGCAAAAAAAAATAAAAAAAAAATAAAAAAGAAGAGAAAAAAAGCCAATCCGAAGTTCGAAAAGTGGAACAACATTTTACTGTATTTCAAACACTTTTTGTAAACCATCAGACACCAACGGAACCAGCTTCCCTCACCGTTACAACCGAGGCAAACTTGGCAACTTTTGAGATGCTTTGTTCAAAATTAAATTCACATTTTGATTTGATTTGTTTTTTTTTTTTTCCCTTGACTGACAAGACGGTGGAAGTTTAAGCTTGCTCAGCGCGCATGCCCAATTCAAACAAATTCTTACTTCTTATCGTGAGCCACTGCGCTGTGTTCCATTTCGCCTCAATCGAAACCACTGTGACTTTTTGGCAGCATGCGGCAATTGAATTCATTTGCTTTGCCTGTCCAGCGGAGGTGTTCTGTTCGCAGGGTCAGACGTTATCTTCAGCCACAAATACAGTCCGCGCTATGCGAGCTCGGATTACCCACGGCCGCAACGGCTAATTCTTCAGACATTATCAATTAAATATAAAATGGTAGTGGCGGCAGCGGGCGTAACAACTTTACTGTAATTGCGATGCCATAGCATATCATGTCTCGAGCATCGTACAACGCTGTACAGTGCAATACCAAATTACCGGATGCAGTCAAATGATGTACTGTACTGCACTGCAAGAGCGGACGCAGCTTGATTCTAAGATCAGGCACACGGCGAGGCATGTCTTCATGTCTTCTGTGGTGGCCTCGGCTCGCAACCCATTCCAGATTTGCAACGCTTCGGAAGACGGTGCTCCTTTTCAATTCGCTTGTACAGTACATACTCGACGACGAATCCAAGTGTATTCTCCCTATCTGCCGGTTTGATAACCAACTGGAAAGTCCCGTGACGGCTTCTCTCGTTCACCTCGACACTCTGGCGATGGTCTCGCCTGCTCTCTTTCGCTTGTGGATCCCTCATCCCGCTCTGTGCGTACCCCGTCTTATTTCATGCGTTATTGTCTGTCTTGTATACAATAGTACAGTACTCGTCTCGATACGGACGGCCAGAGGGCTCAAGTGCCTTTTCCGGCATTCACCAAGTGGGAGGTAGGCTCACTTCCCATCGTTTCGGGTGTTGGCATCAATCAAAATCCAGTCGCCACCATGTTCCCGCGCCCCTTGCCCAGCGTCAAATCTTGCTATCGCCCTTTGCACTGAACCTGTTCTGATTCGCTGCCTTGGCAAGCTCTAATGTACACACACACACACACACACACACGCACACCCGGATTCTCCAGCTCCTTTTTGGTCGCGCATACTTGTCCTTGCCAGGCTGAACGCGATAAGCCCATCCGGGGTGCCCATTCGCCCTCCTGCCATATGCCAGCTAGCACGGCTTCAAGCAATTCAGTGCCTGAAAACCACAACGCATTACCATCTTGCTAGCTATATTCTTATTGGTTGTTGTGGACACTTACTTCCTTTGTCTTGTGCGACCGCTGCCTCAAGTGTTGCATAGAGTATATGGCATCGTTCCATTTCTGTGTGTGACTTTGTTATTTTTATTTTTATTTTGATTTTGATTTTTATTTTTGCCTGGGATGGGCTTCCGGTTCGCACCCCATTAGAGTCCTTTCTTTTCGGTTGAGACTAAAAAATTGAGCATGGCTGCTGTGCCCATTCTCGCCACGCCTCCTGGTCCAGATCCTGGTCCTCCCTCCCAACTAGGTCCTGTGAACCTTAGCCTTGCCTAGCCTAGCCTCGCCTCGCCTCGCCTAGATCATATATCAGACGTCTTCTGTCGTCGACCTATTCCCCCCATCGTGAACCATCGCCCCTCTTCCTCTCTCCAACCCAATCCGTCGTGCGTTCCGCTTCCCTTGCGGTTCTGCCATTCAAGTTTACTCCTTCGTGTAACGCAGTGGCTCATCCCTTTCTTCACTGTCTATCTCTCCTTTTTTCCCTTGTCTTCCTCCCCCCGCAACGGTTATCGTTACCATGTCTGCTCACGCCCCCACAACTCAGACTCCCGAGCTCGCCAAGGAGGCTGCTCCCAGCAACGAGGGCTCTCACCACGATGCTCACGACGACAAGCTCGCATACCAGTCTTCTGATCGCGATGTTGAGAGCAACGGCGCTCAGCATCTCCCTATCGTCGACGATGCTCACCACACCGAGGGCGAGCCAGGTCGTGTCAGCCAGCTTTGGCACACCATCCGAACCCACAAGGCTACGCGTATCGCTTTCGACATGTTCATGATCGGTGTCATCCTTGGTTGGTGGTTGCCCGGTATCATCCGTCCCGAGACTCGCCACCGTTGGGTCATCACCACCTTCTGGTCGTGGTTCTTCATCCTCCTCATCCTCTTCCACAACGACCGTTACCTCCCCAAGGCCCCTGTCTACAACGCTGTCGAATCGGTCTGGACCAACTGTGCCGAAAAGCCCTGGGGCAAGGTCCCCCACCTCTTCAGAGTGGCCATTGGTTGGACCGCTCTCCTCGCTCTCTACTTCGGCAGTGCTTTCGGCGTCAAGCAGGTTCCCGATTCGCGATACGGCGATCGTGCCCGCTCGCTTTTCGGTCTTTTCCTAATCAACTGCTTCTTTTTCCTCATCTCTGTTAGACGCTCCGCCATCAAGCTCCAGCCCGTTATCACTGGTCTCGGTCTCCAGATGATCATCGGCCTCCTCGTTTTCAAGACTGGTGCTTTCTTCAACGTCGCCAAGTGGCTCGCTTTCGCTGCCGCTGACTTGCTCGCTCAGGGTCAGGTCGGTGGTGCCGCCTTCTTCTGGGGTGACCTCGTCAGTGAGCACTACTTCTTCATCAATGTCCTCTCGTCCATCATCTTCTTCGTTGCGCTTGTCGTGCTCCTCTCCTACCTCGGTGTCATGTCCTGGGCTGTTCGCAAGTTCGCCTGGTTCTTCTTCAAGCTCATGGGCATCTCGGGTGCTGAAGCCGTCGTCGCCGCCGCTTCTCCTTTCATCGGCCAAGGTGAAAACGCCGTTCTCGTCCAGAGCTTCCTCGACCTCATGACCAACGCAGAGATCTTCCAGGTCCTTACCTCTGGTTTCGCCACCATCGCTGGCTCCGTCTTCCTCGCTTACGTTCAGATGGGTGTCAACCCCACCCACCTCATCACCGCTGCCGTCATGTCCATCCCCGCTTCCATTGCTGCTTCCAAGATGGTCGTTCCCGAGACCGAGACTCCTGTCACCGCCGGTTCTATCAGCATCGAGATCAACGAAAAGTCGGACGCTGTCGACCCCCTCCACGCCTTCTCCAACGGTGCATGGCTTGGTGTCCGCGTTGCTGCCCTCATCTTCTGCAACGTGCTCTGCATTGTCTCGCTCCTCTACACTGTCAACGGCCTGCTCACCTACATTGGTAACTTCTGGACCATCAACAACCTTACCCTCACCCTCATCATCGGTTACATCCTCTACCCCTTCTGCTGGTGCATGGGTGTTCCCAAGGCGGATCTCCTCACGGTCTCGCAGCTTCTCGCTACCAAGATCGTTGCCAACGAGTTTGTTGCTTACAGTGAGCTCGAGAAGTTGAAGACTGCCAACGTTCTCCAGGGCCGTTCGATCCTCATTTCCAACTTCATGCTCGCCGGTTTCGGTAACATTGGCTCGCTCGGTATCAACATTGGTGTGCTTTCCGGTCTTGCCCCCAGCCGCGGTGGTGTCATTGCCCGTCTCGCTCCGCTCTCGTTGGTCACTGGTATCCTTGTTACCTGCTCCTCGGCCTGCATTGCCGGTATTCTCGGTACTTCCAACTAAAATGGTCTCAAAATGACAGACCCCCTCGCATACCCCCTTTGAGCGGGGTCGTCTCTTGTCCTTTTTCAGAACGCTCAAGGGTCTGATCGTTACGATGCGTCCCTGAGTGTGCTATGATCTTGTACTTCTACTTCTACGCTATGTATTTGGATGCCAGGGTATTCTTTTTAGTTTATAAATGGTAATTGGCTCATATGACCAAAGATGCCAATGTTGTGTGTTTCGAGTGTCGACGCTTTGCTTGCAATCTGATTCGCAAAGTTCGGCAGTTGTATCGACGAGAACATCAAGTGGCTCCAACCGACAAGATTTTTAGAAGCACCAATGTGCCTAAGAGGATGGCGAGAGCGTTCCTTGTCTACTTGCTAGCATACATACCCGAGCTTTAGTCTGTTATCGATGCTTCTTCGTCAAAGTATTCTGCTTTGTCAGATCCTCGATCGCATCCTTCCTTAAGAGCATGCCGGCGTAGATGCCAACGGTGCTGAGGCCGACCACCAAGACCAACGATGGTATCGCGATTGCCCACCGTCGATCCGGCAGCCATTTTTGTATGATTGAGTCGTCTGGCAGAAAGGGCTGTACAGGAGTCTTGGTCAGTCGTCTTGTACGAATTCAGCAGAGAGATAAACATGGGTAAACTTACTAGGACGATTGCCCAGAGCGTGTAGGACCCGAACAAGCCGAATGCCGTGAAGAGGATCAAGCCACCAACGGCATGATTCGAGACTCCATGCAGCTGCGTTCGGTCTGCGGCGAGGTGGGACATCACAGAAACCTACGTGTTAAAGCGCAGAAGCATCCTTCGCCTGTTTCGAAGCCATCGAGGTGGAGGTGTTGAGAGATGATGGCAGAGAGAGAGGAAGTTGGACCCTGAATCTGCCGCTTTGCTCGCCACATGCACGGAACTCGGGACTTGACTTTCAGGGATAAGACGTTATGCTCGAGCCAACGTCTGAACAGTTCTTCTCAACACTCACACTTCGTTGCGACACACAACATTGCCAGGCCTTGTTCGCTGCCAGAACCAGGTAGAGGACGTAAGCGACTTAGAAAGGTGGTCGCGCCATCATGCCTCCTCTTCCCATGAATGGGACTTCCTACCCACCCTCGTCCTCAGGCTATCAACTTGTGCAGCACGATCAAGACGACGAAACATCATTTCCTACCCCTTCGACGAGCTCGAATCGCATCCGAACACGCACCTTCGGCACTTCACCATACAATTCTCAGGCTAACAACCCAACCGATCTCCTGCGTTGCTTCCTCTCGGACACACGTACTAATGCCACAAAGCAGCTCTCCCTACGCATCCGAGTCTCTTCACCCCAAGCTGGCAGTGGCAGTAGAGTCGAAGTCCCACTACCGCACTTGACGAGTAAGGACTCGCTCCCGTTTGCAGTAGCGGACGACATGCCGGCTCTGCGAGGGCTGCCTCGGCACGCCAAGCACGGCTTTAAAACACGTTTGAAGGCGTGGATCGACGAAATCACAGGTCGAGCTTCCCATCAACCCGCCAGTCTCCCCTCACTCCTCGAACCAGATGCAAACCTACAAGTGTTCAACACCACGCAGGGGAAAGCCCTGTATGCCACCGCTGAAGAACTTGACCGTTATCGCCATCGGCTCGAATCAGGGTTTCTACCACCTTGGACGCCACTCAGTGACGAAGTCGTCGGGTCATCCTCTCACCCACCCACTGCCAGCGTCGACGAGGAAGCCGAAGACATCGAGGCCGATGGCGATGCGATGGATCTCGACTTCAACCGAATTCTCACCGGTCAGGGCGATGTGGACTTGTCGATCTTCTTCACGCGGTCGCGCAAGCGGCAGTCGACTCGCCTCATCTCCACCGGCCTGCAAGAAGCGTTCGAGCGGTTTGCGGACGATCGGCATTTCTCCAAGTTCCTCAAGTGTAGCGAGTGTATTTGGGGGTGGGATCTGAGTCGGTTGAAGCGAGACGTTGCCAAGCTGGTTGGCGAGCAGGGCGGTGGGAAGGGGAAGGAGAGAGCAGGTTCCGATGGGGAAGGTGCGGTTGAGGTGGAGATCCAAGTGGTTGGTTTGCAGTCTGGACCGGTGTATCATGTGGTTTGGACACCGATCCAGTTCTGTACCAAGAGGCTGTTGCAGGTGTTCGAATCGAGGGCGGCAATGATTGCTCTCACTCTCACAGCAGTCGCGTTGGTGGGGAGTGTACTGTTTGGAATGCTCACGGATCTGTTGTTGATCCTTGTCGGTGTAGGAGCGATGGTTGGGTGGATGGTGGGGACATGGCTCGTGCGAACACGCACGGGATGCGTGTACGACACTATCGGGACGGCATGGACGATCGCGCCTCGCTGGGTTCGACTCGCAGACGTCGACCCCAGTTGGGATCACGCTCAGGTTGTAGCTAGTCTCAAATCCAGGAATGGCGACGAAGAGGTGAGGGTGGAACAACGCGGCGAGGGAGGCTGGTTCATTCGAAGAGGTCTCGATCAGGATGAATGGCTTCAACTCCATCGTCAACGCATCTTACACGCGCTTACTCGCAATTAAACCTGAATCTCTACTTCCCATGCATATACCATTACCAACGTCCTCTTTGTGTTCAATCAGCATCGTCTCCTAACCTCCCGCCTCGACTGAGACCGTTCCATGCGGCCTTCCTCCTCCTATCCTTCTCGCGCTCCATCTCGTTTGCATCCTCGTTTCCTCCCTCGTCCTTCGCACTTGGATGCTCCCAATCTACATATGGACTGATGACGGAATCCTGTGGATGAGCGTGCTTCCTCTCCGCCGGCGCCAGCCGTGTCATTTCGTCGAGTATTCGGGCTAGACTTGGATTCACCTGTGTATCCCGCGATTCCGTTGCGCTTGGCGGGAACTTGCCTGCCCCGACATGCGCTTTCGAGCCAATCGGTCGTGGACCCGGCGGGCCGAACCGCTCCGGCGGCCACACAATCCAATCGATCCTCGACGTAACCAACGCCATTGGCACCGGACCGAACTCACGACTATCCCGACTCTTCCCCCTCACCACCCCACCCGCAGAGGCGGTTTTGTTTGCAACGCGCTCCAGACTGCCAGGAACAATCTGAACCGCCGCATCGCCCTCCACCCACAAATGACCCGGTGGAATCTTGATGCGGTTCCACCTGTCCGCCACTGAGCCCCGGGTGGGGATGTAGACGCGCACGGTATCGCCGGGTAGCGCGATGATGCGTTTGGTCAGCAGGAGGCGCGGATCAAGCGGGGAGATCAGCGTTACGATATCGCCCGGTTTGAGCTCCTCGTGGTTCCACTTGACGGATCGGTTCAGCAGGACGACATCTGAGGGAGAGTTCGGCATGGAGGCAGTTGCGTAAGGGCCGTTGAATGTCGGCGACATGGATCCGCCAGTGACGTTGCCGAGCGAGTAGAAGTGCGATGTGATGAATGCAGCCACGGGGATCCAGCCTAGGATGAAGAGGGTATGTCCCAGTCGGAAGCGGCGTGGAGGGCCGTAGTTCGGGTTGGTATTGAAGTTGGCGTATTTGCTCGTTGGCTGTGGTGGTGGGGGCGATGACGATGACGCTGATGATGATGATGATGATGATGATGATGATGATGATGTAGAGGATGATTCCGCCGTTGTGGACAACGGTCGTAGCCTTGGAGCCAACACAGCCAAAACAGCTGTGCGTCCAGCTACAGCAGACCTTACAGACAGCACCTTGACTGGATGCATCTCGTCTTGATCTTCACTCGCTGCCAAAGTAGAAAGCCAAGACGGAGGATGAGATGGCTCGGAAGAGGTGGCTAAGAAGAAAGCGACGCATATGCAACTCTGCACCCTTAATTGATCGTTCCAAATTCGCCGATTCTATTCAAAGAGGTGTGGAGGAGACTTGATTTTCTTCTTCTCACGATGCTTCGTCACAGTCTTTTGCGAGCTCAACATTCAGCTACAGTATGAGGAACAATGCACCGATCCAAGCTGTCCTAACCTGACCTCACGGGCTGCAAAGGAATCAAGAGATGGATGTCATTCAAGACTAAAATACAAGGCTTAGACACAAAACGGCCGGTCAAATCAGAGAACGAGATCCACCTCGACCATGCTAGCTAATCTCCTTCAACTTTGCCTGTGTAAACTCTATGAATCGATGATGCTCCTTCCACACATCATCCATCGTGACTTCTGGCTGTCCATGTGCCACGCGTTGTCGATTGGTATTCGCCAAAATCGACTCGTCCACGAGCTTAGGGTATCTGATTAGAAACGGCAACGTCAACGTCCAGCTCCTTTCGAGGTTGATCTCGCCTTCGACGGGCGAGAGGAATCGGACGAGATCGATCATCACGCTTTGCACATCCAACGTCTTGTCCTGAATGAGCTTGTCCCTGATGGACGCCCAAGGAAGCGAGTCGATCACGATATCGTGCGGCGTCGAGGTTTGCAACGGTGTGGGCCGGATGATGGGCGGTAGACGGTAATTGGGGTTGACACGGTGGTTGTGCATGTGATACGAGAGCTGGAGGATGTTCTCGGCTTGTTTCTCGATTTGGTCGGTGGTCTTTTGTTCATGACCGCCGCCGGTAGATTGCTGAGCATTGCGATCAGCATTCAGGTCGCCTTCATCCCAACCATTGGGTAGCATCGTACAAGCGATCTTGATGTGTGGATTGTTGGCCTCGGACTCCTGTAGAAAGTTCATGTCGCTCTCATCGAGCTGGTACTCGGCAGGAAGATTGAGAAAGTGGGTCGCTCCACGCTTGGCCCAGATGCGATTCACCTGCGCAACAACGCGAGCATGTCGTCTGCGAACGGCACGGATTTGCTCTGGCGTGACCTTGGCGCCACTCACAAGAAGAGGACATTCGACACCAGCTACTGTGAACTTGGACGATGTCTCGATTAGGCCGTGAGAAGAGCCGGAAGAAGCTCGCATCGCCGGGACTCCAGAAACGGCTCCGTAATCAGGAGCTGATGGAGCAAATCCAAATGCTATATGATTGGCATTTGGACTGGCATCAGCAGGACCCCCCGTTGGCATCAAGGCATTCAAGGAAGCCGCGTCTTGAGTCGAAAATAAGATCTCGTTCGAGAACATCGGTCCGGCGATGGATGCAAGGGTAGACATGTCGGCGTTGCTGGTGCCACCACCCAAGCTACCAAGTAGAGTCTGGGCAAATGTGGAATCACCTCCCATGTTCTGGCCAAAGGAGACTGAGGGTTGCCAGAACTCGGGTGGCAGCTGCTGCTGTTGCTGAGCCCATAACTGTTGCATATCACTGGTCGTCATATTTTGGGGGGACGATGCAAATGGTTTCGAGGCGGTGCTCTGCGGGTTGAAGGATTCGAATGCGCTGGCTGCAACGGGACTGCTTCGATTCGATCCAAGTGAGGTCGTGTTGGCACCTCCAGCTGCACTGGACGTTGAGGCTTCTTCGCCCTTGCGTTTGCGTTTGCTGTCCTTGTCGGCGGATTCATCCATCGTCCTCTTCTTGTTGTCAGATGAGGCAGCTGAAACGGACCCTGCGTTGACTGCGCGGAAGTGATTGATCAGCTTGCTTTCAGGGAGTCCTTCGGGAGGGATGTTGCTCTGTTTTCGGATCTCCTTGAGAGCCTCACACTCGCCTGCTCCTGGCCAATTGGCCCAGGCTTCGGACATGAGCTTTTCGCTGGACGAGTTCATGGTTGCCTCGAGCTGTTGTCTTGTCAATCCAGCTTCGTTGAGACATCCTCCGATGGCACGATTTCCGATGAAATGCGCCAGGCTGCCCACAATGGTACGCAGAGAGTTGTTTTCGGCAAGCAGATGACGTAACGCAAATCTGAGCCGATTGACCTGAGTGTCGTGATCCGAAGACAGAAGCTCGACTCTGGCCTCAAGTGCACGAATGTATTGCTGCTTGCGCTGTCGAAACTCGCGCTGAGCAGCTCTATTCTGCTCCTTTCTGTGCTGGGCGGCTTTGGCATCTTTGGACTTGGCAGCTGCACCCTTCTTGGCTTTGGCTGTCTTGCCGTTGGCCTTCTTGCTTGAACCGGCAGCGCCATTGGCAGGCGAGTCACCCTCTCCGAACTCATCCTCGTCCTCGTCGTCTTCGTCCTCGGAATTAAAGTTGGCGAGAGTCATGGAGCGTGCGAGACCGGACGAGGGAGCAAGTCCATCGATGCGAGGTTGAGGACCCAGTGACATGGCGTTCTGAAATCCACTCGAGATGGCAGACGGAGACGCATCGGTCCATCGATCCATAGGAGATCCCGTGGGACCTCGATGTGCAGGAGGCATCTTGACCGCAAAGAACTGGCGGTATCAACGGTGTGCGAACCTATCGAAGCAAGCGACGATTAGGGCAAGAGTGTTCGAAGAGTAACGAGATCAACCATAGATTCGAGGGTCTGTGGAGTTGCCAACGCGAGTGAGCCAATTCTAGGCTTGAGGCCAAGTGGTAGGCAGAGTGTCTGATAGAACAATACACAACAGAGGGAGGTACCAGTGCCGAACGATGATGGTGATGATGAAGGTATACCTTCGGTCCCACAGGTCAACCGGAAAGGACGACCCAAAAAAAAAAGTAAAAATCAAATCCGATGCATGATGGCGAAAAGAAGCGCGCACCGGGACCGGAAATATTCGGTAGCCGCGCCGGCAACATCGCCACTCTGCTGCGAAGTGGCCACAGGATCAGTCCACGGAGATGCAAGCTAGCGGTAAATCGAACTTGGTAAAGATTTCATTATCATGGCCTCGTTGCGCCTCGATCTTTCGAATATCCGTTCGCACCATCGTCGTATGAGATGGAAAGTGACAAAGAAGGGTGTGGCGGCAAGAAGACAAGCCGGAAGTCTTTTTTGAGACGTGAAGATGTGCGATCTTCGCCAGCAACAATTTTCCAGCAATCTTGCCCTGATGCAACAAGATTATGCAGCCGATTCGCGCAGGTCACTCGCAATTTTATGCACAGGCCAGCGCCGTGGATCAGGTGCAGAGGTTGAGTTCAGCGCAGCAGCAGCAGCAGCAGCAGCACGCAGGTTTCATACAGCCGCCGCGTCCGATGATTTGGACCCCGACTGTTGATCGATGAGCACAACATGTCGGATAGAAAGAGAGAGTACAGTGTAGTGATGTAGAGTGTGAAACTACAGTACTCTCCACACTGGATGCTTGTTAGCAACCTCGCATGCATCATTTTGTCCATCGATTTCACCGGCCACGTTTCTTGACTCTGTCTGTCCATCTGTCTCATTACCAGAGACATACAGTACGGTCGCTGTGCTCTTTCTCAGCATCGTCTGCGTCTTCATCAGCACAGTCAAACCCCGAACATTAGCAAATCTCGTTTCCTTCTCTCCTCTCTCGATCCATCATCCACCTACCACTTCCCTAGCCGTTCTGCATCCCGCCTTGCCAGCCGGGCACCCTTCTTGCTATCATGCTCAAGGTATGTTTCAAGACAGATTCGTGGCCTCTTGCTGTACTTTGTTCGGCGTGGTCTTCTCTGATGCTGACTAGCCGGATGCCCTCTGGTTCCTCGATCTTTTGCGTTTGACGATCTGCAGGAGCTTACTGGCCAAGCCCAGGGTTTCATGGGCAACCGCAAGCCCTTCACTGCGGTAACAGACTGGATCGACCGTCTCTGTACCGACAAATATGCCGAAGAAGAATACGACGGTATCCCCGAGTTGGTCGAAGCGATCAACCTTCAATCCACCGGACCCACCGAAGCGAGCCGAGCCATCCGCAAGAAGCTCAAATACGCGAGTGTGCACGGACAGAAGCGTGCCCTCATCATTCTCAAGGCGCTCGTCGAAAATTGCGGTCAGCGCTTCCAGACCACCTTTGCCAATGATCAACTCGTGGATCGCATCAAGATCATGTCGCAAGATCAACTCGTGGACGCCTCGGTCCGCAAACTGCTCATGCGCGTGCTACTGTCGTGGCATCAGCAGTTCAAGGATGATCCCTCCATGAAAATGGTTGCAGGTCTTTACCAGGCTTGCGGTGGTGGCAATAAGTCCGAGGCACAGCGAAAAAGCGAGGCTGCCGAAGCGTATCGCAAACTGCAAGAGAAGCAACGCATCGAGGCACAGATCCGCAGCGACCGCAAAGCTGCCGAGCAACTTCAAAAGGAAGAAGAGAAGAAGAGCAAGCTACGCAACAAGAAGGGAGCCAAACGGCCCGCGTTTAACTTTGAGCAGGAGAAGCCTGCCATTCTGCAAACACTCGCCATCTCTCAGCAGGTCGCGACGGCGCTCGTCAACGCTCTTCAGCACGTCAATCGCGAGAAGGAGAGTGTCAGCCAGAATGCTCGTGTCCAAGATTACCTTGTCAAGACCAAAGTCGAGCGAAAGAAAATCATTCGTTACGTCCAGCTTGTCAAGGACGAAGAGTTCCTTGGCTCGCTCATCTCGGCCAACGACCAGATCATCCTTGCACTCGAACTTTACGATCGCCTCTCGAAACCAGTCGAGCTCGACTCTGACGATGACGAGCCTCTGGCGGCCATCGGTCAGTCCTCGCAGGAGAGGACCGCTGCTAGGATTGCAGCCGACGATGCCGAAATCGAAATGGTGCGCAAGAGAATCGCGGACGCGCGTCTCAACGCACCCGACAGCGAACTGGAGAAGCTGCAGACTCGTCAGAGAGTGCGCATCGAACGACACAACTCACGTGTAGGCAGCATGCGTAGCTTCGACTTGGGCGAGCCCACTGGATCTGGTATGCGAGGTGCAGCGATTGGTGGCGGTGCGGGAGTAGTCGCCGGAGCCGCTATGAGTGACCTCATCGACCTCGACTTCCAGGAAGAGCAAGCGGGTGGCCACCTTCACCCGTCGCAGTCTCGACGAGGCGCAATGGCGAGCGAGGCAGCGACCAACAGCGCCCAGCACGGCGCTCTGTCCGACTACAGTGATTACGAGTCGGAGGATTCGGCGGATGAACACTATGCTCAAGCCCCCGGGCGAGCGCGTCAGCTTGCAGCTTCGTCTTCGCGACCGCAGGCAGGCTCTTGGTCCAACCTGAATGATTCCGAAGAGGAAGAGTGGTTGCGCACCACGCAGAGCCACAGGCCCAACATTGGACCCGGTTTCAGCTGGAATGAGGATGACGATGCAGATGATCCGTTCGCTGATCCTTTCGCTGATGCCAACAACGCGGCTGCTTCAGGAAGCGGGTGGGGCATCCAACGTCCACAGAATCAGCCCAGGAAGGAATGGGCCGCCGTCTAAGATCCTCAGTCCTGTGCCTGTGCCGTCCTGAATTCCTTCGACTCTGTTCTCGCTTGTGTTTCGTCTGTCTTCGCTTTCATCGTGCAATCCGATACTGTTTTGTCTTTTGTGTGTCTCCGTGATAGGTTGAAAGCAGCATGGAGGGAAAGTTGTTCACAGGTTCATTTGCTTGCTCTTGATGCCACTCTTATGTGGCGTATGCAGTTGACGCTGGTCTCTTACTCTACAGATGCCCGCGTGTTTTTAGGGACTGGCACTGTGTGATATCGTGTTTCCATTCGGCTCGGACAGCGATGTTGAAATCCACGCCGAGTAGTGGAAATTTCAAAGCCGAGCCGAGCCCCTGCTGATGCAGGTCGAATTCTGAAACAAGCAGAGCACGCATTTCACCATGTTGGGCACGTTGACTGGCATCATTTCCCACTTTCACTACTACTACTACTACTACTACTCTACTTTCTTCAGCAGGATGTTCTGCTGAGCCCTCGACGACAACATCAGCATCGTGTCAACAATGAGTGGCCTTGAACGACGGTCTCAAGCGGGTCCCAGTCGACAACCGCAGAAGGCATCGCCGTTTAGCTGGACAATGGCGCTGTTCGGAGGACGTCAAGCCGCAACATCCGACTCGTCCGCATCGGGCTGGGGTCGACGAGGAGCCCCGACTACCGCACGCCATCGCGACCACGAACGCGAAGCGCTTATTTCATCGACAGCAACAACCGGTGGCGATGAGTTTGACGACTCGGACGCCATATCTCTGCTCAGCAACATTGCAGACCGTGATTCGCGACGCGGTGGAGCCGGTACCGCTGCTCGACGTAGGGCCAGAGCCCGGTCCAGGGCAAATGGTCGAACCTGTGCGATTTTCTGGTTTGATCTGGAGGATTGGGCGCGCGCTATGACGTGCGGCCTTCTAAGCAGGAAGCCAAGTAACGATGCGGATGGCGGTGGAAGGCAGAGAGCTGCATCGATCCGTAGTGTTATGAGCCGCGGTGCGAGGAGAAGCGATCTAACTGCGGCTACGGGTTCCGTTGCGGCTAGCTCGAGACACTCTCGCTCAGTGAGCGATGCGAGCACGGATAGTGGGGGAAGTCTGGTGGGTCCCGGTTTCGACGAGAGTGGAGATGAGGATGCCGGTATGTTGGACGATCAGGCGATTGCACGGTTTGGAAACACGACTTCTACCTCAGCGGAAGATGAGACCGCAGCTCATCGCATAGCCGCCGCCGAAGAAGAGGAAAATATGGCCAAGGCTCGAGCGGTGGCTGAGGCAGAAGCGGAGCGACGAAAAGCGCTCGAGGCGGAAACGGAACGTCTCCAACGCGAGGCCGAAGCTGAAACTCAAAGGCAGAAGGAGGAAGAAACTCGCCTTGCAGCCGAGGAAGAAGCTGCCATTGCTAAGGCGAGGAGGAAGGCGGAACGAAAGGCTGCCAAGGCTGGACTGCTCAAGCTGCAGCAAGAAACGCAGGCTGCTCAGAGGTGGAGGACGGAAGCAGAGGCGGAGGCAGCTGCAGGTGGGTTTACATTTGCAGACGCTGAGGATGAGGATCAAGGAGAAGGGGATGTCTACTCCCAACCACATCTGGACTACGTTGAAGAAGAAGGATATGAGCAGTACGGGGATGCGGAAGAGGCAGATGGGTACTACGAGACGGTGGAAGAGACAGGACCTGGCGGTGTGGTGCATCATCATCACTACTACCATGCTGCCCCCGCTGCGGTTGAATCCGAACCGTACGCCCTTGACGGTGAGCTTTCTCCCCAAGCCAAAGCCACTGGGACTCTTTCCGAAGCGCCGATCGAAATTCCAGAGGCGGCCGAAGCGACAGCGGACCGAACCGTCTCGGAAGACGAAGCTGACATTGCAGGTCTATCGTTTGGTCGCAAGAAAGCATCACGTCGTCATTCGGGTAGTGCCAGTGGCAGTCGATCCGGCAACGGCGTCACTCCGCGTGGTCTCCCGCGCCCCACCGCCGGGTCCTCTTCCAATGGCAGTGGTTCCGGCAACCGCCCCCCTCTATCCAACACATCTTCCTCGGGTCGCCCCAACTACCGCGATAAACCACGCACGGGCTCGAAATCCTCCACCACCACCACCACCACCTCCTCCACCTCCTCCTCCGGCCTCTTCTCCTACCACTCCTCCAACACTCTCCACACCACCGCCACTTCGGTCTTCTCGCAACCACCCGCACCAGCGGCTTCGGCGGGAGGGTTGGCCAACTTACACGAATCAGGAGCGGGAGCGGGAGAGCAAGTGGTAGGAGCACAGTTTGGTAAACCGCACGTAGAAGCCAATGAATTCGGCTTCATCACCGCTGGCACTAACAAGGGCGGCGCAGGTCGAGTCAAAAAATCGTACCGCGATAAGATGAACCAGTCCCAGTCCAAATCCAATGCGCACCAGCAGCACGCCGACGACGACGACGACGACTTTGACGGTTTCCCAGCTTTCTAATCTCAACACTCGCCATCAGTTCCGGGACATGGATGTAACATCAACTTAGCAACGACACCACCAAGCGTACGCCATCTTCCGGCCTGAAAGTAATCGCATTGCAAATATTGTTAAACAAGACTAATTGTACTCATCATACAAAATGGTCTTACCAACCCCGGCCAAGCGACTCCTCCTCTTTTGTTCCTTATCGCTCCCAGCCTTGCTTCCTTCATCCTTGGCGGCGGCGGCGGACGCCTTACCTTCGTCGCCGAAGAACGAGTACCCCGAGTGACCCACCTGGTGATTGGTCGGCCACTCATCATAGTCCTGACTGTACCCATTGTTCTTGGACCCGATGGGCAGACCCGTTCTGACATCGCATTCGACCCCGGCGTGGTCAATGTAGGTGGTCTTGGAGCGTACATTGGCTGCCTTGTACTGCTCGATGATCAGCCTCTGTGTGTCAAGGAGGTACGCATCGAGTGTATCCAGGAAGCGCTTGGTCTGAAGATGCTTGGACGAAGCGCAAACAGTGATGCCGTCATCTTTGATGATATATCCGATACCAAAACCGTCCGGAACCACAGGTCCGAATCCGAACATGCGCAAAGCGGGATTGCCACAATTCGAAGTCGACACCACCGTGTGGTTCAGCTTAGCATAGCCTGCATCTGTGAAGATCTCCGGAGCCGCATCCTTGGCCCCGAGCTCGGCCTGCTGCTTCTTCCACAAGTTGTGCAGCGCGTACAGATGACGATCGTGACCCTTGCCGCCAGCACAAGCTCTGCTCAACTTGGAGTGGCCATCGCAAGCCTTCCTCAGCGCATTCAGTTTGTCTTCGGTGCTCGCCTCGGTTGAAATGTACGTCGCGACGAACTTGGCCGAGTGGGGCTGGACTGTGCGGATAGCCTCGGTACGGCCGTGTAGGAATGCTTTGGTCATGGCGGGTTCGTACGTCGTCTCGCATCGGCCGTAGAGCGTGTAGTATGCGGCTTGGAAAGCCATCTGCACAAATGCGTCTGGGGAGAAGCGGTGGCGAGTGATAAAGTTCTTTCCATAAGCGTCGAATTCGAGCACCTGGCATTCATTCTGGCAGATGAGATCCGAGAGTCGGGTCTCGCCGTACTTGATACCATCGGCAAGCTTGGTGGTGAGGTTCCACTCGAGCTTCTTGGGAGCTGTGGCCTGGTTGACATCCTGTGCCTTCTGAGCGTCGATCTCGCTGGTGGATCCGTTTGCTTTCTTGCCTGCGCCTTTGGCGAAAGGGCTGCTTTTGGCTTTGAACAGCGACTTGGTGGCCGAGTTGATGGATTTGGCAAATCGCATGATGAGTTCGGTATACACGTCGGCGGCGTAGCGGAGGACGGTGTGACCGTCGACACCGGTGTGCTCAAAGTTGATGCCGGCTGCGCCGTTGGCACAGACGATGATCTGGAGCTTGTCATACCATCGGTTGGTGCAGGTACCGGTCTGGACGCCTCGCTGGAGCTTATAGGTACCGCAAAGCATGTTGTTGCTGAGTTCGGCGGCATCGACAGGCTCGGAATCGTCCATGCAGACCACGAACAGGGCGGTATCGACGACCTCGAGGCATTTGCGGTTGTGGGAATCCTCACGCAAGTGCTCGCGGTACATGGACCAAATGGGGCGCTTTTCCGTGGTGAGGATGCCGACCGAGCCTTTGGCAACGTCCTCGATCTTGATCTTGTCGGCATCACGCACGATGGCCTGCAAGTTGCCGAGCATGGCACGCTCGGTAAGCAGAGGACGGTGCTCCTCGTCAAGGGCTTCGAACCAGTAGATCTGACCCCTGCGCATGACGACGATGTGCCTTGACTCGGGTTCGACTTCCATCCTGCATCCATGGGCGGTGGGGATACGGGAAGTGGCGAAGAGGCGAGTGTACTGGAACATGTCAAGCGGTGTACCTCTGACATTATCAGGTTCGAGCTCGCCAGCACGCAGGTCGTGAATGAAGGCCAAACTGGCGAGGATGAGGTTGGCTGTCCTGACCAACTGATTACCCCTGGTGGGTGTAGGGTCGTCCTCGAGAATGAAGAATGGATTGAGGTTGAGTACGACCGAGTCGCTCGCTTGAAGGTAGCTTTCATCCCAAAACTCTTCGATGTAACTGGCGCGTGTGCTGGCATAATCCTGCAGCTGCTGTTGGATGATAGGACCGTCGTTCTTTAGGAAACGTTCGACAACCGCTTTTGTAGTTGCATGCTGTTCAGGTGTCTGTAGTGGTTGGAGGCTGGAGAGGTAGCGTTCGCAAGTCTCCTCGAGCGTAGGGATGGGAAGGCGAGGAAGTTTGGATTGACCCTCAAACGTTTTGCCGCCGCCAAGGCCTTCTTTGGTGCTTCCGTCGACAACGGCTGCGGACTTGGATTCGATGGCTTGGGCGTTGAAGCTGCCGGATGCCTCGGAGGACATGATGCCAGGAGCCATTTGGAGATGCTTGTCTCAGAAGCGATTTTCGAGCTCTAGAGGAGGTAGTGCGCTGAGTTAAATCTGGTGTGTTGTCCGTTGGAGGAAAAAAGAAGAGGTTAGGCAGGTTCTTATATGGAAGGTGGGGATGGGTGAGCAATGAGTGGAAGCAAGAAAAGGTTGCTCTGGGTCAGACGGACTCAAGCGGATATGCTGGACCAACGATCGAACTTGCCTAGGCACAAGATGTGCTCGCACAGACAGAGGGGCGACAGACAAGGCTGCCTGTCTGCAACGGTGAACTGTCAGTGTGGAGTTCGGTATTATCGGGGCGTTGGAGCGAGCCAAGAGAGTGTGTCAGGCCACTTAAGCGGGGGAGCCGAGCCAAGGCCAAGAAAATGCATCAAAAAGTGGAGGAATGCAGAAAGAAGCGACAAAATGGCCATGACCTCCTCTCTCTCTCTCTCCCTCTCTCGCTTTGGATGTGGTATAACCGTGATGACAGGCGGTCCATCAGCCATGGCAATGCGACTCTGCCAGATTCAAAATGGAACGTGCGAGCAATGCAGGATGCCGGCGATCTGCTAGACATGATACTGTATGCCGCTTGTATGGTCTGGGCCTCGAGGCTTCGGACGACACCGATATGACATCTCTTCGGTCCTGCGCCGCTTCCAACTATCCCAATCCTCGGTCGCCTCGCCTTTGATTTCTGCGGGGAAAAGTGGCATATCCGAAAGGGAGAGCCTGAATCGCCGAGACCGGTCAAAATTAAAATCGCGATCGGCTCCATTTCTCTGACGATTCGCCCGATTTAGAACAGGACCCTGCCCTTTTGTATAAATAAATCGGTCCATCAACTGCAGCTCCTCCGCTCCTCCACTCTCCTCCCACGCAGGAAATTTGGCACTCACCAGACCAAATGCCGGCCATG
Source organism: Anthracocystis setariae (assembly GCA_928724745.1). NCBI lineage: Eukaryota > Fungi > Basidiomycota > Ustilaginomycetes > Ustilaginales > Ustilaginaceae > Anthracocystis > Anthracocystis setariae. The sequence continues at coordinate 431,869 of CAKMXJ010000002.1, read as the reverse complement.
GAAGCCATTCTCATACGTTACCTCGCAATTCGCTTTCATGCCGGCTAGATCAAGCCCTGCGTCCGCTCCCAAACACACATCTTTCCCGTCACTCCACCATCGTCGCCTCTGAGTGCACATTCAGGTGTCGTCTTCGAAACAGCAGACATGTCGGAACAAGCGCACCAACCGGCCTTCGAGATTGACCTACCTTTCACTGGCTACTCGGACGCTCATCCTTTGCACTTCACCTCACGCCCTGACAAGTCCATCGATGGATTCTGGTACATCGTGGGCACATCCTTGCCTCTCTGGAGCTCTAAGAAGAACGTCGTAATCCGATACATCCCACATCCAGCCGCTAGTCCCGACGAGGTCAAATTCACCGATGAGATTCGCTCCGAATCCCGCTCCAAGCCTGCTGATCCTAACCCAACACCAGCATCTGGCCTGGCACAAAAGTGGAAGAGCGAAGAGGGCCTCATGAACAAGTTTTTCGGTATCAAAGGTACCAATGTGCTTCAGAAAGACGCCAAGAACGGGTAAGCCTATCACTTGCTTCTCCTTGTCAGTTGGGTCCCATGCTAACACCATTTGCCTCTTGTCTTTTCCTATGGCTGTGAGGATCGCAGAGCCTCGTATCAATGGACGGGCAACGGTCTACTCAAATTCTTCCATTCCAAATGGCAGGTGATTGGCTATGGACCTTACGACCTCAGCGACACCTCCAAGACCAAACTCGACTGGGTCGTGACCTACTTCGAAAAGACGCCCGCCACGCCATCTGGGTTCGATGTGTACGTTCGCGACCCACGGGATATGCCTTCAGCAACATACCAGGCCATCATAGAGCAGATGAAGGGACTCAAGGCAAAGTATGATGACGATACCGATGAGAAAAGGAGAAAGCTGGCCGATGAAATCACCAAGCTGGCCGAGTCGTGCTTCGAAGTTCCTCATGACGTCTAAGTAGCGTCGTTTGGTTTTACCATCCTTTCCGATGTTTGACGCGAGCTGATACCCATTCTAATAGATGCTTGCGACAATACACGTCTCCCGATTCGTGTCTTGACGATCTTCGTCGTGCGTGTGCTTGAATGGCTTACGAGTTTGAAAGTGTTGGTACAAATACATGACGGTCTTGCTCTATCTGCTAAGACCAGTCCAGATCATCGTCGTTGAACTTACTCCACTGTTGCTTGCCTGCAGATGGCGCACCTGTCAATGCTGAAGCGTCGAGCAACGGCTTTCCATCGCTCCCCATGGGACCTGCTGTATCGATGGGCAGTCCGTCGGGACCTAACAACCCAGCGGCTCTATCCTTGATCGCCTGCAGCCAACCGCCTTCATCAATGCGTTCCGTCTGCTGGGCGGCGACACGGCGGAAGTAAAAGTCTTTGCGCGGATCGTACTTGACTCGGTCATCGCGCAGCATGCGCGAGTCGACTCGTGCGTCTTCTCCCTCCACCGAGAGCACAGCTTGGGGTGTTTTCGCTTCGATCACCTGTCGACGGCAGAGGGCGTTTTGCAAAGGTTAGCAGCAGAAGATTACGGGAGAGCGATAGGGAGGGAGAGGGAAGGGGAGACGTACGTAGTGATTATCACAGTGCGGACAGAATTCGTCCGACTCCTCGTACTGCGTGAGATCTTTGCGGAAGGCTTTGCGACACTTTTTGCAGATGAACGCCATCTCGATGGTTTTTCGCAGCGAGTGATCTTGCGATTCAGCGTGACATTGCGGGCACTAGGCAGAGACAATGGTAGGAGTCTGCTTGGGTCAGCTTCTAGAGGTAGTAGACTGCTGAGGGAGGTGGGTACTTACGTCGAAGAACTTCTGACAGCACGGTGCCCGAATCGATACCTGTGCGTTAAGGATGTGCTTGCTGTTTCGGAGCGCAATCAAGGTCAGTGTCACGAATCCTGCTTAGTGCAGATGGCTATGACCGGGGTGCTGAACGTACCACATGGCTACAATGGGTTGATGAGGGTGATGAAGACGCAGGTCAGAGGAAGGGAAGGTGTCAAACCACAGCGTGGCAGTTGGGAATCTTCTGAAAAGTAGCGCGCGCACACAGGTCGAAACCAACACTCGACTCGCTTTTTGGCGCCTAACCAACACACGACTCGGCTGAAATGGGCACTTTACGCGCTTTGATTCGGACGAGACTCACATGTGCGCCGTCAAAGATAAGATATTGACATGTCGGTTTCGAGCTCACCGCTGACGACGAAACAAACTTGACGAACGCTTTTTTCAAGGACCATGGTGTATTGAATGCGATGTGCGGAACAAGTTGGAAAAACAAAAATGTGGTCTATATCAAGCTGGCACGAACGACTTTAGGCATCAACGTCCTCCGCGTCCTCATCTTCTTCCGCGATGGCACCGATCTCGTACTCTCCAATCACATCCCATCGCGATCCTCCAGCCGACGCTGCCAAATACTTGACGAACCTCATCACACCCTCGTCCCTCAACACGACGCTAAGCGTATTGAAGCTCGGTGTCAAGTTGAGCAGCACACCATCAAAGTCCTCATCGTCATCCTCGCCGTCATCCTCGATCATCTCGACAATCTCCTCTTCCTCCTCTTCACCATCAGCATCCTTCATCTCGGCATCCCCTTCTTCTTCTTCTTCTTCTTCTTCTTCTTCTTCTTCTTCTTCTTCTTCTTCTTCTTCTTCTTCTTCTTCCTCCTCCTCGACAGCCTTCTTCTTCCCACTGTTCCCGCTCTGGTAAACTGCTGGATCCTCCTCGCCCTCGTGGGGAGCCATGTAGCACTCCCAACCTCCGATGTCACCGTTCTCCCACTTAGCCGAAAGCGCCTTGGCATCTTTCTTGGCGAGCAACTTGGACGAAGACGGCGTGGTGCGAGTCTTGACCTTCTTGGCCTTGCCCGCGAGACCGCGAGGGCCGGCTTTCCGTTCCTCTTCCAACGACGGCTTGACAACATCTGGAGTGAGGTTGAGCGTCACGTCGAGGACGGGCTCAGTGTCGGAGCGAGCCAGAGTATAGTCGAGACCGGGACGGAATCGCCTTGCCTCGACCGGACGCGCACCGAGCGGAACGAGCTGGGAGATGTTGGCGAGCAAGTGTCGGAATGCATCCGACGGGAATAGCACTGTGCTGAGCAAACGAAGGAGCTCGCCGGCATCGGTGGGAAGAGGGTCGGGAAGCTGCGTGGCAGCGATATCGCTCGCTTTGGCAGGCGTGGCTTGCTCAGACAGGACAGCGTAACGCTGCTTGTGTGGCGGGCCTGAAATGCTCCAACGCTTGGCCTCGGCATCAGCATTATCGGCGCGGTCCGTACCGACGCTGTGAGGCTGAATCCGGGTGGATGCTTCGCCTTGACCACTTGTCCACCACTGAAAGCCGTCCTTGGCGTCCGCGGAACGCAACGCCTTTTCCAGTGCCTGTGCGATGTCCTTCTTGAGAATCTCGGAGAGGAGAATTTGCGATTCATCTCCGAACTGCTCGAAGAGCTGCTCCTGGGTCTTCTCAACGAGGTAGGCTGGGTTGAGGAACTGGATCAAGAATCGCTTTTCGTCCTGTGATAGCGGCGAGCCGGGCAGCGGTGGTGGACAGGACTCTGGATATGCCTCGAACAACTTGGCGTTCTCCTTGGCCGACAAACTTTCAAGACTGCTCATCTCCCTTTCCACTTCGGCCTCCTTCTTCTCATCCTCGGTGGTGAATCCCTCCTCTCCCTCCTGCGGCCTGTGGAACCAACCCGAGATGCTCAACCTCGACTGGGTGGGGTGAACGACCTCCTCGACCGAGTGGAACGAGTGGCCTGGCTGGACAGTGAAGAAGGTGAACTGATTCCATTTGGGCGGGATGACCTTGCTGGGGATATCATCAGGTGTACCCTTGGTCTTGACTGGGTACAGTTCGAGCGCACCACCCCACTCGGGCTGCCATGGCTGGCTAGGATCGGGAAGGTAAAGAATATACGAGACGCGGCGAGTCGAGATGACATCATCGTGGTTGAGAAGATGGCATCCTTGGCGGTAGTCGTTGATACTCATATCCTTCTTCTTGGCACTGAGCGGTCCGCAGCCGGTGACTTGCTGAAGCCACGATCGGAATTCGTGCGAGTAGATGGCGTTGCGCACACGGAGGAGGGACTGGAGTCGGCCGGCTTCTTCTTCGGGCAGACCATCGAGGTTGGCAAGATCGCCGGTCTGGTTCACCTTGTAGATGTCGGTTTCCTTTTCGGCGAAGCGAAGCTCTTCGATGATCTCGTGACGGGTGGCTTTGAGAAGATCCTCATCGATAAGGGCGGGGATGACGGCGTGTTTGTAGGGCGCGCTGGCTTCATACTGTTTGTTGTACTGCGAAACGGTTTCGTCTGCGAGCAGCTTGGGTGCAAAAGCCGATGCGACGTCCGAAGCAGCCATTGTGAGGATCGCTGTGTCGGAGGGGTATAGATGGGATCGTTGCTGTAAGGTGAGCAAATGGCCAACATGAGCAAATGGCCAACATGCAAGCAGCTGAAACGGTTCTTGTTGACCTTGAACACTTTTCTTCCAGGTGGAGTAATGTCGGAAATCGGCGCACGATCTCAAAATTTTCTGTTCTTCCGCTTCTCTCATTTTATTTTTAATTTTCCGCTCTTTTTTCGTGCGGCTGACAGCCTCCACAGAACAACTCTGCGTCCCGATTTGGAGGCGTTGGAGTGTGAAAGGATTGTGTAATCGACTCTGCCCTAGTGGCGGCCATCGGGAGGTCTTGCTCGCTCATACGCCCGCGGCGGTGGTTTACCCCACAATAATTTGAGTTCTTTGCTTCCAGGACATCGACCGTACCCAAGACTTGTACTACTCAGACTTTGCCTATTGTCTGTGGTTGTGCATTGCCCCGCTAACTCTTTCAGGCCACAGGCAAAGTGTGAAGCGAGGATGGTGCTGCCTTACGCCATCGTTGGGACAAACACGATGCCTTCTTTGAGTTGTGTGTCATTTAGGCGAGACTGCATGGACTCTGAACAGACGAGACTTCAATGCCTGCATCTAGCTCGCTAAGTCTTATTCCCAAGACCATCATTTTCCATTAGTCCTTCGTATCCTGCGCACGAACCCCATTGCCTCTACTTTTACCAGACCAGAAACGTGAAAGATTGTACGTTGCAAAAAGTACGATTCACAAGGTAGACCACTAATCAAACGAGTGCCTGCACCTATCAGTCGGATATATATCTTCCCCCGCTGATCTGTGCCTCTCCGCCTTTACGCTACACCAGCTCGTAAGCACTGCTCGACCGGAACATTCCTATCTATACAGGCTCCAATTCAATCTCACAACACCAAACATCTACACACTGTCAGAATGGGCAAGGACGAAGAGGTTGACGAATCCAACTTGTTCCAGATCATGCTGGAGCAAGCTGACGACATTGATTTCTCCGACTCGTCCCAGCCACTTGACCAACAAGTGGATCCCACCGAGCTGAAGATCGACGGTGTTGAGGTCTCGAAACTCTTCTGTGTCGTCTACTGGGCGCTCCTCCACTCTGAAGATGAAGAAGGCATCACCGCCGGCCTCGACATGATGAATATGGCTCAAGCCAAGAAAGCCGTCAATGGAGTCTTTCTATTCAACGTCAAGACGAACCCGGACTCAGGCGCCAAAGACAAGGTCGTGCAGTTCTACGTCGACATGAAGCGAGAAGGCAAGATCATCAAGGGTTCAGGACCGGTGAAGCCCAAACCGGACTGCGTGATGACCATCAGCGACAGAGATATGATCAGGGTGGCGCTCGGCCAGATGAGCCCTCAGGCAGCATTCATCAAGGGCAAGGTCAAGGTCAAGGGCAACATCATGCTTGGTCTCAGAATGCAGACTGTCCTCATGAACGAAGTCAAAAAGATGTCCCGCGTTGCCAAACTGTAATCGTCACTCAATCCATACGAAGTCGATCCCCTCGTCTTGTGTATGCTGCTACAAGCGTGAGCACACAGCTGTGATGACGTCCGAGTCAAAAGAGAGTGTAATTCCTGGCACAATATTTACAGAGGCGAACACACCATGAAGAGCGAATGAAAAGTCCTAAAGCAAAAAGACATCCTGACGCCGACTCCATTCCAAGCAGGCAGCAAACGAGCCTGAAAGTGCGGCGACAAGACGATGATGAAAACGAAGGGGACGACCATTGTCGAACGCAAATTCCAACCCAAATAACAAGACGAAGCAACGGCGCGACAGCAAACTGAAACTATCAAGCGCTACCGGAGCGGCTTCAAGCGAGTTCCGTCTGCCATGTCCAACGAGAGAGGGAGTGTCCAACGAAACGCTTGCGAATTTGATCGATCTGGACTTCAGAGGTCTGCTTAAAGGAAAGCGAGACCAGCGGCGGCGAGACCGAGCAGACCGCTGACGTAGCTAACCTTGTTGGCCGAAGCCGGAGAGCTGACCTTGGCGTTGCTGGCGCTGGAGCTGGAGCTGGCAGCCGCGCTAGCCGAAGTAGCAAAGCCCTTGGCAGCAGCAACACTCATGGTCGAGGTGGTAGGAGTGAAGCCGTAGAAGTTGGACGACGACGACGACGACGACGAGGGAGTAGCGGCAGAGGCGCTGCTCGATCCCGTAAGCGAGGCAAGCTGAGCCATAACGGTGGTGTTGAACGATCCAGTCATGCCTTGGAGCGTGAAACGAGCCGAGAAAGCCATCTGCGGGATGCCAGTGGCACTGCCGGTGGTGTTGGTGCCCTCGAAACGGAGGAAGTAGTAGCCACCGTTGGGACCAACGGTAGCATCGATGGGGTAGGTGGCATCGCCAAGGTTGTAAGCAACACCAGTCGCGAGCTGCTGAAGCTTGAACTGAACATCTTTGGAACCGGTAGCGAGGAAGATGTTGACGTTGCCCCAGGCGGCGCTGTTGGGTGCCATGCCATCATCTTGCCATTGAACCTCGAGAGCAGAGCCTCCCTGACCAACAGTAGAGCTGTTCAAGATGTAGAATCAAACGCGAAGACGGGCAAGTCCAGTCAGTCATCAGTTATGCTAGAGGACGATGTGCACCACGACAACAATTTTGGAGGACTGTGTCCGCCTGGAGATAGGACTTACGCGACAGGCTTGGTGATCACGATGGTGGAGACGACAGCGTCGGCGGCAGCGAGGGCGAGCACAGCCAAAGTAGTGATCTTTGTGGAAACCATTTTGACGTTTAAGATTGTGCAAGGATTTGGTCGGAGGTACTGGTGATGGTGTCGAGAGACGAAGCGAAAGAGTGTAGAAAAAAGGAGTGTAGCAACGAGTCCGGGGGCCTACGATCAACGAAGGAGGGATGTGCAACGAGACTTGGAAGGTGGAGACGGAGAGTAGATCAAGGTAGGAAGAAGGAAGGAAAGAAGGAGCATCAAAAACTCAAATCAGCAAAAGGAGGATACTGTATGGTGTGTGTCCAAGATCCAACCACCGAGAAGGCTTGTCGCTTTGGTCTGGACTAGGCGGAGCGAGCAGCGAGCAGCAAATGTCTGCTGGTGAGTCTCGGGAAAAGTCAACTTGTCTGCCGTTGCGTGCGAGTTGCAGCGAAATATAGTACAGGGCATAACTTGGCAGTTCGGGACATGCCAAATACAGTCACAGTAGGTTGGTATTAGGCTTCCGTTGGGGGCGTCTCACGAATCAGCCCGCTGAAAAGCTAGCACAGTCAGATCCACGTCTGACTCTAAACGATCTTGCCGGGGCCGTTGGCGTGCCGCTCTAGCGTCAAGAGACCCGAGAGTAGCATGGGTCGACAGGGGCTTGGTCTGCCGTGGCGCCATTGTGAACCATTTCGAAGATGTTCCTGTGAAGACTGTATCGTGCTGTACAAGCGTGCAGCTTGTCATTATTGTAATGCCAGCGTCGGACCGGGACGCTTTTGCGCTGAATACAGTACAGTACAGTACAGTACAGTATATTGGTTTTTAGTGCACTGTAACTGTAGATGCACGCGCTGCAGCTTGCAGGCCAGCCTGCAGCGTGCCTAGAAAGCCCCCGAGTCGACTGTAGGCTCAACTTGTCTCCTCAACCCTTGCCTGATACTGTAATGATTCTGATCCCCAGCTTGGACCTGCTGCGTTGCGATCATTCGTCCTGTACAGTACTGTTATGTACTTCCATAGGTCCGAGGGCAACGCCGTAAACATGATTCGGCACTATCGTGCCTGGTGGGCAGGGAAGGGGTACATGGTTGTTGTTGGAGGATTGCAACTCAGCTGCCGAGACCGAGCGGGCGTGTCGCGTCTCAACAGAGGTGTGTTGGTCTGAGAACCTGATCTTCAAGGGTCCCTCTTGAATCCTCGCGAGCACCGCCAGCGAGGCATTCTGTCACACGGCCAAGATTTCTTTCTTTTTCCTTTTTCTTCCCTTTTTTTTTAAACAACAAAAAAAAAATCATTCTCAATTTTGAGAGGGACGGGCAGACGACGGGATTGAGAAGAAGCTCGAAAACCTTCTTTCTTTGTGCTGTCACCGAGCTCGGCTCAGCACACCGTTACAACTCGATCCGCCGCTTCAACCCAGCCGATACTACAGTTTGATTACACTGTAAGACAGTCAGTACTGACTGTACTGTAGCAATGGCAGTTGATCGCAGTGTTGCGTCCAACCCCACGTGAAACAATTGACTCAACTGATGTATTCCTCCATCTCCTCTCACTCGGGCTCTTACGGATGTTGACACACACTTTATTATACATACAGTACAACTAAGAAGGATCACGGTGACTCCTGCTGCCGCATAATTGTTTCTTACTCTCCGATGCAAAACAGCACCGCTTGGTCATCACCACTTCTGGCATAACCGACCGGCGGGACTGACTGACCGCCATGATTTATTGTTTGCGTCCAAGCGATCGAGCCCCGATTGGCGACCGACATCTGGTTCGTAGATCCCTGGATGGTAGCACGCTTTCCATGCAACTTTCAGGAGAATCGACAGGTTCGGATCCATTGGCTTGACGACACCTGCATCGCGATGCAAGCATTGCTACAGTGCAATGAACGTGCAATGTACAGTACAATACTGTGCAGCCACTGTACAGGATGCTGTCAGGTACATAATCCGATGTGTACTGTATGGAGCATCTTGCCGCCATGCATAGAAATTCTCAGTCACATCGCACTCTCGGCGCAACATTCTCGGCTGAGGTTGCGCGGGGGCGGTTGACTTTTTTTCTCCTTTTGCTCTCAACTCACGGGATACTCGATCTCCGCTTCCTATAGTGGGTCAATCGGCGATGAAGAATGTCACTGGCACAAGCTTTGGCCTCCACCGCGGTCAAAATTTGGCACAGTTGCTTCCCCGCTCCGACCAAGACGCCGCAAGCCAGCGCTTCATCCAAATGCATACCCGAGGTGAACACCTGACCCTGCTCGTTTCGCTCCGACTGCACCATCCGAGGTGGTGCTTACAACGTGGCTGGCTCAGCTCTTGGACGAAGAGTCTTTTTCAATCTGTTTCTTTTGATACATTCTTGGAGCTACCATCTTCCATAGGTCTCTTGACGACCTTTTGAGTCAATGTTGCGTTACTACACTGTTCGACTCAATCACGGTTATTCACAATGCCTGCACAATTTCAGCCAAGCGACTCGAACGTCAAGCTCTTCAGCTTGGGCGATTTTGAGCTGCTGTCCGGCGAGGTCATCCCTGATGCTCATATCGCTTACCGTACTTATGGCGACGCTAGCAAGCCAGCGATAGTCTATCCTACTTGGTACTCCGGCACCATCACCGATGGCAACGAGTGGCTCATCGCCCTTCTTGGTCAAGAACCTCAAACACATTCCCTGGATCCTGCCAAATTCTTCATCATCGTTCCAGCCCTCTTTGGCAATGGTGAATCCAGCTCGCCCTCCAACCACCTTCTTGGCGTTGACCTTCCTCGCGCCACGTTCTACGATAACGTGCTTGCCCAACACAAGCTCGTGTACCAACATCTTGGCGTCCAAGGCAAAGTCATCGTGATCGGCTGGTCCATGGGTGCTGGACAGACATTCCAATGGGCTTCACAGTTCCCGGACTCAGTGCGTGCTGCTATACCCTTCTGTGGTTCGGCAAGGACGGCTGTTCATAATTGGATCTTCCTGGAATCGCTCAAGCAAACTCTCCAGCTGGATCCGAAATGGAACTCAGGCAAGTACGATCCCAACCATCCACCCGTGAACGGCCTCAAGGCATTCGGAACCATCTACGCCGGCTGGGGATTCTCACAAGCGTTCTACCGCCAAGACATGTTCATGAAACATTTCGGCCTCGAGGGCGCTTCCAACATCCTCTCCCACTTTTGGCACGCTTGGGCCACCTCAAAGGACGCCAACAACCTGTTGTACATGCTGTACACGTGGCAGCATGGTGATGTCGGGGCACAGCCATTGTATGCTGGCGAGAGCAAACGCGATGTGCCGCAGACCAAGGGCGGACGACTCGGCATGCGTGGAGATGGAGGCGTCGTCACCAGTCAAGACGACGACGCTTTCCACAGAGCGCTCGAGGGCATCCAATGTCCAACCCTCATCGTTCCCGCGAAAACGGACCTCTACTTCCCGCCAGAGGATTCGGAAGAGGAAGCAAGGATCATGGGCGATAAAGCCCAGCTCGAGGTCATCCCCAGCATTTGGGGCCATTGGGCAGGCGGCCCAGGCGACTCAAAGCAAGATGTCAAGTGGCTCGATGACAAAATCTACGCCTTCTTCCAGAAGCACGGCATCATTGACTAGTCAGTGCATCGCCTCGCCCAAACCAGAACCAATGAAACACATCTCCACAGACGCCGCATAATCGAGGGTCCTTGGTGATGAGAGATTGATAAGGATATGCAAAACTCGACAAGAAGAAGCGGGATCAGATCTTGGAAGCCCGTGCCTCCTGACCACGCACCTCGTCCCACAATCCTCCCAGCACCTGAGGCAGTTCGATCCCTTCCTTGTCGTGACCTTTCCATCTTCCGCCCTTTGCGAATGCGTTTCTAAGATGGTTGATAAAGATATCCGGTTCCTCGTGCGCAGCAAAGTGACCGCCGATGGGACTCTTTGCAAACCACCGCGCCTTGGATGTCGTGGTGGCATCGACCACCCACTTGGGGACATTGACGAGCTCGTTCGGGAAGTCCGAGTAACCCAGCGGTACAGGAAGCTTGAATTCGGCAGCACCGTGAAGCTCGGGAAGGAAAACGTTGTTGGTGTACGGCATGAACGATGTACCAATCGACTTTGTGAACCAGAAGAGCGTGCAGACCTCGAGACAGTGATACATGTTAAGGCGAGGATGGTTGGGCCTTCGATCGCTGAGGGTCTCGTAGATGTTGCCGAGCCAGCCGAGAAGGCCGACAGGTGAGTCGATCAAGCCGTACAACAACTGGGCAGGACGGGTGCGCTGCACGTCATAGTAGGCACGATTGAGTTCGAAGTACATCCCCTTGGCAGCCATCTGGAGGTATTCTTCACCATAGAGAAGTTTGGCCATTCCGAGCGTGACCTTGGCAGGCATGACGTCCAACATGAACTTGTTGATGCCCCGGGGCGCCACTGGGCAGAAATTGAGGTGAACCGCACGGCAGCCGGTGCCGTCTTTGTGGGAATGCAACGCGCCGAGGGCTCTTGCGTGAGGGCTGCCCCAATCACCACCCTGAGAGGCGTATTTGTCGTAGCCAAGACCACGCATGAGCGCGTTGAGAATACGTACATAGCCGCGCACCTCACCTACGCCCTTTTTGCTGTTGGGAGGCGGCGTCGAGTACATGAAGCCAGGCAGAGAGGGGACAACGACGTGGAATGCGGGCGCGTCCTTGTCAGCCGGGTTAGCCAGGTCGTTGATGACATGTGCGAATTCGAACCAGGATCCGGGCCAGCCATGAATGAGCATGATCGGCACAGCATCCGGACGGTCGGAGCGTTTGTGGACAAAGTGCATGCGGGTGCACCAATCGATCGAGGTGGTAAAGTGGGGAAAGCTATTTTGGAGCTTGACGAAAGCCTCAAAGTCAAAGTCGGCCCACTGGTCGATGAGCTTCTGTACGTTTGGCAAGTCTGGCTTGAGATGAAGGGAATAGGGATGACGATTATCTTCCGGAAGCAGGGATGCGTCGGGAAGACGTGTTCTGCGCAAGCGCTCGCGAAGATCTGTAATCTCTTGATCGGTGTAGACGATGTTGAATGGCTTGGGCGCCGTGATTGTTGGTATGTCGGACGACATGATGCGATATACAAGCGATGGTGGGCTCCAGGTGAATTGAATGATGGACGCAAGAGAAAGATGAACCGCCAGCTTTTGAGCGGTGAAGAGGTACCGGGCCAAAACAGCCGAGCCTGCAGCTCGAACCGGTTCTGTGAACCACAGGCGCAAAAAGAACAACCAAGAGTGGGACCCTGGATGCTGTTTGGTTGGCTTGTGCGAGTGCTGCACGAACCGCCTTTCACAATTTTCTTTGGTGAAATGCTACTCTGCGTCTGACAGCTTGACAGCCAGCGCTTGCTTGCTTGCTGCTTCTTCTCAGAGACAAGCCAAGCTTGGCGCAATCAAGTGTCGGATATAATCTGCATTGCAACGTCAAAGTTTCCATGTTGACGGCTCTAACCGATGGATCGCGATGCAAGCATATGATCAGGACGATATTTGGTGCCTGGTACGATGTCGAACGCTCTGTCTGTCACAGGGCAAGAAGATTGGGGGTCTAAAAAGCGCTAAAACCGAAAAGCCAACTCACGTTGGACCCTGTCTTCGGCGCCCACCAAGCATTCCTTCTGACTCGACTGTCTCGATCTCTATACAGTACCTCGAAGACTCCAGACAATCGTGTGAGCATTCGCTTCTCTCCACTCGTTACTGCGCAGCTAGCTCATAGACATATATATAGATATATACAAGATCGAGCAGGCAAGGGCTCAGGCTTCGTTCTTCAACCCTCTCAAACCAGGTTTCGAGGTTCAAACAGCGCTGGCTTTGCTAGACAGGTTCCCCCACCTTCATAAGACCCACAGCTCGCCCCGCATGAACAAAGCAGTCTGCATTGACACCATGTCAGCCGCACCAACCACTTACCCTTTTCAGCAGGTGGATGTCTTCACTGCCACGCCATATTTTGGCAATCCCGTTGCTGTAGTCAATTGTCTTGACACGACCTTGCCTGTTCCCACCCAGGAGCAGATGCAAAGGTTCGCCAGGTGGACCAACCTCTCCGAAACCACCTTTATCCTCCCCCCTTCGAACCCTTCCACCGCCGACTACAAGCTCAAAATCTTCACACCTGTCGAAGAACTCCCCTTCGCTGGTCACCCGACACTGGGCAGCTGTCACTCGTTCCTCCGCCATCTCGGTCGCGAAAAGTCTGGTTCACTGATTGCCTCTCGTGGAGGCAAGCTTGTGCAGGAATGTGCGATTGGCCCTGTCCCTCTACGTGTTTCGGATGACGCCTCTTTCATCCAACTTCTTGCGCCCGAGTTTATCCGCCACGAACCGGTCGATCCCGCCACAGTCTCTCATGTCGTGAAAGGCCTCTGTCTCGACCCTAACGACATTGTGGAAGCATGGCACATCGGAAATGGCCCCCCATGGATGGGATTCAAGCTCAAGAGCGCACAAAAGGTCTTGGACATCAGTCCCAATGCGCCAGGATGTGACGCTGGATCACTCCGCGACTTGTATCTTGGCTTTATCGGACCGTATGAGGGTGGCAAGAACGGGCAAGGAGAACAAGTGGCGCACGAGGTCCGAGCGTTCGTGTTTGGAGATATTGGCGAGGATCCCGTGACCGGTTCGCTCAACGCCGGCTTTGCAAAGTGGCTCGAGTCGACGGGGGAGAGTCCTGCAGAGGAGTACATCAACTCGCAAGGTACAGCGATGGGAAGGAAGGGACGGGTTAGCGTCAAGGTGGACAGATCCAAGAGTGATGGAAAACCAGACCTTTGGATTGGTGGCTCGTGTGTGGTGTGTATTGATGGCACTGTCAACATCTAAGACTGTCTCGAATCGTCATGCTAGCGCTTTGTCAAGGTCGTATCTGTATCTGGATCAATCAATCAAGGAAGTCACTGGGCTGTTTCTTCAGAACTTTACTGCACCCATCCATTGGTGGTGCTAAGCAACTTTCAATTACCCACACCACCGGTATGAGACTGAGAAACACACAAGCGTCCCCACATCTGTGAAGAACAACCGAATTGATGTTGCAGCTTCATTCCGAGAAGGGACACCTCGCCTGCGATCTTCACCTGAGCCAATTTGCATAAGAGTTCGGTTGCATCTCTACTACTGCTGATCAGTCAGACTGGTCTCTTTGCGTCCCATGTGCACCTGTTGATCCACTTGCTGCAAAGACGCTTGCGGGTGTGTTGCTCAACGATGCTCGCTTCGCTTCGCAGAACTCTGTTGTCCCGAAATTTGTGGGACCTCCACCTCAAGTCTTCTGACGTTACTATGCATTTGGAAAGGGTCCAAAGACTCCAAGTAGGCCATGTTGCTCATCAGCATTTCCAAAAACATCAATAGCCGTGAATCAAGAGGGATCACATCTTCACAATGAACTACGTCCATCGGGCTCACGACGCTAGCAGCTGATTATCTCGCTAATCTAGAAACGACCGCAGTGGGCACCAGTGGACCAGCATGGACACCGTCGTTGCTGGAGCGCTCGCAGCTTTCACAGTGGACCTGCTCATCTACCCTCTGGACACGCTCAAAACACGGCTACAAGCGCCCGACTATGCAACAAGATTTCCATCGGGAAGGGGTCTTTATGGTGGACTCTATCAAGGCGTGGGGAGCGTCATCATTGCGACGCTTCCGGCCGCGGGTCTCTTCTTCACTACATATGAAAACACCAAGAGCGCGCTAGCATCTTCAAGCTCACCACTCGCAAATGCTCCCCCGGCACTCTCCCACATGTTGGCGAGCTCCACAGCTGAACTTGTCTCGTGCCTCGTCCTCACCCCAGCCGAGATCATCAAGCAAAGAGCCCAAGTAGTCAACAAGCAGCAGAAGCACAGCAATCCCTCAGGGGCTGGTAAAATCTCAGCTTCTCCTCTGACGACGGCAGCGAGCGCAGCAAAACAAGTCATAAGAAATGCAAGTCCGAGCGATTCCAAACCCCAGATCGCAAAAGAATCCATCAAGCATGCTGCCGACAAGGTGACAAAGCAGGCCCCGCCGGGAAGTGCTGCATCCACGGCAAGAAACGTCGTATTGGACGCCCAGGACAAACTTGATAAGATCCATGCCAAGCAGAACGGTCAAACGCCGCGCTCAGCGATTGGACCGCTAGCATCGACGTTTGGACGCTCATACGTTGCCCTAGCTGGCCGTAATCTCCCTTTCACGGCGCTGCAATTTCCGATTTACGAGTCTCTGCGCGAGGTCTTGGGCGCATGGGCGGGCCTCGAAGCTGGTACGCACAAAGAGGATGGTGACGTCGACGATGTTCGTTCCTCCGAAGACTTTCGTCGCAAAGCTGCCAGGGACGAGACCAGCGTTGGAGCAGAGTTTGTCAAGGCCGGCTTAGTGGCAGGAGGCTCAGCTGCCATAGCCGGGTCCTTCGCCGCAGTGATCACGACTCCGATCGATGTGGCGAAGACCAGGATCATGTTGGATACGGGTACAGACACGGTGAAGAGGTCGTTGGGTGTGATTGCTACTATGCGTGAGATTGCGGTCAAGGAGGGATGGAAAGCGCTGATGAAGGGAGGTGCACTGAGAGGAGCTTGGACGGCTTTAGGGGCGGGTGTGTATCTCGGCAGCTATGAAGCGGGGAGGCTTTGGTGGAGAGATCGTCAGAACCGATTAAAGTCGAGCTGACATGCCGTATAGCATCAATGAATCTGACTGCACATCTGCATACCTATCTCTGGTGTGACTTTGTGAGCTCTCCCAGAGGCTCGTATGATGACCGCGGCAAGAACATGGCTCAAAAAGTGGAGGCAAAACATTTCGGTTGAAAGCAAGTTCCATTTCTTCCAACACAAACCTCCCTGTCTACCACGTTTGATCTCTCACACTCATCCTTGCTCCCATACTCGATCCGTTTGAATGACGTCGACCTCATCATGATCAGTCTAGAGACTTTACGGACACCTTGCTAGCTCTGCTTTCGCTTAGTTGCTAGTCTCGAATACACCTTTTCAGCCGTCCCCATTTTCCGGGGCGGCGCAAGCATGCCATCCTCTGTCGCAAAGCACACGATCCCACCATTCTATGCATGCTATTTCCTACGCTCAATTTCCTCGCCAGGCATCACATACATCGGTTCCACCCCAGCGCCGCCTCGTCGAAAGCGCCAGCATAATGGCGATCTCACGCAAGGCGCAAATAAGACCGCGCGTTCGCGCCCCTGGGAGATGGAATGCATCGTCTACGGCTTCTCGTCCAAGATCGCTGCGCTGCAGTTCGAATGGGCCTGGGCTCAACCACATCTATCCCGCCACCTCAAGTTTCTGTCATCCGAATACTCCGCCGGCGGAACACGCGCGGAAACATCCTCGGCCATCGGACTCCCTCTGTTCCCATCAACAAGCAAGACGCCAGGTCAAACTCGGTGGGGCAGGCCCAAGAGGCGCATAGCCAGACCACCATCGACTCCAAACGCAAGGCTGCTAGCAATGAGGGCCTTGATCAGATCCGAACCGTTCTGTGGCTGGGGACTGAAGCTGGCCTTCTTTACCGAGTGGAGCTGGTTGGCATATCAGCGGTTAGAGAACGCTGCTTCGTCTTCGGCTGAGCCACTTTGTTCAAGCGATCTCGCAGGTGAAGCGGGTCTGCAGCTTGTCAGGCGTAGTCGATCAGGCAAGCCCTTACATCCTCGATTTCCGTTTGCTGTTTGCGACTTTACCGGTGTCGATGGCAAACGAACGCCGTTAGTCTATTGGCCGGCACGAGATCTGCTCGCCGCTGGGATTGTAGAACAGCCGGTCAAGAAGTGTCAGAAGCCAAGCAAGCGATCGACTTCTGCCGAAAATGGGGCTCCACGTTGGTCGGAGACGCTTCCCAAGTTGGCGAGCTTGAAAGGTCTCGATGCTTGCATCCAAGACTTTGACGTCTTTCCTTCCCCCTCGCCCGCACTCCCAAACACAGATTTGACGCGCAAAGCCAAACGTGTCCGTAAAGTGACCAAAGAGTGTTTGACGGATGACGAAGACGAGCTGGACGACACCGATGCTGAAGCTGACCTTGCCTCTGGAGCATCTGGAACTCAAAATGCTGCAGACACTACGAGAGTCATGCACAGGATGCGGTTTGACGATCTCAACGCCGAAGAAAGCGAATGGATGCGGCTGGAGAATTTGATCGCTTCGCGTCTGCATCCCTCCACGGTGGAGCCCAAGCAAGCCATGAGTGACTTCATGCAGACTTGTGTTCAGCGTCATGTGGCAGTTCAAGACACACGGACACTCGACACCGCACCGCTGGCCCCAACCCTTCCCTGTACGCTCTGCAACGAGCCGGTCGACCTCACCAACCAGTTGAACTTCGTTCTATGTCCCGACGCACCAGCGAACACGCGCACGGGAGAGTCGTCGGCTGAGGCACACGTGGGGAGCCAGTCTTGCCATTCGATCTTCCACCTACCCTGTCTCGCAGACTCATTCCTGCAACAGCAGCAAGCGAACCGTCTGCCTGGAGACGATCTCGATCGCACCACCAACACTGTTCTCCCGACCCATGGCATGTGCCCTTACCATACCGGGGACGAGGTGGAGAAGGGTAGAGGTGCGAATGCGACGCTATGGGCAGATGTGGTGAGGAGCATGTATCGCCGGCACGAACGGTTTGTGCGTCTCGTTGATTTCTTGGCTCGATCCGGTCGGACACTGCTCGAGCATCTCAATCCGCCAGAAACCGTACCAGCTTCGCCGCGCAAGAAGAGGACGAGTAAATCTCAAGCTGCGAGCAAGGCTATAGCTGATAACGTGGAAGAGACGGGAGCTGTAGACGCAGGGGAGAAGGTCAAGCCTTCTGCTGCGAAGAAGAAGAGACCGGCAGCGAAGGGGGTTGCATCGCAAGCCACAGAAGAGGCTCAGGACGGAGGAGCAAACGGGACAAAGAGGAAAGTCTCGCGCAAAGCAAAAGCAGCGCCAGATCCAATCGAAGTTATTGATCTCACTTGATGCGCAGCATCACGCAATGCACGAAACTCGCATATCACAAACTCATGATGATTGAAAGACTGACTCAAATCCATCTCCTTGATCGAGATCTACACTACAACTCGTCATTATGACTGAACAGAGATGCCACCTTTCCTTTGCCCTTCTTCTTCCTGCCCATACTTTTCGGCTGAGCCACCCTGCCCTTTGCCTGCATCTCATTCCCCCTTGTCAGCAAGTTCATAAACTCGTAAATCAAGTCGCTCGCCGCATACGCCGTGATCTCTGCCTGGTCGTACGCCGGGCTTACCTCGACCAAATCGAACCCAACGAAATTGAGTCCCTCGAGCCCCCTCAAGATCCGGCGCAGCTCTCTGGGACTCCAGCCCGCCGATTCGAGTGTACCTGTTCCTGGCGCAAATCCGGGATCGAGGGTATCGATGTCGATGCTCAGGTAGACTGGCATGGTGCCGACTCTGGAACGGATGTTGTCGATGATGGTGGGGATGCCGAGATCGTCGATGTCGTCCGAGGTGATGATGTCGAATCCAATGGAAGCGTCGTGTGTGATGTCGTCGTACGAGCCGAGACGGGTGCGGATGCCCGCATGGATGGACGCGTTGCGTGCGATGAGACCTTCAAGGGCCGCTTGCCAGAAGAAAGTTCCGTGTTGAATCTGATGCTGTCTCGTGGGGGAGCCAGCGGGAGAGACCTCGGGAGGCCAGGTGTCCAGATGGGCGTCAAAGTGGATGACGGCGATCGGACCGTAGACGCGGTGGAGCGAACGGAGAATGGGCAGCACGATGGTATGATCTCCACCCATGGACACGATCTTGGGGTGCGGCTTGGAATCCTTGGCCAGCCCAGCGTTGGAAAAGGCGTCCCAAGCTTCGGTAGATACCATAGCGGTGGGTGGAGAAGCCGCGCTTGCGGGCCCGGTCGGGTCCGATGCGGGCGGACGCTGCAGCAGGGAGGTGTAGGCGGCTTCGATCTGGTCGATGGCGAGCGCAGGATCGAAGCCAGAGGTGGGAATATCGTCACAGTCGAGAAACCTGAGTCCAGTAGCGTACGGATCCTGAGCATGGTACAACGAGTAGGTCCTTCCTGCTCGCTGTCTCCTGCTAGCTTGTCGTATAGCGTTCGGTCCGAACCTCGCTCCGGGTCGGTAAGTGACGGTAAGATCGTACGGAATTCCAATCACAGCTACATCGTATAGCTGGGTGGGATCGTCGAGACACTTTGCTGTGGGAAGATGAGCATACGTGTTGACACCCGAGTACGCCGGCTTGGCTACACCGGCGTATTTGTTGGTCCAAGGATCATGGATGTCGTTCGAGGGGAACTCGACGAGCGGAATGGGTGCAAATTCGGCGGAGCTGTGCGCACCGGCACCGTGATGATCTTGATCCAGACCGGGCGAGTGAAGGTGAGCTCGCACCAGCGAAGCGCAGGTTAGCGTGATTAGGAGCGAGAGGGCCTGTCTAGAAATCATCTTTTTTCAGAATTGGTCTGCCAAGGGACAAGTGACAAGCACGGAGGGGATCTTCAGCATCTTTATATACCGCCAGACTAAAAAGCACTTGAATCGAACATTCGAGCTCGGTCATGCGACCGTGAGTTACCGGAACCTCGGCCAAAACCGCCAAGGCTCTGTGACCCTCGGTTGGAACATGTGGCATGCCCTCTAATCTTCTCATGTGGACGTCTCGTTAAGGGTTCATCACTCGTTAAGCATAGGTTAATAGCCGCGCGGCGACAATTTAACGCAACGGTGGTAGCAGGTTACATCTGACGCTCTAACAGCAGACTTGGAATCTCTCGGCGAACTTCGTCGTTTTGACCGGCCATCTTCGGCTTCGCAAAAAGTCGCCGCCAAAGTATGGAGTTGGGTGTGGCAAATCTTATGCACTTTGCGGTCTGTGCGGAGGAAGATTCGGCTCGTGTTTCCAACATGGCCGGTTGTCCTTGTCGTGTGGTGTTATAAAGTAGACATCCGCTCGGCTTGTGCCTTTTGCCGTCACCATCTTCATCAGATCATCACCACAATGGCAGACAACAAGTTCTACTACATTGGCGTTGACGTGTAAGTTTTCTCCAGTCTTGTTCCCAACGGGACTAAAAGCAGATCTGACAAGCATTGATCCCGTCTTCAAATCTGGAATCACAGCGGCACTGGCTCTGCACGAGCAGCGTTGGTCGACGATGATGGCAACATTCTTGCTGAATCCACCCATGCTACACAGACCTACCGCCTCGAATCCGATTCGCGTATCTTTGAGCAGTCCACTACCGATATCTGGTCGCAAATCAAGCTCGCGATCACCCAAGTCGTCGCTGCTTCCAAAGTCGACCCTGCCCACATCAAGGGCCTCGGCTTCGATGCAACATGCTCGCTCGCAGTCACCGATTTCAACGGCAATCCAATCGCCGTCACCCCGCAACTATCCGGTCCCGGCCAGGCGCAATGGGGTCCCGGTGAACGTAACGTCATTCTCTGGGCTGACCACCGAGCCGAAGATGAGGCAGCCCTGATCAACTCGACCGGCTCCAAGGTGCTCAACTATGTCGGCAAAACCATGTCACTTGAAATGGAGATCCCCAAGATCCTATGGCTCAAGAAGCACATGCCGCAGCAGCTGTTCAAGCAGTGCATGTTTTTCGATCTCCCCGACTACCTCACCTACAAAGCGACAGGTTCGTTGGCAAGGAGCAACTGCTCGCTCGTATGCAAGTGCTCGTACATTCCTCCTGGCGTCGATGGCTCTGAGCTCGGTTGGCAGCCAGAGTTCTTCGAGCAGATCGGTCTCGCCGAGCTCGTCAAGGATGACTTCAAACAGCTTGGTGGCATCCCTGGCCGCAACGGTATGGTTCTCACTGCTGGTCAGCCTGTTGGCGACGGCCTCACTCCCGAAGTGGCTTCGGAACTGGGTTTGCTTCCAGGAACAGCTGTCGGATCTGCTCTCATCGATGCTTACGCCGGGTGGGTGGGTACCGTCGCCGCTCCAGCCACCAACCCCGTTGACGAGGCCAGCAACCACCCATCCCTGATCAGCTCGCAGAACCGCCTCGCCGCCATCGCCGGAACCAGCACGTGCTACTGCATCCAATCGCCTGACGGCATCCTCGTTGACGGCATCTGGGGCCCGTACAGACACGCCGTCTTCCCCGGTCTTTGGATGAACGAGGGCGGACAATCCTCCACCGGCCAACTCATTGATTTTATCATCGACACCCACCCGGCCTCCCCGCAGTTGCGAACTGTCGCAGCTGAAAACAACCGAAACATGTTCACCGTCCTGCACGACAAGATTGGCTCCCTCGCTAACGACGTTTCCGCACCGCACGCATCGTTCCTGACCAAAGACCTGTTCATCTATCCAGACTTCCACGGCAACCGCTCTCCTCTCGCCGACTCGACGATGCGAGGAATGATCACTGGTCTCAAACTCGACCGCAGCCTGGGTGATCTGGCGTTGAAATACTATGCCACGTTGGAAGCCATCGCTCTGCAGACCAGACACATTGTCGAGGAGATGAACGCCAAGGGGCATAAGATCGACTCGATCTACATGAGTGGAGGGCATGTCAAGAATCCGGTGTTTATGCAGCTTATTGCGGATGTGTGCGGTATGCCGGTTCAGTTGCCGTTCAGTTCTTCGGCGAGCGTGGTGGCGGGTAGTGCGATCTTGGGTCGTTTCGCTGCAGATGTGAAGGATCCAAAGCAGAGCGGGGCGAGTGGAGAGCATGCGCCTACAGAGGCGACGAAAATCGTGGACCAGAAAGCGGCGGAGGAGTCGTCGTTCAAGTATAAGGATCATTTGTGGGATTTGATGGTCAGGATGACCAAACCCGGTACGCTCGTTTTCCCTCAAAAGGATCCCAAGCTGAGCGCGTTGTTGGATGTTAAGTACGAGGTAAGTAAGCAGAGCTCTTGAACGGCTAGCAGCAAGGGGCAAGTATCTGATCATGCTAACATATCCTGTTTCTTTTGTGTGATAGATCTTCCGCGAGTCCATTACGATCCAACGCAAGTGGAAGTCGATGGTCGCCAAGGTCACCAACTGAGTAAACCAGGAACTTGGAGCTCACCGACCTGTGATGCTCTGCAGTTGTGGTCACTCTGAAATCTCAACTGTCGTTTGTCCAGTCTTGCGGGTTTGTGCCTGGTGAACTTTGATGCTGTAGTGTACATTGTATGCGAAAATAGTGTATGCAGGGGTTCGCTAGAGAAGCTTAAGATGGCCGGTGAGCTGGTTCATGAGCGAAACGGGTGCTGGACCGAGACCGAGGACTGTGCGTGTATTGGGTGCGATCTGCGTTCGTCCACTGTTATCAATCGCATCAATCGCATCATGCAAAGACTGTCAGCTATGGTCAAGAACCGTTCATATCAGATAGTGGCGAGTACTTACGCATCGATGATCGACCTTGCGGGAATTCCGAGTTGCTTGGCCTTGTCCTCGAGATCCAACATGACTTGCTCATCTGGACACTTGACCGCCACTTTGGCTTGACCTCTCCTCTCCCACTGCCTGACGAATTTGGGCGCCACCTTCTTGGCGAGCTTGTAGACCGCTAGAGTGGCATGCCCACACTGGGCAGCGATCTTGCCCTTTTCCATCTTGATGTCCATCCGTACCGCCAAGATCATCTTGCATTCTTCGAGTTCGAGCGCAGCTTTGTCGTGGGGTTTGTCGCTGATGGCAGCCTGCTCTTCTTCCCAGTCGAGGTCCGAGTCGTCGTCGTCATCGTCATGGTCTTGGTCGTTGTCGTTGTCGATGATGCGGCGAGAGTTTGCGTTGTAGGATAGAAGCGAGCGGCCCATACCGGCAAAGTAACCGATGGTGAGGGAGCAGATGGACACTGCGATCGCAGTGGGTAGAAGCGCCGAGGATGGCGCCGTGTTTGCTATCGACATGTTTGCAAGATGCTGTTGATGTGAGTTGGTAAGAATGAGGAATGCCGAAACACTTGTTTCAAGTCGAGATCAGGCGAAATGAAAAAGGAAGCTCAAATAATAATCAAGAGAGCTAGGAAAAAAAAGGTGGAAAACCTGAAATTCGCGGCAAGAAAAAAAGAAGAAAGCTAAAAAGTTAACGGAAAATGAGGATGAGAAATTGACTCGAAAAATTGAATGTGCAAGACGTGGGCAGGCTCGACTCGATGGCATCGGCAATCTCTCTGACTCCCGAAACTCACCTTGATCCACGCATGAGCGCGGTTGATCACACGAGACCGGCATCAATACCTATGTGGAGTTGGTTTCAAGCTCGCTCCGAGTGCCTAGCATTCAAAGACATCATTCGTCCGAGCTGTGCATAAGATGAGTGAGTTTGTTGCAACGAGCCACGCAGACAAACCTCGCTTGCACGGAGACAAGCGGTACCTGACTTAAGTCGCCGGTTGAGGGATTTTCAGCTGAGATGTGGTCTATTGTACAGAACGTACCGTATTGCATAGTACCGATACACTCGTGATCGATGCGTGTCGAAAGGGGCATAAGTCAGCCAACGTTGAAACGTGGAAGAAAAAAAAAAACGGTCGAAGGGGTGGGCGCTGATTTTTGAACCAAAAAAGGAGGAAAAGAAGAATGATGTCGTGTGGTTACAAAGTGGAGTGGAGTTGGGGCACTTGCGCAGTGTGTCGACCAAAACCGTGTCTTTCACGACATCATCGTTGAGCACGGGCTCAAAATTCAAAGAAAAAAGGAAGAAACGCAGTCAACGTGGGGTGGGTGGATACTGCATGCGTGGACTCCTCCACCCTTGCGCAGACAAGCAACCCACCGCAAACACACGGCAGTTCACTACAGTACTCGGTGTGGCTTGCGATCAGGTCGCTCGCCCACCGAAAGCTTGTTACATAGCCGCCTCGATTGTGGCCAACCTTCGGTCCGTGCCGAGACTTTCGTCTCCCATAAATACTCAGTCCTCCTTTTTCTCCAACTTCCTTCCCTTCCCCTCCTTCACACCCCTTTCCTCAATACACACTTTGCCCGAACTTCACTCACGAAATCTCAATACACACTTTGCTCGAACTTCACTCACGAAATTCAACATGCCTCGCGGATACGGTATCGCCGACACTAAGAAGTGGACCGACTTCAAGGTCTTTGACTTCGACCTCAAAAAGGAGACCGACGACGATGTCGAAATCGCCATCACTCACTGTGGTGTCTGTGGCTCGGATGTCCACACCATCTCGGGTGGCTGGGGCCCCCTCAAGCATAAGTTCTGCATTCCCGGCCACGAAATCATCGGCACTGCCATCAAGGTCGGCAAGAACGTCAAGGACATCAAGGTCGGCGACCGTGTCGGTGTCGGCGCTCAAGTCGATAATTGTGGCACGTGCGCAGCCTGTTTGCAAGAGGAAGAGCAGTACTGCCAAGGTGATAAGGCCTCGGGCCGATCACTGGTGGATACGTATAATAGCTATCACCACGACGGTACAGAAGGTCACGGCGGCTACTCTACGCACATTCGCACTCAGCAGCAGTTCGTTTTCCCCATCCCCGAGGCCATCAAGTCGGAGCACGCTGCCCCTATGCTCTGCGGGGGTTTGACTCTGTTCTCTCCTCTCATCCGCAACGGGGCCGGTCCTGGCAAGCGCGTTGGCATCGTGGGTATCGGTGGTCTCGGTCACTTTGGTGTCTTGTTCGCCCACGCCCTCGGTGCCGAGGTGGTTGCCATCTCGCACTCGCCCCGTAAGAAGGAGGACGCGCTCAAGATGGGCGCCAAGGAGTTTGTCTCCACCGGCGAGAACCCCAACTGGGCTGAGGACTACAAGTCGAAGCCCTTTGATCTCATCATCAACACCGCCTCCTCCAACGCCGTTGACCTGCCCACCATCCTCAGCACACTCAAGGTGCACGGCCGACTCATCTGCGTCGGTATGCCCGAGGACAGCTTCAAGGTTCGCATCCAGAACTTTGCCGGTAACGGCTGTCTGATGGGCTCGAGCCACATTGGTAGCAAGAAGGAGGCACTCCAGATGCTTGCGCTTGCAGCCGAGAAGAACATCGAGCCTTGGGTCGAGGTCATGGACATGAAGGATTGCTCCAAGGCTGTCAAGCGTGTCGAGGACAACGACGTCCGTTACCGATTCGTCCTTGTGCAGGATCTCGAGAAGCACTAAACGAGGACAACGACGTCCGTTACCGATTCGTCCTTGTGCAGGATCTCGAGAAGCACTAAAGTACGTGCTTCATTGAAATGACTTGTCAACCTGTCAAACCTTGATCTTATTTCATTTCTGTACCGTGCGTGGAAATCAAATTTGTTCTTTGTACTGTACCACTCCAGATAAGCAGCCCAAGCACATTCTCTTCAGTGGTGTACTACCGACATGACAAACAGTGGGTTACAGATGAGACGGATGAATGATGCTGATGTACCAGGGAAGCGACAACAACATGTCCATAATGCAAAGGAAGACAACAACGAACAGCGATACAGATACATTGCAAAGGGAGTTGGGCGATTTCACTTTTCCACGTCCCTCTCGGCGTCCTTGATGGCTTGGGCCTGTTGCTGTGCCAGGGAGGTATCCCACTGGAGCCTTCTACCGACGAACATGGCGATCCAGCTGAGCACCAACAGTACGGGGACTTCGACTAGCGGGCCAATGGTGGCTGCCAAAGCCTCGTCGGAGCGTGCGCCAAACACCGCCACGCACACGGCGATCGCCAGCTCGAAGTTGTTGGACCCAGCCGTGAATGCTTGCACCACAGCCATCTGATAACCCCACTCTGTCTTACCGTATCGCACCGACAACCACCAGATGAGGACAAAGCTACCGGTCCACATGAGCGCAAAGTAGAGCACCAGTGGAACAAACGTACGGAAGACGGGTCCGAGGTTGTGCAGGATGTGGTGGGCCTGTTCGGCGAAGATGATGATGATGGTGTACAGCAGTGCGACGAGCGAGAGTGGGGCGAAGTAGGGGAGGAATTTGGTTTGAAATGTGTGCATGCCCAACAGACCGAGGACGAGGAAACGCGTAGCGACACCGGCCGCCAACGGGATGCCGAGATAGATAGCAACCGCGATGGCAACGTCGGAGTAGTCGACGGCGAACCCAGCGTCGTGCGAAATGACGTTGATGAAGAAAACCGCAAAGGGTGCATACAATACGATCTGGAGGATCGAGTTGAAGATCACAATGATAGCGCAAGTGTTGCTGTCGCCCCGAGCGATCTTGTTCCAGATCATAACCATGGCAATGCACCGCGCAAGACCGACCATAATGATGCCCACTCGGTAATGGTCCAAATCGGGAAGGGTAGCCCAAGCAAGGCCGAGCATTACAAAGGGACCGATGACCCAGTTGAGGATCAGCGACATGCCAAGTTGGTACCACAGTCGTCTCGTGGCAAACATCTGCGGTAGTCGCTCGTACTGAACCTTGGTAAGGATGGGCCACATCATGACGATCAAGCCCACGACGAGAGGGGCGGAAACCCCACGAAAGTTGCCGCTTTGGAGATTCTGCGCCGCATTAGGGGCAAATTCGCCAATGATGACACCGAGGATCATGGCGACGATGATGAAGAGCGAGAGGAGGCGGTCGAGCCAGCCGAGGGACAGCAGAATGGCTTTGGCGGCGCTGGTCGAGTTGCGAGCATCTTGAAGTGCGGAACGTAGCTTGGGGACGCCTCCATTCGGATCGAGGATCAGCCCATCGTCGTTGGGTGGCGCAGCGTCCGCACTGTGGGATGATGTACGATGGTTTTGAATAGAGACCAGGTGAGGTGACGCTTCGAAGGATTCCTCGGCATTGGCGGTTGGTAGAGTTGAGCTCGACATGTTGGGAGGTGTCAGGCGTGCTCACCAACGACTGTGTCCTTGCACTAAGAAACGATGGTGAATCCAACAGAGCTATGTAGAAGCAACGAACAGCGCTCGCATGCTTTCTGACGGTAAAGCGTTGGTGGTGGGTGAGAAGGATGCGGAAAACAGATCAAAGCTTTGCATCTTGTGCGAGTCTACCATCAGAGCGGAGCCAAGTCTTGTCAAACGATTGAGCATGTATGCAAGGCCGAAACACTTGGGAATGTGCCGTCAAGCGGCAGTATCTTCAGAGAGTCATACCAAGCCGGGACTGTCAGGATGGTTGGAATTTGAAATTCTTCTAGCATGCCATGTCCTGGTTCCGATTTTGAAATTCAGATTTCATTTTTTTTTTTTTTTTTTGGCAAAAGAGAGAGAACCTCCTCAGCAATTCCGCCAGCTGCTCGCTCATATCAGCTTGGTTTGCGCGCGAGTTCGTCGCTGTCCGTCTCAGAAGGTGAACGACTGCTTTCGGTTGATATTGACCCAAATTTCAGAAGCTGTTTTGCCGGTCTAACAAACCTTCCTTATTTGAAGATTTAAAAATTGAACCCTGAACGTGGCAAAAAAAAAGTGGTGATTTGTTGCTGCATGTCATGCACAAAGGTGCAAGAGGTGCATGGCTGTGTCGCTGCCACTTGACTCATCCAACTCAGCTTTCTGGACAAGGAGCCGATTCTCGTCCATCACCTTCAAACCTATCTTAGTAAAGTATCTTTAGGCCTCGGACCGACATTCAGCTGCTACTCCAACAGCTCGACAAGGGGCCATGCAGCACAGAGATGTCACCACCCGCCGTAGCATCTCCTACAAAAAGGAGAAAGCTGACATCTTCCAGTCCTTTGAAACAAGCCACCAGCTCTAACGCTACAGCTCAGCCCTCCCTCCTGTCATTTTTCTGCAATGGTCAATCAACAGCTACCTCATCCTCCCCGTCCGATTCGCTTCGACGTTCATCCTCGCACCAACGGCAGATCACTCCATCACGAGAAACATCTCAACGTTCCGAATCAAACCCAATACGCACCGCGGATTGCCCGATCTGCGCCAAACAAGTGGCTTTCAACGCCATCGAAGCGCATGTCAACTCCTGTCTCGATGCTGCCGACTCACTTGCTCCCCGTCTCGAGGTTCTGCAGGACCATGTCAATGAGCAGCCAGCTACATCGAGCAACGAGACCGTGACCAGCCAGTCTTGCTCGCCCGCTCCAACCGCTGCTCATACTGCACACGCCAAAGAGATTGCACAACACCGGCCGATCCAACCAAAGCCTGCCAAGCTCACCTCCATCTCCAAACTGGCTTCATCCTTTGATGCCTCTATAGTGCCAACCATTTGCACCAGTGAAGCCTCGATCAACGCACCACAAGCATCGCGCACTTCATTTCTGTCTTCGGCAAAGCGCGCAGCATCTTCTGCTTTTACAGTGCTAATGAAGTCACATTCCGAGTCCAAGCAATGGGCTACCGCAGACGCAGTCGAGGCTGCCAATTACCGAGGCAAAGCTAGAACACGTCCAGAAGCCCGCACCGCCCCCTTCTACAAGGCACTGGAAGGGATGCCCCTGACCGTCGACGCTTTCCGCTTTGGCAAGATCGAAGGATGCAAGGGCTACTTTTTGACTCATTTCCATAGCGATCATTACGGAGGCATGACCTCCAACTGGAACCACGGCCCTATCTATTGCAGTGTCACCACAGCCAACCTTTGTCGCACTCATCTCGGTGTCGATCCGCAGTGGCTTCGACCGCTGCCAATGGAGGTAGCGGTGCCGGTTCCCGAGAGTGGCGGTGTCACGGTCACATGTATCGAAGCCAACCACTGTCCAGGCTCATGCCTTTTCCTATTTGAAGGTCCGCAAACCGCCCAATTGCTTTCGCGCAACCATGCCAGCTCCTACGTTGGCACCGGTCGAGTTTTCCGCTACTTGCACTGCGGCGACTTTCGCGCAAGTCCGGTTCATACCAATCATCCATCGATAGCCGGAAAGAATCTTGATATCATCTATTTAGACACGACGTACTGCAACCCGCGCTACTGCTTTCCGGCACAAGACCAGGTGATCGAAGCCTGCGCTGAGCTGGTTCGACGCATCGTACCAGAGCAGCAGTTGGAAGCCAATCGCTCTGCAGCTAAAGTGGGCGAGCAAGACGACTGGAGACAAGCGCCACCACGCTCCGTCAAGAACAAAGTGGATCCAAACAGCGCAGAAGCCAACGCTTTTAAAGGCTGGTTCAGCACAAAAGTGGAAAATCCGGATAGATCGTTTTCTCCTCTGCCAACACCGGTACAGATGGACGACACCGCCTTGGGTGTCAAAGCCGAAGAGTCGCCGGAAACAATGGTCAAGGAAGAGGAGGGGCTGGACGATCGTTTGGATTACGATGAAGAGGATCTCTTCCAGGGAGAGCAGAATGGCGATGGTCCCGAAGAGGAGGATAACGCTTACGAAAGTTGTTCGGCTTCTTCAGAGTCGCCCAAACCACGGATCAAACTCGAGCCGTCCGAGGATGCGCTTCTCGACTTCGAACCCGACGAAACCTCTCCGAAAGGCGAGCCAAAGCCGGATCCAGCTGATGCTTCCAGCAGCCTCACAGTCAAGAAGCAAGAAAGCGGTGGTGATACCGAAACATCGCCGACCGAAGGCTCGAATGCGTCCAACTGGCTTACCAAGCATTCCGAGTTCAGCAGGGAAGCCGTGTTCTCTACCCATCGTCGCGATGGGGGTCGATTGCTTGTCGTCATCGGTACGTACACCATTGGCAAGGAGCGTATTGTGAAAGCGGTTGCTCGTGCTATGAACTCCAAGATCTTCTGTATGGACTCTCGCAAGTATCGCGTCTACGCGCAGCTTGAGGATCCTGAACTGCATTCCATGCTGACTCGAAGTCCCTCGGCGTCGGTGCATGTAACCAACCTGCATGCGATCAATGGTGAAGGTCTTCGCGATGTCGTTGCTGCGCTCCGTACGCGTGGGCACGACTTTACGCACGCTGTAGCGTTCCGACCCACAGGGTGGACTTACAAACCGCCCGCTGGGATCGACACCGTATCGCCGAGTCTCGATCGACTTATTCAGTGGAACCAGTCGCGCAGCTTTGGTCCGCAGAATCTGTTCCCGACCAGAGATAGTACACCGGATTACATGATCTACGGCGTACCGTATTCTGAGCATTCTAGCTTCTTCGAGCTGACTGCATTTGCGCTGTCGACCAAGTACGACCGAATCATCGCTACCGTCAATGTGCACAGTCCTGCCAGTCGGGCCAAGATGGCCAAGTGGTTCGAAAAGTGGATGCTCGAAAAGAGGAGGAGGGACAAGGTCGGTTTGCGCGAAGTTGAGGCTCGTGCAGTTACGTATTGGTAGAAGTGGGGTTTTTTTTTTTTTTTTTTTTTTTTCCCAGCCCAACTTGCGCGCGGGACCTTAGTCGGGAGTGTCTGGAGACTCAGTAACGCAAAAACCCTGTTTTCCGAGAGAAAGAGCTTCTCAGCTTGGCCTGTGAGGAAAAAACTGTCGGATTTATTTTGCGGGTCAGCGAGGTTCGCTGGCTCAAAGGCTCCCAGCCCGCCGTAAGGGGCCGGTCGAGCGCAGAGTAGAGCGGTACATACAGGCGGAGCGCAAGGGGGGGATCGGGCGGGTGAAAAATAAGAGATGTGGCGAGTGTGTGCTATCCACGACACTCGCCAAAAGAAAGATGATGGTGGGAAGTGAAGACTAAGCAGCGAGTGTGAAGATGTTGTTGGCACGCAAGTCGAGACTCAGATGAACACGCCTGTCACGTGCCGCATTTTTTTTTTTTTTTTTTTCATTCTCGCATTTGCATAGCATTTCGTAGTTCTAGCATTTCCTATATCTTTCCAAAGCATACTAATTCTGATCAAGCCCATTCGAAGCGCACGAGCAGAGTCGAGTGCGTTTCACGACCCTTGAGATCGAGCAGACGGATAAAGCGCCAACCGTCGGCAGCGTAGACGAGCCGCACTGCGGCCACCGCGAAAAGCGGGTTTCGCGCGAACTTATCATCGCTCTTAATAAGAATCCTCAGAAAGGCGAGTTCGTCATGTTGGAAATCCTCCCATTCGAGTGTCTCATGCCAGACGGGGTCGGTGGGAATAGGCTGTTCCCCCTTGTGGATGATGCCAAGCTTATGCTGTTTGTAAGGCTTGGTCTTTCGCTTCGGCGGTTCCTGTTCTAGATCCGTGGGGAGGATCAGGGTACACGTGACGTACGGTCGAATATCGTCCGGCTCGCGACCTTTTGGAATGGGAAGATCCGTTGCACCAGCAATGTGCAACCGCAACGTCTTGCGACCGAGACCCGTCTTACCATCACCACCCAGTCGCAGACCAGGAGGCTTGAGCACAAACCCATCGGACCCACTGAACAATGCTTCGTTGAGCTGGATACTGTGGTCAAACGTCTGCCAGTTGAGCGCACAAACCTGCGCGCCGACTCCCCAGAACGGCACCGGGTTGAGGTTCTTGGAGCTAATCCGGGTTCCCTTGGGATACACGCGCATAAGGTGTTCCGCATTATGCTTCTGAATCGCACCTGCATGCTTGGGCAGAAGATCGAGCAGTCCAGTTTCAGAGATATTGATCAGATGATCGTGCGGGCCATTGGTGAGCGTCGAAGTGTACCACGAGTCGTTGGTAGGTTTCACCGACTGAGCATACACTCCGAGCGCGCAAAGGTCGGGGATGATGCCGGCTTTCTTGGCTTCATTGCGAGCCGCCTTGTTCTTCCTTTCTTCCTCGTCGTCCTCTTCATCCGGATGTTCGACGGGAGGTGTCGCATCCGGGTGGAATTCGACCATCACCGCGATCTTAGCTCCAAAGTGCGCCAAAGCCGTATGCTCAGAAGCGGGCTGAACCTTATCCAGGGGTCCGGTGATGAGAAGATCGCCCCAGATTTCGGTCATAATGTCGACCAGTCTCTTCTGGCCGGCGTGACCGCAGTGGTTTTCGAGCGAGAGCAGGACGGGAGCAGGCTTGAAGCTGGGATCGTTCTTGGCTTCCTCCTCTTCTTGAAAGATGGCCTTTTTCATGGTCTCGCAGACTTGACGGAAGGGGATGTGCGAGGCGAGTGTGTAGCCGTGCGTCACCTTGGGCTCGGAGGGATCGCTCTCATTGTCCCAGGCATCAATCTCGACACATCTAGCACCTGTCCGAATCGCATGCTCGTAGGCAACTGCAGAAGAGGTGCCGTAAAGCTGGTGAGCAAGGAGATACGTGTTGTGCGAGGATGAGACGTAGTACTCGCTTAGCGGTCGAGTCCTGTCCTTGACGTAATCGGGCACATCGATGTGGGATTGATCTATGAGCAGCTTGAGCGCTTCCGAGCTTGCTGCATTCGGATCATCAAGTGCGGCGTCGGAGGGAGACAGGAGCTTCTCGTCGACTAGAAACTGTCGCAGCGCATGACTGACTCGGAGCTCCGACTTGGTGATCTTGGTTCGACGAGCGGCATGACCACCACCGGCGATCGAATCAAACTCTACCTCTTCACCCAAGTTGTCTCCACCACCTTCGGGGTCGGAGTGGCCGGTACGGGAGAACGGATTGAGCTTGGCAAATTTGGAAGTGAGCACCGAAGGGACACCCTCGCCGTCTTTCGTGTTATTGTCCGACATGGTTGGGAGGTATGTTTGTCGTAGTCAAGCTGAAGAATGATGATGGTAGGTCGATAGTCTTTTAAGGTAGGCCTTGCCGTCTGCGGTCTCAGCCAATCCAGCAGGAAGGAGCGCTGGTGGAGTTGATCAAAGGGGAAACTCTGCGGTGACAGGCGAGCTCGAGAAGCATTGTTCGGCATCCATCATCACAGCACGAATTGGCAGCTGTCACACGCTTGTTTGGTGCGTTTTGTGGAGGCGGAATGGGCGCACTTTTGGCATATGCACATTCCGCCAGACGCACGGAACTTCCGAGCCAAACTTAAGGATATCAGCCTATCTGTTCACTACAGGACGCTCGAGCCACTTTATCTTCCGCGCGAGAAATAGAGTTGATTGCCAGCTCGGAATTCGGTAACTCTTCTGCATGCGTTTTCATTGTGTTGGACTTGACAACTGAACGCTAGTCTTAGCAACAACACCAACACACACTCTCTCAGCCCTTCCATCCGTACCTAACTCAACCTTCGTCCAGCAAGCAACATGTCGGAACAGAAGCAGCCGCTCATTCACAATGGCCGGTATCGCGAATCTATGGATGAGGATCTGGATCCTCGTTACGCAACCGAATCGTACCAGCATCAGCCATCCTC
The DNA here is from genome assembly GCA_928724745.1 of Anthracocystis setariae. Taxonomy (NCBI): domain Eukaryota; kingdom Fungi; phylum Basidiomycota; class Ustilaginomycetes; order Ustilaginales; family Ustilaginaceae; genus Anthracocystis; species Anthracocystis setariae. The sequence goes on along the minus strand of CAKMXJ010000002.1, from coordinate 398,737 downwards.
AGCCCCTGGAAACAACAATGTAGTCTTTGACACGGCATCCTCGCTCGAATCCCAACCATCACAACAGTCCCAATCCAGAACTGCTCCACAGTGGCAGCAGCAAGGTGCATCATCCCTGCAGGGAGGAGCATCGGGGTCGGGAGGCTACTCGCATGCATTTGGGACATCGCAAGCCTGGAGTTTGAGCAGCATTTGCGCGATCGCATGGGCACTTCCACCATTCAGCTCAGCGTTCGTGCTGATATGGGAGACCGAGAATGATCTGGCAAGGTTCCATGCGTATCAGGCAGGTATCAGCGGTGTGGCGCTCATCGTAGCGTTGTGGATTCTCAGGACGGTCCTAGGGCTCAAGACGATTGGGTTGCTAGTTGGCATGGGTGCTTATGGATGGTTTTGGGTCAATGCGTAAGTCCAGCATAGCTACAAGAGAGGCCTCCGTAGGATAAGCTAACTGATTTTATCTTCCGCCTTTGCTGCACTTTCACTCAGATCAACGGCACACAAGTCGGCACCGTCGCTGTCAAGAAATCCGTACCTGCCCCACATCGGTGATGTAGCATCCAGATGGGTTGGCGAGGAGTAAAATTCGCATGTGATTTGACAGGGTATCCTAGATGGATAGCAACAATCTCTCCCAACTCCTTTTAAGCTTTCAAAAGCTGCATCAAGCGACACTTGCTGGAGTCTATGTGGACGGGATAGGCCTTGAGTTCACACTTGCTCCCTGAGCGATGCTTGGATCACATCCGGGAAGTTACAGCGGAAACGATGCACTTCATACTGGACTTGAAAGGCGAGAATGAAGATCCTATTGAGTCGGCGACCGTTTTCTTTTCCCCCCAAAAGGCCCAAAGAAAGTGGCCCATACCAAACGGACGATGCATGGCTACAGTGATTGTGCTTTGTTCTCGCTCAACACTGCGGTTATGTGCGAAAATGAAGGCTTTGGTCGGATTCTGATGACATTTGTCAGTCACGGAACTCTGCCGTACTAACCGTAGTTCGGTAATACAGACGGGTCCCAGCGAGTTGGTTGTGGGTATACGACATATTGACACAGTTTTGGTGAGAAATACAATCCAGGAATTGAATGACAAGATGCACAGCATTGAGGGATGCAGCAGTGTGCAGAACTAGTTTGGCTCGTCTCTCTTCTCCGACGAGTCAGACTCGGATCGGGTCCTGGTAGCAGCACCCTCCTCGAAGTTGGCGGGGTGATCAGCATCGAGCAAACCCATCTGCGAAACATCGTATCCATTGTCAATAAGGTACTGACGGAAAGCCTCGTCCTCCTTCTTCATACTATCCTGACCAATGTTGGGGATGAAGAGGAAAGTGATGGTCGCCGAGAAGATAGCGAGAGCGCCAGCGACATAGAAGGGACCGGAGAAGTAGAGATTCGAACCTGGCGCGCCAAGGGCGGTCTGAATCTGTGGCCAAGCGTACGATCCCGAGAACGCCCCGACTTTTCCTACGGCTGCTGCGATACCGTAGAATGTACCTCTGACGGCAGCAGGTCCCGATGCTTTGGAAGCAAGCAGTCCAAGACAATTCCCCGGCCCAGCCTCGGCAAACATTAAGAACAGCCCGAATAGGGTGATGAAGCCTCCAAAGTGGTGACGAACGGTGCCGAAGGCACCACCCATGACAAAGGAAAGCATAGCCTGGATGAGCAGACCAAGGATCATAGTGTACTTGGGGCCCAAGCGGTCGGTGACAAAGGCGCCGATAAGGGTACCAGGGAGATAGAAGCAGTTGAGAGCGGTTCCGTAAGCAAGTGATTTTTTGAGCGTCTCAAAGTCGGAACCGTTGCCTGGGTTGAGCTCCTTGACGATGAGAGAAGAGTAGATCCCTGAAGGATACGACACATAGTCGTAGGCAAACCACGCCAAACAGATAGCCAGGAGGCGGACCCAGTATCGTTTGAAGATGAGCCAGTATGGGATGTTCTTCTTGATGGCACCTTTCTTGAAATGCTCGGGTTCTTGCATTCCCATTCGGAAAAAGAAGACGAGCAAGGGTGGAATGGCACCGATGCCGAGAGTCAAACGCCAGACCCAAGCGAGGTGGTTCATGCCAAAGATGAGGAGCAGAATGTAGGCAACGAGGTAGGCAATGACGAAGCCAAGATCGATCATGGTGTTGGTGGCGACGATGAAGAACAATTGCTGTCGAGACTTGTTAACGCCCTCGCCTTCGGTGTTCTCGGAGGCAGCAACGGAGCCACTTGGATACTCTGCACCGATCGCGATACCCATGATGAATCGATACGCTTCGAGGGCAGTAAAGAGGCCGCCAACGGAACCGCCAGCACCCCAAGCGCCAGCGATGAGGACGGACCAGAGAGTGAGCCAGAGGGAGGCGAACCACATGCCGTGACGTCGGCCAATGCGATCGACCAAGAAACCGAAGAGGAGCATACCGAAGACGGTACCGGCAAACACGAGCGACGAGAAGCGCGATTCGAATCGAGCAAAGTGAGGGTAGTCGGGATAGGCATACGAGAGGATGGTGGTAACGGGACCTGAACTGGCATTGACGTATCCATCCGAGAAGAGCGCAGCACCACAGGCAAAGATCAGAGAAACGGCTCCGAGACGCTGCTTCTTGGTAGCAGGTTGAACGGGGGCTTCATGAGTGGCGGCTTGGACTTCGGATTCGGCCTTGGGCGAGATCGCCTCGTGCTGAGTGGGTTGAACGTCCGCCATCTTGTGGTATGCCGGTGTGACCGATATTACAAGATGTGAGAGCAATGGGTGGTGAGAAGTGGGAAAGTTGAAATTCTCAGGTCTGGATGGTGCCTATATATGTCGAGGAGCGCTGGGCGGTATCTGACAAGAGAGTGGGTAAATTCGATTGCTCAGATCAAGTGGCGCAGTGCCGCAAATCCAAGTGGGTTTGATATGGATTAGATAGTACAGCAAGTGAGTGTAGTGATTCGTTTTGCAAGAGGCGAATCACGAGTCAAATGTGAGGAACGCACAGTAGGCCTGTTCACTCAGGGGTAGCAGGATCCTACCGCCTCCTAGACTACGCCTGCGCTAGGCTAGTTCTTGGTTGATGCTCCGCGACCCTTTTCGCTCCGCGAAAAGGAACGCTTCAAGTTCAAGTTCAAGTGCAGGTTGACCACCCTGAGACGACTCGGTTAGCCGGAGTACCGACAAGCGAGCCAAGGAACGTATGAGTCCGAAACTCGAGTTTTTGGCGACACAAGACGGCGGTTCAAACGGCGGTTGTCAACCTCAGGCAACGGAAAAAGAAAAGAAGAAAGAAAATAAAATAAAATAAAATAAAACAAATAATTTAAGAAAAGTTGCGCGGATGGATTGGACGACAGGTGTTTCTCCACTTTCTCGAAGTTGCGCTTCACGGGTGTTGCAGATATGCACGCGACGCAGCAAATTGTGGGTCAAGCCAATCACCGCCTTGCAACTCAGTTGCGCCACCTGAACAAGTTTGATCACGTTCCCTCGATCGTGCCGGGGCCTGTGCACAAACATCATCTGAGCTCGTTCAATCTCTCCCGAAAGTAGCAACGTGCCCATTCAGAGCTGTGCTGTGCGTTCTGTCGCGTGTAACGGCAAGGCACTTTCGGTTGGCTGCTGACACGACAAAGTCCATCATCTCCTCGAGACAGACTGGCAGAACATTGTTAAGTCGTCTTGAGCGTTCAGATGCGCTGCCCATGGTTGTATGGCGGCACAGCTTGATCTGATCGTTGACTCTAGCTGTTCAGTGGTGGGGGTGGCGAAGGTCAGATTGAGCAAGTCTGAGACTTCAAATGCAAGCATTTCGCGTTTCCTTGGATTCGTACAGTCCAGTCCATTGTGCAGCGCCCAATCCAATTTGATAGGAGAGCATAAACTCGACGTGGGTTGTTCGGCGGTCACGTTGCCCATTGCCAAAGTCCATTGGCGGAGGAAAAAAAAACCCCCCGCGGCACTTTACTTTTTTAAAAAGATTTCTCCGTTGTGCCGAAAAGCCTAAAAAAAGGGGTTGAGCGGTTGTGGGGAGGTTTCAACTCGTGCTTAGCCTCTCCTAACCTCGTTGACTCCGCCAAGTCATTCAACGGAGCAACCTCAGCCGCTTGAGCCGCTGAAAGGTGACACTTTCTCGTCCACACTGCCGCCATTCCCGACAGGCTTCTGCTGTTTCCGACACCACTCAAACTGGATGTGTCACTCGACCATCTACAAAGCTAACTTCACTCAAGGCGCAGGCTTCGTTACCGGATCTCTCCAGCAACTCACTCACTCGCCTTGCACACGTCCCTTTAGAACACGCTGTCATGCACTATGCCTCGCTTGTACCTGAGCCAATGACCACGTTCGAAACCTTCCGTCCTGTCGAACCCAGATGTCGCTAACAAGGTTCCGTAATGTAGGTAGCTTTCTCACTGAACCCAACACTCAACGTAGTCGGATTTCACAAAATGGTATCTGTTACACCTACGCGTTAAAATGTCAACGGGCCGAAAACCGAATTCCGACTTCCTGAGCCTGATTTTTTGGCTTCTTCCAAGATCTGAGAAGCTCTCACGATGCTATCCTAGCTTCACTTCAACTCATTCTGCGCCATGGAGGATCTGCTCAAGGCGCTGCGAAACATCGGACTGGCCTTGCCAGATCCTGAGCAGCTTCTCCAACTCTCAGACCCAGACGAGGACGTACAAAGCAACCTCGCCCGTCATCTCTCCCTCACTCCTGCCAAACACGATCTTCTCCCCGACGACAACCAAGATGCCAAGAAAGAGACAGATAGCTCAGCCGACCAGAACGAAGAGGAGGATATCGCGCTGGACCCACTCATGGATGCCGACCTCTTCAAAGGTGCCGTGCAAGCATTGTTGGAGAACTACAACAAAGCTATCGACAAGGAGCGTGATGCCCTTCGAAAGGAAACCCAAGCTCTTGCATCTCCCAAGAAGCTCAAGCCAGTCCCTCTCAAAGCATTGCTAGCTAGACAGGTCGCGGAGATCAAAAAGCGCCAAGAGGAAGTTTACATCGCTACACACGATCCTGAATCTGGACGCAAGCGTCGCAGGCTTTATCTTCCACGTCAGACCTTTGATGGCGTAGGCAGCTATGCTTCTGACAAGTCTCTCGACCAACTCACCAGGCTCGACGCAGATGAGCTGCAAGCACCAAAGCGATTCCAAGGCCGGTACATCCTCTGCAAAGTGGCGTCGAGCATCAACCTCTATGTCAGCTGCAGTTTCATTGGTATCCTACCCTCCGGCCATGCACTGCCAATTAGCATCGCCCATTTCACGAGCGACCTGCATCTTGGTGGAGAAAAACTGGATGCTCACCTGCCAGTAGGAACCGTCATTGCGATCCGCGAGCCATACATCAGCACCAACCACTTCGGTAAAGGTGGTCCATGTCAAAGCGGAAAGAGCGTACCTGGTGTCCGAGTGGATACCCCCACGGATGTACATATCCTCGACCGGCTAAGTGAGGCGGACGTAAAGATCTTGGACGGGATCATGTGGAAAGTTGACGTGGCCGAAGATGCAACACAACACGTTAACGACATCACTTCCCTGCTCATGGACTATCCCTCAGCATGCAACACGAAGGGCTGCCGATGGCTGCAAGATGGACCTCTCTCTCGCATCGTTGCCTCTTCCAGCTCAGACGAGCTCGTCGAGCACATCAAATCTTTGAACGACGAGCAGAAGAAAGCTATCTACGATCGCACTCGCTCACTCATCCAGTCTTTCTTGAGCGAAAACCGTGCCGGTGCAGCTCACCGGGAGCTCTGCGCCGCTCGCCTGGCTGGCCTGCCCACGTCCACCTCCCTCACAAGCTCTCTCGCCGAAGACATCGAGCTAGAAGGGCTCGTCCTGTACAAGATGTGCAACTTCGAGTCTAGCCGCGTGGCGTACGAAGCCGCACTCCAAGCCTTCCCCTCCTCCCAACGTGCCTCTGCGCAAGAACGTATCCTGGAACAACTCAACACCGTTCGTTCCGCTCAGAAAGCCTCGGCTCTGGGACCAAGCCATGAAAACGTATGGCGCTACTACTTTGACTCGCAAAGCTATGCTACGCCTCGATTCGATATCCAGGATTGGTTTGGGCCAGTTGCAATTCAAGACATTCCTGGTGCTGGTCGAGGGTTGGTGCTGACGCGTGATGTGGAAGAGGGAGAGTTGTTGCTGTGCTGCAAGGCGGCGGCGTCGAGTTATGCGGCCGATCCTGGGTGTCGTGGTGTGCATCTGTTGCGGTACACGGTGGAGACGGGTGTCACGAGTACAACAACCCAGGTTTTGGCTGCCACCAAGAGTATCCATGCGATTGTGGACAGGCCGGGTCAGCTGACGTTGTCGATCATGGGCTTGACTGCCGGACCGCATGTGGAATACTCCAAGTGGGTCGGTCAGGCGTATCCTGCTCCTGCCAAGAGGAGTTACACCGATGCGGCAACTCCCGCAGACCAAGTACAGGCGCTGCTGGAGGCGTGGCACCTCGACTCGATTGCGGAAAGTCGGCAGATTGAACAGTGGCGAAAGATAGTTCGCCAAGGAGCTTCACGGCCTGCTATCGACTCGAGCTATGTCGATGGCGTTCTTCGCTTCAACGCCTTCGGTCCCGCCGCCAGCCCTGGTGGCCGATCTACCTCCACCAACGCCTATTCCGACGACACTGCCGCCGATTCGGAACTGTCTCGATCGACTATGGTGCACCCGCTTCCTGCGATCCTCAACCATGCGTGTCTGCCGAATGTGTCTTCGGTGTTCTTTGGCGACATCGTCACGACGCGGGCTCTGCATCCGCTTCGCAAGGGGACGGAGATCATGCATCAGTATGTGAAGGGAGAACAGCCGTGGTTGATTCGTCGGTCGCAGCTGTCCAAGCACGGCTTCAAATGCACTTGTGGCATCTGCCTCCTCGACGAGAAAGATGGCGAGCAAAACGTCAGACAGAGACACAACATCGTCGGAGGCTCGTTCTCCATGCTGCAGGAACGTAGCCGCATCGTCTTGAAATCCACCGCCACTCCCAACCACTCCGACGGACGCCAGGACTCCGTCGACGATCACATGGACCTGGTCGAGTCGTTGCGCGACATGACCACCCAGGTGCAGGAGACGTACCATGCGGGGCGGGGGATTCTTCGTCCGGATCTAATGCAAATCCACCAACTACTCGCACTGCATTTGAGCCAGTACGATGTGGATGCGGCCATTCAGGCGGAGTTGAAGGCTTTGGAGTCGATCGGATGTACTCTAGCGGAGGGTGAGGGGGGAAGAGTGTTGAAAGAGCTCCCCTCGTTGCATTTTGACGGAGGGATCACTTCGATGCTGACAATGGCAGGGTTCTTGTTGAGAAGAGAGAGGAGCGAGGAGGCGAGGAGGTGGGTGGAACAGGCATTCTACACACACCAGTGCACAATCGGTGGAGGTCTGGATATCTTCCTCGATAGGTGGTTGGATGCTTTCCCCAACCTGCCCTACCGAGACTGGCTACCGAGGTGTTGACGACATCACAATGTACCAATCGCCGACTCTTATCTATTATAACTAATCTCTACAAACCTCATCATTTGAAAAGGTTCCATAGCACGACGAGAACACTCCCCAGTGCTGGGATCACTGTCAACACAACCAGGAACAACCAGTCCTCGCTTGGCTGCTTGAACTCGCTCTGTGTCGCGCCCGTGGCTGTGTACTCCTTGATCAACTGGTAAGTCGACTTTTTCGGATCACTGCCCTTACCGAGCGCGGCTTGGGCGAGGTGGAAAGTGTACCACAACGTGCCCCAGCCTGCGCCGACGATCTTGATGGGGATCAGGGCGATGCTCGACACGGCGGGCACTTTGTATTCCGGAGTCCCCGCTTCTGGCGAGTCGTCTGGGATCGAGCTATCCATAAGCCGCAGGGGGAGGGCAGGGAAGACGCAAGCGGGACGACCGAGACACGCCATATCGGCAGCACCATCGTCCGGGTCGATGACAGAGGCAATCCCATGGCGTGTACGCAGGCCACCGGTGAGGATGATCTTGAGCGAAGACGAGGGTGGGACGACGGAGCGACAGCGGCGAACAAAGTTTTGGAAAAACGCTTCACGCTTCCCTGTACGTGCGGTGGTCTTTGCGGTGGGGTCAACACCAGAGCCCTGGACAGTGGAAGCGCCAGTGCCGTTGGAGGAGGCGTCCGACGATGTTGTCTGGCCAAGCTTAGCTTTTTTTGCTTCAGAGTCGAAGCCATCCATAACGAACGCTGTTGGAGCAAAGGGGGAAGATGGTGTCAGCATCGAAGCGAGGGGCACACTGAAGAGGGAAAATGTGTTCGAGAGGATGACCCGGAATTCCACGAAATGGCACACATTTACTTACAAGGGTTCTCGTAATTGCCTCCGCTGATCTCGACAAAGTCGACTCCGCCGTTGTCGGCAAGCCACTTGACATTGAGAAGAGCATCGTCTTCGGTCAGGCCGCCCTCTACATAGTCGGAGCTGTTCAGCTGTTAGTACCATTCGAAGCAAGTCGTCTGTCAGCGCTGCGTACTCTACCCGAATCGATGCTGTAACACGAGTGTTTGCTCACCTTGATTCCCAGGATGAAATCGTCCTTGACCTGCTTGCGGATCGCATCGACGATTTCGAGCATGAGCCTGGCGCGGTTCTCTGGCGATCCACCATACTGATCCGTCCTAAGATTGGTCCTCGGGCTGAGGAAAGCTGCGATCTGGTATCCATGTGATCCGTGAAGCTCCACGCCGTCGAAACCAGCTTCAGCGCAAAGGAGGGCAGCTTGCACGAAGCGATCGCGCAACTGTTGGACCTGCTCCGTGGTCATTGCCGCAACAGGACCCCACAGTAGGTGGTCACCGAGTTTTCCGATAGGACCGAGACTTGCCATTGTGCTCATGGGCACAGCTGAAGGTGCAAGAGCCGGTTCTCGGATGCCTCTGCCGGAGCCACGCATCGACTGACGTCCGGCATGAACCAGCTGGACTACCGCTAGCGGTCGTTTGGCAGGATCAACCTTGTCAGGCTGATCGCGACCGGTGCAGGCATCGGCGTATCGTTTCATGCATTGCTTGAAGTACTTGAGATGGGTTTCTTCGGTGGGGATGACAACATCGAAGGGAGTTCCAAGGTGACGAGGGTCGATGGCTATATTGCCGGTGATGATGAGACCCCAGCCGCTGCGAGCCCAGGTGCGATAAAGCTCATAGTGCGCATGGTTAGGCGGACCGCCTCCAGTTCGAGCCAAGGTTTCCTCAAGCGGTGCCTAGCAGAACCGTGATGATGGCGAGAAAGAGTTTGATCAGCCTGGGGACAGCGAAAGCTGTGTTATGCAGTAAGGTCCACTCACTTTGGCCAGACGGTTAGGCGCTGTTTTTCCGCCCTTGAAATGCAGAGGTCGCGCAATGAGCTCAACCTCTGAAATTTTTGCTGTAGACGATGACATTGTAGAGAACAGACGGAAGCAGGGACGATGTCGGTTGATGAAGCGCCAAGTATAAGAGCATTTTCGGAATCGAGTCATGTAACACGTTAGAGCGATTCAAACCCAGCTACATGCAGGTGTATGCGGGGTTATGCTGGTAAATGCAAGCATGCATATGCGAGTCGTGTTGACGAGCTCGCCATCCTCGAGTCGTGCAAACCGTCCTCTTTTTGTAACCAAGCCAGGATAGACAGACGTATTCAAGCTCAGCTTGTCTACAGACGATCGTTTTGATTACAAATGCTGAGAGATCGTCTCACCCTCTTCCGACACAACCACCACCACCACCATCTCACCCGACTCATCTTCAAGCTCAGACGAGTTGGGCTACACGCTTCTTCGACACCCGAAAACACTCTATAGTGACGTGCAGCCATTTCGAAAAGTCGGATCCCAGCTCAACTTGAGCGCTACACCTTGGCTGGCAACCCGTCAAGGATTTCTATCGGGGAAAAAAGTGCTGCAACAACGCCGCCTACCGAGCTGCCAACCTCCAAAATCGGGTGGGTGACCACGCAATCTTCTCTCTACGGCTTGGCTTCATCTTTCAGGAGGAGAAGAACAGCAACATGACATGCTCCATTCACGCTGTGGATGTTTGCCAAAAACTACTTTGCTCATTCAGACAATTGATGCTATCCAGGACCATGTGGCTCCTATCTCAAGCCCACCATCGACCGACAACAGCGATATCGACCCAGTTCAAGGCAAATTGCGACCCTTGTTGATGGCGTCGGCAACTTGAGAGGTCATCGGGCGGTTCTGAGCATATCGTACATAAGAATCGAGGTAAAGCTCGTCGGTCGAGGTAGTCGCCTTGAAAGCCTCCAGTCCAAAGACAGCATCCGTCCACTTGTTCCATCTCGGTAGCACATCTTCTTCGAGCACTTTCTCGGCTTCAAACCCGCGGAAATGTCGGAGGATGACTGTAGCGCGGAAGAGCCAGGGAGCCACGGCACAATCCACGAAGGAGAGCGCCTTTCCGTCCCAAAAACCTGCCGCACCAGAAGACATGCCGCGGAGAAACTCGGTCAGGTGAGATGTGAACTCCTTTGCGCCTTCCTGCTGCTTTTCAAGCTCTTGAGCTTGCAGGTAGCGGTAGAAGGAAGGGATGAGAGTGCGGTTGATTTTGTCAGCAGCAATGCGATATAAGGCACGCTCATAGGCCTCGGAGTAGGGTGGAAGGAGAGACTTTCCATTCTGGCCTCCGCCGTATTTTTCGTCGATATACTCCAGGCTGAGATGTAGCGATCGCAAAGTGAAGTCAGTACAAGGTGTTCTCAGCTGAGATTTCGATGTCAAGCTTGACTTACATGACGCTGGATTCCGCCAGACCCTTGCCATTGTCCAGCTTCAATGCCGGCACAAGGCCTTTCGGGTTGAGCTCGAGCAGGTCAGCGGGCTTCTTGTAAGGGTCAACCTCGCGATATTCGTATGGGGCTGCATTTTTGAGCAAAGAAATGTCAGATAACTGTCCTATCATAAAGATACATCCTTTCAGCTACTCACCTCCGAGGTACTCGAGCGCAATCCACACTCGATGCACGAAGGGACAAAAGCAGGCGCCGAAGAGGGTCAGCTCGGACGGGGTCGAGTGCGCCTTGGCAGTCTCGAGGGCGTGACCCGTGCATTCGGTGTGATAGACTGCGTCCTTGTGTCCTGCAGCTGGCTTTGACATGGCGATTGTTCTCGATGTGCAATATCCGCTAAGGCGACGATGAAAGAAAGTGAACAAGATGGGAGTCTGGCCATTCGGTGGCAGCGACCGTGCCTGATACATTAGCTCATGTGGAGGTTTCCGGTGTCCGACGGCCGGAGCCATGCATGCAGGGTCCGAAAATGTCGTGCTTGGCCGGCCACGTTGGAAATGAACGGACCACAGTGTCCCTCCCACCTGCACCTGTGCTTCCCACTCTAGGAAGAACTTGCCATGCACATCTGCTGACTGGCTACCATGCCATGTAACACGTCATCAATCTCCTCTTGTTCTCGTTCTCTGTCTGGAAGGTGTCAAGAAGAATGATGATATTCCGCCCTCTCTTCAAGTCTTGTCGATTGCTCTTCTTCCTCATCACATCAACCATCTCCACCCAGCTCAATTTTCAGCAACCTCCACCGACTTATGTCATGTCGTCGATGTCCCACGCTGCAATCATCCTCAGCAATACATGGCAAGTCTTGGGGCCCTTCCCGGCAGGGTGTTGTGATCGCTCGGTTCCCAGCTCGCTCCACTGTGTCGTTAGTAGTCATTTCGTTGATCTAACAGCCGGCTGAGTGGGAATATCCCGCTCATAACGTCTGCTAGCTTCTTGAATGAAGACCATCATCTACTCCAATCACTTCGTCTGTGCTCAATAGCATGACAGGTGCGCTACAAAGGAATCCGACCATACCGAGGCGATGTCCAAGATGATGTAGATTTCGAGGTTTTGGCTCAAAATGCAAGGCGGATCGAGCTCGACTTGGCCACGCTTCGTCGTTCGAGCCATGGTGCAACCAATTTGACCAATACGACTTCTATCAAGGTCTCGCTCAATGGACGGATCGTCGAAGCAGAGGTCGCTGGCAAAGAGCAGATTCACTTTGCGTTGCAAGGGGGAAGACGATGGGAAACTATGGGCAAGGACGAGCATGCGAAGGTACGCCCAATCGGACCACTCTTGCACATCGTATCAACCCAGGGACCGATAGTACTAGTCGTGCCGTCCAAAGTGCCGGCTGAAGAGGTCGCTGCTTGGACGAGAGCAGCTCGGCACTTTGCGGCTGACTTGCTTCTTTATGCTACCGTCAACTCGCAGATCCTGACGGACGCAGATTTCGGTTTAGGTGCGCCGGATAGCTTACAGAAGAGCAACATTGTCCTCTTCGGAGGTCCTCAAATGAACAGCTTTACCCGATCTGTTCTGGACAGCTGGCCGGTCGAAGCACCGCTTCACTTCCAGTCACCTGGTACTTCGGCTCAGTTCGAAATTCAAGGTAGGAACTTCTACGAGAATGGCACAGCTCTGCTGACACTGGCGCCTCATCCGACATATGCTGCGGGTCTCGCGATGATTGTGCACGGTATCGGAGCTCAAGGTGTTGCTCAAGCGGCCAGACTGCTCCCGACAAGAACGGCCACCTTGATCCCAGAGTGGGTGGTTGTGGACAATACCGCCGAGTGGATGGGCGAAGGTGGTGCCCAGGCAACAGGCTGGTACAGTAGAGAGAGGGGCTGGTCAGAGAGTATGCCGTATGTACATTAGGTGTTTTAGACTTGACCATGTCCCGATATGATGGTTGCAGTTGACAGACGCAACTATCAATATCGGGGTGATAAAGATTAACCATCTGCAGCAAGCTGGTTGATAGGTTTAGCCGGGCTAGGAAGCCAGAGGAGGATCTGCTCGGAGTTCACCCGTGACACATGCGTGTCACCGAAGGGTTGAACGTCTTAATCAAGCCCCGACATGCGTTTCGACGATGAAGCGAGGGTGCAAGAGTGGCTCGTGCATCATTCGAGCCAAGCATGCATTCCACTGTCGTTTGCGGAAGCCCTCAAAAGAGCGACAACTGGCAAAAAAAAATGCGGGGCAACGTCCAATGTAGGGAGGAGGCGGTTCTGAGATGCCAACTAATCAAGCAGCAAAAGAGGCGATCTCTTCTATTTTGTTCGCCTCGAGCGAGCGCAACGCCAAACTTTCCCCGCATTTTTCGAGTCGCTGCTGCAACTGAGACAATTGGAATCGCTTGCTTGCACCCTTGTACCCCACATTTCTTGCACATCCTTAACCTTGTGAGTGCTGGTGCGTAATTTAACCGACCATGTCCAGAACATCCTAGCGCTACAGTATCGTCCAGCTCTAAACAGTGCAGCCAGATCAGCTTTCTTGAAGAAGCCGGAGAGGGTGGCAGGTTCTGATCAGCGTTGCCGAAAAGGGTCATGTGGTGCAAAATCACAGCTTGTACTGCACTGTGCATCACCTCCATGCCTCAAACAGTCACAACCGGCGTCGTGAAGCATTGGCGGCAGTGCCGCGCCCAAAGTCCAACTTCCACCTCAGGCCGCATGGCCGTCCATCTTTTTTAGTCGCGCATTCTGTATGGCACTTGACTCGGCGACGTGACAGCCAGCTCCGCTCACAAAGTCGTCGAGGCAAGTTCACTGCTGCATCCCTTTTGGCCGTGTCTGTGCCTGATTGCATCGGTCGTTGCGCATTAGCCATGCTCTCGCGGTGTCTGCGGCTGAGCTACTGAGGGTCTTGCATATCTGCTGCAAGTGATCTGAGCGTATTGGTCTGGCTTAGTATATATGGCCATGGGCATCACCTCCATCGCCCTTACCCCTCCCGCAAGCAGTCGCCCTTACTCCCACTTACTGCGATCACCTCTAGTCATCTGAATCATGGGTCTCTTCTCTTCTCCGACTCTTCTTTCCGACGCCTCGGCGTACGCCACGGCCGCCAACATGGCTCCTGCCACTGTCGACGTGGCTAAGAAGGCCAAGACCTACGACTTTATTGTCTGTGGTGGTGGTACCGCAGGCTGTGTCATTGCAAGCCGACTTTCTGAGGACCCCAACACCTCGGTCCTTGTTCTCGAAGCTGGTGGCAACAACGATGCGCTCGAGGTCAAGGCACCTCTCGTCTTCACAAAGAACTTCAAGACGGAGCGCGACTGGGACTACACCACCACCCCACAGCCTTCGGTTGACAATCGAGAGATGCAGTGGCCTCGTGGCAAGCTTATTGGTGGTTCTTCTTCCATCAATGCCATGATGTACCACCACTGTGCCCCTTCCGACTACGACGAGTGGGCCCAAGTCTACAAGTGCAAGGGCTGGTCTTACCAGGAACTTCTTCCTTACCTCAAGCGTTCCGAGAAATACACTCCCCACGCTTCCCAGCCCGAAGTCAAGGGCGAGGAGCGCGGCGATGCTGGCCGGTGGCAGACAGGACACTCGTCGTACAAGGCCGAGGTGACCTCCAAGGGATTCGTCAATGCCTGCGTCGAGGTAGGCATCCCCTTCAACCCGGACCTCAACACCTATCGAGGAACCGAGGGTGTCACTCAGTTCACCACCTTCATCGATGCCAACGGACGACGATCTTCTGCTGCTACTGCCTACTTGCCACCCGAGGTGCAGAAGCGACCCAACCTCACCATCGGCATCAATGTCATGGTCACCCGCATCATCTTTGACCAGAGTGGCTCGCGTCCCAAGGCTATCGCTGTGGAGCTCGAGAACAAGAAGGGTGGTCAAAAGTTCTACGCTACTGCCAAGCAACGTGTCGTACTTTGTGGCGGAGCCATCAACTCGCCTCAGACCCTCATGCTTTCTGGCATCGGCCCTGCCGAGACGCTCAAGAAGCACAACATCCCCGTCGTCGTCGACAATGCCATGGTGGGTCAACGCCTCAGTGACCACGTGTGCCACACCACCATCAATGTGCGAGCCAAACCGCACTTCACTCTGGACTATCTCGGCAGCGATATCAAGGCCATTCCCTCGCTTGCACGATGGCTCGTCACTGGTGGCGGTCCTGTCTCGAGCAACGCGGGTGAAGCTGCTGCCTTTGTTCGCTGCAACGACGAGACGCTTCCCCTCGTTTCTGCACAGACCAAGCCCGAGAACCGTCCCCAGTTCTTTGGCTCGCTGGGC
Organism: Anthracocystis setariae; assembly: GCA_928724745.1. NCBI lineage: Eukaryota > Fungi > Basidiomycota > Ustilaginomycetes > Ustilaginales > Ustilaginaceae > Anthracocystis > Anthracocystis setariae. The sequence continues at coordinate 383,637 of CAKMXJ010000002.1, read as the reverse complement.
AAAGGCCCCGATATCGAGCTCATTTGCACGCCACTCGGTTACAACGATCACGGCGCGCTGCCTGCCCCTGCGGGTACTGGATGTGTCTCGATTGTTGGTCTCAATGTGCGACCACGATCCAAGGGTTTCGTCACGATCAAGTCAGCTGACCCATGGGAGAAGGCCGTCATCGACCCCAGATACTTCTCGGATCCTGATGACAACGACCGCAAGGTTACGCTTGCCGGTATGCGTCTAGCCATCGCGATTGCCAAGGCCAACGCGTTGCAGCCTTACCTCGAGGACTACCAGAGCGACGACCCCAATGACTTCTACTGGCCCGCGTCTGCTACTGACCCTAGCAAGCTGAGCGACGACGAGCTGATGAAGTTTATGAACAAGCGGGCTTTCACGCTGTACCACCCGGTCGGAACCGTCAAGATGGGTCCTGATGCATCCGATTCGGTTGTCGATACCGATTTGCATGTCCATGGCGTGGACGGTCTGGTCGTCTGCGATGCCAGTATCTTCCCCGAGCAAATTTCGGGACACCCGACCGCTGCGGTCATTGCCGCGGGAGAGAAGGCAGCCGACATCCTTAAAGATATTGCCAAGGACAAGGCGTCGTCCAGCAACATTGCTTCTCATCTCTAGTCTCGATACCATTGAAGCTGCGTATGCCGTCGCAACCTTGTGCTCAATCTGATACTTTGTTTGAACAACGTCTTGAATTACAAAAGGACATGAATCTAGAGAAAGTTGTCGAGAGGGGGTTTAGATGCGTTTGAAAGCGATTGAGGTGGTGGAAGAACCCTTTGCGCCGGCGAAGGTGAATTCGGGGGTTGGGATGACTTTGTCGACCTGGAAGCCATATTGGGTGAACCTGTTGGTAAGTTCGTGTTGGGTGAAGTTGCACGAAGTGATGAGGAAGATGCCGCCTTTTTTGGTGAGGGAGGCGATGGCTGCGGAGTAGAGGTCTATGGGTTGGGAGTTGTTGATGGGTTTACTGGAGAGGGCGATGGCGTCTAGGGTGCCTTTATCGCAGACGAGGTCCCAGGCGTCGTCGGTGGAGTTGAGCGAGGTTTTAGGCATGGTTCGGAGGGTTTCGACTGAGTCGAGGTTGAGGAGGTCGGAAGTGGTGAAGGTGATTTTTTCGCATTCGCCGCCACGTTTCGCGGCGATCGAACGAGCGAGATCGATCGAGGCGGACGAGTAGTCGATGCCAACCATCTGGGTGGGGTTGAGGATGTCCTCGAGGTCGGCAGATGATTCAAGCATTTCGAAGAGCAGGTGGCCGTTGCCAGTTCCCAGGTCCAAGACGGTAGGTGAACGGCCGGACGAGGCGTCAAACGTGCCGGCGATCGTGTCGGTGTAGTAAGTTTCCATGAATCGAATCATACGCATGACGGCGTCTTCGCCAAACCATACCTCCCCTTCCTCACCAATCTCATTGAAGTTTACCACCTCGCGCGCGTATACTTCATCCCAATGTTGCTTAGTCCCCAATTTCGATTCGGGCAGTGCCTCCCCTTCACCAGCATTCACTAAGGAGAGCGCGATCGAGACCGATTGTCCGATTTCAACGGTAGCAAACTCTGCCGGATCGATCCCCTGCCTTTTCGCCTCTTCGATAAGCAGCTTCGGCGGCTCGTTGACATCTTCGGGAGTCAATCTGAAACTGCCCCAGTGAATACCATACGAGCGCTTGCTCTTGACATCGCGATGTACCAGAACCGAATCTTGCGGTGCCAAATGGATCGTCGACATGACATTCCTAGGAAGATACGCGCCAATGGGAATCAGAGACACATCGAACGGTCCGAGCGTCTCACCAATCTCCTTAAACGCCGGACACGTCGCAAGCGAGTCCTCATCCTCCTTCTTCATCCCCCTCGGCACCGACCTGTACCCCGTATCACCGGCAAAGTACACACTCGCCTTGCCGCTGTCCTGCCTGAGTGCGTGGAACGTCCAACCAGCCCACAGTGTGCGGTCGCGATCCATCAGTCCGCGGCCCGAAAAGTGCTGCGCGGGCACACACGTGAGCTTGAGCACCTCGTCTCCATCAAGCGACACGGTGGCTTGCTGCCACCAATCGCACTCGGTCACCTCTGCGTCCGTGAGACCGAAATTGGATTGGAACCACACCTTGGTCCCGAGCGTGCAGAAGACGTGCGGACGTTTGACAGAGGAGCCTGAGGGCGGGTTGAGAAGCTTTTGGATGGTGGTATAGTCTGTGTGGTCGTAGTGGTTGTGCGACAGAACGAGGAGATCCGGCCAGGCGTTCTTGCCGTACTTCTCGGTGGCTTCGATCATCTCCTCAACAGTGACAGGTGCATCAGTGTATCGTTCAGGACCAAACCACTGCACGGGGGAAACGCGGCGAGAGAGGACGGGGTCGCAGAAAATCGTGACGTTCTTTCCATCACCGATCGGAATCTGGAGGTGGCAGATGGCATGACCTAGCCATGTGAAGGTGATTTCTTCCGCTTCGACTTTGGATCCAGGTGCGACCCAAGTGGGCTTGTTCACGGTTGGCAGCCTCGCACCGCCAGCAGAGGACGCGATCTTGGGTGGCAGAGGAACTTCGTCCCAATCGAAGAGTCGGGCGCGTAGGAAACCAAGAACGCCATGGGGTTGGGCGGAAGGCCAAGGAGACACGAACTTCCTTTTGGAAGCATCGGCATTCGACCAGTGCGGTGGTGGGCTGGTTTGGTAGAAGGCAGGAGCAATACGGCTCTTCTGCTCTGGTTGAGAGACCGTCCAAGCGTTGGCAGACGACATTCTTCTCGTGAGAGGATTGCTGGGAGGAGCAAGTCGGAAGAGGGTGGAGCGCGTGATCCTGGCCTGCATAGACGGCTCGCACGGAGCTTCTTGCTCTACTGCTTCTGAGAGTATCTACCGAGAGAGAAGGTGAGCTGGAGTGGTGATGAAGGAGGAAGGACGAGTGACAACAAAGGTGTCGAAAAGCAAATTTCAAAGAACGCGCTCTTCCGCGCCGTTGTCAAAATCATTCCCGCGGAGATGTGTTTGTAACAGACGTGGCTTGGACCAACTTCCACATCGGCCGCACTTGCTATCTCTGTGACACTAACCACATCCCACAGCTGGACAAGTTGCTAGAAGCTGGCTTGGCCCGTCATTGCGGGAGGTCACAATCAATGTCAAGTCACACTCATCGACGCCAATCACAATGTCCAGCCTCGGGATAGTGGACGTCTCCTCTGCTGATGAGATGCTTTCGGTCAGCGCTGTCACAGATATCGACCTGGACAGCACCGGAGCTGGGTCTCCGCCCGCCTCTACCTTCGAACCGACATTGGATACCAACTACGACGGTTTGAAAAGGGAAGCCACGTTTGCCGATCCATCTGCTCCAGCTCCGGTCCACATCGAACATGCAGCAAGCCCATCCTATCCACATGCATCCCCAAGCAGCCTCGAGTCCGCGCTGGGCGAGACGCTGGTCATCTCCGGTGGCAGCGGCTACAACGATCTTGTCGGCGCAACACCTGGCGCTACCTACGTCATGCCTATATCCGACAACGGTGGTTCTTCTTCCGAGATCATCCGTGTGCTCGGCGGACCTTCCATCGGCGACCTTCGCTCACGCCTCAATCGACTCATCCCCACACCGTCCCGTCACTTTTCCTCGACATCCACCTCGTCACCTCCATCGTCCAACGAAGCGATCCACTCCCTCCTCTCCTACCGCCTTCCCTCCACAGGGTCGGCTCGGTCCATCAAACAGGAATGGATGGACATCCTCGAAGGCCGACATCGGCTGTGGCGCGGCATCGAACCCGAACGCAAAGAAGTCATCCGTGGCTTCCTCGTCCATTTCGAATCGGAAGTCCTCCGTCGTGCCCATCGTCACTTTAACTTTCGGGGAGGCTCGATCGGTAACTTCTTCCTTGCTGCTGCGCAGAAGTTCTTCCGAAGTATCCAAAGCGCCATCTTTCTCTTCTCGGCGACGACGCAGATGAGCACAAATGCGATCGGTGGCAAAGTGCTGCCGGTGATCAACACGAACCACACAGCCACGATTGCGGCCGAGCTCGAAGATGGCGAGGTGATCGTAGGACAATGTGAGATCTCGCATCCGGCGCCCAAGAGGAGGGAGAAGGGGCGTCAACCGCCGGGTACGCCGAGTTCGGCGGTGTTTGAGAGTTTTCAGCACACGGAGGGCAGCAGAGGAGCGGGGCTGTTGAGCGTCGAAGGGACCTCATGCGATGCGGGGCCGTCTACCCCTGGATTTGGACCTCCGGCGCACTACGAGCCCTTTTCGTCGAACTACACTTCGATGAACGCGAGTATGGATGTGCTCAAGATCAGCACGTCCGAGAACGAGATGCAGCGGAGCTTATCCGGAAGGTTGGGTGCGGCATCGACGCCGGCAAGAGGGACGGCAGGGCCGAGTCCGCTTGTAGCGCAATTGGTCGATGAGCGTGCAGCTGCGTATGCGGCATCGGCTCGCAAGGGTCTCACCACCGTGGGCAATCACAAGGATGGACTGGATGTGGAGGAGGACGATCAAGACTCGCAGGATGGTGGAGACCAGATCGATTCGCCTCGCTACAGCAGTGCGGCGGAAGACGACGCCACGCATTCGTCGTTCAAATTGAGCGATTCGGCACTGCTCCGCAAGAAGACGGCAAGGAGGGAAAAAACGGGCAACATCATCTTCTCCAAAGCCGAGGATGAGGATTGCGAGCCGGCTCTGTCTTCACGCATCAAGCGGATCCTCTATGTGAATGCGTATCGCAACGAGATCTACCCAGCCCCGAATCCTGCGTTTGTCACGGCACTGGCGCGGTCCAAGACGCTGATCTATTCGTGCGGGTCGTTGTGGACCAGTATCGTCCCCTGTCTATGTCTGCGCAGCGTTGCGACGAGTATCGCCACATCGCCCACACTCGAGTACAAGATCCTGCTGCTCAACTCAGTCGCGGATCGAGAGACAAGAGGAATGAAAGCACTGGATTTCGTTAATGCGATTTGCACTTCGCTCAACCAGAGCGACATCCCCACCCCAGAACGTAGACCAAGTCCACACTGGAAACCAAACCAACTCATCTCCCATCTAGTCTACTTCCCCGATGGCCAGATCAAAGTCGACGCCGCCCAACTGAAGGCTCTAGGCATTCATTGCATCCCAGCCGAAACCAACCTCCGAAGCAAAAATGGAACGCCCAAATTCGACGAACTCTCCCTCCGCTCAGCACTCCACCACATCACCTCTGCATCTCGGTAAAGTGCGGCGAAATCGTGCAGTGTCGCACAAGAGAGGAGCCCAACTAGACTCGATTCGCCTGATCAGACGATCGGAGTGATGAAATTCGACATTGAATTGAACGAACGAAATGCAGATAAGAACCGAACATGACGGACAGGGAAACGTCGGACGAAAAGACGATCATGGCTGATCGAGGGTGGCGAGATAGTGTGTATTGTCGCATTCGCGAATCGTCTTTGCCGCCTGTTCGGCTGTAAGATCACGTTGAGGTTCGGCCATCATTTCGAAACCTACGAGGAACTTCTTGACCGAAGCAGAACGGAGCAGTGGCGGGTAGAAGTGGATATGGAATTGGGCAAACTCGTCGTCCTCCTGTGTTGACACCTGCGTGGGCTTCTGATGAACACCCATCGAGTAAGGGAACGAGCACTTGAACACATTGTCGAGTTTGCATGTGATCTCGGCGATGATACGCGCCAGCGAGACCACTTCCATCTCGGTCATTTGAAGCACATTGCTGATCTGTCGGTGTGCCGGTATGAGCAGGACTTCGAAAGGCCACACAGCCCAGTAGGGCACGATGGCGACAAAGTGATCGTTGGCAGTAATCACTCGTGGCTGACCAGGAGTGGACAGCTCGAGCTTGGCGAGCGTGAGCAGCATGGATGGACGCCCCTGCTCGTCGGACACGCCGAGGTTGATGTTGTTATCGTGGTTGACGGGATCCTGAGACCATGCTCGGAGCGATGCAAGCTCCTTGCTGGGCTCTTCGGGAATATAATCGAGCGACCAGACTTGACCGTGTGGGTGAGGATTCGAACATCCCATGGCGCTGCCTTTGTTCTCGAAGATCTGAATGTATTTGACGAAGGGGTTTTCGGCGGGGATCTGCTTATAGATCTTCTGCCAGCTCTGAATGATCGGAACGATGTGCTGGTCGGGGGAGAAGGGCGGTGTGCTGAGCTGTGCAAGTGTCAGGTTGTGCTGCGGGTTGAAGCAGATGACGTAGCAGCGGCCACGAGCCGGCTGCGACTGGAGTAGCGGGTGCTGATTCTGCTCTTTGGCGACTTTCTGAGGCATGAGTGCAGCGTAGTCGTTCTCGAAAAAGAAGGTGGATGTGTAGTTATCGTTCTTGGCACCTGTGGCACGGCTATTGCCGGGACAGAGGTAGCAATTTTCGTCGTAGGCAGGAAGAGAGGTGCCCTGGGGCTTCTCCTCCTGACCCTGCCAGGGACGTTTGGTGCGATGAGGAGAGCAGAGGACCCAGCTGCGCGTTAGAGGGTTGTATCGTCGGTGAGGATGCTCCGTTGCGTCAAACTCTGGCAGCTCATCGTCCGAATATGAGTCGTGGCTGAAGCCATTGGGATGTGTGTGTCCGTTGACAGAGCCGTTTGCGTATCCGCTAGCATGGCCGTTGGCGTGACCGTTCACACCGTTAGAGTGACCGTGGATGCCGTTCAAGTGTACGTTGACGCCGTTGACATGACCGTTAGCATGGCTGCTAGTAGTGGCTGGAGCGCCGTTGGCCGTGCTTGTAGGTGGCATTTTGGAGGAGGAAACGGGTTGGCAGGGAGAAGGTGTGGGAGATTGGTCGACGAGATCCTACGAGAAGCGGGCGAGCTGGGATGCTAATCAGAGATGTAGCCCGTAGGTGGGCCTAACGTGATGCGGTTCGAATCCGGTGAGAAAGGAGGCGCGAACCAAAGACGGTGTCGCAGAGATATTGAGCGCTTGAACGGAGGTTGGTGGAAGAGTGATGGTGAAGGAGCCAAATTCGACTGGAAAGATTGAGCAGCATCAGCAACCGGAATTGCCGATACGGATGGCTGCGTGGCTGACAGGAGGCAGTGAATGCTTGGCTGGGGTTTGTCGGGCGGAAGTCAGCACAATGCATGCACGCGGTGCAGCCCAAAGCACACACTCTTGTGTTGCGCGACTGAACTCGGGTGCGTCTACTGTAGTACTGTACAGTACAGTAAAAGTCTGTGTGGGGAGGCAGCGGCGGCAAACTCCCTGTGCTGCCTGCGTTCATGACGTTGCTTTTTTGCAATGATCTGACTGGCCGATTAAATTTGTTCCATGGGCACCAACCAAAAAAAAAAAAAAAAAAAAAAAAAGAAAAGAAAACTGAAAAAAAAGAAAAACTAAAAAGGGGGAAACGCGAGAGACAGACAGAGATAGGGGGACCCTGAGTAGTGTCCAAACTCAGGCCAACAGCACGAAACGAACCGCATCTGTTACGCCGAAAAAGAAAAAGTCCAAGTCCGAATGAAAACCGAACCCCGCCTGTCTCAGCTGGTCTGGGTATTCTTTGTTTTAATTCGCCGCATGTCCACCTTTGTTGCCTCTTCGGACCAGCAGTTCAGCTCAACCTCGTCGTTTCTATGAGGCCAACACCACCGACCAACACCGAACACCGGCAAATATCGAAGAACCGGTATTCGTTCAAGCTTCCCGCAAATTCCAATGCAACGGTCGAAGTCGATGTGCTGGAAGCGCTTCAGTAGATCTTCAAGTACCGGCATGAATCGACTGCATTGCTTCCGTTTTTTATCGCCGATCACCCACGTCGATCGTGACCCGCCAAGCTTGCTGCTGATCGGGTTCCGTTTGAGCGTCATTTTTGACATTGCATTTAGGCTCAACCTTCTCGTGCAAGCCACCCAAACGGAGTGCCACATGATGACGGGTTTCACTCGGTTTTGTTCTTATCGACGCCGGTTGGTGCAGCCGGCAAGAGTGCCATGACGCGGGAGAGCATGTCCACTGTCAGAAACGTGGGGATCAAGCAGAAGGGGATGTAGTTCCTGGAGTTTGTGCAATCATGTTGGTCGACGGTTGTCAGAACTCGGCTCAGTACAGCTGCAGAGGTGCAAGAGGCAAAACTTACTGCAGTAAACCTCGGACTTCGAGTCGAGTGAGTCCATTGCCGTCGCTGCCGAACAAGACACTGCAGATACATTGCAGAGTGGAAGACGCAGCTGTACTCCGTCGTAGCCCGTAAGAACGACGTTCGTCAGGTTCGAACATGCTATCACATCAGTACACGTGTTCTCCTTCAATTGCAATTTGGCTCAAGCAGCGCTATGCAGACTTACCGAGAACTCCGTACGCTATCATCAGCGGATAGGTGCGTTTGTTGTCTGTCCAACCCGTCACCCAGCACAAGAGAGAAGCCGTGCGATAAGAACATGATCATTTCAGTAACCGGGGAGGAGCCACAACCAAGTCGATTCACTCACCAGCCAACAACCCCTTTATGAAGATGATGAAGCACGGGATCTGGAAGACTGTCTCGCTCGCCAGCAGCACCCTGAACCATACATGGCTCGAAGAGCTAGCCTCTGCTGCAAGCAGAAAAGGATCCTTCGACTGCTTGAGATAGTCCTGCAGCACGGTGCGAAGCGGCTCGGGGAACAGGCGTTGCGAGTAAGGCGGGTAGGTGAGCTGCGCATCAATCGCGATCGAAGCGATCAGGTGGATAACAAAGTACGTCAGATACAGTATATCCAGAGGTCGCTTGACGATGGATTCTGGCTGGCCCGTCATGGCTGCTCCACTCCCGTTCCTTTCCATGTTGACTGGGTGGATACTATCGTGGTCGAGATGTGAGCCGTCGAAACGTGTTTTTCTCCACATATCGACAAATCAACGCTGCACTTAGATCTCAGAGAGCTGCTGCATCGAGCGTCGAATTCTCCCCGATCAGATATCACTTCGACCTAACACTAGCGCCAATTTTGTCACAGTTGGCATACCGGGTAATGACCGGCGGCCTAAACGCAAGTGGAGGATCGCACGCCTCCATCTCGGGTCTGAACGGTCTAGATGTGGCCGGTGCGAGCCATTGCTAAACTTCCCCGTACTTTTGCTTAGCCGAGCGGACTTTCGATGATCCTGACGTTTCGACCGAAACAACATCATCTCGAACATTCACTCTGCCTGCTCCTACCACTGTTCACGTTTCATCTTCAATTCCCAATCGTACTTGTCTGTAAAAATGTCAAAAGGTCGCTCTCTTCCCACCGCGCTCAAGGAGCTCGTCAAGCAGCCTACATTCCTTGCTCGAGGTTCCAGACCTGCCGGACGATCGGCGGACGCTTCACCTACTCCCAAGCTCGCCGCCGTTCACCAGCATTTCCACAACCTACAGGAGGAGGCCAAACAGAAGGGAATCGGGTGGGGAGAGTGGATCTCGATCGCGACCGCAACGCTCTTTACGTTGAACAACCCAGGAAGTCTGCAAGCGCTGCACCGCTTTGCTGCGGGAGACAAGAAGACGGATCTCGAGCATCGAAAGAACGTCGCACTACTGATGCGTGAGACCGGCTTGAAATGCATCGGTTTCATCGGTATTCCCAAGGTGATCAACAACTTGGCTGCCGTCAGGAAAGCTGTTGAAGAGGATCAAGAGTTGGTGCAGGCCTTGCCAACCGAGCCGAGAAGGTAAGACCACCCTCTGAATTCGCAGATCATGGTACCAAGTCATCGCTGACGCTCCCGCTCCTCTTCATCTTTCAAATCCCTGCAGACAAATCAAATCAGACCGAGTTGATCTCGTCCACAAGGCAGCCTACAACCTTTGGGACGATATCTACACGCCGCACTCGCAAAAGCTGCTCAAGATCCTCGGCACCTCGCACCCAGACCTACCCATCTTCATTGTCGAATCCGAATACGGTCCCCTCTTCTCCTCTCCCTCCTCTTTCGCACTCACCTCGGATCCAGACTCGCTCAAGACCGAGCCAGAATGGGACGTGAATCGTCTGCGAACTTCGCTGGTGGCGATCTCGGCGCTTCGTGCACAGGGCGGTGTCGGTCCTCAAGTCACCAGCCATATCTGGGGCCTACTCAAGGCCAAGGACTCGATCAAACCTCAAGATGTCAGCAAAAAGGGTCTCGAATGGCTCACTACCGAGGAGGGTGCGCTTTGGGTCGTGCGCACTGTTGACGGAGTAAGTACATCCTCATTCTCGAACGATTGCATGGCTCACTTGTTCTTCGAGGCTAATTCTTCTTTTCTCTCTTCACACCACAGATCTGCGAGGCCATCGAAGGAACCGAACAATTCGAAGGTCAAGGCAGGGACAGCAAGCTCTGAACACAGCTTCATACTTAATTGCACGTGTATCGCAAATCACCCAAGCATATGACAACCCACTAAGACCTGGAGAGCCACCAAGCTGTAATGACACCGATGACGAACACCTCAATCAGACCGCCAGCCAGACTTCCACCACCGGCGAGCAGCAGCAAGCTCCAGATATACCCAACCAGCCTATCCATAACAAAGCCACTGGTGGCGAGCACGATGCGCTGTGTCGATGGCAGTGGTTCGTAGGGGTTGAGTGATGAGAGCAGAGCCTGGCCTGACGGGGCAGGCAGACGGAGAAGCGTAGTGATGGGTTTGTGATCCGAATGGGTATACTGCATGATGCTGCGATAGAATTCGACCTCGACGCCATATGCGTCGCTGGAGTCCTTGGCTGGAGCTGAAGCCCAGAGGATGCGGTCCGTCCAGCCGGGCACTCGCTTCTTGTTGAGCGTATGGCCATCAAGTGCATCCGAGGTGATGCCGGCATTCTTCTTGCTGGTCTGCTTGCCGGGTCGCGAGACGACGTATTTGTATGTAGGCGGAATGCCTGCGTCGGCGATGGGCATCTCGGTTAGGCCGTGGAACGCCTTGGGCGGCGTTGACAATCGCTGGTGTGTAAGTTGATCGTGATGAGAGAGCGTAGACCAGTCTCCCGCTTCCAGCGCCTTGTGCAGAGTGTCGCGGGTCAGCTCAGGTAATGACTTTGGCTTCTCATCCCCGGCCTGTGCTCGGTCAAGCTCCGCCTTGCCTAACGCCAGACGATGGTTCAAGTCACCAAAGACGAACAGGTGTGTGGTATCGTATACTGTATAGCTGTTCTTGTCCAGAGGTGCGGCCTTCTTGGCGGCACCCTTACTAGAAATCCTCTCGTGCTCTTGCTTGAGCGCATCCATGTTGTTGGGGTTCAGCGACTTCTTGGAAGGGTCTTGCAGCACGGGAAGCTTCTGTACGGAGGATGGCTCAAAGACCATCCTCTGTACAATGCTCTGCCAATCTTTGTTGCGTCGTAGGACATTGTGATCGTGAGCAGCCAGATGGGCACTGACAAACGTGAGAATCTCGTCAGGACCTTCGCCGTCGGCTGAGGCGACAACGATGCGAGCTCCGACTGCGCCCTTGTTTCCCATGACACCTGCCAAGCCAGTGCCGACCTTTGCGGTGCGAACCTCTTTGACTCGATGAGCAGCGCTCTTGACGGTTTGCGTAGTGGAGCGAGAGATCGAGAAGGGAGCTTTCTCACGCGCATAGACGAAGAGAGCGATGCTGACCAGATCGACCTTGCAAAGCAGCGGATATCCTTCCGGTCCGCCTCCCTCTTCCAAGCTAGCATACATTCCATTACCGGACACGACCGCTTGGTGCGGACGGATCGTCCTTCGGATATCCAAGTCGGTGTTGTAGAGGGCAGCTTCACCTGTGGCAGAGAAGCCGGTGTGCAGCGGAACTAGCTCCTGGAAGCCGACAGCGTAAAAGTCAGGAGCTTCGCGTGGCAGTGAGGGATGTGTCGAGAGTGCTTTGGTGTTTCGCGACTTGTATGCGTCGGCTTCGAGCACTTTCTTGTTGGTGACAGGTTCGGATGACTTGGGCTTGATAGGCTTCTGTTCAGCCGTTGGGATGAGCCAAGGTGTCAGATCAGGACGAGTGGTCTCGGCCCCTTGCAGATTGGCATTGAAGGTGGCGATCTGCACCCGCAACCCGGTGGAACCAAAGCTCATGGTGGGCAGGGCGGGAAGTGCAACCGAGAAGAGTGAAGGAGCTGGGTACGACTACCTGCAAAGATTGATATGGTGTTCGGGGCGGGAACGACACTGGACGAGTGGAAGAGGGCAGGCTGTATCGGTAACCGGCAGGATGCCTCAGGGCTTGTGGGCAAGATGTTGCGGGGTATAAAAGTGACGAGCCACGGAGGAATCAATCGTCAAGGTGCATGTAATGTTCATCCAACTGCAACTGAAAGCGAGAGCAGGACGTGGGAATTTGGCTAAAGATGTTGGACAGATCGAGCTAACATAGCTCGTAGGCTCGAGCCAATCAGTCGCTCGAACGCGTTCTTCTCAGAATCACCGCAATAGGCCGAATATCCAACTGGTCAAGTCCAACCAGCCTTGAGACAGTGATCTTGACCAACTTGTCCACCCATCCACCACCTCCCTCTACATCTGCTGTCGCGATGGTGTCTCAACAGCTTACGACAAGCGCCGGATGGGCTCCTACTGGCGCTATCTTCGCCATCTGGACCATGATGTTGCTCGCTTCTCCATCCTCTGCATTCGAATTCCCTCCTTTCCTACGTTCTCCGTTCAACATGAACTCGAAACTCGGCGACGGGGCCACAGCATTCAAGGCCGACGTGCCTTACGATGGTCTTGAATTCCCCATCGCGGGTCGCTTCGTCTTCCGTCCGGCTCTCTTCAAGACCGAGGCAGGCACGCTCGGATTCTGTCTTCTCTTCGTTCTCATCCACCTCGTTGGCAAGACTCGTAACCGTCAGATGGCCGAGAGATTCGCTGCGGCTGCCATTCCCACGCTCAAGGAAGAATTTGCTGTCGTCGCCGAGGAAGACAAGCATCACATCCTTTGGAATGGTGGTAAAGAGGGTATCATGTTTGCCTCGGGACGAAGGGGATGTGACAGTCTTGAGGTCGCTTTCGACCTAGTTGCCCGACACGATCCCATGGAGATTCTCTTCACGCTTGCCAAGGACGTCGTCATGGCATCTACAAGCCCTTCGTTCAGCGACACGGTCACGCTCACCTTCGCTTTGCCTCCCACCACCGACAACGTCTCTGGTGTTTTCGCTCTCGTCCACCGAACGGCACTTCAGCACACTCGCCGCGGACGATTCGACCTCACTTTCGCCAAGGTCAACGATGCAGACACCGCCGTCACCTCTCGCGGTCTGTCCAAGCAGTGGGCCATCATGAGCGAAGCCTCAGAACTCACTGACGGCTTCCTTGGCGAGCCTGATCAGAAGGGGGTTGCTCAGCGCTCCAAGATCGGCGTTGTCGACGTTCTCGAAGGCCAAGCCGGCAAATTCCTCGACAGTCTCATCCTGACCGACCAGCCCTTCGTGCGCCCGACCAAGGGCCCCATCCCTGCTGAAACCCGTCGACGCCTCCTGATCCTTACGATGCGACTTCCCAAGTCGCGTGCCGACGTTTACAAGTCGGTTGAGCTCATCCAGTTCGGTTGCAACCTCGTCGACGCCCTCGACAAGGGTGTGATCCGCGTCCGAAACGAGACCATGAACAAGCTGCGCAAAACACGAGCCCAAGTCGACAAAGAGTTGCTTGATGAAGCCACAAAGGAGCAGCGTGAAGCCGAGACCGAGGCGAGAGAAGAGGCAAAGCGAAAGGCGGAGAAGGAGAAGTTTGACAAGCTCAGTCCGGCTGAACAGGCCAAACGCAAGGAGGTCGAGAGGAAGCGTGCGCTCAAGAAGGGGGCGCAGAAGGTGCGTGGCTGATCTGTTGGCGATTGTAATTCTAAAGCCGGTTTTGGGCTTGATCTGATAACGAGCTTGTATCGTTGCATGTTGTAGGTGAGGTCACTTTCTTGCAATTCATGGAGGATTCTCTGGACACTGGCGGTCGATGCTTGTGTCCTGGATTGTACAGTGGTCCATCTGCTTTGATAAATATGAATGAGCTTGCACCTATCGCGAAGGTGTCCGTGACCTAGGGGCATGGTCGCTCTCCGGTGTTATTTTGGATCTGTGATTTGGCAGTTGATGGTTATTTTCCTCCGCCTGATTCTGATGCCGCTTTTGCTGCCTTTGCCTGTTGTGAGGAAGAGGTTAGGTTGACAATGTCACTTTCAGCTATTCGTTCCTGTACCATGATCTCGTCTGCGGATTGTCTGGATCATACTCACAGCCTGCTTGGCTCTGAGTGCCTCGGCATCCGCCTCTTTCCTCTTGGCGATCGAGGTGTTGGATTCGTTACGCTTGCCCTTATTCTGCTCGGCCAGCTTCTTCTGGTTCTTGGCACGAGCCAGCTCTCTCTGGTTACCTCCTGTAGTGCAAAGTCAAAGCGGTGCTTTTGTGTCAGAAGCTGACTCGTATGCGGTTCTGTGCCCTTCGGGTAGGAGTGGATGGTAACTTACGCGTCATGATGGGATGGGGAGGGATACGAACAGCTAGCGCTATGCCGTGCTGTGTGTCGCAGCCGCTAGGCGATACGAACGGGATTGTGCCGAGTGGAATGATGATGTGGGTGCAGAGGAAACCCAACACAGGTGCACGAATCGATACATGCCTTCTCATTTGATGCCTGCAAAATCCGATTTCCGCATCAACTTCCAGCCGACGGCGCCAGAAAGGTAAAAATCAATTCACGCGCCAGTAACGATTCGGTACAGGTGATTGTTTCCAGTACAGTGATGGTTATCCAGTACCAAGGACGATACGATCCTTTAGCTTACAGTCGACCTCACTTGGCACAAAGCCTGCACGAAGGATCTGATATGATCAAGACCTGGAAGCCATTCAAGTGAAACGAGAGGGAATAGAGTGGTGCGAAAAGTTGATTATAGAAACAAAGAATCGCTAAGAAGGCGACAAGCCCTTCGGTCTAAAGATGGCTCTGAGGAAGCTGAACACCGATTTCCTTGACGTGGTCTACGAGATCAACGCCGATCTTCTCCTTGACAAACTGGTTGCAAAACACGAAGAGCTCGTTGCCAAGCTTGCCATCCTGGTCTTTGGCGAGATTGCTCTTATTGCCGAGCTTGGCTACAGGCACAAGGTAGGCTCCGTTGAGATCCAGA
Source organism: Anthracocystis setariae (assembly GCA_928724745.1). Taxonomy (NCBI): domain Eukaryota; kingdom Fungi; phylum Basidiomycota; class Ustilaginomycetes; order Ustilaginales; family Ustilaginaceae; genus Anthracocystis; species Anthracocystis setariae. Next base: position 368,563 of record CAKMXJ010000002.1, on the reverse strand, counting down.
CGGTCGACTTCGAGCGAAGCACAAGCGTATAGCTGGGTGAGAGCACCATCCTCGGGTGCGGTGAAGAACAAGCGAGCCGCGACCGAGCTGATACCACCGAAGATGGAACCGTAAGACTGAACGGCACCGTTGATGAGGTTGGTGCGAACAACACCGGGATGGATCGAAATGTTGGTAATGTGAGCGTCCTTGGGAAGCAGTTTAGCGAGTTCGTTGGCGATGAGAATGTTGCCGAGCTTGCTCTTGCCGTAGCGCTGCATAGTGGCCTTGACTTCGGGCCAGTACTGCTTGTTGACTGCTTCCAGATCTTGGAAGCTGGTGTCCTTGGGTGCAAAATTGTGACCTAGACTCGAGACCTGCACGATACGAACCGATGGAGAGTCAGGGTCGGCATATTCGGGAAGTTTCGACGTGTTGTAGAGTGTAGGAAGAAGAAGCATGGTGAACAGGTAGTGCCCGACGACATTGGTGCCGACCTGGAGCTCAAGACCATCCTTGGTAAAGGTGTACGGGGTGGTCATCACACCGGCGTTGTTGAGCAGAATGTCAAGGCGCTTCTCACGAGCGAGGAAATCGTCGGCTGCCTTCTTAACAGCAGCGAGCTCGGTCAAATCGAGCTGCAAGAAGTGGACATCGGCGGTGGCCACCTGCTGTTTGATCTTTTTGATGGCCTCGTTGGCTTTCGATTCGGTTCGCGAAGCCATGTACACCTTGGCGCCGTTTCGGGCGAGCTCTAGACAGGAGGTCCTATCAGGACGGCGACAAACAGTGCGATGTAATGGAAAGCGTGTCAGCTTTTGCGATGACTCTGTGGTGGATGGGCATTGCGCTCGAAGCGAATCCTACTTACTCTCCCAACCCACTGTTACCACCGGTAACGATGGCCACGCGGCCGGAAAGATCAGGAATATCGGAAAGTTTGAAAGAAGGCATAGTTGCTGCTGTCTAACACGGATTGTTCGCTGGGATTGGTAGCTTTGGCAATGATGAGGAGGTAGGTGGAGGTGAGAAAGGTGGTGGTAGGGTGAAAGAAACCCGACAAAACGTTGAAACAGGAGGTGGCCGGCGTGAGCGCTTGGGTGGAAGGTCGCCACCACCAAGCCCAGATCTTTCCACAAGCGCAAGAGCGGTACACGGCGATGACCGCATCAACCAATTTTCAGCGGAAGCTCAGACGCTAGGCTAGGGGGGGGAGGTCCGCGGAGTAGAGAATAGTTGAAAGTGGAACCTAGATCCGTCAAGCGACTTTGGCATCGCAGCTAACGAGCCCGAAGGTGGTGTTCAAAAAGGTGCCACCGCTGTGAAAGACATGCAAACACCGCGGCATCCCTGCCTTTCGTTGAAGAGGTCTATGGTCGGGGCAAGGATTTCATCAGAAAGTAGAGGACGTTTCATTTATTAATTGGCAGGAATTCAGGCCAAAATAAGGGGCAAGAAAAGTGACTAGATTACAACTCCTCGACCATTGTGACGTTGATCAGGAAGCAATGCCGCAAGCACCTGGCAGATCAATCTCCCGATCCATGTAAGGCAAGAACGCTCGGTTTCCCCTGAAGGTGGGATAGAAGACCCGAAGGCAGGCAAAAAGTTCTCAAAGGAGAAAGTTGGGCCTTCTCTGGTCAATACTTTCATCTTTTGGTGGCGCTCAGCGGAGTGACCATGGGCCGAGTTTTGGCACGGTCATGAAGGTATGGCGTTCGCTGTGAGCATGAAAGACGGTCACAAGTCCGCAAGAGCCAAGGGCCCTCATCTTCATCCAGTTCTTTCGAATCCGCGCTGCTGCAATCAACATGGACTCCAGTGAGATGTCAAACATTCATTCCCATATGTTGAACCGATCAAAACATCCAATCGAGAAAGAGTCGATAAAGAAGGCGACACTGTGGCATCGCAAGCCACCCTAAGATCGCATGCGAGCTTGCATGCCATGGTGCGGAGTTGTATATACAATAGGGACCTTCTGAATAGCGCAAACCATCAGAAATCGTGACGGTCGTGCACAGGATCGCGGATGCGACTGTTGTGGTTGTTGCTAGCGTTGTTAGCCTGATCATCAAAGCTGTAGTTGTCCGAGGCAGGACCGAGAGCCTCGGCCTCTCTCGCCCAGCGATCTTTCTTCTTGTTCTTGGACGAGTTGGATCGGCCCCACTTGCTGCCGCCATAACTGTCTTTGGCGTCACTGGCATGGCTGAACGAGCTCCTGGACGAGGCCTCGGTGCCTGTGATGCCGTAGCGCTCGGCATATCGACTGCCAAGGCTTCTTCTGGAGCTGGTGCGTGAAAGAGATCCGCCGCCTGCTCCGCCATCGTCGATAACAGCGCCCGTGATGGGATCACGCACCACCTGGCCAGGACGTCCAGCGTTCTGTCTCCTCTCGTCTGCATATGGATCGGTTGGATCTTCACGCTCGGCACGCGGACTGTCATCGACATTGTCGGCCCAAGGCGAGAAGAAGTGACTGCCGGATCGGATGTTGCCGGTGCTTCGTGCCGACTCGGTATCTTTGCGCGTTTCACCTGTAATGGGGTCTACGATGACCTCTTGGTCGCGGAAGTCGGTAGCGCCATCTCCGTACCGGTCGGACCATCCGTTGGCGGTGCGTTTGACGCGATAGTCCTTGACGAGACCATAACGGATGGCCCAGGATGGAGAGTGTCGCGAGTTCTTGTTGTTTCGAATGTTCTGAATCCAGAAGTTGTGGAAATGGCCAGGGATGTAGCCACAGAGCGTACAGATGATATTGATGAATAGATCGAGCCCAACACCGAAACGGATCAACACTGCGAGAGGAGGCAAAAGCCAACCACAGACCATGACCACGCCATGGAAGGCATGACGCCTTTTGATCGGACCCTTGGATTTCCTAGCCATGCTTGCTTGTCAACCACTCGCTGATAGTGGCGGGGCGTCACAGTGCTATGAATTGTACGTAGGCAGAAGGATGACGAGCTGCCCAGAAAGTTGTTGGGTCGTCCTTGGATGATGGAGACGAAGCAAGCACGCCAAAGCTGCAGTAATGAAGCAGAGCGCCTGGCTGAATGCTGGATGGCTGCACAGTACAATCACGATCGGTTGGCGTCAGGATGTGGGTGAAATCTAAGCGACCAAAAAGGGCGTTCAATTCTTCATACTCTGTAATCAGTCAGTCGGTCAGTGAGGTCAGTCAGCCCGTCTCGAGCTGCAGAGCGGTCAAGGCGGAAGCCCAGTTGCGGCGCGGGCTCGGAATGCTCAGAATCCACTCACTCGCGCCCTGATTTTGCCGGAATTGGGGCAGGGTCTCCGTTCGGCCGGCCACCCTCATTCCTCTATGTACACTGCCACGGCGGAGAGCCAAGTGAGACCGAACCTTGAATTTTCGTTCCTCTACATGTTGTTTGGCTGGCTCTGACAAAGTTTGCCGCTTCGACGGAGGCACCGCCTGAACTCTAAAATTGCAGGCGATTCCGCAAGATCACGTCAATCTGCGAAGAGGTGGAGGAAGGTGTCCTGTGCAGAGTGGTATGGCGAAAGCAGGTCATGGTCATGGTCAAGTGTAGAAGGCCTCGCGCATTTCAAAGTGACCGCTTCTAACTCTTATCTCGCGACCGCAACACCACCATAGCCGCACGCGCTCATTTTGATTCCAAAGCATGGCGCTTCCACCCTCACTGCAGGCTCTGTCGATCGGGTCGCTCACCGCACCCAACACGCTCGAACTCTTCCTCGACTACCTTTGCCCCTTCTCCGCCAAGCAGCTCAAGGGCGTCAACGAGTATCTGCTTCCTCTTGTTATCGGAGACTCGGCACAGTACAAAGACAAGGTTCGCATCGTCATTCGACCCTATCCGCAGCCCTGGCACTCGAGCTCTACGCTGCTGCACGAATCTGCTCTTGCGGTGGCCAAGATTGCTCTCACGGATCCTCACGTGACAGCCATTCCAGACCGCAATGCATTCTGGCTGTACTCGTTGGAGCTCATGAAAGCGCAGGAGCGTTTCTTCGATAAGCCCGCTAGAGGCAAAGCTCCCGACCAAATTCGCGGTGAACTGGCGACGCTAGCTATCGAGACCGTCGGCGAAGGCCCTAAGAAGCGCAAGCAAGACCCTGTTCACCGCGATTTGCAAGGCACTCCTCTCGGCCAGTCGGTCAAGAATCTAATTCGCGTCGAAAAGGAGGGCAACGGCGGTAGTGCGGTGGTTCCCGAGCTCAAGTATTGCGTAAGTAACTCGCCTCCATTCTCACAACTTGTGGCAGGGACATCAGCTCATCTCTTTTGTAATGTGATGACCCGCCTCACAGGTAAAGCTCGGACGTCAGAATGGGATCCACGTCACACCAACGTGTCGTAAGTATGATATGGCACAAGGCACCACCATTGTCGATCAAGTGCTGACGACTGCTTCGCCTCATCTCATAATGCTATCTGACTTCAGTCTGGAATGGACTCGTCGAAGGAAGTATCTCGTCTTCGTTCGATCAGGCCGCTTGGACGGACTTCCTCAACAAGCAGCTAGCTTAAAAGCCGGTACGCATCTCTGAGCAATGTATTGCACCGCATGATCCGAGCAATCTAGTTGCCTAGCCTTTATCGATACACGCTACGATGTTCGGCAATCACGCTGACGATTCAGGCACAATGATGTTCCAGATGAGATCTTCGAATTGGTAGGTCGGTGATCTACCAAAGGTGCAGTTCTAAGGAACACCAAGACGCTTGATAAGAAGGAACCGACGGCATCCCGGGAAGGGTGAGGCTTAAGAGACGGAGCTCCTTCTGCTTCAGATTGGGAGGAGGCGGAGGCGTTAGGAGGGATGGAAAAGATCAACGCTGCGAGCGAGCTGGAGCAGCGACGGGCGCGGCTGGTTTCTTTCCGGGGAGATCCTTCTCCTCGATGAAGAAGAGAGCAATGAATGCAAGCGCACCAGCACCAGCGACTGCAATAAACACGTTGTGCATCGATTTCTCGTAAGCCCCAATCGCAGCCTCGCGGAGTGGCTTGCTGAGACCCTTGATGGCACCAGCATCCTCACGGATGAGCTCAATCACTTTCCTAGGAATGTGGGCTTTCTCCAAGTTTTTCTGCAGACCGTTCTGCAGGATAGCGCTCGAGAGCGAAATGCCGAGCACGGAGCCCGTAGCGCGGAAGAGATACGTGACACCGGTGGCCGCTGCCATGTCCTTGGGATCAACCGATGCGATCAGAGCTACGAGGGTGATGGTCAAGATCGATCCGTAGGCCGCACCACCGAAAGGCATGGTGGCCCAGTAGAAGAATTCGGAGGTTCCGCGGTGCCAGAAGCACATCATAAGTGGGCCCAGGACGCCAAACAGACCGCCCAGCAGAAGCATGTTGCGGTACTTGCCGGTGCGTGCCATGATCAGACCACTACCCAAACTGCAGCTGGAAGCGATGATGGCGTTGGGGATCAAATGAAGACCGGCATACGAAGAAGCGGTTTGCTCGACCGATTGAAAGTAGGTGGGCACGTTGAAGATGATACCGAACTGCGACATGGTGATGAACCAACATGCCATGGCAACAAAGCCAGGGGTGCGGTTGAAGAGCACCGCCATGGGCATGAGCGGCTCGCGGGCGACGTATCGCTCGATGAGGACGAAAAGGACCAGTACGGCGCCACCACCAATGAGGGAGCCAACGACAAGCTTGTCGGACCATTCGCGCTCGTTGCCACCCAAGCTAAGACCTACGAGGATGAGCGTAACCGAAGTGACGAGCGAGAGGGAACCAAGAGCGTCGATGCGCTTGATCTTCTCGATCATGCTGCCAGGTCCGGCAGGGATGTCAATCTTCCAGGATACGACAGCAAAGTGAACAGCGCAGAGGGGCACCTGGATGAGGAACGCCCACCTCCATCCGAGCCCACCATCGGCGAGAGCACCACCCAGGGGACCACCCAGAGCAGCACCCGTGGCGTACACCAGGTTACCAAGACCTTGCCACGTGCCTCGAGCCTTGAGGCTGACGAGGTCGCTTGTCACCAGTGTGCACATGGTTGTCAATCCTCCACCGCTACAAAGTCCATGACAAAAGCAAAACGGTATTCGAGTCAGCGATCATCTCGAGCCTGGCGAATCGTCTCCGTGCGATAGAACTTACCCGATACCGGCAATGGCTCTTGCGGCACAGAGCTGCCAGAAAGTTTGACTGAGACCACAGAGAAGGGAGCCAACAAGGAAGACGACCGAAGCGAAAAGAGTCGCGGCCTTTCGTCCAAAGATGTCGGACGCACGGCCGTAGAGGGGCTGGAAAGCGGTCTGGGTGAGCAGGTAGCTGGTACCGAGCCATCCAACCTCTTTGCTCACGCGGAACTCAGAACCGACCGAGTTCAAGATGGTGGCCACAATGGTACCATCAAGGGCAGCCAAGAAACTGCCAATCCACATGGCGCCCATGATGACCCAGATATCGGCCCGAAGAGGGGGGTCTTCAGGCTCTTCTGCGACCGCAGGGATACCCGAAACCGAGAAATGGCTCTGGTCCAGAGGAACAAAGGCGGACGAGTTGGGATCGACACCATGGGTGGCACCCTGGATGGCGCTGAAGGCTGACTCCTGGGCGATGGCATCTTCCTCCTCGGGAGTGAGGTCAGGTCGGCCGATGCTGGCGGCGAAACTGGGTCGGTGTCGGGAGATGGATGAGTGACGCTGCTGAGAAGCCAGCAGCGGGGTGCGCTCGGACTGCGGAGCGGCCATATTGATGTCGACGGCGTCTGTTACGGTGAACAGGTTGGTCAGGAAGGAAGTTGCGAGGACAGCTTATGCGACTGGAGGGAAGGTAGGACAAGCAGGGCGATCACACATTCGGAATACGGGGCACAAGGGAGGGACTACTATCAGTCCAAGATACGATACAGCAAGCGAGCGTTCCGAGACAGGCTCCGTAGCATGCGAAAAATTCGTGCTCCGGGCTGCCACTCGGTGTGGCACACCTGTGACGCTTCCATGCAGACAGGCCACATACTGTTTTCAGGGCTTGCAAGCGACACGATAAGCTCTGGATCGAACTCGACCGACCGCGGCCACTTTGTATATCTGAAAGCGAGCTTGTTGCCTACCTTGTCTGTCGAAGCCGAACTAGATCAACAAACACAACATCATCGATACTGCATCCATCCATGGTGGAAGTTTCAACGAATTCAGTACGGAGCTCTGTATCAAGAGTTTCGTCTGATAGGGCAACAAAATTTGAGCCGTGGCTTGGGCGTTGCTGCATGCGCATGTGGCCTCGATGTAGAGCGACCCGAAGCGAGCCTCAGCGATAAGACCCACTTCCGGGGAATTCCAAACCCACGGCACTCAACGCACGGACTCCAAACTCCAACTCTCTACCACGAATTCGCCTCCTCGTGTTCGAGATGCATCGCGCCCGATGATGAAGCTTGATTTAGCGATTTGGCCGATGGCCGCGAATCTTGTGGCGCTTCTCTTGAGCCTTGTTTTTTGACCCGTCGGTGCAGATTCTGTCGTAAGGCCCGTTGTTTGTTCCGGTTTCGTGGCGACACGCAAAGTCGGCCAAATCCAAAACCCGCCACATCGGCCCCCACTGCGGCAATACAACCGAGCACGAAAGCGCGATGAATCGTGACGAAACCAAACGTTACCGAACTCGTCTTATGGAAGGTTGCGGACTTAAGTCGCTTCGAGAGGCTGCATGCCCCGCGCTCTGCATCTGCCGCCTGAATTTTGAGTCAGCCCGAGAAGAAGTACCTCGTCAAACCATCGCAAAATCCTCTTAGCTGGTATATATAAGCTCATTCTTCTCATCACATTGCTTTGTCGAGAGAAAAACCACATCACAATGAGCGGTACACACAAGTTCTACACCCTGCCCGAGCCCTCTGCTCGCAATGGCTTTTCGGCCTTGTCCATTAAGGAGGGTCCTATCCCCAAGCCCGAGCCCAACGAGGTGCTGATCAAGGTCCACGCCATCTCGCTCAACTACCGTGACTTGATCATTGCGCACAACAAGTATCCTCTTCACCTAAAGCAAGCGGAGCTGATCCCGGCTTCGGATGGAGCTGGTGAGATTGTCTCCGTGGGAAGCAAGGTCACCAGATGGAAGCAAGGCGATCGAGTCATGGGCATCTTCACCCAGGCCCACCAGAACGGCTCTACACCCAACAAGGAAGAGCTCAAGACCGCTCTCGGAGGCAGTCTGGACGGCATGCTCGCCCAGTACGTTGCTCTTCCCGACACGGGCGTGGTGAGAATTCCATCGCATCTTTCCTATGAGGAGGCGTCGACGCTTCCTTGTGCTGCTTTGACTGCCTACAACGCTCTTTACGGAATCCCCACTGAGCAACTGCGTGCCGGCGACACTGTTGTCGCTCAAGGCACTGGTGGTGTCAGTGTCTTTGCTCTCCAGCTTGCTGCCGCTGCGGGTGCCAAGGTGGTCATCACCTCGTCATCGGACGACAAGCTTCGAAAGGTTGTCGACCTGATTCCGCAGAACCTTCGCCACCTTGTTACCACGGTCAACTACAAGAGCAACCCTGATTGGGACAAGGTGGTTCTCGAAGTCACCAAAGGAAACGGTGCTGACCACGTCGTCGAAGTTGGTGGTGCCGGTACGCTGGAGAAAGCGTTCAACTCGATCAAGCGCGGTGGTGTCATTTCGACCATCGGCTTTGTTGCTCAAGGCGAGGCTCCGAATGTCGCCTACCTGGCACTGATGACCGGCGCCTACTTCAAGGGTATCCTTGTCGGTTCGCGGGAGCAGTTCGAGCACATGAACCAGATCATCGAGGACCACAAAATCAAGCCTCTCGTTGACAAGGTCTTTGATTTCGAAAAGGCCCAGGAAGCTTATGCTTATCAGTGGAGCCAGGCTCACGCCGGCAAGGTCGTCATCAGAATTGCTTAATTTTTGTAAGGACTCAATAGAAGTCAGTTTTGACCAGCATCGAGAAGAAATTGCCAACCCGGCGCAAGTACATCCTAGCTGCTTCATACCAGCAAATCGTTTTATTGTTGTAGTTACTGAGGAGCCTCGGCTTTGGGTGGAACAAGATCACCAGGAGCTTGCTGAGCAGATGAGGATGGTGCACCAGATTCGGACGCTTGTTTCTGCTCCTTCTCTCGAGCTGTGTTCCTCTTGATGTTCTCGGCATTCTGTGCGTACTTACTATTAGGCAGTAATGTGAATACAGTGAGCTAGATTGGCCCATATTTTCACCGTCCCGGTCACGGCTCTGCCTATGTGCGGGGAGATCGAGCTGCGGCCATACTTACGCTTTAAGCATGTCAGCCTCATTCTTGACAGCGTCCATGTTGACGGTGCCGTCTGGATTCCTCAGGATGTGAACCATGGTGCCTCAGCTCGTGCTCGACGTGGTTTCACGGGAGAGGATCAGCAAGTGGTGGTACTGAACAGAGATCCGCGACGGTGTTCGGCTACTCGTTCACAGCTAACAGCACCGAGGTTAAGTTGAAATCTTGACATTCAGCACTTGGAACTCCTGGTTGCAATCAAAGCTGGCCACCTCAGCCTGAGTCCACAAACTGTCAAGATGGCGTTCGCTGAAATATACGAGTACGCCACCCCAAGCATGGTTACGCGCGTTGCGGCTGTTGATGCTCCGACACGGCAACCCACAAACAGGAGTGGCTGATCCAACCTCCACACAAAAAAAGGTAGGAAAAGGCACAGTTACGCAACGCGCAAAAGGGCTCAGCCTGGGGGCCAAAAAAAGGATGAAAACTGCGGTGGTGGATGCTGCTCGATGACCGCACTGGGATGCAACAGAAAATAACGTACAGAACTGTACCCTAGAGCATTACATTAAATTCAATTAATATTAATTATTTCTGGAAATAATGCTTACGGTCGTTGCCATTTCCAGAGACTGGCTCTGCAACCACACAAATTTAGGGTCCATCCAAATGGCTTGCGCGCTTTGGCCTCGCTTAGCATCGCAGGCGCCTCCGCCTTTCGCACAGATCGACGCTCAGCCCCTGTCGGTCATTCCGCTGCCATGGATCCGTGATCCATCCTCGCATCTCTTCGTTTCATCCTACCACCACTATCAGCCACCTCATCCTCCCTTTTGCTGATATACTCTTACTTACGATGCGTTTCTCCTGGCTCTCTACCGCTTCGGCCGCCTTGGTGTGTGCGGCTGCGCTCGCCAACGCTGCCAAGCTGCCCGCTCCTGTCGAGCAGATCCACTACGATTCGACTGGAAACCTGGTCTGGAACGAAGACGCACAGCCAATCCCATCTCTTGGTCGTCCCGACTTCTCTGGCCTTACACTCAACGATGTGGCTGCCTCGGCTCTCCCCGCAAAGCACGCCGTCGACCAAGTCTTGACGGACGCCATGAAGCACGCCGACGATATCCTTTCCTGGACCGAGTCCCAAATCGAGCAGATCGAGCACAAGATCGAGGACATCATGGCTGGCACCAAGCAGAGTATCAAAGACTGGAACCACACCGGCAGAGTCTTTGTCGATGGCCTCGAGTTTGAGCGTCTCACTCACTCCTCGTTCCCCGACTATTCGCTTCGCCTCAACATTCAGCAGTCCGAAGCCTTCTGTGACAAGGATGTCGTTCAGTACAGCGGATACTTGGACATTTCGGACTCCAAGCACCTCTGGTTCATCTTCTTCGAATCGCGAAGCAACCCCAAGGACGACCCCGTGGTTCTCTGGCTCAACGGTGGTCCGGGTTGCTCCTCGTCCACCGGTCTTCTGTTCGAGCTTGGCCCTTGCCGCGTCACTGACGAAGGCCGCGCTGTCAGGAACAACCCTTACTCGTGGAACAACAAGGCCAATTTGCTCTTCCTCGACCAGCCCGTCGACGTTGGTTACTCTTACTCGGACAACGACTCGGTCAACAACTCTCCTGCTGCTGCCGAGGATGTCTATGCCTTCCTCCAGCTCTTCTTCGCCAAGTTCCCCCAATATTCCAAGCTCCCCTTCACTGCCTCAGGAGAGTCCTACGCTGGTACCTACCTTCCCAACATCGCTTCCACCATCCACAAGAAGAACAAGAACCTCGCCTTTTCTCGTCACAGCAACCCTCAGCTTGCTCCCAAGCACATCAACCTCCAGACCGTCATGATCGGCAACGGCCTCACCTCGCCTCAATACCAGTTCCCCTCGGTGCCAGAGTACGCTTGCAGTGCCGACAACAAGTATGCCCTCTTCGATCCTTCCAGCTCCACCTGTCAGACACTTGAGCAGCAGGCTTCCACTTGCAAGTCATTGATCGAGTCTTGCCAGAAGTACAACAACCGTCTTACTTGCACTCCTGCCGCCCTCTACTGCTGGAGCCGCCTCTACGGCCCCGCTCAGCAGACTGGCAAGAATCTGTACGACGTCCGAAAGGATTGCGACCGCCAGAAGGACGGCCCTCTCTGCTACAAGGACATGGAATACATCGAGACGCTGCTCAACACTCCTAGCATCAAGAAGAACCTCGGTGTTCCCGAGTCGGTCACCTTCCAGTCGTGCAACATGAACATTAATCAGGCTTTCTTGCTCCAGGGCGACTCGATGCACGACTCGGCCGCTCTGCTTCCCGAGCTCATTGAGGATGGCGTTCGTCTTCTCATCTACGCTGGTGAAGCCGACTTCATGTGCAACTACATGGGCAACCTCGAGTGGATGCAGAACCTCCAGACCAGCTACCTGGACGACTTCAACAACGGCACTGCCAAGGAGTGGAAGGTCCACGGCAAGGCCGCAGGCATGGTGCGTCAGGGAGGAGCAGGTGCGGGTTCTGTCGCTTTTGTTCAAGCCTACAACGCTGGTCACATGTTCCCGTATGATCAGCCCGAAGCAGCTTCCGACATGATCAACCGCTGGCTCGCAAACAAACCTCTTGCTTGAAACGTTCACCTGCATCCCCCGTCTATCTCTTGACCTCCCGAACTCGTGCCGAGCGTCGAAGCGGGACCGTCTTGCTTCGCTGTAAATTCTTTTTTTTTTTTATATGCATTTATGCTGTGAGTTTAATCCGAGATATCCATAGAATGCTCAAGTCGAGTGTATTGTTCGAAATGCTGCAAGGAGAAAACGTGCAATACTTGATTGTCCACATTGGACTCTGGTAGGGCGAATCGCTTGGTAAGTCGAATTGCCCGACCCTCACGTGGTCCGGATCGAGTGGCAGTGGAGGCCGGAATGATTGATCGTGTATTCTGCGAACCAAGGGCAAAATGCATACTCTCCTTTCAAGACGGACAAGATCAGGGGTTTGGCAAAGGTGACTTCGATTGCTGTTAGAACGTTGGACTAGAATTAGTCGGGTCCACCATCCGACGCTGACGGTATTCGACGATGACTGCGGTTCGAGGTGGAGCATCCCCCGACAAACGCGGCAAAGCCACGTGTGAAAAAAAACCAACAATTAAGTAGTGAATCGGGGAAACTGTGCGAACTAACATATTTTGTGGATTTCATTAAATTTGACTCGAACCAATCCTTAACACCACCAACCCTAAGGTCACTTCCGACTGATTTCACAGTCGAACGAGGTCTTACTGAGCGATGAGGCCGTTGTCAAACGAGGTGAACGGCTGTTTCGAGTTCAGACTATCGATACGTCCCAACAGGAACTCCATGTGTCGGTAAGCCGCTGCGGGTTGGAACTCTGGGACCATGTGGCCTGCCAGTTCGACCGAGCTGAAAGTGAGTTTGCGTTCGGTGCGTGTCTTTCCCAACGTGCCTGCTGCAGACGGCATGATTTCGTGCGAGGATTTATGGAAGGGTACGTAGAAATCGTCGGTCACCGGTTGCTGGAATCCCTGCATCCCACCCCACGTCATGTTCTGAATCGTCAGAAGCGTACCGTTGAGGAGTAGAGACATGTCGAGCGTTCCATGACTAAGGATGGTGCGTTGAAGCTCATCAATCACACCAGGAAGGACAGTGCTGGAGCTAAAGCGATGTTGGTTGAGCTCGTCGCTGTCGCCGTCGTCGGTGAGGAACGGTTGTTTGACTTTAGGTGGGTTGCATTTATACCATGTTGAGTCCAACGGTGCGTTGATGGCTTTCTTGACATCGGTGCGGTTGAAGTAGGTCTGATCGCTCGGGTTATCCAAAATGCTCCATGGCCGAGGACAAGAGAGTGCAAGGTCGTATGCATTCGAACAAGGATTCATGTCTGACACAGCACGCTGACCGAGATCCATGGCGTTGCAATCGCTGTCGAAATGCACGTCCGGCTGCGGTCCCTTGGGAGGATACTGAAGGTGCTCGTTGAGAAAGGCGGTGAGGCCACACTTGTGATCGATCTCCGCGATGGAGTTCCTGATGGTTTCGTTGAAAGGGATCAGTGGTCTCCAATGATCGAAGAAAGTTGGAGCAGGTATCGCCTGCAATACTTCCATCTTGTTGATCAAAGCATCGTACAACAGGATGCCCGTGACGTTGAAGTACGTCTTGTCCTTTCGATCCAACATGTCACGCGCAATGTACGGAACATATTGTCCAGCATAACTTTCACCACTGAGATAGACCGAGCTGTTGTGAAGATCGAATGTATCGACGAAATTGCGGAAGAAGCCATTGAACTGATGAGCCGCCTCCTTTTCGGTAGTGATGTTGCTCGATCCCTGCGAATAGCCCGTACCGACCGGTTGATCGACCCAGATCATGTTGGTAAGATTGTTCCAAGCCCAAGGATTCGGCGTAGGTGCCAGTGTTCCAGGCTTCCAACTCCACGGTCCGTTCTCTACGGACAAACCTTCCATGGACGAACAACCTGGTCCACCGTTGAGCCAAATCGTAATCTCATTACTGGCCAACGGATTCTTGGACGGGAAATACCAGAAGTACAGCTGTCGAGTTTCGTTAGGGTCCGAGCTGATCGGGAGCAGACCGGCGTACGATTCGCCAACATCGAATTTGACTTCCGGTATGGCGCTACCGTTTACGTAGAACGGCTGCGTCTTACTGTTGAGGTGTTTGTTGGCCGACACAGCTGCGACGCTTTCCGATGAGCTTCGAGGATCCAGTTGCTCCTTGACTTCGGCCAAATTTCTGGGAGGAGCGACACGCCTGATAAATTGAGCTTGCGTCTGTTGCAGAGCAACGAAAGCGAGCAGGGCGATGATGGGAACAATCTGCATTGTGACGAGCGAGCAGAGCTGAGCAGAGCAAGAGGCTGAATGGAGCATCCGTACAAGCACAGCACAACATCCACCAGTACAAGCTGGACCTTATATACATACACACTTGCAGAGACACTGTGTCCCTTACAAAGTGGGCCGGCTGGTGTCCCGCCGTATGGGTAAGCAGGACGAGAGGAAGGGAAGAGAACAGAACGGGAGAGGCAAGAGGATGTCCGACGTCCTAGGTCTCACTGCTCTGCCTTGTTGCTGCCGTCCTCGACATGACTCTTGGTACCCTTGGTACCCTTGGTGTGACGATCAGCAGATCAGTCTGGCTGAACCGATGGTACATTGTTGATCAATCGGTTCATAATTTGATGGTGGAACCAAGTTGGTATGAGTTGTCTTACTCCGCAAACAATCGCGTGGTTGCTTCTTTGATTGAATTGTTTATGCGTTTGCAAAGACAAGAGGTTCGCAGGAACCGCCGGGCACACCATCAGTCGCTGTTGCACCTGTGCCTATTTAATTAGTGACTGTACCAAGGGTAAAAACTGGAACAAATAACGAATTTTCAATCGGAGATCCTCGAACATCAATCAAATTGATCCATTTGTAGCACCTCGGTCTCTTCGCCTCCACCCAATTATCCTCTTGCTCAGCAACAGCATCTTGCTTGCCATTCATCTTACCCTACCTAGTCTCGCTATACTCCCAATTACTTCCAGTCAAGCAACAGGCCAATATCAAAGCTGTGGAGACACCATCCCAGTGGATCAAGACAGGGGGCAATGTCAGAAGCATTGACCATTTGTCGCTGGAACCGCCCAAGGTGAAAACGAATTAATACTGTATCGCTCCGCTTTTGGTGAAACACGCTTGCTTGCCTGCCTGCAGCACAGCCCAACGCGCCGGAGTACAGGCAGTCCCTCACCATTCTCTTGATCTTGGACTGATCTTGGGTTTGGCTAACCTTAGAAACACAACCTATGGTACAGTGCCGACGGGTGGCCAATCTGTTTTGCAACAAGTTCTATTCCTCGGAAAGCGTGTTCGGCGGGTTTCTGCAATCGCTACCGCAACGGGTCCCCATCTACGAACGAGGCTCAAGTTCAAGCTCCGTGTCTATCGCACGCTGAAGATCCATCTGAATCCCACTATGATCCGCATTGAGCTCCTGCGCAGAAACCGTACTCGGTTGTCCACTCGCCTGCTTCCTCTTTGCTGCCAGACTGATGGCTTTCAAATTCGAAACCGTCGGCTTGAAGTGCAGCAGACCACTCTCCCACTCCCACCACCGTTGCATCTCTTCCAAATTGTCCTCGACGTTTTTGCACATTGGCGACTCAATCGTAAGACGAGGGTCGTAGCGCAGTGCTGCCGGCGCCCTTCGCGCAAAGATCGCCTGATCGGTTGGATGAGCCGTGACGTATACGGAGCGTAGCTTCCGCTTGCGCGTGACGAGTGCGTATACGCTAGCATCATGCTGTCCTCCTGCGGCTGTACCGCTGCTGCTGAGCGACGAAGAAAGTCCTGCATCGGTCATTGTTGAACCGCTGGCGCTGAAAGGGTTGGATCGACGGCGTGCTTCGCCGTGCCTTCGACGCCTCTTTCCATTCTCGAGCTCTCGATATGTGCCGGAACTAGAGGACGAGGTGCCGAAGCGGAAGCCCGAGCCGGATCCTCCAATAGAGGTGGAACTTGCAGTAGCGGCGGCGGCTGCAGCCTCCTCCTCTGGCGTTGGTATGTCTAGGATGAGGCACAAAGTCTCCACGATTCCTGCGGGATGTCCTTCGACATGCGGCTGCCATAGTGACCATCGGAAATGACGCAAGTTGGGAAGCTGGCCGCCCAAACCACCCACAGCTTTGGCTTCGGAAGGGAAAAGCATGCATCCCGAGATGTGAAGTGTTCTCAAAGTTGCAAAGGCGGGCGAAGGGATGAGAACACCCGGAAGTGGCCACACGCTATTGGAGCGAGAATCTTCTGCACCAAAGTCGGGACTTGTCAAACCGTGCATCTTTTGATGATAGCTCAGCCTTTCGCGACGTGTCGTCTTTATTGGGTGACCGAAGAGCAGCGGAGAGCTCCAGTAGGGCGGCGGAGGTCCCAGAGAGAGGCTCTTGAGCTTGCCCATGTTGCACATGGCTCGACGACCACAAATGCTTCGTTCGAGCACACCGTCGAGCGCGAGGACCTTAAGTCGAGGCGTCAGCATCATGATGCTGCGCAGGCTCTGCAAGATGGAGCCGAGTGTCAGTTCGGAGAGTATACGATCTTCCTCGTTACGTCGACGTTGCTTGGTCTTCTGCAAGCTGGCAAATTCGGTCCCATCATCCAGCTTCTCATCAGGTTCATCGAGGAGACCAGTGCGAAGGGCTGAGTCGAAGCCGAACATGCCACCACGGGAGCCCATGATACTGTTGCCCGCGCCTGCTCTCTCGTTACCATTGGCAAAGTTGTAATCGCCACCCCAGAGATCGGCCTGGTCTTCGGGCTTCTGCTGCTCTGCCTCGATGAACTCGGGCAGGACGAACGACGAAGACGAGGCTGCAGCGGTGCCTCTGCTTGGTTGGTCAGAATGCGATGGGGTGGTCTCGTGAACGATGGACATGTCCATGCGGGCGGTCGAAGCTTCCATGTCGGAGTCGTAGTCACTCGCGTCGCTGTATGATTCAGCTTCCGATTGCGTGTCGCTGGCCGAGTCGGACAATCCTTCCATGTCGCCCTGGTGTCTGCCGTTGAAGAGCTCATTCCTCCGAGGAGGGGGAGGGGCACCACCAACGAGGAGGTGGCTCGCTCCGGAACGTGCAAAGAGGGTTGGATGCGTAAAGTGATTTTTAGTGTGAAGCTCCGGTCGGGGACGAAGAGCTCTCCAGTTGCGAAGGCTGGGATCCTTCTCAAAATCGGCTTGCCACACGCGACGGGCTACAATGCGAGCACGAGCCCTCGTCTTTGCGAGCAACCATACAACCCACCATTCGACCTTCTGATTGCCGACCTTAGCATATTCAGACCAGTTCTGCGAGCGCCAAGCAGGCTTCTTGACTCCCATCTCTGCAAAGCATCGGTCCCTCTCGGCGTCAATTTCGTCCAGATCAAGCTCTTCCGAGTAGATGGGCTCGTCGTTGTCCGTGACGCGTGCCGAATTCGGTCGGGGAGTGTTCGTCTCGTCTGCCCAGTCTAGCGGATCTTGCTCTGTTCCAGGAATACGCTCTTCGGGCGCTTTAGCTGTGAACGGAGATACCATGTCAGAATCAAGAAGAGACGCCGAACGACGCTCACGTGGTTGCGAGACTGAGGTCGACGGGGGCGATACTTGAGGTGAGGCAGCAGTGGAGGACGAGGAAGACGAAGGCATCGACGAGGATCTTCGCGAAGAGGCTGCAGCCAGAGAGAGACGCTTGAGCTCAAGGAAGAAAGCACGCTTTGCTACTTCACGGAACTGCTTGACAAGATCCCGACCATCCCATAGGCGAAGAACCCATTCGTCCACGCCGATCCAGTTCCAGGTGCCATTCTCAGGATCGCCCGAGCCGGGTGAATCAATATGGATGCCTCGTGGAGCTCGGACGGGGTTGATGGTACGGATATTGGACTGAACGTTTTGGGCTGCCCATTGCGCTATCCTGTTCTCAAAAGCTGGCGAGAGGAGATTGGGTGGGGCGATACCCTGGGCTAGATATTTGCGCACATCGTCGAGCGTTGCGAGATCTGTGTTGAGACTGTATGCGTTTTGACTGCCACCCAGACCAAAGTTAAGTGCATTGGGCGGGATCCCCTCTCCTTGGTACGTGTGACCGACCCAGAGATGCTTGACGAGACGGCCTAGAGCGGGACGGTTGGTGAGTGTGCGAGCAAAGAGCGAAAGGGTGATGGGGTCAGATAAGCGCGGACCCTTGTAAAGGATGGAGGCGATATACGGATAGTGCTGCGGTGATAGGAGCAAGAGCTTGAGTGTGGTGCGGATATCGAGATGCGGTGCCGAGGAGCGAGCCTTGAGCCTGTTGACGTCGAAATCGGAAGGCTCACGAAAGTCGTCGGTGCGGAGTGGTGGAAGGCTGCATGCCAAGAAGAGGATATGATCCACGATCTCGTCTGGAAGCTGCACCCTCATCGGCGGGGCCTTCCGAGAGGTGTATCTGTGCCGCACTTCAACAGCGAACACAGCGAGTCAACGAGATTCCAAAGCGGCTCTAGTTCTCGAGATGATTTGTGATGGCAAGTCACAAGAGACGTGCGGCTTGGCGCTGCTGAGTCGACCGTTGGGAGATTGATGCGGTCAATGTGCCAAGAGCCGGGATTAATTATGTCGGAAGAACCGATGAGGTGTCGCGCCGGTTCCAATGAACGATGGTAAAGGTAATGAAGTGATTGGCGACGACGACGACGATGGTGGTGATATGGTGGTGATTGATGGCGCTCGCGGAGGTGTAATATGCGGACGAAGTGATTGAAGGATGAAGTTGGCAACGGTAACTGTACCATATGAGTTGCGAGGGTATCAGCGGAGGCACTGACGAGTACCTCAAAATTTATTGGAGGTGGAGAGCAGAACAACCGACCATTTTGATGCTGCCAAAGCAACACACCGGGCACACGCGGGCCGACCTCTTTCTGGGCAGAGTGTACACACTGTCGACACGCAAGGGCGCTAACTAACACCCTAGCGATTTCGCAATTTCGTGATCCGTGACTAATGAGCCCATGCCTTGCTCCCAGTGGAATGTAATCTTGATCGAATCAGGCACGAGGCACTTCAACGGAGACAATAATCTAAGGCTGCTTGATCGCCCGACTCCGAATACGCCTGAATACAGCAAAAAAAAAGGGTAAATTGAGCGTTCACTGGCAGGAATCCGGGACGTCGGCACCCATCAGAGAACGGGAAAAGCAGCGAGCTGAGCTGTTGGCAACGTAGCACACGCTTGCCACTCGGGTCGACATGATCCCAAGAAAGCGAAGCGACCCAACCACGGCGCAAGGTGATCCGACTGTCCCTGCCGTCGTTTCCAAGCGAGGATCATCGATGCAGTGGCCAACGGCGACCTTGATCAAGTATTGAAGGGGGTTTTTGAATCGCTGACCTCTGCAGGTGAGCATGATTTTTTTTCTTGGCTGCAATCAGGAAAGCGTCTCATTGGACGGGCTGCATTGTAGTGCGATGTGCTGCGCTCTGATTCGTTCGGCAGGATTCGACAGAATCTAATCTAGTCGAGCCGCCTACCGTACGCACGCAGCCAAGCGATTACAGGAGTGCGCTTGTGGCGTTAAATTCCGAATTTTACTCTTTTGCGCATTTTCGCTCAGGTGAAAGAGCAGCGTGATGTAGTTACCTACTGTACCATTAAACAGCTATCGTGTGCAAACGGAGCTCAAGGCGGTCAAGTGCATCTTGCCATCAGAGCTCAAAGGCACAGCCCATGCTACAGGAGGCTCGGATGGTGGTGCTGTATCTGCCTGACGCCTGATTGAAGACTAGAGCAGCTCGAAATGTGCGTGCCGGATCTGAAACCGATGTCTCCACCGGAAGGCTTCACACCGATTTGCCCTTCATTTGGTCGGAGACAGCTCCTCCGTTCTCGAAATCCACTATTCCCACAGACTCGACTACACTTCTAGGCGCTAGTCTGATCGTTCAACCTGGCCTCCTTTTTCTAGCCTTTGCGCGAGCTTTTATGCTCTCTGCATGTCGAGCTGCCGAGCACTCGGTACAGCATCCTCTCGAGCAGAGCTCAGAATCGGGTACAGCTTAGAACCTTGACGTCGGCAGTGGCCGTTTCCGTGTTCTGATTGCTTCTGCGGCCATCGAAGAGCAAGGTCTCCAAGGTGCCGAGCTGTTGTATTGATAAACCAACGCTTCCGCAAGCACCTCGCCACGCAGCCGACCCTAGCAGGTTCGACATCAGGTTTGTCGATTTCTGCTCCCTCTTGCCAGTCAACGACGCCTTACTCTTGCCACTGTGTCGCAACATCTATGACCGCCACTGCTGACATTGACATCCTATCACAGAGACAACTATGAACCACACAGTCTTGGCGAAAGAAACTCGAAACAAGCAAAATAGATGGACACCTGCTGATGCTGATGCTGTTGCTGCTGCTACGTGACTGCTATATATGGTACATTATTGATTTTTCCATGACGAAGACAAAGGGCTTTTTCTACTTGGCATCGCGGACATCGAAAGCAGGCTGGGGCGAGTCGTACATGCCCTCCTTGTCCTTCTCCTTGTCGTCGAGCGCAGCAGTAGCGGGCTGGGCGCCCTCGGCTGAGTACTGGCCCTCGAGAGCAGCTGGCATCGAGTGCGTAGGCACCTCGTCGCGCGTGGGGCGTCGGCTGGCAAGACCGATCTTGTACCAGGGAAGATCGAAGAGCTCGTCGATCCTCTCCAGCGACTTACCCGAGGTCTCGGGAAGCAAGAACAGGTAGACAGGAAGCGCAAGCACCAGCGAGAAAGCGGCGAACAGACCGAACGTGCCGGCACCCTTCATGCCCGAGTTGAGCATGGGCTGCGTAGCACGAGTGGTGCTGTACTGCATCAAGAAGTGGAACGCCATAACGAACGAAGCCGAGAGAGCACGAACGTCGAGACTGAAGATTTCCGAGTTGATCAGGTACTGAGCGAGGTTACCACCCGCAGACCAGGCAGCACCAGCGATGAAGATACCGGCAATGGCAGCCTCGGAAGCAGCCTTGCTCTTGGCGTGCGGCTTGTCGATGAAGATGCCAAGGTAGATGGCGACATAGAGCATGGCGACACCCTGGAAGAGAGTGGCAACCCACAGAGTTCGGCGACGACCAAACATGTCGATCAGGAAGAACGACGAAAGGATACCGGCACCAAGCTTGACCGCACCGAAACCAGCCGACATAACGTAACCCTTGGTGTCAACGACACCGACCAGCGCCAAGATACGGTTGGCGTAGGTCGAAAGAGCACCAGGACCCTGCCACTGACCGAGAATCTGGATGAGGACGCAGATAACAAGCTTGAACTGGTTGTTCCTGCGGCCGAAGAGCGTGCGAACCTTACCCCAGAAGTTGAGCCCTTCGGTAGCTTCCTTCTCCTCGCGGATCGATTCGGCAATGATCTCGTACTCCTCGGCAAAGGCTCGTTCGCGAGGCTCCATACCACGGTACCAAGCCAATGATTTGGTAGCGTCCTCGACACGACCCTTCTTCAACAGCCATCGAGGCGACTCCTTGAGGAAGAAGAGGCTGACCAAGACAACCGAGTGGAGGGCAAAGTTGAGCGAGAGGGGTACTCGCCAGACGGCGTTCGTCTTCGGGTTGATGTTGGTCTTGACTCCGAGGTTGACCAGGTAGGCAATCAGAAGGCCAAAGTAGATGTTGACCGAGAAGATGGACGTGCAAAGACCACGAATCTGACGAGGAGATACCTCGACGAGGAAGATGGGAGCGCAAATGGGAGTCATACCAACACCGGTACCAGCGATGATACGCGAAACGAGGAGCATGCCATAGTTGATACTCGAGATCCAGAGGACGTTACCGAGGAGGACGAGGGAGCACGAAACCATGGCGCCACGAACACGGCCGAAGCGCTCACAGATAGGGTAACCAAGGATTGCACCGAGGACGGAGAACAACTGAACCATGGCGGTAACATTGGACTCCTGGTTGCTCTTGGGCTTGATGTGGAAGTGGCTCTCGAACTCCTTCTGGGAGATCATACCACCAATGAGACCCTCATCGATACCACGCGAGGCACCAAGAAGACCCATGAAAATAACGGCAAAGGCGAGACGCCAGTTGAGCGCCGACTTGGGCGTCTCCGAGATGTGGGCGAATTTGGAAGGAATGAACACCATCTTTGCTGGTTTGGTGTCGAGCTGAGAGAAAGAGGAGATGATGCAAGGGCGGATGAGTCCGAGTCAGGGCCAGAGGGAACCGAAGTCACACGCTGAAAAGAGCAGGAAGTGGCTCGTGTGCAAGAGGGAAGGGACGGCTCTGGGAGGGGAAGATAGCTTGTGGAGACAGGGAGGGCTTGTTGGTACCAACGCAGAATGGTGGAGATCTTATAGGTTGCTCGAGCAGGGTAGGAAGGCGACGAATGATGCGATGGAAAAAAGATGGGGCCCCCTCTGCATGTCTGAGCTATTGTCCCCAACGGAGTGAGGCCCGCTACCGGGTACAGGAAGAGTGAGATTCGATTCTTCGCATAGCCCAAAACGTGGTGGATGAACCAGAACAGCGAAGAAGGGGGACAAGCAGTGCTCAGAGTCGGCCAAATTTTTCGTCATGCAAAGCTGCCAGCTTGCAGACTGAGGCAGTACCAGAACTGCATCTATCGAAAAGTGCGGGACTTGACTTTCGTTTTTTGTTTTGTTTTTCCTTTCCAGAAGAATGGACAGACACGCCGGCTAGGGCCATCGCCGGTTCAGGCGAGTGCGGGGTGAGTGGCTCCCCCGTCTCAGATTTTTTCATTAGAGGAAAAAAAAAAAAAGGAGGAAAAAAGACCCGACGGAGGGTGAAATTCGGCAATTCCTGTGCAGGAGAAGAGAGGCAAAATCGCTACAGAGATGCGAACCTGGGCCAATAGCATGCGTCAGGTTCAGGAACACAGCAGGGATCGAAACGTTTACGACCTCAAAGTGGTTCGCAGCCTGAACGTCATGGCAGATCCTGGAGCTTCACTCGATATCGACGTATCTCCCCGCAAAGCTACTCCCCACAGATCTGGGGCTGTGGGGTAGCATGGAGATAGGTTGTCGAAGCGATTGCAACCGGCATTACGATGGCAATGAGAGTCAAGAGATGGATGTACGGAAAGAGCCGGAGAGGGGTCAGGGCATGGAACAAGCGTAGCGGAACTGTACTGAGGTTAGAGGGTTGGGATCCGGTGAATCAAGCAAACACAGACAAAGAAGTTGCACAGCAGAGTACTCCAACTGGCGGCGGGATGCGATGAACCACATGAACTTTTTACAGAGGGACCAACCACCGATATACATAGCTCCGACGTGCATGCAACGCATTCTGAGACAACGAATCAGCGGAGACATCCGTCAAATCATACAGTCGCAATGCATAATGCACAGATTTATGGCTGCTGCATCGTCGAACTTGTGGCCCTGAGTCCAGCCAATGAAACCACAAATGCACAGTGCTAGCATCTCTTGCGCTTTTACCCATCTCGAGCTATAGGTTCGAACCAGACAACAATGACAATGTCAAATTCTTGATTCGTCGAAGACAAATTCTGACTCGAACTGCCGTCGACGGTGAACGGCCTTGCCTTGCCTTGGCTTGGATTGCATTGCATTGCATTGCATGTTCGCCCTTACAAGGCTGAACGACACCGGTCAACTCAGCTCACTCCTTCGCGAACTTTTGCAGAGAGGCTAGCCTCGATCGACTTCTGAGCATGGATCGTTGGGCGATCAACTGGTTCAAGTTCCAGTAGAACAACATATCCAAGAGAAACCGAGACGAACTCTGATACAAACGAGAGATGGCTGGGCGCTGCACAAATCTGTCATGTTCGGCTCGCCAAACGTGCCGGAATAGGCCAGGGGTGAGGTCGGAGAGGTCCGGAAATTAATCAACAGCACTAAGCCATGCGGCACAGCACAAAACGGCATCTATGGATGGAAAGGGCAGGGCATACTGCCGGACGGGGAATCAAGAGCAAAGTAACACGGGAAGCCCAAAGCCCTGGGACGGCAAGATGGTCATAAGGCAGAGACAGGGTAACACCGGTGAGGTCGTGACAGCAGCCGTCAACAGGATCCTTAGTTATTCGAAGCGAGTGAAACAACAATTTTATAAAAATTATTTCCAAATCGGGCCGCAGATCCGAAAGGGGCCAACGCGCAACCGGCGCTTTGGTGTCCAATTCCAGAACTGCATCCTGCGGCACCGATGGCTTCAACCCGGCCCGGTCAAGCCGCCGTCGAAGTAAATTGACTGATTCTGGCCTGCGCTATGGTCGCTCGCCCACCGTGACAAGTTCGCGTTCGGAGGAACCTCGGTTTCAAGAATCCCTCGGATCGGAGTTAGTCGCACATGGTGCTTGCCGCTGGACCTTTCCGATCGCAATTCACGGCACTTTCCGAACATCCATCATGGGTGGTTCCGATACCAGTGAATTTGAAAGTGATATCGACGCATGGCAACTGCAACAATCAACCCTGACAGTATGACGCATCACAATGAAGCTGTTCATTTCGCTTTAGAACGAGTATCCAGCACTTGTAGAAACCTGCGATCAACAAAGAAGCAAGATAGGATTCGGTCAGCATCACTACTCTGTCATTTCGAGCACGGATCTCTTCCGTTCCTGCATCGAGCCGATCCTCAATGCGGAGTCCCCACGCCGGGAGCAGAGCGTGTTGGACTGAGCGCATCGGCATGCTCAAAAGATGTCCTCGTCTATTCCGATGTTGTTCCGTCGTTGGAGGTTGACTGTACTTACTTTTCGGTGGGAATTTGGACTCTACCCACACCCAAAGCCTTGAGTCTCTTCTTACCCTCTTTCTGCTTGTTTAGATGCTTGAGCTTCCTTTCGTAATGTCCTCCGTACAAGCCCGCCGTAACATCCTTCCTGTATGCCGAAAGCGTCTCCCTGGCAATCACCTTGCTTCCCGTCGTAGCCTGAATCGAAACTTCAAACTGCTGCCGCGGTATGATGTCCTTCAACTTTTTCGTCCACACTCGTGCATTGTACATCACCTTGGACCGATGCATGATGATCGACAGCGAATCCAGCATCGTATTTGAGATCAAAAAGTTGAGCTTGACCAGATCGCTCGCCTGGTATCCATCTTCGCTGTACTCGAAAGAAGCGAATCCGGAGGAGCACGATTTCAGCTTGTCGAAAAAGTCGGTCACGATCTCGGAAAGCGGAAGACGATACGTCATCTGCACAGATCGAATGGCAGAGGCCGTGGGTGGGAACGAAACGTCAAGTTGTTCACCTCGGTGCTCGGCACAGAGCTGCATGATTTCTCCCGTGTATTCTTCGGGACACCGAACAACACCTTTGACCATGGGCTCTTCGAGCGCCGTGACTTTGGATTTACGTTCGGATTCGTCAGGGAACTGAATCGGATTCGAAATGATCTCTTCTCGCCCGCCTTTCCAAGTGACTTTATACGGCACTGAAGGAGCAGTGACCAGGATGGCGTGGCCGTACTCGTCCTCGAGTCGCTGTCGGAAGACATCGAGATGCAACAGTCCGAGGAAACCAAGTCGGCAGCCCTGACCGAGTGCCATGGAGGATTCCCTTTGCACCGTCACTGAGCGATCGTTGAGCGCCAATCGCTGGATCGCTTCTTCCAGCTTTAGAAAATCCGTCGTCTCGATCGGAAAGATTCCCGCATATACCATGGGCACGGTGGGTGCAAAACCTTCCAGAGGCTCGACCTTTTCCGATGCCAGATGGAACGTGTCGCCGATCTGCGCTTCGCTCATATCCTTCATGTTGGCAATGATCCACCCGACCTGACCTTTGCGGAGCACATTCGTCGGAAGCATCTCTGGCGAGTTCACACCCAGACTAAGCACTTCGTACTTCTTGCCCGTGTGACATGAAGTGATACGATCGCCCTTCTTGACCGCTCCATCTGCAATCGAGACCAGCGAAACGACTCCCTTGTACTGGTCATACCAACTATCGAACACCAGCGCTCGAAAGCCAGGTCCTTCCCTGCCTTCCAGTCTGCCATCCTCCACTCCTGGTGGTGGTTTTGTTCGCTCTACCAGCGCTCGCAGCACGCCATCTACGCCCTTGCCCGTCTTTGCGGAAATCAACAGCGGTTCTTGGCCCTGCAGCGTGGTGTCAATGCCCAAGATCTCCTCTATTTGCAACGCCACTCGATCCGGATCCGCAGCGGGCAGATCGCTCTTGTTGAGCACCGGCACGATCGCTAGATCTTTCGCCCTGGCGAGCTCAAACACGGTGATCGACTGAGCTTGGACACCTTGTGTCGAATCCACTACGAGCAGAGCACTTTGGCACGCCGATAGCGATCGGCTCACCTCGTATGAGAAGTCAACATGACCTGGACAGTCGATAAGATTGAGAAGATATCGCCCTGGTTTGGGTGCAAAGCCGTCGTCGAAAGCCGAGATGAAGTCCTCCCGCGGACCGTCGTAGTCATACACCATGGTCACTGCTTGTGACTTGACTGTGATACCTCTCTCCCGTTCGACCTTCAGCTTGTCTAGCACTTGTTGATTCGAGCCATCCTGAGGAATTGTGCCTGTCAGCTCGAGTAGACGGTCTGCTAGTGTCGATTTGCCGTGGTCTACATGGCTGATGATCGAGAATGTTCTGGTTTCAAGGCGGTCGAATTGGGAGATATCGCGTGGATCTGGCTTGTCGGTCGAGTTCGAGATTGAGGACGGGATCCCCGACTGAGCTCTTGGTATTGATGTCGAGAGGAAGCGAGGAGCTTGCGGCCCAGCATTCGAAGCGAACTGGTGGGCATTCGACAATGGAACGGTCTGGAAAGCGACTTGCTGAAGCCAGCACCTCCGTGCATACCTCGAAGCCGAACGCAATGGAGGCTTGTACGAGCAGGATGCCACAACCCTACGGCATGTCGATCGTATCATTCTTGAATCACACGAATCGTCCGCTGTCGATGGCCTAGAGTGTGAAATGGTGTGAGAATCATGCGGTAACAGCATGAAGAAGTGGAGAAAGCGGTTCCAAAAAATCTCCATCTTCCAGGCACAGTCTCGGAACTCGGAAAAGAAAGTCTCCGCATTGAGGGCGTCGACCTCGATCCCCTTGTCAACGTCGCATGATGACAACGGCCAATTCTCATCTGAACGCGAAATGAGTTAGGAAAACATAGTTTCTGGGCCTAGCTACCATGCATGATTGCGGCCCTATCTCTACAGTGCGAGCTCGCTAGTCGACTGACGCGGGGATCCTCATGCGCACATACACTGCTAGACAGCTGCTATCGAGGACGGCAAAAGCGCCTCAATCACTACGTCTTTCTTTTCTGGGCCTATCAAAGCTTTCATTTTGCATGCGTGAGGACGAATCAAACATGATGTTCTACATGGCAATCAGAATGAGCGCTCAGTGGAGTCAGCACCCATGGCTTGGGTCGCCGAGCTACCCGAGCTGACCGCCTGCAACATTCGGTCCACGTATGCCGCGCCCGACCACTTCTGGTGTGTCAAGACGTCACAGCCGATCTCCTTCTCCTTCCTCTGCACCAACTCGACGTACGCCAGCATTCCGTCCTTCTTGAATCGCTGAGAAAGCTCACAAGTCATAGCACCAGTTGAATGGAGACCGGCAAGCGAAATGAGCTGGAAGACGAATCCGGACTTGGCAAGGTCCCAGATAAAGTTCTTCAAGTCGGCATCCGAGAATCCATGCGCAGACCAGTTGAAGCTTGGCGAGAGGTTGTAGACGAGCCACTTGCCGGGGAGATCTTTGTGGATTTCAGCGGCGAAGCCTTGGGCTTGCTTGAGATCGGGAGTCTTGGTCTCGAGCCAGAGCATGTCGGCGTACTGACCGAAAATCTTGACACGCTTGACGGCTGCAGGGACGCCGCCCTTGAAGTGGTAGTAGCCCTCTTTAGTACGAGGAGCATCCCAGCACCAGGTGGGGACACCTTCGGCGCCAAACACTTCCTTAGCAATAGCGCGAGCCTCGCCGTTGGATACACCGAGCGCGACTTTCTTGTTGTATTGCTCGATGCCCTGCTTGTTGCTCGAGTTATGCTTAGCGACAGCCTCATTGAAAGTGAGAAGCTCGCATTTGTCCATCCAAGCTTTCTCGGCAGCATCGATCTCGGGTCCAGAAGCGCCCTGTGCCTCCTTGGCAGCCAGAGTGTCGGCAAGACTCTTTGTGCCCTCAGGGAGGTTGTAGGCACCCTTGATGAATTCGTGGTCACGAGCGTCGATGCTGGAGGAGATGAGCTTGGCCGACTCGGAATCGGTACGAGCAATCAGAATGTTGGCCGAGCCGAGAATGTCCCAAGCGAATCGAGTGCCGGTGAGACGGTTGACATGCTCGGAAGTAGGCACAAGGACCTTTCCAGCCTGGTGACCACACTTCTTTCCGCCATGAAGCTGGTCTTCCAGGTGAATACCGGCCGCACCCTGTTCGGCAAAGAGCTTGGCGAGCTTGAAAACGGTGCTGAGGCCACCGTGGCCGGTGTCAGCGTCGGCGATGATAGGGCGGAGGTAGTCCACCCAGGGCGTCTTGGCCTTCTGTTCGGGGGTGAGCTGACATCGCTCATCCCAATGCTTACGATCGTGGTGCTGCTGAGCCTTGAAGAGGCGTTGCACTTGGTTAGGAACAGTGGTGTAGGGGTAGTCGGCAAGATCGGGTCCTACCTCGTTGTTGCAAGTGGTCAACACTGAACTGCACGCCCAACCTGAGACGTAAACGACTTCCTGGTTGTGAGCCATCTGCGACTGCTGTATGGGATCAATGGCACCCATGGTATGAGCAGGAGTGCCCTTTGCGTAGTGTTCGGAGAGCAAAGCGAAGAGCTTGTCGGCCATGAGCGAAGATGCAGGGGGTTGAACTGGCATGGAGCCGCGCTTGGAGACGACGGCTTCAGGACCGTAGGGACGCTTGATGCCTTTGAATCGTGGGCTGTCGAACCATGCCTGGACCTGCTTGATAGCAGCATCGTAGTCGGCTTGCTCCTGCTGGGCAGTGGGAGGCTGGACGCGCAGCGGAGCTGGCTGCGGGTTGAGCGAGGTAGCAGCAGTCGAGCTCATCCTGACAGACGAAGCGAATCCGGAGGCAATGGATGCAGTCGAGCGACCAGATCGGGCATAAAGGCTGAGACGAGCGATACAGGAAGATGGTACGGCAGATGGCTGGACTCGAGCTGCGTTGACGCGAGCAAGATGAGCAGCGACCAGACGAGCAGCCATGGTGAAGGTCGTTCTCGGTCGAAGCGTTGGTGTTGGTAGCTTGCGATGTCCACCGTTGAACAAAGCACTTTGCTACTATTCGTGACTTGAAAACTGCGTGGGATGCTGCAACCAGCAAAGATGATGGGAGTATGACAAAAAGTCAAGGATACAATAGGTTGCGGAGGATGCAGTACAAGGGACACTGTTGGAAGAACAAGGACCGGAAAGGCCGAAGCGAGCATGGATCAGGTATCAGATTTTGAAGTCTCTCTGAACAACAACCGCGCTACTATGTACCCACACTGCAGTCTGCAGTTGATGGTTGAAAGCGCTTTCCGACCGTCTGCCCCGCAAATACCGCTTCACCGGCTCTCGGCGGCTCTTCAAAGTTGCGGCTGCAGAGCGCGGACATGGTTTTCAGCAGGTCGACAAATTCGCGCTTCGCACGTTCTCGGCCGTGTTGATTTATAATAGATGGCTTTCGAACCCTTTTTTTTATTTTTCTTTTCTTTTTCTTTTTTCTTTTAATGCAAAACGTAGGGTTTCTCCACTTTGTGAAACTTCCCTTTTGCACTCTAGTTTTATGCTTTCGTACTGCCACCTTCCCCTGGTGGTCACTACGACCGGCCCTTGCTCAAATCGAACCCCCAACAGTTCTGGTCCAGCCGCTATTGAGGAGTACAGCCGTATGGTCATAAACACAAGATGATCTAAAAAACATCCCCATCCCGGCTGATCTACTTGGTGGAACCCGACTCGCCGACGCATAGACTCATAGACGGAACCTGGACGAGTACAATCTAAGGACAAGATGGCCAACTGCCAAGACTTTTCGACCAAGGTCAATCCGACATCATGCCTGCCGCGTATCAAGGACGAGCCGGTTGGCCTCAACATCTTGAACGCACTGGCACACCTCGCCTGCCTCTACTCTCCACACTCCGTCACTTGCGAAGAGCAGGCTCTTTCGACAACGAACAATGAGGATGTTCCGGCCGACGATACCGATGGATTTGCTGCATACCAGGATGCGATCGATTGTGCCAAGGTGGACGAACATGAAAGGCGCTACGCCATGAACTGGCTCACGCGTCTGATTGGTAGCGGCCTTTACTGGATCGATGAGGAGGACGGTCTACTCTCGGCAGATTCTCTACTCGACCTTGCTGGAAGAATCCTAGGCGGCCACGCTAGCCTCGAGGAAGCGGGAGCAATTTCGCGCGAGTTTGTCTTTCCTCTCAAGGAGCCAGTCTTGCTTGCTTCACAAGATGCACTGGCCCATCCCGCCATCGTATCGCCGGAGCAAATCGAGCTCGTCCTTCGCGACGACCCGCTTCCACCATCAGATAAGCAGTCGGAGGCCAACACCAAATCTGGAAGTGGAGCAAGCCAAGATGCCGCTGCAGCTGTGGGCGTTCAAACTTGGGGAGCATCGATCGTCGTCAGCGATGTTTTGGTGCGCCATCCTACCTTGTTCCATCCTGCTCTTGCTGGTAACGTTGGCCGGCGTATTGAAATTGCCGAGCTTGGCGCAGGTACCGGACTTCTAGGCATGGCCGCAGCAAAGCTTCTTGAACAGCAAGGTCAACAGGCAGAGGTGGTTCTCACTGATTACCATCAGCAAGTTCTCACCAACCTAGAGTTCAATGTCGCTCAAAACTTCAACAAAACAGAGCCATCCTCTGTGTCGGTTTCCGTCGAGCATCTAGACTGGCTCGTGATGCACGAAAGGCTGCTTTCCGACGATGCAAAGGTGGACGACCCGGCGCAACGCAAGTACGACCTCTTGCTGCTAGCAGATGTGATCTACGCTCCCGAACATGCCCACTGGATCCGTTCGTCGATCGAAATGCTTCTCCGTAAGCCGGCATCAGACGAAGTTGGCGAATCTCCTGCTCGAGCGCACATCATTATGGCAGTTCGTGGCTCTGGCAAGTTCGAAGGCCTCTCCAAGACTGTGGAAGACGCCTTCAAACCCCGCTCTGCCTTCTTTGGCGTACCATCGCTGAGCAGCTCGAGCACCATCACTCCGCTTGACACAATGCCTGGAACACCAGCTTTAGTTTCCGAGTCTCTTACGTCCCTGTCCTCTGAAACTCAAAAGAGCAGCAGCAAGCACAGCGATCTGTTGCGATCGCGCATGGACGCTCTTTCGTTCCGAGAAACTGCACATCGGCCAGCATCTCAGTCCGCGGACCTTGGCATTCTGAAACGACGCAGGCTCGACAAGCGGTCGAGCGTCGGTCGCAATGATGAACAGGAATATCTGTGGTTCGAGATCGGCTGGTGCCCACAATGATACCCACTACCAGCGCATAAACGCTATCTAGAAATCCAGTATAGGTGTAGTATAGTGTACAATAGATAGAATGGCGACCCTGATGCCAAGACCTTGATCATGCGCGCCACTCACTTTAGTCTGAAATGCGATCTGGCTGAAAGCGTTAGCTTGCCCGTTGCTTCCGACTTGGAACGTTGACCAAAGATCCGAGTGGTGCAGATCAAAAAGAGGTGGCAGCAGAGGGCCAAAGCGAATGCGCTTCGGAGCTGTATGTGCCCGAACCGAGGTGGGTTAGCGTTGTCAGTTAGCCAAGGGTTGTGCAGGTGGAGGTACAGTACCGCAAGTGACAGCATGTGGAGTAAGGAAATTCCGCCGGCTTACTTAGCTCTTTCCAGCCCACTTTTGCCTGGCAAACAGGTTTAAAACTTGCCTTCGTATCCTCTCCTCATCACCCACAATCAAGTCACTCACCTACATCACGAATCGCGTCTGAGGTGCTTTAAGTTCCAAGATGGTCGCAATAAACGGGACGTACGATGTGATGCTGGTACCGCTGCTCATGCCAATCGCGCAGATTCTCAACTTCCTCCCACCAAATGTGCGCAACATCGAGCCTTCCCCTCTAATCCCGTTCACGCACGACGAAATCACGGCGCTCGGTCTGGATCCTGCAACATACAATGCTGGTGCCAATCATCCAGTGATGCTCGAACTCGGATATCAAGACCACACTGGACCTGGTCCACGCATCTTTCGACTGAGTTTCGACGAAGCCAAGCTTGAAGTTCTGGGCATGCGACACCCTTCGCTGGCTGGCAAGCAGCCCAACGCGGCGGACAAAGGCTTTGTATTCAAGCAATTCATCCTCTTCTCCAACATTATTCTGGCCACGTCTTCGAATCTCATCGCCGGGTTGAGAAGCAGCCTAACCACCATCACACCGCACAAATCCCCCTCGATCTACTCGGTCGACGAGCAGACCATCCTGTACAATGTTAAGGACTATCTCGAGGTGAACTTCTCTAAATCAGGTGTGCAAGAGTCAGCAACGAACAATGGGGCTGTTCGGTGGGCGGGCAGGCCATGGTATGGGTGGGCAACCGGCGACACCTTGACGCAGTTCGACTTTGATGTGGATAATGCACAGATCGCTCCGGTGCCTTACCAGGCGGATGTTAGGGTGAGAGTTCCAGCATTCTACGATCCTTCTGTTGCAGCAGAGGCAGCCGCAGTGAGTCCAGAGTGGAGCGAGCTCGATGGGGTCAAGAGCTGGCGATTCGAAGCGGAATATTCCAGTAAGGACATGAAGGCGGCGGACGCTGTCTAAGAATTGATACCATTTCCTATTGTCTCTACACGAGTGTGCAGCCTCGGGTGGTGACTGTCATTGATGATCTGTGTCCCGGCATTGTGCACCGTTTTACGATTGTCGAGGAGCAGGCTCCAGGCTTGCCGACGTCATCCCTGCAATCATCCAGCTCAAAGCCATTCAAGAGGCGTCACGGCTCGGCAAAGTGACAGTGAGGGACGCGGCCTAACATGACATTGGTTTGCTTTGGGAAAATGGAAGTCTGCCTTACCCGCCCAATCCCACGAACGATGGATGGCTAAGAAATCTCAGGCGCAAAAGAGTCAAAAAGAAGACGGCAGCGGCTCACCGTGTCGAGCGGCAATCGCCTGTGAAATCGACCAGAGCAGGCTGCTGTCGGAATCTGAAATATTCATGTTTTGGATACAGTACTTTACTCTGTATTTTGAGATTGTGTTGAGCCAATTCTATTCAGGCTGCAGTTCACGGCAGTAAGCGAGGTCAACGTTGTAGTGAGTTTGCTTTGGCGGGGAATTTTTGGAATCCTTCTCTCTCTCTCTCTGTTTGGCTTCAGAGACGCGCACCGGGAGATGAGCAGGAGGGATCGTCGTTGCGTTGCGTTGCGTTGCGTTGGGTTGCGCTGCTGCTCTGCGGGGTTGGCGCCCAGCTGCAACTAATTAGGAAAGGAGAAATTTCCTCGTTGCCCGCCTCTCTTTTTGGATGGTAGCTGTCTGTGAACTGTAGGGGATTGTGGTGTGGTCAGGGTCGTTCCTGTTCCTGTTGCTTTTGCTTGTGCTTGTGCTTGTGCTTGTGTATGAGCTTGAGCAGGAGCCTCTAACATCCCCGCATGAGCCCCTTCAGATCATCAACTCGAACCATCCTTGAACACAGCTCCCGACCATCATCTCCCCTGCTCGACCTTTTGAATCCTCCTCAAGCTGCTTTCGTCTTCTCTACCTCTCTTCCCTTGAATCTTAGGACTACTCCGTTCATCACCCTGAAAACACGACCTTATTGCAAAACACATCCAACCTATCCAAAAACATCGTCTCAGCTCGAACTTGGACGTTACATCACCACATCCTCGAGAGTCGTTATTGCTGCCCGACGTCGCTCATAGCTCACTTCTTGGAACACTACAACCCATATTGCCGAGCCTTCGAGACACTCTTCTTCATTTCAAGACAGTGCAACAACCGCAGAGCATCGTTCCTCCACAACCTAAGAATCCACCATGCTCTCACCAACAAGCGCCACAGCGCTGTTCATCTGCACAACGCTCATCCTCTTCTCACCATCCGCATCGGCCCAAGTTGCATCCGCGTTTAACGGAACCAGCTTCCCACTTTCGTCCTACTCGGTTTCGCAAACCTACACACCGCCAACCACATTCGCATCAGCCACCGGCGGCAACCCAACCGTCATCGGTGGACCCGGCCCAACTCCGGCCACCGCCTCCTACCAGTACACATACGTAGTGCCTACAGCATCCGTCCCTGCCATCTTCCCATCCCAAGTCTACGCAAGTCTAGCGAGCTCAGCCGGATACAACACCGCCAGTGATGCACGAAACTTGGCTCCTGACCCGAGCAACTTGCAATTCGCCAACGCTGCTTTGACAGACTCGAATTATGCCGCAGCCAAGGCGGTGTTCATGACGGTGGCAGCGGCGGCAGCAGTGATGGTCGCTGTGCTCTAAGTGCTCTATTATTCTCGCGGTTTTGTTTTCGATCCTTAGCTGGCCCGAGCTGGAATGGTCGAGTCCGGACGTCTCTCCTTCTTATCTTGCGTTTTGCTACTTCCCCTTCCCCTTCTTTTATTTTTCGTTGATGTAGTGGCCTTTTAGTTGCGATATTCACTCCTTTATAAAATGGTCAAGCCATCGCTTGTATCCTGTCAACAAACAGCATCAACCCGTGTGTTGCTCTTCAGAAGGGCGATTGAGGATGCTGTAAAGGCGCTCCAACAGACGATCCGCTCGACTGCACAATACGACGTTGTATAATGCTGGAGTACAAGTACAATTGCAGATGTTCGAAAGCCAAATGGCGGCATTTCTCTTGAGGCTCTGGTGCCTTCTTCGGATGAGCTGACCCAGCAGACGAAACCGAATCATCATGTTCTTCTTTTTCTTCAAGTTGCTGTGGAGTTGACTGCGGCGCTTGCTGGATTGACTTGAGTTGTGCCACCGGGGGTATTGCTGTCGCTTGCTGCTGGAGGTGCGTTACCTCTGAATCTCTTCCTCATATCCAACATCCCCCTCCTACACTCAACGAAGCTCTTGTACACTTGTTGACACTCCAGAGGCAGCTCTGCCATGTGCGATGTGATGCATTCTTGTGCCGAGTTGCCTTGCTTGATAAAGCAGTCGGTCTTGAGCACGCATTGCGTCAGCTCTTCTCGGATATGAAGACACTATCCATCAACCAACCCCAAACCATCAAACCAAAATCGTATACATCAACTTCAGTGCCAACAGCGCCAGGGGAGATGGAAGTACACTTACCGATCCAACCATCTTTTGCGAGCAGTGACCAGGGGAATCAACGATGCCGGTGACAGCGATCAAGGTTTTTGGCCGCGTGGGATGATCAAGAACGAGGTCGACGCACGAGGTTCGGATGACGGAAATTAGAAGCAAACCAAAAAAAAAAAAAAAAAAAAAAAAAATTGAGCAGAAAAGGTGGAGCTGTAAATCGGGACTGATTAAGGTAACATCAACTTCAACTGTGAACACATTCTTGCCGTAACGGTACCTCACATGTTCTGCGAAGGCCCAGCTCGCTGACTTTCAGACGGGGATGGTGAAGTACGATCAAAGCAAACATCAATGGCAAGTGGCTATCTACAAATTTGTACTGCGATTGAAGCGAATTAGGACAAGAGTCTCCTCCTGGCCGACATTTCCTTCTGGTAACGCCCATCATCGTAGTTATCGCTGAACACACACGGCAACATGGCGAAGAAGATGATCGTGAACAACACTGACCCGCCCAACAGCCCACTCGCAATGATCCTGTGCGTTGGGGTCGAGAACATCTTTAACTTGGGCTGCGTCGGGTCGTGATGCGTATGATTGTGATGCGCATGCAATTGGTCGCCTGGGTTCGTCGTATTGGTGAGAAGAGGAAAGCTAGTGTTGAAGTCGGCCAGAAAGATGCGTTGCACCGATTTATCTGCTCGGATCATGGGGTAGTCTTGGTGTGAGGTCCCTGCGATCACGTCGAACGATTGGGCTGGCGGGAAGCCGCCCAGTCGACCGAGCGAGAGAACAAATTGAGATGCGCGATCCAAATGACTACCGCCTTGCATCTTGGCTTGACAGTGCGTATCACCAGGACCTGTGTCAGCAAGTCCGACCGCATAGTGGAGCTTGCGTGATCGGAAACGCTCGACGATGGCCTCCCTACTCGCATTGACATCCCTCCTTGCATAGCCGATCACACTGCTGACATTGCCAAACCCGTAGCCCCAACCGTTCCAGCCGATGCACGAATCGTTCTGGTACGGACGCTCGTCATCCAGCCAAGCCCACGAACCGGGATTACCAACCCAGAAATGCATATTGTCGTCGTACGCTTTGGTCTTCTTCAGCACGGCATACCTCTGCACTGCCTGTCCACCCATCGAATGTCCACCCAGTACGACCTGTTTCATCGACGGAAACTCACCCGACTGGAAGAGCCAGTCGGTGATGTTGTCGAGAACATGGTACGAGCTGAGTTTGGTCTTGAGCTCCTCATTTCGAGCTCGATGTCCGGATTGCCACTGAGAACCATGCCAGTAAAGCTCGCCCTGCTTGACTGCGCCTGCCTCCTTGTCATCCGAATTCAGAAACACGGGTCCCACAATCACGACCTGCTCTTGCGCAATTCCATTCGAGCTGTTCGAGGCGGCAACAGTCAGCGCATTGCGGAACAGATTGGCGTACTTCCACGAATCGCGGGGCTTGCCTGGCATCGTAATGATGGCACGTTGGATCTTGCTATTGTCACCTCCAGGTTGGTATGTTTGAGAAATGTACATTGGCATGATCAGGCCGGGGACCAATTCCCAAGTTCGATTGAGTGTAAAGCCTTCAAGATCCGGAACATCCTTCCAGCCCATCTGTCCGTCCGCTACGGCCATGTTCTCAGCGGCAGGTGTCTGTGCAAAAGGTACCTGCGAGAGCCACGGAGGATTCGAAGTGCCGCCGTCGTCTTTGATGATCAGCCAGTCAGGGTTTGGATTCGAGCTGTTGTTGGGCACAAATTCCATCTGTTGGATCGCCGCGGCAGCCTTGAGAGCGTCGGGCTCATCTGCGATATACTGATACTGTGCTTGTCGCTTGTGCAGTTGCGTATATCTTCCCAATCGTGCTGTGGTGCTTGATGACATCAACAGCATGTGAGCCACGAAAGTTGCCAGGACTTTCTTCAGACCGGGGCGAAATGTTGGCATGATCGGCTTCGAGTTCTAGGAAGATGTGGTAGAGTAGCAACCATGCCTCTTGGAGAGAGTCTGGGGAGAAAACGAACAGATCAAGGCGAACAGAACGCCTGCTTAAAAAGCACCCCTTGCGGAAAGTGGGTTGAAGTTTATACCGCTCGAAAGTAATGAAACGCCAAGACCATAGCGCACAGTCCTCCTTCAGCTGAAAGCATGTTGACAGGTCCTCAAGCGTGCTAGTACTGACTGACAGGGGTATCTGTTGCTCTCTGCGCAGACAGGAATTGCAACACATCATTAAGCTCCGAACTCTGATCGAGCGTTTTGATTCGCAAAACGGCGTGACATAGCCGCCTCGCGATGGACTGCTTGACGAAATACGCTGGCTGGGACACGAAGGCAAGCTTAACAACAAGAGATGCAGCCAAAGCTGGGGTCCGGCTCGAGCTAACAAGTGGGAATGAAGACGTCGCCAGAGGTGAGCTGCAAAATCATCCGCGTCGCGGAAAGTGACAACAAGTTAGGTCGAAATGTTCGCGTCAACTAATGCGTACCTCACCTCAACCTCAGCAGTCGCTAACTTTGTGCTTCACATCAGGCTTAGGTCTTTCAAGCATTGACATGACCCCTTCAAAAGTTGTCAAAGAGGTCAGATGCTGTTCAACCCGGTTGCAAATGTGCTCATGTACACCGGCGTTGCTGTGTTTCGAGGACGTACACAAGATATTCGAATATAGCACAGGCCAAGCTTTGCCTTTGGAAGGGAATCAATAGGGACAGCTTCTCAATGTGATCAACACTCTTTTCCGGATCAATGGTCAAGTGTGCCCTGTGAAGCCGTTTCGAAGTACCACCTCGCGGACCGATTCGATGCGACGGCTTGCGATCCGCAGCAGCAGGTTTTTTTTTCCCTTTTTTTTTTTTTTTTTTTTTTTTTTTTTTTCCCCTTCCGTCCACCTCGAAGCATGCGTTTTCGTTGGTCATCTGGCGGAGCACCTGGTTGGAGGGGACGAAACCCTCTTATTCGCATAGATAGCAAGCTGATTCCGCGAACCTTGCGAAAAAAGCGGAACGGGATCTGGACTGGAGTGGATCCGGTACGGCGATAGCGGCGAAGAAAACGAAATCATTTACAACGCCATGAATTCAATGTACCTTATCTTTGATTGCTGCTTCCGGATCGTAGTGACCTGCTATGAGATAAATAGACTTCTTGTTGGTCTAATCGAAGCCTCAGCTCAGTAAGAGTTTAGCGTCCCGTCCCAACGCTACCCAATGAGTCGCATCTGCATCGAGCGGAGCTATCTTTTCGGAGTTGAGAGCACACTTCTATAAGATCTGTAATTGTCATTTGCGACTCCAATACTTGACAAAGGCTTCGGTGGAATCGAATTCTCTCAACATGCTATCGCAGTGGAAACGCAGTCGCCGCGTTGTGCTTGACGCGAA
Organism: Anthracocystis setariae; assembly: GCA_928724745.1. Classification (NCBI taxonomy): domain Eukaryota; kingdom Fungi; phylum Basidiomycota; class Ustilaginomycetes; order Ustilaginales; family Ustilaginaceae; genus Anthracocystis; species Anthracocystis setariae. The sequence goes on along the minus strand of CAKMXJ010000002.1, from coordinate 330,168 downwards.
TGAATCAACTCCAATGCTGCAACAAAAACGCGCTGCGGACCTCGACTCAATTTCAAGGCAGGACGCTTTCCAATCCTGTCACCAGTTGTGCCTTGAGGAAGATACCGGGGAGGAGACCGTCACACTGGCAATGCTGGTGGTAGAATACTCCTATCATGTTGCAGTGTTTGGCAGGTCCCAGTGGTTTCCAGGATATGCACAGAACTTCGAGAAACTGAAACAGGCATACATAATAGATGTTGTTCTGTATACCATTTCCGGAGAATCACTTCTCATAGGCTTCCAGCAGGAACGTGTCTGCCAATGTATTACGAAAATTCGCCGAAGTGCGCGCAGCCGCAGGGAATTCATCATCTCGCCGAGATTACGGAAAGCACGCGAGATAGATTGGCTAAGAACTCAGAATAAGCTGAGGCGCCGTGTAGTAGCCGGATGCGATAATCAAACTACGCTGGCGAAGCTGTCTTGCAAGATCTTCCTGCGATTTTGGCCGGGCAAGACCCTGCACTTTGACCAATTGGGTTGTTCTGGATGCGATAACCCGATCTTTACTGCTTGTTAGCCGCCGTTCTGTCAGCGCAGAGGTAAAAACCCAACTTCCATCGTATTCAGGTCGCTCGACACATTTTGCCACCATGTTGCGGACGTTCAGTTCTTCATAGATACATACAAGTACGTTCGCTCTCTTCTAGACCTCCCAGATTCGTCCGACAACGACGACCGGCTGGCCCAAACAAGCAACATGTTATCTGGCATCGCCTCGACCCTGGTAGCGTCGATAGCAGTCTTTTTGCTGTCGAACCATGCCGCAGCACGAAACTTTACGCTGCTTCATGAAGTGTCTGGAAGTCAGTTCCTCGATAAATTCTGGTTCTGGAACAAGCAAGACCCCACATGGGGCACTGTCAACTATGTCGACCAAGGAACCGCTGTCGCCAATAATCTCGCCTACGTCGACCAATACAACCGATTCGTCATGCGAGCTGATAACACCTCGATCATCCCAGTAGGCTCCGGACGTCCTTCGGTGCGCATCCACAGTTACTTCAAAGTGGGTGATGGTGTGATTGTGGCCAAGTTCACCCATATGCCGCAGGGTTGTGGCACTTGGCCTGCATTTTGGACGTGCACGACCGACCAATGGCCAGCAGGAGGCGAGATCGATATCGTCGAAGGGGCAAACAATCAAGGTCCCAGGAACCTGGCGAGTCTGCATACGACCGACGGTTGCTATATTCCTGGCGGGAACAGATCAGATCAAGCTGGGTTCAGCAGCGGAACTGACTGCAGCTATCAACCCGGCTGCTCGTCGACCTTCAGTGCAGTCAACTCGTTCGGTACGCAGTTGAACCAGAACGGTGGAGGCTACTATGCATTGCGTCGCGAGACGCAAGCTGGGGATCCAGGCATAGCGGTGTACTTCTGGCCAATCAACGTGAACAGTTCCTCTCTGCCATCTGTAGTTGCTGCTGTCGCAGATGGCAGTTCGGCGCCCAGGTACGTCGTCACCAACATCAACGCTACCGGGAACGACCTTACAGAACTGAACAAGTGGGGCAAACCAGGCGCTTTCTTTCCCAATGTTGCCAACGCTTCGGTCTCTTCTACCGTCCTACAAACCGGAAATGGGGGTGTCTGCCAGATGCAAGATTACTTTGACGAGCATGAGGTTATCATCAACCTCACCTTCTGCGGCGACTGGGCAGGCAACACATTTGGTGTCAGTGGTTGTGCAGCGCAGAACAAGAATGCCACATGCAGCGACTTTGTACGCAACAATCCAGCAGCATTCACTGATGCAAGGTGGGAGGTCGAGTACCTTCGAGTTTACGGCAATGCATCCAACAAGATTCGACCTGGACCGACGCTTATTTTGGGCCTGTCATTGTCACTGTTTTCCTATTTTATGTTGTAGATATAGAGGGTCTCGATTCCGTTAGACATTTCCGGGATGTACTGTATGTGTTGAACAGCGCATCGAGCGTCAGATGGTGGTGGGTTTCCTGAAAGCAAGAACGAAAGACAAAAAGAAAAAAAAGAAAAAAAAGGGAACTGCAGCACCTAGGATTCCCGCGTGGTCCCCCACCGCAGTACTGACTAGGCGATACCTTGCTTAACTTCGCAGATCGGACGGGATGCGGTGCTTTCAAGGTTCTATGGCCGCAGATGTCAGTACGTGTTTTTGACACGCTCATATATCGAAAGAGTAGGTGCGAAACAAGCGAGCAAGGTGAGCAATGACCTTGGAAAAGAGAAGGGTTTGTTGTTTTGTCGGAATCTCACAAAGAGTGGTTTCGGTCCAATTCGGTCGATCGGCCACTCCGAATCCGGTGAGCCGGATAGGACAAAAAAAAAAAAAAAAAAAAGAAGGGATTTTCGTTTGGTGTCAGACGCAGGACTGCCGGTGGCAGGACAGTGGACTTCCAACCCGACTGCTGTGCTTGTTCTTGTGCTTGTGCTTGTGCTTGTGCTTGTGCTTGTGCTTGTGCTTGTGCTTGTGCTTGTGCTTGTGCTTGTGCATCTGTGTGTTGTTGTGGTGGGCTGAACTTTAGCCGGCTCGGCTTTATTTTTGGCAGGCTGCATTGCATCGTTGCATTCCATAGCCGCGCTGCAGCTGCGAAAAACTTTCAGTCGCAGAGATGCTCGCTAAAGTCGATAACCATGGCATCGTGCCAACTGATCCTAAACGGTTTTCTCAACATAGTGCCGGCAAGTGTCAACGGCAATATCGTACAGCCAATTTGTGCATGGTGCAGCGTGGTGCCGGTGTGGATAGGGCTCCTGTGATTTGCCGCTAGATCAAGATTTGGTGATGTTCACTTCGTAATTGACACCAGCACGCGACGCTCTGAAAGCTTTTAGCGAGAAAGAACCAGGTTCGACACTCTTGGCAATGTGGTCCATGATGACCTTTTCATAGATAACGAGCTTCGTCTTTCCTTCCCATCACGACCTCAAAAAGCACTCTCATTAGCTTCTAGTGGTGATCTTCAGGTTCAAGTGTCTACTGCCTGTCGACCTGCTATGGCACAATCGGCGTCATCGTCGACGATGCCGGAGAGGTCGCTTTCGCTGTCCTCCTCGCAACGCTCCATTGAGTCTCTGGCAGACCCACAACATCACACAACTCCATTCACATGTGACACCACTGCGATTCATACCCCAACGCACCACTCCGAAGCCTCAACCCGTATGAATTCCCTTGACCTCTCGATAGCTCAACACAAGTTGCACAAGATTCACGACCAGGTCGAACACGGCAACACCACCGCCATCGCCGAAGACCTTGACCATCTTCAATCGAAAGCCAACCGTCACGGCACCTCCGAGACTTTCGCGCATCAGTCAGTTGTGCCGAGTCCCCAAGATGTAGAAAAGGGTGAGGATGACCAGCAAGAGGTTGAAAGCCTACCTTCCGTATTGCTCTACGATCAAGAAGATCCGATCAACTGGTCCGATCGTCGCAAATGGACCACCACCGCGCTCGTTTCTTTCCTTTTCTTGAATGCCACCATCACATCCTCGGTCGGTGCTGGCGCGACCGCACAATACATTCACCAGTTTGGTATCTCGCACGAAGCTGCTGCGCTTGTTCTCTCGATCTACATGCTCGGCTTCGGATTCGCCCCGCCTCTTTGGGGACCGCTTTCCGAGCTTCAAGGTCGACTTACCGTCAACTACATCAGCCTTCCAGGCTACTGTTGCTTCAATGTCGGCTGTGCGCTTGCACCGAATTTTCGCACTCTTCTCGTCTGTCGCTTCTTCGCAGGCGTGTTTGCCGCCGCACCGCAGTCCAACTCTGGTGGCACGATTGCCGACATTTGGTTACCCAGAGTTAGGACTTGGCCCATGTTCACCTATTCCCTGTCTGCATTCATGGGGCCTACCCTGGGTCTGCTTGTCGGAGGATTCATTGCAGGCACCGATCTCGAATCCGAACGATGGAGGTGGATTTATTGGCTGCTATGCCTGATTTCGGTAGTATCGATGGCGTTGGTCGTGCTGATTCAACGGGAGACATATGCACCAGTGCTGCTGAGAAGAAAAGCGCATCGAATGCGACAAGAGTCCGGCTGCAACGACTTCCTCGCGCCTGGTGAATCGCTCGATGAAAACGGCAAGATCGCGCGCCAAAGCTGGAGCCAGATTCTCAGAATGTATGTGGCAAGGCCTTTCCACATGCTCTTCACCGAGGTGCCTTTGATGTACGCCGCCGCTTGGACTGGGTTTTGCTATGCCGTTATGTTCATCTTCTTCGAAGCTTACCCGTTCGTGTTTGGCGATATCTACGGCTTCAACGCTGGGGAAATCGGTTTGGCGTTCCTGGCAATCGGGTTCGGCATCGCGATCTCGGCTCCCATCGTGGGCTACTTCAACAATCGCTCCCTCGCAGCAAGACAGGCAGCCGGAGGTAAGCCTGTCCCCGAATCTCGACTTCCACAGGCTACGCTCTCCGCGCCTTTGTTTGTCATCTCCTTGTTCTGGTTCGGCTGGACCGCCCGCGGAGACATTCACTACATGGTACCCATCCTAGCCGGCATCCCATTCGGTACCTCGACCATGCTGGCGTTCAACTCTTTGGCTTCGTACGCCGCCGAGTGCTACCACATCTACACCGCAAGCGCCTTGTCTGCCATGGCGTTCTCCAGATGCATCTTGGCCGTGTTTGTGCCCCTGTTCGGCAGACAGATGTTTCAACATATGGGCGTCGGTTGGGCTTCCAGTCTGCTAGGCTTCGTCTCGTTAATCAGCATCCCAATCCCTTTCCTTTTCCTCAAATATGGTAAAGGTATCAGACAGAGGAGCAAGCTTTCTGTCAAGTAACCTAACATTTCTTGACTTATCATCTGTAATACTATCATCAATCAGCATACTCATTTCACACACACACGATCAATATGGATAAGAAACTCGGGATGCGTTGTGGTATGAAAAAAGGGAAGGCGAACCTAAATGTGAAGCAAACGATTAGGCACCTGCACGACGACCGAGGTTACCGGAAGTAGCACGCCAGAAAGCCTTGGAAGCGATGATGCCCCAGTACTCGAACGTGTAGGTGAAGCAGATACAGAAGAGCGTCAACCAGATGTAGCTGGTTACGAAAACGACCGTGATGGTAGCGAAGTAGTCGACTCCACGCGTGAGCATGGTGACGGTCAACCAGGCGCCCCAAGTCCAGAAGATGATGCCGTGGAGTAGGAAGTAGGCCATGGAGTGTTTTCCGAGGAATGCCCAGATGCGAAGACGGAAGATCTGACGGAATGCGCTTGAGTGGTCGGCGAGGATGAAGATCGACATGACAAAGAACCATGCCGAGGTGCGGGGACGTTGGTATTTGTACCCGACGTCATCGTTCCACTTGTTGGGTTTCGAGTTGTAGAAGTTCGGGTGGACGCCGACGTCCCAGACGTCAAAGTTGGCACCGGGAGCATTGGGGATGTAGGTAAGCCATTCTTGAGCGCAGCATGCCAGGAAGAATGCCCAAGGGACGATCTTGCCCTTGATGGCGAACTTTTGACGGATGCGTTCGGGGATGCGCAGGAGCTTGGCGTAGCCTTTGGGAAGGAGAGGGATGCCCATCTCGCCCCATTTGCGGTACTTGAAGTTGATGTCGAGATCGGCAATCACCAGACCTGCCATGAAATAGAGATCCCAAGTCTGAGCGTACCACGAAAGGAGGATGCACATGAAGTAAAAGAAGAATCGCTTCCAAGCCTTCTTGATCTCATGCGCAAACACCGCGCATAGCATACACGTCCAAGCTCCCTGAACGATGACCGGAATCGTCCAGAGCACACCGGTGGCATAGCGGGTGACCAGAGCAGGCGAATCCGGAGGAGATGCCCACCACAGACCAATAAACGAATCGACAAAGTCGAGCGCATTGTCAAAGTTCTGGTAGTACGACCACGTCGACCAAGTCAACGAATTCATCCTAGCTACCCACTTGTAGGCACCGACATCGATCATCAGGTAGTTGGCCAAACACGCACCAAGCGCCGGGATGACCAGACGAGGCATACGACGCACCGAGTTGTCAGCCAACGACTGAACGCCTCCCTTGACCAAGTAGCGCGAACCCATAGTACGCGACGGAAGCAAGAAGAAGATACCCAGCACGAGACCAGCGTTGATGACAATGGGACCGAAGATCACTCGAATCCAGTACTCGAAGCTGTAGTAGTGGTGAGGTCCGTAAAAGTTGGCAATCGAGTTCCAGAACATCAGAATAAAGTGACCCAGCGACACGAAGAGACACGCGAAACCACGCATGCCGTCCAAGTAATCGATACGGGCGTCACCGGAAGCCGTCTTCATACCATCACCGTTGATGAAGAAGAAGTTGTAGACGCGTCGATAGATCACAGTGAAGAACGAGTGGCCGCTGTTGGGTGCAGCATTTACCACCGTCGACAGACGACGAGCAGCGTTCTTGTCACCCATAGCGGGCTGAGCAAGCTGACCGATGGTGAGATCGACGCCCATGCTCTTACGCCTGTTCCACTGGATGATCTTCGGCTCGGTGTCCCAGTTCAAGTTGACCGAAGGCGAGTGGCCGTGGCTTGCACCAACGTTGTTGTTGTTTCCACCACCAGAGCCGCTGTAGTTGAGCAACGAAGCAGCGGAGTTTGCTGCCGAAGCAAGTCCACCCGTAACCGCATACTTGGGCGTAACGTAAGGCAGGCTGATGTTGCTACTGCTGTCCTGAAGATACCGCTGGGTACGAGCCGCATCATGCGAATTGGTGGGGAATTGAACATCAGACTCGTAGGAGTCGAATCGGCTGAACTCCGGTCGCTCCGGTCGCTGAGGCGGGTACGCGTTGACGTTGGCACTGCTGGGTCCGTCAACAACCTCTTCGGTATCTTCGTCATGGTACTGGTCGAAGCGAGGAGTGCTTCCCACGCCTCCACGCCAGTTACCGGCTGACGTGTTGTATGAATTGTTCCTGTTCATACGACCCGCCATTTGTTGACGCAAGTTGGAGTGCTCGCGAGGAAAGTTGGGGCGATTGACGAGACTGAACTGAGTCGCATTAGGAATACGATTGGCGCTTTGAGAGCGGCTGTGGGATCCCCACTGAGGGGCACTCTGGTTCTGAGGAGCACTGCTGGCACGCTCGTGTCCTCCCCAACCAGCATTGTCGTTGACGTTGTTGGCACGAGGAGGAGAGCTACTCTGAGCGGGCGGCAACTGCATACTGTCGACGCTGTCAACGCTTGCCGAGGGTTTCATGGCGGTAGCATCCTCGAATTGAGGCAGACCAGGCTGGTTGGCTTCGCGGTCTTCTTTGTAGTCGGTGCTGCGGAGCACATCGACCGATTCCCAGAAGCGCTCGTCATCCTCGTCGATGTCACTGTCGTCGTCCGAACCCCAGTCATCCACGAGCGCGGGAACCGTCCAAATTTGCTTGTAAGGCTTCTCGAAGTCAGCAGCTGCCCTGGATCGTGGCGAGTCGGTCTGATCATCGATATCGTCGTATTCGAGCAGATCTGCCTGCTTGGTTTCCTCAGCAACAGCGATGGCTGCCGCCTTGCGCTTCTTTGCGGCCTCCTTAATCCTACGAATATAGAGACCGTGGGCAATGGTGATAATTAGGACAGAGAGGAAGAAGAGCTCGATGACGACGGCCCAGAGAGGAACACGGAATTTGCCCTTCTTGGGCTTGTACTGTTGTACGGCGACCAGGTTGAAAGGGGTACTCTGCCTGAGTGTGTAATCCTCCGTGCTGCAGACGGCGTTGGCCGAGCTGGCGACGGCAGCGCACTGCGCGTCGAACTCATCATGACGCTCGATGCGCGACGAGTTGAAGAAGAAGCGAGTGTACATGATGCGGACGATATTGGGCTCATACATAGGGGGCCCTTGCGAAGAAGATGGCTCTCCGTTGGCCCACGCAGCCAGTGAGACAGGTGCGGGCGTGGTGGGAAGGTTGATCGCGTTTTCACCTTTCTTGTATTGGAAGAAGCCGACCGAGCGATTCTCGGCGTTGTTTCTGTACTGGATGACCGTGTTGTTGAGCCAATCCATGCGATGCTCGAGGAAGACGGTCGAGTTGGTCTGCGTGAAGTTCTGAAAGTAGGTCAGGTTGTTGGTGAACGGATTATCGTTCCATCTTGCGGCGGAGAAGGACCATCCAAGCGTCGAGTTGGGCATGTAGTCATTGGTCAAGATGTTGACGTGCATGCGCTCGGAGTCGTTGTACGAGAGTGCAAAGTCGAAACCCGAGCCGTAGCCCATGTTCGATCCCGGGATAGGCTTGATGAAAGGAGGCTTGACGCTGGCACGGAAGGAACCGTACAGGATGTCACGACGTCTTGTCACGATGGTCGAGCCGTTGACAGTGTGTCGCCTCTGATCTGCTGGAGAGACTTCCATGGCAAGTCCTTGGGTGCGGTTGTCGATATAGGTATTGTTGTAGCTGACGGCACTGAGGTAAGTAGCACCAAAGGAATCCTCGTAAGGATTGATGTGGTCACCCACAGCAGACCAGGTCTGCTGCCCATCGCCGGTATCACCAGCGATCTCGTCGCCGAAGATTTTGGGCGATACTTTGGGGTTCATGACAATATCATCGAGACCAGTCTCGTTGAAGTAACTGAATGCTGCATCGGTCCAGAGGTGATTTGTATAGGGATCCAAGTAGCCACACTCGCAAGCGGCATCGACGCGAAGAATGGCACTCGACAAGGCCAACAAGGCTGTTGTCAGAAGGGGGAGTGTCTTGACCATCTTGGGCGCTTGTGGTATCTGGAGCAGGGAATGAAGAATGGGTTGAGTCTCCGAGTCAAACAACGCTTTGCCCAGCAAGTTGCGTTAAGCTGATTTCGCGGCAAGTCGCTTTGAAAGGTCGAACACAGCGGGAATGACGGAGATGTGCTGCTTGCGGTTCTCTGGCCCTGCGTGGCTCAGGTTTGCTGTACGCTGTGCGGACAGAAAGCCAAGTTGGCCAGAGTCGTTGTGACAGGCGTTTTGAACAAGAAGGGATAGGAAGTGGGGCGGGGAAGAAAGAAGAACGTCATGAACCGAACGTGTTGGAATATATGGGAACTGACTCAACAAGCTCAAGAAGGCGCCCTAACGATCGAGAAAAAGGATGATCAAAAGCTTTGGTGAAGTCTCAGGCATCCGTATCGGCGACTGAAGGGCAAAAACTTGACTGCAGGTGGTGACAATCACTGTAGGGATGGATTGCCTTGTGCGCGGCGGCAAGACCGAAAGCGTAAAGATAAGTGGCCATTCTTTGTTCAAGCTTGGCGTAAGAGACCACGTAGCGCGAAACAAGACAGTGAACTTGGAGAGACCGCAATGCGCTTTCGCAGGGGAACGTGTGCCAAGTTTCGGCCAAGTTTCAGCAGCCGGGTGGTAATGCAGCCACCGAAGGCCTGTTGCATCTGTTGAGGAGCGGAAGTGGTAAAGGTGAGACATGAGCCAACACCAACGAAGGCGGGAACTTGACAGGTGTCGACTTTCGACTACAGCCGCACTGCCTCTTGGATGCCGAGAAATGCATCTTTGGCTGAAGTGGTTCGACTTTTCGATTAGATTTTCTCACTTCAGCCCAGCTATCTTCGCAAGAGATGCAAGCACGTCACCGGAAGCGGCCTGGCTAAGCTGGGCAGCTTCGAGCGGATGTAGACGCTCTGTCGATCTTTCGAGGCTCAAACTGAGATGCCTTGCGGAACTATAGGCACGGAGTGGATCATCAGGCTGAAAGGATGTGCTCAAAGGTCTGGACTAAGTATGCCTTACGACAGAGCCGAGGAAGGTGGCTGAGCTGGGCGTTTCATGTGACTGAGGGCTGAGAAAAAAGAACAGATTAGGATGCAGGATCCTCTGGCGAACCCCGATTTCAAGGACAGATGGGAGGAGCAAGGAAGGGTGAGACATGGCTGGCCGGAGGCGGAGTTAAGTGTGAGGCGTATTTCCATTTCGTGTAGGAACACCATATGCAGCAGGAATGATGGGCCGACGTTTGTTCGTGTCTTTACAAAAAAAAAAAGGATTGTCATAGTAAGCTCTTGTACCAGGTACTTTACCGTACAGCAGCATGATCTTCAGGACGATCCCTGATCCGGAAAGAGGTTGGTCCGCCTTTGTAGTCCCGCCACCGCAAGATGTATAGATTTGTTTCAAGGAGCTGCCTTTCCCTACCTGCCTCTGCCCTGCAGACACAGCCTGGACAGTCGCCAGAAGTCTCATTCACATGTCTCGAATCTCTGTTGTCACAATCTTTGTGAAAGAATCAGTATAAGGCGAGATTGATGAAGTCAGGGGCTTAGGAAGTTAGACACCCAGCGCCGCTGCCGCAAGCCGCTAGGATCAAAAGGGCCGGCCACTCCTCTTGGCTTGACGGTTGAGAATAAACAGACCTGCGAAGGTATTGTGAAGTCAGCTTGCATAAGGATGAATCGTGCAAGGCAGATGCGACCATGTTGAGACGAGTGCGCCATGTTTCGGGCTTTCAAGGATTAGCTTCTGTCTTCGGGCCGGGCGGCTAACGAGGTTTGACAGCTTGTCACTCACTGCACGGATTCCGCATTAAAGGGGACTGACTGTATGACTGTACCCCTACAAGCGAGGCGAGGCATCTAGCCATGTTTCGGGCGTCGGTACAAAGTCTATACGCTTGTAGACGCAGCGACTAGTGAAATTCAAACCATTCCTAATTTAATTGAATTTTCAGGAAGAGTAAAAAGAGATTACTGTAGTCGGCGGCGACTGGAGGCCCTGTTTCGCTGACTTCAAATTGCGCCGATTCCGGATTGGGATTCACCATTCCAACTGCGACTCTTGTCCAAGCTCTACACGCTTGGCGCTTGCTCAAAGATTCTACAGTGCCGCTCCATCGTCAGCCTGAGTATGGCGCGTCTCTAGCCAAGAGGAAAAAGATGCTTCCACTGTTTGGCAGAAGCGGATCAAACTGCCAAGCGCCAGCCCAGCCGGAACGAGCAATCAACGCTTCACAATGCACGCATCGCCATCCGAAACACGGAGACAGTGTTGCAGCATTAGGCGGCGCACGATGATGTTTCACTTGGAGTACAACTGGTCTTGAAACAAAGTTCGCCTAGACCTCAACGCACGAATGCTAGACTCATTCAGCGCCTTATCGCCACTACTACTACCTCCGCATCACTTGTGTGCCATTTTGTCTGACGCTCAACATGCAGGGACCTCAAGCTTCGGCGTTCGTACTCTTGGCTTGGCTTGAGCGCTTGCACGAGTTTTTTTCGGCTTGTCGTACCAATACCTTCCGCAAGTGGTGTCTGCGGCGGTGAAACTAACCCTTTCCCATGGTAGCTCGTGCCGAATTGAAAGAGTCAGGAAGGTGGCCCTTCACGAGTCGCAAGGATATTGAGAATATGCGAGCTGGTCAAGGCTCCATATATCTGACAAAGATGGATGAGAAGAAACACTAGCGGCGCCTCTTCAGTCACCCTGGCCCTCGGCTTCAGTCAACCCCTCCCGAACTTGCTTCCAACCTCTTGCTCTCTGTATTACTTGGCATCTTCTTTCATCATATACCCATCAGGCTGGACCGGGCCCTACTCATTCCTTCCCCTCCTCGAACAACAAGGGTGTTGCACCGTCGACATCTTCCTCCTCAGCATCACCGTCGGTACTTCTGCGTTCGAAACGAAACGCAATCGCCAGCACTGATCGAAAGACATCCTTGGTTGGAAACCATCGCACCCTGCAACGATGGCGAAAACAACATTTTCGAGGCTTCTTGGCCAGACGTCAGCATGGTACTACGGCTGGACGCCCATGATCATGCTGATATGCTACTCGATGCTATCCTTCTTCTTCTATCTTCTCATTCCTGGCGGTCTCCATCGTGCTCTCTGGTATACGCTGGTAGCTCTTCAAACGTTCACCGCTTTATCGGTATCCACCGAAGCGATGCAGAGCATTCGTCCATCGATCAACGCCAGGAGAGCATGGCGTCACGCCAAAACCCACGGCTTCAAGCTTGAGGACGGCCAGGAATGGCCTTTTATCGATGTCGTGCTTGTTGCCTACTTGCCCAACGAACAAGAGATCATCATCCGCCAGGTCAAGTACGCCTTGCGCGAGCTAAATTACCCGGCACACCGTATGACCATCAACCTCTGCTACAACACACCCTATCCGATCGAGCCGGTTGAGACCGAACTACGTGAACTCGCCAAGGATCGAGCCAATCTGAGGATCGTCAAGGTACCCAAATCCACCTCCAAGGCGGAAAACATCAACCACTTCCTCACGCTCGAGTCCAAGGGCGAAATCATCACACTCTACGATACCGACCACTACCCCGAGCCTGATGCGCTTCGCTGGGTTGCCAAGCGCTTCATGCAGGGTGGTGTTGATATTATTCAGGGACGATGCTGTATCTACAATTACTCCGAGACTTTCATGACTCGGCTGATCGCTTCCGAGTTCGACCTGATCTACGGTGTCATGCACTCTGGCCGTGCCGAGGTGCAGGGCTACGGCTTCTTTGGTGGATCCAACGGACATTGGAATGCTTCGCTTCTGCGCACACTTGGTATGCAGAAGCACATGCTAACCGAAGATATCGACTCATCGATGCGTGCCATCATCTCAGGTGCTCGTATCGAGTACGATCTCAAGGTCTTGTCCTACGAGCTTGCCCCCGAGACACTGTCTGCTCTCATGAAGCAGCGCTTGCGTTGGGCGCAAGGATGGACGCAGGTCGCTTTCCGTCACGCCTTGCCTTCGATCCGTCGTGGTGCCTACTCTGACAACAACGGTTGGCGCTCGCGTGTCGGTCTTTTCCAGCTGCTCCTCTACCGCGAGGTCTACTTCTACATCAACTCGCAGCTCATGTTCATGCTCGCTTCCGGTATCTGCTACAATATCCCAACCCAAGGTCTCAAGCGATACTTTGAAGACTTTGGAGGATATGCACTTTCCATGTTTGCTCTGGCCGTCAACCTGATCTGCTTGGTGGTGACTGTTTGCATCCAGGCGAGAAACCGCTCGCATTTTACACGCATGGGCGGTATCATTCTATTCGCCCTGTGCACACCCATTTGGTATTCGGTGACCTCGTTGATGGCCATCTTCTGCCACTTCCGAGAGTTTATCAAGTTCGAAAAGTGGAACCCTACCGCTCGTACTTCGGCCAACTCCAAGACCAACACGTCGGCCAGCAACTCACGTGTAGGTTCCAACACCAACAGTATTGTCAACTAGTTTGGTTCTGCTCTTTGTCCTAACTTAGTCTCAATGACAGTGGTTTATCGGTGCTTCGAGACGTCTTTTCGCGATGTGTCAAGTGGTATGAGATGCCCGAGTGATATGAACACGCGATGGGACGCTGTGATGCGGTCGATCATGTCTGTCAAACGACGACGAAGATATGGTGATGTTGATTCTACGAATGTGACTATGAAGACAATTGACCTCGACACCAGACCTGAAGCTCATAAGAGGCGAGAGGGCAACTTCCGTTCCCGAGATTTGCAGCTCGCTTTCAGGCACCAGTCTTGCGAACTGGCACGCCATATTTCACCATCTCTTCCTCGATCAACTTGCCGACATCTGCAATGGCATCGGCCATTCGAAAACCGACACTCTCCCACATCATCTTTTTCTCTACCGCCGAGCTTGTATCGTCCCTCCAAATGGCACCGGCATGACCAAACATCTGACCGGGGGGAGTATTGAGACCGGCGACAAACCCGACGATCGGCTTCTTGTACTTGCCCTTGCCCACCCTGTACTTGCAATCTGGATCGTTGAGGAGAGCGTAGACTTCCTCCTCCATAGTACCGCCGATTTCGCCGGCAAGCACAATGGCCGAAGTATCTGGGTCATTGAATAGAAACTCGAGCGCCTCGACCGTCCGAGTGCCAGGGTAGAAATCCCCACCGAGACCCAAGATGTAACTTTGACCAAGCGACTTGGTGGCATACGCCGCCTCGTAGGAGAGCGTCCCCGAGCGCGAGGCGATTCCAACGGATCCTGGAGCGCAAGTGATCATGGGCGCGATTCCCATCCTACAACCGCGTGGATTGCAATAGCCGGGCGAGTTGGCTCCGACTAATCGACTCTTGCTCTGACTGTGCAATGCTTCCATCACCCGGAACTGGTCCTTGGCTGGTACGCCTTCGGCGACGCTGACGATGAGAGGGATTTCAGCTTGGATCGCTTCGATGATGGCATCTGCCGCCAACGCTGGTGGCACGAATACGGACGTTGCGTCCACTTTGATTCCCGCGTCCAAGACTTCTTTGAGCGAGTTGAAGACAGGACGTCCGCCTAAATGATTGGTGCCTCCTTTGCCTGGAGAGACACCGGCTACGACGTTGGTACCCATGTCAATCGAGATCTGTGTGTGAGTTGTCGAGGCTTTGCCGGTGAAGCCTTGGACGATGACGTTTGAGTGCGGGCCTGCGGCGAGATTTGGTATGGTATCGGCATAGGAAGAGCGAGCCAGAGTAGTTACAAATCCGCGCCGAACTGAGGATAGCGCAGACCTCGTTGCCACGGTCCGTATTGTGGACTTGACCAGCATGCTGTAATCACGTCGAGGAAAACGATTCCAAGAGATGGCAGGCCTTGATGATGACGATTCGATAGATTGGTGATATTTGAGAAAGGTGGCGGCCCAGAAATTCCGTTCTGTTGCGCCATAGGTTGGATATATCTACGTAAGACGTACAGTACGTCGAGTAGAGTGAAGAAGCAGCTTTTCGTCACCAGCGGATCAAGGACTTGTCGGTAGTGAAGACGTGGGTTTCACGATACCACATGGGCCGAGCGTTGCGGTGTTCATTCTATCCCAGCGTTGTTGCTTGCAGACGGCATTCGGCACGGCACGGCACGGACGCTGGTCACTGCTGGTTATGCTCAGGTGCGGGGAAGATGGGCTCATGCATCGATCGGCGTACAACTCGGCATTGCATTTGCACCAAAGAGCGCATCACGGGTATCCCCCACACAAACCACTCATTGCATATGCTCATTCCACCTGGCAACAAACCCAGCGACTCACCGTCCGCACCATCCCTCCCTTCCTCGTCCCTAAGTCCGGTTTGCTCCTGGTCACATCGTCTGTCCAGAGGTCCGCAAGAGAAGCTTCGATCTGCTCTTGTACCTATGCACGGCTTATTGTTGCTGAAGTCCTGGTAGCCAAGATCATCCCCGAGCGCCCGAGTAGTGACAATACCTGCATAGATCAACATCGTCACCCACCTTCTCGACTCGGAAGCAATCCAAAGAAGCACGATGATCGCGAGGATCACCACTGTTCGAGCGCTTGCACCTCGCTGGGCGGCCGGGAAGGTCTCTCGGCCCACTCGCCTTCCGGCTAGCATGCGTGACTTCCACCTGCAATCCAAAGACATCCCCACCTTCCTCTCCAAGGTCGCCTCTCTCCCTGCATCGACTTCCATCGTATCTTCTGCTTCCTCGTCTGGAGGTGTAGCCGTGCTCATCTCGGCGGATCGCGACCCGCAATCCTCTTGGTCGGACGCTCACGCCGAGCACAAATTCTATGGCCCCAGCATTCTCTCCGCACCCACATCCTCGCTCTCCGAGATCAATCCAACTTACTTTGGCAAAGGTGGACTTGGCCTACTCAAGCTTCGCCGATCTGCGTCAACGGCTGTGACGCAAGTGGGTGTTCGGACAAACACGAATTGTCTGACCGAGGACAAGCTCGCCTCGCTGGTTCACGGCCTCGGCTCCGATGCAGCCAAGGTCGTCGACGAAATGTGGAGAGTGTTTGATACGTACGAAGGGCTTTGGTTCTCGTTCGCTCTGGTCCCTTCGGATTCAGGGATTCAGGTGGTCAAGCCTTACATGGAGTTCGACGACTTTGCTGTAAGGCGTCAACCTGAGCTGAAGGCGTACTTCGAGTCTCGTCCGCGGAATCCCAACAGCGCACGGGCCGAAGACGGCGGACTCTTTTACGTCAAGCTCTCCGATGTCGATGCGCCCGTTCCGACGCAGAGTGCAGGTAAGGAGCTTCCAGAGGGCAACGTGGGTTGCTTCGGGTATGGCGCGGGCAACGCGATGGCCACTATGGACGGGCTCAATGTGGCTGGAGGCAGACCAGCTAACTTCCTCGATGGCGGCGGTGGTGCCAATCGCGTCAACGCAAAACTTGCGGTCGAGACTTTGAACAGGGATCCAGCTGTCAAGGCTATCTTCGTCAACACTTTCGGTGGTATCACACGAACCGAGTAGGTAGATCCCTTCCCTATCCTTGACCGATCGGTATAGATCAAGCCTTATCGCTGACTATGGTATTCATTCATCTGTTGCGCTCATAGCATCGTTTCTCAGGGCATCATCGATGCAGTCAAGGAGGACAAGATCACCAAACCTATCGTCGTTCGACTCAAGGGCACAGGCGCCGAAGACGCGGCCAAGGTCGTAAGTAAAACACTGCCCTACCGCTTCACTTGGGCAAGCAAAGTTCAGCTAACAGCTTCCTTGACTCCTTTCCTTTGCAATCACAGCTCGGAGAATCAGGACTCAAATTCGCATTCCACGACGACTTCAACGCCGCAGCTGCACACGCAGTCAAGGCGGCCAACCAGGGCCATCTGTAACGCCACAATCCTCTGAACGCTCGTATCTGTATACAGCTGATCGATTTAAGTTGACTGTGATCTAGTCGAAGCTCGGACCGAGCGCAATCAAGTTGAAGTTGACATCCTGCGGATTCTGTGCCATGTAATGCTCCTTGACAAACTCCACTGCGACGCTCAACAGATCTTCCTGCGTCTCCACCCTCTTGCCCCTCATCAATGGACCTTGTCTACCACCTGAACCGTCGAGCTCGACTAGTTCACCGCTCTTGCTTCTGACGAAACTTACAAAGTGCAGAGGGACATCGTCCAAGTCCTCTGGTGGGGCACTCTGTCCCTGCCCTGCCGTCTCTTCGTGCACGCTTTGCAGCTCTTGCGAGTTGACCAGGATGTCGGCGCGTTCGTCGACGTCTTCTGTAGATCGAGCTTTTTTGAAGAGTCGATCGAGGGGCGAGTCGGGTTTGATCGAGTTGGCGGCGGCAGAGTTCGCAAGTGCGTGAAGAAGCCCGATGGTTCCGCACGCGTTGCCGATGGTCTGCTTGAACCACAAGATGCCAGAGGCGGATAGAGAGGCATGGTTGCCCGAGGCTGCATTTTCAGAGGAACGGACTTCGTTCATAGCTTCGGTTGTGGGGAAGAGCAAGAGAACCGCAGATACCGGTTGGGGGACCATGGCGAGCAGGTCAGGATCGGTGCCATAGATATCATGGAACGCGTACTGGGAAGTGTCCATGCCCATTTTGGCACACCACGAGGTGAACAGCTCCGGATTCGATTCCAACGGTACCCATTTCGGTCTGGACGTCATCTTGACTCAAGCTTAGCTCCGAGGATGGTGGATGTAGACGGTCGGGGTGGATATGTGGTTGTTCTGAATGGTAGGAAAGCAAGGTGGTCGGTGCACAGCGCTGTGGAGGTTGTCAAGCGATGGAATGTGTTAAGTCGCTCGTGCGAACGAACTCCTTTTCCAGAACTCGGAAATCGGCATCGGACCCCGCTGGTAATGAAGCGTGTGCTTCACCTTGTGAAGCTCTTCTGGACGAACACCACCTTGGAGCATACGTGGAAGCCATTCTCTGGCTCACACGTCTGATCGCGGTCACCAAAGCGCCAAACTGGCTCTTACAGCTGTGCTGGTCGACAGGATGTCAGCATCGGGTGTTCGTCGCATGCGCCAAATCACACCGACCTCACCTTCCCCTTCGCCCGAACCGCAACAATCCGCCAACGGCAAATCCACCTCCATCGCCCCTCGCCCAGACACCTCCTCTGTTCCAGCGCAAGCCGCCGCTTCCTCGTCCGACCTCGTCTCAGAACCTGTCGAGGCGACAGATGCTGTGCGAGCCACGCTCGAATCGCGCACGCGTGCGGTGGTAGACCTGCTCTACCAGCTCGCCGTATGCTCAGCCGACGTGCAGGAAGGCTCGCAACACCTGGTCGGCGCCAAAGTCAACGAATGCATCAAAGCGCTTGCTGCTCTCGACGCCACAAAGGATGAAGTACACAAGGCGCATATGATGGTCCCCCAGGAGGTGCTCGAGATGCTCGACGCGGGCAAGAACCCAGATATCCATACGAGGAATTTCATCAACAGGCTGGCAAGCGAAAACCAGTACAGTTACGGTCAGCATGAGGCAATTGACAAGTACAAGGACGAGCTCGATCAGGCACTCGAGGCGGCATTCCCCGAGTTGGCAAATGCAAGTGTATCATCAGGAATGGATGCTTAACATGGGGTTACGTTATAAAGATACAGGTGCGTACCACAACGGTAATGTTACAAATAGCGAAGACTGCATCAAAAGTAAGAAAAGATCGTCCGATAGAAGGCGTGCGAGCCTATGGGTTGAGCGCGGAGCAAAGCAGTGGTGGCTAAGAGAAGCCGGAGAAGGTATGCGACCATGCGCTGCCAGCGGCGCTGTTGGGTGTACCAGCGTTGGAAGCGACGTAATCGATGGGGGAGTGGTGGTGCGAATGGTGACCAGACGCATGTGCGCTAGCGTGTTGATGTGCGTTGTGGTGGTGGATGTGATCATGTCCATGTGCGCTATGCTGCGCATGCGCAGGAAGAGCAGCGTGATGATGTGAATGATGAGAATGGGGTGGATGGGATAGATCTGGTTGGGAGGAATGTTCATCCGCCGACGAGTCATGGATCCAGTGCGCCATGCTGGCACTGCTGTCGACATGCGGGTTTCCTGCGCCTGTGTGCGACATGTTGAACGAGTCTGCGGCGCTGGTATCTGCATCACCATATGCGCCTGAAACCGCATGCAAAACGTCCTCGTGCAAGGCATCTGCTTCTTGCGATTGCGGCGCCGGTGTCTGCTGCCTGCTACTCGAACGTGCAACGCCCTTGCCCTCACCGGTCTTCTCCCTCTTGGCTGCACCACCACCTGGCAGTCGACTGCTGGGTACACTCTCGTGCCTCGGTACAATGTCGATCAAGAAATCGAACAAGTCGCTCCTGCCAATTGCACCCGCAATATCGGACCTCTGAATGGTCCTCCTCTTGTGTTCCTCGGCAATCAGAAACGCCCTGCACGTCAAATCCGAGATAAAAATCTCGCACGCCCTTGCGAACAAGATGGGAGCTTCAGCTGAGATCATCTTGACCTGGTCATCTGATTTCATGACCTTCTTGATTCGAGCCAGCGGAAGTTGACCCTGGGTGGGCAGACCGGATTTGAAGTCGACAATGTTTCCATCTGCGTCACCGCCTTGTTCGACGAGGTCCATCTGGTAGCGCCAAAAGGAGGCCTGAAAATCGTCGAGATCTTGAGATGCATGTACTAAGGGACCTGATGCGGGGAGGGCGGAGGTGCCGCGCGATGACGAGGCACCCGCCCCACTGCTGCCAGCCATGTCGTTGGAATCTGATGACGATGCTCGGGATCGTTTCTTGGCCATTCTGTTGGGGGCGGGGGGGATGTGAACGAATAGCAAAAATACTCTGAGCTAGGTGATGTGATGATGAAGGTGTTTTGATGGGTTGAATCTTTGGCAGAGCTGCTTGCGTAGAGGATGGCGTCGAGATGATGATGATTGTCACGAGACCATCAAGCGTGTCTAGCTCAGCATGCATATTTTGGCTGCCAATACCAAAAGTTCGCTGCAATTTTTTTGAGGGTGTAAAGTTGGAACTTTTTTGGCGCGAATTTCCGAATCCCGAGCGTGCAAACGGCGATTCTGGCTATCAGATAGGAACCCACCCAACAGCCCTGTCGAACATATAAAAACGAAGAGAGAGTGTTAGGTGCGTGCAACTCACATGGTAACGCTCGAACATTTCCAATTTTGTTTAAACTGATACAGCACATGCATCTGTGGCTGGGCAATGTCTTGTTCGAAGGCATATCCGTTCGCTTGTTCGCACGACACATGGAAACGCAGCGCCATGTGAAGGTTGCTTGCGACATTAAAGAAGCTGACTGCTACCGCCGCTCCAGTGGTTGGCACCGAGGTCCGCGGTATCGTCGCTGGTCATGCGATATGATGACCATGGCTTTGCTTGGCAATTGGATTTCGATATCCGGAGACAAAAAGCCGAAGCCCGATTCGAGTTTCTTTTCTTTTCGCAAATGACAAAAAAAAAAAAAAAACATATAAAAAAATGGCAGTCTGTCCGCTGTGCTGTGCTGTGCTGTGCTGTGACGCGAGACGCGCTACAGATTGGCTTATTGTTGTCGCAGCAAATCAATTTAGAAACCAGCGCTGTGACGTCGCTTTGCTTGGCTCGGAACTTTTATTGCCGTCCTGGGTTCACTGATGTACTCTAGTACTGTACGGTAAACTGTTTTTGGCATGCTGTTCCACGGAGATGAACGACCACATCCTTGCTATGCCTTGATGGGATCGACGTAGCCACATCCGAGTTGCCGGCTCACTTGCTTGGTCTTGGCGGACTAGCGCCCACTTGCTTCTGAATGTGGATCTGATCAGCAGATGAAAGGTTGGTGGGAATTCAACAAATGTTGACAGGCGATGAGCATAATCTGACGTGCTTCAGAGAGGGACAGCGCTCATGGTTGGGAGCTATTGTTGCAAGATTGTTGCAGCGCTATCCAGCTTCTCTCCAAAAGCGAGGCTAGGATTTTACGCCAAGGTGCCGATCTGTAGTCACGAACCCTTGCCTTCTGGATCGTGACCAACCGCGACGAAAACGGCGAGCATCATCATCCATCGCAACACCACTTACTCGTGACTCAGCTACAGACTATCATCGCAACTAAAAGTAGTTTGCCGTACCGCGGGGCATGCGTATCGCGAAACTGACCCTAGCTCTGTACCTACCTGTTTGCCTAGCCTTGTCCCATCCGCGGCTTTTCGCTGCTCTGCCACGTCAAATGCAAAAGCCGAGGTCCGTGGCAGCCCGGAACCAAAAATCACAATCCACCACCACAGCCAAAGCTTTCGCCCTCCGCCTACTCGCATAGCCGAGTACAGAATCGCTACCACTTGGCACTTGCCTCCTCTTTCGCACAAACCGGAGACTTTTGCCGATGCGACTGAGTTCAGGCGACGATGATGGTCTAACCAGCTGGATCCAATGTTTGAATTTCACCGCCTCTCCTCCGTTCAACAGCAATTAGGTTGATGACCCTGATGTCTCCGGCGTGCTGGATCCGGTTCACGCTGTGATACATGGCTTGGTGCGATGCAGTTTGATCGCTTGATCCGCTTGATCCACGGACGGAAACGATTTCCGCGCTCTCAAGCCATGTTTTCAGCCACGAGGCACCAGCAGATGGCTGATACTGGCTGGACCCTTAGACTGAGCTAGGGGAAAAAAAATAATAAAAAAGAAGTAGCAGAGCAAGGTGCAGCACAACGACCAAGCGACTCGTCATGACGGCGAGTTTCAGACGTGACTGTACAAACCAACTCTCTGAGCTATCATGCACTGCATCGGAATAGCACAGCGCCTCTACCCTAGCGAGCACCTCCACAATCCACGCCCAGCAATACCGGGACATAGCGACACTGGTCCTCTCCGAACGGAAGGCCTCCATCCTGCCTGTCGCCGTCACTTTCATTGTTCGCCCTTCCGGCGCTTTCCGTTTGGCCCAACGCTACCTCCTCATGGCACCCTTTCCTTTGACATTGGCACCCAACGAGACAAAGCTTAAAACTTGATCGTCTCTCCCTTTCGCTCTTTGCTTTTTAATCCCGAGTTTGTCATCCACTTGCCCCCTTCCTCCGTCTCCAATCTTCACTGTCAACCACAAGCTCTTGCCCTCGACTGCATACCAGGTTCCCTCGACTCCTCCTCCTCCTCGAGAATCTATCTTCGGACAAGGTATCACCTCCACGTCCAGTCTCGACTGTGTGGGCTGTTACTGTCAATCTCGTCTCTATCTCACTCTTAAACGTATACCCATCCGTGATTCTAGTCTCCAACCAAGCGCACCAACATGCTGAAGCGCGCTGTAGCTTCCCTGACCAAGGACTCGCCCTGCGACAAGAATGATGAAAATGGCCATTCCACCAAGGCCACTAGCTCACCTGGTAGCGGCCCAGCCACACCCATCGCTCCTTCGGCTAAGTCGACCGTAGACTCGACTCAAACCGAAGGCTCGGACAAGAAGTTTCGTCTTTCGCACATCTTCTCCGGCTCCTCGCTTTCTGGACGCAAAAGCATCTCTCGCTCCGGCAGCCTCGATGAGCCTCGACCTAGCGCCGTCAAAAAGGCTCAGCGTATCGAGGAGAAGGAGCGAAAGGCGATCGAGCAGGAGCGAATCCGCGAGAAGATCGCCATGGCTCGTCGCCAGTCCGACCTACGGGCAGCTCAGATCGAAACTCCCGAGCAGCGTGCACGCTACGGAGACCACTATCCTGAAGAGTGGAACAAGCAGCACGATAGTTGGGCCAACATCTTCACCATTTGCGACGATGCCGAGATTGGAGATACCGTGACACTTCGAGCCCGTATCCACACCATTCGCGATGTCAGCTCGCACCTCGTCTTCATCGTGCTTCGACAGCAAATTTCCACCATTCAGGCTGTCCTCGCCGAGGAGAGCGGTGTCATCACGGGTCACATGGTCCGATGGGCCAAGCGACTGCCTCTAGAATCCATCGTGCTCGTGCGTGGAAAGCTGCAAAAGCCTCGCGAGCCCATCACCGGTGCTACCACTCAGGGTGCTGAGATCAAGGTTCACGAGCTTTACCTTGTCGCGCCTACCAAGGAGACGCTTCCTTTCAACGTCTACGATGCGGACCTTGTGCTCAAGAAGAGCGACGACCAAGACAGTGGCAGCCACGACGGCGATGCAAATGCCAACAACACCGACTCCGATAGCGAGGGTCTTCCCCGTGACGAAAATCGCTCGATCGAGCGACACGAGGGTCCCGTTATCACTCAGCGTGTCCGTCTCACCAACCGCATCATCGACCTCAGAACTCCTACGGCTCAAGCCATCTTCCGCATCAACGCTGCCATCTGCAGCAACTTCCGCTCGCATCTCGATCAGAATGGATTCCTCGAGATCCACACTCCCAAGCTCCAAGGTGGAGCCTCCGAATCCGGTTCGAGCGTCTTCATGCTCGACTACTTTGGTCGACCTGCCTTCTTGGCTCAATCGCCGCAGCTGTACAAGCAAATGTGCATTGCGGCTGATTTCAAGCGGGTCTACGAGATCGGTCCTGTTTTTAGAGCGGAGAACTCCAACACGGCTCGTCATTTGACCGAGTATACTGGCCTCGATATTGAGATGGAGATCGTTCATTACTATGATGCCCTTCGCGTCATCGATGGCATGCTCAAGAGCATCTTCAAGGCGCTTCGCGACAACTTCAAGGCGGAACGAGAGCTGATCAAGCGCCACTTCCCTCACGAGGATCTCGTGTATCCCGAAGACACCCTGATCCTTCCCTTCGCTCAAGGTGTACGCCTGCTCCGCGAGTCTGGCTACGTTGAAGAGGACGGAAGCTTGCCCAAGGAGGATGAAGACCTTCACACGCGTGCCGAAATCCGTCTCGGTGAGCTGATCAAGGAAAAGTTCAACACAGACTACTACATTCTGGACAAGTTCCCGTCTTCGGTCCGACCGTTCTACGCTATGGAGGATCCCGAGAACCCCAGCGTGACCAACTCGTTCGACATTTTCATTCGAGGTCAGGAGATCTGCACGGGAGGTCAGCGCATCCACGACATCGATGAGCTCGAGAAAAAGATGCACAAGATGTCGGTGTCGACCAAGGGCATGCAGGAGTATCTTGAAGGATTCCGTCTCGGTGCACCTCCGCATGCTGGATGTGGGATCGGTCTCGAACGTCTCGTGTTCCTGTATCTCAACCTTGGCGATGTGCGTCTCGGCACTCTGTTCCACCGTGACCCGCGTAGTCTGCCGCTGCAGAAGAACGACGAAGACGCGCTGCGTCATCCCGAGGCTAGCACGAATCCACCACCGTGGAAGCACCCGCGTCTTGCCCTCAAGGCGGAAGCGGACAGCGAGTTGCGCGACATGCAGCCGCTGGAGAAGCTGATCGCCAACTACGGTGACGCCTCCAACACAGCCTGGCTCGATGACCGGTACAAGGTCTGGCGCCACCCAGACACGGGCGCTGCGGTTGGGTATTCGCCGTTCAAGGGCTATGCCATGATCATCGGTGATCCTTTGTGCGACAAGACGCAGTTGACGCAAGTGATTTCGGGTTTCCTGACGTTCATCAAGAAGGAGGCCAAGCTCAAGCCGATCTGGATGTCGGTGTGCGAAGAGGTGGAAGAGATTCTAGGTGGCAGACTCAACTGGTGTTCGCTGTCGTGTACGGCGGAAGAACGCGTGGAGGATTCAGCCAAGAACCCGGCTCGCAACGACGCTGATGTGCAGAAGAAGGTGCGACACGCACGCAAGGAGGGCGTCAAGATCCAGGAATACTTGCTCAACGAAGAGGTGCCCGAGGATGTGATTAAAGAGACGGACGAGCGCATCGAAGATTGGCGAAGGAACCGCAAGGGCGAGCAAGTTCACATGACCGAGGTGCAGCCATGGACGGACATGAAGCATCGAGTCTACTACATTGCGCGCGACAGCACTGGCAAAGTGAGCGCGATGGTCGTGCTTCACCAGCTCTCGCCTCAGCATGGCTGGCACATCAAGTGGGCACTCGACTTCCCCGGTGCTCCCAATGGTACGATCGAGTACACGGTGTTGCATGCCATGGAGAACAACGCCGGTAGCAAGATGACCTTTGGTGCATCAGCTACTTCGACCCTCGTCGCCAAGCATGGTTTGAGCAAGATGACCACCAAGGCGTTGACCAAGGCGTACAACTCGCTTGCCGAGCACAATAAGTTGACGAACAAGGGCGAGTTTAGGCAGAAACTGGGGGCGGTAGAGGAACGTGTTTACATTTGCTACCCGAGGCATGGTCTCAGTCCTGCGGGGATTCAAGCCATCATTGGGTTCTTCAAGCAGTAGTTTCAGTCGGCAAGATGCGCTGTCGTATACAACTCTAAGATCTTATTGCATTGTACATATTGTACGTCAGATTTTGGTACGCTTCGGATTTGAGTTATGTTAATGATACCTGTTTTGGATTCAAGACAAGTGTTGTAGGTTTGTGTGGGTGGTGGATGTAGGCGCCAAGTTGGCCGGTAGGATCTGCGCGCGGGGCAGCTGAGTTGGATCACGTTGTCGGATCAAGGTGGTCAATTCGCTTAAGCTTGGCTGAAATTATATCAGGATCGACAAAGTGGCACTGGCATGAAGATGCCAAGGCTCGGAGGGTTTGACAGCTGCATACTGTGTCGAAGCGGCGGCGACGATCATCGAGGGTGACCGACGATTGGCTGCGGACGAAGGATGTGCGGACGAATTGTAAGTCTCGGATGAGACCACGTTCTGACGCCTGCGTTGCCGATTTAACGTGAAACGTGCCTCAGTTGCAGCAAACTACTCGAGGTGGTTGGTGTATTCGCCGGCCAAGATGGTCGTCGTCCGTGCAAATTTGGGCTGCAGGCTTTGGACTGCATGCTGCACGGCGATTCATGCTGGGACTAAATCCGCACTGTTCGAGTTGGTCGTGCGCTTTCTTCCTCACTTCCAACCGACGATCTGCAAGCCTTTCTGGATCTCCCTTCCTCGCTATCCGCCGGACAAAGGCAGATTTGCTCGTCAATTCGTGGACTGGCACGTGGATCTCAGTTGTTATTCATACAGTCGGTCGTCGCTGAAGGTTTTGGACGACATAAATAGACCGGCTCGAAAGCGGGGTCAAGGGATAGTAAGTCATCCAGTTCGCCCCCATCTTGATCGTCTCGATCGGCTCGTTGCTGAAAATGGTTTCTTCATCTGCGTTTTTGGCTCTTTTGGCCGTCGTTGTCTCTGGCGCACAAGCAGCTCCTGCATTTATCATCCCCTTCTGGAACCCGAACGCCATGACTGCCAAGAGTTACTCCTTCAGCGTACGTCCTCCTCCCCCTCCCATTCTCATTGCGAGCTCTCACCTACTTGCCTCATACTTACCTCTTCTTGCAATCATGTCTTGTTTTGGATCGACCTAGACCGTTACGGGCTACTTCCAGTACGACTCGGCGGCCGGAGCTTCGCTTCCGGCTGTCGCCCCGAACTTTGGACTGAATTCCAACACGACCTGGCAGGAGGTTGTTGATACGCTGTTTCGGCTCAATGTCGAGAGCTCGTTCCAGGACGGTTCGCAGTACAAGCTGCTGTACGCTGGTCGTCACGGTCAAGGGTTCCACAATGTGGGTGAGTCCAAGTACGGTACGCCTGCTTGGGACAGCCACTGGTCGGAGCTCGACGGTGACGGCACCATCACCTGGGGACCCGACGCTCGTTTGACTCCTCTGGGAATCCAACAAGCGCAAGCGGTCAACGACGGCTGGGTTTCGATGCTCAAACAACCCGACTCTGCGCCGCTTCCCACTCGCCTCTTCTCCTCCCCACTCAGCAGAGCGCTCAGTACACTCGAGATCAGCTACGATAAACTCATGCTCACCAACCCCACCGACCCCGCCTCGGCGCCAGCCACGGGCATTCAAGGCTTCCTCGACAACCTGAACAACCAGCTCAACCCGCACAAAGTCACGCCCGAGGTCAAGGAACTGTTCAGGGAGGAGTACGGACAACACACGTGCGATCAACGTCGATCCAAGTCGGATTTGCATAAGGATTATCCCAACGTCAAGTTCGAGGCGGGCTTCGCAGAGACAGATCCGCTCTGGACGACTGATAGGGAGACCGATCAGCATCTCGATGGTAGAGTGCAGCAGGCATTGACAGAGATGTTTAACGAGACGCCTAATGATCAGGTGATCAGCTTGACCAGTCATTCGGGTGTCATGCAGAGTATCTTCCGCGTGGTTGGTCACTACCCCATCCACCCCGCCACCGGCGCGTTCATCCCTCTCGTCATCAAAGCCACGCCTCAAAACTAATCTTGTAAACTCCTATCGTAGACCGTCACGGAATCGTCCTTGTCCCAAAAAAAAAAAGTACATTTGCACTTGATTCTTGAGAATAGATGTACATCAACTTAGTTCCAAATCTTGGAGGCGTTCTTCTTCTGCTCGCCCAAGTTCCACTTGTCTGCGCGTTCGACATCGATCAGCACTGCGACCTTGCCGTTGTTGTCACCGGTAAAGAGCCTCTTGAACGCATCCTCTGCACCCCAGACACCAAACGTGACGTCCTCCCTGTTCTTAATCTTGCCTTGCGCAAGCATCTTGGGCACCTCCTCCATGAACGTGGGCAGCCACTTTGGAATGTAACTGCTGACCAAGAAGCCTTGGTACTTCAACTCCTTGGCTACAATATTGAACAGGTTCTTGGGATAGTACACGTCCTCCTTCTCCGAGTTGTAGCCGCTGATGTAACCGCAGGCGACGATGATACCGTACTTTGCCGCGACCGAGATGTACGCCTCGAGCTGAACACCGCCGACATTGTCGTAGTAGTAGTGAATGCCCGTGTCAGCGGCAAAGGCTTTGAGCTTGGCCGCGACGTCTTCGGTCTTGTAGTTGATCGTCTCGTCTGCGCCGAGAGAGCGAACGAACTGACACTTTTCATCCGAGCCAGCACTGGCAATCACCTTGACACCCGCCTGGTGAGCCAACTGCACCACCAACTGACCTACAGCTCCAGCGGCTCCACTGACAAACATCTTGGAGCCAGGCTTGAGATCGCCACAGATCTCTTTGAGACTCATGTACGCGGTCATGCCCGCCATGCCCGCAGCGCCGAGGTAGGTGGTGATGGTGAGACCATTTTCGAGCAGCGACTGGTCGAGTTTGCGGAACATCTTGGTGGCTTCAGCGGGGTAGATCGAGTATTCCTCGATGGCCGTAGCCCAATTGTAGACGACGTCGCCGGGGGAGAGGTGGGGTACTTCGGAACGGTAGATCTCGACGATACCGATGGCGGTGACGGGTTTGCCCTCGACGTAGGGAGGCGAAAAGTAGGTGGGATCTCCCTTCATCCGGTTGCGCATGGTAGGATCGAGCGAAACGGCAATATTGCGCGTCAATACACCGCCGTTGAGGGGGACATTGTCGATGTCGAGCTCCGACGAGCTTGGGCGCGTAGTGACACCCGGCTCGGGAAGACCGGTGCGTGTGACCTGGTTGAAGAGGACTTGGTGGTTAGTGACCATCGTGAAGAGCTGTCGGCCAATGGAAGGACTAATTTTGGAGGGATGAAAAGGGATGGATCAAGATGAGAAGCCAACGTATTTTATTGGGTCAAGAAAGTAGAGGGTGAAGGGCGGCTACCGATTGCTCTGCCAAGTGCAAGGTGAGCTAAACTCCGAGCCACCACTTACTTGACTCACGGTAGAACATGGTACATTCTCGCATGCTTGACCACGCGGCTTTGAATCGGAAGGGAGTTTTATAAAATAGTTTGCTTGTAGCGCACTGGTGGAGCTCGCCGGCCCGGTAAAACTTGGGCAGAAATCAAGTCTGCCCGATGACACACATAAACACACATCGCTTTGCCCTTCCAAATTTACGAAAATCGCATTTATTTAATTTCTCTTTTATTCCTCTCTGGAGATTTCTTCCTGCGCTCTGATGTATTGCCGAACTTTCGAATGTTAAACCTGACTTTTTTTATAATAAATCAAAGTCGCATCAAAATTGTGATCGCGATACGCTCCACCGAAATGCAACGCATGCATGGCCTGTTGTTGTTTCACTTGAGACGCAGATGCGGTTAGCCTCCTGAACAACGACGCCTGATCAAGGTGCCAACAGGATCTTTCATGCGTCAGACCTCGGCGCAAGGCCAAGCAGCAAGCTCTTGTTCTTAAATCCACCATCCCGTTTGCGTCACGGGATTCTTCGAGGTAGAGGGAGCCAAGCGGTATTCCCGACCGTGTTTTGATGCTTACGGGCCGAAGCGCCAACCTCGGCACGGCGTCTTCTTTCGGGACGTGCATGTCATCTGTGAAATTTAGAGTTGCCGTCACCTTTTAGGGTTAGCGTTTGTTGCACCCGCTCCACCTGCCTCACGCTTCGGCCCGGCCGGATTCCTCTCTCCACCTCTTCCTCCTTCGAATCAATCACACCTTCCCCGCTCCCCTCCCCACCACCTCCGTCACTCTGCAAGCACATACTCCGTAGCAAAGTGCGGATCTTTGGCACCATGTCGAACACGCCTCCATCCGCCGCTGCAGCCAGCGAAGAGACCCGCTGGAAACGATGGAGCAAGAGCGCTTTCGACAAAAGCATCGTTGTCTCGGATTGGGCGTCAGGCTATGCGAACTCTGCCTCGGCCAAGATCGGAGGCGAGCGGTTCTGGCCCAAGAGCAACGATTTTCTAGATGAAGTTGCAAAGTGCGAACGCATCCTACGAGCGTTCACCGTTGAAGGCGTCGAAGTCAAGGAATCCAACGCGAAGAGTGTCTCGCCAGAACCAGCAGAACCCAACGGCGGTGCTTCGACGGCCCAAACCGAATCCACTCCGGCAACGTCCAAGGAGAGCGTGTTGAAGAAAAAGGGCAAAGTGTTGCGAAAGATCCCACCGAACGTCATCAAGCGCGCCAAGGGGATTGTCATCTACACTGCGATGAGGTCGGGCATCGCACCGTTCGGAGGCGCCGGGGGAGCTGGCTTGATGTTCGCCCGACTCCCCGACGGCACATGGTCAGCGCCCAGTTCCATCTCTCCCAACAACCTCGCCGTGGGCTTGTTGTTGGGTTTCGACATCTTCGATGTCATCCTGGTGATCAACTCGTCGATCGCCATGGAGTCGTTCAAGTCGCACAAAGTGACACTGGGAGCCGAAAGCGCCGTAGCCGCTGGCCCCTTCGGGACCGGAATCAGTGGAGAGCTGGGGATCGATCGCACACCTATCTTTTCGTACGTGCGGACGCGCGGTCTCTATGGCGGAGTCGAGGCCATGGCACAGGCATTTCTGCATCGCTTCGACGAGAACGAACGCGTATACTACTGGCCGGGCATCACCGCTAGGGATATCTTGGAGGGCAAGGTACGCAAGCCGCCACAGGTGGAGCCTCTGTATAGGGCACTGCGTGATGCAGAGAACGGGGTGGCGCAGGGGAATTCGCTGGAGAGATGGGTGTATGAGCCGATCCAGGCGCCACCGAATGTAGCTGTGAGGCAGTTGCAGAAGGAGGAGTCGATCGATTTGTTGGAGGATGGCGAAAAGTTGAAGTTGCCACCGACGCCAGAGGAGCTGGAGGCGATGGAGAAGGCAGGAATTCCGGATGAGTTTGATTTGGAGGCGGAGAGGAGGGAGGAGGAAGAGAGGATTAGGTGGGAGGAGCAGGAGAGGAATGAAATTCGAGCGTTGCCTCCGCCTCCAAAACATAGGAATGTGGTTCAGTATTGGGACAACAGGTGTTCGTTACCGGGTGCTCAGAGGCGGGTGGCTCCTTCGCCACTTCAAGCCGAGGTCACCGAGGCTGCAGAGAAGAATGAAGCGGAGAATAGAAAAGACGAGGAGTCGGTGGAGAACATTGAGGGTGAGATGGAAGAGGTTTCGTTGACGGATGAAATCTCGGAACCTCCATCGTTGCCACCACGAAGGCCGATTTCTTCTGTGGACGGTCTAGTATCGGATAAGACCAGCACCGATAGTCCTTCGAAGTACGAGGTGCCCCTCGACGAGACGGAGCCCATTCACATTGAAGAAGTCCAGCCGGTTCCACTCGACAACTCCAAAGCATTGTCTCCCAACGCTAAAGCTTCTGTCTCGGATGAGACCCAGCCTACCACAACCGACTCCACCCTGATCCAACCACCCGCCTTAGCCCCTACTCTCTCCAGCGCATCAGCTGAATCCTTATCACGCCAAACATCGCTCAACCGACCCTCCCGTCCACCTCGGCGCATTGTTCCCTCGACTTCCACCTCCACGCTCCCCGCCGCCGCCGCCGCCGCCGCCGCCGCCGCCGCCGCCGCCACCTCCTCGACCGCACCGGCCATCCACCTGTTCTTCGACTGGGACGAAACCATCACTTCCATCGATACGCTCTCGCTCATCGCACCCGCCGAAGGGACCCAACATCACGGCCCCGGCTTCTCGCACTACACCGAAGCCTACCTCTCGGACCTCGCTCAATTCGATACCACATTCGGCCCTCGCGATGACTGGCCCGCCCAACTGCGCTACCTCGCTGCGATCGACGCGGTCGAGGTCGCCTCTGTGCATCGCGTCGAGCAAGGCGGTTTGTTCAAAGACATGTCGAAAGCCTCGCTTCTGGACCGCGCTGAGACGCAGGTGGAGTTCCGGGAGGGTTGGGCGTCGTTCTACACCTACCTCTCCTCCGAGGCGAGCGGGAGGGTGGAGGCGGATGTGATCAGTGTTGGGTGGAGTGGCGAATTTATCCAGCACGCCATCAGCACGCATGGAGCGGGATGGCGAGGGATAACGCGGGTATATGCGAATGAGATCGAAATGTCCGAGGCGGTTGCAACGGGGAGATTGACCAAGTCATTCCCGCTCATCCTACCCAACGAAGAGGGTGGTGGGAGGGGTGGGGTGAGGACGGCGACGGACAAGCTTAGTATCATGCACAGTCTGCTGCAGGGGAGAAAGGATGTGGTGAGTGTGTACGTCGGCGACTCGACCACCGATCTCCCCTGCCTGATCAACGCCACGTACGGTCTCATCATGAAACCCATCGCCAACTGGGACGAAAGCAGTATCGCCAAGACGATACATACGACGAAACCTCCAAGTAACAAGTTGTTCACCGAACACGACGACTTCCTCAACCATCTCGACGATCAGGATGTGGGTCAAGGTGGCGTGCTGGTACGCGTGCAAGATTGGACGCAGGTCGAGAAGGTGATTCGAAAGATTCAGGACAAGGTCGACAAGCAGTTCGGATAGAGTGATGCTCAATTTAATACACGTGCCAACTGTGACAAATGTGCATGGCCAACATTCGGTGTGGCTGGAGCAAAGTACTGACATTTGTACAATCAGTGATTAATGCCGAGTTTCGACAACAATGCCTTGCCCTTGCCCATCTTATCCTGCGTTGCACTCTGTCCACTTTGAGCCTGGTGTTGCTGTGGACGTCCTGGCGAAACCGGACGACTTGGGATCAGTGGTTTCGCCGGCACATCGAGTCTCATCTGACTGGCGCTACCACCAGCTCCAGCTGACCCCGTTGCAGGGTACGGATCCTCCTGTTTCTTGGGCTCCAGTTCACCAATTCGCTCCTTGGATAGAATGATTTTCATCTTGTCCGGAGGCTTGTAAGCCGTCGCTGAGCTAGGTTTTGCAGCGGCACTACTCGACTGAGCAGTCGATGGAGAGGGCGGATCCAATTTGATTACTCTCCTCTTCGATGCTACCTCCGCTTGGGGTGAAGAGGACTCCTTGACCTTGTCGTCTTCGAGCGTCTGTACATACTGATACAGCTCGTCCTGTAATCCAGCTGCAGTGTCGGTTCGACCGTAGACAGTCCCTTTGGCGTCGTCCGAGAGTCGATAGTATGCCGCTTTGACGGCAGCAGCGATCTGGACGAGTTTCGGTGTAGTTTCAGCCGAGTCCGAAAGAAGCGAGATCATATACATCGACTGACCCGTACCGTTACAGCGAAGGAGGGAGAGGGCGTGGGAGATGTACTCGTCGACAGAGCCCCACTTTGTGATGAGCACTTCGTTGGGTTCGAGATCGGCGATGCGGTCGACATAGGCCGAGTCCGAAGATTCGCTTGCGCTTCGCTCCAGATGAGGACTCTTGCCGGCAGCGACGGAGGATGGCGTCGTTCTAGAGAGCAGAGCTTGATGACGCATCTCTGCCTCTCGCCAAGCTGAGGAGTAGCCCTGGGCACTAAGGTCGGTAGGGATTCCATTCGAGCAGATGTAGATGGTTCGCTCGCCCTTGGCCGACATTCGTTCGTCATACTCCTGGTCCAGCAATGCACAAAGCGACATGACCAGAGCCACTTCTAGTCCCTTTTTATCCTCGACTTCTAACCTGTTGATGTTGTAGTCCATCAGTTGCAATGTGGCCGGTTTAGCCTTGGAACTCGGTGGTCGGTATTGGGCGACAAGCACGCTAGGATCCGGTTTTCGGATGACCTCGCACACATACGCGGATTGCGTACTGCTCCCTCTACCCGGCCCGCCTTCCCTCTTCCAGCTGAATTCTTCTGCTCGCTGCGATCCAACATCGCCAAAGTGGAATCGCCAAGACTGTTGAAATGTCGAGCTCTTCCTTTCCAACTCGATTTCGCTGTCCGGATTGTAGAGCTGGATCGATCGCTTCTTGGTGCTAGCGTAGGGTTGAGATATTGATGCGAGGAGATATTCTGGAATGAGACCATCAAGGAGAATGGTACTGTACTGGGTATGATTAGTGGCACGTATACGAGTGTATGAAGGCGTTTGCTTAGAGAAGTCATTGGACTCGAGGGCAAGGGCACGTTGCGCGGCCACGTCAGGAATGATACCGGAGAACGGCGTGGGTTTCAGGGCCGAGGTCAAGCCACTTGCGCCTTGCTTTGCCGGTACGGGTGGCGGCAAGCTGTTGCTAGCGGGTTGGGATGAGGGATAAATGTCGACGATCCAAGGCTCGTCGCGACGTCGAACAAAGTGAAGGGTGAATAGGGCTGCATCAAGCGCCATCTTTGTTGCTGATCAGTAATGTTGACAACTTGCAGGCAGCTAAGAGGAGGGGGTGGGGGAGTGCGACTGCTTCGAGGAGAGAAGCGAATGTGTTGATGGGTGTGAAGGCAAGCTAGGATGTGGAAGCGAAAGGGGTCGAGGGTTGACTAGATTGGCAAGGAGGGAGCATGTAAAATTCAGGGTCCAAATAAACGCTCAAAGCTGTGTCCCATGCGCATAGCACAGCACAGCACAGCACAGCACAGCACAGCCCTTTTATGCTGAATATTGGTGCGAAAAGAAAGAAAGCTAACATCTTTTCAACTATTAATTATTTTTCAAGCACACCTCCACCTGCATCTCGAGCTCTTACATCTTGCAACCTTGTCTACCAAGAGCCGTCCTCGCTTGCAACGCAGAACCGGCACCATACACAATGTTGGTATCAACAATACGAGCTAGAGCCACATCCACATTGCCGAGAGTGGCGGTATCGACCAGGTTCAACTCGACAACCACAGCGACACCCACACCCAAATCAACCAGGTCAAAGAGCGGACAAGGCTTGGATCAACCCAAGGCCATCTTCTGGGGGTAAGTTCCATCTCTAGTTCCCTTCTCCCTTGATCCAACACGATACTGACTAGAACCCTTTTCTCTGTATTTATCGCGATCCAATCAGATGGGCGGCGCTGGTGGTGGTAGCAGGCTTCGGCTACTTTACCGTCAAGTCGAACAACACCGCCAAGAAGCGGGAATTCATGATCAGGCAAGGCCAAGAGATGCAGCAGAGAAGGGGTGAGGATGGTGAACCTCTGAACTCTATGCCAGTGTGTGAGTATACGACAGCATCTGCTCGATATGAACCGACGAGAGAGAGAGAGAAAGAGAGAGAGAGAGAGATCGAAAATGTTGACGGCAACCATTCCCCTTTCGTCAAAACTTGATGCGATAGTGATGTCGGCAAGCAACCAAGAAAAGTATGCCCAATCTCCACTGCAGAGTCTAACGGCTGCACTCAGTCGGCAAACAACACAACGCTCCAGAGTGGTCGAGTCCAAGCAAACCCACTCTGATTCTGACTGAAGCAATCGTAAAGCCTCCGTTCGGAAACAGAGACGCAATCCCAGACCAAGGCAGCATAGGCGTTTGCTCAAGTCAAGTTTGCATGCGCCTCGCCCGTTGGGGGTTGCATCGATCGTCTTGAGCTTGGTCGCAAGATGAATTGTATGAGAAGAAAGAGGCATGCTCGAAGCGGATATTAATAACCCGATTGCTCGCGCTGCCCGATGAGAAGAAAGAATTATTACATAAAAGTTAGATTGTGTTGCGCCAACAGACACACACCTCCGGCAACCTCACGGGCTTGGATAACCGGTTAAGCTCCACGGGCCCTCTTCCATCCTAGCCAAGCGCTAACAACTTGCCGTCTAACGCAGCTCTCCTCCCACCGGCGTCGCTCGATCTCATCCAACATCCTTTATACTTCCTTCATCTCTCCTTGCCTTCACTTGGCAACACCCGACAACAAGCAAAACTACAGCCATGTCGTTTCCTCAACCCTACACCGGCTACCCGGATGCCAAGTACCACAAGCTGACCCTTGCAGCCGATGGAGTCCTCCTCCTCTCCTTCAATCGTCCACCTGTCAACGCCTGGATCGATCCCAAATGGCAGGAACTCACCTCCATCCTCCGCAAAGTCCGCGATGACCCGCAAATCTCCGTGATCGTTGTCGCCGGTGAAGGCCGCTGCTTCACTGCCGGTTTGGATCTCAACGAGCAGTCCCTCGGTGCTGTTGTAGCCGACCTTCCTGATGCGGCGCGCAAAGCGTTTGCTATGCGTTCGCATCTGCGCGACTTCCAGGAGGCAATCAGTTGGTTTGAGTACTGCGAGAAACCCGTCATCGCCGCAGCGCACGGTGTGGCGTTTGGTCTGGCGATCGATATCATGAGTGCTTGCGATATCCGCTATGCTGCAGAGGGTACGAGGTTTAGCATCAAGGAGGTGGATGCAGGATTGGCAGCAGATATCGGGACGTTGCAGAGGTTTCCGAAGATCGTGGGGAATGACTCGCTCGCAAGGGAGTTGTGTTATACAGCGAGGGAGTTCGATACGAAGGAAGCGAGGCAGATCGGGTTCCTTAGCAAGGTCGTCGATGGTGGACGGGAGGGCGTCGTAGGTGAATATCTTTCCAGTGATACGACAGTATACTGCAGATGTGGGCAGAAGCTAATAGATAGTCTGTGTTTTGGATCTCGTCGATACAGCCGCAGCGGTCAAGACTGCCACCGAAATCGCCTCCAAGGCTCCAGTCGCTGTCAGAGGCACCAAAATATATCTTCTGCACAGCCGTGATCATGGGTAAGTCTCTTCCTGCCCCTTCTTTGCAACCTCACAGCATTTTCGGTGCTCGTTCGTGCTCACATCCATCACCTTGTCCTTTGTCCGTCACAGCGTCGAAGAAGGACTTAAATACGTCCAAGCACTCAACTCGGCTTTGCTCCAGTCGGACGACATGCCCGTTGCAATGATGGCCGTCATGCAGAAAAAGACCCCCAAGTTTGCCAAGCTCTAGCCTCAAGCCCTCTTCCTTCCTCACATAGCGATGATATGAATGTCAATCTCTCACCCAAAACTATCGTTGACTGGTGTGATGAGCGGTGAAATGGACAGATTTCCAACTCCACATGCGAATTTGGCAGTCGAGTGCGTTCGTGGACCCTGAGAAAAATTCCCACCACCTATCCGCGGCACACGCAGACCTCATCTCATCACTCCTTTCCCTTCCACCACCATCTCACCCCCCCTGCTCATCTTCGCCCGCCGCTGCTGCTGCTGCTGCTGTCGTCCTCGAAATGGGAGATTCCGCGTACAAAGGCGTGTCCGCCTCGCAAGACTCGCGGTTCAGCAACAAAGACATCACACTACTTCGCAAGCTAACCTTCCCGGCGCACTTTTCCACCAAGGTCGACATGACCAAAGTGGAGCTCTCCGTGATCAAACCATGGATCGCAGCGCGTGTTACGGAGCTGTTGGGGTTTGAGGATGATGTGGTGCTCGAGTATGCGGCTGGGATGCTGGAGGAGGAGCGGTTTCCGGATCCTAAGAAGGTGCAGATTCAATTGATGGGGTTTTTGGAGGCCAAGACGGCCGGGTTCATGAGCCAGTTGTGGGAGTTGCTAGTGAGTGCGCAGCAGAGTCCTGGAGGTATTCCCAAAAGGTTTGTGGAGGAGAAGAAGGAAGAGTTGAGGAAGAATAGGGAGGAGGCGGAGAGGGTGGTGAGGGAGGCCAGGGAGAGGGCGCAGAGGGCGGCCGAGGCGGCGGGGTCAGCGGAGGGAAGCAGACGGTCCAGATGGGATGCAGGTGCGCCGAAACTGCAGGATCGAAGACCGCAAGTATATGATAGCGATCGAGAGAGGGAGCATTATGGTAGAGGCGATCGTCGAGCCGACGCTTTTACAGGCGGTCGGAGCAGAGACTCCGGTTGGGGTTCGCGTGCTCCTCCTCAGCCTCCGCCTAGGAATGGCGATTCTTGGCGTCCCTCACGGCGCTCGCCTTCGCCAGAATCACGGATAAGACGATCTCCGTCTCCACCACCACCGAGATCTTCTCGAAGGGGTCCATCGAGGGAGCGTTCGCGTTCACGCTCAGTTACTCCAGACTACCGCGACCGAATGCCGGCACGATCATCGAAACCTCGCCACGGACGAGACGACAAGGAAGATTCCCGTCAGCAGTCCACAGAGCGTCGAGAAGGGAACAAGAAGGCAGCGACAGAGAGAGAGCCAAGAGGGACGTCGTTCAGAGACAGGGAGTTTTTTCCCGATACCGAGTCCAAGGATGGTCGAGAGGAGGAAAAGCGACGCAAACGGCAACAGGCTTATGATTCACATAGTAGTATGAGCAGTGACGAACAAGAGTATCGAGCTGATGCACAGAGCAAGGAGGTCCGGGAGAGCGAGTTGCGGAGCAAGCTGCTTCGGGCTAAAGCCAGTCGTCGCTCTTAGGACGACGCCTGTGCTTTCATTAGCGATGCTAGTGAAAAGGTGGTATATTGGGTGGTTAGATTCGTTGGAGTGTATAGATGTAATGGTTGATCTGTGGTGCGCTTGAATTTGCTGATTCGAGCGGTACTGGGTTCTTTGCGATTTCGTTCCATGGCCACCATTCCACCCCCTCTCCCGCTCCTTGATCTGTTCGCACAACATCATCCCATCTTCCCGCGCTGTAGGAATGACACAACCAGATCCCACCTTTCTTCACCAAGCTGCCCAAATGAATGCCTAGGATCTGCGTCGTTGCTACTCCGACCTCTTTCTGAGATGTTGCGAGGTGTGTAAGGGTCGGATGCCATTCGTCGCCATGGATGGAGGAGGAGGGAATGTCTTGACCGGTTGAGATCGAGTCTGTGGTGCTTTTATCCAGTACCACATCAAACCCCTCCATCTCGCCCAACACTTGCTCGACTTGGGACCAATCGAGGAGATCCAAGACAAAGTGATGCATGAACCCCTCTTCTTTCGACCCTGATGCTTGCAGCAGTGCCTTTTCGTGTGTTTGTTGGAACTCGATGCTTTTCTGGCTAAAGTCGATGTTGACGACGTTCTTTGCGCGGTGGGTCCAATCTTGAGGCGAATGCTGTTGCCAGAAACGGAGAAGGTCGAGGGAGAGAGAGGAGGTCCCTACGCCGATGTGAAGGATCCTGATCGGTGGGGTGGAGAGGAGCAGGGAATGTGGAAGGAGAGAGAGCAGCGACGTTGAGGAGGAAAGCCATTCAAAGCCTAACAGTTCCCGTGGGTCGCTGCTGAATCGATCGTTCCAGTACCCAGCATCATGGTACGACAACCCGTCAGACCTCGGAAACCGACGAGTGCGGCATGTACTCATCCCTGATAAGGTGTTCAAAAACAACGATTGCTGTGATGACAAGATGCAAGAAGAACCCTTGGAAAATTTAAGACAAGGTGCAGTCTTCAGGGTCCAACCCTCAACTCCCTTGTCCCGAGAACTCGATCCTCTTACCGAGAGACACCATCCTGCTCACCCCACTGTCGCAGCTTGATGGCACTGCATTCAGAAACTAAAAGTACAAAGCGGACATGGTAAAAATACAAACGCTCTAGCTACTACCATGCTTCTTCGCCTCATTGTCACCAGCATTGGAGGTAAAGTTGGTCAAAAAGCTGCTCAAGTCGACTCCGCCGTTACCCCCGGCGCCAGCAGCCTCTGTGCCACCGGTCAAGCTGGAGAAATCAAACCCACTCAAATCCAGCCCACCACTGCCGCCACCGAACATGTCGGTGTTGTCAAAGTTGAAATTGCCCAGAGCGCTCAAATCTGTCGCTTGACCGGAGGCGTCGGTGGAAGCAGGTTGGTTAGAGGTGGACGAGAGGTCCATGCCCATCATCTTTTCCAGCTCGGAAAAGTCGGACGCGGGTGCAAGCGAAGTCGAATCGAGCATAGAAGAGGAGGAGCCACTGAGAGCAGGGATTCCAAAAGAGGATAGATCGGGGAGCGAGTTAAGCGAGGAAAGGTTGATGCCAAACGAAGAGAGGTCGAGGCCGGCGATGCCGCCTGCGTTGAGGTCGGTCGAGGTAGTGGTGGGGTCTTGTGCCGATGCTGGCGCCGATGTCGTGACTGCTTCTGAAGCCTGAGATGTGGAAGGGTCGACCGCGGGATTGACAGCGTTTGCAAGAGCAGGAGAGTCGGTAAGGTCAATCGGCTTGCCTGCCTCGTTGGTTTTCGGAGCAAACGCAAGAGGTACGTCGTCTTCGTCGTCGTCCGCATCGCTGTCGATGACGATCGCATCGTCCTTGCCTCCATCATTCTTCTTTGCACCTTCTGCTGCGTCTTCCCCAACTTGAGGTGGTAGTGGTGGAGTAGCCAATCCAGAAAGTGCGTCATCTGCACTGGCATCCTTTTTGTCATCCGCCGCATCCTCCGCCTGCAATTTGGCCCTTTCTTCCTCTTCTTTTCTCTTCCTTTCCGCCTCTGCTGCTTCCTCCTTCGCTTTGAGCTCCTCTGCCTTCTTCTGTCGCTTGAGCGCCTCTGCTGCAGCCTCAGCAGCGCGCTTCGCCTCCTCCGCCTCCCTTTGCGTCGCGGCCTCTAGTTCGATCTCCAACGCGGCTTGCGCATGCAGTAAATAGTCTCGTAGGCCATGCACTAATGAGAGATACCGTTGGCATTCGCCCGTAAGCTGCTCCAGGCTCGAAGAGGTTTCATTGACTGACGCGGCAGCTGACGACGATGAGACGGGCACAGAGGATTGCAGACGCGCGAGTTGCGTTTTGGAGCGTAGGGTGGAGGCAGTGGCTAGAACGATGGACTTGAGCGCATCCTGGATCTGCTGGGCGCGCAGCGAAGCCGTAGCAGTCATTTGGGTGGATGTGGTCATTTGTGCCCCAGGTAGAACCGGAGCCGACATGATGTCCAAGCCGATCTGTTGGTAGAAGCAGGTCACAGGCACGAGGCAAGGTTGGAACGGCAACAAGCCAAGCTCGAAGCAGTCGAGGACGGAGCCGAATTCCGAGATTTTGAGAAAGCGCTGGAAAGCTCAAGCCGTGCGCGCTGTTCTTCTTCACCACTTCTTTGCACATTGTCGCATTCCACCCCTAAAAACGACGATAGACATGTCTGGCTGGATCCTGTAAGTTCGTTCTAAGCCATAGCAGACGACGAATGCCATCGTTAATGTCATCACTTAGGAATCGTCTAGTTCAAGCCATGATGGTAACTTTGTCACTTTCTTCTTTCACAATAGCATACCCTCGGTGCTCGTACCGCTCATCATTGTAGGCGCTGTTGCCTCCCGTTTCTTTGGCTCTGGCAAGAAAGGCGGCTATACTGGCAAGTACGATCCCAAAACTGGTCTTGGACGTGGAGCTCCCGGATTCCGTAAGTGTTTCGCTCTGTTCAAGAAATCCACTATAGACAACCCTGTCGCTGACTAGTATTCGCTTTGTTGTTCACTCGTTTGGACTGCGTTAGAAACGGGCGTAAAGCGGATGGCAGTGACACCCGAAATCGCAGCACGCATGCGAGCGGGAGAGCAAGTTACCGCCGAGGAAATCGAAGCAGCCGTAGCCAAAGCACAGTCGCAAAGCCAAGCATCCTCAAGCGCCATTCGCAATCCCAACGTAGACCAAGAGTGGCTGCCACAAGGTGGGAGGAGCCCTGCTGGCAAGAAGAAGAGACGATGAATTGTCATTGCGGATGGTGACTCCACCAAGGCTGTACTTTAGACCAGGATTCCCAAGCTCATACAGTAGCATGATCTTTCTGGAAGCAAAGATGGAGACGATGGATGAATGCATTGGTGTTCCGAAAATGGTGTTTGACAGAAAGCTACGAGTGCCTTGGCTTTTCGAGGTCTTCTGGCCCAAAGCTCATGGGCAAGAGGTAGTCGAGCGTAACGACCTCTACATTGGGTTCGTTGAACTCGTTTCCAGCTCGATCCTCCACAGTGCCCTGGATGGTTTTGGCTGCTGTGTTCTTGCTCCACTTGCAGCCCACCATGAGAATGCGTGCATGTAGACTGCAGTGCTCTCGAATAACTTGGCGACAGATGCCGCAAGGGCTGCAGCTGCCTTGCAGATCGCTCGCTACGGCTACAGCGATAATGTCTCCACGCTCAACCTTGGGTGCCGAGTTCTGCTCTTGCACGTCGAGAGTGTCGGAACGGATGAGAGCCTTGGCAAGGGCAGTGCGCTCGGCGCAGACTGTGCCACCATAGGAAGCGTTCTCGTAGTTGGCGCCAAGGATGATCTCGCCCCACTTGGTGAGAAGCGCTGCGCCGACGCGGAACTTGCTGTGTAATTGGCAGCATGGTTGGAACAGGAGACACAGTGAGCATTCGATCAAATGTTGGCCACACGCTAGACCAGCGATGCACGTACCTGTAAGGAGAGTAGGAAAGCTTTCTTGCTTCTTGTGCTGCGTGCAGAAGATCGATCTTCTTTGTTGCGAGGAGCTGCAAGTCTTTCGGATCCATCCTGATGATTGGGCAGAAGGTCGAACTGTCAGTTTGGTGAAAGGCTGCGAGTGGTATATCGGATCGATGGCAGGCGCGAGTGTCGGAGGCCGATCTTGTCGATCAAAGTTGATCAGCTCTCGTCAAGAAACGAAGTTGTTCATGTCACGAGAGACATCCGAATTGGTCCATGCCCTGCGTGCTATCTCGGCGACTTCCGAGCATCCGACTGCCAGCCAGAATCCAAGACCCAGACCCTAATTAAGGTCAAGGCTGGTGGCTTGTCCAATCTCGTTGGTGGATCGGCGATTGAAGTATTGCCTTTGAAACCGATGAACCGATGTGCCGATGTGCCGATGTGTTTCTGTGCGCTTTTCGCTCAAGAAAATGAGCGCGGCAGGTGAGCA
Source organism: Anthracocystis setariae (assembly GCA_928724745.1). NCBI lineage: Eukaryota > Fungi > Basidiomycota > Ustilaginomycetes > Ustilaginales > Ustilaginaceae > Anthracocystis > Anthracocystis setariae. Next base: position 288,186 of record CAKMXJ010000002.1, on the reverse strand, counting down.
TCGGCGTTGGTCAGCCAAGCAGCACCAATTGCCGCGCGATAGTCACTGTCAACCGATTCCACGCACCCTGAGGCTTTTCAATTCGCGTTTAAGTCCGATGAAGTGACTGAACGACATGGAACCATCTGCATATCAGACCCCAGCTTGACACAGTTCTCCACGCTTAATCAAGTGTCTGAGAAATGGAGCGTCATGAAGTGAAGCAAACGCACCATGGAAGGCGTCGAAAAGAAAAATGCAATAATGCCGTTGGCCACTCCACATACAGTAGCCGGCTCGAGCAGAGAAAGAGAGAGAGCGTTGTCCGCGGAATAAAAGAAACAACGGCGATATTACAGTGTATTAATTAACCAAAACCGCTGCTGTGCCCCAACCAACTGTCGACGCTGCACGCCGATAGTCACGTTGCATATCACCTCGTCGGCGCTCCCTTTTCCGATTCACACACTTCCGCACCACCACCGATAAGCCTTTCCATCTCCTCCTCCTTCATCAATCGACAAGTGTTTGCTCGGTCACCACGATATCAAGGCCCCTTTAAGGCTTTTCCGCTTGCCGATTCGCTCATCACAACAAAACCAAGGCCGGTGACCGAAACCAACACAATCACTCGCAGCGCAACTACGACAAGACAGGACAACCGAGATGTCGGATGCGTCCGCATCGTCATCCAAGCCACCGCATAGGCTGGTAATCAAACCGCTCGGGCAGCAGCTCAAGATCACCACCCTCATCAACGGCCGCAAACGCACACTCGTAGACACCTCGGACGCCCTCCAGCTAGCAGAAACCAACTATCCAGTGCACTTCTACTTTCCACGCGACGCTCTGCTCTGGGCATTCACCCTCAAACCCAGCGATCACAACGAAACTTATTGCCCATACAAGGGTTTTGCCCAATACCACGATGTAGCCGAAGCAGGCACCCGCATTCCCGATCTCAAAGCAGCCGTCTGGTCGTATCCGAACCCTTTCAAGACTAGCGATGCTTACGACATCCGCGGTCTCTTCTGCTTGGTCGCTCCCAGCGATCGATTGGATGTCATGCTGGATGGGCGCACCATCACTCAAGAAGAGGCTAACAAGATCTGCCAGGAGATTCTTGCAGATTCACCATTCAACGTCTCTTCTCCTTCGCTACCTCGCGATGTCATGGAAGAAGAGCGATCGTCGCGAGGGCTCGGCCATCTCGCCGGTACGCTCGAACCTCCGACCCTCAAGAGATCTGCAAGTACCAGCTCACGCGGCCCACCAGAGTCGTTTCCCATCGCTAGGCCCATCGGTGGAGAGCTTGAGATCGATTCGACCAATCCTGTCGTCGCCGATATCCTCTATCGATACGACGACGAAGCCCAGGAGGAAGAGCGTCAACACCACGGCGGTCACACACCAGCCGCCCGTGATTCTGCTCAAGATGCTGCGCAAGACGGTGACAAAGCCGCTGATGACCATTTGCTCTGGTTCAAGGACGCGCCTTGGTACCGCAGGCCCTCCGAAAAGTGGCTGCGACCTTTTGCCCTGCTCCTCGCCATGGCCGGAGGAATGTGCATGGGCCCTAAGATCGAGCTACTCAACATGTTCGTCTGCGAGACTGTCCTCGGAGACAAGTACGTCAACGGTGGCGACATGATTGTACCGCACCAACCTGCCAACGCTTCTCTCACCCAACAGAGTCATCAACAAGCCGGCCTTCATCTCGAGCGTTTCCAGCCTTGGACGCCACCGTCCCCCCTCTCGGTGGCAGGGCTCGCTTCCGAAAGCGACGCTGTCACCGCCTATTTCACTGCCCTTGATGAGCCCAACTCGACTGTGATTCCAGCACCAAAACGTCCTAGCAAAGCCTGTTTTGCCAGCCCAGACGTCCAATCGGCTCTTGCCACTCTGCAGTTGCAGATGACGCTCTCCATGGGTATCCTTGCCGCCCTCACCACCGGCTTCTGGTCCAATCTATCTTCCCGACGTGGCCGCCTCTTTGTCCTCCGCATTGCCATGACCGGCATCGTTTTCACTGACTTGGTCCTCCTGACCGCTGCTCTCGTGCCTCGTTCCAAACTCCCCTTCGGCTACAACTTCCTCGTGCTCGGCACCACCATCGAGGGTCTCCTCGGCGGATATAGCGCCTGCATTGCTGTTCATCAATCGTACATATCCGATGTTACGCCTAGTGGAACACGTGCACATATCTTTGCCCACTTCATGGGCATTCTCTACGCCGGACTCGCCCTCGGGCCGACGCTGGGTGGATTGCTCGTCAAACATACCGATAACATCTTGTCACCCTTCTGGTTCACCCTGGGTGTTCACCTACTCTATGTGGTTGCCGTCTTCTTCGTCATGCCCGAAAGCACCAGCAAGCAGTTCCGCACAAAGGCTTTGCGCGAATACGAGGAATCTCAAGTCGAGATCAAACGCAAAGCTTCCGAGCGAAGAAACGCTGAGCTTCAGCCTCTGCTTCGTCGCAGTGTCTCGCTCGAACAGCTGGATCAGCCACCGTTCAAGAAGCGGGCATGGAAGCGTGTCAAGGTCCTGTTCATGAACAGCGTGCTCTATGCTCCTCTCGAGCCACTTAGCTTTTTGCTTCCTAAGAAGGTGGCGGTGGACGAAGTGGAAGAAGTGAGGTCCCCCACGTCGGGTTCTAGCACGCCTGCGCGAGGTGTTTTGGCACCTCCAGAGGCGTCGGCGTCCCATATCTCGGTCTCGCGTGTGGCACCCAAGATGCGATACGACACCAACCTGTTCGTTCTCTCGCTCACCTACTTCTGCGAAACATCCATCTTTGGTGTCATGTCGTTCAAACTGCAGTACGCTCAGGAACAGTTCATTTGGGGATCCGCGGAGCTCGGCGTGTACCTAACCTTCCTCAGTGTCACGCGTGTTCTCGCACTCACCTTCATCCTGCCCCTCGCGATCAAATTCCTCCACCGTCCTGTTAAGGCTCTTCGTCTGCCCCAGGATGGCCCGCCGGTGGAGGAGGAGCAGACGGTTGCGCCTGATTCTCGCCGTCACTCGACGCTCGATGACGAAGGCCGACCGCATCGCAGGTTGAGTTCGTACGGCGCTGTCGACGAGTCTCGCTCGATCTCTGACTCGGATGCAGCAGCGGATGATGCCGAGGAATGGGACGAGACGAAAAAGTCGGTCGAGGAGCTGTGGACGTTGCGTGCCAAACATCTTCGTTTGATTCACGATAGCAAGTTCGACCTGAAGCTCGCCAAGATCTCGATGTTCATCAACGCCGTTGCGTACGCGTTGTTGATCTTCAGCACGACGCCCGGTTTGTTCTTCCTCGCGACTGCGATCACGGCGTTGGGAGGAGGGGGAGGGGCGGCCATGTCGTCGCTTGCACTGGCGTTGCTCAAGTCGCCTGCAGATGCGGGCAAGTTGTTCGGCGCATGGAGCATCGCTTCCGCCATCTCGGGGACGGTGTTCGGTCCGATCATGTTTGCCAATCTGTTCAAACGCACGACCAAATCGTTCCCAGCTGCGATCTTTGTGCTGGCAACGGCGCTGTTCATCGTTTCGCTTGTGTTGCTGTTCTGCGTCAAGGTCAGGAAACCGATCAGTCTGCCTCCTCTACCTGCGAGACCCCATCCAGCAGCTAACGCCAATGCGAACCGGGACAGCAAGGCTCAGGGTACTACCAAATCCAATTACCGCAGCGCCGAGTTCAACACCGCCCTCAGCTTGCATGATACGCACAAGAACAATGCGGGCAGACATAGGTTGCCCGACTTCGATTAGGCATCTGCAGGGACATTAAGGGGGGGGGGGGTTGATTTCTTCGGTTGTTGAATTTTACGTTAGATTCACCGCGAGATGAAGTGAATGTCTTGAATGGTGGTGGGATGGGATTGGACGAGGTCAATTGATGAAACGGAGGGTTCTTTTTTGAGAAGAGTGGGTGGATTGTGTATCCTGATCTGCTGGCACCGTTACTTGCTGAGTCGTATCCTGTTGGTCTCCTTGACCCATCTCGGCTTCCATCTGCTCGGACTGGTTGCGCATGAGCATCTCCTTCAATCTCTTCTGCTCCTTCTCCTCTCCTCTCTCCCAGCCGCGGTCGGCTTCGTGCTTGGCCTCGATCCTCTCCTGATTGATCTCATTCCCAAACGCACGAAAGAGGGCAAACCGACGAGGTGAAATCGTCCGTTTCAACTCGGGCAATTCAGGTTTCTTCTGACCCACCTCAACGCCATTCGATCCAAAGTTGGTCGAAGACGACTGCAAGATCGGACTCGGTGCCCCGCTCGACGCGGTAGGTAGTTCCAAAGCCGCCGGCGGCAAGCGCGATTTCACCGGCTGACCATCTGCATCCACCCCGCCAACCTGAACTTTACCATACTCGTTGATAGCATGCGCAATCGCATCCTGCTCAACACTACGCTGCTTCACAGGCGCACTTGGACCCGAAATTTCCGCCTTGTCCACACGACCCTGCCCATGTCCCGAAACCGCATCGTGTTTACCAGGACCTACATCCTTCCTCCAAAAACTATCTTTGCGCCAGAAGAAGATGACATGGACACCCCAATCGGCCACAGCGACCAACGGATTCCACAGCTGCTTGCCCGATTCGTCATAACCCACGTGACCGCGCGATGTGCCGTGAGCGGTATCTGAACTTTGAGACGAAGCGGCTTGCGGTGAACCTTGACGGGTGGCCTGGATGGTGTTACTGCGAGACATGGGACGAGAGAAAGTGATGGACTTGGTTTTGGTCAGGGTGGCTGTGCGACGCATGACGCCCGGTCCGAGCTTTGAGATGGGGATGGTGACGCCGTGCGTCAAGACGGAGGAGAAGACCATGAACAAGACGAGAGGAGCGTAGATCGCACGAAGGCGATCACGTGTACCGTCATCGGGGAGCTGACGGAGGGCGACCTGGATGTAGAAGACGGCACCGACGCCGATCGGACCGAACCAACCAGCAAACGCGGATTCCTTGTAGTCGCGAAGCGCAGGGATGGCCTTGGTCGCCAGGACCACCCACGGTGGACGACGCAGAAGCAACACCAGGATACCGAGGACGACGACCCTCCAGCCAGTCAACTGCAGCGCAGCGTCCGAATAGGTGGACCAAGGGATGATGGTGCCAATGTAGACGAAAACAGTCATGTTGAGAACTGTATCGATGATCTCTTGGAAATCATTGTCCTCGGTGCGGATGCGGAACCAGTCATCCCAGGTGAACGAGTTACCTGCAATGAAGCAGGCCAAGATATCGTCCGAGCCGAACAAGCCTGTAGTGCCGAGGGTGAAGAAGGCGAGGCCGAGGCCGTAGGCGAAGAAGTTGGCTTTGTCGATGTACGACCTCGTCTCAGCCCACTTGAGCGACTTTCTGGCAAGGTATCCGACAAGGGCGCCAAAGGCAATTGACAGGAGGATCTGGTAGATAACTACCGCATACATCCAACGACCCACTTCGATCCCAACACTGTTCCCCTTATCCTCTCCGTTGCGAGCTAGGAGATAAATCGCGAGATAGAGAAAGGGGAATCCCAGGCCATCGTTGGCACCGGACTCGGCCACGATGATGTTGCGCACATTGGCGGGCACGTGCTTTTCGGCATACCTTCCGGTGGTGATCGAGTTGGCCAGCACAGGATCGGTGGGGGTCACAGCGGCTGCGATGCAGAGGCTTTCGAGGAAGGTGAGGTTGGGGATCAAGCCCCAGATCAGCAAGGCGGTTGCGAACCAAGCGGTGGTCATGATGCCGAAGAGCAAGATGACGAGCGAGAATTTCTCCCTCCACAGGTATGCTTTGGGCAAGGATATACCGCAGAACAGCACCTGAATGCCAACGACGATCCTCGTGAACTGGTAGGTGACGTAGTTGGATTCTTCGAGGCTGCCCCAGCTGAGCGGATCGACCCAGTTGAGAACATAAGGCCCAACAAGGATACCAACTGTGACGGCCAGCAGCGGCTCGGAGAGATACAGACGCTCCTTGGCAACGTAAGAAAGCAGACCATAGATGACAATGAATCCACCTAGTACGGCGAGCGACTTGGAGACCTCAGAGAGGTCGATCTCTACGACGTGAGCCGGCATGGTCGCCGTCGGGATCGAGAGTGTCAAGATTTAGAAAGGCTGTAGGCCAGTGAATGGGTGTCAGTCGAATTCGAATAGTGTGTCACTGAGGACGAAAAGCCAACGTCATTCGGGTTTGACGATAGAGATGATTCGACAAGGCTGGTCGATCATGGAGCCGTCGTTGCTGCTGTTGATGATGAGCTTGCAAGGAGATTGCATGCGGACGAGTAGTGGACCTCAGCACGGTAGAAAGCAAAAGAGCTTTGGTGCAAGCAGTGCGAATGCGGTGTGTTCGGTCGACGTGTGCGTCTCGATTGTGATGGTTAGGAGGTAAGCGTAGGCAAGGTGACGATCATCACTTTTTAGATAAGTCGGGGCGAGCCGAAAGTCTTTGGAGCCGGCAATAATCCACAGCAGTCGAACGGCGCGGTGTAACAATTGCGATTTTGGATTGTCTTGGCTGTTAAGAGAAGCTCGTCAACAAGTTATAATCCAAAAAAAAATCAGGCTCGGAAATCTGGACCAAATCATCCTCCGGCAATCTTGGAAAGGTGTCGGTGCATTGACAAGACCGACACCGGCGACCTTGTCCAACACACTTTCTCAGCTTGTTGTAGGGACGGCATCCTCCCTTGTCGTTCGCTTCGTACGCAGCACTTGGGGACCGGCTCGAATATAAGACTGCAGTCCACCGCTCGACTTGTTCTCACATCCCCTCTTTACAATCGCCCCTACACCAAGTCTCGCCGTCGAGCTCGTTCAATCCCAACATGAACGGCGAGTCGCCCCTCTTCCTTGGCCTCGATGCTTCCACTCAGGCGCTGAAAGCTTCTCTGCTCGACTCTCACCTCTCCGTACTTTCCGAGCTGGAAGTTCGCTTCGATCGAGATCTCGCTCACTACAACACCTCCGGTGGTGTCTCTGCTCCGACCGCCGATGATGACCAAGGCACGGTCAATGCTCCCGTCATGATGTATGTCGAATCACTCGATCTTCTCGGTGACAAGATGAAGGCCGCCTCCTGGCCCTTGTCGCGTGTCTGTGCTGTCTCTGCGGCCGGTCAGCAACATGCCAGCGTCTACTTCTCCCGGACCGCACCTCGCATCTTTACGCAACTGTCGGCGGAAAAGACGCTGACCGACCAAGTCGACCAAGCCTTCAGCCGCAAGGTCGTTCCCAACTGGCAAGACTCTTCCACCGTCGCAGCGTGCCAGGCCTTCGAAAACGTTTATGGCGGACCAGAGCAGCTCGCCAAGGTCACGGGCTCAAAGGCTCACACCCGCTTCACCGGTCCCCAAATCTACAAGTTCCGCACACAGGAGCCCGAAGCGTACAAAAACACGGAACGCATTGGATTGGTTTCGAGCTTCATCACCACCATGCTCTGCGTCGGGGCCGGCGAAAACGAGAGCGAGGTCATCAAGGGAATCGACGAATCGGATGCTTGCGGAATGAACTTGCTCGACATGCGACCTGCTGACGCCTTGTCCGACGACGAGCAGCGTGGCAAGTTGGAACCGGGATGGAACCAAAAACTGCTCCAGCTTGTTTCCGGCGAGCTGGACGGCGTCGATTCGTCATTCGGTGGAGCGAAAGAGCTGGAGAAGAAGCTGGGAAAGATCTACCGCGATGCAGGAGTGCCGGTAGGAAACGTGGGTGCTTGGTGGGTGCAGCGCTACGGATTCAACCCTGCATGCCAGGTCTTCCCTGGCACGGGTGACAATCCGGCCACCTTCCTCGCCTTCAGTCTGGCCGAAAGACAGGCGATAGTCTCCCTAGGCACCTCGGATACGGTCATGGTGGCGACCAAGCAGTACGTTCCCGATCCCGACTTCCACGCTTTCTTCCACCCGGCCAAACTCCCAGGCAAAGGAGACAGCTTCTTCAACATGCTTGTCTACAAGTCTGGGTCTCTCGCTCGAGAGTGGGTTCGCGATCAGTATTCCTCTTCCCAGTGGGAAACGTTCAACGCCGATGTCGAGCAATACAGACTCCAAGCCGATGAAACTAGCGCAAAGAGGGTCGGCTTCTATTGGCTGCGACCTGAGATCATCCCTTCAGGCGCTTCCGGCATCCACCGCTACACCAAAGCCGCCCACTCTTCCGACTGGAACAAGGTCGATGAGTTCGAAAAGCAAGGCATGAACGCCGCCGCGATCCTCGAGACTCAGTTCCTCAACTACCGCTACCGCTCATCCTCCATCGTGTCCGGCACCTCGGCCAACTCCTCTCCCGACACTTCGAACCTGCCATTGCAAGCGATCTACGCAGTAGGAGGAGCCTCTTCAAACCCCACCATCACCCAGACCATGTCCGACGTGTTCGGTTGCGATATCGTCAAACCGGTCCAACCCAGTGAGGACGGCAAAGGCTGGAGTCCGGCAAACTATAACTTCTGTTCGGTCGGCGCAGCGTACAAGGCCGTTTGGGGTTGGAGTCGTCTGCAGCTCAAGGAGAGCGACCAGGTGGCGGAATTCGATGACTTTGTGAGGGAGACCAAGGAGAGGCAGGCGAAGAAGGTGGGGATCTCAGGGGAAGCTACAGTGGAGGGAGGGGTTCAGGTGATCTGCAGGCCAAGGCATGGCAGGACCGAGGCGTACACGGGCCTCATTGACGAGTGGAAGGCGTTGGAAGAACGCGCTCAAAAGGAGAAGTAACCCTCACAAGCTGTCACTCATCGCCGGTCCGTAATTCACATGACGTTGTAGGACAAATGGTACCAGAAGAGAGTGCGAGATGCTATTGAACAAAGTTCTTGACACGACTCAAAGCCTCGATGGCTTCGTTTGTGATGTCTTCCACCAGCTTGCCTGCGGGTTCGATTGAGTCCATGGCACCCACTCCGGTCCCTGCCCAAGTGACAAGTCTTTCTGGATCGCCCTTCTTCGCCGCTTCCTCGTATCTCGTCATCCTCCTCTTGTTCCCTTCTGGATCCACCTTACCCGCTTTGTGCTCCTCCTCCATATCTCTCTCGTAGTCCTCCACAGTTTTGTTCACAAGTCCTCGGCCATCGACACCCTTGGGCCAGCCTAGCGTTCCTCTTGCGTCATCCATCGCCATCGTGCGCTTCGTCTGAGAGCTTTTCGCCCTCACCATGACCTCCTTCTGCTCCGGCGTATACACTGACTCAGGTGTCATGACGAATCTCGTACCAAACACCCCTCCGTCACATCCGGCTGCAAGTATCGCCGCAAGCGATCGACCATTCGCCAACCCGCCGGCACCGATCACCACGGGAGTGGTTCGAGTGGCATTGTTTGGCTTCAATCCGGGAAGAGCTTTGAGCACATCTGCGAGGAGCGCAGACAAAGGAGGAGATTGGGACTGCCCATGACCGCCAGATTCGCACCCCTGAACAATCAAGACATCGCATCCGATCTTTTCGACCACGCCTTCCAACTCTTCCTCCCTGCCGACCATCCCGAACCACTTGATCCGCTCCTCCTCCACCCCCTCCAGATCATGGCATTGCTTCCTGTCCAGTTCCCGTACGATATTCTTCCATCCCACGATCTCGTCTTCCTCTCCAAACGTCAGCCAGATTGCCCTCGGTCTCGCCGATACCATCACTTCGAGCAGGTCCATGACCTTTTGTTTCGGCGGTCCGGCAGATGGCGGCTTGCCGTCGTTCATGGCAGTCAGCTTCCACACGAGCAAGCCGATGCCGAAATTGGCACGCGTTCGACTCGAAACGAGAGACTCGCGAGTGATGGATAGACCGTGGTAGGCCTTTTCAACCTCGCTCTGAAGTTTGGGAGCGTCGTAGGTTCCTGCGCCGATGAAACCGAAGCCGCCAGCTTTCGATACGGCGGCGGCCAGGTTGCCACCCGCTGCGCCCGCCATAGCGCCGAGCACCACGGGCGTTCGGAGCGACGGCAGTACGTGAGCCAGAGGCGTGATGATGCTTCGTGTCGACATGGTTGATGATGGTGCCAGCCAGAGCAACTGGGATGGCTTGGAAGCGTCAAGTTGACATGTCAGATTTGGCATGCAAAGTGGAGGCCAAGATGCGGGGGGATTAAGTCGGCTTGGAAGCGCAGCAGCGGGTAAGGTTAGGCGGAGAACCAAATTTTGCGTGCATGGGGCAGCTCGCGTTTATGGCGCTTGGATCGGTTACTTCGGCTACTTGAACCCGCGTCGAGCAATGCCGGTCCATGTCGCTACCACTCCTTGGTATCCTACACGCCTTGGTGACTCGGACCCATTCGAACCCATTGCGGTTGTTTAAAAGCATCAAGGACACTAGATAAAGGCCTCGACAGATCTTTACGTTTCCCCCCTGCTTGACCACAAGTCACCCATTGCATGATCTTCAACATGCGAGCCCTACCAACGAGTATCCGATCCCTGCTTCGAGACCAAGCCATTCACGGTCTCGCTGCGCTTCCCAGAACAGCAACGGCCGTCTCTACATCCATCGTGGTAGGAGGTTACGCACATGCTCGACAGCATTCAGCTTTCCGCCAACGAGCCTTCTCTACCTCCCGACCCAGACCTTCCTCCGCATCTCCGCCGGCGAGTGAGGAAGCTTCCATCCCACCCCCGCTCAAAGGCATCCGCATCGTCGATCTTACTCGTGTTCTCGCAGGACCCTACGCCACCATGCTACTCGCTGACCTTGGTGCCGATGTGATCAAAGTGGAGCATCCTCGAGGTGGAGACGACACGCGAGCCTGGCTGCCCCCCTTCGCCACACCTCCTACGGGCAAGGACGCGCCGAAGCCTCCACCTGGCAAGGAAGACTACTGGGCATCGCTTCCTCCCGAGTCGGCCTACTTCCTCTCAGTGAATCGCAGCAAACGCTCGATCACGGTCGATCTCAAATCGCCAGCAGGCAAAAAGATTATCTACGATCTGGTCGCCAAAGCAGATGTGGTTGTCGAGAATTACCTCCCCGGCAAGCTGGCGAGTATGGGACTAGGATATGAGGATCTGAAGAAGATCAAGCCGGACATCATTTACGCCAGTCTCACCGGCTATGGCCAAACGGGCTCGTACAGGGATAAGGCCGGGTACGATGTCATTATCGCTGCCGACGCCGGGTTGATGCACATTACGGGAGAAGCGGATCGACCACCGGTGAAGATCGGAGTGGCGATGACGGATCTGACCACGGGACTTTACGTGCATGGAGCCATCATGGCTGCGCTTCTGGGCAGGGCAACGACGGGCAAAGGTGTGCACATTGACGCGAGCCTGTTCGAGTCGCAGATTGCAAGTCTGGCCAACATCGCGAGCAACTATCTCATCGCTGGACAGGAAGCATCGAGGCATGGAGACAAACATCCGTCCATCGTCCCGTACCAGACATTCTCAGCTAAGGATGGCCGAATCATGCTGGGCGCCGGCAACGATGGGCAGTTCAAGTATCTTTGCAACTTGCTGGGTCGTCCGGAGCTGTCGTCGGACGCCAAATATGCCACCAACGCGGTGAGGGTGCAGAACCGAGACGAGCTCATCCCGATCTTGGACGAGTTGCTCAAGCAGAAAACCGTCGAGGAGTGGTGCCAAGCGATCAAAGGCAAGATCCCCGCGGCGCCGATCAGGAACATCAAGGGCACGTTTGACGAGCATCCGCAGAGTAGGGATAGAAAGGTGGTGGAAGAGGTGGAACATCCGAGGGCAGGAAAGATCAAGATCGTTGCGCCCGCGGTGAGGTATGGAAATGCCAAGATGAAGGTCAGAAGCGCACCGCCAGTGTTGGGACAGCATACGGACGAGGTTCTGACGCAGGAGCTGGGCATGACGGAGGACGAGGTGGCTAAGCTCAGAAAAGAGGGTGCTATCGGCCAGTAGCATTCGTCACATTCGCATCATTATCGTACAGATTCAATAAAAGGGTACATGTAGACTAACTTATCCTGGATATGGAAGTACACGTATGAAGGTGTTCCTGAGAAAGCGGGTTCCTGCGTGAATAATTTTGGCACGGCCAGCACTTGCTTGTGTGGGGTGCTGCGAGGTACGCGACAGTCAAGCAGAGGATTCCGGAACACGGCACGGCTCAAGCCACAGAAAGGGGATCTGCCAGACGTGCAAGACCGAGGGAAGCACGAATGGAAAAAAGGGTCCTTTCCAGCTGCATGGTCGGAGCGTGGAATTCTCCTCCACCACCACCACCACCACCACCCAACCAGCATTGGCGTAGTCACTTTACAGTACGTGGAAGTATCGCAACGATGTCGTGGTTCTCGCGCAGCAACAAAGCGGGTTCGGCGTCTGCCAATCCGTTCGCCAACACAGGCTCGTCACGATGGATCAACATGGACACGCAGCAGATCAAGAACTTTGGCGGCGAGCTGACGGGCGAGAGCGATGCATTCTCGTCCACGTTCGGCATCGAGCTGACGCGGCAGCAGAGGATCATGGGGTTCGTGGCGTGTATGTTGGGTGGTTTTGTGATCTCGTTGCTCGGAACGGTGCTGTTGACGACGGGGAGTTGGACGATTTTCGTGATTCTGTATTCGGTCGGCGTGGTGGTGTCGTTGACAGGGACCGGGTTTTTGATCGGTTTTATCAAGCAGTTCCAGCAGATGTTCAAGCCCGTTAGGATCGCGTTTACCGCGGTGATGATCGTGGCGTTTATCATGGTTTGGGTCAGTGTGTTTGCGATCAAGAGCACCGTGCTGGCCATCGTTTTCGTGATCGTGCTATAGTAAGTAGTTGGGCTTGTATGCGAAAGAGAAGGCAAAGCAGGCCACTGACGATGACATCTTGCTTTCTTTCTTTCCTTCTTTTCTTTGATGCTGTTCCGCTGCTAACAATGTAGCGTGGCCTTCTTGCTCTACTCGTTGAGCTACATCCCGTGGTGTATCGACTTCATCAAGAGCATGTTCAGCAGGCTCTTCTAACTCGCTTCTACTTCCAGGGACATCTTCAAGACGGTGTCACGATGAAAACCTCCGCACAAGCTCTCATCAGATACCGTCACTGTATATCGATCCGGCCGTAGCTTCTGACTGTCGCATTAAGCGTTCGGATCCATGTGTCGTTCAACGAGAAGCTGCCCTTTCAGCATGTATTCAATGTATTGTATCTTTAGTTCCTATCGACCTCTTCCCGGATCATGATCGCAGCAAGAGCCAGTCTCATCTCACAGTAACATCCAAAGCGTTTTGCGAGCCATCCTCTGCACTTTTGACAGACCATATTGACACATGGAAACAGGCACAATCGTGTGAAATGACGTTCTGCTCATCAGAGCAAGATGTCACGACATGCTGCTCTCAGAGGTCCAGAGCCAATAAAATGCAACACACCACCAACTGAGACATGAAATTCGCCAGCACACTTCTCGCAGAACCATTAAATTTGTTTAAATTGTCCGTGGATGCACCTTAACAGTTTGAGAGGGGTTTTTTTTTTCTTTCTTTTGGCTGTGGTATGCAGCGGCAATTCTGAGTGTGAGCATCCGCGGTCCGCGAATCGCTGACCGGACTGCATTTGGCCAAGTACAGCGGTATACGGCCCATTTGCTTGCCGCGAGCGAGCAAGTGAGCACGCGAGCGAGTCACTTTCGCCCATCGCAGCCCTATTCTTTCTACCTTAAGCCCGCTCCACTTCCATGCTTCTATCCTAACAGAGTCGTCGTCGTTCAAGGCACGTTTCGCTCATCAGTTCAAGGCATTCTCTTGCTCTACAGCACATTGCAACCGTGCAGTACTGTTGCCGACGGTCGAGGACACGCTTTCATCTTTCCACAATCACCTACGCCACTTGCAACGCCGTTGTCACAAACGCTCTGTCGGCAAGATCTAGGCGCCAAGAGCACGGACATTTCTCCGTTATGTCCAGTGCAAACGGCAACAACTCGGCCCAACCGCCGCGTCCTTCCTCTTCTTCCTCGTCCTCCATCTCGTCCGCAACGTCAAACTACCCACTCCCGCCCCATCCGCATACCACCAACTCACAGCGACAGCAAAGTCCGGCTTCGCACGCTGCTGCATCCACCCTCGCCGCTCTAGCCTCGAGCCCTCCTGCCAGCTCCAGTGCAGCTCCAAACAAGCCAACATCGACACCTTCTACCTCTTCGTCCAACTTCAACGCCAGGTCAGGCAGCAGTGGCGGCGCAATGCTGAACCAGAGTTTGTATTCGAGTGCAGCCTCGCCTGCTTCCAAAGCAGTTGCGAACAAAGCAAATTCGCCGTTGAAAAGGGAGGTCGATCTGACAACCAGGCCGATCGCCTCGACACCAAGCAAGCCCTCGGGTGCTTCTTCTGCGGCGAGCACTCCCGGAGCCGGTGGATCAGCAGCCAAGCAATCGGGCAAGAGGAAGAAGGCCAACAGAGCATGTCTGCATTGCCAAAAAGCTCATTTGACCTGCGACGATTCCAGACCATGCCAGAGGTGTGTCAAAAAGGGACTGGCCAATTCCTGCATGGATGGACACAGGAAGAAGGCAAAGTATCTGCTCGATGATGACGAGTTGGAAGAGCTCAAGCGGCAAAAGCAAGCCAAGAAGGCAGCCAAGCAAGCCGCGCAGCAGCAAAAGGGAGCATCAAAGCCGCCATCACAACCACAAGCAGTACAGGCGGAAGCGAACCAGCCAGCGCAGTCAGCGTCGCCGGACAAAGCCGTTAGCAGCATCCTAGATCAGGTCGCAAGTGTCGGCAGTGTACCTACGCCGAGCTCATCGGGACATGGACCGTCACCACACGCGCACGATCATACGCACGACTATCTCTCGAACACCAACCTCGATTCTTCTTCCGGGGCCGATGTGCCTACCTCAAGTGCCAATGCTGGCGCACCGTTCGATCTTTCATTCGACGCGTCGACACATAACTTTGGCAGCGAGGCAACAAGTTTAGAGTACTCGATCCTTTCGTCCATGTTGAACGGAACCGACCTTCAACTGTTAGGGCCAACGGGAGCAAGCCCAGACTTGCAGACTTCGCCCGCGGTCGGGGTGATGGATGGATGGAACATTGCAAGTGGCGGATTGGACGCAATATTGAACGGTATGCAGGATCAGGTTCCGGGGGCCGGGGGGATGGACACAGCGGCAGCGACCTACAGCGATACTGCCGGGATGGGGCCGTATGTCGAGGGCCAGCCCAGCACGGGATTGCAAGAAGTGGAAGGAGGTGAATTCAATGCACTCGAAGTGCCCAGTCCGAAACCGACATTGATGGAAGAGCCATCACTGCTCGCAGATGTCCAGGCGCAACAGGGCACCACGAGCGGTGCTGCAGCATATCAGGTCGATCTCGGCTCGTCTTCGCAACGCTCGACATCAAACGAGCCTGTAGCCGAAATCAACAAGGCCATCGCATCACGTCGCGTCGCTCGTCAACAGCAGGACAGCATCTGGCGCGCTCGCATCGCCAAAACCTACCGCGACAACACGGCTCCCTTCCCTTACCCGGAGGGTTACCACTTCTTGATCAAGTACGTCACGTCCAAGTTTGAGAAGGCCGACGTGCTACGCATCGTGCGCGCGCTTGCCATCTTCCGACCCTCGCTGATCGCGCTGCAGATGGCGCTGACGGAGGAGGACGAGATCTTTGTGGAGCGCTCGTTCCAGCGTACCATGCTCGAGTTTGAAAAGCTCATCTCTTTCAGTGGTACGCCGACGGTGGTGTGGCGCAGGACGTGTGAGATCTGCGTAGTCGGAGCCGAGTTTTGCATGCTGACGCAGTGGAGTAGGGAGCAGCTGATGGGGAGAAGGATATACGAGTTCATGGACAAGAACTCGACGCTGGATTATTGGGAGAAGTTTGCAGGCCATGCGTTCGAGAACACGACTCAGAGCGTTATGACGACGTGCACACTCGTCAAGCCGGACGGCAAGCTCGTACCGTGTGCATGGAGCTTTACGATCAAGAGGGATATCTTTGACCTGCCGAGTCTGGTTGTGGGTAACGTAAGTATCGAGTTGAAAAAGAGAGCGAGGAGATCATGAAACTGACTTTGATGTGGCTTTGGTGTTTTGTTTGCGACCTTGCAGTTCCTTCCCATCCTGTCTTGAGGCGGAGGTGACGGCCGATACTGGTTAACGAAGTAGTACGAGCACTCGGTTGTGGGATGTTCGCAGCCAGCTCGCAAGGAGTAGCATCATCACTTGGCAATATACATCTTTGCTGGCCGGAGGGGCATCCGAGAGCATTCTCGTTTACAGGTCTGGGGCTCTCTGGTGTGAGAATGCCTTTTCTATTGCTGTGACCTTATGTCGTCACTAGGGCTTTCTGAAGGTAGCCTATAGTCTTATAAAGCTTTTATCCCATGACGTTCGTGTTAAAGATGGCTGGTACATGTCTTGCTCTTTGAGCAAGATGGGATGAAGATCTGTGATTTCTGGACATCAATTTCCGGCGGATTTTTTTTACCATATTTTTTGGGTGTTGCTTTGACAGGAAGAATTGGGATGCACGGAGCACCTCACTTCCACATCTTCCGGCACTTGATGCTAACTAGACAACCATCATCGTTGACCACGATTCAGGATGAAGAGACCGGTGATCACACCTGTCGAGCCATATTGGGGGTATCACCTGTATGGCTTGGCTGGGATCGTTGTTGTGTTGGCGTTCTCCGTGGTTCCGCAGCTGCCACGAAAATTACCGGGGTTGATCTTGTTGGAACTGGTTGCGAGTATCGTCACCTTCGCTTGCCTCTCGAATCGAAGCATCACTGTCCAGCATGCATGCGCACTACGTCTCTGCACCACCCAGCAAACCTTCACCCACTCTATCCAGCACAAAACCATCCTCACCCCCACCGGTATTCAAACCATCTTCAACCTCCTCCTCACATCCACCATACTCTCCACCCTACCGCAGGCATGTACCTGGTTCAACAGCATAAGAACCGCAATGTCTTGGTTCTTCGCCATCACAAATGTAGCCATCATCTCCATGTGTTGGCTCATGATGCTCACTCAGGACGAAATGACCTTTGACTTTGTCACACACAATATCGACCCATCTCAAATACCTTTAAAGACGATCACCCTTGAATCTCAAACCCACGAATGGACTCACATAGCTTCCACATCACGGAGACACGATATCTACTTGCGTGCTACCTCGACCACATCATTCCAACTCTCCACCCGTCTAGCCCCTAACCACCCACACTACAACGACGCCACCCCCTCATCACCCATCCTCACCATCACACTGTAACTTGTGCATTGCCAGCACGGACAGGATTACACTTGGACCTCATCGCAATCGAGCTGGGGATGCGAGGCGGACTCGTTGACAATGCAAGCAAAATCGGTCGGCTGCTTCCCGAGAGCGATCATCGGATGATGCCAGATACCTGGGTGGTACTGGATCGCCTGTTCCGTCGATGCCAAAAACACACCCAGTGTGTTCAAGTCCGGCTTGTCATCTGTACATGCAAAGGCGAACAAAAAAAACAAAACGCGTCAGTCACTGTGTACCTCGACATTGTGCGGAGTGAAGGGGGAGGGGGGTGGGAATTGTACCTTGACCATTGAGCGCGACGACGACGAGGTATCCCTGCTGTGCACCGCCGATGGACACCATTGGGATGAACGCCTGCGTGGTGAATCTATGCCTCTCGAGCAACTTGACTTGAAACGGCATGCTCTTGGCGGGCTCACACCGGTACACATGCACATTCGTCCTCGCGCCCGCGTCGGCAGGGTAGCGATTCAAGATCTCGGCCAAGTTGAGGTACTTCTCTGCGGTGCCCTGGTTGACGATCTTGAACGCTTTGCCCTGGTCCGGGTTGGCTGCGCTCGGTCCATCGATCACCGCGCCATACCGACTGAACGCGGCGGTGGTCAAAGGCGCAGCGCGCAGCAAGTTGCCGTGGACGAGGATCCTCGCCTCGCCAGAGCAGGCGGTGGCAGAGGGGTGCGGAGCGAGAGAGGTGGCAGCACTTACCGGTGCGAACGGGTCCGAAGTGGCCGAGGGGAGTGGATCCTGAATGTCCTGTGGCACGGGCACGGCGGGCAGGGCGGCGGGCGCGATTTGAGCAGCGAGGAGCGGCGTAGCGCGACGACCATGGATGCGCAGACGCTTGATGCCGCCATCCGGGTGCATTTTGACCATGACATGAGTGAACGGCGCCCAAGTGCCATCGGCGAAAGCGAAAAAGTGACGGCGACCGGGACCGAGCTTGGTGCGAGGTAGCAGAGTGACCCACTGCGCGTCGGCCGACGGGATGCTGGGCTCGTTGTGAACGGTGCCGAGAAGCTCGGTTGACTCGGGGAAGTTGCCAAGGAAGTGCGCCGTGTCCACTTCGGCGTACGAAAGGAAACCAGCCTCGCCCCTGCAATCGCAGCAGAGAGAGAAAGTTGTAGTCAGTATCATGAGTTGGCCGTAGACGAGCTGCTGGGAGAGGGGGATGCGCGGGATGAGAAACTTACAGCTTGACGATAGCCCAGTTGAAATGTCCTTTTCCTCGAGATCGACGAGTCTCCCAACCATCGCCCATATCCTTACCCCTTCCTGGGAGCAGGATGTTGCTGCCCATTCCAAAGTGCTGGTCGTCGGTGAAAACCACGCGACCGCCGTTCAAGCAATGAGCCAGATCGAGCACGTTGAAAGCGGCATCCTCCTTGCTAACCACCTCGCTCTCTCCCTGTCCAACAGGCGGCGGAGGGATCACACCGTACACTCTGAACCTAGCAATACCTCCATCGGGGATCATGTGCAGCTTGACATGCGTATACACCTTCTGCCTCTTGGCGTCGTCTACGACAAACAGATGCCTCTGCGAAGGTCCGCAGGGCGAAACGGGCACGAGTGTTTCCCACCTTGGATCGTTCTCGGCGAGCGTGTTACCGATCGAGGCTTCCTCTTCGGGGGTGAGGGTGAGTGCGTGAACCGAGATCTCGGGGGCTTCGTTACCGATGAAGTTGGCCGTGTCGACATCAAAGCCGTTGATGCGACCTCCTGCTTGAGGACCGAGACGGAGGATGACCCAGTCGTAGGTGGGGTTGTGACGGCGCGTCTCCCAACCATCGAAGAGAGCACCTTTGGGGCCGAATTGGCCTTTCAGAGAGGGTGCAGGACCCACTTTGAGGAGGGACGAGGCGGGCGCAAACCACTCGTCGGAAGTGCTGAGGATCCGACCGCCAAGAGCGACCGAGGAGATCTCGGTGGACGTGGAGCCGAGGACATCGTCGAACTGATCGAGAGGGATGGCCGTCATATTTTCAAGTGAAAGTGGGATAGGACCGAGATGGGGAAGAGGAAAGGGGGGATGGCTGAAGGAGGTTGCGCAGATGTAGGTGACCGAACTAGGTGCAACCGGGTGAGGACGGACAGGAAGATGCCAGCCCCGCGTGTCCAAGTCAGGCAATCTCGCCGGTCAAAACCCCGAAAGGTGTTGATACTCCACCGCCAAAATCTCACTCCCATCGCCACAAACAACACCAAGCTGGCTCCCTACTCATCGATTGTGAGCATTCTCTCCGCTTCAGTACTCTTACGCCTTTGACAGTCAGTCATATTGTTGGTCGAGTTGAGCATCTGTTGCGTCTTGAGGGTTCTTCGGCGAAATCCGAAGCATGGAAATTGGGTCAAAAGCTGTTGCACGATTTACGTTTTACGCTAACCGTATCGGATATCTTATTCGGAAACTCACCCGTCCTCTCGCACATCCGATCTTCCCGATCCGAATCTAGCTTTGCCGCAACCAAGGCATCTTCCCATCCATGTGTTCAATCGTTCCATTCTACTAACCGAAGGAGACAGATCTATAGGTGGCAGGAGAATCTACGAAGCGTGCAGAACCAATCGTCCCAACCTGTTGCCGTCGCTTCCGATGTCAGATTCTTTCAGGGTCCTCGGACGTGGCCTTCCCTCCTTCCAGATCCTCCATTCGCGGGAATCCTTGTCGCCCTTGAGCCCGGAAAAGACACCTTCAGACTCCTCCCTCTTAGCCTCTAGAATCATCCTCTGCGTGATGGCACTGTTGACCTGAAGAATCGAGTTCGATGACACGCTGCCCACGAACTTGGACATCGAAGGAAGCAGGAAGGGGAAGTCGGAGAATGACGTGTGTTGACTAGCCTTCATCTCTTGCACCTGCTGTTCCTTGTGGTACGTCCAGCCTTGCACTGCTTTGTTGTCATTCTTGGCCGTAAGCTCGCGCTCAAACGCCAGGATCTTCTCGGCCACTTCTTCCAGATTGCGACCAACGACATCAGGCGTGCCGTAGACAGAGGCACAAGAATAAAACTCTTCGTACGTGACCCATGCAGTTCGGAAGCCGGCCTGCTTGGCTGCGAAAGTGTCCCACGTGTGCGAAGCCACGAACCAGATTCCTTGGTACTCTTTTGTGGCAGCGTTAGGATCGATAGGTTCAGCATGGATGCGGCGGAGGACTTCAGCGTAGACTTTCGGATCCGGCTTGGCGACGCCGATCTCGTCACAACTGAACAGACCGATGCCTGCCCCGATTCGTTGTTGCTCTTTCGTGAGTGTGGATCGAGCGGCATCGCCATCGAGGTCTGCTCCGTCACTCTCCCCAAGCACGCGAAGGAAAGACGCTCGTCCAAGCGCAAGCGAGCCGTTCGTAGCGGCCCATACATCGACCTTGTCGACACCTTCTGGAAGGCGTCCCTTGCCATCCCTGTCTCGGTAGATCTTTGTGAGAGCATCCACCATGCCTGGTCGCGGCTGCAGCTTTTTGAGCGCGCCCATCATGGTCTCGGCCACGATAGGGTCGAATGGATTCTCCAGGGCCTCTTCTGCCTTTCCTCCATCCGCATACGAGCCAGCTCGGGTCAGCGCTTGCTTGTCTTGGTCATTCTTGGGTAGAATGCCTGCTTGCAGAAGAACACGGGGAAGGGTCCCTTTGAAGACCTCTGCGATTGGCTTATACTGGCCGCATACGCTCGAGTAGGTGAAGTCCCTCTGTGCGCCGTGGAACCAATCCATGATCACGAGTTCCGGCACGATCTCTGGCACTTTATCGGACGCCTGCAGCTGGTCCGGGAATAGCGATATCAGTGCCTCGATACATGCCGTGAGACTGAAGAGCGTACCGAACATGTCGTGCACGATCACGAGCCTCGATGGTGGTGCAACGGCAGAGGGGGCGGACGCAGTGGCGCCATCCGTCTTCTCGGTCCCTTCAGCGCCGATGGTGACGAGCCAGCCTTTGCCGCCCGTAGCTGCTCGAGACTCGCGCGAGATGGTAGTGACATCTTGCATGTGCGATTTCCATTGAGTGAAGTCCTCGCTGTTGATGATGTACAGTGGTTTGCTGACCGGAACCACGTCAGCACCTGTGATGGGGACAGGCTCGACCCAAGGATCCAGGACCAGAGCCTGGGCGAAGGGGCAGTCGGTGCGACGTAAAGCCTGGATGGCGGTTGCACCGCCAAAGCTGTGGCCGATCAGCCACGGATCTTTCATGCACAGCTTGCCGCTGAAAGCGGAGAGAACCTGTGAACGATGTTGGCGTGCCTTTGCGTCGTCGAGGTGCGCACGTGTACATACTTCGACGACACTTTTGCCCGCATTGATGTCGGAGAGGACATTGAGAGCAGCAAGCACTTCTTGTCGACGCATCTCTACCTGAGCTCGGCGGAAGACCATCAGTTCAGGACTGCCGTCGATCTCAGTGGGGCGAACGTATATCTTGTTTTCCACATTGCTATTCGATCCTCCCGTGAGCCACTTGAAGAATCCTCCGTTGGATGCCTCTCTATCCTTTCCATTTGGATGGTAGATGGTGGTCGACGAACCTGAACCATCGCGGTGCTCCACGGCGGCTACAACGATGCCTGATCCGGCGAGCGAAGAGCAGTACGCCGAGTAGGTGGTTCGGGAGCCGCCCATACCGTGACTGAAGACAGCTACAGGAAAGCCGTCTTGGCTTGGCACTGAAGCCAGAGGTGCATCCACAGCTACGGGGAGCTTGGCAGAGACGGCGCCGTATGCAGGCAAAAGGATGGGCAGGGCGAGGTATTTTGAGATGCCCGCATACTTGAGAAGACCACCAATGGAGCGCAGTTTTGGAGGGTCCAGCCAGTCGAGCGAGCGTCCATTGGAACTGACCTCGGAGTGCTCTACGGGGTAGTAGAGCGTTACCAGCACCGTGTCGTTGGTGAGAACTTCCTTGGATGCACCGTCGACTTGGAACGTGTAAGGCGTGCTCGAGTCCTGCTTGATGGGCGCATCGAGCGGAAGTTCCAAGGTGAGGGTGGAGACAGCATACCTTGCGTGAGTCGGTGGAGGTGGCAGCGACATGGCGATCCAGCTGGCTCTCCGTCTATGGTCTATGGTCCAATGTCTGAGGAAGGCGAGGTGGTGAGAGTTGCGACGAAGGACAAGGACACGGTACATCAACCTCCACATTTTAGCGGTGGAACAGCATCGGCGCGGCACACCGGCTTCTCATAATCCTCAACGGCCGACAAACTCGAAGTTGAAGCCACGCGATTCAAGCATTTCTTCTTAGGCAGTAGACGCCCCGTTCGGTGACCCATTTGTCCCCGCACATGCTAGCTTGGTCGAAAGGCGACTTCGCAAGTTAGATACACCAGTTTAGCCCTGGCTGCAATGACTAGGATTGCCACTTTGCTACCTCCTTATCGACATCCTCCTCAGATCGAAGTAGGTTCTCGATTCAGGCTCGATTTCGATGTGGTTGGATATCTGTTCTCGGGGACAGGCGGAGTACAGCCGTCATGGAACGATCTCTCCATCTCCCAGCGGCCTGTTCAGTTTGTCGATATAAACGAAGATATTCAGTACAAGTACATGAGCGAAGACAACAGGGATCTATGGTTAAAAGAAGACCAACATTTTGATCGCCAACAACCTGTCAGTCTAAGTGCGAAAAGGCAGGAGTCTCACTTGAGGAAAGCGATCAAGAGGATCAAGGTGACTATCGCCGCACCTAGTAGCCACATCGAGCCTGTAACCGAAAGTGTATTGATACCATGTCAACTTTCATCCGATCGATAGACGCTTAGAAGGATACCACTTACCATGCTCTTTGATACTGTTCCTCAGCTGGTCTAGCTGGTTGGCGGCACCACCAAGTCTGAGTCCAGTTCGATCCACATCGCCGTCGAATTCCTCCAGAAGCTCCTGATGTAGATCGAGCTCTTCGTTCATCTGCAAGCTCATCTCATGCTGGCGATTGAGCGAGGCCGAGAGCGCATCCAGATGTTGATCCTGATCGTCCCAATGTTGCTGTTGTAGTCCTGCCAAGTCCGAGTTCGATGCGCCACCGACGGTATGAGATGTCGGGTGTTCGGCTTTGCTGCTAGCTGAAGCACCAGCGTTCTGGACATCGGACTCGTCATGGTCGTCGGCAAAAGGATTGTGGTCAGGTGCTAGAGGCCCAAGGCTCGACATCTTGGTGGAGGCGCCTCGAGACGAGAATGGTTGGCCGTGCGATGGTTACTGCATCCCCTTCCACAACTTTTTCCTCCCGTATCTACGTCAGGTCTACAGTTCTGCAGATGCTCCACGGAGTTGATTAGATTGTGTATGTCCTCGTATGTCTAATGTCGAGGACGGTCTGAGCGATGAAGCGAGTCAGTCGTGAGCATTCATCTGAACAAAGTGTGGGATCGAGAAAGGCTGTGCGGGCGAGTCCGTGCATCGCGACACTTCGGGACTCGGAAGAGTTGAAATCATGAAAAAGTGTTACGCCGTTAGAGTCCAACAGCTGACTGAAGTTGGAAAAAGGGGAATCGAGGGTTCCCAAGGTTGCTCCACGACGTGCATCGACGTCACATTCCACCTTTTCTTCGGAAACCATACCGCATCAGAAGATGGTCAGGAACCAAGGCAAGGCAAAGCCGATTCTTCTACAGGCAAGAGGTTCTTATAGTGTCAACGAAACTTCCCTCAGCAACGATTGTGCTCGGTTCTCGGAAGCTAAGCAAAATTGCTACGACCTCCTGCTTTTTTGATGTCTATGAGTGAGGGAGAAGGCTCAACATTCAGTCAGCTGCCTCCCCAAAATCAAGTTAGTCACAAGCAGCAACAAGCGCACCAGACTTGCTCGCTTCGATACCACCTGCGAACCATGCTCTTCCAGTACATGACGAGGCGCACGTGTTTGAGAGTTGCTGAAGCTGCTTGGATCGAAAGCGAGAAGAAGCTTTGCTTGTGGTTGCACCGTTGCCAAGGTTCTAGACTGCTTGCAATTGGCTCTGGCAACATTTGCTCGAGATCTACTAGGTTGTTGAACGTCGAGTAAGTATCACATGGGCAACGATGATCGGAGTTGAAGGCATCGGATTTCGGCTACAGCACGGAAATGCAACCAGGCTGCCGATGCAATGCCATGCTGGAGTTCTGTCCGTGGGAACCAAGCGGAGCGGTGCCAACAGCAGGACTGAAGTAGACTTTGGAATTTGTCTTCTTAACGAACGTCGGAAGGCTGTGGGTGAATATCATGCTTGGATGCTGGTCACGCGGTCTTGAAGACGGTTATGCACTGTGCTGCGCTGTACTGTCGGTTGGCAGCTTCAAAAAATACTGCCGCGGTGGATTAGAGAGACCTGCTGAGCTCGAATTTTTTGGGACTTTGGTTGCAGAAATCATGACAACGGTGACTTCATTATTAGAGTAGTGCTTGTCTGAGCGCCAAATGAAACTGCAGCTTCGGAAAGTTTAGCGACGGAGTTTAGCCGGTTCTCTCGGCTCAGGCATCGAATCGGACAGCCATCACCTGCAGCGCTTCGGTACATCCGGACTGCAACCAAACTTTGTCATTGGCTCGATTTGGTCGAGCTTGTCTCAACCAGAAATTTAATCACGCTTCTACAGCACAGCACAGCGCAGCACAGCTCAGCGCAGCACATAACCCTACCGGTAAACGATGCGCACGCCAAGTGAATAATGACGGCTCAGATGACTGAAGCTCCGCATACTGAACGTGGCCTGTACCGGTGCTGCCGGAGGCGTGAGAGCATTGACGCCAAGCTACGGCAAGAGCTGGTCTCGGCGTGCATATGCAAAACCCAGCAGCGCTTCATTTCGCTATTCACCATTCGCCATTGTTGCTTGGCTGCGCCCAACTTGACATGTTGGCGAATCTATGACGGAGAGACATTCCAAGCTCCGGGCAGGTGCTGCGATGATGGTCTTCACCTTTGCACAGAGGTTGAACGTTAGGATCCAAGCGGAGCAAGTTTGGCCTGAGCCTACCTAGCAACCAAACAGGCAAATGCAATGCATTATTAGGAGTGAGCCGAGGCGAGAAGCGATGAGTGGCTTCGGAAAGTCTCTCCGCGCTCGACGAACCCAAAGACTGGTAAGACAAGGTGATAGAGACACACTGTACTCGACCTTGTGCTTGAGAGCGCTTGTGCTTGACCTGGTGGCATGAGAAGAACGTCGGGCAAACTTTGCTCCATTGATCCTTTACTCCTTTCCTCTCCTTTACTCCTTTCCTCCATCTTAATCATACCCCACTCCGCGCTCAATTTTGCTATTGTCTTCGGCTCCGCTGCTTCCGACTAATGCAGTTGTGGCGTACACATTTCATCTGCCCTGGAGGACCTTCGAATCTGCCATCAAGCGAGACGACAGCTACTGCCCTGCATAGCAAAGCAGCGAAGCCCCTGCAAACGCTTTGCCTCGGCCATTGCGCCGCGTCATTGATCCCTATATAGTTAAAGATAGCTAGTAGGGCTCCACCTTGTTCAACTCCTCTTCCCTCCCCAACTCATCCTTTGACAGAGTCCTTGGGTGACTGCACCACTTCTGCCTCTGCCCAGCCCTGCTTTCAGAGTCATATTTGCCGCTCTTCGCCACAATGCGTTCCCGTCGCACCAGCAATGCCACCGTCGACGAGGTACCCACTACGGCTGCCGAT
Source organism: Anthracocystis setariae (assembly GCA_928724745.1). NCBI lineage: Eukaryota > Fungi > Basidiomycota > Ustilaginomycetes > Ustilaginales > Ustilaginaceae > Anthracocystis > Anthracocystis setariae. The sequence goes on along the minus strand of CAKMXJ010000002.1, from coordinate 262,380 downwards.
GTCGCCGTCCCCATCGAAATCAACATTCCTGGCCGCAACAACGCCAACAGCAGCCAAGCCGACCTCACCGGTCACCACATCTACCTGCCCAGTGGCTCGGGCACCGCTTCATCAGCAGGCTTGTTCGAGCTTTCCCACGTTCTTCCTCACACCGAGGTCAATCCGGGGGAAGTAGTCAAGGACGTCAAAACCGGCAAGCATTACAAAAAGAAGCCCGTCTCCAAGCCTGCTTACTCTCTCGGACATACTGATGGTGCACCCCACGTCACGGGCACAGCGGTACGCACACAGGGTCGCATCGGCTTAGGACATGCGTTCCCTACCGAGGAACAAACCCGAATCTACAAGGAGGAGAAGAAGGCCAGGAAGGCCGGTGGCGGCTCCGGCACCAGGTCGCCTTCGGTTGCAGCCAGTCCGGTTGGCTCGCAGAAGGCTTCCATGGATGTCAACACAATCGAAGGCAGGACGCAGTTGTTCAAACAATTAAGAGAGTTGATTCACGAGGAGTTTGAAAAAGCCAACAAGGGCCAGACAGAGGAGTTGAGGAATCATGTCAGGGATGCACATCTGGAACAGAGACAGCATCTCGAGCAACACATTGAAGGTGTCAAAGAGATCATTGCCACCGATCAGCTGCAGTCGGAAGGTTCTTCGGATGCCACGATGGACAAGAAAGTCAAGAGCTTGGACGGCACAGATATCGACATTTCAACCATGGACGGAGAGAAGCAGGCCGCGTACGTTAGGAAAGGCAGTGAAGGAACGCTGTTCCCCGTTGCGCAAGGAGAGAACAACGATGGCGTGCTGGCTCAGGACCCTCAATCCGCAGAACGAGGCGTTGAATTTGACAACAGCGACGAAGAGGACTACGAGTTCCCCAACAAGTGGGCGGCATTCCGATACAAGATGCGCGAGCCGTTTGCCGAGTTCTTGGGCTGTTTCATGCTCAATACTTTCGGAAACGGTATCAACTGCCAGGTTACGCTGTCGAAGCTGTACGATCCCAATGCGCCCAAAGGTGACTACCTCTCGATCTCGTTCGGTTGGGGAGTCGGTGTCGCCATGGGCGTGTGGGTTGCCGGTGGTATTTCGGGAGGCATGATCAACCCGGCCGTCACCATCGCACTTGCAACGTTTCGAAAGTTCCCCTGGAAAAAGGTGCCCATCTACATCGCTGCGCAAATCCTCGGTTGCTTTATGGGCTCGCTGTGCATTTACGGCCTCTACGTCAATCCGATCCGCATCGTCGATCCGAACCAAACCGAAACCACCGCCTCGCTCTTCACTACGTATCCAGCCGAGTTCCTCCGCCAACCGTCGACCCGAATGTCGTCTTTCTACAACGAGTTCTACGCCTCGGCCGTCCTGCTCATGGTCATCCTTGCTATCGGAGACTCATCCAACACACCGCCGCCGGACGGTCTCGCGCCGCTGGTGCTGCTCTGGCTCGTCTGGGGCTTGGGTGCGTGTCTTGGCTGGCAGACGGCTTATGCGGTCAACCCAGCGAGGGATCTGGGTCCCAGGCTCATGCTCTATGTCGTGGGCTACTCGCCAAAGATTCTGTGGACTTTCAATGCCTGGTACTGGGTTTGGACACCCATCCTCGGGGTGGTCTCTGGAGCTCTGATGGGTTGCTTGATCTACGATATGCTCTGCTACACCGGCGGAGATTCGCCGGTAAACAAAAGGTCGAGTCGAAACCGAGTCGAGTTCGGCAAAGGCTCGAAAGAAAAGATGCCCGCAGCCATCAGTGAGGCATGATCTGGGTGCTCGGTCTTGTATTGGCTTGGTTGTAATTTTGCACTTCTACTATGGCGCTGCTGAATCATGGTTTACGTTGCTTCCTCCGTCCGTCTTGAGCTATCCGACGTCTGTGGACTTGCAAGCATGATGAACAACGGCCAATCGATGAGCCTGGTCGTCGAACACCCTAGACACGTACGCGTGCACTGCGCTAGCATCCTGTCTAGCCTTTTCTAGTTTCGCCTTCTGGTAAGTGTAGGGGCAATCTAGGGAGATGCAGTCTACTTGTGATGCGGGTTGGAGATTGGCGCAGGTGGAGCAGATTCTATCTAGTGCTGCGGTCTGGGTTTCGATGTGGTGTAACTTTGTGGTGATGGAGTGGATGGTTGTGGGGGGGTTTTGGAGGCAGTTGGGGCAGAGGTGGGATTGGGTGCGGGTGGAGCAGACGAGGCACGATTCGGTGGTGTAGTGTGCGTTCAGAGTAGTAGTAGTAGTAGTAGTGGTTGTGGTGATGTTGTGTTGATGTGGGGGGTTGCAAGTTTCGTCGAGGAGAAGGAGGGAGGAGGAGGTGGGGCGTTTGTTCCAGTAGGTATTGGAGGGTTTTGGCATTTCGTGGAACCATGCTTCGACGTCTGCGCCGAGCAGGTTGAACACGCGTGCTAGCGGTGGGATGATGGTGCGCGTGATGTAGTACATTGCATTGATCTGCAATTGCGGGTTCTTCAAAAACGCATCCGGCGACACCGCTTGCGCATTCAGTTTGGCCCTCGGCTCACCTTGCGAGATGATATAAGGAACCCGCTCGCCATACTGCGGTTCCGACCTGGGATCCGCCAGCATACGCCGAGACGATACCGCCGCTCCCGGAGGAGGAGCCACTTTGTCACTATACGACCCCAACCGAACTTCCTTAGCAAAGATAAAATCCTGCGCACTTACCCTGCCCTCGAGGATCTTGCGCCATTGCCGTTGAATGTACGCCTTGACACTGCTCAGATCGCGCGAGCGGAACAGGATGCGGATGCACGCTTCCAACATGCGCTGAATCGCCGGATGGAAATCACGTCGTACCGTCTCAATCCCCTTGGCATCAAATCCAGGCTCTCGCTCGTCCAGCGCCTCATACTTGAACCCCACATACCGCTTCTTAGCCAGCAGCACCGAGGGAAGGTACACCTTTTCAAACTTGAGTTTGACCGGTCGCGGGTTGAGACTGGTGACTTTATCGGCGATCTCGTTGCCCAGCTTGAACGCTTCCTCCTTTGTCCGTCCAGGCAGGTAGATGAAGAGCGAGTCCGTGTCGCCGTAGACCACCTGTGCACCCCACTCTGAAGTGCCATTGATCAGATCCATCGCCTTCTCCAGCGTCTCGCGACCGGTCTGGACGATCGCATCGGCGATCTCGACACACGGCATGCGGCCGGAAAAGCTCGCCGACGTGTAGCCATACGTAACGTTGGCGAGCAACTTGAGAGACAGTTGGCGCGCATTCTGAATCCGCTGGAAAGACCGGTCCGCCTTGGTCCCCTTCATCGACCCCTTGATCATAACGCGCGTGTCGAGGATCTCGGACAACATCTTGGCCAGCAGCGACTTGCGAACACTCGCCTTGACGAACAGCAGCCCATTACTCGAGATGTTGACGTCATCCTTCAGCAAGCTAAGCAATCCTTTGGGAGGCGCATACTCGGTAACACCAAACTTGCTGGTCCCCTTGAAACCGGCCACCCTGCCCAGACACGTCGAGTAGCACAGGTTGTACGCGATCATGATGGACGGATACAGCGACTGGAAATCCAACACAACCAGCGGACCTTTGTAGAACGCTGATTGCGGCTCCATGATCAACGGCAGACATTCAGCCGCATTCTGCTTACCCACTTGCGCCCTACTCGGCGAGATGAGCACGAGATTCTCGGGCTTCGCAATTCGCAACATGATACTTTCCACCTTGAACTGACTCCCCCGCGAGATAACCGAGAAGAAATCGATCCCGTAGATCCTCGCAAACTCTGCCGTCCTCAGCACGAACTCGGACTCGGCAATAATCTCGAGCTCCAACTCGACCATGTCGACGTAGTACAACAATGCGCGCCTCGCCAATTCGGCGCGGCCGGATGTGAACCATTGCGTCAGCGTCTCGTGCGAAAATTTGGGGATCCGCCGATGGAGGAGATGGTAGCAGACGTTTTCGAGCGTGTACAGATTGAGTGTCAGTTCGCCCTTCATGAGACGCCAGAGGTTGAGCGTGTGTCGACCGGTAATGCGTAGCGCCGAGGATTGGGTGTAGGCGTAGTTGTCGGATTTGCCGCCGGCGCGGCCTGTGTTGTGGATGATGGCACGGCCGAGTTGCGGTACCAGATCAAAGTCATATTCCTTGTTCGAGCGCTCGATGATGTAGCCCCAGGACGACGAGTGGATTTCCCACCCCACCAAGATCTCGGGGTCAAAGGCGCGTACAAGGTCGATCAGAGTATTGAAGAGCTCCAACTCGTCGTCGACGGTTTCAATTGCTAGGTGCGACAGCCCGAGTCGGTCTGCATGGATACTGTCACTGGCGACAAGGATGAGACCAGTGCGAAGATCAGGACGACTGCCTGTATCCTGCAGATTCTCGTCTTCGTTCTGGAAGGAGTAGACGATCGCTTGGATGGCATCAAATGTTGGGTCTGGGAACAAGTTGCCACGCGTAGTGGTCAGTACTTCCACAGCGAGGGTGGTCATGTGCTGCTTGTCGCGCGTGACTTGATTCGTCGCTTTGTGTTGCGAGATCTTAAAGCCATAGTCATTTGTCTGCGTCAGCCTTTCGATCTGCGAGAGCAGTCTTGCGCGACGACGCTTCGACTTGTGCTTCTCAACAATTCTCTCCTTCTGCCTCCAAGCCTTCGTCTCGAGCATCGTCGGCGGTGGCGGTCCAAATTGCCAGTAGAGTTTCTTAGGAGGTCTCGCCGTCGCAGCAGTAGCGTCGGACTGGCTGCCAGACCAATGCTCAAAGTTGCGTAAGTAGGGAAGGGTGATGGAATGAAATTGAAACATACGACCTGCATACTCTCGAGGTCGAGCTGGAACGTCGTTTGGGTCGCTGAAGAAGGGCTCGGGGTGGACTTGACGAACGATGGAAAAGAGCGGAAAGGTTTCCACAACGGTGCGTACAGATGGACTCGGCTCATGGAAGGTGACGAGTCGGTTTTGTCTCGAAGCAGCTGTTGAGGTGGGATCAGCGGAAGCTGTTGATGGCAGATGATCGCCCACATCGGCATCATAGGATGGTGCGGCGGTGGCTGTGGGCGATGCCGAGTCTACGAAGCGGACTTTAGCTGAACGGTCCATGGGTCTCGTCGGTGTCTTGTCTATTCCATCGTTCGAGCCGTTGGAAGAGTCGTGTTTTGCCTGCTTGAATTTGCGCACGCTATCGGCATGGAACTCGTTCGATGGTCGAGAAGAAGGGCTGGCGGTCGGAGTTGCTGACCTCGGATCGAGCGTATCGATGTGACGTCGCTTCTTCGGTGAAGAAAAGGGACTGCTGCCGAGCGTGCTGCCCGAGGACATAGCCGAATTCGAACTATCTGTTCTCTGCCACTTACGATCCTGGCCTGGTGCATCGTTCTGGCCGTCGTTCGGATCGAGATGATCCGCGTCATGCGGCTCATCTTCTTGATCTGATGGTGGATCCGTGTTTCCTGCGACATCCTCGTTCTCCGCTAGCTGTACTCTGTGGGTGAATTCCTGGCTCCTGAAGAATTTGGTGTCGAAATCCTGTTCCTCTGCCTTGATGCGTTGGGTGAGCTGAGCGGGATCGGTGGTGTTGGATTCGGTCTTTTGGGTTTGAGAGAGAAGGTGTTGCAGGTCGTACAGCTTGGATGAGGCAGAAGGGCCGGTGCGCTGGGAATAAGGATCAGTCGCATGAATTTGGTCTTGATACGGATGAAAGACTTCAACGGCATCAAAGGTTGTCATGATGTATCGGTCCAAACCGGGGCGATCGGTAAAGTGGTTGGGGGTTCGTTCTCTCGGAACAGTTTTTTGTTTGTCATCGATGAGCCGCTTTTCCAACAAGAGTCTCATGCGGTCTTCCGACATCCATAGTGGAGATTCACCTGGGGCATAAAGACGGGGATCTCGAGCAGGATCCTCGGTAGGTATCGAAGGCGGCAGACCGACTGATGCTCGGCGATTCTTTTCATCATCCCAGAGGCCGGACAAGCTTGGAACGAGGATATCCTGATCCGAAGCGGGGTTGAGCGATTCGTCAAAGTCATGATGCAGATCTCTCTGCTTGAGTCTGCGTCGATTGATGATCCAAGGTGCACTGGCGTCGGCTTCAAGCTCGCAGTGAGTGCCACGGTGGACGTCTTGGCTTTGGACCTGAGCGTAGGGGATTGAGTTCCGGTTCCAGATCTTTTTGCGGAATTCGAGAGGAGATAGGCCGTCGGAAGCAACAGAACTGCCTTCGGGGATAGGCAAGCGGAAGCGCACATCGTCCAAGTCGACATAATCGCAGCCGAAGATATTGTAATCGAGCATGAATTGAAGCTGGTACCGGATGTGGATCTCGAAGGGCTGAAAGACGGTTTTCATCACACCACCAGATTCCAGGATGGTCGCGAGACGATAGTTGTGGGAAGGATCGACAAAAGAGATCTTGAGGAAGTACGAGTAGCCGACGTGGTAGCCATAAAAGTTGACTCCTTTGCAGAGGTGGATGGCTGCGATGAACTGGTTGGCCTCCGGGTCTTGCGGATTACGACGGAGAGATGCAGCCATGGCGGCATTGAGCTCGCGACCCAATCTATGTATATATCGAAGGACGTCATCGGGGTCGAGAGAGCCTTTGTATTGAATGTAGCAGTAAGGATAGACGTTGTGGATGTGCAGACAGACACGCTGACCAGCAGGCGTCGCTCCGAATATGCGAAGAATGGGTACTTTGCGGAGAGGTCGACCTTCGGCATTGAAGGCACATTGAGTGCGGTCAATATGAGTAGGATTTGTGAGGATGTGATCGATGTTGATCAGTCGAACGCGGAAGAAGGGATCGGCTGAGGACGATGTCAGCTTCTCGGTGCGATGCGGAGCAGGATCGCATCCTTGGCCATCAGCAGCGTTCATGGCGGCGGTGGCAGGATGATATTTCGCTTCAAGACGAGTGTGGTCATGTTGTTGAGCCGTCTAGATGAGCCATGACTTTATGTGATGTGAGGTAGGAGATGATGGGGGGCCCTGTCGGTGGATTGTCAGGGTCCAACGAGCTGCAAGCTGCATCAATTCGAGCCTCAAACTGACGAGGTGGAGGTGTGCGTTTTGGGCATGTCTGTTACACCGAAACTTATCACAATCTATGACGCGTTGGCCGTGACGCGCTGTTACTTTACGCCACAACAACAAAGGGTTACACTCGACTCGAACGGTGAGAAGAACAACCGACATTTCCATAGGCAACACCGTTGACCTCGTGCGACTCAGCCCACCTTGAATTGCTTCGTCTACGCTCGCAAGCACACCGAAGTGGCTCTCGTTTCAACTCACCATGCGCTTCTGATGACCCTACCCACGATACAGAACGTGACAGGCGCTCTGCCTTGCGACCACAACATGTCGTCAAGCTCGTCCATCATCAAGGCGATCCCCTCGACCGATGTCCATAGGATCACCAGCGGTCAGGTTGTCCTCGACTTGCAGACGGCGGTCAAAGAGCTGATCGAAAATGCGCTCGATGCTTCTGCAACGAATATCGCTATCAACTTCCGCGATTACGGCGCAGAATCCTTCGAGGTCGTCGACAACGGCACTGGCATCGATCCCTCCAATTATGCTTCGGTTGCGCTCAAGCATTACACAAGCAAGCTATCCTCCTTCTCGGACCTTGCTCTCGTACGCACATTTGGATTCCGCGGTGAAGCGCTTTCATCTCTTTGCGCGCTTTCCGACGTCACGATCCACACGGCTACCTCTTCACAAGCTCCTATGGGCACCATATTAAAGCTGGATACATCCGGCAGAGTGCACAGTGACACGGGCAGAGCGGCGCGCCAAAGGGGTACCACCATCACGATCCAAGGCCTGTTCAAGAGTCTACCCGTACGAAGGAAAGAGTTTGACAAGAACCTCAAGCGCGAGTACACCAAAGCACAGAACCTCTTGCAGGCCTATGCCCTCGTCACCAAGGGGGTTCGATGGACCACTACCAACACCCCGGCAGGAGGCCGCAAGACAGCACAGTTCAGCGTCAACTCATCCGACGCAGACAACTACTTGTCTGCCAACGTGTCTTCTCTTTTCGGTGCCAAAGTCGTTCCCACGCTCATGCCGCTCAATCTTGAGCTACATTTTTCGGTCGACAGGAAACCCAGCAGGCAGCTTCAGAGCGTCACACAGCAAGGCATTGATGGCGAATCCGAAGCGCCAGGCGAAACTTCCAGCGTCACGGTGGTCGGTCTGATTAGCAAGCCCACCTATGGTTCGGGTCGCACCTCGTCCGATCGACAATTCTTCTACATCAACGGGCGACCATGGGAAGCTGGAAGAGTCAGTCGTGCTTTCAACGAGGTGTACAAGTCGTTCAACTCGAACCATTTCCCGTTCATCATCGCCGACTTTCGACTCCCCACCGACTCGTATGATGTCAATGTCAGCCCGGACAAGCGCACCATCTTTCTGCACGAGGAAAGCCGACTCATCGAGAAGGTCAAGCAAGCATTGGAAGAGCTATTTGCTCCGAGCAGGGCGACATTTCTGGTCAACGGCGCCAGTCATTCGCTCAAGAACGGAAACGGCGTAACAAACTTGAGTGTCCAGTCTCGACTCAGTCGCTTCACCGTAGCCGCGACAAGTGCTTCCGTAAGCGAGCCTGTAGGGGAGCAAGACGCAAGCAGACCTGAAGATGGTGATTTGGCCACAGCAGTCAACTCAAGGGAACCAGAAACGCATCGGCCAAACTCAGACAACGACGAGGAAGAACTGCACGAGTATACCAATCCTTCTCAGCCAATTGTCCAAGAAGAATCAGTCGATGTTCTGGAATACCGCGAGGAGTCTGATCCGTCTCTACCGCTAGCGATCCGGCGTCGAACAGGGAGCCATAACGACGACGACAGCAGTGAGCCAGATGAACTCGCTCCTTCTGCGCCGGAATCGGATTCGCCGCTGAACACCGCATCGAAGCGCGATTTTGATGAGGTGCTCGACACCAGCCAAGCTTCATGGTCCCCCACCAAGAAGCAGAGAATCACAGAGCCCAGACTTCAGACTGAGGAACCGCAAGAGGCCGTCATCCGCACTCGATCTCGACAGGAAGCCAAGACCGTGTTGGCATCTTTGCGGAACTTTGCACTCCCAGGAACGCAGATGGACGACGAACTGCCCGTGTCCAGTCGAATGGCGGCCGAAAAGGACGACGATCTGGACGAGTCTGAACCAAGAGCTGCCTTCACCTCTTCTTCTGACGCTGACTTAGAAGAGGAGTCACTTGGTGCGAATCAAGAGCCGGACGAACCTGAAGCAAAAAGGTCACCAGCACAGCCCCATATTGTCGAAAACTATAACCAGGATGTTGTAGACGATGGCTCCATCTCTTTCGACCTCAGCGATGTTGCGCACCGGGTCCAATTACGTTGTGTTGCCGATCGAGCTGCTGCAACATCGCACGTCCTGCCCGCCTCTGCGGAAGAAGCGCTACTCGAAGGAGCTGGTGTGCTCAACGACGACGAAGAGCAAGTCGAACGTGCGCTATCTCGCGTCATCCACAAGAACGACTTCTCCACCATGGAAGTCCTTGGCCAATTCAACCTGGGCTTCATCATCGCACGCCGGCGCAAACGATCCGAAGCGACCGACGAGATGGACGACCTCTTCATCGTCGACCAACACGCCTCGGACGAAAAGTACAATTTTGAAACACTGCAGCTCACGACGCAGATCCGCTCGCAGAAACTCTTCTCGCCTCGCGCACTCGAACTTTCCGCCTCGGACGAACTGGTGGCGATCGAGCACCAAGCCACGCTGCTCGCGAATGGGTTTGAGATCTCGGTCTCGGAATCCGGCTTGCCAGGGACGCGCGTTAAGCTCGTCGCACAACCGATCAGCAAGTCGACGGTGTTTGGGGTTAAGGATCTGGAGGAGCTGCTGTTTTTGCTGCGCGATACGAGTGCTGGGTCAGAAGCGGTCAAGGGGGTCCGATGCAGTAAGGCGAGGAGCATGTTTGCTAGTCGAGCTTGCAGGAAGTCGGTCATGATCGGGACGGCGTTGAAGAAGGGGAGGATGGAGATGATTTTGAGGAATATGGGGACGATCGATCAGCCTTGGAACTGTCCGCATGGAAGGCCGACGATGAGACACTTGGCATGTTTGAAGACGCTCGGCTTGGTGAAACAGGAACAAGAGGTGGAGCTCACATGGGACGAAGTTGCACAACGTCTAGGCTAGAATGATCTAGTGGCATCGGGCAAGAATGGGGGGATATTGGATTAAAGAAGCATGGACAGTGAAAGCAAACGAGAAAGCTGCGATGCATTGCAGGGGCAGAACCAGGAAGTCTAAGAGATACGAAGATGGGCAACATAGTCGATGTTGATGTGTTTCCTTTTGTGCGCTGGTCGAATGTGTCGACCAAGCCTGGATGGAGGGTGCTCAAACCTGCTTGCTTCCGTCGTAGCCTTCAAATTCGGCCATCGACATGAGCCCGGACCCCTTTCCGTGAGCGAGGCTATCGATGCGGATGTTGAGCTGCTGAGCGCGCCGACGAAGCGCGTCCCTGGACCTCCACAGCTGCTGCAACTGGCTCAGAAGCTGCTTCTTCCTACTGGCTGCGTTGATGTCTTCGACCACAACAAAGTCATCGTCGTCATCATCGTCTTCCGAGTCGGACGTACCGTCGTTGTCATCGTGTGGTCGCCGTGGGGGTTGGGTGCGCTGCACATGCGAGGGTGGTGGCTTGACGAATCGAGCCAGCTGCTTTTCGATCTTGTCCTGCTCCTCATCGAGGTACTGAAGCAAGTCGTAGATCTCGCGTCGATAGTCGGACAGTGACTTTCGTGGGTCCAGCACATAGTCGTCCGAACTTGCTAGCGCGATGAACGAGTTCGGGGCTTGCGCGAACGTCGTCATTTTGCTTATCAGCGATGGTACAACGATAAGATCCGCTCGAGGAAGTGGTGATTAGGGTGGGTTGGGGTTGTGACGTGAAAGAGGAAGATGGAAGGGCAAGATGAGTGCGTGGACGCGTGCTTGTTGTAGCTTATCGCAAGCAACAGGAAAAGGACTCGGTCGTCCGATACTAGCCTGTTTGAATCATGGACAATCGCGGAAGGGATGCAAGGAGCAGCGGCTCAGGCTCAGGCTCATGGCGTTGGTGTTAGGACTTGGCTTTGGGAAGCAAGATTTAGCATCATTCGCATGCGTGTGCATCTGTCAAACTAAACAAATCCGATTTCACACGCAATAATCCCATCCATCATCAAAAAGATGCAGACCCTGGACTTGGCGCGCTTCTTATCCATTCACAACAGATAACAGAGAGAAGATGACTTTCAATTTCATGGAAAACAATTGTCACCGCAAAAGGATGTAACAGTTACCAACCGAACATAACCTTGTCCACTCTCAGTATCCCTCTCGAGCTGGGCTCCTCATCCTGAAGTGCGTGCCTTCTAATCTTACAATGTAACCTAACCTCTACAGGCCCTCGTCCTTCGACGATTTTTGTCGAAGCCAGCCACTGTCAAAGTCACACTTGATGCGGATGGTTGGGCGGAGGCGAGATGGTCTGATTTTGGCCGTTTTTGCCAACATCGGGGTCATTTTTCCGGAGTTTTCATAATCGCCTGGCCGTTGGCAGTCAAGGGTCCCGATGCGTCCTGGTACGCTTCTGCCAAAATGGGATTTTGGAGCAGGAGAAGAAACGAGAGAGCAACACCTTTCGGACGTTCTCATCCAACACAGTTTCGTCCATCCCAGCCCTACCCCTACCTCCGCAATACACGGTCTTTACTCGCTTTCACTCTCTCATCCACCTTATCCTCGGCTTCGAACTCTTCTCGGATCATGTCGAACCATCGACCTCGCAGCAACAAGGCTGGTGCCCACGCTGCTGGAGCCCCAAACCGCCGCTGGGTCGTCCTCACGGCTCTCCTGGTAGGCTTCTGTGCCATCATTGCTGCTCTCGACTCGATCCGTCAGCACTTCTACATTTTTGACCACAAGAAGCTGCACCAACTCACCCAGGCCGCGGTCGTCAAGCATCCTGGAAACGCCAGTGCGATCTTTGACTACATCCTCGACGACCTTCGTGCCGATCCCAAGCTCGCGCCTTACCTCAACAAGCACCACTTTAGCGACGAGTCCGAATGGATGTTCAACAACGCCGGCGGCGCAATGGGTAGCATGTATCTACTCCATGCCTCCGTGACCGAGTACCTCATCTTCTTTGGCAGTCCTGTCGGCACCGAGGGACACACGGGACGTCACACTGCCGACGACTACTTCCACATTCTGACGGGTAACCAGTACGCTTACCCCGCTGGTGCGCTCAAGGCGGAACACTATCCACCTGGATCGCAACACCATCTTCGTCGTGGAACAGTCAAGCAGTACATGATGCCCGAAGACGGATGCTGGGCGTTGGAACTTGCTCAGGGCTGGATCCCACCCATGCTTCCGTTCGGCTTGGCCGATGTACTTAGCTCTACGCTCGACTTGCCCACCTTCGGTATCACAGTCTGGATCACTGCCCGCGAGATGATAGGCAATCTGCTCGTTGGTAAGTTCTAGTCAGCTCTCCGTCACTTTCAATTTGTACACCAACCACAACCTAGACGTTACCGTAGACATGCTTAACAATGGCTTTAGATTTCAGAGGGGGATGGTGGCGAGAGACTTTCCATCCCATGGCTGACCTCGTGTGCTGAGATCACGTTTGCCGTGCTTGTCGGTCCATGCATTGATACCTCCTGTGAGGATAAGGACTTGCTGTTCGACGTATGCTTTCGCTTGGTCGTTGGGTGCACCTGCGGCTGTGTGGAACTTGATGAGTGCATCTGCCACCCACCCTGCTGCTCTCGTTCCTCTACCTTTGCTCGAGTTGCAGTGGAAGATGAGTTTCGGGTCGGTCGGGACCAAGCGGATCAGTGTCAGGATCGTAGCGGGCAATGAATGGGCGGGAAGATTGATCGCTGCAGGGATCATGTACTGCAAAACCACGTTGAAAGCATACCGGTGTCAGCGAGCTAAATACCAACAAGAGAGGAACGCGAGGGCAAGTGATTGCTTACATCACAGTCAGAACGTCGGACGTCGACAACGACAAAGTCTCTGCCTGGTGTCTTGGTGTTGTACCAGTGTGTGAGCTCATCGACGCTGATGGATCCAGGTTTCGAGGTGGGTTCGCCGTAGACGGTCATCCATCCGGACTGGTTGATCGGGTGCTCTTCTGCTTGCGACATGTCTGTCAAGTCGCTTTTTGCGTGGTTGTGACAGAGCGGGTACAAGACAGGTTCGGGAAGGTGATGAGTGTCAAGGGCATGGGTCGGGCCATCTCCGACAATTCGATTCAAGTGGGATCGGGAAGAATCTGGCTCGAAAAACGTCGATGAGTGCATTTTCGGGTATATCGGTGCACGGACGTGTGAGCCGGTGCGGGGTAAACGATTTCTTTGGGCGTTGGTGTTGATGCCGCGAGCCAACATCTTCCGCCCTAAATCCTTCACCTCACCCTTCCTACACGCATAGACATTACCAGATCACGACTGCCATCACTGATATCGAAGATGCTGTCGCTGAGACCCGTTCTGACGAGCAGCAGCGTTGCTGCCAACTGCTTGCGACGTTCCACGCTTTCGTACTCTGGGAGCATGCTGCGGAGCTACTCGACGGCTACGGATGCTTCTCAGCTGGCCACACTCACACCTCTGTCCGCCGTCGCCAAGTCTGAACTTGGCTCGGTATCGCAGTATGACGAGCACATCTCGGTGCTCACGCTCAACCGTGCGCCTGCTAAGAATGCCATCTCTCGCGCGCTGCTGGCCGAGATGGACGAGCATGTTTCGACGCTGCTCACCTCGACCACGGTACGCACACTCTTGATACGATCTTCGGTTCCCGGCACGTTCTGCGCCGGTGCCGATCTGAAGGAACGCAAGGGAATGTCGAAACCCGAGGTGGATACCTTCCTTCTGGGCCTGCGCAAAGTGTTCACCAACGTTTCTCGTCTGCCCATGCCCACTATCGCCTGTCTGGATGGTCTGGCGATGGGTGGAGGACTTGAACTCGCACTGACATGTGATCTTCGCATCGCCGGTCCGGCTGCGACCAAACTCGGGCTGACAGAGACGAAGCTGGGCATCATCCCCGGTGCAGGTGGCACGAGCCGAATGACGCGATTGGTGGGACCGGCACGAGCCAAGGAGTTGATTTTCAGTGCCAAGCTAGTGGATGCAGTGGAGGCGAGCCGCATTGGGTTCGTCGACATGGTGGCTCAGGAGGGCGATGGGACAGCTGCGTTCCACAAGGGAGTGGAGCTGGCAAGATCGTTTGCCAAGAATGGTAAGTGTCATGTTGTACCAACACGCAGAGTGTCGAGTCGTGGTTACAAGATCCAACGCTGATGCGCATTATTTGTTTGATTGAACGGTGCCAACAGGGCCATTGGCGGTTCGAGCGGCTAAGCTGGCGATCGACAAGGGGGAGCAAATGGATCCCGAGACCGCTCTCGACTTTGAGCGTCAGTGCTACGAGACCATCCTAGGCACCAAAGATCGTCTCGAGGGACTCAAGGCGTTTGCAGAGAAGCGCGAGCCTGTCTACCGTGGAGAGTAAAAGAGCCCGCCATTATTGATACACCACCATACAAGCTAAGCGTTTGTCATTTTCACTCAAGATTGTTAAGCCTGTAGTTGGAAGTGTGAGTATAATTTACAGCATCTCGGTTGGCGCGAAGCCCGGTTTGGGAAAATTGCAGACAGTGATTTGGGCGCTGTGCGGTGTTGGAAATGATTGAAAAAGCGAGGGCATCTGTTCCAGAATTTCGTGCTCAGAGAGACAAGCCACAGACAGCGGCAATCATCAAGCCAATGCAAGGCACACTCACTACGGCGACTCGACCAAGAAAGATAGTTATTTCAGTTGTGACTGTAGTTGTGGTGGCAACTCTGGAGAGCCATGGTGGTGAAACGTGTTTCGCATTTCTCTTGCGCCCCGCTCGTAATGGATGCGATTGCCGATACGGGCGATCCCCCCCCCCCCCCCGCCCTGTCGTAATGTCCAGAGTTTGACCGACCTGCATGGGGTTGTGTTCTGGAAGCAATCCGGCCAATGTTCGCCATTATTACTATAGTAGTAGTGTGATGTTCGAAAGCGGCAAGCTGATGACTTGCACTTAAGCGCACATGCCAGGTCGATTTCAACGATTTGTCAGGCAGGCAGATACGGAATGACATTCCGCGGGACTCTTGGCAAATGCCTTTTTGCACTTGAGCATAAGCTGTCTCGAGTCTGGTGATGATCACGTCTTGAGCACCTCGCTACTGTATATCTTCTATAACAAGGGCGGGCAATCGATGGATGCTGCTGCTCAAACAGAAGAATAGGAGCGAGGAGCTAAATTGAGGGTTCTACCTGCGCCATTATTGCATCCAAGCCATCACGTAGCGTTTCACATTCTTGGTCTAGGCTCCGAAAATGCGCGCACTGCCAAAAAAAAAAAAAAAAAAAAAAAATGCCAAAATCGCACGGAACCGTGACTGCAGCACTACCGCACACTGGGATGCCTCCACCCACCTTTGCCTATTCCTGCTTCTGTAGATCCACTCACTGCCTACAGATCGCGTCCATCGAGCCGAACCTTTCACACACCGTGTTAGCAGCCCACACAAATCCCGAAATAGTGGGATCAAATGGTGACACCAAAGACGATTGATCTCATGCAACGCAATCTCCAGTTGTGAAGAGAGTGAATGGCTGTCGATGCGAAGCACTTGAGCTGCCAAGCGATGCGATGCGAGGCGACAAACGGCGACGGCAGCGGTTAGGCGGAATAGGTTTCACACTTGCACACTCGCCAAACCGCTCATTCCGGCACTATACTGCCCGGGTATGCTGCAAACTGACACTTTGGCATGGCGCTTGACTGTTTCGGATTCGGCTTCTCGTCTGTTCCACTTCGCTTCCCTGCCTCTCCCTCTCCTCTCCCGCCGCTTTTTGCTCAGAAGACCTCGTGCTCCCCTCCTCCGCCAAGCTTCTCGCTCCACCTCCATCATCTGGTCCAGATCTGCACTGCGTGACACCCTTTGATTCTCCCTTCCGCATGTCTTGTTGACGTTCCTCGTCGGCCACCGCCTCGCTGTGCCATCCTCGCTTGTATAGCAGCCCGCCTTCAACTTCCCAAGCCTCACTCATCATCTCCTCATACCTTGTACCAAGCCATCGCCCTGGACCCCATCGGCACACTTTGACGCCGTTTCTGCGCTTCGATCTCCGCCCTCCCAGCGCATTGGCATCTTTACCGCTTCTACTTCCGGACAGACCCCCTCCCCTTTGCACCACCACAAGCTTCCAGAACACCGACACGCTCGGGGTCCTCGTGCGTGTCTCTACCAGTATATCCTAGTGTTTGTCACCCCCTGTTCCCTGGGTCTGGAGCAACTCTGTCTCTTCGGCTGCAGGGTAGGTTTCAGCCTGGCAAGAGCATCCTCCCTCGTGTGGTGTTCAATCGTGTGTCTGTGCGCTAGCTCTCGTCTTTGGTCCATCCTCCTGCCTCTTATCTCGCCTGACTATATATAAGCGTCACAATGTTGGACACCTTTCGCAATTCCCTCTACCGTCTGTCCGACTACCTGCACGCTTTTGCTGCACACATCCCCCACCCCCTCTCCTCCTCATCTTGGCTCTCGTCGACTAGCACACCCCCTGCGCTCTTCTACGGCGCCATCCTCGCCGCATCGCTCTCATCGCTCAGCATCCTCCGTGGCGCCATAACCGACTACAAACGCAAATACTACATCGAACACGGCACAATGATCATCAAGTCGCCGCACCGATTCAGCGCGCCCACCCACTACACTCTTCCCGAGTTCCTGTTCAAGCCGATCGACCTGCCGGCATGCAAGGAGCGCGCGCATGCGCCTCTGCTGTACCCTGCGGCGCCGTCGGTGTCGGGTCGACCGGATGCCAAGCCGCTGTCGCTGGTGCAGGTGCGTGAGTATGCGACCAACTTGGCTTCGGCGCTCATCTCGGGCTCCACCGAGTCCGGTCGCAAATACACCAAGGGCGATGTGGTGGGTATCAACGCTTCCAATCAGCACGATTACCTAGCGTGCGCCCTCGGCATCATGATGACCGGCGCCAGCGTAGCCCTCTTCAATCCGGCGTACAAACCGGCCGAAATCGCCCACCAGATTCGCATGGTCAAGGCTACCGCCATCATCACCACCGACGCTTTCTACAAGTCTACCCAGGAGGCCGCGCAAGACGCCGCCATGAAGGGCGAAGATGGTCTCGAACATCTCACTACGGTGCCCGAGATTCTGGTGTTTGAGGAGTCGCACGATTGCTCGGTCGCCAAGATCCTCAAGGTCGGCAGGGATGAGTTGCCCGAGACGCGCACCTTGCTGGATCAGGTCAAGCTGGATCCCAAGACGACTACCGCGGTGTATTGTTTTTCGTCCGGTACGACGGGCGGGCCTAAGGCGGTGATGCTTTCGCATTACGCTATGGTGGCTAACGTCATCCAGGCATCTTATGCTATGTTGGATCGAACCAACGACCCGCTTCTTGACGAGGATAGTTGGTACCAGCATGGTCGCGAACACCTCAACGGCTACTTCATCACACGTCTCGCTGAGACGTGGAACACCGCTGCGGATGGTGTCAATACTGTAACGGAGAAGCTCGCGGGCGTTCATCTCGCACCCCGTCTGAGTCGTGGCGAGTTCCATCTGGATCTGCTGCCGTTGTTCCACTGCTACGGGTTGTTGATGGGGTTCATGGGTTTGCACACGTGTACGCCTCGGATTGTGCTGCCTCGCTTCCAGCTGGATGTGTTCCTGGAGGCAGTACAGCACTATCGTGTCACATTCTGTTTCGTCGTGCCCCCCATCCTCCTGGCGCTGGCGAAACATCCTATGGTGGAAAAGTACGATCTGCGTTCGCTTACAAAGGTCTCATCGGGTGCTGCATCGTTACCGCACGAACTTCGCATCGCAGTGCAGAAGCGTCTCGGCATTTCGTCCACCGACGGGTACGGCATGTCCGAAATGTCGCCGCTCGTGTGCAGTCAGAACAGCAAGGATCTCGAGCACTACCCGGGCACCGTGGGGCAACTTGTGCCTGGCACGGAGGCCAAGGTGATCGGGCTGGATGGCAAGGAGGTTGGGTTTGATGAGGAGGGTGAATTGTGTCTGCGCGGGCCGCAGATGATGCAGGGGTATCTGAACAATGACGAAGCCAACCGCAACACGTTCATCCCGTCGGTGGAGGATTCCGATCGATTCCTGCGCACCGGCGATATCGTCAAGATCAACGCCCACGGCTACGTCACCATCACCGACCGTCTCAAGGACGTGATCAAGTACAACGGCTTCCAAGTGCCACCCTCGGAACTGGAGGCGATCATGTTCAAGGACGACCGCGTAGGCGATTGCGCCGTCCTCGGTGTCCCCGATAAGGAGGGCACCGAACTTCCCTGGGTGTTCGTCGTCCTCAGTCCCACCGCAAAACAGCAAGTCGAGGGAGATGATGAGAAAAAGAAGGAGTTGGAAGAGGAGTTGTTGACGTTTGTCAACGACCGCGTCAATGCGAATTATAAGAAGCTGAGAGGGTTGACGTGGTTAGATGCCCTGCCCAAGTCGGCGAGCGGTAAGATTTTGAAGAAGGATATCAGGGCAATGGTAGAGGAGGAGAAACTTGGTGGGAGGAAGTGAAGATGAAAAGAAAACATGGAAATGGTTCTTGTATAAGTTACTGAAGCGATCTTGGAATGCTGTTTCTATTTCTTGTTATGACAAAGCAACAATTGGTCTTGACATAAGAGCTTTCTAACCAGGTGTGCGCTTAGTGAGAATGAGGAGAGTAGGCGCTCTGGACGCTACCATAACCCTGGATGCACTGCTGGCCGAGGATTGAGCTGCCACTACGCATGTAGCAGATTTTGGCCTTGACACACTCGTCCGTGATGCACTTCTGGCTCTTGTCGCTGTTGCGGCCGGTGAATTCGGTGAAAGTCTGGACGAGTTCGGGTCTCGCCTCCATCTCTTCGGTGAGCTTAGCCCAGAAGGTCGCATTCAACGGAGCATGCTTGGGCCACATGCCTCCGTCGACCTTGAAAGTGGACTTGGCGTTGGACTGGCTGAAGTTGCCGTATGCATCGCGTGCCGAGTAGAGGTAGTTGAATACCGGCCCATGCGAGGTGGCGGGCAGGGAGGGGAACGAAGGGACATCGGTGTAGAACTGATGGTAGTCCATGACTTCGTATGTGGACGTGTTGACTTGCATGATGCGCAACGATGGGTTGACATTGTTGCCCGGCGTGACCGACGGTGCCATGAACGAAACCATCTTGGCGGCTTCGGCGGCGACCGAGGTGGCGTTGTTGGCGTAGAACACGCTAAACTGGTCCTCGTGCGTGTGGCCAAAGAAGATGTGTGCGATCACGTGCGGTGCGAATCGGTCAACGATCTGGTAGAAGAGATTGGTCGGGTTGGGAAGCGGGTTGGTTCCGTCCCAGCCGGTGAGGACGTGGCCAACGATCCACACGCGCTCGCCACGCTTCTCGGCATGGAAAAGCTCGTCGGTGAGGAAGCGGAGCGTACCCGAGTAGTCAGGGTTGTACGTGTGGATCATATTGAAGACATTGCTCTTGTACCAGAAGTCACTGTTAAGCGTGATGATGCGAAGACCTTTGCGAGGCGTGACGGAGTAGCCGCCATAGTGCGAACGCACTTGCTCGGCTTGTTGGTGGTTGAACCATCCCTCGGCCTCCCAAAGACGCGCAAGGTTGTCCCAATCCCAAGAGAACTGATCGGAACGGCCATCAGGAAGCGCTCCCTGCGAAGAAAAGTCGGAAGGCGCGGTGTCATGATTGCCAAGAGCAGTGAAGACGGGACCTTTGCCGAGCAAGCTGCGGAGGCTATCGGAAAGCGACTGATGTGTGTACCGGACGAGATCCTGCGAGATGTACTGTGCAAGATCGTGAACCACCATGTCACCGGTGTGGATGGTCATGTCGACCTCCCTACCTCCGTTCAGTGGCGTGACGGCGCCCATAGCCGACAAAGCAAGACTCCATGGCGAATCACACTTGTAATTGCCCCAGTACGACGAAACTTCGGAAATGTTGGACTTGGGCAGCATGCCGCTGGTGAAGTTGCCGTTGCTGAGGGTCGAGTTGTACGAGTAACCACGGCAGCATCGACCGCTAGTACACGAAGCCTCACCGCCAACAAAGAAGCGAGGGTCAACGTGGATGTCGGAGAGGTGGAGCACCCTGAGGTCCTCTCCATCTTTGGAGGGTTCGCCGACGTTGATGTTGTAGTTGCTGGGAGGTGTACGTTTTCCGTAGAACCATTCGTCCAAGAATTGGCTGTCGAGATTGCGAGGACTAGGCATGGTACAGCTCGAGGTGGATGAGCCAACAACGAGGTTGCAAATGTACTGTGCATCGGTGCTCTCGGGCGAGTCGAAGTCGGCATAGCTGAGGATCTGGGTATAGACAGAGCCATAGATGGCCGGAGCGTAATTGGTCTCGCAATCGCTATCCTTCTTGTACTTGTAGGTCTTGCAGAGGTCGACCATCAACGAGGGCACATCGTTGGGCGACTGGCGGGCGAGCTTCTGGGCCGCTTTGAGCGAATTGATGCACTTGGTACAGTTGGCAGCACTGGATGCAAAGATGTCGATGAGCTCCTTGCGCACGGTAGCGGCAATGTCAAGTGTGGCCGATCCGGTGGGAAGGGGGAACACGGCGACGGTGGGGGAAGCAGGAATCGCGGTGGGGTTGGCAAGATTGTCAGAGAAAACAGCATTGCGCTGAACGTCGGTGACGACGGGGCGAGGCTCAGCAGTCATGGATTCCGGCGAGTTGTAGTACGAGGCAAACAGCGATGTCGGAAAGGCGCTGTTGGCGGTGTAAGCCGAGGTCTGCTGATCGAAGTCGCCCTTCTTTGATGCGGATGCAACATTGTCCCGATTGGCGAAGTAGGCTGGCGACGAGGTGACCAGGTGCACCAGTCCGAGGAACACGCTGAGGGAGGCAACGACCTTCATCCTGTACCAGAAGATGCGGGTCCAAGACAGAGACGGTGGAGGGATTTGTGTTGCAGGGGCCAAGGAAGGGACAGGGACGATAGAGGACTTATCAGAGGAGGACTGCTTTTCTATGTCGTCCGACATCCTTTGATCCGACATCTTTGCAAGAAGCGGAAAGGGTATAGAGGATGCCGTACTAGCAAGGCTCGAGCAGACCACGCTCAGTCCGTAGCCGAAGAGACGGTGGGAAAAAGGAAGAGGAAGGATTGAGATTGGTGCGGATATTGGTGTACAAAGTTCACTTTGAACGCCGCCTGGCAACACCCTCTTCTGCGCTCGAGCCGTTCACGGTGTCAACGTGTCGTCAAACGTTGTCGCTGCCATCTGCGATGCGTTTGTACGCCACACTGAAAATGCGCTTGGTCGGCCAATTGTCATCCGAAATGCACTTCAGATACATGTGCAGCACACCATTCTGGCAGGCCAAGTGAGACGAGGGTAGACATTGTGCATGCAAACTCGAAGCGAGCGGCAAGCTTGCAAACTGTGAGAAGCTGCCAGGGGGGGGGGGGCACGTTTCAGGGTCCAGTTGCCGAAATTGGGTCGAGCACGTTGAGCATGGCCCCAACGGGTCGAACTGTTTCAACCAATCCAAAACGCTGGAGCTTGGCTCTATGTACCGCAGCACGTGCCTCTAACCCCGATTCCTTTGCGTCAAGCTCGAAACCTGTTCCTTGCCAAAAGCTAGAGAGATGTTGATTGTAGCTACACAAGTGTGGTCCTGCAGATGGGGTTGTAGCGAAGCGTCACTGAAGCTGATGGGATCGTCGGATCGGCGCTTTCCTTAACCCGATGAGCGTTCGATCCCAAGCTCCTATCTATGGATCTCGAAGTCGCCGAGCCAAGCTGTGCTGTCGTCATCTGGTGCATAACCGCAATGCCTTCGACAGCCTCTGGCAGGTGTCCAGCTCTGTCACCATGCAGTCCCCAAAGCACATTGGACTGGACCCTTCAGCCTCTCTTGGCATCGATTTTGCTGAAATCTGCTCCTATGTCTCTGCGAAAGAACGCATCGACGACTTTCGAGATCAGCACCAGCGCTTCAATGGCGCTTGCAACCGAGTGGAGCCTTCCGTGGAGCTCGCCTGTGAAGCACTGATCGGAGTGTGAACAGACAGAAATAGCATCCTGTATCTACCAACTGTGGCCCGTCCATTCGGGTTCGTATCAGCATAAGTGGATCTGTGCAGAGCAACGCTACCCTCTGACCGTCATCTACCATCCACATACAGCCATGTCGCAAGTCGGGGCCCCACGTCCGCTTCGCATCCACTTCCCTGGAGCTGAACTCGACCGTCTGCAGCGCCAGCTCAACGATGCACGTCTACCCGAGTCAGAAATCACCGGCGGGCTCAAACCCTGGGAGTACGGAACCGATCTAGCTAAACTGCGTCAAGTGCTCGACGAATGGAAGCGAGGCAATCCAAGCGACAACCATCGTCTACCCAAAGGTTCGCCCAACCAAGGTGTCAAAGCTTGGTGGAGGGGTGTCGAGGATCAACTCAACAAGTATCCCAACTACCAGGTGACGATTGAGGGGATTGATGTGCATTATCAGCACTTCAAGCCGTCGATATCGGACGAGGAGGCAGGTATGGCTGCTATCCCGTTGATCTTCTCCCACGGTTGGCCAGGCTGCTTTACCGAGGCGTTCCACTTTGCACACAAGCTCGTCCAGTCGCGTGCTCCTCGTTTCGAAGTCATCGTCCCCAGTCTGCCCGGATATGGCTTTTCATCGGCACCGCTCAAGAAGGGGTGGACGCTGCAGGATTCTGCCCGCGTGTTGGATACGCTCATGATGTCGGTACTTGGATTCAAGTCGTACATGGCCCAGGGGGGGGATTGGGGTTCGCTCGTGACCCGCTTCCTTGCCAACTTTCCGCACTGTAAGATCGCGCACATCAACTTTGCACCTCCGCAGGTTCCCATCTGGAGCTACCCCATCTTTGCTCTCGATCAGTACGGCTACAAAGCTACGGCAGCAACGAGTCTCAAGCTCCTTGGCTATCACCCGCAAGAAGCGCTCGGTCTCCAACGCACTATGCAGTACCTCTCCACCGGCAGCGGATACGTCAGCATCCAATCCACTCAACCCTCTACGATCGGCTACAGCCTCTACGACAATCCGGTCGGCATCCTCTCCTGGATCCTCGAAAAGTACCATGCATGGTCCGATCCTCGTTGCCCGGCCTTCAACACCTCCTCCACCGACCCGTCTCCCCACTCGCATATCACCGACCACGAAATCCTCGTCACCGTCATGATCTACCTCCTCACCAACTCAATCCACACCTCCTTCCTCCCCTACAAAGAATCCACCCATCTCTTCCGCAACCCAAACTGGACCCTCTACCAAGCCTCCAAACACAAACCCTTCGGTTACTCCAACTTCGCCTACGAGATCGCCGCAGGCCCCAAAAGCTGGCTGGCAAAATACCCTCTCAACTGGCAGTTCTACAAGATGCATGAGTACGGCGGTCACTTTGCGGCGTTGGACAATCCAGACGCTTTGGTGGAGGACATGCAGGAGTTTGCCAACAGACACTGGCCTAGATCCTAGACTTGGTCTACAATCTAAGAGTTGAGATCAGTTACAAATGACAATGAATGCTGTCGAAACGTATAGTACATATCTTGTTGTCGACAAGTATCCTGAATCGCTGAAGAGACTAAGAAGCGCTGAGGAAGTTGCGAGCCTTGATACCCTCCTTGTTTGCCTTCCTAAGCTGTTTCCTTTTCGCCAGCTCTTCCAACACTGCCTTGGACAACAGCGCCGCCTTGAGCTCGGCTTGCGAGAGCAGTACCGCTTGATTCTTGTTGCCATTGGCTGCTTTGTCGACAGACCCGGACTTGGCAGCTCGCTCGGCAGCCCTGGCTTCCGCCTTCTCCTTGGCCAATTGCGTGGCTCGGAGGATCTTGGACTGTCTCTTCTGCGCAGCACGCACTTCACCCTTGGACATACCTGCCATCTCGATGGATGCGAGCGACGACGACGACGCAATCGACGGGTCTTCCAGCAGCTTGAACAGCCACGCAGGATAATCGTGGTCCTGCAGTGCGATAGGATCCGCCTTGTCCTTCAAGATCGAGACACCCTTGAGAACAGTGCCGGGTGGCGCGGCGGATGGCATGGACGGTGTCTCGGAGGTACTGATGCTGGACGAGGCGGTGGCAGAAGAGACTGAGACGGAGGCCGAAGCGTAGGTTCGAGAGATTGTAGCTTGTCGGAGCGACGAGCTCGACGCTCGTACCGAGCGAGATGCGGCAATCCTCAACATTATGGTGGCCTGAGAAAGTAACTCTTCCCTAATTCCGCAGTGGAATACGAAAGTATGGAGTCAAATGCGACCGAAAGAGTTGAAGGATGTGTAGTTGATGATGAAGATGATGATGATGGTGAACGGTGGTGAGAGTGATGGAGCGAAAAGTTGGACGATAATGATTGCTTCTTGGCCCGAAAAAGCGCAACGCACGTGACACCGCCTTTTTCCATGAGTGTGATATCGACAAAAATGACACGAGCCACAAATTTCAACGTAAGCTACCTGCAGCGGTGTGTTGCATGCCATGCATCCGATGGGGCATTCATTCCAGCTCTAGACCTGCCTTGATTGGCACAGGAAAGAGACGATCAGTGCCATGACGATTAGGTCTCAAAATCTATTGCGATAACGTTGTCACTACATAGACATGTCGTCCTTGTTGTTGTCTTAAAAAGAATGCAGACTACGTGGAACTGGAAGCCGCCTCCTTGGCCGCTTTCTGCTGCCTCTCAAGTAGCTTCTTCCTCGCTTCCAAGATCATCTGCTCCTTCCTGTCCTTGAGCAACTTTGCCCTCTCCTCCGGAGTAGTGGCCCAGCTTGTTGGACTGCCTGAGCTGCTACTGCCGGATTGCGAGGTAGGAGTCGACAAAAGAGCGCCGGATTCCAGAATACGAGACTGGAGACCGAAGCGCGAGATGAGGTTTGGCGACTTGCTTGGCGTGCTAAGCGACGATGCTGATGCAGATGCGATACCATTCGGCGTGCGATTGGCCGTCGGCGTGCGAGTAGTGGCAGTGTCCGATCGAGTTGACGTTTCAGTAGCGAAGAAGCCTGCGGGAGGGGCAGGAAGACCGCCTTCGTTCAAGATGCGTTCGCAAGTGGCTTCAACGCTGCCCGAACGCTGAAGATCGAAGCGGATAGAGGCCTCGGAAATGTGTGGGAAGAGCGTCTTGACTGAGTCTACCATATGCTGTGGTACTTGACGAGTGCGGGCCGCGTTGATGGTCGGAGCTGGTTGACCCGCTTGAGAGTTGCTGTTGGAGCTGCCGCCGAACGCGAAGCGTAGGATCGCCCATAGCACCACGATGGCCAGCAGGGCGCCAAGGCTGTCGTTCATTTTGAGGTGGACAAAGGTGAGGTGGGTCTTAGCAAGAGCCCTCGAGCCGACGTGTAGTACGTTTTGTTGCAGGAAGGGGGACGAGGAAGAGCAGGACTGAGCTTTTTGTGCAGAGACCAGCTGCTTAGGTGAAGTGAAGACGCAGCGACAGAGATCGCCCGTGACTCGATCAGAGGAGATGATGCTGTACGTATCCAGCGAATGTATGCTCTGAAACGAAGACCGTGAATGCTGTTGACAGTTGAAAAGGAAGCTGGCAGCGGTAACTCTGTAGTGGTTAGTGAGCTCTAAAATGTGGAGCTGTGCTCGTTGAATCTTATCGCAGCTGCGCCTTCTTGCTTGAGTTTCGTGATTTGACTGCACCACACCTCTCTCTGTTTGCGGTGCCATTTGCCGTTGACTGTGGAAGCGGAAGCGGATTGGAACTGTCACGCGGCAACGGTCACTTTGGTAGCTTCATGTCAGATTAGTGTATGCTCACAATGTCGGCTCTGAGAGAATGATCTGACAACCATCATCGCCATTTGGTTCTTGCGTTATGAAATCGACTCTATCTTATAACTGGAAACTTGACAGGGGCGATTCTCGACCATTGTGTGGAGTGAATGGAACGACACGACGGCTTTCTTAGGCCGCTCAGCCAAGCGCAGGTGGAAGCCGCCAATGGCTTCGCACGAGAATGTGAGATTACCGTCGCTCACTTTCGTCCGAATTTATTAGGCGCGCCAAGGGCGATGAGCAACACTGACGACTTGCAACCCCATCCGGAAAAGCCGGCCGCGTTCATAGCCGGCAAGCTCCATAACTTGGTGTTCGGCCCTTCTTCCCCACATTGCCATCAACGCTGTCCTTCCACCGCCATCCTCCAACTGACAGAGTGCACCCATCTTGACCATTCGTCCTCCCAAATACCATCCACGGTCCATCACTAGTCCCGCCCAAACGAATCCTGGACGAACCATCAGCTGTCGTTCAAAGCCATTACATAGGGACAAGCTTTCAGTCGATCCGCATAACAAGCCATCAAGCACGATGACGTTTGGTGATTTCAGACCAGCAGACTTGTTGCCATCTTTGGAGCCTCCACGCCCATCTGCGCGACCTACGATTCCTACGCTTACTCCTCGCATCGTGTGTACCGCTCCCTCCCAAAACCCTTGTTCGAACAGCACGCAACAGTGGGTGTCGACAACCCACGTCTACCCTGCAGCGTGGCCAAGATCGCATGTTCGCTCCGCCAAGTCTGATGTCTACGATGCCAACATCCCCAGCACCTCTAGCCTCGGTGCGCTCCCCTCCGACCCGGAGGCTGCCAAGGCCGAGACGCGCAGACGCCGAGAAGTGGACTTTGAGCGCTGGCTTGACATCTGCGGAGGTAAGGAGCACGAAGGTCAGCGTCAGACCATGCGAGACCTTCGCCAAGGTTGTGACAAAGCCGGTCACACTCAGAGGATCACCGAAGCTAGAACCGCTCACGAGGCTCAACTATGGATGACCGTCAATCGACTCGTTCCAGCTTCGTTGGAGCATGACGCTGTGCCCGCCGAGCACGTCAAAGACACCAGGAAGGGCATCACACTCATCCTCGCACACGCCAATGGCTTCCACAAGGAAGTATACGAGCCTACCTTTGCAGCGTTGATCCAGAAGCTGCAAACGCAACAGCTTCGTGGCAAGTACCGCATCGACGAAATCTGGTACTTTGATTGCACCCACTCTGGCCAAGCCGGCAGCATCAACCGCGACGTGCTCGGCGATACCATCAGCTGGCCCGACCATGCACGCGATGTGCTCAAATTTCTTGAGCACTACCTTCCGGAAACATCTTGGCTCGCTTCCGCTTCCCCATCATGGCTTCCAACTTTCCTGCCATCCCACAAGGCACGCTCGCCCAACGTCAACCGAAGACTTATCGGCCTCGGTCACTCGTTCGGAGGCGCAGCTCTCACCTTTCTCCTACACGCGCGTCCACGGATGCTCGAAGGTCTCATGCTCGTCGATCCTGCCATCATGCACTGCGACAACGAAGAACAGTTCCAAATTAAGAACCTCTTCAACGAGACCATGGCTGCGCTCGACCAAACTCCGCTCGCCCGTGGCGCCATCGCCCGCAAAGATACCTTCAACTCGCTCCCTGATGCCAAAGCCTACTTCGAGTCCAAGCCGTTTTTCAAAATCTGGCATCCTCGCGTGCTCGATCTGCACATTCGCTTTGGACTTCGACCCTCGTTTCTCGCTCGCGCTCGTGCACTGACTGCGGATGACCTGGCCGAGAACGAGCAAAAGGTTACACCGTTGGAGCTCAACAACACAAAGTGGCACGAGGCGGCTGCGTTTGCGTCGACGTGGATGGGTTACATCGGAAGGACCGGCATGCTGAAATCGGATCATGGCGCTTGGATTGGATTTGTCAACATGAAGGGAGGCTTTAACAACGTACAACTAGCCGCCGAGATCGATAAGCTCGAACGTGGAATCAGCTTTACCATCGAGGGAAACCATTTGATTGCGCAAGAGGAACCAGAGGCGCTGGCGGATATGCTCGTCAAGGTGTTGGAGACGCAGTCGAGCTCCGATGCGTTCAAGGAAGAAAAGCTGCGCAAACAAGTGCACAAACCAAGGTTGTAGAGTATAGACTCGGAATAGAATATGACACACTGTTACGTAGTGAGATACGACCTTTGTGCGAGCTTGCGGCTACTTGCTCGTGAAGAGGTGGTTTCGGGTGCTTTTCTAGTCCGCTTTTCGTTGAGCAGTGAGCAGACTTGGACACGATGTCCGACTTTGCAGTGGCATGTCTACGGTCAATCGGAATGAGACTCGGCAAAAAGATGGATTACCAGCTCTCTCCACATTGTGCATGAACGGCCATTGCCATTGCCATTGCCATTGCACATATCAACGCATACTAGCATGCCCAAAGTCAACCTCGATTGTTAGGTGATTTCACGATGGATGCGCTCGACAGGCCTAACCCTACGGCGGGCCGGGAGCCTCAAGAGCCAATCTAACAAAGTTTTTCTCACATAGTGCGCAAGTCAAGCTGAGAAGAATTCTCTAATCCCAAAAAAAAATGATTGCAACTTTTTACCCGACAAACAAAAATGCAGCATTTTTGCGATATAGAAATTCTTGACGGGTTCCGGGTCAAGATCCAGCGCTCAAGTCGAGCTGGGATGACAATCGCGACCGGCGTTTTTCGGCGATTTAATCTCGACTTGCACCGCCCGCACGAACCAACTGAGCCCTGCACTCTCACGCTCATGTCACCCGAACACAATTTCCAATATGGTGGAAGACCAACTCGATAGCAAGGCGTTGGATGGTCTTCAGCTTCCGACGCACAGTACAGATACTGGACCTCTTGCTACGAAGGCGAGCAAGCCGCTTTTCAAGGCACTGTTCTGGATCGGTGCAATCGCTTTCATCACCGTAGCTTGGCTCGATGGTTTCTCGATTGGCAGCATCCTCAATAGGTCGATCGAAGCGGACGCGCACACCAGTTGCGCTCTCCCAGCGTACTTGGCCTCGGTTCGATGTCGAGAGCCGCGCAAACACGCACTCAAGCTTCTCGCTCGGCACCCGCTCATCGATGGACACATCGATCTCCCCGTCATTTCACGCTGGCGCTACGATAACAAGATTGATCAGATCCCACTCGATCAGCCTGCCTTTCCCAACGGGAGCTACCCGACTGCTGGCCATGTCGACATTCCACGTCTTCGTCAAGGCAAGAGTGGTGGCTTCTTCTGGTCGGTATACGCGCAATGTCCGGACGCGACCAGTGTGGGAGACCACTTTGAACATGCCCGCTCCACCGCTGCTGTGCATGACACGCTTGAGCAACTGGATGTGACGAGTCAATTGACGGCCAAGTATTCTGACGACTTTGCGCTGGTCTCGACGGTTTCTGAGGCACGACGAGCGTTCAAGCAGGGTCGGTTGATCAGTTTCATCGGTATCGAAGGTGCGCATTCGTTGGGCAACTCTCTATTCGCCCTACGTTCATATGTCAACATGTTCGGAAGGAGCATTCCGGGCGTGGTGAGGTATCTTACACTTACTCATACGTGTCACAATGTGTTTGCCGACAGTGCGGGCGAGAATCCAAAGAGGTGGAATGGGTTAAGTCCGTATGGTAAGCATTTGATTTACGAGCTGAATCGGTTAGCGATTGTACCGGATCTATCGCATGTATCAGACGATACGGCGCTTCAAACCATCGACGTTACCAAAGGACCAGTGATGTTGTCGCACTCGGCAGCACGCGCTCTGAAACCGCTCCAACGTAACGTACCCGACACCGTGCTTTCGCACCTCGCCAACAGTGGCAAGGACTACGTCGTCATGGTCAACGTCTACCCAGCCTTCATCGGCGGTACCGCCGACTTGCACCAGGTCATCCGCGTCATCCATCATATCAGTTCCATCGTCGGTCGAACCCACGTAGGCATAGGCACCGACTTTGACGGCATCAACTCCACCCCGAAAGGTCTCGACGATGTTAGTCACTACCCGGATCTTGTCGCCAAACTCGTCACCGCAGGATGGTCCGATCGTGAAATCGTCGGTTTCGTCGGCGAAAACGTTCTCCGCGTCTTGCAGAACGCTGAAGATTTAGCGCACAAGATGCAAAAACGCCACGCTCAACCAGATAACACCAACTGGAACGATCTCTTCCACCCGTCCTCTTCTCACAGCCAACTCTGATGCACTTGTTCTTCTTCTCCAAACACCGATGGGAAAAATTGCTCTCACAAAGACTATACACCCATCACGAAGCGAGTTTCCATGACGGGTTCGAATTCAAACCGAGTGGTTCTAAGCATGTTAATCGGAGCATAGTTAAGTTTAGAGACCGGAGACGGTGATAGCGTAGGCAGTCTGGCCCTTGTAGGGCATGGTCTTGGTAGCTTCCGAGACCTTCCTGGTGTCTGGTCTGGGGAGGATGATCCAGAGAGTGTTGCCCCACAGAGGCTTGAACTCGTTCTTAACAGCTGTAGCCTTGACGCTGACTTGGTGCTTGGTCGAGCTGAATTCCAGCTTGATCTCAGCCACGGCAGGGTTGGCCGAGACACCGTCGTCCTCGATCCAGGTGTAGTTGTACTGGCTCGGAGACGACGAGTCGGCAGGCGAGGCGAACAGCTCAACACCACGCCAGTCGTCCTCAACACACTGACCGCCCTCGGCCTCGGTGAGGATCTTGGTACCACTGCAGGCGATGGTGGCTATGCCCTCGGATTGGGTGAGCGTGACCTTGGGCAGACCCACGGGAATGGCGGTCCCCTCGCGAGCGAAGACGGCAAAGTGCGAAAGAGGCGTCGACACGTTCTCGATCCACTGGCCAGGCTGGTGCACATGGAAAGGAGCGTTGGTGTCGTAGTACACCTTGTTGTCGTTCTTGCCCGCCCTGGGCAGGTAGACGCGGCGGGAGAGCTCGTTCTCGTGGTAGGCACCAGCAACCAAAAGCTGGCCGTGGCCGATCCAGTAGTCGAAGCCTTCGAGAACCTCCTTCTTGTACACCTCGGGGTCGACCGAGAACTCGTTCCATCCGAGCCACGTGTTCATGGGCTCAGCAGCAAGGTGCGAGCGCCAGTTGAGGTTGTTGATAAACGGAAGCATCTCGTATCTGCGCTTGATGGTGCTGCGGATCGTGTCGACGACTTCAGGGTACATCCAGGGCAGGTTGTTGAGCTTAACTCCAAGCGGGTCTTCTTTGCAAGGCTTGAACGAGTGGATGCAGAATCGAGGCTGGGTGATACCAGACTGGATCCATCGCACAAACAGCTCGGGACTGGGCAGCGGGCCGGCGAAACCACCGACATCGTTACCGTAGGACTGCATGAGCGACATTTGAGCGTTGAGGTTCATGGCAATGGAGCCACGAAGGTTGTGCCAGCTGGTGCGGTTGTCACCGGACCACGTAGAGGCGGCCCACTTCTGGGTACCGACGTTGGCGGAACGCGTGAGAACGAACGGTCGGCGCTCGGAGTGGGAGGTGACGAGAGCATCGTGCGATTCACGAGCCATAAGCTCCGTGTTGGTCATACGACCAAGGAGACCAATAGCAGTGGGCTTTCCGGTACGGGTACCATCGGTCTTGGCATCACCAACAAGCTCGTTCTTGCACTCGAAAGTGTCATCAAAGAGGAAGAACTCGTTGTTGTCGTTCCAGACCGAGTCAACACCGAGCTTGCAGACTTGGAGCACACCCTGGCGCCACCAGTCCCTACCGGCCTTGCTGGTCAGGTCAACCCACGAGCCAAGGGCGTTGAAGCCGGGCAGACTGGACCAAATTCGGGTGACGACGGGCTTGTTGTCGTTGCTGGGATCGGTGAAGAGAGCGCCAGCGTCGTAAAGCTTCTGATAATCGGGATGCGCCTGGAGGACGTAGGGCTTGATGTTGGGGGTGACGCGAATACCTGCCTTGTGGAAGGTCTTGACCATCTCGGCAAAGTCGGGGTATCGTTTGGTATTCATGGTGAAGACGAGACGGTTGCCGTGATCGTCAACGGTGTAACCAGAGGAGAGGTGGATGGCAGAGCAGGGAATGTCGTGCTGCTTGCACATATCTGGCCAGCTGGAAAGCAGCTCTTGTGCGATAGGTACATCGCTCTCACCAAGACCCATACCACTGGCAAGGTAGCCCAACCAGTCCCTGGGCACGAGCAAAGGCTTGCCAACGAGGTCTGCAAACTGGGACACCACCTGCTGGGGATACTGGCCGAAGAGGATGTACTCTTCGAGACCACCCCAGTGCTGTGCGTATCTCTTGAACATGGTCCATGGCTCGTCGATCAGACGGCCGACGTCCCAGTTGGCGTCCGAATTGGAAGCCGAGTAGATACCGACGACCGAGGACATGGGCTGCGGTGCGCCATCCACGTCGACGGGCTTGGGAAGCGACATGAGGAAGGGGGTGTGCTTGTAGAGGGGATCGGAGAGGTAGGCATCGTAGCTGGCAGCGTCGGAGCCCGAGATGGTGAAAGAACGCTGGGACAAGTCGAGAGGAGCGGCCTTCTCTCCCATACCGACGTGGAGGTTGTGGTTGTTGAAACGAGTGTAGCGGGTGAAGCCGATATCGGAGTAACAGTAGGATTTGTGAGGAGTATCACCAAAGACACGGACCTTTTGCGAGCTGCCCTCGGTGCTCTCATGGACCTCAATAATGGGAGTATCATCCCATGCCACAGTGACGTCGCGGGTGAGACCGTCGACGCTGATGACCGCCTTGTTTGCAGCAGCGTCGATGTTGGAGGAGACGGCAAGGGGCTTGTTTGGCCAGTGCACGTTGCTCTGTTGTGGGAGAGGGTGCTTGGGTCCGACGACGTTGATCTTGAAGATGGTAGGCGTCAGGAAGCGAAGCGTCCACTCGAAGCCTTGGGAGTTGACCAGCTTGAAGGCATCCGAAGGCTGGTCGCTCGCAGGCGAAAGGCTTGTCAATGGCCTCTCGACGAGCATATTGGAGGAAAAGTGACTGTCAAGTACGAGGTCGACAGAGGGGAACAAGAGGTGGTGTTAGAAAGAAGCCAAAGCGAGTGTTGCGACAAGAATCTTTTTGTTTAAGAAGAATTGAGGGTTGCTGTTGTGCACGTGGAGACGGTGATGGGCACATGCACTGAGGTCAAGCAAGGCCAGCAAGGGTGCAAGGGTGCACAAATACGCTGAAAAATCGTCGGCGTCTTGCGGCGGAGAGGATGTCGTCTGGCTGCATGACGCTGCAGGATCGTGTCGATAGGGCTCCAGGGTGCAGCGGTAGCCCTTTAACAAGGTTTCATATCAACTGGAGCTGCAGCAAGTTGATGGTAGTGGTCAAACTCAACGACGGCAATGACACAGGCTCATCGATCATGCTGGGTATCTCATTGAACATCGTATTGCAATGTTAGATTTGTGCAGCCGACCCGGACGATGCTTAGGGTCAGCTCTGAGGCTTATATCGACCCTAACAGTGGTTAGGGTCGACTCGGTGACCCTCGGGTAAAAGGAGTAAACGCGTCGGAGTTTACAACGTGCATGAAACCGACCCAGCCGACCCGAGACCCGAAGCACCGAAAAGTGCCTAATCATGCGAGAACATCAAACTTGACCCTTGTCCTCCAGCAACGTGTTTCACCGCGCCCCGTCTGTCTTGTGCCGGTCATCCTCACAAACTATTCTTTGTCTATACGGTCACTGTCACTCTTACTAGTCAATTGATTCTACTCTTACACACTCTCACCGGTGCCACATAGCCCATACAGTACAATGTGTGATGGGGTGGGGATATCTGCGGCCATAGATGAAGCAACGTATCGCCTAGTGGGGGATCACGCGGAAATCCTATGTGCTGCTGCAGTTGGATTTTTTTTTCGTCCTCTTTTTTTTTTTTGGCTTTAGTTATTGTTTCGGGGGGGGAGGTTTTTTTTTTTTTTTTTGGGTCGCGATTACGCACCAAGGTCTGTATCCTCCTATGCTATCTGCCGACAGGCGATCAGGGATCCCTTGTGCCTTGTCCAAGGGAGGCAAAAACGGCATCGAATCGTCGCTTCAGTGATTCAATCATGGAACCCTTACCCACCGCTGCGAGATTCAAACCCCTTCCCCCCACCCCTTCGCCCAATGAAGAGAGACTTTGCAAACGCTCCATCGATATTAGCCTTTCTCTGACCAAGCTCACCCACATTTCAAAACAGACCATCACACTCAAAAGAGCACATGCTCTCAATCAAAAAGTATGCACAATGCCCAGCTGTAAATTGCAAGTGACAGAGCAAAACAAAGCAAAATAGGTTCTGAGGCATTCGCACTGTGTGTAGATGGAGAGAGACGAGGGCCATAAATCAAGGCTTGCAGTCTGCCCAGATCGAATCGAGCGCCTTAACCTC
This sequence comes from Anthracocystis setariae, assembly GCA_928724745.1. Taxonomy (NCBI): domain Eukaryota; kingdom Fungi; phylum Basidiomycota; class Ustilaginomycetes; order Ustilaginales; family Ustilaginaceae; genus Anthracocystis; species Anthracocystis setariae. The sequence goes on along the minus strand of CAKMXJ010000002.1, from coordinate 228,100 downwards.
AAGATCGACCAACTGGAGCTTATCATCACCAATGGACACCTTGAGCTTGGACGGGATCTGGTCGTTCTCAAAGTAGAACACCGAGGTCCCTGCCAACTCGCCACCGTTGACAAACACCTCGATCACGGACCTGTCCACGACCGCTTGCAGCGAAATATACTTATCCTCGCCAGTCGTGTCGATGTAAGCCGACGAAGGCAGAGGACCGAGCACATACTGATCGTGATCGGCACCGTTCGAGTCACAGGTGTAGTTAGCCTGGTACCGGGCGATACCGGACGTCTTGTCGGTGAAGAACGGGTTGGTAGCGGCAAACGACTGACCAGCCCCTCGTCGGTCGATGTACGCGAACGCAGGCTCACCCATCTGGATGCCCGTCTTGACACTCTGCTTGCCATCACCCGCCCAGATCTCAAACGATCCGATCGTATTGTACGTGATGTTGACGTTGGCAGGAAGCTTGAACGTAGCCTGAATGTCAAAAGCACCCTTGCCCTTGAGCTCCACCGTCTTGTTGCCAGTATGCTGCTTAATATTGTGATGGCTATACAGCGTCTGACTCGGGATGGCAGACAGATCGACCGGACGGTTGTTGAGGATCAGATCACCATACTGAGGTGTAGGTCGGTAGTACTTGAGCGTGAGCTCCCGAGGCAGACTCTGGATCGAACGGAAAGGATACGTCGGCACCACCTGCGAATATTCCCAGTTGTTGGCCCAAGCAATCGCATACGCCTTGTTGCCAGGAGTGTTGGACCAACTGCTAAACGCGTAAAAGTCCTTGCTAAAGTCCATGAGCTTGACCGAGTTGTCGCGCGGCGTAAACTGGACTCCGTCCCAATCGCCCACCCAGTACTGCACGAACGAACCTCCCACCGGTGCGCCAGGGTTGATCGAGATGGCGAGCACGTACATCATCTTGCCATCCTCCGGTCCACCCTCGATGGGCACCTGGAACAGATCGGGACATTCGTACTGGTAGCCGAGAATGCCCTGAGACTGGAACCGACTGATCTCGGTCCAGTCCTTCATGTCGGCGGAAGCGTAAAAGACAACACCAAACTCTTGCGACAGCGCCAGAGCCACCACCCAGCGCGACGACTTGTCATCCCAAAACACCTTGGGATCGCGGAACTGCGTCTGGTTGCGCGAGATGACGGCGCCAGGGTGCTTGGTAAAGTGAATGCCATCCGAAGAGTAAGCCAGATGCTGGTCCTGCGATGTGGGTGTGTTGAGCGTGTACATAGCCACGATGCGCTGGTCCTTGGGAGTAGACTCGTTGAAAAAGCCCGTGGTGTTTTCGAAATCGATGACAGCATTGCCGGAAAAGATGCCTTGCTCGTCGTTGTCGGGTGCGATGGCGATGGGAAGGTTCTTCCAGTGGTACAGGTCGGTCGATACCGCGTGACCCCAGTGCTGGCTACCTGCCACATTCTCGGTGGGGTTGTACTGGTAAAACAGATGCCATGTTCCGTTGCTGTAAACGAGGCCGTTGGGGTCGTTCATAAAGTTGACGGTGGGCGAAAAGTGAATCTGAGGCCGAATGGGCTCGGTGTATACGGGAGGGTTGTAGCCAGCGACCGAGCTACCGTTCGAGCTTCGACACTTGGCATGAGCGTCGTTGCTGCTGGCATCGTAGTCGGCGGCCATCCTCGGGTAGACGATGCCTGCCTGGAAATCCAGATCAAAGGGGTTGGCAGGGGAGGGAGCGGCGGAAACGCGCGCAACTACGAGAGCTGCTAGCACCGCACCGATGAAGCTGGCCTTCATGGTAAGAAGAGAAGGAGTCAACCACGGTTGAGTTTGGGGGATGTCCGAGGATAGTGGCGATCTTACAGCGGGGCCGACAACGTCGAGTAGCGGACGCGCGGGGGAAAGCGGCGATGCGAGCGTCTGCAGAGCGGGGAATGCGGATTGATCTGCACGGGATGGGGATGGGCTCGGTCGGTCAATTTGAACGGCGATCCAAAGGCGATTCGAAAAGGATTCTTCTGCAAAAACGTAGGTCGGAGTGCCAAGTTTCCGCTGACGTGATCCGGGGAAGGAGCGTGATCCACCTCAAGTCAGGCAATGCAAGACGCAGGGAGGATGGAGATGGTCAGAACAAGGATCCAGCACGGGTGAAGAAGCGTGTGGACAGAGGAGGCCAACGAGGTGGGTGGATATATATAGCGCAAGGAAGAGGAGCGGGGAGGATGGGCGCGAGTAGATCATGGGGGAACGAAGGCCCTGATCGACCGGATTGAGACGATGCAAATTCACCGAAACATTCCCAGGGTCGCAGCGTGAGCGTGGGGCCATCCAAGCGAGCAACCAGATTGGGGCTGTCAGATGCCGCCAGAAGCACCACCATCGACACTTTGTGGGAACGCATCGTTGAGCTGTGCCTCGAAAGCGCTCGTCGACCTGTTCTGGGTGGGATCCTACCCTGTGCGGAAAAGCAAAGCTAGCGCAGTGATACCGTGCAGTTGAGTCGAGTGCTGACTAGTGCGCAAATGAAGCCAAAGGTCGTGCAAGGCACAAGATATTGCACACTGCAGGACTGTAAAGCACAGTACACAGTCGAGTAGGTGATACAGTAGGGATCAAGTAACATCGAGCCAGCAAGACGACATTAGCGAAGCGGCGGTGTAGGAGTTGTCGCAAGCGATGCAGGGGTTGATGAACTTGGACAAAGCACGACTGCCGCCATGCAGGATGAGGTTTTGGCAACCGCCCACAGGGTTGCATTTCGTGGGACGAGCGCGGATGCTGCACCGCTAACTGTACAGTACTGCACTGTGGCAGGTGAATGGAGAGGGGAGGGACATACAGCATCAAAGCTGTTTCGGAGGAATTTCTGTCCAGTCTCATCACGACAAAGTTGCGGACTGGACGGAGGGGCACTAGGGATGCAACGGTAGGCTCGAATGTCAAGTGCCGCCGTACAGAACAGTAGATTGTAGTTCAGTACTAGATGAAGAGCAGGAGCGAATCGAAGCGATGCGCAAAGACGTATTACTCCGACGTTGTTCGCCGGTGCGGCAAATTGGAGAGGAGAGTCAAAGTTTTCGCCTACATCAGGATGGCAAGCAGATTGCATTACCGGTGCAAGTCGCCATTGGGTGTTCATTGGGTGCGTTATGCTCGGTAGGGAGCAGCGAGAAGGGCCGATGGCTGGCTTGAACCGGGAAGACGAGAAAAGCGGAGAACGGGATGGACAAAGAGCCGGTTCGACGGCAGCCGTTGCAGTGTCAGAGAGTGCGCCTAAGCGAGAACCAAAACCAAAATATGGAGCGAAGTTGCTCCGTGCATGCAGCTCGCCTAGCCGCTCCACCAGTATGAATGGATGCAAAGCCCAAAGCCGCATGGGGAGCAAGCATGGTAACCGAGCCGGCCAAAAACTAGCAAGCCCCATACTGTATGAGAGACGGTGCTACATTTGCGCAAGCGATGGCGTTCTTGGGTCGCAAACTTGCAACAACAATCAATGTGGGTGCGGTGGCTTGAGCGTCCATTTCGGTCAAACATCGGCTGCCTGTCGTTGCATCCGTTAGCGTGTGGCGGATCCAGAGGGGCGAGGTGGCCTGGTACTCTGGGGCTTGGTACCGTGTCCCCCCCGACAGAGGTGTCTGTGGTACACTACTGTGCTATCGGCTACCCAAACGGTGGTTAGCCGGGTGAGATATCGGCGCATTGGAGGTGGGTTGTGTTTTGATAGGCGCAGTGTGCCGAATCTGGCTCAACCTCGTGCCAAGATAGGGAGAGTCCTTGGTTTGCAGAGAGTAAGTCCGACAGCAAGTTTACGTTGGCTCACTGAGTTTCGAAGCGATCAAGGTTTGCTTGAGCCGATCCGTCTATGTGCTCATTCGAATCCGGTTGGAGTTAGCTGGTGCGGGGGTTAGCTCGGGCGCGACGAAGGTGCTGTTCGGCATCTTTCATTTGCATGCTCCCTGGCGAGCTTGAGGGGTTGGTAGCCTCATTTCTGGGTTGGCCGGTAGTCAAAGCGGCTTTGCAAAGCGCATCAAAATCTTGACAATCTAGACCGTGACGGAAAGGAAATGACTGCCGGATGTCAATAATGGCAGCGACGATTCCGAGCCGAGATCACTCCAGACACGACCAAGGAATGAGACGCCGCACATGTTACGCACCGCCGAAGCTGTCAAAGGGCTGTGGAAATGTTGAGTGCCTTGTCTCTCTTGACCGAGTTCGGAGCGACTGTGGCATGGCGCTTTGTCGTGTCTTGAGCTGGCAACAGATCTGTTTTAAAGTATAGCGTGGGACTGGCGCATAGAATAAGGGAGACAACGATCAAGTGACCATAAGTCATGTTCTCGTTTACGATCGCGTTCCAACGGCGGGCCCTGTTTCAGAGCGAAAGGAGAGAGATGCTAGCCTTGACAACCAAGCTGGCAGAACGCGGCCAATCTGTACGCTCTACCTCCCACTCGGCTCAAAGGGCCCATTGAAACACAGGAGGGGTATTCAAAAGCAAGCAGGAGCGCACTTGCAAAAGACATGGCGTCTTTGCACCTCTCCATCGCGAGCCTTTGAGAAGCTTTCCTATTCGTTTTGGCCTTGCAGATTATCCGTCTTGTACCGATGAACCACCGGTAAACATAAGCTGAAGATTGGCATTGAGCATTGGGAAAAGCTTGGAGCGCTTATCCGATGCATCGGAAGGCAGTCAGCTGGATGGACCGCATCTCATGACTGTCAAGAAAGAGAAAGGGTGTGACACGCCACAGTGCGACTGTTCTCCAAGATGATGTCGCTTCAGTCCAAGAAAAAGGCGAGCTGCACCCTGAGTTTTTAGAGCGGTTAGAAATTGCAGAGGCTCGTGCCTTTCTATGTGCAATCGCACTCTCTAACAGACAGAAACTCTCGCAACCATGACGCCTCACACAGCTCAGCCTTGCAACCACTCAGGAGACGTTTGTGCGGGGTGTTGGTGTTGGTGTTGGTGTTGGTGTTGGTGTTGCTTTCAACTTTATCGTCCTTGCGCAAATCTACACTCGCCTCCATCACCGCATCGCTCTGGGCCATTGTTACGATGCCTACCTTACACTCTGAACAGTGATCTCACAGCACAACACCTGACGACATGGCTAGAGAACCTCTAAGACGTGGTGCAACGTCACCCTCGCCGCTGTCTTCGCCAAGCCCTTCAGCTATTTCTGCATTTGCGGTGCGAAAGGACACATCCTCCCCCTTCACTCCATCCGCGGCTTTCAGAGATGTAGCCTCGCAACCAGGTGCTTCTCATGCCTCCCTGACCACCGACCCTGTGCATGCAACTCTTTCGCCACGCCCAATGTCGCCCGTCGGCTATCGAATCAATCATGGCGCTCCGACGACAAGTGCGGTCTCATCCAGCGCTCTCAACCGTCGCATGCAGCTCTCTGCCTCCAATCAAGTCCCTCCCAACACTCATTTCGCCAAAAGCGCTGACGGTAATGATTCCAACTTGTCAAGCTCACGCACCGATGCAACGCCAAAGTCGACGATATCAACCGGCGAGAAGACCTTGGAGCGAGCTTTTTATCGTCGAATCCTCTTCCAAAACCTACCAGCCGCCACTGAAGCTCCATCCATCACGCACGATGCCGACCTCGATCATGAAATTTACCTTTTATTGGCTTATCTGCTTCGCGAGACCGTGCTGCCATGGTTTGGCAAGTTGACGCCCGATCGCGAGTTTCTGACGCAGATCACGTCGATAATCACCTCCATCATCCAGACTGTCGTGCAGCGTCAAAGAGGTTCATCCGATGGGCAACTGCCGAGGATCCACGACCTGCTCTCCCGCGACGTTCCCCTCATCGTACGACAGCATTGTTGCGACTTTCGCCAAGCACAATCCAAAGCCAGCAGCGTTTGGGCCCCACTTGGTCCTCATTCACCCTCTCCGACGACGCTCATCAGCATATCTCAAGTTGAGCACGATACCCAGCGTCGCCAACGCGTTCTCGAGACTATCCCCTTGGCTTATCGCAGCGATTTCGAATCTTCTACACAATCACCATCACCTCTGCTGATCGCACAACTTTACCATGCTGCTTCGCCGCATCCCGGCATCGATTCCTCCAGTGGCTCCCTGGATGGCAAGTTCGATATCGCGTATCTTCGCATTGCTGTGCTCAATCTCTTGTCCTCGTTGCTTCCAGCAGATGAATATGCACCGGACACCGAGAAGTTCATCGTTCGCGATGTGTTGGTTTCGGTGCTCCGTGGTGCCCTGGCTCGCTCGTTTCGACCATGGTTTTTTGTACAGAGCACGCACAAGGTGCTCGACGCCCTCAACTGGCCCAGCCATCCTACGTTGCCATCTCAAGAGAGTGTCGACCTCTTGGACAAGCAGCCACCTGCGTCCGACGCTCCAAGCTCATCATCGGATGCCATCGCCGTCGTCGTTCTTCAGTTGATCGCACGACTGCCAGCCATCCTGATCAAGCTGTGGGCATTCTTGGCTCTCACAGCCTTGCCCTTGCTGGTGCGAGCTTACTTGGACCTGTTCAATGTACATCGAGCTGCGAGTAGGAAGCGACGACAACAACAACAACAACAACAGCAGCAACAAGGCCAAGGACCAGAGCAGGATATTGGATGCGCTGCCAAAGACAAATTGCCGTCTTCTTTGTTCGTCGGTAGCTTGCACGAACATAAGATGCACGGCCGCTTTCCATCGCGCAAGTTCCAGTTGCATCAGCACGGCACATGCGATGCACAGGCAGACTGTCGCGATATCGACGCAAACGCCACGCTCACCGCGGCGGATCTGGCACGCAAACAGGATGGCACGATAGCAGAAGGGGTTGCATTCAGTAGCCAACAAGGGTCTGAGCTGATGGATGTGCCGCCCAACTATGTGGGCAACTGGCTGAGTGCGGTGGAAGAAATCTTGCAGGTCCACTCTCACGGCATGCTGCGGGCGGTTTTCGGTTTTGCAAGGACGATTCTCAGCATCACGCGACTCGATGGGACGCTGAATCGGATGGCAGTGCGTAGGATCGAAACCGAGCTGAGCAACACGCCAAAGTTGACGCGCGGGGTACGCCAACTTCGGCGGATCTTGCTGCCCAACGGCCACCTGCCTGCATCGATGCCAGATCCTGACATCGAGACGCAGGAAGCCGAATGGATTCGATTGCGTACTCGACTCGTCTGCAGCACTACATGCAACGGATCGGTTCGAGAGGCTTTCACTCCATGGATACTTAAGAGGGTGGTGCTCGGAAGTGCCAACAGCAGGTTGGATCGCGGTGATCCGATACAGGAGACGCCGATCCAACTGCAGCGTGTCACCACTTGGTTGGAACCTTTTTGTTCTGCTCAAGCTTCGGGGCCCAATACACTGCTGGCGATCTTGTTGTTCGAGCGAGTCATAGTGGCGCTTTGTCCTGACCTCACTTTCACATAGATCACTAGACAACGATGATATACCCTTTCCACGTTTCGTGTGTGGCCCGATCCGATGGATTGCATCGTCGAGGGAGGAGCCGCCGAAGAAAGAAAAGGAGCCATATGTTAGCCCGTCGCTAGTTACAATAATGCTGAAATTAAATCAAGGGTCCCGAAAGTGAAATTCATTTTTTTTGCGTCATGCCACTTTGTACCGGCATTCAGTGATATCGTAATCCGGCTTTCACGCGAGCCAGCCTAACCGAGCTGTCCAATCCCGAATCTTGGCTTTGCTCGCTCGCTTCCACCCTCCCTCGCCGATCCTGTTGTCAAGTCACTGGATGATTCATATCTTACACAATCAATCAATCAATCCAGCCACACTGCGCAACGCTAAGTAAGGATGGATTCCCTTCTGCTCAGCTGGACGTTGAGAGACAGACACTGGCGGCTAGATAGAAGAGGATGGATTGCAATTCGGCCAAAAGCATCGGCGATTTGCCATATACAGCAACACTGATTCACATGCTCGAGCCCTTCCTGTCTGCAAGTACTGTATGCATGAGTGGATTTTTCGTTTGGTCGAACAAACAAAAGAAAAAGAAGGAATGAAGGCAGTCATCTGAAGAGGTCTCGTGGGTGGGCCGCAGAGCGTATCTGACTGAACCGAAGCATCTCGAAAATGGAACAAAATGAAAAATTCTCGTCGGTGCTTTTTTTTTTTTTTTTTTTTTTTTTTTTTTCATGTGTTTTTCTTTTTCTCCGACTGCGATGACGAGTCGCCACAATAATGGGACAAAATTTTTGTTTTTCTTCCGAGATTCCTGCGTGGACAAGCGGATTGACAGACACCGTTCGCTATGCATCTCCCGAATTGGGTCAGATCACGTAAGTCCAACTTGACCGGTCAAGTCGGTTGGTTCTGCATCTGAGCTGATGGATATTCATCCCGATTGTTGTCTGTTGCGAGTGAGGGGGGCCCCCTTCAACACACACACACACACACACACACTCGAGGTGGTTGTTGGACGGGCATTGGCAGGCATCCGATAAGGCTAAGGAGGCCTGGGTGGGATGTGGGATGCGGGTCCAAAGAGGTGCGATAACGAATGCACACACAATCATCCAAAGATTCCCTGACGGCCCAATGCTCGCCGCTTTGCCGGTACTGTATACAGCCGCTATTGCTGTCTCAATCAAACCAACCTGTTACGCCACTCGCCGAAGCGCGCGCAAACTTGGAGCTCACTCCCGCACCGGATCGAGTCGGGTGTAGCCCACAGACTGTATCCTGGCCGTCCTCACTATGTCCGTCTTCGAACGCACTAACCTAGGGTCTCGAATGCTCCAAAAAGGGGACCTCAGATCTCCAGCTGCACCCACTCTGACTGCGCTTGTGTTTGTGTTCGTGTGTGTGTCGCTTTCGTCGCTCTCTCTCCTGCACTCTCCGCAGCTGATGGCTGCAACAGCTTAGCTTTCACAACATCTGCCATTCCGCTATCTTGGTCATTTTGAAAACCCCTGGCCTCAGCCAGCAACCAAATCCACTCCACTCCATTATTGGCTGTTTCTTTTCTTTCTCTCGAGCCCCCGCTCTTTGTGTTTCAACGCTCAGTGTGCCCCACATCTGCCACTTGAATCTCTCATCGAACCTTTCTGAAATCTTTCCTCGTAACCACTAACATCCTCCCTTTCTATCAATTTATCCCCACATCGGCGCAATTCATTTCAATCTCGAACCCACACACATACCCCTAAAGCACACAAGGTCGTACCGCACCAACTCATCGCAACCATGTCGAAGCAGGGCGACTACGACGCAGTCAAGAAGGACATCATCACCGTCCTCAAGCAGCCCGAGTACGATGATGGCTCCGCCGGTCCCGTTCTTGTCCGTCTTGCATGGCACGCTGCCGGTACATACTGTGCCGAAACTGACACCGGAGGATCCAACGGTGCTGGTATGCGATACGAGGCCGAGGGTGGTGATCCTGCCAACGCTGGTCTTCAGCACGCACGTGTGTTCCTCGAGCCCATCAAGCAGAAGCACTCTTGGATCACGTACGCCGACCTTTGGACTCTTGCTGGAGTCGTTGCGATCGAAGCCATGGGCGGTCCCAAGATCCAGTGGCGTTCTGGCCGCACTGACTTTGCCGACGACTCTCGTCTTCCCCCCCGTGGACGACTGCCGGACGGTGCCCAGGGTGCTGATCACCTGCGCTTCATCTTCTACCGCATGGGCTTCAACGACCAAGAGATCGTAGCGCTATCCGGTGCACACAACCTGGGCCGTTGCCATTCGGACCGATCCGGCTTCGAGGGCCCCTGGGTCAACTCGCCAACGCGCTTCTCGAACCAATACTACAAACTCCTTCTCAAGCTCAAGTGGAGTCCCAAAAAGTGGGACGGTCCATTCCAATACGTTGCCAAGGCTCCCGGTGCAGATGACGACGACGAACAGCTCATGATGCTTCCCACCGACTATGCACTCATTCAAGATGCCAAGATGCGTCCATGGGTGGAGAAGTACGCCGAAGACCGCGATCTTTTCTTTAGCGATTTCGCAAAGGTTTTCGCTAAGCTCATCGAGCTCGGTGTGCATCGCGATGAGGACGGCATCGCACGGGCGGATAAGATGAAGGCTTACAAGGGTGAGTACAAGTCTGCGCCGCAAAAGTCGACCGTACCCGGTGCTCCAGGTGCAGGTAAGGATGGCGAGGCGAATCCCCTGGCAAAGCAGAACAAGATCGCACATCAAAATGTCATCCACGCCAAGGCGAAGCTTTAAACTGCATCTTGCACGTACATCGATCTCGGATGTGTTCTTGTCTCATGCGGTTTTCATCTTAGTTTTCGCAGTAATAGACGTATACTTTACAAAAACGTACTTTGTTGTGGGTGAGTGTTTGGCATCCGTCTGTGGATGAGCTGCCAAGCGTATTTGAGACGGCGAGGTGATATGGCCAGGAAATCGACCGTTGACCAAGTCGAGGGTTCACCTATGGGGGCCGGCCGCTGATGAGACTTGACAGCCTTCTAGGTATAGCCATTTGAGCAAATAGCCGTTGTCAGCATCAGCTTGACCATCTTCACCAATCATCTTGGACTGCGTCCATCTCGTCCACCTGGATGCCCCTTTGCCTATAAGCCTGCGCCACGACCTGCGGGCTTGGATCCTGTTTTGCCTCTGGCCCCTTTTCCTCTCTCCCCCTCTCCCTGACCTGTTCCTCCAGCTCCTTGAGCGCATTGGGCCCTATTGGCCAGGTGCCATCGACGTGCCAACTTGCCTTGAGCGTCTGGACGACTACATCCATTGGCAGACCTCTCGCCGCGCCGGCGCCGGTGATGTACTTGCCCGTCCCTAGCGCCCCGTGAATGCGCTTTAGAATCTTGGGCCAGGCATCGTCGCGCAGAGCCACCTCGTCCGAAGTGTTCGCAAGGGTCGTACGGACCAGAGCGAGCGTGCTGACAAACGACTTGCTGGCCTCGCTCGACGGTGCGCGTGCGGTCGGTGGTGTCACATGGCCATTCGATTGGGCTGAGGCCATGCTCGAGCCGGCTGTTGCATCCGACTTGCTGGCAAGTTGCCCAACACCGCCCAACAGGAGTTCGTATGATACGGTGCAAGAGGTTGTCAAGCTACAAGCAAGTGTAGTAGTTTGAGGTTCAACTTTTCGTGCAGAAGGGTGGATCTCGGAGACAGAGGTGAATTTCCCGATTGCGATCAACTGGGAAGGCTTAACATGAAATCGAAAAATGCATTGAGCCCCTGTCATGCCGCCGCCCGCTTATACAGTAGCCTAACGTTGCTGCCTTCCGTCTTGGACAGGTGTAGCTCCCATGCTTCAGGGGTGGTCCGCAGCTGTTGGTGGTCTGGTGCTTAGGCAAGTTTATATGCGCATCATGAGCTACTTTTGGTGCGAAGACACTTGAAGACGACCTCATGCAGGTCTGTCAGGGGCTGGCGGTGAATAGTGAAACCTGGGCGCGTATAAGCTAGTGCCCCACACTGAGCCGTCAGCTCAAAGCATGGATGCCCGCTGAACACGTCTGCTTCTCCATGGCAGGGAGTACAAGGCACACTGCAGGGACACAGGTTTGGCAGCTGTGCTCGAGCAGTGCAGTCCAGCCTCTGCCAAAGGACTGGCTTGACGACCAAGGCAAGGTCTTTGCCAGCGTCACCACCATCATCTCGGGACACTCACGGTTACGATTCACGACTTGGTACGATCACTAGCCATCGGCATTGTCCGAAGCGCTGTTCCATTCAAGACCCACATCATCACAACCACCATTACGAACGGATACGCCCGTCATGAGAACCTTTGTCTCGCTGTTCTTGTTGTTTCTGCTTTTCACCACCCTCTCGGCACTGACTTGTGCTCGACCGATCGCTGAGGCCGACAATGCCATAAACAAGCGCGCTCCTCAACCCACGCCTGCTCCCATCATCCCCACTCTCAACTCACGCTCTACACCAGACGAGATCTACTTTTTCTACTCCCCGCGTCGATCCCCCAGCAAGAGACAAGACACGCCGCCCGTGCCGCTCTCGTCTCTCGGCCCGCCCTCCTTCCCGTCCACCATCCCATCCTGTCCGAAATGCGAATCGCAGTATCCGTCGCTATCGTCCTGCATGGCCGCCTCCGCCGTATTCGAGAACGCCACTTCGATCTTCAACAATCCGATGGGCTACATCAACGCGATCAAGTGCGCATGCACAGACACGTTCCAAGCGGTCTATCCACAATGCCTCGACTGCTTCCAGAACACGGACCAGTGCTACTACCTCGGTACCGACCCCAAAGGCACGGGTGCGAATGATGTCGTATCGAACCTGAGGAACATCTGCGGGTTGGGCTCGGCGCTGTTGGGTGGAGTGGCAAGTGCGAATGGCGATGTCGGAACGAGTGTGCCCACCGAACCAGGAAGTTACACGGATGTTACAACCACCGGACCGGGGTACAAGGATGCCAGTACGGGCGCTATCTTTCAGAGCTCGGCAGGGAGGGATGTGGTGCAAGAGGCGGTGAGCGGATGGAGGATGGCGCTGGTGGTGGTGGGGATGACGGGGTTGGCGATGTTGGGTGGCGTTGTGAGACTGGTGTTTTAGGACACTGTGATTTGCTTTCGCTTTCGCTTGATGATGATGATTCTTGTTTGCTTTGTTTGTGATGATACATGTACCTCTTTAACGGATTTAACGATGCTGTGACGTTGTAGAATGCTCTCTGACTCACGAGTGATTGTGTGACTTGCTAAGCTGGTTCTGTGAGCCCTTTTTCTGAGCGAGAGCAGACGTTGTACATATCAAATGTATGGCCGTGTCTGTGCCTGGCAAAGTGACAAGGTGGTAGATGGGGGAAAGCGTACGATATGCTGTGACTGGTTGCAAGGTGTGGGGTGGGGTAGATTTTATCAGCGTGGGGGAAGGAGCGACGCGGGGCCAACAAACACTTTGTTCAACACCGTCACAGCGTGGGCCATGTCCTCAGCCAACCCGGCAATCAGCATACTGTTCACTGTAGCTTCGGCTTGTCGGTGCCCAAACCGACGCCCGAGCTGGCCAAGAGGGTTTCCTCAACAAGACCAACATTGCATGAAGAACGTGTCCACTACAGTACCGTACTGTATGTGACCCATCGGTCCTGAAATTCCGAACGAGCATGCTAGAACGCCGCTCATTTGTCCGCGTATAGTTGCAACCCGTGAGTTTGAGCAAGAGAATGGTGTTCATAAAGCTTATCCCTCGACTCGCTCACCGCTCATCCTCCTCCTCCTGTCCCTCTCTCCCTTCTGCACGCACCTAAAATGAACACTGCCCAGCTCTCTTCCAGCGACGCCTCGGATCTTGTCGACAAACTCATCCACAAACTCCTGCACAACGAAGATGAAGGAGGCCAGTTCCTACTCACGCTCCCGGACAGCCGCGTGATCGACACTAAAGGCTGATCTGGCTGGGAATGGACTCACGGTGCGGCACTCTTTGCGCTCTTCGAGCACTTCACCCTCACCTCGAGCTCCACCTCGCTCTCCATCATCCATACCTGGTTCCAGGACCGCCATGCCGAGGGTGGCACGACCAAGAACATCAACACGATGGCGGCGCTCATCACGCTCGCTTGTGTCTACGAGCACGACCCCGCCAATTCCCCTACCTGGTACAAAGAGTGGCTGGTCGAGTGGGCGGAATGGGTGATCAACGACCTTCCCCAAGACCGAAGAGGGTGGATTCCAACACATCACCTACGACAACGAGAACAAGGGCCAGCTGTGGGACGATACGCTCATGATGACGGTGCTACCGCTTGCCAAGATCGGCAAAGTGCTGGGTGTGCAGCGATACGTCGACGAGGCAAAGTATCAGTTCCTGCTGCACATCAAGTATCTGTACGATCCCAAGACAAGGCTGTGGTTCCACGGATGGACGTTCGAAGGTCGACACCACTTTGCCGATGCACATTGGGCCCGAGGCAATTGCTGGATCACCCTGGCGATCCCACTCTTCTACCACATCCTCGGCCCGCAAGACATCGACCTGGGCTCTCACGATTCGTACCTCTCTCGCCACCTCATCGCAACGCTGGAAGCGCAGCTGGACGCCCTCGTGCAAATCCAAGACAGCCAGTCGGGATTGTGGCATACGCTGCTTGCGCTTCGGTTTGATCAAGGACGCAGCCAAGAAGCACGCATACCAAGCCATGGCCGATGCAGCACTTGACGGTGTGGTGGCCATGATCGCACAGGATAGAGAACTTCAACAGACGTCATTCGGGACGGCCATGGGTCACGATTTGGACTTCTACCGCAACATACCTATCACCGCCATGCCGTACGGCCAGGCTTTGGCGCTGCTCGCCATCGTACAGAACATGGCACTTCACTCGGGCTCTCAACCCTAACTTGACCTTCCCCCCCCCCCGGGTGCACACTTACAATCGATACTGTACTGTATTGGAAGGAAAATCTTAAAGCTGTAGTGGAGGCACAGTGATGGTGTCTGGAATGACATACGCTTGATTTGCATGAGCCTGTTTGAGCGACATTTTCTGTCTCCCCTGCTCATCGAAATTGTCCTCTGCCAACCAGGATTGGATTGCGCTCTTGCGTGCTGGCCAGTCGTCGTCCACGATGGCAAACCACGCGGTATCCCTGTTCCTGTCCTTGATCACGAGCATCTTTCGGAAAAGACCTTCGTAGCTGAACCCATACCTGACCGCGGCCCTCTTGCTGGGTACGTTGAGGTTGTTGCATTTCCACTCGACTCTCCTGTACCCTAGCGTATCGAACGCGTGTTTCATCAGCAGGAATACGGCCTCGGACGACATTCGCGATCGTTGGAGGAGTGGCGAGAACATGATGTTGCCGATCTCGATGGTACGGTGCGTGACATCGATGCGCAGGTACGATAGGTAGCCGAGGATCTTGGGCGAAGCCGTAGACGCTGTTGGTTTTGCCTGGATCGCCCAGAAGACCATATTATTCTGCGTCGCGCAGCGGGCAGAGATGAAGGCGGAAAACCGAGCCGAGTCGCCGTTGAACGGAGTGTCGAGCATGAAGTCCCACAGACGTTCGTGTTCGGGTTGCGCAATGAGAGGAAAGAGCGCATCGGCGTGTTCAGCTTCGAGCGGGACCAGGTCGATGTATCGTCCAGCGATCGTAACCCGCGAAGGGTATATCGCAGGCGAGGACAACACAATCGGGCCCAACCGTGCCAACACTTCGTCTTGCGTCAAACTAACCATCTTGCAATGACCGTGAGAATCGCGGACGCAATCGAGCGAGTGGTGACAGGGGGAGGGAGAATATATACGCAATCAACGGTACCAAAGAAAAAAAAGGCAGCCTTGTCTGGGTCCGAGTCGAGTCAACCGAACCACCACTGCATGGCAAGAAATCGAACCTATAGAGCCCATGGCGCAAACCCCAAAAGATACAACACAGTCGACACACCCAAAATGCGACGCGAGATGACTCGCACGCCCACGTGGATAACATTGCAATCCCGCGGCTTCTCGACAAATTGAAACGGCGCACTCCAACACCTTTGTTCTACTTTGAATCGTCCACCACCGCTCCACTCGTCATACCGATTGTGAAGCACCATTGCAGTCAGCTCAGTAGACACACATACAGACCCTAATGTTCAACATAGTGAACAACAAGATCGGATTGCAAAAGCGAGACTGATGCGAGAATTCACCTTAAGCAGCACCCTGCTTTCTACCCCTCTTAGCACCCTGGGTAGCCTTGAGCGGAATCTGCTCGTGATCCGCAATGAGTTCCTCCTTGGGTGCGCCCTGAGCTAGCACAACCTTCTGTCCGTTATCTATCAATGCAGCCTTGGCCCTCCTCTTCTGCGTCGTCGTCAGTCCTGCTGCGACTTCGCCGTCCGCCTCAGCTTTCTTCGACTTGCCAACAGCCTTCTTAGGCTTGACGTCGACAGCCACCTCGCCATCTTCATCAACATCTTCCTCATTCTGTCGCTCCTCCCCCACCGCTATCCCGGGCTCCGTGCCGAACGGTCTCCTCTCCCTGCCCGCTGCCAACTCGGCCCTCACCCACTCTGCCTCCACATGCATATCCTGAAGCACCTCCTCGCTCGTCTTGACATATTCCTCCTCCCCCTTCACCGGCGACGCCAACTCGATCGCTTCATCCTCACCTACGTCGGCCCCTGGACCACTGTAAATCTTGCCCATCCGTTTCGCCGCCTCTTTCGACTTGAGAATCGCCTTCTCCGCCTTGCTCAACCCCTTTGGATTCTCGGACGCTGCCATCTTTGCGCCCTCCACCTCCACCTCATCCGCACCCGCCTTGCTCTTGGCTTTGCTCGACTCTCTCGGCAGCCGTTCACCGCCGAGCTTGCTCTTCCTGCCGGAAGTCTTGACGCCGATATCCTTGGCGGGTGGACGCAGCGACTCGTTCTTCACGCGCTGCAGACCGTAGATGCGATACAGCTCGAGAACGGCTTGCTCCTTATCCTTGGCTTCGATCATCAGATGTGCGTCGGCCGGTAGATCCGGCGGCAGGAAGCCACACCGATCCGAATGCGCCCTCCTTTCGCGCAGGTTCGACGCTCCCGGTCTAGGTTCCGAGAGGTGGTATTTGGGTGTGATACCTTTCTTGCGCCAGATCGCCTGGATCTCGGGCAACAGCTCCGAAGGCGGTCGCGAAGAAGGCCGCAACAGGTCGTGATGGAAATCGAAAACCAGAGGAATGTCCAACTCCTTACAAAGCGGAAGCAGCTCTTCCGTGCTCCAAGCCATCTCGTCGTTCTCCAACACCAAACGAGCCTTGACATTCTGCG
The DNA here is from genome assembly GCA_928724745.1 of Anthracocystis setariae. NCBI lineage: Eukaryota > Fungi > Basidiomycota > Ustilaginomycetes > Ustilaginales > Ustilaginaceae > Anthracocystis > Anthracocystis setariae. The sequence continues at coordinate 211,407 of CAKMXJ010000002.1, read as the reverse complement.
ACAGACGCGTGGTGTAATTGTGCCGAATCCGATTGAGAGTCGCTTCTCGATCGCCAAACGTGCCACCACCATGGATGATCATCACGGAATCCTTTCCCAACCCCATCAAGTCGAGCATCTCGCAATGCGAACTCAGATCGCGGATACTCGACTCGATCACTTCCGGCCTCGGACTGCCCAGCTGCGTAAACTGTCCCGGATGCATCGTCAACCGATGGCCCAGCTTCTTGGCCAGATCGCCAGCTGCGCGCAGCTCCTTCTCGGCATACTTGAGCGAGTAGCCGTACTTGTCGTGCGACGCAAATGGGAACACCTCGGATGAGAGACGCATAAATCGGATGTTGTTCTCTTCGTTCCACAGGATCATGGGGATCATGTCTCTCGCGTTGAGTCGGCCGAGCTCTTTGATGTATTCGGGGCCCTGTTCGTCCATGGTCTTGATCCTGGCGGTTCGGCTTGAGAAGATGGGTGGGTCTTGCCATCGCAGTACCGTGTTCAGACACGCATAGCCGAGCTCGCCCGTGAAGCCGTTGCTCCGCTCAGCACGCTTCTCCGCTGGTCCCTCGAGTCGGAAATCTCGTCGAGGAACCTCGGGGATCTCGTATACGGTGTCCTTCTTCTTGCGCTTGGCTAGCCGCTTGCCATTCTTATCGCGACGCACAGCGTCGCCGTCTTCGTCCAGCTCGACGGAATACTCTTCTCCGTGGACATTGATGCGGGTTTCAAACCGCGTTGGTGGCTCAACCTTGTCCTTGTTCGGTGCGGCTTTGGCACGCTTCTTGTTGGGTTTGATCTCTTGCTCTGAGAGGTCGGATAAGTCGCTTCGAGGAGGAGTGGGGGGCGGTGAGGAGGCGGTTTGGATGATATCGTCGGCGACTGTGGGTGCGATGGCTTTGGTGGGTGTGGGCTGACCTGAGTCGGCACGGGGAAGCGAGCGAGGTGTTGGTTTCACTGCTTTGCGCTTGCTCCTGGTGGGAGGTGTGGCTTCCGGCGGCGAAGGGATGTCGTTGGCAAGATCCGGCTCGGCATAGCTCGCAGGGGTGGATGCCGAAGCGCGAGCACTCCTTCGCACCATATTTGGGCTGGTTGTGTGCACGCCTTGTCTGCGTAAGGTGAAGGGGTGGAAGGATGGAGCAGATGCGAATGGAATAGATGAGTGAAGGATTCGCGGCACGGCGAAAAGCTGGCGACAGCCAAGCATGCAGAGAGGGATGTCGAGGTTCCTCACTTGTCAACGCCGTGAGTTGTGCGTGGAGGAGGGAATGGATCGCGATGTGCTCGGAGCCAATTTGGGTTGATGGAGGAGATATGGTTCACCTCACACCTTTGCTGATGAAGAAGACGACGTAAGGAGACGACGGAGCGGTGAAGCCAATATGCTTCTCACGGCAATCATCATTCGGGCAATGGCAAGAGCTGTCCTTAGTCATGTTTGCTTGCCACGATGCCTCGTACCGAGACTCGAGTGAGTTGGTGAGCTCATTCACATCGAAATTTGACTCGAGCTGCGTCAGCGACCTGCTTTATGACCCATCTCTCGTGCGTAACCGCTGACGCTTCTTGTTAAGCCACACCCATTGCGTCCATAAATGGCGTCAACCGATGACGCCGTTTGGCAATTCTGCCTACGCCACCTGATCCTCGCGCTCACAGCTGGGTTCAATCAGATCTTGTTGAGGCACCATATAGCATTGCAATACGACGTTATAGACATGGAAGAACTGTCTGGAAAAGAGTGCGGAAAGCGGTCAGTACAGCTTCTCGAAGCAACAATAGTTCCCGATGACTACGCCAATACTTACCGACGACTACGCCAAGAGCGATCACAAGGTCAAAAGCGGAACATGAGAACCTGTAACAGTCAATAGCAAGTCTCGATCGTAAGCAGCAGCAGAGAATGCAAGAGTATTGTCAGTGTGTAGCAAACGAGCCGAATGAGAAGAGTGAGGTCAAATCGCAAAGACATATAAGGTCAGCAGTCACGATCGCAAACAGCAATCAGCAACACCAACACCATCCTGATCAATACTTACCTCCGTTGTCAAGCCCATCCAACCTCACCATGTCCCAGCGACGAAACAACCAAAGCAAAAGCGATGCCGCGACAAGGCGCGAGAGAGAAGTCTTGAGGACTGCGGCAGGATCAGAATCGTGTTACGATTGGGATATCGGGAGAGTTAGTGTTCGGTCTTAGTATTAACATGGGCGGGGGTAGTTCCCCCCGATATAGCCCCGGATCGGTGATTGGGGCAGACTGCGGCATCTCCCGGGGGGTATCCGGGAGACCACATAATCCCACGTCCTGATTCCACCACGCTCACGTTAAGACGTCGATTGTATTTTAGCTTACTCACTCTAGTAGGTGGAAATATCAGACCTTCTCCCGATCTCCCGCTCACCCGCTCCGCTAGCTTGGCAACGATCCCGGGAGCAACACCCGGTACCACGCCCCTGGCCTCGACACAGACGCACCGCCACGTTCCGAGGTTCTAAGACCCCAGGAGCATAACATTACAATCGACCTCCCCGTTGCCATCAACGCGGAGACCCCAGCTACTATGCAAACCCGTAGCCAGCCTCGTCCCGGCTCCCCGGACTCTGTTACGAGTTCGGGCAGCCCTACCCCCGAAAGTCCCGATTCAGGAGGCAACCCCGTCCAGGGGCTAGTCGCCGCCGTGCAGAGCCTAACCGCCCTGGTCGGAGGATTGGCCGACCAGATCCGGCTGCTCAACGGTGGTCGAGCCCCCGACGCCGCCGTCCCGATCCCGGCAGAACCTAGCCTCCCGCCCATGGGGCATCCGGGAGACCTTTCTCCGGAACGCGAGACCTCGGAAGAACGGTACGCCCGCGCTACTCGCCTTATGGGCGAGCGCGAGGCCAATCCCCAGCCGGTACCCCCGGGAGCTCCCGTCGTAGCTACCAACTGGGACCTTACGGAGGACTACTCCTCCCGGGTCAAGACCCCGGAAGTTAGCGTTGCCGCCCCTTCCTGGGACGGTAAGCGCGACGAGCTGGAGGCTTTCATCGAACAATGCACCCTCCATTTCGATCTTAACCCGGCACGCTTCCCCTCCGACCCCCGCCGTGTCTTATGGGCCCTAGCCCATATTTCGGGTGTACCCCGGGAGCGACTCCGCAACCTGCGCCAGGCCCGCCCGGAAATCAACCTGTTCCACAAATGGGATACGTTCTGTGCCGATCTTCGCCGCACCTATGGGGATCCCAACCCGGGACACACCGCCCGGGTCAAGCTCCAGCGGTTGCGTCAATCGGGAAGCGTTAGCGCTCACGCTGCCAAGTTCCTGGCCCTAGCCACTAAGGCTAACGCTACCGACAATCAGCAATTGTTGACTACCTTCCAGCTTAGCCTCCGGGAGAGCCTCCGGCAGAAGCTCCTCCACGTGGAGACCCACGACCTGCACGAGTACATTGACACCGCTATCCGAACCGAGCAGCGAATGTACGAAATCGGCTTGGTGACCCCGGGTCACTCGGACCCCCCGGGTCGCCCGGAACGCCGTCCCAAACTTCGGGGCGGTCGCCCACCCAATCCGATGGTACCCCGTCGCGAGACCCCCAACAAGCGGGGTGACCCGCCCCGCCCCGGGCTGGCCAGCCGGGAGCTTCCCGACGAGGTCCGCAAGTACCGTCGGGAAAACAACCTCTGCTACGGGTGCGGGGGCCCTCACGCAGTCCGGGACTGCCCAAAGGCCGCCCAGACTCGGCCCCTCCGGGCCAACGTGGCCATCCTGGACCCCGCCAACGGCGAGCTTTTGGTCCAACCCCTGGTCCCGGACGTCCCGGAGACCCGGTGGTCCGGTGAGGACGAAGCCACACCTACCAACGGCGAGGATGACCTACCCGATGACCGCTCCGTCCTTTCCTATGACCCGGAGTGGGACCCCGAGTTCACCGACCACCCTCAGACTCTCCCGGTGAGGGCCAACATCGCCCAACTTCGCCAGGACCCGGGGCTCGTGGATCTCAGGAGCCATGTAGCGGCCCTCATCCCCCCCGCCGAGCCGGTGATCAGCGGGGACACCATCCGGGTACACCGACACCCCAGCATCCCGGTGTATGAGTGCTGGGTCACGCTGGCCGGGTGCCGTGCCCGGGCCCTAATCGACGGGGGCGCCACCGCTTCTTTTGTGGACAGGGCCATGCTGGATCGGGAGGTGGGCGTCCCGGAGGCCCTCCGGGCCCCGGTACGTACAGCAACCTTCGATTCCCGCTCAGAGGCTATTACCCACGCTCTCCGGGCATCGGTCAGCCTTGCGGGCGTCCCGGTTACCCCAAATCATCAATTCTACGTCGCACCCCGCATCTCCGATTATGATATCATCCTAGGAATGGATTGGATTGAGAAGACCGAACCGGTACTCAATTATCAAACCCAAACCATGCACTTCCCGCTCCCGGGAGGAGGGGGTTATGCCACCACCCCGGTTCAACCTACCGGCCCCCCGCTGCTTACCAATGGACAGGATCCCGTCCCGGGGGAGAACTGTTTCGCTATCCACCCCAGCTCCTTGGAGCCATCCCGGGCCCCAGGCCTCCCGGAAGAGTACCGGGACTTCTCGGACGTGTTCAATGAGGCCAACGCCGATGTGCTCCCGCCTCGCCGGTCTCACGACCACCAGATTAACCTCCTCCCCGGAGCCCAGATCCCACATGGCGCACTATACTCCCTCTCCGGGAGAGAAATGGAGGAGCTTAAGGCCTATCTTGATAAGATGCTTGAGATAGGGTTCATCCGGCCGTCCAAGAGCCCGGCAGCCGCCCCTATCATCTTCGTCCCGAAGAAAGATGGCAAACTCCGCCTTTGCGTCGACTACCGGGCCCTCAACAGCATCACCGTCAAAGACAAGTATCCGATTCCCCTGATCTCCGAGCACCTGGACTGCCTCTCCCGGGCTAAGATTTACACGAAATTGGATCTTAAGGGGGCCTACAATCTTGTCCGCATCGCGGAGGGCGACGAATGGAAAACAGCCTTCCGGACCAGGTACGGGAGCTACGAATACTTAGTTATGCCCTTTGGACTATGTAACGCCCCGTCCACTTTCCAGCGTCTTATGAACCACGTTCTCCACGACCTCTTGGATGTCACCGTAATAGTGTATTTGGATGATATCCTCATATTTTCCGCCGACCCCGCAGAACACACCTCTCACGTCCGGGAGGTGTTGGGACGTCTCCGGGACCACAAGCTGTACTGTGCCCCGGGAAAATGCGACTTCGGGACCTCGTCTGTCGAGTTCCTCGGGTACCGGGTCAGTCCCGGGGGGATCAGCATGGACCCCGGTAAGGTGGACGCGGTGTCGTCCTGGCCAGAACCGGTCACCATCCGGGACATCCAGGTCTTTCTAGGGTTTGCCAACTTCTATCGCCGCTTCATCCGGCACTACTCCCGGGTGGCGTCCCCGCTCACCGATCGGCTTAAGAACAAGGCCTCCGGTAAGATCAACCTGGAGCCCCGGGAGCGGGAGGCTTTCACCCGACTCAAAGAAGCCTTCACTACCGCCCCAATCCTACAACACTTCGACCCTTCCCGGCTCACAGTGATCGAAACAGATGCTAGCGATTACGTCGTGGCTGCCGTACTCTCACAGTGGTACGCCGCCCGGGGACCGACCCCGAGGCCGTACCCGGCCCTCGACCCACCGGCTCCATCCGGTAGCCTATTGGTCGCGAAAGATGCAACCCGCAGAGCGTAATTACGAAATCCACGATAAAGAACTCCTAGCAATCGTAGATGCGTTGCAGGAATGGAGACATTACCTCCACGGGCTCCAGGAGCCGTTTGAGGTGCTCACCGACCACCAGGCCCTCCAATATTTCCAAACGAAACGGCAACTTAACAGGCGGCAGGCCCGGTGGAGCATGGCTCTCGGGGAGTTCACGTTTACCATTACGTACCGACCCGGGACCCAGGCAACCCGCCCAGACGCTCTGTCCCGGCGCTCCGATGGTCATCCCAACACCACCACCACCAATCATCAGCATGACCCCTCTAACGTCGCGGTCCTCCTACCCCCTGACCTGTTCCAGGATTCCGGGCTGGCGGAACAACAAACACCGGCTGCGCACCGGATATCGGACGTAGCCCCGGGCCCCGACCCGCTCCCGACCAGCCCCGCGTCCCCCGCCGAAGTGAAACGAATCCTAGAGCGCTATCACGACCACCCGACGGCGGGACACCCGGGAGTGGCCGCTACCCTGGAACTGGTCCGTCGTCATCATTCCTGGCCCAATCTCAAGCACAATGTCACAGAATACGTTCGGACCTGTGGAGCCTGTAAGCGCGCTAAAGCGCCCCGGCATAAGCCTTACGGACTGCTGCTCCCGCTCGACGCCCCGACCCGGCCGTTCGGGACCATCACGATGGACCATATTGAGGGTCTCCCGGTTTCCCGGGTCGGTGGTCTCACGTTCGACTCCATCCTCGTCGTCGTCGATCGCCTCACCAAGTACTCCCTTTTCCTCCCGGCCCGGAAGTCCGATACGGCCAAAGATCTCGCCCACATGCTGTTCTCCCGCGTTTTTGCCTATTTTGGACTCCCGGACGCCATCGTGTCGGACCGGGGGCGCACTTTTGTAGCGTCCCTGTGGAAGGATATCTTAACAGCCCTCGGGACCACCCCGGCCCTCTCCACAGCCTATCACCCCCAGACAGATGGCCAAACCGAGCGTGTTAACCAAAATCTAGAGGTTTTCCTCCGATTCTATGTCAACTACCAGCAGGACGACTGGGCGTCCTGGTTACCGTACGCCCAACTTACGCTAAACAATAGAATGTCAGCTACTACCGGGCTACCGGCCACCCTACCCCTGTTTGGTTTCACCCCGAAAACCCTCCCCGGGTCACCAGCCCTTTCCCCGGATGGCATCCCGCCCTCCGATTCGGCTTTCCGGGGACTCCTCCAACACTGCCGGACCAACATTAACCACACTGCCACCCTGATGTCTAGATACGCAAACCGCTCCAGGATGGACCGGTCTTTTTCCGGGGGTGACATGGTGCTACTCCGCACCCAACATCTGCGTCAAGATCGACCATCCCGGAAGCTAGGGAATCCGTTAGCGGGACCGTTTCGTGTCCTCCAGGCGGTAGGCTCCCGGGCTTACAAGTTGGACCTCCCGCCCGCCTGGAAAATCCACCCGGTGTTTCACGTCAGCCTCCTGGAACCGCACTCCCCGGACACCCGGCCCTCCGAGCACGCCCCGACGTCCCGGCGCCTGGAGGACGACCGACAGGACTTTGAAGTGGAAGATATTGTGGCTTCCCGGGAGACACGTCGGGGGCGGCAGTACCGGGTGAAGTGGGCAGGCTACACCCAACCTACGTGGGAGCCAGCGGCTCACCTAGAGAATAGCCAGGAGTTGCTCCAGGAATTCCATCGGCGGCAGTCCGGGAGCCAAGTTAGCTCCCGGGACTGCTGACTCCCGGTCGCCCCCGCCCCTCGGAACCCAGCGCGAGGGCGGCCAGCGAGGTCACCCTGGGAAGCATCAGCAAGGGAACGGGGAACGAAGTGGTCCGATCCGGGAAGCGGGACTGCGGTCGGGAGTTATGCATCCCGCCAAACGCAGTTTGCCCCGGGTGTTCCCTTGACCCGGCCACCACGCCCAGGGGACAGAAGGCTCACCGACACACTCTCACTCTCTCACACACACACACACACACGACACGCGGGAACTCGAGGTAAACACAATTTCATTCCCGGGGTCCTAATGACCCCGGACACACGACCAGACCGAACTCCCGGGCTCCTACCTCCGTTTCTTACGAGGAGGGGTGCGGGGACGGGACTCGTATACGTCCGAGTCCACCATCACCACATCCTCGTCGGAGTCCTCCCCGGACTCCCAGCTGCGTTCCTCCGCCCCCGAGGACTCCTCGTTGCGGGAGTCGCCCGGGGAGTTGTCCCGGGAGCTGCCCCGACGACGGGCACGGATCGGAGCCCGCATGTCCCGCACCACCGCCTGAGCACGGCGGCGCTGGGCACGCCTCTCCGGTTCGGGAGAGGGAGGGCGGAGCCCACCCACCGGGAGACGCTTCCCGCCCGTTTGGAAGCTCCCCGGGAGGCGCTTACCCCCCGTCTGAGGGGGGCGCTTTCCCCCCGTCTGAGGCCGGGAGCCACTCGCCCGGGGAGCGCGTTCCCGCGATGGCGTCCCGGGACCCTGCCTTTTGGCACGGGCCATCTCCGGGGTTGCCGGGGTATAACCCGGAAGAGGAGAACCCCGGGGGCGAGACGGCCCAGCTTTGGCGTTGGGTCGCCGGGGAGCCGCCACAAGGTGAGGGGCAGGGGCGGGAGCCGGGACAGGGACAGGGGCAGGCACAGGCACCACGGGGGGCGGGGGAGGGAGCGGGACGCCAAGCTCCCGGGTGATGCTCTCGAAAGCACCACTCACACCCTCCAGGTAACGGAGGATGCTCTCGTCCCGGGAGGACCACTCCAGGCGACGCTCAGCCCCAACAGCAGCGGTCCGGCGAAGGACCTGCACCAGCGCGGCGATAACTCCCGCCGCGTGGGATGCTGCCTCCCGGGCCCCGGCCATATGTTGGTCCCCCGGAGCATCGAAGGGACAAACCTGGCGCAGGGCCAAGGGAGCGTCGGGGATGAGGGTGGTTTGTTTCCACCCCCGTTGACCCCGAGGGGGCCGGGAGCCCGGGGCAGTGCCGCCCCCACCGGTAGACGGCCCAGCGGGAGACTCGGGAGCCCGGGGACGACTTCCCGCTTTGGCTTGACGCCGAGCCTCGTACCGAGCACGCGCGGGGGCGTACTCGGCCGCCAGGTAGTCCGGGAGGTCGGCCGCGGAGAACGAGGTGAAGGGCATCCCGGGGTTCGGACGTTGACCCCGGGCCCGGAGGGTGAGATAAGCCTCCATGAGGAAGCCACCCTCCTGGCGTCCCGTAATGTCCGGGACGCGCCCCTGCCAGTCACAGGGATACCCCGCGACATGGCACCTCTCACACGCGGCAGGCTGACCGTCCCGGGGGTCCTCCGGACCCCCGACGTCCCGGTGAGCGAACCCCAGGGAGCATTGCGGGTGCGGCTTCTTCTTGCTATTTGCGCAAGACCAGCACTGCCCGTACCCCTCCGAAGCAGGAGGGGCACCCCGCGCTCTCACCTCCCGGACCAGCTCCGCCAGCCTACCGGGATCCCCGATCGGTACGCCACGCCCGGGAGTCGGGGCGGCCACGTTCGAGGACCCGGGGGTAGCCCCACTAGGGGGGACCACCACGCTGCCGGAGCCATTGTCCGGGGGACCGGGAGCCCTTTGCCTATCTTCCTGGTGCGAGGCCGAAGCCTGCGCCGGGGACTCGTCCACACCCCTGACACCCGGGACCAAATCGGGGTCAGCTTCCCCGCGCGGGAGCACGGGGGACTCGTCCACGTACAGGGAGACTACGTCTCCCTCTTGGGCCACATAGTGACCCGACTCATCCACAACCTCCGGGGCACTCACACCCCGGGACTCGTCCACTACCTCCGGGGCACCAACGCCCCGGGACTCGTCCACGTCATTGTTGTCGCCGGGGGCGGGGGCAGAGCCTCCCGACACCCCAGCGCCGGAGCCACCTCGCCGGGTGGAGGATCTTGTTGCTGTTGCGGTAAAAGCAAAAAGAAGAGAACGTCAGCACATGTTCTTAACCCGCCTCCCGGGTCCCGGACGGTACTTACCAGGCATCTTGAGGGAAATAATGTTCCGGGCGTCGAGGAACGAGGTTGTGGGGGAAGAAAAGGAACCAGGAACGGGAGCGAGGCGAGTCTTATATACAAAAGAGAAGTTAGCGCTCAGCCCGCTGCGCACGCTCCGCCGCGCACGCCCCGCCAGGCACACAAAGCGTTCGTTCCTGGTCCCTTTGTTTTCAGCGCGGACCACGCGTGGTGGGTCCGGGAGCCTCCCGGGCAAAGCTTAAGACCCGGGAGTACCTAGCAGGCCACGAGGACGTCGGCCTTCCCGGGGGGGGGGGTAATGTTACGATTGGGATATCGGGAGAGTTAGTGTTCGGTCTTAGTATTAACATGGGCGGGGGTAGTTCCCCCCGATATAGCCCCGGATCGGTGATCGGGGCAGACTGCGGCATCTCCCGGGGGGTATCCGGGAGACCACATAATCCCACGTCCTGATTCCACCACGCTCACGTTAAGACGTCGATTGTATTTTAGCTTACTCACTCTAGTAGGTGGAAATATCAGACCTTCTCCCGATCTCCCGCTCACCCGCTCCGCTAGCTTGGCAACGATCCCGGGAGCAACACCCGGTACCACGCCCCTGGCCTCGACACAGACGCACCGCCACGTTCCGAGGTTCTAAGACCCCAGGAGCATAACAAATCGTTGGTTGATACAATTGCGGGTATGAGCGCCGCGCGTGATTATGCCGAAAGTCTTGAATCATCATACCCGCCGCAAGTCCAAGATGAAAGGCAAGAGGAAAGTCAAAGAGAGGCGACAGCAGGAAGTCTGCATGCGGGCACCACCATCACCGCCACCAGCCCACCAGCAAGAAGGGGCCGACTGACCTTGCAAGCCCTCCAAGACCAGATCAACGAGCTGCGGGACCAAGTCCAGCACCTCACAGCCCATCCAAACCAAAGCGACACCACCATCAACGACGAAGTCCTCCAGAACCTTACTCATCTTGGACAACTGCTGCATATCGAGGAACGCGGAGGCCTTGCTGCCTTCCTTGACCGTGAAGATGTTGACCAAGGGACTGAGGGTCGTATCACCTTTGCGCCGCAACGAGAAGAATATGAAGGTTAGTATCAGGTACATCAACACGAATCCGGAGACGAGTGCTGACGATTGTTTCGGAACTTACCAACTTCACCGTGATGCGCCATAGAACTTCGAACATTGAGAACCGAGCTTCGACAAGTGAAAGATGAGCTTGTTACGGTGCGGGCTCAGCTCCAAGACCTGTTTGCTGCAAACGTTGTGCGAAGGGAACAAGACGAGCGAAGACAAGGAGAGATGGAAGAACTGTGGTCAGCAATCCGTGAGCAACAAGAACAACAAAGAATCTTGACGACGGCCACCACGGGCGAAGCCACCGCCTCAAACACAACTGCTGAACGCCGAGACTTACCTGCATCATCGCCCGCCCGACTGCCTGCACCAGAACGGAGACGCAGGACTGCTGGAGGTGGACAGAAACAACACAACATCATCCATCGCGCGTTTGTGCAGTACATCCGTACCGCGATGGGTGTTGGACGATCTGCACCTCTCCCTCCCTATCGCAATCCCCCTCCCAACAATGACCATGGCCAACCTCTTCTGCGGATCAAATGGAACAACCCCTTCAACGAAGGGGGCAACTCACCAGCCATCCAAAGCTTCTTGCAGTCGGCGGAGCTGAGGGCCGATAGGCCAGCGAAGGACTACATCGACATGGTTGGAATCGACACTGCCAGGCGTGCTTGTCGGGAGTCGTTGGAGCGGTTGATGCGAACCTATCGAGATGAACAAAGGACATCTGTTGAGGAAAAGGAAGTAAGGAAAAAGAAACACCGAAGAGGGCAGCGCCGCCGTACCAAGTGGGATGCCAGGCGTGATTGCTGGCGCAACAACGCCGACATCCAGGCAATGTTTGGTGACCACGACTTCTTACCTTTCGAAGCTATGTCCGAAGATGAGTCCGATGTTGATGACGAGCAACTTACCGAGCAAGGAACAACCATGTTTGTGCAGCGATCGAGGGACACACATCAAGTAGAACGAGTTGCTTGGCGGTCACAAGAGCTTGAGGATGCCATTTGTATGATCGACCAGCGCATTGCAGAGCAGCAGGGTCGAAACGCACGACGCACTCACACCCTCCTCCGACCCAACAGAGCTACCATTCCCGCCGATCCTGACCATGTTGAGCCTCTTCCGGGCACCGTCTTCCGCTGGATGGTGGCCAACAGGTTTCGCCAGAGATTTGCCGCAGCAACCGAAGATGTCCAGGAAAATCGTGAGAGAACTGAGGCCAACACCGCTGTCAACCGCATTTGTTTGCCATCGGAATGGGGAACCGACCCCGCCTTCGAGCTCGTCGTGAGCAGCCGTGAGCAACCTCTACCAAGTCCATCCGGTGGACAAGGTAGCTTCGACTACCAGTTGGACCCGCGCTTGGACAGCTGCTAAGCCAGCGCAGGAGCGCTAGCTAGCGACCGCCGCTGAGCAGCAGGCACGCCGGCAGTTGGTCAAGATGAGAACAAGAGAATCGCTCCATCAGGACGTGCACCCGATGCTGGTTGGAGCTTGTTTGAGAGTCGGAGTGGCGAGCGTGGATGGTGGTGGTTGGAGAGGAAGCGCTTGGCGGAGTTGGCTGAGTCCAAAATCTTTCCGCACACGCGCACGTTCCAACTCAGCTTCCTTGGCGTTCTTTTTTTTTTTCGGCCGAACAAAATGTTAGTCAGAATTCTCCTTGCGACGATGTAGCTTCTGTGGATCGCCGATTCAAAAGCCTGTGAACAGCATACCCGATGGTGACAAAAGCACTCTGCTCGCCATCATCGAGCGTCAGTATGATGGTAGTACTCGCTGGAATGCTCAATTCAAGTGTTTGTCAACGATTTTGATTGCAAAGAACGCAAATGGAAGCTGATTTGGATACTTTAGGAGTCTAGCAAGAGGTCTGTGATAGTGACTGACCCCGAAGGAGCTTGTTAGAGGCGTCGTCGCCATCATCAAGGCTTGGAAACCACCAGCAGTATATGCTCGCCGCTCAAGTCGTTTTACGTCTTATTGAACCACATATTTTTCATTGATAGCAATCAACATCAACATTGCGAAAGCGAATGACATGAAAGCAAAGCTATCTACACTGCTTTGAGCCCCAAAAAGCTGCCGTTGATGGTCTTGAAAGGACATACTGAGACTTGGGCCCGAATTGAGCCAAATGGCACCACCACTTCTCGCCTGTTACCCTCCGTTTTCCCTATCCTGATGTCGATCTCCTCCATCAAATCCAAGCAAGGGTGACTAGAACCCAGCGCCGTCGCCAACTCCACCATCTCTATCAACCGCAGATGTGCAAAATACATATCTTGACCCTCCTCGCCAGCGTGAAACGTGATCTTCTTCCTGAAAAGCCAGAGAACTTGCCCAACTAGCTGGTACTGCGGCACGGCAACCATGACGTATGTGTTCCCGATATTGACGCTGCCGCCTTGACCAGCTGATGAGATCCTTACCGGAGCAGGGAAGAACTCTTTGACTAGACTGTGGAAAAGAGTACCTGCTCTGTCGATTGCTATGTCCTCTGGCCCCAAAGATAGATCCAACAATGACTTGAACTTACCTTGCGACGATCCAGGGAAGGCATTGAGCGACTCGATGAGAAGGCGGTGTGTAGTTTCCTCCAAAGTCTTCCTCGCCATCGCCGTCTCGGTGATATCTCCTAGCTTCTTTGTTGATCCCTTCGCATACTTCACCATCTTGTCCCGGATCTCGCTTGGCAACGTCCGAATCTCCTTTGCCAGCTCACCTTTCAAGCTCTCGTTCCGCATGATGCTTTCCTCCAATATGCCTCCTTTCCGCGTGCTCTTGCGTGACCTGTTCATTGTACCAATGAAACTCTCAAACGGGTAGCATGAGAAGTTCCTTGCTGTCAATGCCATGCAAATCAAAGATCAACAGAAGTATATTAGCGTGCGTCCGTGATCATGGCGGGGGATGTCAGATACTTACGATTACCTGTTATGCTCCTGGGGTCTTAGAACCTCGGAACGTGGCGGTGCGTCTGTGTCGAGGCCAGGGGCGTGGTACCGGGTGTTGCTCCCGGGATCGTTGCCAAGCTAGCGGAGCGGGTGAGCGGGAGATCGGGAGAAGGTCTGATATTTCCACCTACTAGAGTGAGTAAGCTAAAATACAATCGACGTCTTAACGTGAGCGTGGTGGAATCAGGACGTGGGATTATGTGGTCTCCCGGATACCCCCCGGGAGATGCCGCAGTCTGCCCCGATCACCGATCCGGGGCTATATCGGGGGGAACTACCCCCGCCCATGTTAATACTAAGACCGAACACTAACTCTCCTGATATCCCAATCGTAACATTACCCCCCCCCCCGGGAAGGCCGACGTCCTCGTGGCCTGCTAGGTACTCCCGGGTCTTAAGCTTCGCCCGGGAGGCTCCCGGACCCACCACGCGTGGTCCGCGCTGAAAACAAAGGGACCAGGAATGAACGCTTTGTGTGCCTGGCGGGGCGTGCGCGGCGGAGCGTGCGCAGCGGGCTGAGCGCTAACTTCTCTTTTGTATATAAGACTCGCCTCGCTCCCGTTCCTGGTTCCTTTTCTTCCCCCACAACCTCGTTCCTCGACGCCCGGAACATTATTTCCCTCAAGATGCCTGGTAAGTACCGTCCGGGACCCGGGAGGCGGGTTAAGAACATGTGCTGACGTTCTCTTCTTTTTGCTTTTACCGCAACAGCAACAAGATCCTCCACCCGGCGAGGTGGCTCCGGCGCTGGGGTGTCGGGAGGCTCTGCCCCCGCCCCCGGCGACAACAATGACGTGGACGAGTCCCGGGGCGTTGGTGCCCCGGAGGTAGTGGACGAGTCCCGGGGTGTGAGTGCCCCGGAGGTTGTGGATGAGTCGGGTCACTATGTGGCCCAAGAGGGAGACGTAGTCTCCCTGTACGTGGACGAGTCCCCCGTGCTCCCGCGCGGGGAAGCTGACCCCGATTTGGTCCCGGGTGTCAGGGGTGTGGACGAGTCCCCGGCGCAGGCTTCGGCCTCGCACCAGGAAGATAGGCAAAGGGCTCCCGGTCCCCCCGGACAATGGCTCCGGCAGCGTGGTGGTCCCCCCCTAGTGGGGGCTACCCCCGGGTCCTCGAACGTGGCCGCCCCGACTCCCGGGCGTGGCGTACCGATCGGGGATCCCGGTAGGCTGGCGGAGCTGGTCCGGGAGGTGAGAGCGCGGGGTGCCCCTCCTGCTTCGGAGGGGTACGGGCAGTGCTGGTCTTGCGCAAATAGCAAGAAGAAGCCGCACCCGCAATGCTCCCTGGGGTTCGCTCACCGGGACGTCGGGGTCCGGAGGACCCCCGGGACGGTCAGCCTGCCGCGTGTGAGAGGTGCCATGTCGCGGGGTATCCCTGTGACTGGCAGGGGCGCGTCCCGGACATTACGGGACGCCAGGAGGGTGGCTTCCTCATGGAGGCTTATCTCACCCTCCGGGCCCGGGGTCAACGTCCGAACCCCGGGATGCCCTTCACCTCGTTCTCCGCGGCCGACCTCCCGGACTACCTGGCGGCCGAGTACGCCCCGCGCGTGCTCGGTACGAGGCTCGGCGTCAAGCCAAAGCGGGAAGTCGTCCCCGGGCTCCCGAGTCTCCCGCTGGGCCGTCTACCGGTGGGGGCGGCACTGCCCCGGGCTCCCGGCCCCCTCGGGGTCAACGGGGGTGGAAACAAACCACCCTCATCCCCGACGCTCCCTTGGCCCTGCGCCAGGTTTGTCCCTTCGATGCTCCGGGGGGACCAACATATGGCCGGGGCCCGGGAGGCAGCATCCCACGCGGCGGGAGTTATCGCCGCGCTGGTGCAGGTCCTTCGCCGGACCGCTGCTGTTGGGGCTGAGCGTCGCCTGGAGTGGTCCTCCCGGGACGAGAGCATCCTCCGTTACCTGGAGGGTGTGAGTGGTGCTTTCGAGAGCATCACCCGGGAGCTTGGCGTCCCGCTCCCTCCCCGCCCCCCCCGTGGTGCCTGTGCCTGCCCCTGTCCCTGTCCCGGCTCCCGCCCCTGCCCCTCACCTTGTGGCGGCTCCCCGGCGACCCAACGCCAAAGCTGGGCCGTCTCGCCCCCGGGGTTCTCCTCTTCCGGGTTATACCCCGGCAACCCCGGAGATGGCCCGTGCCAAAAGGCAGGGTCCCGGGACGCCATCGCGGGAACGCGCTCCCCGGGCGAGTGGCTCCCGGCCTCAGACGGGGGGAAAGCGCCCCCCTCAGACGGGGGGTAAGCGCCTCCCGGGGAGCTTCCAAACGGGCGGGAAGCGTCTCCCGGTGGGTGGGCTCCGCCCTCCCTCTCCCGAACCGGAGAGGCGTGCCCAGCGCCGCCGTGCTCAGGCGGTGGTGCGGGACATGCGGGCCCCGATCCGTGCCCGTCGTCGGGGCAGCTCCCGGGACAACTCCCCGGGCGACTCCCGCAACGAGGAGTCCTCGGGGGCGGAGGAACGCAGCTGGGAGTCCGGGGAGGACTCCGACGAGGATGTGGTGATGGTGGACTCGGACGTATACGAGTCCCGTCCCCGCACCCCTCCTCGTAAGAAACGGAGGTAGGAGCCCGGGAGTTCGGTCTGGTCGTGTGTCCGGGGTCATTAGGACCCCGGGAATGAAATTGTGTTTACCTCGAGTTCCCGCGTGTCGTGTGTGTGTGTGTGTGTGAGAGAGTGAGAGTGTGTCGGTGAGCCTTCTGTCCCCTGGGCGTGGTGGCCGGGTCAAGGGAACACCCGGGGCAAACTGCGTTTGGCGGGATGCATAACTCCCGACCGCAGTCCCGCTTCCCGGATCGGACCACTTCGTTCCCCGTTCCCTTGCTGATGCTTCCCAGGGTGACCTCGCTGGCCGCCCTCGCGCTGGGTTCCGAGGGGCGGGGGCGACCGGGAGTCAGCAGTCCCGGGAGCTAACTTGGCTCCCGGACTGCCGCCGATGGAATTCCTGGAGCAACTCCTGGCTATTCTCTAGGTGAGCCGCTGGCTCCCACGTAGGTTGGGTGTAGCCTGCCCACTTCACCCGGTACTGCCGCCCCCGACGTGTCTCCCGGGAAGCCACAATATCTTCCACTTCGAAGTCCTGTCGGTCGTCCTCCAGGCGCCGGGACGTCGGGGCGTGCTCGGAGGGCCGGGTGTCCGGGGAGTGCGGTTCCAGGAGGCTGACGTGAAACACCGGGTGGATTTTCCAGGCGGGCGGGAGGTCCAACTTGTAAGCCCGGGAGCCTACCGCCTGGAGGACACGAAACGGTCCCGCTAATGGATTCCCTAGCTTCCGGGATGGTCGATCTTGACGCAGATGTCGGGTGCGGAGTAGCACCATGTCACCCCCGGAAAAAGACCGGTCCATCCTGGAGCGGTTTGCGTATCTAGACATCAGGGTGGCAGTGTGGTTAATGTTGGTCCGGCAGTGTTGGAGGAGTCCCCGGAAAGCCGAATCGGAGGGCGGGATGCCATCCGGGGAAAGGGCTGGTGACCCGGGGAGGGTTTTCGGGGTGAAACCAAACAGGGGTAGGGTGGCCGGTAGCCCGGTAGTAGCTGACATTCTATTGTTTAGCGTAAGTTGGGCGTACGGTAACCAGGACGCCCAGTCGTCCTGCTGGTAGTTGACATAGAATCGGAGGAAAACCTCTAGATTTTGGTTAACACGCTCGGTTTGGCCATCTGTCTGGGGGTGATAGGCTGTGGAGAGGGCCGGGGGTGGTCCCGAGGGCTGTTAAGATATCCTTCCACAGGGACGCTACAAAAGTGCGCCCCCGGTCCGACACGATGGCGTCCGGGAGTCCAAAATAGGCAAAAACGCGGGAGAACAGCATGTGGGCGAGATCTTTGGCCGTATCGGACTTCCGGGCCGGGAGGAAAAGGGAGTACTTGGTGAGGCGATCGACGACGACGAGGATGGAGTCGAACGTGAGACCACCGACCCGGGAAACCGGGAGACCCTCAATATGGTCCATCGTGATGGTCCCGAACGGCCGGGTCGGGGCGTCGAGCGGGAGCAGCAGTCCGTAAGGCTTATGCCGGGGCGCTTTAGCGCGCTTACAGGCTCCACAGGTCCGAACGTATTCTGTGACATTGTGCTTGAGATTGGGCCAGGAATGATGACGACGGACCAGTTCCAGGGTAGCGGCCACTCCCGGGTGTCCCGCCGTCGGGTGGTCGTGATAGCGCTCTAGGATTTGTTTCACTTCGGCGGGGGACGCGGGGCTGGTCGGGAGCGGGTCGGGGCCCGGGGCTACGTCCGATATCCGGTGCGCAGCCGGTGTTCGTTGTTCCGCCAGCCCGGAATCCTGGAACAGGTCAGGGGGTAGGAGGACCGCGACGTTAGAGGGGTCATGCTGATGATTGGTGGTGGTGGTGTTGGGATGACCATCGGAGCGCCGGGACAGAGCGTCTGGGCGGGCTGCCTGGGTCCCGGGTCGGTACGTAATGGTAAACGTGAACTCCCCGAGAGCCATGCTCCACCGGGCCTGCCGCCTGTTAAGTTGCCGTTTCGTTTGGAAATATTGGAGGGCCTGGTGGTCGGTGAGCACCTCAAACGGCTCCTGGAGCCCGTGGAGGTAATGTCTCCATTCCTGCAACGCATCTACGATTGCTAGGAGTTCTTTATCGTGGATTTCGTAATTACGCTCTGCGGGTTGCATCTTTCGCGACCAATAGGCTACCGGATGGAGCCGGTGGGTCGAGGGCCGGGGTACGGCCTCGGGGTCGGTCCCCGGGGCGGCGTACCACTGTGAGAGTACGGCAGCCACGACGTAATCGCTAGCATCTGTTTCGATCACTGTGAGCCGGGAAGGGTCGAAGTGTTGTAGGATTGGGGCGGTAGTGAAGGCTTCTTTGAGTCGGGTGAAAGCCTCCCGCTCCCGGGGCTCCAGGTTGATCTTACCGGAGGCCTTGTTCTTAAGCCGATCGGTGAGCGGGGACGCCACCCGGGAGTAGTGCCGGATGAAGCGGCGATAGAAGTTGGCAAACCCTAGAAAGACCTGGATGTCCCGGATGGTGACCGGTTCTGGCCAGGACGACACCGCGTCCACCTTACCGGGGTCCATGCTGATCCCCCCCGGGACTGACCCGGTACCCGAGGAACTCGACAGACGAGGTCCCGAAGTCGCATTTTCCCGGGGCACAGTACAGCTTGTGGTCCCGGAGACGTCCCAACACCTCCCGGACGTGAGAGGTGTGTTCTGCGGGGTCGGCGGAAAATATGAGGATATCATCCAAATACACTATTACGGTGACATCCAAGAGGTCGTGGAGAACGTGGTTCATAAGACGCTGGAAAGTGGACGGGGCGTTACATAGTCCAAAGGGCATAACTAAGTATTCGT
Source organism: Anthracocystis setariae (assembly GCA_928724745.1). Taxonomy (NCBI): domain Eukaryota; kingdom Fungi; phylum Basidiomycota; class Ustilaginomycetes; order Ustilaginales; family Ustilaginaceae; genus Anthracocystis; species Anthracocystis setariae. The sequence continues at coordinate 192,377 of CAKMXJ010000002.1, read as the reverse complement.
AGCTCCCGTACCTGGTCCGGAAGGCTGTTTTCCATTCGTCGCCCTCCGCGATGCGGACAAGATTGTAGGCCCCCTTAAGATCCAATTTCGTGTAAATCTTAGCCCGGGAGAGGCAGTCCAGGTGCTCGGAGATCAGGGGAATCGGATACTTGTCTTTGACGGTGATGCTGTTGAGGGCCCGGTAGTCGACGCAAAGGCGGAGTTTGCCATCTTTCTTCGGGACGAAGATGATAGGGGCGGCTGCCGGGCTCTTGGACGGCCGGATGAACCCTATCTCAAGCATCTTATCAAGATAGGCCTTAAGCTCCTCCATTTCTCTCCCGGAGAGGGAGTATAGTGCGCCATGTGGGATCTGGGCTCCGGGGAGGAGGTTAATCTGGTGGTCGTGAGACCGGCGAGGCGGGAGCACATCGGCGTTGGCCTCATTGAACACGTCCGAGAAGTCCCGGTACTCTTCCGGGAGGCCTGGGGCCCGGGATGGCTCCAAGGAGCTGGGGTGGATAGCGAAACAGTTCTCCCCCGGGACGGGATCCTGTCCATTGGTAAGCAGCGGGGGGCCGGTAGATTGAACCGGGGTGGTGGCATAACCCCCTCCTCCCGGGAGCGGGAAGTGCATGGTTTGGGTTTGATAATTGAGTACCGGTTCGGTCTTCTCAATCCAATCCATTCCTAGGATGATATCATAATCGGAGATGCGGGGTGCGACGTAGAATTGATGATTCGGGGTAACCGGGACGCCCGCAAGGCTGACCGATGCCCGGAGAGCGTGGGTAATAGCCTCTGAGCGGGAATCGAAGGTTGCTGTACGTACCGGGGCCCGGAGGGCCTCCGGGACGCCCACCTCCCGATCCAGCATGGCCCTGTCCACAAAAGAAGCGGTGGCGCCCCCGTCGATTAGGGCCCGGGCACGGCACCCGGCCAGCGTGACCCAGCACTCATACACCGGGATGCTGGGGTGTCGGTGTACCCGGATGGTGTCCCCGCTGATCACCGGCTCGGCGGGGGGGATGAGGGCCGCTACATGGCTCCTGAGATCCACGAGCCCCGGGTCCTGGCGAAGTTGGGCAATGTTGGCCCTCACCGGGAGAGTCTGAGGGTGGTCGGTGAACTCGGGGTCCCACTCCAGGTCATAGGAAAGGACGGAGCGGTCATCGGGTAGGTCATCCTCGCCGTTGGTAGGTGTGGCTTCGTCCTCACCGGACCACCGGGTCTCCGGGACGTCCGGGACCAGGGGTTGGACCAAAAGCTCGCCGTTGGCGGGGTCCAGGATGGCCACGTTGGCCCGGAGGGGCCGAGTCTGGGCGGCCTTTGGGCAGTCCCGGACTGCGTGAGGGCCCCCGCACCCGTAGCAGAGGTTGTTTTCCCGACGGTACTTGCGGACCTCGTCGGGAAGCTCCCGGCTGGCCAGCCCGGGGCGGGGCGGGTCACCCCGCTTGTTGGGGGTCTCGCGACGGGGTACCATCGGATTGGGTGGGCGACCGCCCCGAAGTTCGGGACGGCGTTCCGGGCGACCCGGGGGGTCCGAGTGACCCGGGGTCACCATGCCGATTTCGTACATTCGCTGCTCGGTTCGGATAGCGGTGTCAATGTACTCGTGCAGGTCGTGGGTCTCCACGTGGAGGAGCTTCTGCCGGAGGCTCTCCCGGAGGCTAAGCTGGAAGGTAGTCAACAATTGCTGATTGTCGGTAGCGTTAGCCTTAGTGGCTAGGGCCAGGAACTCGGCAGCGTGAGCGCTAACGCTTCCCGATTGACGCAACCGCTGGAGCTTGACCCGGGCGGTGTGTCCCGGGTTGGGATCCCCATAGGTGCGGCGAAGATCGGCACAGAACGTATCCCATTTGTGGAACAGGTTGATTTCCGGGCGGGCCTGGCGCAGGTTGCGGAGTCGCTCCCGGGGTACACCCGAAATATGGGCTAGGGCCCATAAGACACGGCGGGGGTCGGAGGGGAAGCGTGCCGGGTTAAGATCGAAATGGAGGGTGCATTGTTCGATGAAAGCCTCCAGCTCGTCGCGCTTACCGTCCCAGGAAGGGGCGGCAACGCTAACTTCCGGGGTCTTGACCCGGGAGGAGTAGTCCTCCGTAAGGTCCCAGTTGGTAGCTACGACGGGAGCTCCCGGGGGGTACCGGCTGGGGATTGGCCTCGCGCTCGCCCATAAGGCGAGTAGCGCGGGCGTACCGTTCTTCCGAGGTCTCGCGTTCCGGAGAAAGGTCTCCCGGATGCCCCATGGGCGGGAGGCTAGGTTCTGCCGGGATCGGGACGGCGGCGTCGGGGGCTCGACCACCGTTGAGCAGCCGGATCTGGTCGGCCAATCCTCCGACCAGGGCGGTTAGGCTCTGCACGGCGGCGACTAGCCCCTGGACGGGGTCGCCTCCTGAATCGGGACTTTCGGGGGTAGGGGCCCGAACTCGTAACAGAGTCCGGGGGGCCGGGACGAGGCTGGCTACGGGTTTGCATAGTAGCTGGGGTCTCCGCGTTGATGGCAACGGGGAGGTCGATTGTAATGTTATGCTCCTGGGGTCTTAGAACCTCGGAACGTGGCGGTGCGTCTGTGTCGAGGCCAGGGGCGTGGTACCGGGTGTTGCTCCCGGGATCGTTGCCAAGCTAGCGGAGCGGGTGAGCGGGAGATCGGGAGAAGGTCTGATATTTCCACCTACTAGAGTGAGTAAGCTAAAATACAATCGACGTCTTAACGTGAGCGTGGTGGAATCAGGACGTGGGATTATGTGGTCTCCCGGATACCCCCCGGGAGATGCCGCAGTCTGCCCCGATCACCGATCCGGGGCTATATCGGGGGGAACTACCCCCGCCCATGTTAATACTAAGACCGAACACTAACTCTCCCGATATCCCAATCGTAACATTACCATACTTCTTGATGAACTCTGGAATGTGCTCCGTGATGTGACTATTGTAGGTCAGCCACCCGGGTCCCAGCAAGTTTGCCTGATGCCTATTGAATGCCGTTATCAACTCTGCAAGCCGCTGTACATCATTCTCCGTGAAACTGATCCTTTCCGTGTAGTCAACTATTGCTATGAGAAGCACCGCCGACAGGAACACTTCCTCCACCGGCTTGCTACCCAGCATGACCTCGCGCCGGCGACTTCGTTCCTTGAGAGCAGGCTCGAATTGCAAGTGAAGCTGCCTTGCTCCGCCGAGAGACTCTGACCAGATTTGCATGAGGCCGAAGATGAGTTGGTGCCTGAACAACGTGAGCCACTGCTGGGCGGTTGGCGTGCCGCCGTTACGATCGCCAATGCGAGGGTCCGGTCTTTGCGCTGTTGATGGCAACGATGTTCCTCTGAGGACCTCTTGAACCCGCGGCCAGCCTTCCACCGATTGCTCCACAGGCTTTCACAAGCAGCTTGTGCCAGAATCGTTTGCACAATCCAAGATGTATTGCGTGCATGTAGTCTGGCGGGCACATTGTTGGAGTGCTGAAGTACGGCAGCTCGTTCAACACGCTGTACCGCACGCCGTCAGCTTCATGCTGTTGTCGGCCACTCTCTCGCAAGCACGCCAAAGAGTTCGCTCGATGAGACTCCCCTCTTGGCTCGGCTGCTGTGGCATGGGGATTACCAAGATCGTCAAGGTCGAAGTGGCATCGCGGGCAGCCCTTTCCCGCCCATTTGGTCTGAGAGATGCCGCCAACCTTTTGCCTTGCTGGACTGTCGGCAACCACCATGCCAAGCTTGACCTTGACTGTGAGACCTGTTTAGCATAAGCGAGACAAGATCAAATGCCGTGTGCCATAGTTTCCCCGGTCTTCTGTGTCAGTCTGTGCGTTCTCGAAGACTCCTACACAGCCATGAACCATGAACTTACCTTCTGGATGCCTTGAGGTCTTGATCGTGACTCCGTCTGTGTAAAGCTTGGCGAGCTCATCGGTGACAAGCTTTAAGAATGGGTAGAGCTTGTAGACATCTTGCTCTTTCGGGCCAGGAAGCACACCAATGAGATAGATACCCGCACACCTACGATTGCGCGAGACCAGACTGGATGGAATGTTGTCAATTTGCATGAGGATCACGCCGCTTGAGTGCGAACCGGAGTGACTACCCTTGTAAGCGGTAAACCAGTCGATGAACAGCGAGATCTTGACCCGCATGCGAAGGTCGACGAAGGGGATGTGTTTGCTACGGCAAGTTGCACCGCAGTGAGGGTTGGAGCAGTCGGCTCTCCAGGAGTCGCCGGACCAGAGGGTATCGTAGACCCTCTCACTTGCTCCTTCTTGCCAAACAAGGTACTCGCTCCAGCTTTCCACGGCGTCCTCGCTTTCTCGATCCTGGAACACCGTCGATAAGATTGCTGCAATCGAACGGTGTGAGTATACAAGCTTGGGCTTCCCTCCATGAAGCATGTTTGCGCTGCATGAGAGGCACCGAGCGAGGAGGAGGTTGGGATCGTTCTTGCAGAGATACAGTTCAGCACAGGCAGGACACACTGTGTAACGGTTGAATGTATCTTGTATTCCGACTCCACGGCGCATGCTTGCCGGCGTAATGGTGACCTTGGATGATGCCAAGCGCTCGACAACATCATAGCCGGGAAAAGAAGGAGGGATCGCAAGCTTCACCGTCTCAAGCAATGCTACGATGATTGCAGACACTATGTCATGAGACGTCTCACTCCTATTACGCTTCCCAGATCGCCGATCCAAGCCCGATCCGCTGCATCGGGCTAACTCCTATTTTCGCTGGTTCCGCTTTCCCTGTAAATCTCGTCTCACTCACACTGCCTCCATCGAAATGACATCGATCACTCATTTAGCTCAAGCTCACTGCACGTCAGACTTAACCTTAACTTGGTTATGACACACTACTGAAACAATGAGCGTGATGAGATTGTCGGGCAGATTGGCATGAGCTTGGAGGTACATGGCGAAGACTTGCAGCTGCCTCGTCCACAACGGGGAAGGCGTACATGAGCTCGATGCCGCCGAGGCTAGTGGTGGTGCCTCCTGCGGCGGATGACCCCAATGCTGCATGACGAAGTCTTCCATCACATCTCCTGTGCTATCCGGAGCTCTACCGAGGTGGTCTGATGCCGGAATCGATGGCGTATCATCTTCTTCTTCATCCTCCTCCTCGCTGGTGTCGCTCCCGGAGGAAGAGTCCATTGCATCCTCTGATTCCTCGCCATCTTCTTCCTCATCAGCCATGTCTCGAACGCTCAACCCTCCCATATTGACGATGGCGGCGGGTGGGGTTTGCGATGCAGCACAAACATCTTCAGTCGCAACAGGAACGTTTGTATTGCTTGTTGTGACCTGCGAACCATGCTGTAAGCTTGCTTGTTGTGTTGACGGCTGTGCTGAGGATGGCTGGGGTTCCGTTCGCTCTTCTCTCCTGGGCCGGGTGATGTTGTGCCACCGCCAAGTGCTGTAGGACACCAAGGTGTACGGCTGACCTCCAATGGTGCATTGCCGGCAGCGACACAGACGGAGAGCATGCGGCATCGTTGATTGTACTGGTACTGACAATGACGAGGATGATTAGCTTGAAAGTGGTATGATTGATCAAAGTGAAAACTAGACTACATGAAGCGAAGGCATAGACCAACCAGCTGAAGCGATACACAAGTTGTCCAAGTCTTGATGACGGCCTTCACCGACGCAGAAGCTCATACCATGACCTGCGTCGCTGAGCTGGGTTGGTAGTGACGCTCTTCTTAGGCCTAGCTTATGACCTGTGTCGTTGCTACCTTCGTCAACGACGCAGATCATGGTATGAGCTTCTGCGTCGGTGGCACAGAGCTAGTGTGTCGGTCTCTCCGGCAATGAACAGACCGGTGTGACCCAGATCAACGACACAGGTCTGTTAGGTCTGCGTCACTGACACCATTCATACGCACGAGACGTGTGTCAAGCCTGCGTCGCTGACGCTCACCATCACGAATTTCGATGTGATTGTGCCTGCATGTGGAGGGCAAATTCGGAGCAATCTGTGTTTCTTTGCTGGATCTCACACTGGTCCTTCTTCTTTTATTTTTTTCCCCCTCGGCTGACCAATCTGCTTAGCTGAGAAGAGGCTGCAAGGGCCACCACCCATTCTGGGATTTACTTTTCGTCTTGTTCTCCCATGGCCTCTCTGGTGGATCTCTAGTTGCGGTGAGCAGCACCATCTCCCTCTCCGTGGTCCATATCGAATTGGTCAAATCCAGTAAACATGGTCGCCCCACTGACGGCAGCAAGAGCTGCACCCATTCGCTCGGGTGCCGCTATCTGGCAGTCAAACGCTTTCCGCCACCGCACACCATCGGCATTGCGAGCGTACAGCAAGACCTCAGCTTCCAAGGAGGCAGCAGCAGCTAGCCTTAGCGCCACTCGCAATACCGCTCGATATGTCACTGTCGTCGGTGCTGTTACCGCCGTAGCCATCACCACATGGTATGCGACCTCCTCTCCCGTGCACAATGAGGCAGCCGCGCCATCGGTAGCCACCACAGACGATATCACACCCACCACCATGTCGCAGCAAGACCAGATGCGTCAGCGTGCCAAGCTCCAGGGTGTGTATGCTTGGGGCTCAAATCGATACAACGTGGTTGCTCCCGATGCACCTCAGGTCACTCTGATTCGCTCTCCGCGCTCCATTCCGTTCTTCGATGGCGTTGCGCTGAGAGACATCACCTTGCAGGAGAAGCACGGTGTTGCAGTCGACGCAGACGGAGATGTGTATCAGTGGGGTCTCGGGTTCTTTGATTCGTCGGTGCGCGAGATGCAGGCGATCGAAGATATCCCGCTGGGTAGGAGGAGAGAGAAGGCCAGTGCCAACCTCAGCGCTCCGCTCGGTAGCACAGCCAGTCTCGTGCTGAACCCTGTCAAGACTCTCACTGGCAAGAACATCATCAAGGTTGAAGCCACAGACGAAAAGATCTACGCTCTTTCTAAGGATGGTCGCGTATACGTCTTTTCTGCCGTTCAGCAATTGCAAGCCCAACCCAAGTACCCAGGTTGGTCTGCAAACCCTTTGAAGCTGTTCAACGCTTTCGCGAGACCCACCATCGACCACGAAATACTGCACCCTGCACCCTCCGCACACTGGGGCAGCACCGAGAAAGTTCACGACATTGTAGTAGGTGGTCATCACCTTCTTTCAGTGACCAACAAAGGGCGCACTTTTGCGACCCCGATCAGTGAAGAAGGAAACGCCTTCGGCCAGCTTGGCACGCGTCGAGTGTGGCTCAACTCTCCCAAGACGCCCGACTCCAAGCCTGGCCATGTTGAAACTCTGCTCGAGCCGCGCGTCTTTGCTGAATTGGAAGCCAACCATGGCGGACGACCGGTATCGTCGCTGGTGCCGTCCGGATGGCTTCCCGAGCCCTCGACCGAGACCAAGAAAACGTCGAAGCCAAAACCTTTCTCCGAGCCTGCATTCCAGACTTCCACCGACGCTCCTCCGCCGCCCAAGGCTCTTACTTACCCGCAATCGAGCATCCGATGGTGTACGACGCTGCACGAGATCCCTGCGCTTCGCAACCTCAATATCGTCCAGCTTGCGGCCGGATCGGACCATTCTCTCGCGCGTACCCACGATGGCCGAGTTCTCGCTTGGGGCCGTCACACTCATGGCCAGTGCGGGCTGGGATCCACGTTCTCGGTGGAATGCGTACCTGTGCCTACGGAAGTGGTTCTCAACCGGAGCTTCTCCAACGCCTCGATTGATGTGAAAGCGACGTCGATCGCTGCGGGTGCGGACAACTCGTTCTTCATGACCACGCGACGCGAAGCGGGTGCCCCCGGAGTTGGCCTCAAGATCGACCTGTTGGCTTCGGGCAAGGGTCAGTGGGGGACGATCGGCAATGCTATGTGGAGTCAAGTGGTTTCGCAGCCATCGCGAGTCAAGACGGTTTCCGGGTTGATCGAGTACAGCGAGACGAGTGGCATGACTCACCCGGTGCCCATGTACAGCCTCTCGGTGGGTAAGCCGGGCCACGTGGCGCTGGTGCTCGATACGGTGGAGAGTGCCGGCCACTTGGCTTTCGGTCGCGATGTGATGGTTTGGGGCGCCAATGCAGGGTTTCAGCTGGGACTCAGCAAGAGGTCGAATCTGGCGGTGCCGCAACATTTGAAGCCTTTGCCGGCATTGACGGCGTTCGCGGGCGGAAATGTGATCAGCGAGCAAGATGGGTTGGTGGTGAGTGCGACAAACAGTAAGTCGGTTCCGGCTACGGCGGCGGCAGCGCTGCCGACGGTGGATCCCAAGTTGAGGGAGGCGGATTTGAATTCGGGCGCCTTGACGCATATGCCGCACAACAGGTTGCAATTGGCGTCAAAGACAAAGGCTGACACGCATCTGCCGCCGGAGATCACGGATAGGAATCAGACCGAGGCGCTCAGGCAAGGGAAGGCGAAGAAGGGGGTCGCAGTGGAAGAGTGTATCAAGGCGGGAACGATCAGCACTGTCGTGTATTGGAAGATCATGGAGTAGGTTCGGTTGTAACAAGTGGATGGAATGTTAAGCGCAGCTTTGTTTCCTTGCCAGCTTGGCTGCTGTCACCTCCTTGTGACGAAAGAAATCCCTTTTTTGTTTTTGTTTTTTTGTTTTTTTGTTTTTTTTTTTTTTTGGAGTGAGAGAGTTTGGGTGTGGAGGCATATTGGAAGAAAAACCAAAAAAAATAATTTTGACTTTCCGAAATCCGAACGGTGGCCACGAACTGACTTGTTTGTCCCGATTCTTGTGGTTTGCTTTTGGATTGCATACTGACACGCAAGATGAAGGACATCGCTGCCAGTGCTCAAGCGATGGAAGGGGAGGGGGAGGGACTGGATTTGGATACGGCTGCGCTTGCGGCGCTGGACAGGTTTCGGGCGGACAAGGCCGCGGAGGAGGCGCAGTTGCTCAGGTTTACGCGCAAAGCCAACAAGCAGCTGACCAAGCAGGATGAGGCGGACAAGGCCGAGGCGGCGTTATTGGCCGAGATCGAAGCGATTGCGGATTTGGAGAGGTTGAACGGTGTGGCTCCGGATTCGGCGGATAGTATGTTGGCCACGTTGGCGGGCAGGTTGGAGGTAGTCAGCGATGAAGACGACGCGGAGGCGGAGGCGGAGGGGGAGGAGGAGGAGGAGGAGGGGTTGGATGTGGATACATTCCGCAAAACGTTTGGTGAGTCGTGGCAGTTGAGTCAATTCTGGTATTCTGCAAACTTTGTCCACCAACTGTCAGAGTTGATCATGGAGATGCTGCCCTCCTCGGAGGCGAAAGTGGGGTTCCTCTGTTGTCCCACCGCCTGGGTTGGCTTCGTTCACCACTACCCCGCGCTGAAAACCCAAGCATACGTCTTCGAAGTCGACAAACGCTTCCAAGCCCTCAGTCAAACCTCCTACATCTACTATAATCTCCATCAACCCGAGAACCTGCCCGCGCATCTGCTGGATTCGTTCGATATCCTAGTCACAGATCCGCCGTTCCTCAACTACGACACCCAACTCAAAGTCGCCACCTCAGCCAAACTGCTCGCCAAACCATGCGCAAAATTCCTCCTCTGCACCGGCGACTCGATCGCGCCCGAGGCCTGCAAAATGTACGGAGAACCGCCACTGCAGAGGTTGGACCTCGAGGTCGAGCATCACGGTCTAGCCAATGCGTTTGGCATCTGGGGTCGTCCATGAGCCAAGCTAACATCGAGACACATCGAGACACCACATGGATATTCATCTATTGTATAAAGAGCTGGATGGGTAACAAAGGTTGACCTGAAATGAAAGCAGAGTTTTGAGTACCAAGTCTATCCTTCGATGGCCTGCTTGATCGCTTTTGCGTCTAGAAAGTACCTTGCATACTTGGGCTCGACAAAGATGGCTCTGCAATCCAACAACTTGTTGCCATCGACATCCTTGACTGTACCGGTAACTACTGCCTTCCTGCCCTTTTTCTCGACCAACTGCGTCTCGAGCACAACATACTGGTCCGCCATGGTCGGTTTCCTATAATCGATCTCAAGCCGAGCCGTCACTCCGATCTTGCCGGGCAGATTGTACATCGCCGTCCTTGCAAGAGCTTCGTCGCACACGGTAGCGAGCATGCCTCCATGCACAATCCCATCATGCCCACAAACACTTCGGCCAAGATGCAGGATGATGGTGCTGTCGCCTTCGGAGCCGCCGTTTTGAGCTGCGCCGAGCGCGGTTTTGGCGAACACGAGCGGGGGTATTGCGACCATGCCCGGTCCACGAAGCGAGCCGGCGGTGAGGTTGTGTTGCGCGCGTTCACGGCTGTATTTCAGGTAGGGTCGTGTCATGACGTATTCGTGTGTGTCGGCTGCGCCGCCTTCGACGGGTGGGCCGGAGGTGGCGATATTGGCACCAGAGTTGTGTCCATGTGCGGGGACCTCGATGGTGGTGGTGGGGTCGAGGTCGGTGATGTGTTTGCCTTGGGAGCGAAGGAGCTCAAGTTCGGCTGCCGAGCCATGTGCGACGGATTTGGATTTGAGATGTTGGACGAAAGGGAGTTGGTGCATGGCTTCCTCAATCTGACGCATGTGGGCTTCGGCTTCGGGGCCATCGGAGCGCATACGAGGAGGAGTCGCAGGTCGCCAGAGGAGCTTGAGCATCTGCGGAGGATACAACGAGCCGAACAGGTACGAAGTCACTCCAACGAGGGATAGCGCGATGGTGGCTTTGATGAGAGTACCTCCGGCCGACTTGGGAGCCGGGGTGGTGGATAGAGGTCGACTAAAAGCTGCGCCTGATGCTAATGGCAGAGGTGCGACGATGGTAGATCTTGAGACGAGAGGGCGCGAATGTGTGGCGATGGAGGAGGAGGAGGAGGTGGAGGAGGAGCGACTGAAGTTGATGAGCCGAGCCGAGCTGGACGCGAGCGATGAAGCACGCATCTTGAAGTGTAGGTTGTATTGATAATCTATGGGTAAGAGTCGATATGGGCAGCTCGATGCGACAAAGTGGAAGTCACGATGGGTGCAAGTCACGACGAGTTAGGAATGACCCAGCGTGCGACATTCGGCTTTGATTCGCCGTCGGAAGAAAAAGAAAAGGTGTTGGTTTGGCGCACGCGAGTCAAAGTTGGCGATATCCGCTTGACCGCTTTAACACGCTGCTACGCCAGGAGCCTTTCAGCACAGCCTCGCCTTGTCTCTGCCCACGAGTCTAAAATCGCCCGAAATTGAAACAAAACACAAAACCAAACAAAAAAACAGGAGAACTGCAGCACCTAGGATTCCCGCGTGGTCCCCCACCGCAGTACTGACTAGGCGATACCTTGCTTAACTTCGCAGATCGGACGGGATGCGGTGCTTTCAAGGTTCTATGGCCGCAGATGGCAGGAGAGGAGAACGAGGTAATTATAACAGAATTCTTCACGTAAAGAAGCTTACGCTTTTCAATTTCATGCTCAGAAGAGCTCACGTCACCTTCTCTCCCACATTGTCAGACAAACACGCTATGTTGGCGTTCGAGATAATGAAAGAGATGGCATTCCGGAAGTGAGCTAGATTACGATGGAGGGTTCAAGTAGGTACTGACCAGCAGCGCGTCAATACATGCATCCTGCAGCTATGAGGCATGTGTGAATAGCCAGAGCACGTGACTCGTGCGATAACCTTTCTCGCGCGAAAGATTACGCATCGGCGTAACACACGTTGCATGAGCTTATTTATGCACATCCTCTGCGCACGCTCCCCTCCACTACACTCGACTACAACCGAAACACCATCATTGCCCCGTACCTCGTCGTTTCCTTCCTCTTGCACCACCATCCATCTACGCCGCATGACGCGGCCACCATAGACCACGATGCCGCAAACATTCACACAGACACAAGAATTCGCATACCCATGGCAGCACACTGCTCGTGGTAAGTCTCCCCCAACCTCGTCCCGCTCCCTCGTCCTTCGACGCCTCGCCTGACACGATCTTGGCGTCTTCCCCAGCCGTTTGGAACAAATATCCGAACCCACACGCGGACCACGTCGTTTCCGTCGACGTCCTCGACCAAACTCTCGACCGCACCACCGGCCAACTTCGCACCGAACGAATCATCGGCTTACGCCAAGGCGCGCCCACATGGTTGAAACGTCTGGTGGGCGCACCCGAAGACACATACGTGCGCGAAGTCGTCATGATCAACCCACTCACCAACCAATTCGAAATGTCAAGCACAAACCTTTCACTCTCCCAATACCTCCTCGTCAAGGAATTCATCACATACACCCACTCCCTTTCCCCAAACCACAATCCCATCACCCTCTTCAACCAGTCCGCGCTCATAAGCTGCACCGGCTTCACAGGCATCCTCGCCTCAGCCGCCAGCAAGGTCGAGCAGTGGTCGTATACACGCTTTAGAGATAATGCAGCAAACGGTAGGCAAGGCCTCCACAGCGTGTTGCGCGCCATGTATCCGTCGCACTCAAATACTTGGTAGATCATATCGCAAGGGTTAATGCAAACAGTAACGCGCATACATTGCACAACAGAAATCAGACAACAACAGAGCCACAAGATAGCAGCCAAGTGCTTTGCAGAACACATGGCTCAGGAGGCTACCATGAAAATCGTAACGGGCATCACCACAACATCGTCGCTTCGCATCACACGAAAGCATCTTCATCGCGTCAACCCTCAATCTGATCCAACAGGTATGGCGTCAACAATCAAGCCGCGTCCCCTTCCTGCCTCCGCTTGCCACTCGCATACCTTTCACTTGCCCCTGTCTTCCTCCTCATCAATCCGCCAAACAAACCATCCAGCGTCAACCCACCGCCCCCCTCTGGCATCTTCAACCCAGGCAACCCTGAAAACAATGGCACTGGCACTCCTCCCCCACCCTGCGTTGCACTCGGCTGCTGCTTCTCAGCCATCGGAGCGTCAATCGGCCTCACCTCGACGCTCGGCGCCTTGTACTTGCCCTTCTCCGGCTTATCCACCAAGAACGGATGGGCCTCGGTATTCAACACATACCTATCCAAATGCACCGTGTCAGGATCGGCAAAGATCAGGTACAGATACTTGAACGTTTCTGCATAAACGAAACTCTCGGAATCATCCACCTGCGGCGGCGACGTCGAATTGACAGTGTCCAGTGCGGCCAATGCGCCATTCCGCTTCACCAAGCAGTTCTTATAGATGCTTTTCCATGCATTCCAAGCGATCTCTTGCCATCTCGCATCGCCAGTGGTACGCCACGCGTAGAACACCGATTCCATCACTTCGGGCCGAAGGATGTACTGCGTCACTTCAAAGTCGAACCCGTGTTGCTCGTAGAACCCTCGGTCCGTGATCGTGATGCCGTTCGTGTTGGCGTTGGAACCAACAAACACGAAGCTCTCCGGTCCGATTCCCGACGGACTCGAGCTATACGTGTTTGCACACGCAGCCGTCAAAGCCTGACCGTACCGATCGAAATCAGCTTGGCCGATCATCTTGGCGCCCAGGATCCAGTTTCCACCGGCAAAGCAGCCCAAATGCGACCAGCGTGGCAGATTCCCGCCATTCGACGCGGAGTAGTCCGTCAGGTAGGTAAGCTGAGTGGCTTGTGTCTGTTCCGGGTGCTCGATGAGATGTTCGATCGAGGACGACACTGCATTCACCCACGTGGCGATCCAGATCGATTCGTCGTCTCCCGTCAGATACGCGTACTTGATCAGGTACTCGAAAAACGAGTCGCTTCCGCCCCCCCACGTTACATAATCGTCCGCTGGCTTGCCCGTCGTCGGGTTGTACACCTGCGCGAACAAACCGGGCAACACCGCCTTGGACTCGGCAATGGTCTTCATGCTCTTGGTGGCAAGCTTCAAGTACTTTGGATCACCAGTGTACTTGGACAGTCTATCCATCTCTAGTATCAGAGTGCCTGCTTCCGCGATACCCGAAGAAGTACACGCATCGGGCTTGGCAAGCCCATTCCACTTCAACGTATTACACGGAAGAGGATTATCTTCCAGCCAGCCCGTGATCAGATGATCGCCCACGACTTTGGCCTGGTCGATCAGCTTTTTTTGCTTCTTACCGCCCAACTCGTAGGCCGAGATGAGTCCCGCAAGGTATCGAATGTTGGTCTCGAACAGCGAGATCGAGTCGGATTGGGTCTTGGTGAAATCAATCTTGTTGGCATACTCGACGCCGGCATCGTAAAGGTCCATGTGACCCATCAGATACGATGTGCTGAGGGAATCCACTACACTTGCGCCCCAGCCGCCGAAAGGGTCCGTAAAGCCGTCGCTGAGCGGAAGCAGGGCGTCATGTCCAGACGCATACTTGAGGTAAGCCGAATACGACTTTCGGTAGGCAGCCTTGATCTCTTCAGCACGCGTCTTGGATGTCGCGGTCTGCTGCAGCCCAGGTTTCTGAATCGTGGCTGCATCAGCGAGCGAGATGGCGAGCAATGCGACCAGAAAAGCGCTCAAGGTTTTGGTGAGCATCTTTGAGAAAGATGCAGATCTCTATGGCCCAGAAAGGAAAGGGAGCGGAGCGGATGCGATTGGCCAAGTCCAGAACGAGCAGTATCTCGGTGATGATATATACCCATGGCTGTTGGCACAGGAGAGACGAATCAGGATATCACGCAGCCAATGCCGTTGTTTGGACAACGGGGCCAAACCGATCAAACGAAAGCCCCTCTTTTCTAGCCTTCAACGCTTCTTCTGCCGAGCTTGACAAGGGTTAGAGCGGAAGCCAAGCGGTCTGTGGGATCGACGGTCCCCTTAACCCACTGTCCGCCAGCGAAGGCGTCTACCCCCTTCATACCTCATCAAAGGCGCAAACTCAAGCGCAGACGATAGTGGGACAGGAGAGGCGTTAGGCTTGCACATGTCTGGAATCTACACATGATCAAGTGGAATTTTGCGGCGTCGCTTTGTGCACGCTACATTCCAATTGCACACCATCTGAAAAATGTGAATTCTTTATTTTGGCGCTAATCGAGTTTAGTTCTGAGGGGGACCATGGTGGGTGGAAAAGAAGTTTCCGATAAATCGCACGCATGCATGGGGGATCTCGCCACGCTCATGCCCTCTATCGACACCATCGCTAAGCGCGAGTTCTCTCTTCTATGCAGTAGAAACGCTCAGATCCCGCCAACACACGCATCCACGCCGCCAATTGGATTCAACTGGATTCATCATTAGATTACTAAATAAAGCCTATAAAGCGGTGCGGATTGGAACCCCCAAGTGGTGACTAGCCACCACTTGAACAAATCCAAGCGATCAATGAGTTTGGTCTAGCCGGAAACGAATGTGAAAAAAAAAATGTGGATCGCGAGAAGGTTTGGCAACCAAAATCAAATATCATCGAGAACAACAATGCCAATGAAAAGGACCACAGAGAGGATCTTGATGAGCGGAGATGAAATGAGCAAGATCATCAACAGCATGAGTCCCAAGAAGTGCGCGTTCGGCACCATCGATGGCGCATCTACCTCGACTTGGCAAGACTTGGCGTCGTTAGGTTTGGCGTTGGACAAGCCGTCATTGGCCAAAGTGACCGACGAGCAAGAGCACGAGCTGCTTCGCGACATCATCGTCTTGCGCCGAGATGGACAGCTCGACGAAGGCAAAGCGCTGGCGGTTTTGTGCTGTGTGGACTGCGACATTGCAATCGAACCGAACCACGATAGGCGCTTCTTCTCACTTGAACGCGTACCGCAAATCATATCGCTCCCAACATCCCCGTGCACCACCGAGCTTGCCGGTGTCGACAGTGGCGATGGTGGACTCGATGCCATCGGAGAGACTTGATGGCTTGTCGGCGCCGACCCATTGCAGCTCGGTGCAGACGAGCGCAGAAAACAAGTGTCCGCACACAGCGGGCCAGAGTCGTACCCCTTGAAGCGCGAATGGTTCGCGAGCGCTCTACTGACCCCACGTGCATTGGGGGAGGGTAACAAGCTAGAGTGTCGAGAAGGTGAGGAACTCAAGCTTGCTACCGCTGCCTCCTCCATCTCATCGTCCGGGGCCGTCGCTGTCAGATCATCCGAGTCGAATCTCGGAATCACCGATGCGTGAACCTCCCCGGAGTCGATAGCCGAGCTGTTCTTCCCCACTTGGACCGTGGCCCGAGAACGGGCGCGATCGTCGACGGAACAGCCTCGGCTTCATTGCGTTGCAGGCGCCTCCTTGCCCTTGGCGAGCCTCTCGTTGGCGGCCTCGATGATCTGCGTAGCGGCATCCTGGAACGCCTTGCAGATCTCTTCGGCGAGGTGCTTGAACTCGGGAACGTCATCGCACGACACGGCGAGCGAAAAGTCGTTTGCGTACGAAATCATGCCGATCGCCATGGTCGACTTGCCGGGACTCGAAGGTGGCAGCACATGGTAGCTGTACGCCTCATGTTGGCCGAACTTGACATGCTTGGGAGGACCAGGCACATTGGTGGCGACGTGGTACTCGCGGAACGCGCGGTAGTAGAATTGTCGCAAGAGCAGGTAGTTGGGAAGATACGTGATTCGTCGTTGGCAGGCGCTGCCAAAGACCTTGAAGAGGATCTTGGGTCCGTACGATCTCTTGATGCGACCCATTTCGCGATGCACCTGAGCCAGCTGGACCTCAAAGTCCGGCTTGTCTTCCTTCTCAAAGCGCAACCAGGCGATGGAGCCGGTGGTGGCATTGCTGAGCGACCAATCCCCCTTGGGACGCACCGAGATGGGGACGAAGATGGCGACACGTTTGTCTTTGTGCCTCCTGCTGGGATCCACCCGCTCCGAAGCAATGCGAAGCGCACGAGCCAGAATGGCCAAGGCAACATCGTTGAGCGTCAGGTTCCACTTTTCGTTGGCGTATGCTTTGCGGATCATCTTGATGTCGTCCATATCAATGCCTTTGCTGTGACAATAGAGTCTGCCAGCCACGCGAGGTCGGTTCTCCTGGTAGAGGAAAGACTTGCGGCTGCGGAAGTAGAGACCACGTACCAGATGGACGGCATGCTGGATGGTGCCCCAGGCGGTAGGCTTGTCCTGACGCTGACCGGGCCTCTTGTTCTGCGCCGTGTTGGAATCGACGTTCTTCTGAATGTCGCGGATGCCAATGCCCTGCTCGAGCGCACCGAGAGCTGCGTGGTAACTCTGAATCATGCCTTGCCCATCAGAGAAGCAGTGGTGAATCTTGATCATGAGCGCACTGCGACCACCGTCTTCGGTGTTGAGACCGTTGACGACCATGGCCTCCCAGACCGGCTTGGAGTAGTCGTAGTGACGGCCAAGGAAGTGACCGGCGAGCTTGTTGAGAGCGGCATCATCGCCGCCATCGGGGCACTGCGCTACATGCTCGATGTTCTCCTTGATATCAAAGTCGGGGACGTAGCGCCAACGAGCAGGGGAGAACAACGAACCGGCCTTGAGGCCTTTGCCATATCGGGTGCGGCGACCAGGATCGAGTTGGCCTCGAGCGGGAGACGTGCCAGGCTGAGCCTGCACAGTCTGCTTCTCCTTCTTCTTGGACAGCTTCGGATCGAGGTCTACGACGTAGCGGTATTTGGGATAAGTTTCGGCGAGCACCTCGAAGAAGTTTTCGACCGTCTCGATGTCGAGCTCGGTCTTGAACATGTAGATGGAGAAGCACGAGGTGGTGAAAGAGTCGTCCTCCATGAGCAGCGCAAGGTTGTCGATGCCGGTCATGGGATAGACGGGAGGCTTGACGGGAGAACCCTTGCCGAGCTTGGGAGTCTCGCCGTACGAGGCACGCAGATGACGTTCTCGTGCCTCGCGGGCTTGTTCGGGTGAGGGCAGTTGGGGAGATTCGCCCCTTCGAAAGGCAGCACCCTGAGCGGCAGCGGTACCTGCCGCGGGCTTTTCGCTCTCGGGAGCTTTTTCTTGGAGCGGAGGCTGGTCGAGTTTGGCGACATCTCGGCTTTGTTTGGTCGAGCTGGGGCGCGAAGATCTGACCTGACTTTGATCGTCGGCAAGAGGGTGATGCGAGTGTCGAGGAGAGTGTTGAGGATCAGCACGACGTGAGGCGCGACGATCACCCCTAGATCTTGGAACACGGGCGTCAGAGTGGATGGAAGAGCGACCCATTTCGCGATCAGCAGCTGCACGAAGAGCAGCACCTTGCTCAGCGGCAGTGCCGCGACCGTGAGCAGGTCTTGGACGGTCGGTAGCAGCGTCAGTCATGGTAGGATGAGTAGGTGACAGACGCAACGACGAATGGCTTGAGTTGGGGGCGTGATTGTCGAGTTCAGCGGATGTAGATCGTCTCGAGAGGGAAGGAGAACCGATGGACGAACGAACAAGAGAGGGCGTAGGTGCGCTACTCGAGGGATGGTGATCAGAGTGGATGCTGGAATGATGGCTTTCTACGTCGGAATTCGGATGCGAGTCGAGATACGCCTGCTTGACCTGGATGCTGGTGCGAGGAGTACCAATCTCGTCTTCGAGCACTTGAATGGAAGCGTGGTGCGAAGTAGGAGGTGGACGGTACTTGTGAACACGGTCGAACGTAGGAAGTGGAGGAGAAGTGGAAGGACACTTTATTGCGCTTGGAAGAGGCACCTTCATCCTGAAGCAGCCAGCCGTGCCAAGTTCGCTGTGGGCGGGGGCAACGTTCAAGCGTCCTTGACTGCACTGTACTGCAGTGGAATAGGAATCACCAGTATTTTACCAGGGTGCACGATCCGCAAAGGCAATCGGAGAGCCTCGGATAAGTTGTACCGGATCGACGTACAGGTGGAGCGCCTACTGTCGCTGAGCGCCAGAACCCCAAATTAAGCCAAATTTTTCTTTTGGTCACGCCGAATGAGGTTCAGGGGCAAGCTCGGCTGTTCGAGACTGTCGACACGAATTCAACACCCGCCTGAATAATGGCAGCAAGCAGCACGCAATTTGACTGCAGCTTTCCAAAAGCGGATCAGCTGGCAAGATCAGCGCTTCGATTAAAAAAGAAAGTCAGCTCGGATGACGAAAGGGTCCCGGCAAAATTGGTGCTCAGAGTTCCCAGTGTAGAGCGTAGTTGCAAGCTGCCCCACGAGAATCGGCACGATTCCAAGCTGAAAAAAGCCTGGAATTGGATTTTCAGTCGTGCCAACAACGTCTCGCCATCGGATGGTGACGAGAAAAGATGTTCGTGTGTGCGACTTGGCGACAGGAGAACCTATGCTGAGATCTGCTGGATTAGTGCCAGTGTCAAAGGTGTCGGCTCCAAGGTGTTGAAAGCAGGCGCGACAATGGAGGAGCAAGGGATTGATGAAAAGAAAGGCTTATCCAGCATCCAAGCGGCTCCCTTATATCTACGCTTCTCATCATGGCAATCTATCACGAATACCAGACTGACCATCTCAGCTGCACAGAGATAGCACATGAAACGAGGCACACCGGCACGTAGCACCTTGATGCGCTCATGATCGCTCGGTCCATTGACGGTCAGCGGTCGCAATCACAGATGCAAGAGCGGCAGTACTGTATATCGGCATCCAGTAGCTGATTGCGCCACTAGCAAAGACCTAGTTAGCCTATCACGACCGAGACCGATGAATGGGCTGAATAGGGTAAGATGAACAAAACTCAAAGCAATCCGGTGCCGTCAATGATCAGAGTTTCAAGGTGGGTTGCAACAAACAGACCGCTCACGTCAGTGGCGGCACGCTAACCAAAGCGACTACATCAAGGGGGTCCAGCATCTCAACTGGGCCGAGATCGCACACACATCAAGCTACTCAGCTCTGCCGGGTCGTGAACCTTCGGCTTTACCTTGCGCGCTCCCTACGATCGCTTCTAAAGTCATCATGCAAGGAAGAAAAAAAAAGCATCGTGAAACGTGCTCGACCCTTTTTTCTTTGATAGCGCATGATACTGTTTTTTTTGCCGATATGGCCATTTCTTTCAACCTGGCCCTACCCATCCGTCGAATTGGCTCGGTCATTGAAACCAAAGAGCGAAACTCGACCGACTCCCACGCTCCTTCATCGGCGTTGTGTGGGCTTTGTTTCAGAGATGATGAATGGCATGTTCCTCCGCGACGGTACAGTAGAGGAGCTACAGTATCGGGAGAGAATGCGCTGAGACCTCGGTAGAGAAGCTTCGACTATGGGTTTCATACAAGGCCCAGCTGTGCCATTTCTCATGCTATCTCGCTTTCACCCACCAACTCAATCCACTCACCGTTTTCTATCACAGGCTGACGTTACCAGATTGCGCTGTGCATTAAAACAAAGCAGGTTCCGTGACAGCCGAACTCGAAGCTGACGCCGGCACCCAAAAGAGAAGAAAAAGAAAAGAAAAAGAAAGAAAAAAAAAAAAAAAAAAAAAGTTCGGCGGAGCAGCACCCTGAAAACCTCGGAGATTTTTTTTTTTCCTTTCCTGTGTGCCGCTGTAAATAATGACGGCTACCAACTCTCCGGTCCCGTGGTTTGACATTGTTTGATCGGGATTGTGTCTTGGCGAGGACCGTGCAGACATTACTGTATAGTGGTACGGCACAGCAACAGAGTGATTCATCCTACTCATGCCACGCAACGATGTATTGTATGATCGCATCAAGTTTCATTTACTGTACAACTCACTGTGGTGCAGATCCCTGAAATGATTCGCCGCTCACAGTTGCTGCTCGCGTTCGCCACCCGCAGTCCGCCCCTTTCCAGCTGTGGCCGTGATCTGGGCTCATTACCATGCCGTGATCTTTGTAGATCAGCATGGCGACCTGTGTCGACCTGACCATGTCATGAGTGCCGCAAGGTAACTGGAGCTCGGTTCCTTACATTCCGAATCCGTGGACTTAGCTTGACCTTTGTGCAACTGTGTCAAGAAAGAGTCTATGAAAGCAGCCCTGCATGCAGATGTTGCCGAGAGAAGATAAGGGTTCGTTGGAGGTCCGTGGCCGCACTGCATTGCCTGAACGATGTACTCTGCGATCGTGAAAGGGAGCCGGAGGCATTCGGCATCACAACGATGGATGCGCTCAACATGAGGCAAGAAAATAAGCTCATCAGTGTTCAAGACAAGAGGACCAAGCTCGGGTTGAAAGGCCGAGGAGAGCTGCCCGGCGTCTGTAAACCGCCCTTTCACAAGCTCGGTCCGGCTCGGTCCTGGAACTTCCAAGCGCCGCTGCCACGCTATGCTGTAAAAAATAAATTTAAAAAAAAAAAAAAAGTTAACTGAACATGACCATCAAACCACCTCGACCTCGGCAATCTAAAACGGTGTCTGCTAAAACAAAACACTTAAACACCACGTTGATCTAGATCCTGCTGACCTCGATGTCAAACGTGGCTTTGAACCCATCTAAAGATGGTGAAGAAAATTTGGCCTAATTCTCAGCTGGGCAGTGTGCAAATCTCCGTAGGCGAGCTGAGATCGGAGCTTTTTTTTTTCAGATTCTTCCGTTCGCTTTGCAGTGACGTGCAGCTGCCAATGGTTGCAGAGCATGCGTCTCTCGAACCTGATCTAGATCCCTTATTCGAGCCCGTCGATCCTCGGCTACACCACAGATGTCGCTCAACTTGGTCGCTATGGTGACATTGTGCATTGAAGGATACTTTTAAAACACATTTAGACTCGCGATCATTCGTTGAGTAGGAGGCTACTGACCAGGGCCCTCCCAGTTGATTTGAAAGCGAGTCGCGTGATGTGCCAAGAAGTGGGTGTAAGGCGAGAAGCATCCCAAGCATCATATCGTGATAGTCCACCAGAGGTATATCGATATCGCCCACGTTCGTCGCCCAAAGCAATCGCACCTTCTGTCAAGCTTTCTCACGCTACACGAGCTCGGGAAGCAGTGCGTCGAAAACGCTGGCATGGGTCAAAAGTGGGCAACATATGCAGCATCTCGGCCCAATCACCCTGGATTTTGGGGTGAGCTGACAGGTAAGGGACGAACGCGTAAGATTGCAAAGGCACAGCCATGCTGATGTTCCTTGCCTGCCCACCTCTGGCAACTGATCTTGGCAGGAAGAAAAAGTTTCTGAATAGGCGACGGCCATGGGTCTGTCACCGCCACACGTCAAATTTCGACCACAGCCACAGCCTTTTTCTGACAGCATCGATGCTACTACTGGGAGAGATACGGACCTTTGGCGCGTGAATCCCTTCTTCAACGCAGCTGGAAGCACGTTTACATCCCATCTCTCGACTGCAGACTGCAGGAGACGGTCATCCTGACCACAATTTGGCCATGGCGCGCCTCAGACTGTGCCTCGTTGCACCTGAACTGCCAAGGTTGACAGCTCCGCCGGCAACATTTTTTTTCTCCTATTTTTTTTTTTTTTTTTTTTTCCTCACAGCGAACGTCGCCGAACCTCCCTTCCATTCTTCGCTATTGCACCGGACAGCGGGCTGATTTCCGAACCAGGATGAGACGTGGCAATGTCCAAGCCAACGGATAGGAAAACCTCTTGCTCCCTCAAACTCGCACTGCCACCAAGATTTCACACGCGGGTTAGTGGCGTTCCAGCCCAAGACGGGACAAGCTTCTCGCTATCATTTCTGACGATGATCGAGCAGACTTCTTCTGGTGAATACGTCTCGGCGTTCTCACACGGGTCGTCAGGACAGGAACGCTAGTCTAGATGGCGAAGCTTCCTCCGTCGCGTGAAAGCATGCTCGCTGCGTCTATCCCTCGACAATTTACTAATCTAACAAATACCGATCGGGATCAAGTTCGAAGTCAATCGGTTGATCCGTTGCGATCTGACTCCACAATGGGAGCTTGATGGCGACTGACGGCGTTTGCTGCTCGGGCCAACCTGGCTGCCACATGACATGGCCGTTCTACAGTATCATGATTGGTTACGTCTATGGACCACCATACGCCTCTCCTGAAGTTTATCAGGGTTGCTTGCAACAGCAAAGATGAGCAAACCGGAACTCCTCGTCCAGGTCGTCACCGATATCATCTGTCCATGGTGCTTTGTTGGCTCTCGTCGGCTCAAAGCGTTCATCGATTCCGAAGACTACAAGACCCAAATTGCACCCTATGTCAACATCATATTGAAGATCGAACCGTACATTCTCGACCCTCGCCTTCCAGCGACTAGCTACGAAACTCCATCCAAGTACTACGACGCAATCGAGTCGACGCCGTATGAGAAGAATGCGCCACCGACAAAAAAGTTTTACTACGGTTCCAAGTGAGTGACCTCCCCTTGTAGGCTGACTACATTTTCGGCTACTGACCCAGTCGATGGAACAATCATGACGCTTCTCTGACTGTCGAATCAAGATTTGGAGGCAACCTGGATGCATTTGATGCAAAGATCTCGTCGGCAGCTGAGGAACTGGGCATGCCTCGCTTTGACTGGACGAGCTCCGGTAAAGTCGGAGCTACCTGGAATGCACATCGTCTGATCCTCAACGCGAGCCAATTGGACGAACAGCACGGCGAAATGGCTAAAGATGACCCATATGCCTGTACGCAAACGCTTCAGGTCCGCTTGATGGATCGCTTCTACCAAGACTTCCACTCGAACAGCGACGACATGTCGGACAACAACTACCTCGCAGCAGTAGCGCGCGAGTTTGGGCTGTTCGACTCGGACGAAACTGCGAAGAATTGGCTCGAATCTGACGATCTGGAGTACGAGCTGGGCAACAAGCTCCTACAGGCAGAGATGAATGGCGTTCAGAGCATCCCTTTCTACATTGTCAATGTGAGTATCCTCATCGATGGCGAGTAGTCGTTCGAAGCCTCACTGACTTTCAACCATGTGGCCCTTGCTTTTTTCCGTAAGTAGGACGGTGCCGATCACATGAGCGAGACAGGAACTCACGCCTCCTTCCTCAAGATGATGCAAATGGCTGTAGCACCATATGTGCGGTGAACAGCCAATCCCTGTATTCGAGAAAGGATCGAGTGTTGCAATTCAGCAATACTGTTTACTCTTCTGACAGCGGCGTTAGTCCAAACATCATAACTCTACCCATTCCACCTCTCAGGGCGTCTCGTGGAATCATGTTGAGCTGAACACCTGTCAAAACTCAATCCTCTCATCGCCACGCACAACTTGACATCCATGAGGTCAACCCGGCAGACAGACTCGACTTGTTGAAAGCCATGGTGAAGTTTGTTGGGTGGAAAAAGGTGTAGTTGCATGCGCCCCGTGCATCGGGAAGCGTTTTCACGAAAGCCAAGCCCAATTTCTACCTGCGGTACCCTGGTGAAACCAGCACTTCGGATAACGTGCACAATAATTCAGGGTGCGCGGAGCGAATCAACGGGTTCATGCTTGTTCCCGCGGCACGAAGCTTTGCATCATGTGGATTTTGTGAATTCTTGCCGTCCTGCTGCTTTGCATAAAACCCAGTACGATAGTCAACGTCGTACCATCTTGTCGCTCCCATCACCATATCGACTGATTCGTTCGAGAGATGACGGTTGGCGACGTGCCTACGGTTTACGACACGCATTGCGATGGGGCTGGGTTGTTGCCCACGACGATTCCGTGGAGTGCTCGCTACTGCAGCTGGAGGAAATACGGTTCCGAGGTGTTTACCAAGTTGGAGTTCAAGGATCCCAAAGATCCCGAGTATGACTGTACTGGCAAGACGGTGATTGTGTCTGGATCGAATTCGGGCATTGGAAAGCAGGCGGCGATCTACTTTGCGTCGGCGGGGGCTACAGTTGTCATGGCATGTCGAACGACCGCTGCGCACGAGCAACACCCTGAAGAAGCGAGGAAGGAAGTGGTTGCCACTGCCGGTGTCAAGGACTCGATGGTGGAACTGTGGGAGATCGACTGTTCCTCGCTCGCCAACGTGGAACGATTCGGTCAAAAATGGATCCAGTCGGGACGAACGTGCGACATCCTCGTCAATAACGCTGGCCTTTCCGCCGGCCGAAAAATCATCACGGACGAAGGCTTTGAACTGACTCACGTCGTCAACTTTCTCTCGCACTGCCTACTCACATTCTACCTGCTCCCCTCGCTCAAGAAAGCCAAAGCGCCGCGCATCATCAACACCTGCTCCATCTTCCACAATGGCGGCAACCTCGACTTTGCCAACATGGACAACGAAAAGCAAACCCATCTCGGCCCGGGCTGCGTTCAGGCTTATTGCGACTCGAAGCTGTGGTTGCTGATGTGGTCCGTGGAACTTCAAGAGCGTCTATCGCGTTCGCACGACTACCGCCATATCATCGTCCACGGTGTCCATCCGGGGTTTGTCGGTAGCAACATCTGGCACAACCCGGACTCGCGAATCGCCGGTCTAGTCAAATACATCTTCCATACCATCGTCAACAACTTGTCCATCGATAACCGTCAAGGTGCTTGGGTGCTCATCCATGCCGCGTTGGCACCGAGTCTGGGACTTCCAAAAGCGCTTACACGCGTAGGCACGATGCCCGAGCCCGGCGAATCCGCCAAATGGGGCGCCAAATTCGTCAACCGAAACATGGTCGATCTCAGAAGACCCGAAGTCGACGACGTCCTCGCAAGATCCAGACTATGGCAGAGAGTACTCGAGGACATCAAAGCCGCACAGAGAGGCGTCGCCAACGACCTCCCCGATCACCTCGAGAGTGTCAAGCTCATCGGCCGCTCCTCCAAGTGAAACCCTCTCTTTCCCCTCCCCCACCCTCTGTCAGCTCGATAAAGAAAGCAGCACCCGCAATCTAGATCAAATAAATTCCATGCAAATCAGCTTTTGAGTTCAGTTTTAGATTACAGATGGCTGCTACGTACGAATACAGGTATAGCTCGAGGTGCCCGACAACGGATACGGGCAACCGTGCGGGCTGTAACGAAGAGAAAAGCATCAGCGTGGAAGCGCACGACGTATCGACGGGGAGGGAAGAAGCGTAGAGCGTAACGTGACGTGCGAAAATCCGGGCTGTGTGGTCTATGTTGTTCTATCGTGTAAGTCTATGTGAATAAGTGAACATGATTGATCACGGGCAGCTTGCGTGCACCGCCTACGAAAGATACGGACTGCCAAAGTAAATCGCGCTCTCGCGCCAGGATGGAGCATCTTCGGCCCAAACACGTTCAATGATCTGGGCTGCCGTCACGGGCCCTGCGGCCCCTTTCCACTGCGATCGCTTGAAGAAACTGCGCACTTTGCTGCGTTCCAGCTCGTCCTGGGCATACGAGCCAAGTACGATCATCGGCCACTCGAGGCCCCGCTCGAGCTTGTCCGGCACCGCACCAAGCAACGAGATGCTGCTTGACACAAGCTCTCGCACCGCCAGGCTCGAGGTGGCTCGATTGAAGACATTGACGTACAGATCCACCAGCAGAGCATTGCGGTACAGATGATTCGCCAAACGCAGCCGATTCACCTGCTTCGGCTCACCCGCTTTCGGCGAATGAACAAGGTCACCAGACATGAAGGCTTTCGTCACTGCCCTGCACGTCAGATCATCTTTCGACGACGGTGGCGGCATGCGAGAATCCGCCTTGTCGTTGTTACGTGCTTCCTCTTCTACCTTGTCCGCAAGCGCATCGACGCTGATTCGGCCTTCTACGAACTCAACGACCAAGAGCTGTTCGGCACTCGAGAGACAACGGATGGGACCTTTCCAGAACGCGCCCGCTTCGAGGTCGCGGATGATCAAACCGAGTTCTTCTCTGAGAGCCAAACTGTCGAGAGCTGCGACGCCATCTTCAGCCTCACTGCGGCTGCTCTTGCGATTACCGTAGGCGGCGGACTCGGCGCGTTTGAACTTGCGCATTGTGTCGAGCGTCTCGATTACAAGCTCCAATGTGACAATGGAAACGCTGATCGTAGTCTCGGAAACACCAGCGCGAGTGCTTTCGAAGATGGCAAGATCCAGTGCCGAGCAATTGAACGGTATCAGGCGTCGCAATCGAGCAGGATTGTAGTCCCAGTCTGCGATGGCAGTGTACTGAGCCAAATAGCACTCGTAAAGTCCGACGACGGTGGCGATAAAGAGGAGCAAGCAGTAGTTGTCCAGCTCCTCTGGAGCCTGAATCGGCGGGTCTTCGGCATTGCCGACGATGGCGTCTCCCGTAAACGAAGGAAACAGGCGACGCGATGAGACATCCTGAACAGCATCGGCGAGGAACTGCTCGCACTGATTGAAGTACGAAGGCAGCATCAACGACTTGCCAGCACTTCCACATGCAAGGATCAGCAACATCATGACAGCTGCATTGCTGCCTAGCGGAAGCTCATCACCACCTTTGCCCGAATTTGTCTCGATGACGGAGAAGCGACGTCGACGGCTTGGTTGCTGCTGCGTCTGCAATGCCTTGATGGCTGCGAGATGATGTCGGTCTGCCAACTCGAGCAGCTGCGTCGATTGCTCAACCGCGGAGCCACCTGATCCAGACCTTGTTGCATTTGAGCGTGAAGGGATGCTTGAAGATGCACCCTTCTTCGGACTAGACGGGCTGGTTGGGCCAGCGCCATCGCGTTGATGTCCTCGACCGTCCAGACTGGCCTGACGCGTAGCGATCATGGCAGCCAGAGCATGGGCCATAGCCTGGCCTTGGCTCATGCGCGCAATGCCCTGCAACAAGCGAAAGTAGGCTTCGGCGCCTTTAGTCGGCTGCGTCACGATCAACATAGAGTACGAATGTAGGTCGGACAGCAAATTCTCGGGATCCGGTTCGGTCGAGCTGTAGTCGAAAACGAGCTTGGTACGAGGTTGGGCGACATCTGAAGCAACACGGGACGGGTGAGTCTCGAGTACACTTTGCTGGGAGTCATGGACAGGAGCGTGACCAGGCGAGGGAGCAGACTGAAGTGACGGGGAGTAGGTTGTTGGTGCTGCGTGTCGAACTTCAGAACCAGGCGTTTCACTCGTCGCTGCTGTGGTACCTGACGACGTTTGATGGCTGTTGGGGAAAACGGAACTCGCATGATCGGTCGGGGACGCATTGGCAGAACGAATCGATGCAACAGGCGAGCCCGCAGGACGCTGTGCTGACGACGATATGGCGCCGAGGGCCGGAAGCGAGGCAGAGGAGGCCATCGGCACAGAATAAGTGTCGCGACTTTTGCCTTTGCCGCTGCCCTGGCTGTGATTGGAAGGGATCCGGTGGTGGGCATCGAATGGCTGCTGGCGGGCTCGGGCATCCTGAAGGGCTGTGTTGGACGAGTTGGATGAAGCAGAGGAAGAAAACTCATCGTAGCGGGTGCGCTTGGAGACCTGCTGCTGCGAGGTATGGTCCCATTCAGCGGCCGCATTCGCTGACATGGGGGGAGGAGCATATTGGTGCTGCAGCGGCTGTGATGGAGCGACACCGCTATGCAATGGATTGTGGTATGGATGGTGCGTGTTGTAAGGCGGTGGAGGAGATGGACGCTGATGCAGCGCTGTGCGAGGCGGATGAAGATCGCGATGCTGTGGTGGTGGATGCGTAGGGCCTGGCGGGGGTGCATATGGATGGTGTT
Organism: Anthracocystis setariae; assembly: GCA_928724745.1. Taxonomy (NCBI): domain Eukaryota; kingdom Fungi; phylum Basidiomycota; class Ustilaginomycetes; order Ustilaginales; family Ustilaginaceae; genus Anthracocystis; species Anthracocystis setariae. The sequence goes on along the minus strand of CAKMXJ010000002.1, from coordinate 164,136 downwards.
GGAAAGCATGACGCTGGCCGTGTCGAGAGTGATGTGGTGATGAGAAGCCAGCGGAGGAGGAAGAACGCGACAGCAAGGGCGCGGCGTGCATCGAAAGGTTGCTTGGGAACGAGGCCGATGAGGCAAGCGACGGAGAGACATAGCCATTGCCGGGACCAGACGCTTGCGGATCAGACAACTCAGAATTTGCGTCTGGGTAGCGACAGCCTTCGCCGGCGCGGATGCATCGTGTGCAGTGAGGACGGAGCTCGTCGCACTTCTTCTTCTTTGAGCGGCAGTTCCAACATCCAGCTTTGGATCGCCGGAACAGCTGGCGCCGTGCTGAGGTGGTCATGCCGTTTGTGCTGTGGTCGCCTGCCGCGACCAGGCGAGGATTAGAGCGAAATGAGTAGGGATGCTCAGGCAGGCCCGCCTATGATCGACAGGAGATAGACACCAGGGAGATCGCAAGCCTCTGTTTCTGGCGGTATCGTGTATGCGGGCGCCGTTCAGTGTCGGGCCTCTTCAATCAGATGAACCCGAGGTGCAGAGGCAAGGACAAGTAGAACCGTCCAAGGCACGAGCAGCAAGCCAGCTAGGCAAAGGTATGGGCTCACTTGTCGAGAAAGGCGACAAACACCGCGGATGAGGTGGATATTGGACGAGCAGGTTGATGAAAAGGTGTTCCGAAGCGAAGCAAAGCGAGAAGGCTAGGCTAGATCTGCGAGAAGTTGGGCATAGGTGGCGTGGGCACAGGTGGGTTGAAGATGACGACTAAGCGGTTTAGAGAGGGATCACAATACTGTGGCGGCTCGAGGCTGTTCCCGGATGGCTGATGGGAGCTTGTAGAAGATCAAACGACAGCAAATTGGAAAGAAGTCGGTCAGGTAGGTGGAGTGAGAAAGCAGAGATCGTGAACGTCTAAGCTGAAGCGATGAGTCGCGACGTTGGGACAGAGGAGAAGAAGATCGAGGCGATATGGTGACGAATCCTGGGCCGTGATGGATATTGTCGAGATGAAAAGGAGGATGCAGGGCAAGAGACGATGGCAAGAACGAAAGCGAAAGAGAGAAGAAGAGGTGAAGGAGGTGAACGGCTTGAGAGGATGGAAAGCTGGGTGGTGCTTGGTGCATAGAATCGGAAACCGATGGGAGCCAAAGCAAGCGTACGTTATGGGTAAGGGTACAATGCATGAACGCAGCTGAGCATCCTGGAAGACCGGCCAAAGCCAGAAACCGAACGCCGTTTGTGCTGAGAAGCGACAAGCTGAGGAGGAGTAGGAGGATGAATGAATGGGCGAAGAAGGAGCAGCAAACAGGCTGGCCGGCAGGCAAGAAGGCAGGAGCCAGGAGCAAGGAGGAGGCGGCTTGGAAGTAGTGTAGTTCATCGAAAGTGACTAATGAGGTGGCGGCGGAGCAAATAACGGTCAAGTGGGCAGTGAGCAAATAATGGCAAACGGTCCGACAGGCGAAACCAGATGAAGCGAGGCACTGCAAAAGCGAGGCCAGGCGAGGCCAGGCGAGACCGCTCACTAACTTTACAAACAGACACACACATGCACACGTCTGATCTGAGCAGTAGCCGAAGGGTGCAAATGATCCAAAAGTAGGGCACGGCGACCCGTTCAAGTCCATTACACTCACGTAAGAGCAAAGACGATGATGAAAAAATTATTGTCGACGAAGTCACCAAGTCGCCATCAGTGCAAAATCTGAGTGCAGAGAGCGCAAGGCGGAGTACGAAAAAGCGAAAAACAGAAGAAATATATTTCATTAAAACAAAACAAAACTGAAAGCTCTTGTCGACAGGGACGGGATGGCCAGGCGAATGCACTCCTGAATCATGGAATGGAAAGAAAAGAAAAGAAAAGGAAAAAAAAAAAAAAAAAAAAAAAGAACTAGAACTAGAACAAGAAAAAAAAATAATAGCGAGATAAGGAGAAATTATAAGACAAAACTCAAAGTGTGGCAGAGTTGGGCTGAAGAGGATCTTCGCTCGGCTATGAAGCCCTGCCGAAGAAGGGGAGGAAAACGGGAAGAAGGGCCAACCGTTTCTCGACATTGGATCAACAGCACTATACTCTAACTGTACGGCCAGGGCGCATGCAAAGCCGGTCCAAGCCATTGAGATGCATATCCAAAGGAATGTCCGGGTTTCGTCAAGATGTTTTGGAACATGGCGGCTCTCAGACACTCTCCAGGCAGAAACAGGGCGGGAGGTCTAGCCAGGGCGGCGGCGTGCATCCACTTTAGCTGCCGGGGGTGTTTTCTTTGAGCGCCTCAAGTCCAAGACAGTGTCTCCAGTACACAAGACATAACAATACTCGGAATCTGAGCGTCTGAATTCCGCGCTCCTATGTGGCATTGCTCCCGTTTCGTGCGCGCCCCTGTTTCCTGGCTACAGCTGCACAGCCCTTGAACCGAGCCACCAGCACACTGCATCGCGCGTCGCCATCAATCGCTACACAGTCGCTTGCCCCATTCTAAAAATAAAATCCTAACACCTTGACGCGCAAACCACGCACCGCACCTCTGCTTTGTACTGTATTCCACAATCTACCGTACATTACTGTATAAACAGTCTCAGGCGGAGAAGAGTTTGGACGCTTTACGCTTACGCGTCATATTCCAGTCCCGAGCAAACAATTGTGCAGGAACGATGGACGTGGGTTTTTGTTTGTTGGATATGAGCCAATATCCGACTACTACTGTATTGTCCATTGCAGCGCAATTGGTGGTCTTGCAGGCATGCAATCAAAAAAAAAAAAAAAATCCAACCAATCAATCACGCCATCAACCGATGTGCTTCAAGCCCACGGCTCCCTCCTCACCCAGCTACCGAACTGTTACTCTGCAATAGATGCATACTGTAGCAACGGCTGCAGTCGGAACTTGGTTTCAGAGAGAGGCGCTCCAAGCCAGTGGGACACTAGATACTGTACAGCAATTTGTCACATAGATACTTTGTACCAGACAAAAGAGGCATCCATGTGCACAATTTGCAGTACATTGAAATACAGCGCGGCACATGGACTAAGCTCGTACGGCTGCCGAGGCGCATCGGGAAAAAAGGTATCTTTTTAGCGTCTTTTTTTTTTTTTTTTTTTTTTTTTTTGGCGCTGGCTCCCATTCAGTATTCGAAGGTGGTGAGCCAATAAGCGCTGCGCTACCGCCCAACAACACTATTGTGGGGAGCAACTGTACTGTATATACTGGACCGTTGTGCCTTAACGGATACATTTTTTTTGGGTCAAATTCAAGCGATCCTACCAGATTTCCCCTGTTGGTCACTGTGCCATAGGCGTCGATCAACCACCGCAAGAAGCAGGTAAGGTCAGGTCGGAGACAGGATCGGCGCGGTGGAACGACAACCATGGATGTTGCACAGATCCACCGGCAAAGCCAAACCATGCTCGAGGTCCAGGGTTGTTGCCCAAGCTCTGCGTCTTTGAGCGAGAGCCGGACTTTTGTCAAATCCGAAATCGACGCTTCCGCTTCAGCTCATCTCATGCATTAAGACAAGCACATGGGGCCATGAAATAGATTCAATAAACAAACCCGTCGTCAGAAGTTTCCTGCAAAGTGAGACATATTTGAAGTGAGTGGATTGCCGCGGTTCGCAACTAGTCTGTGGCAACCGCATTCACAATCATTGCTGTGCAGCCAACCGATTTCGACCATTACTGTACTTCACTTGGCCTAGTTTACAACCAGCAACTGAACACTGTAAGCGCTGCCAGGTCTGTGATTTAACCGTTTCGAGCGGCATGCAGTGCGTCCAACAGGTTTCACTTCCCCTACCCTATTATGAAGTAACAGTGCACTGGTCTTGAAACGAATCGCTGCCATCTTTCGAGCATGTCACGCGCCTCGCTCAAAAATCGGTCGCTTGGTGAAGATCATACAGTAGCTCAAGGCGGCGGAGGAAAAGTCCGACGGATGAGTCGGAAAAGGCAAAAAAGGCCGTTCGGTTGGATGTTCCCAGAGAGAAGTCAAGTTGGCCGAGTTGACCGGGAAAACCACCCCATGCACTAACTGCCTAACCACATGCAACTGAGAGCGCTAATAAATTGCTACAGTACAGCACTGCTACCCTGTAGACGCAATGTTACAGTACTGCTGGGTTGGTGCATGTGGTCCCGTACATACCGGCGCCCCATAAGAACGCAGCTGGACTCGGTGCAGGGCTCTGTACTGTAGCAGGTGAAGGATGCACATCCGCCTTCACAGAACGGTGCCGCGACTCTCAGTTCCACAGGAATGGCAAATGCAATGCGCGCTGCACTCTGCACACTGCCGAGCGGACCATACCGTATCAGGCTTCTACCATATCAGCAGCTCTACTTTTCCCCTACACACGTTTTTTTTTGCGCAACCTTGATGCAGGTGTGGTTTCAAACCCCGCTGCACTCCAGCCCCTCGCCTTTTCATTCGCAGACACAACTGACATCCATTCCAGCATTGTTTACAAGCAAACCGGCCCGCGTTTCGCGCTCTCACACAGTCTCGACCAATCAAACTCCAGCGCAACTTACTGTGAAAAGAAAGAATGAAAAAAAGGCATCGTGCTGGCAATGCTTCCGGAGACATACAGTGTTGCAGCTGATGGTTCTCAAGCTCAGCATTGTCGGTACTGTACTGTAGCTGCATGGGTGGCCAAGGCTGTTGGAGCTAGGTACAGTACACGCAAACAGTACCACCGGAGCTTGTTGAATTTTAACTCGGCGGCATGGCCACCTGGCAATGGAGGCTAGAATTTTTTTCGTACCTGTTTTCAAAGTCCGGCCTTTGATTGCGTTGCTTGTCGAGACCCTTGCGAAGAAAGCTATGACGGAACCCACAAACAATCCAGCAGCTCTCACAGTCCAGTCCAGTCCAGTCCAGTCCAGTCACTGTATTTAGACCGCACATCTCGTAATTGAGCCAGTTGCCGATGGTTTGCGTTGGTATCTCGTGTCTCGCTAGGGAAGAGTGCGGACCGTTGAAAGGTGTCGTCCTGGAATCGAGTATAGTTCTTGTCCATTTCCTTGACAGCACAATGTCGACGCTACACTAGATCGACACCGGAAACTCGCTATCCGCGTTTGGCGGCCGCTGCATCGCCGGCCAGGGTCGGCAGGTCGCATCGGCAAACCTCGATGGGAAACCCTTTTTTTTTGGCAACCTCATCCGCCGCCTCTCCCACTCAACCCTTTCGGACCGCGTAATGAAAGCCAGCTAGTGCTTTTTCTCGCATCTACCGTACACCAGCGCAGCGCTTGCAAGCAGCAGCAAGGCTCGGCAAAGACAACCACCGCTTCCGCCTGTGTGTGATTTTCTCAACAAGCTCATCCCGCATTGCCGCTAGGTGCTCGGTCGCCACAGTACATCGAGTTGACCGGTGGCAGATGTGTTGTCATGCATTTTCAACATCGAGTTCTGGCATCCAGTAGCTAGCTTGCGTGCGTGCGGGCGTGCGCCGCTGCACTTGATCACTGCTGTAGATCGCCTTTTCTTCATTTCAAGTCTCATTCAGTACACTGCTCTAGTAGTTGAGCGCCAAGCCAAGCCAAGCCAAGCCAAGCCAAGCCGCCCTTTGACTCCAAATTGCGCGACAATTGCACAGCAGTGGCAGACCAGCCAATCAAACGACTCGGACGAGATGGTAGCGGATCCCATGCGCTCGCTCTGTCTCTACAAAGGCACGCACGAAGGATGCAGAGAGACGTTGATACGGTTGCTGCGTTCCACACACCTATGGACACGAACCAACGAGGAACAGCGCTTGTCTATAGGTGCTTTTCACCCCGGCAGGCTGCCTCGATTGGCGCATGATTTGGGGCTTAACATTGAGCCCAACGTTCGAATCGGAGATATATGGGGCGAAAGAAAGGTGTGCAGTACTGATACAGTAGTATGTGGGGACCATCACCCTCGAAAGCGATGCTATACAGTTGAAAGTGACGGCGGGGGGGGGGAGACCCGGTTTTGTAGTGTCGCTTTCATCGCTCTAACATAGTTTACCGGGCGCAAATACGAAACAAGGGCACGGAAGAGTTAGATTTACCGTTGTCGCTTAGAGGAGACACTGTTGGTTTTGTGACAACGCCATGCCTGCACATTATTGCTACAGATGGATCTTGACATTTGACCTCATGGGACACTCCAATCGGCTAACAAGGAAATCACAATGCTGTATAGTCCAATCAGCAGAAGAATGCACGCGAGCTATTCATCTGTCAGCCAAGCCGCACAATTGCTACTGCATTGATCCTTCGACAGACCGTGCTGGCGCCTGGATACGGAAAATGAGGCAGGATTCCATCATGGGTTGAAAGAAAGCGAAATGATGGGTCTGCGGAGGCGCACATTGGGTCTGGGTCATGCAGATAGAATTTTGCTTGGCTCGGACAAATGGATTCTGGCCTTTGCAAAAGCATGGATTGCTCCAAGTGCTGTAATTGGACCAGCTGAGTCCATATCGTATCACAGTATGCTGTACTGTACTGTGATTGTCTGCATGTTGGACAAAGTCGACAGGCATGTGTCATTGATTGATTTCAAATAATTAATTGTTGTGACTGTGTGTGCATGAAAAATCGAAAATGTCTCTCGCTCTGCCTGGCTGTTTGCGTCGGCGACGCGATCCGAATTCTTGGCTTGCAGTCATCGCTCATGTACGCACTGTACTCCGCTCGCGGTCCAGGCCAATGCTGATCGAGATGGCCGTTTGACCGCCAAGTCTTGAGATGCAATCTACGCTGGGCATTCCCATGCGGCTGGCTGCGTACAGTACATCGTATCGAAATATACGTATTGCAATTGGCGGTCAGCTTTCACATGGAGGGCTCCTTCCCCCTTTCCGATCGATTCGGTGCCCATCTCATGACCGGGTCTCTTATAAACCCCGATCGAGAGCCAGCCAGGCTGGGATTCCAAGAACGCTACTTACTCGGCAACAAATGCGTTTCCCGGGACGCACCCAAGATCTTCCGCATCGCATGAGTCAGTCGTTTGACATGATTTCATTGTTCTCTCATCGTCGACGCTGAAGCGTTCCCGCTTGTGCCTTGCTATGGACAATAATAAGCCATTCCCCCCCCCCGCGTCAGGGTTTCGTCCGCGTTGGCTAGATTGCTTTCTTCCCACAGAAAACGTAGATGCAGTTAGGATCGTCGATGTTAAGCCGCTCTTTGCAACCGGAGGGGGTTCGAGCTTGGACATTGCTTCGATCAACAAACCCCCAAAGAGAGGCTTAGAGTATGACACGGCTCCAGCAATGCGCAGCCACAACCACCAAGACGACGTCGTCGTCACAAGTCAAATCGAACAAAGTGTTTCCCATCATTGCATGGCCTTGTATCAGACATCGACGCGTTGAGGTAAGGACAGTATCTCTTGAATGAGGATCTCGTTCAACTTGCGATGACCACGAACCCCTATCCTCTGTACGCACTTGCTACCCTGACGAGACCTTTTCAGACCTTGTACACACACGCTCCACCGGCGGGCTGCGTATCGAAACAGGCATCCTCCAACTGCGCCTGCGTAAGCTCCGGAAACCTCTGCGCATAATACCCCTGGCGCATCGCCGAAATGAAAGCATCAACCTTGGGTTTGGGAACCAAGTGAACCGTACATCCACCCCACCCGGCGCCTGTCAACCTACTTCCCAAACTGCCGCTACGCTTAGCGATCTCGACAACCGTGTTAAGTTCGTCGCAGCTGCAGTTGTATAGATCGCGCAATGAGTTCTGCGAGCTGTCCATGAGCTGACCCAACTGCTTGTACACTTGCGTCGACGAGGGCGATTGGTTCTGTTGACAGAGGTTTTGGAACTGGAGCACGCGCAGTGCCTCGGTGAACACATGCTTCGACCTCTTGTACAGCTCAAACGTATCAGCACGGATGGGGAACGACGACAGGAACTCGCGCTCGAACTCGGCGCCGCTAAAACCCGTCAGCCTCTCCACCTCGTCGCGTGCAAGCCCGGCTTGAAGCTCACCAGAGCAGTAAAGCGCATCGACGTGTTGCTCGAGCACCTTAATCCGAGCCGCCTCCTCACCCGAACTCGCCAGCGTGTCGGAAACCACCTTACTCTTCTCCACCTCGACGTGCAACTGCTTGCCACCGTCGTTCTCGCTAAAGTAGCTCTCGAGAACGCCGCGCAGATCTCGACACGAGTTGGACTTGGCCGCGGAAAGATCGAGATGCTTGGCCAGAGCGCGAGCCGCCATACGCGTCTCGACCACGCGCAGGTTGTAATTGACCGGACCTGTTACTTTCTTATCGGACACGACGAGCGTGTTGACGATGACAAACGTGTGATCGGGCGAGCTAGGCGGTAGTCGAGTAGGTTGAACCGAGAGTGTCGGGTAGAACGAGATGTACAGTGCATGGTGAGGGATGCCAAAGATCGAAGCGGACTGATCCATTCCACCGGAATTGACCCCGACCAAGCGTTCGGACTCGATGGCGACTTCAGCCATTTCCTTCCTGTCGATCAGCTCGCGAGCGCCAAACGCTTCGAGCACCACAATCGACGAACACGTGGTCATGGCTGCACTCGAGCTCAAGCTCGATTCGGGAGGAATGGTGCCGTCCACGAGCACCTCGATCCTAACCGGTCTCTTTTCGTTGTTGGTATGCAGGACTTGAGCGGGGAGGTGGGAATGGAGCCCTTTGAACGCGACTTTGAAGTAGTTGGCCCAACGCTCATCGCCCTCGTTGAGGAGTTGGACGATCTCGGTCGAGTGGTAGTGCGAGACGAACTTGTTAACCGCAAACCTGGTGGTGGTGTTCTTGAGCACCACCTCGACCTGTTCCGTCGGATTGGGTGCGTACGTAACCTTGGTCGCCATCAGGATGTCCTTCTCGATGGCAGCGGGCAAGACCGAGAAGCCGACATAGTCGATGTGCTCTCCAATCAGGTTGACGCGTCCCGGTGCGCGGGCGATGAAGTCAGGTTGCGCACCCGAATACGCCTCCGAGAACTTGGTCGCGAGGTCGGCCCATCGTCGCGAGTTCTTGAGGACTCCAGCGGGCGAGTAGATCGCGTCGAGAGAGGTGACTAATGGGACCGGGTCCGACACTTTGCCTGCCATTGTAACTGTAGGATTCTTATGGTAGGAAAGAGGAGGAGGCGATGGTTGTGGTGACAAGGCAAAGGAAGGGAAGGGTGGCGAGCAATGTGGATGACGACCAAGACCGTGCATGCATCTTACTCCACACACGCAGGACAGAGCTCAATTTCACCGACAGCCTCCGTGAAGCGCACAACAACTCTTCTTGGCTTCGCGGGCAAGACGGCAACACCTGCCCCGTGCACTCTTCTTTTTTCATTGCCAAAATTTGCCGCATTCGGAACCCGACGAAATCCGAACCATTCCTTCACTCGGACACAATCGCACGACCTCTACAAAACGTTCAGTCTCCCAGGCAGCTAGAAAGTATTATAAAGCGAATGGCAAGAATTGATGTATTCCGATCGCCGATCGTTGCAGATCATATTCCTAGCCAAAGAGGCTTTCCATCCCGGTTTCGAGGGTGCCTTCACCTGTCCAGCCTGATCCGATAGTCTGCAGGATGCCTTCCCAATCGAACATCGCCTGACCTTCTGCAGCTGTACCCGGCGGAGCAAGTCCGGCAAGTTGGCTGGGAGAAGCCGCCATAAAGCTACTCGGATGGTTTGCGCCCATGCTGTGACCATGCGCACCACCGCCACGCATCGGTGTAGCGGTGGATGGTGGTGCCGACATAGCTGCCGAAGCGGTAGGGGTGCTACCGAGCTTGCCCCCCGCGATCGGTGTATGCGCAGTGCTGGTCCCTGTTGAGCTTGCTCTTGCCTCGGGAGATTCCAGAGCAGTGGGGGTGAGAAGCCATCCGTACGGGTCGATCGGATTGGTCGAGGCACCTACCCCTGCGACTGCTCCTCCTGGTCCACCTGGAGCGGCCCCAAGACCCATTGAAGACATGGCGCCAGCAGCGTTGTCAAAGTGGCCGAACCCACCAAGCGGCGCAGGCGAGCCAGCCAGATGATGCGAGGGCGGCATGTTCTGTATCGCCTGTGACGACGGTGCGTGATTGGAGGCGGGACCGTTGTTCGACATGGTGGGTGTGCCCGGCAAGCTGGTCGACAACATGCGAAGCGAGTCGACGGCTTGCTTTTCCTGTTCGACGCGTGATGAGGCGGATTGGTTTCGACGAAGTGGATCCTGCATCATGGTGGCACGCATGGATCCCTTGGCAGCAGCCAGCTCGCCTCGACTGCGCTGCGCGAGTTCGCGAGGCAGGAAAGGCTCCAGCCGGGACACCAGCACTTCGATCACCATCTGTTCGCGCTCGGCCGACGCGTCGACATTGCCAGCGTCAAAGTTGCGGCGCAGCTGCGTGATGAAGTTCTGCAGGTACCCGATTCGTTCGTTCAAGTCTGCTGTGTCGATGCGCTCGCCCAAGCTGAATCCGATGAGAAGCGACATGCCCACCACGATGGCCGAGTTGAACAAGGCGTACGCGCCACCAAAGGACTGAGCGAGCTGTTCCTTGGTCAGGATGCGTGCATACTGCTTTCGGAGACGCAGGTCGTTGAGAGCCGTCTCGACACAAACGCGACGACTTTCGGGGAAAGGATGTTTGCCGTTGGACGCGGGACGCAAGAGGTAAGGTCGATGCAAGAGCGAGCGGTAGAAGCACACTTCGCCGAGGATGAGGTAGCGGTAGAAAGGAAGCAAAGGATGATCCTGATCCAAGCTGGTGTCGGTCTTGGACTTGCCCGAGGTCGACAGCCAGTTGGGCGCGAGGTACGGTGGGAGCGAGTCGACGAATTCCGAAATCATATCTTCGACTTCCAACACCCTGTAGTAGGCTCTGGATGTGCGTCCAGATGGACCTCGACTCTGAGAGCGTTCCTCGAAGCAGTGCGTGATCGACTCGAGACATGCCGTGAAACGATTGCGCGCCAGCAGATAGGTCTGGCAAGCAAAGCCGAGCGGCTCCAGGTCTTCGCGTGTCGGCATCTCGGTGGTGTAGAAGGTGATGGTGAGCGGACGACCGAGGATGATGCTCCACTCTCGGTCGTTGTGAATCACGTGAGACCAGAGGATCCTTCTGAGCGCGACCTGCTCCTTGGGCAGACCAAACGAGCTTCCGTCGCGGTGTAGACCGAGATCGAGCGCATCGCGGATCCACGAGCCGATCTCGTGCCAACTTGCTCGAGTGACTCGGATGACGTCGAGATACCTGACCAACACGCCGTGCGCCCAGCATGAGTCGAGACTGGCGAGGCCAAGCGTCTCGCAAAGCACCAGAGCCTTTTTGGTGGCCCAAAAGAAGGCGTGGGACGTTGCTGACGACAGAGGTTGCACGATTGGCGGTACTGAACCGAGAGTGAGGATGGCAAGGACGAGCGCGACGAAAGGAAGCGTCTCGGCATCCATGCGAACGTCGGAAGGATTGGGGACGCCAGCGACAAACTGACGGAAGCGGTCGCGAAGGGATGATTCGAGCAATGGCAGACGTGCCCAGTTGTAGTGAGCAAAGTAAGCATCAAAATAGCGCTCACACTGTTCGCGCGAGGGCAGGGTGGCGCGAATGGCCTGGACATCCGCCGAAGGAATGGGGAAGCCTCTGCGAGTAGGATTGGGATGAATGTAGGAGAGCATGGCGTGAGGAGCTATGTCACCTCTTTCTGCTTGGCTTGTGGATGGCAAGCCGTTCTTGAGCTGAAGAGGAACCGCCTCGAGAGCCGATGTGCCCAAGAAACCATCGTTGTCGTCGAGATGGCCTTCGGCATGGCGGTCGGTGTCGTGTTCTTCGGGGACGTAGCTGGATTGCCTGGAGATGTGATGGTTCTGTGAATAGTCGTTGATGGGGCGTGAGGATGCGTCTTGGCCGACGCGGAGGCGTACGGCCTTTTCAGCCAAAGCGAGACGCTGTTCCAGGTAGGAGGCGTCATTGAGGGCGAGGATGCGTTCCAAGCGTGCGATCCTTGCAGTGGTTCGAGCGAGGTCATGGATCTTGCGTTCGTCGCAAGCGTCGTCGTCGTCGTCGTCGGTTCTTTGCCTCTTTGGAGCGGGGGCCGAGGCGAGATGTGCTTCAGATGTGGTGCGCGATATGCTGTTGCGATGATTGCTGCCGCTATCGGAGGGGGTGGGTGAGGCGGCACCCGATTGTACGCGAGCGGTGGGAGGAGGAACGCATCGCTCTGGAAGCCTGCGCTTGATACAGTTATTACATGGGAAGCGACGGTCGCATTTCTGTTTCCTTCGGACTGGGAAAGGATGGCAATTGTACGATGATTGTGAAGCGGATGGAGAGCGAGGAGTGTCAGCAGGCAGAGTCACCTTAGGATCACACAAGATGAAGGAGCAACAACGGAGGCGGGGGGGGGGGGGCAACCACTTACAGCACTCGACACAGCTATACTGTTCTCTTGGACGCTTTGCTGCCTTTTTATCTTGCTTTTCTTGCTTGGTATTGGTGGGCTTTGACGAGGATGGTATGGATGAGGCAGATGGATGGAGCGATGCGTCGGCTTTGATGGGCGAAGGGTCGGAAAGGTCCGAAGGCTCGTTCTTTGTCCTGGAAGGTGATGGCTGGTTCAGATGCGCATGGAAGGCACTATTAGATGACAAGGAAGAGCGAGAGGGCGATTGCGCGTAGTTGCGGTCTGCTGACGACATGCTAGGCTGTGACGAGCTAGTGTGACGCTCGGACGATAGTCAACTGTTCAAATGGCTGTTAGCGGCCCGTTCCCGCAAAGACGACCCGAGAAGTGGAAAAGCTGCACACAAATGATTGCGTAGACGTGCTTGCTTGATGAGTGGTGACGAGAGAGGTATGTGTAGTGGTCAAGAACAAGGTAGACGCAAAGCAAGTGTCCGAGATCGAGTGCGGGGGGTCTAAAGGGGTTATCAGAGCGGTCAGGGTTCTTCGGGACGGCCTTGGCCGAAAAAGTGAGTCCGAAGAGTATTTTCTCGGCACTTATTTTCAAGCCCACATTTTTCATCCGCATTATTATTATTATTATTATTATTATTATTATTCATTTCCAATTTCCTCCAAAGAATAACGGCAAAAAGCGGCAAAATGGGTGTGAAAAAAAAAAAAAAAAAAAAAAGTGTGGAGAAGAGTGACAGGTTGCAAGCATAATCTTGCTACATCACGTCCTCGGCAGCATCGTTGTTGATCGCATCTCCGTGAGGCATGAGCGCAACCACAGCTCACAATTGGATCGTCGACAAGCAGGATCATGGATCACCTACAAATGATCTCGACAAGGATGCGGCCATAGCGATGCAGTCCATGCCCTATGTAGAGCGCCAGTCAAGTCGCACTTGTGCAACACGCGATGGAGCCTGTACAACCAATCAGCTCGACATACAAGAGCCAGGGCTAGCACGTGGATCAGATGCTATAGATACAGACGCAGCGGAAGAGTCATTTGGCGCTATTCCTGCTTCTGGGCCGAGCGATTTGGACGTCAGAGGCACCCTTCTTCTTGCCGTTCAGCATGCTTCCTCTTCCTGGGGATTTCGCTCCGCCGAGTTCGCCTACCCGCTCATGATGGTGCAGCTCTTCACCAACACGCTGCTGCCGGCATCCGTGTACGGCTTCGTCACTACAGCAGGTGCCATCCTGTTTTCCAACAATGTCGGGCGCATCATCGACACCTACGCCCATTCAAAGCTACGCACCCTGCGCGCCTTGATCCTTTCTCAAAAACTACTCGTCGGCGCCTCGTACGGTCTCTTCCTTGTGCTCTTCGCCTCGTCTTCGCTCCGGGAGCAAGCCGAAAATGGTGGTAAAGGCCCACAAGATGCCAATGCAAATGCCACACCATGGGCGATCTTTGGTGCCATCACGCTGCTCGGCATCGGCGTCATGCTGAGCAATGTGGGCGTCAGCGTGGGCGTGGAGCGAGAGTGGGTGACCATCATCAGTGCTGGCTCGTCGGCTCGACTGACCAGGCTAAATGCAATCATGCGTAGAATCGATCTGATTGCAAAGCTCGTCAGTCCGCTGTTCGTCTCGGCGCTCACATCGACCATGAGCTACCAACTTGCCGCCGTCGTCCTCTTGTCCGTCAACGCAATCACCGGCATTTTTGAGCTTATCTTCATCGGTATAGTATATCGTAGATTCCCGATCCTAGCGGCAGATGAGAGGGCAGCGAAAGAGACGAGGCTTGCAAAGGTAGCAAATGTTCCAGCTACACAGTCGCAGACCCACGAGACCCGAACAAAGCTGGCGCGAATCTACCACAAAGTGACCAACTCTGTGATCCAAGATGTCCAACAGCAATACCGCGATTGGAAGCTGTTCGTACGATTGCCTGTCTTTCTCACCTCGCTGTGTATCTCTTTGCTATACATGTCGGTACTTTCGTTCGATCCGACGTTCATCGCCTATCTGAAATCCGAGACGCTGTACAGCGATGCCTTCATTGCCGGCATGAGGGCTCTGGGCGTGCTCACAGGTTTGTTTGGCACTTTCATCATGCCCGTGATGGAGAACAAGATCGGTCTGGTTCGTACTGGAAGCTACTCTCTGTTTGCCGAACTCTTCCCACTGATCCCAAGCGTGGTGTCGTTATGGATCACCGGCTCTGCACATGACCGCTTCGGACTGTCGGATAAGCGTCGTCCAAGCTGGAATACCGCGCTGCTTTTTTCGGGTTTGGCATTGTCCAGGATCGGGTTGTGGGCATTCGACTTGACGCAGCTCGCCATGATACAGACAGCGCTTTCGCCCGAACAACTGGGACCGGACGCCAACCGCAAAAACGCCTTGATGGCTCTTCAGTATTCGCTTCAGAACGTCTTTGATCTGGGCCACTACGGCCTCACCTTGGGTTGGAACCAACCCAACGAGTTCAAGTACGCCGCCACCGTTTCCGTGGCAGCGGTAGGTCTGGCGACGTTCATCTACCTTGTAGGCTATGCCCGCAGAGTTCGCGGCCACATTGTGCATCTCGATGGCCTCCAGCGTCTGCTCAGCCGCAAGGACCGATGAAAGCCAGCGCGGCCCGATGGGTGATTTTTCTGTAAGTAGCAATAATGTTAAGGCTGGATAGAACATGCATGGTAACAGTATTTGCATAGCGATAATTATAATATAAGCAAAGGCGAAGAGGAAGCCGTGTGCAGTTGCCGAATTTTGGTTCGACGGTAGGTATATTGTACTTGTTGGGCGCGCTCGGTTGTGCTACCTCGCTTTGTTCTTCTTGAGCGACCGGTCATCAAACGGGTTTGCGAGAAGCCGGTCGGTTTGCTCGCAAAAGGCAGCAGCACAATCAATTGCATCAGCAGCCTGCATGTCTGCTTCCATCCAACAAGGCTTCTCCGAGGTTCAGGGTAGCAACCCGCCTTCGGGTCGGATGTCTTCCTCGCTTGCTTGCTTGCTTGCTTCTTGTGCTTACCCCACACAGACTCTAACGCCCAGATTCAGGCGAGACCCTGCCCAATATCCCCTCACCCGCTCCCCCCGCATTTCAAATGTTGCTTCCGGCTATGATCCTCCTTGGCGTATTTTCGCCGCCAAACCCAGTGCATGGAAGTACGTCTCACATTTGGTGCGCTTTCAAACAACAGATATCAGCAAAGTGAGGGAGCCGCTCCCATTCTCCGCTTGTGTTTATAAGCCAACTGATCAACGTCGTACAGCCCCCCTTCCACAACACACACACACACACACACACACACACACACACACACACACACACACACACACACACAGACAGACAGACGTCGTTCAGACCAATTATATAACCATACGGTCTTGGTCTGTCACAAACTGGCCCATCCGTTCCCCAACACTGTTCCGTCTCGACACCTTGAGACGTTCTCCACTACTGCTTGATCTTGCTCTCCAACGCCCGCATTCTTCCTCGCTATCTCCCACCCATCATCCCTGTGACTTGTACTACAAAATGTCGAACCCAGACCCCAAGGCAACCACCTATCAACCCTTGAACGAGCCGAGTGGCGGATGGCCTGCAGCCAAGGTGACACTCCCCATCCCGATGGGCCAAGTTGCCGCTCGCACCTCGCAGGATATCGCCAAGGCGCGTGCTGCGGCCGACTTTGACCCCACGCGCATCGAGGAAACCCTGCGTGACTCGCGCATCGACAACGACTCGCGCAAAAAGGTCATGAACACACTCGCCAACGACCCCATCTTTGGCAACTGGAAGAAACGCGTCATCCACATGAATCGAGAACAGCAGATGCGTCAATCGCACTTTGCCTGTCGTCGCCTGCTCGAGTTGGCCGAGAAGAACGAGTGGACTACGCACGAGGTTATCGAGGCTGCCTTGACGTTGGATCTGCAGAGTCCGATCACGATCCACTGGGTGGCGTTTGTGCCGGTCATCTTTGGACAGGGCAATGCCGAGCAGATCGAGAGGTGGGGCAACAAGGCGATGAACCACGAGATCATGGGTTGCTACATGCAGACCGAGCTCGGTCACGGTACCAATGTGCAGCAACTCGAGACCACGTGCACCTACGACGATGCTTCGGATAGCTTCATCCTGCACTCGCCAACGCTCACCTCGACAAAGTGGTGGGCAGGTGGTCTCGGTACCACCGCCACGCACGGGATCGTCCAGGCACAGCTCATCATTCACGGCAAGCGGTACGGTCCGCACCTCTTCATGACGCAGCTGCGTAACATGGATACGGGTAAGCTCCTGGACGGCATCGTTGCTGGCGACATCGGGCCCAAGACCTACGGTGCCTTCGGCGGTCTCGACAACGGCTGGGCTCGTTTCGACCACTTCAAGATCCCCCGCGACCACATGCTCAGCAAGCACGCCAAGGTGAAAAAGGGCGGCGAGTACATCAAGCCTCCTTCCGACAAGCTCAGCTACGGTGGCATGATCTTTATTCGATCGCAGATGATCGACAGGACCGGCTGGATGCTGTCGCGCGGTGTTACGATCGCTACTCGATATGCTCTCGTCCGTCGTCAATTCCGCGACCCGGCATCGACCGATATCAACGATGTCGAGCGCTCCGTCCTGTCGTACCCCTCGACGGCTCGTCGTATCCTGCCGCTGCTGTCCAAGGCGTACGCCTACATCTTGGCCGGCCGCCGAATGCGCACGCTGTACGAAGATATGGCTCAGCAACTCGAAGAGGGCAACACTGAGCTGCTCGCTGATGTCCATGTCGCTTCGTCGTCGCTCAAGGCATACTGCACAAAGCAGGCGCTCGATGGAATCGAAGAATGCCGACAGGCTCTTGGAGGTCACGGCTTCTCCGCATATGCCGGTTTCACCTCGGTGTTCCCCGAACAGGCACCGGCGGTCACGTACGAGGGTGACAACATCGTGCTCGCTGGCCAAGTGGGTCGTGCTATGCTAAAGATCGCCAACGAGCTCGAATCCAACCCGAACGCCAAAGTCGCTGCGACCTCGGGATTCCTGAAAGCCATCTCGCAGTCGGGCGCCATCCCGTTCACGCAGCCCAAACAGGCAAGCGACTGGTATAAGCCCGAGGTGTTCTCCGCCGCGCTCGGTCTGCGGGCGGCGCAGCTGGTGGTGGATCTGCGTGCCGAGATCAAGTCCGGCCGAAAGTTTGGCGATGTGTCATACGAGTGTATCGAGGTGGCCAAGTCGCATGGCGAGTTTGTGGTGGATCTGTGGTTTGGTGAAGGGATCCGCGATGATGCCGAGCGCTTGGGCGACAAGGAGTGTCAGTGGTTGAACAAGCTCGTCGCCCTGCACGCCTTGATTGCGCTGTCGCGTAATATCACTCCGTTGGTCCTCCCGGCTTCGGCAGGGCGGAACTTGGCTGGGTATAAGACGAACCAGGCGATCCTCACGCCGGAATCGGTGATCCTGTTGGAGAAGGCGATCAGGGAGCTCATCGAGGTGATCTTGCCTCAGGTCATCGGGCTGTCGGACGGGTTTGGTTGGCTCGATTGGGAACTCGGTTCGAGTCTGGGTAGGAAGGATGGTAGGGTGTATGAACAGCTCATGGCAGATGCCGAGGCTAACCCGCTAAACCATCCCGGGGCAGTGCCGAATCTCGAGAGCATCGACAAGGTCGGTTTGTACAAGTACGGTAGCAGTGATATCGGCAAGGGTGTGCCCGACTGGTACAATACCGAGATCGGTCCAATGCTCAAGGCCGCCGCGAGGAGGAGTAATGATAGCAAGCTTTAGATTCCACGCACTCGGTAAGAAAGTCAATGTTCCGGAAAGAGATCTCGTCTACAATTTCAGTGATTCTAATGACTGTACGTGGCAGGAGGTGTGTGAGTTGATTTGGGCAAGAGTGAGGCGATCAAGCTTTGAACCAAGCTTCGAATTGACTGACGAACAAACTTTTACCTTTGATCATGCTGGTGAAAAACCCGCCGACACTGCCGAGCATGAGATACGAGGCACCCGCGTACCTTCCCATCGGAACCAAAATGACTGTACCTGGCGGAGCACTCGCCTTCTTCATCTTATCCTGCGACTCGCCCTTGATCGAGGCGACGATGTTGTGTGCCAGAGGACCCACATGTTGACCGGCAACATATGCCAGCTTGGCGCCCGGGGTGGCGGCGCAGTCTCCGATGGCGAAATAGTTCCTCCAACGCTCAGCCCCATCGACGTGGAACGTCGGACGCACTTTGATGAGGTGGGTGGATGAATCGACGATGGAGGGGTCGATGTGTTTGATCCAGGCAGTTTGAGGTTTGCCGCCGGAGCCGACCATGATGAAGTCGGCAGTGAGCGTGGCGCCCTTGTTGGTGGTGAATGTGGTTTCCGCGGAGAGGGAGCCGGTTTTGAGTGTGCCCACGTCGAGACTGTCTTGGAGGATGACGCGGACTCCCTTGGCGTGCAGTTGCGAGACCAGCTTGTTGCTCAATCCACCGAAATTGTCATTTCCGCGTGTGACGAGGCCCACTGCACTGGTGATCAGCGTGATCTTCTTGTTGGGATGTTCATCCAGCACCTCGCCGACGAATTCAACCCCCACCGGGCCACCGCCAACAACGAGGATATCCTGCGCTTGCTTGATTTGGTTCTGCAGAGTTCGAAATTGATCGAGGGCGTCTTGGACCGACTTGACATCGGAGGCGAGTCGTGCGGGGAACGCATAGTCGGAGCCGACAGCCAGAACCACTCTCGTCTGTGGGATCTTCCACCTCCCTTCTTCGACCTGGACGGTTGAGTCGATGAGGTGGGTGGGGTCGCTATCGACGACGACATGGTCTGATTCGAGACCGACCACGCGAGTCGATGCTAGGACTACATGTCGACTCCCCTCACCAAAGATGGTCTGGGTGCTGAGCGCGTGGACGACCTTGTCCTCGAAACCGGGGGTGACCGCGGCTCGAAGTGCACCCACAGACCAGTATGCTGCCGGGTTGGCTTCGATCAGTACGACACGATGCGTGGATGGCAAAGTATTGGTCAACGCCTGCGCCACCTGCACTCCGCTCACGGCAGCTCCGATGATAACAACGTTCTTGAGGCCTTCCGTCATGGTTTTCCTTGTCCTTGACCGGACGATTGTCTCGAGTGGACTGAGATGGGGATTGGTAAGAAGAGCTCCCGTTCTGAAAAGGTCGCGTTTATATGCTATCAAGACGGAGCAAGATCGATGCGAAAGGATGTAGAAGGGTTGGTAGCTATCACCTGCCTTTATCACCGAATGCTCACGTTTGGTCGAGCGTTGTTCATAAAATCCGACGCATCCGCGGAAAGCGTGCAGCCGCGGAACGTCGCTCTCCTTTCCGAAATTGCTGTGATTTTGGTGTCTGCTGTTAGAGTGCACTTTCTCCTGTCTACGCATGTGCTCAGCTGAATTGCGCTCATCCTGCTGTTCAATCCCGGCATTCTTGAGCTTCGACTCGAGCGTAGTAATTGAATGACATCGCGATGGTAGGGCTCTACAAGAAAGGATGGTGAGAACACAGGTGCCAAAGACGAAGAAAGCAGAGAGGCAAGAGCGTCCGGTTGTTAATAATAATGATAGTCAGCTAGACCACACCTAGAACGAGTCAGCATCACTTTGCTCGCTCGCACTCTCGACGTCGATGAACTCGCCATCACTGCCCCTTTCCCTTTGTAAGCCTCCCCCGCCACTGCTCGGTTTGTGTTTCTTGGCTGCAACACCATGCGAGACGCCTGTGACCTGCACATCGACATCGTCATCGTCATCGTCATCGTCGTCATCATCATCATCTTCTTCTTCATCGTCATCATCATCGTCATCGTCATCATCATCATCATCATCGTCGTCGTCATCGTCGGACGCGATATTGGACTTCTTCCGTTGCGCAGAAAGATTGGTATCTGACTCATCGTCGGAATCGTCCGCAATGGTGAATACCTTGGGTTTGGGCGTAGATGAGGCGGAAGATGTACCGCGAATGGCAATCTTGATCTTGGTTCCATTGTTGGCTGGCCGCGAAGCCAGAGCAACATCGTCGTCGTCCGAGATTTCGCCTTCCTCGCCATCGCCTGAGTTGGCGTCCGAATCAGCGCCTTTGTAATTCGCATCGTCGTCCTCGTCCTCATCGTCATCGATGATCCTTTTTCGTTTGTTTCCATTGGTGCTTGTTTCGGCGCCTGCCTTTGCGCTCGTTTGCGAGCTCGAACTCAGCCTGGTGGTGTTGTTGGGATTCAAAGGCGAGCCGCTCAAGACGGTGGAGTTACTTAATCCTGACGGTGCAAATGTTTGGGAAGAGTAGGACCTATTCATTCCGCCGGGTGCGGTGGCCAGACTATCCGACGACGGCGGCGGCGTTGGGGAGCTAGTCTTGATCCTTTTGTTCATCCTAGCACTGGCCAATGCACTGGTGGCCAAGGGACTGTTGGCGCGCTTGGTACCGTTGGTTCCGTTCTTGGAGGTTGCGATCTTGCGTTTGGAAAGACTGTCATCGTCGAGGTCGCTACTATACCTTGGAGTTCCGACGGCGCTCTGTCTTGCACTGACGGCTGTACTGGAGATGGCGGCTTTGGCATTCCTAGCGGCACCCTTGCGTCCTGTTTTGGATCCCATACCCATACATTTTGCGAGATGGGTAGCGTATCGATTGGAGCTCACTTGTCTGGAGCAGACGAGGCATTCGAAAAGCGGATTGTTTGAATAGTAATCTGGCTTAGAGGATCCGGACGGAGCGGGAGTACCCGAACGCGAACCTGGAGTGGCAGAGTCGAGGGCAGCAGCGAGAGATGTGGACTGTTCCGCGGCAGGAGTGTGAGATTGACAGCGGATGCCGCAGAGGTGACAGACAGAACGCGCCCGTTTGATGTTGGCATGGGTGGTCAGCGCGGTTTCAAGTACGATCTCGTGAAGGAAGGAGGTGAGGAATTTGGATGCTATCAAGGCTTTTGGATCGCTTGACATTTTGAACAGTTGTGCGGCTCAGCCGAATTCGACCGCTTGCGCAAGACAGATGTTAATGTTATTAAGCTCGAGGTCGAGGGGTGCAATCGAATCAAGACGGCGATGATGGTGTTGGTCAGGGTTGGTTGGTGGTCTTGATAGCGAGTTGGAAGGGTTGAGCTCGAATTCGGCTACACTTTGCATGTCCACCCAAAACAATATAAAAATATTATATGTGGAGCCGTGCGAGTTGGAACATTTTTGAGAAAACGTGTAGGCTATAGCGGTGTAACAATGCAAGCGGTTTGATTTATTTCTTGGAGCCCTCCTATCTTTTTGCATCAGCGCGCTTGGCTTAAACTCTGTATCAGCTCAACGGAGGTTTCGCCAGCATCGCATCTGAATCGCAATCTCAATATAATATAATCAATCTGAAACAAAGTCGCAGCACAAGACCTATTTGACTGTACAATACCGTACATGAGACCCTTTGATCTAATTCGAACAGGCAACTTCCGGACTGAGATAGATCGCCCGACACTTTGCTCGACTGTCACTACGACCAATGGCTGAATGCTGGTGGTGTCAGATACCAACATCACAGCTAAGGTAATCAATAATAACAATGCTTCTTGCATTGCCGGCATGATGATGGGCTGGACTGTTGATGACGAACGGAAGAGCATCGGAAATAGAAGGTAAAAAAAAGGGGCTTTTTCCTACTCTGTAATATTTATAATTTGTGTGGAGATGAGATTTTTGAGGAAAAGGCAGAGCGTGCTTGGTCCATACGCTCCAGGGTCGATGTGTGGGATGGAGGAAATGGAGCGACCGGCTAAAGAGCAAGCTTTAAAAATGCCAAAATATGTAAAAAAAAAAAAAAAAAAAAACCCTCCGAATGTCCGTCTCTCGCTTAGCCGCTACAGCACACTCACTCGGTCAGCTACTGTAAAAGGCACTGTAGATAGGTTGGCAATCTTGCATTCGCTCACCTGTCTCTGTCTTGACGAGGAGATTGTATGTGAGATTCGCCGTTGAAGCGCAGTCGATGCCGGTCAACTTTGATCGTCCAAGCGCAAGGTTGCTCGGCACGGCACAGGAAAGGTGGCAAGGGCGCACAAATTTCTCGGTGGATGCCAAGCTTGACGGGCATGAGACTCTTGGGCTCCACCTCGGCAAATGCACCTTACTCTGGAGAAATGCAGATCTCTCCGCGAAGCAAAGTTGAACCACGGCAACCAAAAAGAAAAGAAAAAGAAAAAAAAAAAAAAAAAAGTCAAATCGGCCAACAAGCGTGTGTCGCCAACGAAAGCGGTGTCACATCCCAATAATATACATTACTACTGCAAAGTCACCTTCTTCCTTGCAATCACTCTTGCCCATGATTCATCGTCTCATTCTCCGCACTCCGCTCACCAACGTCACGAGCGTCTCTATCTCGCCTTGCTCCCGTTCGTCGCTCTCCTTCCGCCTTCCTCTGTCCAACCCTCATCCTTCTTATACCATCACCGGGTTCGACAATCAGCGTCGTACTTCCACCTTTACAAACATGGTCTCGACGTTCGCATAGTCGCGGTCGCACAACGCATTCGCATTCGCTTTTGCTTTCGCTGTTGAATAGACTTTATCTCGTCACGATCGCAACCAACAACATCACAAGTTTGCAAACCGAGCAAACGCAAGTTCGATCCTGTTCCCTTTCTTGGCATCCTTTTCACGTAGACGGTCGCATCTCCCATACCATACACCATGTCGCCGCCTGCTAGCGTCACCATCACTCAACTAGAGCCCGTCATCTTTCTCCGTGGCCAGTCGTCATCCGGCGAAGACGCTCGCGGTCGAAGACGTCCTGTCAACATCGACGCTCCCCCATCGCAGCTCCGCGCCCTCGTCACTGTCTACCTTCCTAAACCATCCAAGATCAAGGAAATCACCGTTTCGCTCAAAGGCACCGCCAAGACCGATTGGCCAGAAGGCATCGGTCCGAACCGAGTAGAGTTGGCAGAGGAGATCAGCATCTTCCAACACAATATCTCGCTCTACAATGCAAAACACGACGCTGCCAATCACAAGAGCGCACGTCCAAGAAGCAACTCGGTCGGTCCGGGCATCGGCCTGCAAGAAGATGTCGATTGGGACTACGCTGCTGCAAGAGCTTCCGCAACCCAAGATCCATCCACCAGATCTGGCTCCAATCGACGCGAACCCAGCACCTCGAAAACCAAAGATGACGAACGCCCAAAGAGCTCGGGGAACAACAGTTCCGGACATGCTGGCAGCACCCTTGCTCGTCAGATTGCCGGTGCTGCTGCAAAGGCAGGCACCGCCATGATCCCTCCTACCCTGCGTGCGGACATGGCATCGCACAAGTCTTACAAGGAGCCCAACTCCTCTCGAAGCCGACCTCCCCTCAATCGCTCCGGATCTGGAACCACTTCATGGTCCCAGTATGCCACCAGCCCCGATTCCACAGCCACCACCCCTGCTCACTCGCCTCCGGCACGCTTCCACAATCCTTGGTCTCGCGCTGCATCTGGCGCTTCATCGGCTGGATCCGTATCAAATTCCAACACGCCCGCCACATCTTTCTTCGAAGAGCGTGACAACTCGCCTACGTCTCATCAAGATCTGTCGGGATGGCACGAGTATTTCCAGTCCCAAGGCCACGAGCGACCTCCTCTCTATGCTCCCAGCTCGGCTCCGTGTGAAGGTTACACCAGCTGGCCTACAGAACTCCTCGCTGAGACATCGTCTGCCTCCCAACAAGCTACTGACTCTGCCGCGCACAGTCCATCGACCACCAGCAGTGTGCCGTCGAGCGCTGCCCCGAATGCATCCGCAACCCCCATGGATCGTACCACCGCCAACTCAGTCGATGACATCACCTCGATCACGTCTACGTCAGTTGCATCTGCTACCGCCGCCGCCTCCATTCCGCCCAAGCTCAATGGCAACGGTGCATCGGGTCCGAGCAAGAGCATTCTGCATACACAACCACCCACCACGCCTCGGCCAAGAGATCAGCAAACCGTTCGATTCGATCCGCAGTCCCGCATCGACGAGGCACAGCCCGTAAACAATGGCGCTGCTAAATCCAACGCTTCCAAAAGTGCTCCTTCAAGCCGTCGTAGCTCGATTGAGATCCACAAAGACGACAAGCACGCCAGCAAAGGCAAGTCTTCGAGCAAGATCAGCAGCAAGGCTGGTCTCAAGACGCTCATCCACGGTCTACTCAAGGAACCCTCGGTCGAGCACAAGGGGCAAGCCGAAGACACGCATTCCGACTCGAAAGAGTTCAAGAAAGGGACATACACCTACCCCATTTCCATCTCGCTGCCATCCAACCTGCCGCCCACCCTGCATGCCGACTTTGGCTTCAACCGCTACGTGCTCAAGGCCAACGTCGTCCGTGCGGGTGCTTTGACGCCCAACTTGGTCGCCGAGAAGGAGATCACGCTGATTCATGCTCCGGACGAGGATGCTTTCGAAGAGACGGATAGCATCATTGTCGAGAGGTGTTGGGAGGATGTGCTATCGTACATGGTCGTCTTCAGCGGCAAGAGCTTCCCTGTCGGACAAAAGATTCCACTCTGGCTCAAATTTGTGCCGCTCGGCAAAGTCAAGATCTACCGCATCATCGCCACGCTAGAAGAAAGGACAGATTACTTTGCCAAAGGACGAAGGGTGGCGAGACACGAAGTGCCGCGAAAATGGACGCTGCTCAAAATTGGTCACGCAAACCAGTACGAGCCTATCCTTCCCATCATCTCGGATTCTTCTGATGCGTTGGATCAGTCCCCACTTGCTCCCCTGGCTAGAGCTGCGGCAGGTGAGGATCAAGACTCGGATGCTCTTCCCAGTATTCTTGATCCGACCGGACCTTGGGAGCTGGCGACCGAACTCATGATCCCGGCATGTGGTACGACCAGGATCAACATCAGCACCAACCATTCCAAGTCCAACATCGCCGTACATCATCTTGTCCGACTCTCTATTCGGGTGGGTCGATCTCAAGGGGATTGGGAAGTTTGGAACGACACTGCAGCCTCCTCCAGCTCAGCCGCTAAGAAGGACACGCCTCAGCTGTACGACATCATTATCGAGGCGCCCATCACGCTCACGGCGAGCCACACGGCAACCGAATGGACGGCACTACCCAACTACTGGTCGCTTCCTGCTGAACCGGACAATCAGGAGGCCAATTCGAGTCAAGAACTTGATGCACCGCTTCGCCCCGCTCTCCCCTCGCCGGTGCTCCTGTCCCGCACAGGTATGGTTGGAAGCGCGCCCAACGGCATCAACCGCAGTACGACCCCCACGCCACTTCGATCCCCAACGTCGTCTGGCTTTCCAGCAAGCAATTCGCCTCCCATGTCTCGGAACCCCACTCAACTGTCCCGCCGCTGGCTTGCGTTGAGTGCAGACCATGTGGGGAGGGACAGTCATAACCCAGCTGCTGGAGCGGCGAGTGGAGGTGCGCCTCCACCGGCGTACCAGCCGAATGCAGGGACAGGTGAGACGATAGTCGCCAGCACCAGTATGAACAATGCTAGTGCCAATGCAGGTGTTACTGGCAATCGCAACGGGACGGCTCCGAGTGTCGGCATGGCTCATTAGAACAAGTCATTTTAAGCAAGGAACAATGGTTTTTGGAACGGGAAAAAGGCCTCTGCAAGATTGATATTAGTCATGCATCGGTGTAGTGTGCCATCGAGAGCTGCAAGACTGCAAGCTCAGTCAGGCACGTCTGACGAATGTTTGAAGCAATGAAAGGAGTGAAAGATGAAAAGAAGGCACCAAGGTCGAGCCGAAGAGACTTGCGAGATGGACAATGTGTGTCAGGGAAATTGTAATGGGGACATGGGATGCGGAAGGATGTTGGTCGGGACGAACGTCAAGAGGAGATTGAGACAGAGCCTGGGTGGTCTCGACGATGGTGCAATCAAGGACGATGGGCAGTCTTGCTTTGTACCAATTAAATTGCTAAATTACGATTGGCAATATGTATGGTTCTTATTTTTTCTGGTGCTGTGCTTAGACGTGGGAGAGGCTTAGTGGTTTGGCGTGAGATTGCAACGTATCTTGACGAAAGAACGGCGCCCAGAAATTATCTTGAGGTCGTGGGTTCGATTCCCACCTTCCACTTTTTTGAACTTTTTGGTTGGCTTCCCCGCACTGTCCAGCTGCGCACTTGGACGTCATTGTCCAACATTACTGTGTAAACAGAGTATTATTTTTATCTTGTTTGTTCTTTCCCCGCTCAGCAAATCGCTGACCACATGTACCTCGAGATCGTACAAAAGCCGAGCATGCATGTCGATGGGGGATGTCTTACGACACAAACTTGTTCACTCGAAAGTGAGAATTTGGAACTTGACCACCATCTCCGTACCACTGCTTAGAGGAGGATTACAAGATTCAGGATGCCTTTGACCGGACAATGTCTTTGCGGGGCCGTCAAGGTGACGATTCAGGATGCAGCGTTGCCAGTTAAGCCTGTCATTTGTCGATGCACGTAAGTCTTTTGGCAGTTTCCCTCCTCTTCGCAATTGGCTCGTATCGACTGAAGCAAGTCCCTTCCTCTTTTTACTTTCTTGGCCCACCCACAGAAACTGTCAGCAAACAGCTGGCTCGGTCTTGTCTCTCGTAGCCCTTCTCCCCAAAGAACACGTCCAATTCGAAGGCGCCACGACTTCATGTAAGTTCCTCCCGCCCCCCCCACCCCGCACCTCAACCCCACTCAAACCCCATCTGACCATTTACACTGTACTTGATCTTTGGGGTGATAGATGAAGACACGACGACGGGCAGTGGCAATCACTCGTTCCGTCACTTCTGTACGACTTGTGGTGCGCCTGTTCAGACCGTCTCGCCCGCACGTGCCGGACTGGCCATTGTAAAAATGGGTCTATTCGCCAAGAGCGATGCCTGGGGTTCGCAAATCCAGGCGCCCCAGATGGAGATCTTTACAAAGAACAAGAAGGATTGGGAGGCGCTCGTGGACGGTGCAAAATCTGTCGAGCTCGCACCCTAGCTCCAAACAGGGGTTTCATAGACGCTCAGATAGGACGATAGAGGATGCAATACAATAGGTTGCACTGGTGAGGATCGTTTCAATTGCGTGAAAGAGCAAGGGGGGTTTGTTCGGAGATATACGGACTTCCTCGAGTAATGGGGTGTTCGTTGGACTGGCTGCGATGCTGAGCCTTGGCATTTGATAAGAAGCTAAAGCGATGGGTCTGATAGGTGGTTGGAGTGCGCCACCAAGCGCGAAGATGGTCCGGAGAGATCAGACGGTGGTGTTGGATTAATATATAAATCACCGATTGATCCGTGCGGGGGAACTCCACATTTTGATTTTCCAAGTGCGGCTCATCCGCCCGCACCACTTTGACAAGCACTGTTAGCTGAACCCTGCATGTTGGGCACTCGGACCCAACCCAAACCCAACACCTCGGCTTCTTCCACACTGATAAGCACGCTTGCCACCTCTCGCGTATATAACCTAGCCTACGCTCCGCTACCTCACCAACCTTTCCTGCGTCTTGTCACCAACACTATTTTTTCCAAGGTTGAAAACGCAAAGCAAGCGATCGAAAATAATGTCGTCCTCCAGCACATCTGGCAAGCCCAAGATCCTCTCCACGCTGCCGCCCATCTTCACCTCGCTGCACGATGCCAAAGCCAAACAATCGCTCACATTCGCCGACATCGCCACCAAGATCGGGCGCGACGAATGGTACGTCGCCGCCATCTTCTACGGTCAAGCCAAACCCGACAGTCAGGACGTCCAAAAACTCTCCGAGGCACTCAATCTTCAGGAAAAATACCTCACCGAAGCATTCGGTCAAGACTACTTCCCTCATCGTGGCCTAGGCGACTTCCCACCCCAAGATCCAGTCCTGTACAGACTCTACGAGGTCCTCGTCGTCTACGGATACCCCCTCAAACATCTCATCCACGAAAAGGTACCGTTCCACAACCCCCCCCCCCCATATCACCCGTCACCTACCCAGAGAGCAGTCAATAAGCTAACAATTCCTTCGGCCTGAACCGTGCAACAACAGTTTGGCGACGGAATCATGTCCGCCATCGACTTCGAAGGCCACGTCGAAAAAGTCAAGGGCTCTCAGGGCGAGGATAGGGTCAAAATCACTCTCGATGGAAAGTTCTTACCCTACCGTCGATGGTAACTTTCATCATTCCTCAATTCCAGTCAATGCCCAAAAACATCTCAATCCCAAGTTTTTTTTTTCCGTTTTTCACATCATACTGAAACGATACATTTTGCACTCTGCCATTAACAACCCCCCCCCTTCCGCGTGTTGATGCCACATTAATCCTCAGTAGGATCACCATACTCGAAACAACCCCTATGTCTCCTCTTGGCCTCGTCCACCGCCTCGTTCAACAACTTTGTCATGGCGCCATAACTGCTCCAATACCTAACGCCGTGATCCAACAACGCATACCCCTCCCTAGCGAGTTCGTAATTGATACACCCCTTCTCAGGACTCTGTCCAATCCCTGCACTCTCGGGGTCATACAAACTGACGTGAATCACCCCGGTGCCTGGCTCGGTATAGTCGATATTAGCAATCATCTTCCTCCCCTCGGCGGCAATGGCACGGAACCGATCCAAGGCCTCGTCTACATACTCGGCCTGTTTGCCATCGTACAACTTGACGAACGACAATCTCGCCTCTCGCGCCTGCGGCGCCAACCTAGCCCTGCCAAACCGCGCGGCATCCAACGGTCGCACTTCGTTCAACTTGACCGTATCCTTATTGCCATAGTCGATAAACGACACCTGCGCCTCCTTGAGCCCCGGTGACACTTTACGCACCATCGCGCGGTACCACGATCCGTCCTGCGAGAACTTGGCCGACACCAGATCGCCTGCGCGCGGCACGAACGACGCCGGCGCCATAGCCGCCGCGGTTTTGTGATGAAGCGAAAACTCTTCCATGAGCGATTCGAGTTGGTGAATCTGATCGTTGAGCACTTGCAGTGAGAATCCGAACGGGTCGTCTGCACCCGACGAGCCACGGACGTCCGAGATAATGCAGTCGACATATTCGGTGCGCGCCGGTGCCACGGCGGCGGCATTGGCTGCAACACCGCCTCCACCAGCCCGGCCAGTGCCGGCGCTTCCCCACGCGGGACCACTTCGCCTGCCCCCACCCACCGAAGCCACACCGGCATCAGCATACCCCCCCTCATCAGCCGCAGCATCATAATCATGCCACAACCCCAACTTGCCCGCCTTGGCCTTCTCCTCCGCATCGAGCAGCGACTTGTAGAACGGCGTAGCTTCCGCACTATATCCATGCACCGACGCAAGACCCTGCTCAACCAGCGCCACAGCCAGATTATCCGTCCGGTTCAGGTACAGCGCCCCGATGAAGCCACCCACCTTGTCAGTGCTGAACACTTCAATCTCGACATCACGCTGCAGCGCCCGCATAGTGGAGAAGTCGAGCCCTTCCCGACCCAACGGCTCGTCCTTCTCGCTCGCATTGCGTGCCGTCTTAGGCGCACGCACACCCGCGAGCACAAACGTGAGCCGAACATTCTCGCGCGGCACGATCAGCTTGAAGCGCGAAGCGGAAGCGACAAAGTCGACCACCGCGGTCAAGCGACCTGCGCGCTTGAGTCCCGGCAGAAACGTGTTGGCCTTGGACGCGGTTTCCGAAGCATCGCCCATCCGCGGCGCAGGCAGCTCCTTGCCCGAATGAATCCCCTTGCCCTCGCTGGCCGCCTTGGCTTCCGCCTCCATGAGACGGTCGAACTCGGGCGAACGGTCTTCATCGTCACGTCGATGTCGCTGGACAGTAGCTAGACCCTTGGAGATGAGCAAAAGTCCAATGTCGGCATCCTTGTTGCCCTGCTTCACGGTAGCGTACTCGCGCTCGTCAAAGTCGCCGTCCTTGGGCTTGATGTAGTCCATCTGCACCGACGCGGTTTTGCCGACAAGTCGCTTTCGAAGGAACTCGCGCGCCTCGGCGGCGTAGCCCGCCTGCTTGGCGTCCTTGGCCTGCGGCTGTCGGAGCGATGAAAACTGGATGCGCTTTTCGGGACCAAGCTGACCGTCAGCACCGACCTTGCGCACCTGGATCGTGTCGCCCGAGATGATGCGCGAGACGACGGCGTCGAACGTCCGTGCCGCGACGGGCTGGCTGGCTAGCGTAGTGGACGAGCTCGCAGGAGCCGTGTACGACTGCCAGAGGTTGAGACGCTTCTCCTTGGCAGCGCGCTCCGCCTGGCGGTACTTCTCCATGCCGCCGTGGGAGGCCAGCATACCGGCGTGCCAATCGACACATCGGGCAAGACCGGCGGCAAGCAGGAATTGGGCAATGTCGCCGACCGGGTGCATGGCGATGCCGATCAAGACGCTAGCGGAAGGCGGAGCTGCGGCGGGAGCGGCCGAAGCGGTGCTCGCAAACGGTGTGGGAGCTGCGACAGGCTGAGGAACAGAAAGGAGCGTCACCTTGATGTTACGCTGCAGAAGACGACTCTCGACAAAGAACTTGGCTTCTTCGCCAAAGGGCTCGCTAGCGTCGGTAGGACTGGCACCTCCACCGCCAGTAACGCGGGGCGCCTTGATTCCTGCCAGACTGAGGTTGACCATCTGATGGTGCGTCGAAGAGAGGAGGAGACGGACACGGAGCATGGATCCGTCACGAACCTGCTCGACGATCGACTCGACGGGCTTGCCCTTCCACTCGGCGAGGAAAGCAGCGGTGTCTTCAGGCATCGAGTGGTCGACCTTGAGAAGATCATCCGGGCCCCAAAGGCCTACGCCGGCAGCCATAGCTTCTTCCTGAACCATGCGTAGCTTGTGCTTCCAGCTGCCATCGTCGGCCTCATCGCTCCTGCGAGCAACCGAATCGTGGACTTTGGCCCAACCAGCGGCGAGGATCTCGTGCGCGAGGTTGGTATCGGGAAGACCGGGTGCCTTGGGTGGCAGAAAGACGTGAGCAAACTGACGTGGCTGGGCGACAGCACTACCGGGGACGGCAGCCGGGGCGGGGACGGTGTATTCGATGCGGTAGCGGATTTCGCGGCCGACAGTGAATGTACGGAGATACTCGCGCGAAGGGAAGGCCTGAGGGTCGTCTTCGCGCTCGCGCGATCCGAGACGGGGAGCCGCGATGCCGGCAATGTGGACGGTCTCTTCCTTGCCTGGAATGTTGACGCCCTTGGGTCGGATCACGATGGTGTCGCCGGAAAGGACGCTGCGAACGATGGCGCTCTTGAGGGCAGGGACGAGAGGCGCGGCTTGCGTGGGAGCTACGCCATTCTCGGCAGCAAGGGTGGGTGCAGCGGGGGCTGCGGCTGCTGCTGATGCTGCTGCGAACGACATTTTGAAATTAGATGCTGCGTTGCTGAGGTGATTAAAGCTGATGCAAAAGAGATTGAGAAAAGGAAGGAGGCCAGAAGCGAAACAAATGCGAATGCCGAAAGAACTCGGAAGCAGAATAAGAAGACAGTATGCAAGTATGGAAGCGTGGTGGCAAGAGGGAAAGTCCCAGGCCAAGTATCCTCGTATCCTTTGCTAGCGTTTCTTGTTGAGGATTGGATGGTCCGTTCGAGTGGGCCCAACATGGCAACTGGCAGACGACCGGATCGAGACCAACACTACTCTCTTGACTTGGTCATGCACACACACACGCACAACCAGCATAGGACCAATGACAGCTCTGCATTCTCCACCCTGAAACATCAAGTGACCGATCATAAGACAGCTTCACAGTCCATGCAGCTTAACGAAGTGTGCCGTTCAAAGAAGACCGTGCGAAGAACGAATGCATCCCGTACTGAATACAAACGATTGACCACCATTTTGGATTCGTATTCAATTGTCGGGAATAGAGAAGTTCAATTCCAGAAAAAAAGTCGGACATGTAGATGTGCACGACCCAAATCTGACATTCAATTTGTTCACCACGCACCACCTCGGACAAGGTTCCTCAAGAAGCACACTGATGCTGGCGGCAGACCTGGACAGAACACAATGCAATCTGATCTCTATCCTTTTTCGTGACCATGACGTATTTCCGATGACTGCAGATGCTGGGTTTGCTAGGTGCGAGGGTATGCGTGCGTACAGGATGGATTACGCGGAAGTTGGTGGTGCAATTGTCGCCCCGAGCCGGATCAGAGGTGATCAAAAGTGAGTCGTGCCAGCTTCCTAGCTTCGGTGACTTTGCGCAGCGCGTGCATGGTATTTTGAACCGTGCTTGGTGTATGGTGTACGCTGTCACAGCTGGCGATGGCGTTGATGAAGCAAAGTACGGCGGATTGGTAGCGATGGAACGTCTGATCCGCTTTGGCGCTAGCGATGCGCCCGTTGCTCTCCTCGGCGACGATCTCGTTCATCTTCTGGATCGACCACATGGCCCACGTGATGGACCAAGACTGCATCAGGCTCGGATAAAGACGGATGATGCCGAACATGGTGCCGTGGTCGCAGACGAGCACTTGCCGATCCATTGCCTCGTGCAATTCTTCCTCCAAGCGGATCTGCATTCGCTGCTTGGCGGCATCGTCACAGGATGGTGAGATACCGATGTCGTCAATCGCGTATTGTATCGACAACCACTGGCCAAGGTACAAGAAGATGAGGAAAGTACGACGGGTCTGGAATTCTGGATCCGTCGGTCCGGTGATATGGAGCATATCGTTCCAATCCCAGCGGTAATCGGGACCAAGCGAGTTATACCATGCAACCAAATCATCGAGCACCTCCAGCACAGCACTTGGCTCGACTCCCTTCTGTTGCGCCCGAGGCGACTGGACCTTGGTTGCCACCTTGCGGCAGATTCGAGCGATGTCGAGGCAGTGGTCGCGGAATGCGATCCGTACCGGGTCAGCGATCGCCGGCAATGGCAATGAAATGGACAAATTGATTTCGTCTTCCGATATCAATGGTAATGTGCGTCCGGCTTCGGATCGAATCGCATCATATACGTATACCGTCCAGAACACGATGCGTTGGCGAATGGCGTCGCGGCCTTCGAGTTGGTTGCCGAAGGGTTTCTCAAGATGAAGCTCGAGCTTCTTGAGGAGTCGGATCAAGCCTTCATGCGAAAGCACTTCAATGTCAAAGACACCATCGACGGACATGGGGTCTGCAATGGGTTTAGCACTGCCGTCCACGTGCTCCACCATGAGTACCAGCGATTCCAGCGCATCGAAGCCATCTCGGACAAGACGAGAGCGATCCTTGATCAGACGGATGTAATGTTCGTACAGATCCTTTTGGAGCTCGAAACGATTGGCAAATGCGGTTGCTCCGGCGCCACGGCAGGCGACAGCAATGAGTAGAAGCTCCGAGAGCGGCCGGAGACCGGAGGCCAAAGCCTGTGTGGACTCGTCGATGTAGGAGCCAGAGTAGCGCGAGAAGAAGTAATGATAGCGGGGCCAATACCATTCCGGACGAATGAAGCCGATACATTGACCAACACTTTCGAAGTACGATCTGGTGCAGCTGTCCAGCATGGGCTTGTCTAGCGAGGCGATGCCAAGCAGACCTCCGACGAAGCCGACTGTGCTATCGAGGGTCGGTACTTGGAGCGGGTTGCGACGCTTAAGAGGGGTTTGTCGTGACGGACCCAGAATTTTGCTCAGAAATGCTTCGTTGGGAATGACGTCGGGTGAAGATTGGTCGGAAGCGGCGGCGATGGATCTGGGAGTGTCGTTGGAGTTGACGGGCGAGATGGAAGGGAGCGTGTGTAGAGTCGCTCCTCCTTGTTCGAAGCTCGATCTTCTGCTATTGTCCGCTGTGAGCGTATCGGTTGTGAGATGCGAAGCGAACATACTGTCACTTGATGAGCTGATGGCAGCAAACATGCTATTCTGGATGATAGGGGCGCTGGGAGCATAGGAGGAGCCAGTAGAGTATGCAGTAGTGGTACCAGCGCCAAACGGCGTTCGGGAAGGAGTCGAAGGAACGGCGAAGGATGAGCTGGATATGCTGGAGGGCAAGGACGATTCTTCCTGCGAAACGGCTTGAAGTAGGCTGCTGAGGCCGGGCGACATGGCGATGCTGTGAGGAAATGAGGCTGATGGATCCGAGTGGATGAGGGTTCGATCGTTGGCGCCATTGGAAGACGATGGAGCAGGAGGAACGGACGGATTGGTGGGAGTTTCGGATGAAGCTTGAGCGTTGGCTCCCATCTGCTCTTGTAGCATCTTCATCCGTTTGCCGACGCGCTTTTTGGGCGGATTGACGGTTAGGACGCAATCCATGGATGCGGCTTCACAGTTGGTACATGTCTGATATCCTTGTTCGAGGCGAGGCTCACGATCGCACTTGACCTTGCGGAAGCGACATGCGTTGCAAGCGATCCAAAGCTTTCGCTTGCCATTGCTATTGACAGCGTGCGATAAGCTGTCAGCGTCCATGTTGGCTCAAGACCTTGCCACACAAGCTTGCGACGTTGGCTGGATATTGGTGATGGTCCATCCGAAGCACGGCCGAATGTTATACAAGGTCGTATAGGTGTTGCATGGGCCGTCGGTTGGACTCGACTTGATGTTTGCTCCACTGACGGTTGGTAAGATGATGGCTGAGCCAAGTGCGGTATGACGATTAGCTTAAAACGCCGATACCGCGGATCTGCAATCGGATTCGCTCTAATGTGTGATTGCAGCATCGGAAATTGCAGATGATGCAAGTATGTTAGACCTTCGTAAAAACAATGGCAGCAGTAGTTAGAACTACTTATCGGTTTTCTGGATCGGGTAGATCTAGCTTGCCATCGAAGCACGAGAATTCTAGACTGTTGGTTTGAATGCGTCTTCGGAACGTTGACAGCACACACACACGCACACGGTCAAAGGTAACCAGAAAAAAAAAAAAAAAAAAAAGAAAAACGCGAACCGTCTCGCATCGTTGCTGAAACAAACAAAAAGGGTTTGACCCTCTTTTCTGCCAACTCTTATCTACTGTATTGTACCGCTCCGCTTCGTCCACAGAACCGTACTCTGTATAATATGGTGTATGCTTTATGCTGTATGCCGCTGTGGCATTGGTTCAAGTAGGATTGCTGGCACTTTGTCTCACTTGACCCTTGTTGTCCTAACACTGCGTTCCATTGTTGTTCAAAGCAAAGCTGTGGCTACACATTGGCACACATCTTCTTTGTCCCCCTTCCGTGTGAAAACTGCGGCTCAAGAGCATTGTGTGCTGGTGCTCGGGTTCACTAGGAGCACTTGACGCTAGTATTTGTCTTTCCTCGCCTCGATTGGTACCATCTAACGAGGTCAAGAGCGAGTTGATCGCTGCGCTGCGAGGACAGGCGACGGCAGCCATCCTTGCCTGTCTCGGAGAAGAGCTCGCCGCGATGCAAGCATTCTTGAGCCTTCGCCCACGATAGCATTCAATTGATGTCAGGGCTTAGACCCAACGACCGACCTCTTGGATCGAGGCCAACGCCATCGCGTTTCTCTGAAATGCTGTTCCCATCTTGACAACGCGCTGGCAAACCTGCATGTGCGCATACGCGCGTGGGCTGGCTGCATGAGAAGCCGAGGCGAAAAGCATACAGTGAGTTGCAACTCGACACGAGGCCAATTGCCCGCTCGGCGATGCAAGTTTCAGTGTAGTGGTAGTGCGAAATTATCCACCGATTCCAGGGTGGCTCCCCAACAGCGCCTTGCACTATTCCAGCCAGCATTTCGACGAGGCCCATCTGCTTTGTCTCATCCATTGGGCACCATCCGCTCGGCTCTGAACTCTGCTTCCCTTTCCCATCGCCTTCCTTTGTCCCCTCGCACTTGGGTGAATGCAGTGGCGCAGTGGCGCAGTGTCGCCATGCTTCGCTTCCGTCCGTCTCTTTGCGAGTGGTTGGTTCGGGCTGCCTGCTAGGCTCAACGCTAGTCCCGACCATGCCCCTTGTTGGTTTCAGTGCAGGTGCCCCGAAAAATAGCTTTTGGAGGCAGATTCGTGGCTGAGAACGGACGAAACCAACAGCCACTCTCGTGTATGTGGCTTGACTGTTTGTGTGCCTGTGCCCTTTGCCACGAGTTCTCATCCGCTCCTCCTCTTCAAAGTCAGAGACTCCGTCCATTCGTTCCTTCCTACCACCATCTTCCTACCTTGTACCCATTCCCCTCTCCCCGCGTTTGTTCGACGGCATCTCTCGATCCTTTTTAAGTGGCTGGTTCCACATTCTCTTCACCTTACTTCCCATATTTGTTTCGTCAACTTCGAGGTCAGGACCTCTTTTCACTACCACTCTTCAACTCTTGTAAGAAGCTGCGCTTCTACTTTTTCGATTTTATCAGCAAGATGCACTTCTCCACCTTTGCCGTCGCCTCGCTCGCTGTGCTCAGCGCTCTCAGCTTCAACGTCCAGGAGACCGAAGCAAAGACGCTCAGCACCAGGAACCTCTACCACCCCATGCGCGCCGCCGTCGCCGCTCCTCAGCAGAAGAGGAAGCTCGTCAAGTCCCACAAGAAGAGGGGATGCAGGAAGAGCAGCCAGCAAACATCCCCCGTTTCCACCACCACCCAGCAGAGTGGTAGCGCTTCGTCGGGCTCCTCGTCTGGTTCTTCCACCGGATCTTCGTCGGGTTCGTCGGGCTCGTCGGGTTCGTCGTCTTCGACTTCGGCCTCTGCGTCCGGCTCTTCGTCCAACTCGACCTCCAGCTCTGTCGGTTCGCCTTCCAGCAGTGCCGGAGCCGCCCCTCCCAACTCGCCCTGGGGTAACTGCTTCAACCTCCAGGCTACTGCCTTCCAGCCCAACTGGAAGGGTGAGGCCACCACTACCTGGTGCGGTGTCCAGTTCGACAAGAGCGCTCCCATTCTCGCTCTCCCCCTTCAACAGCTTTCCCAGGCTTACGGCTCGGGCGGCTCCGTCACTTACTACTCGGACCAAGGTCTGTGGAACACCATGGTTTCGCAGTGGTGTGGTCGCGAGGTCGTCATCCAGGGCCCTGGTGGCAGCTTCAAGGCCTACTTTGGTGATGCCAACGAGTGGACTTCGGTCGACCTCAACATGAACCTTTTCACCAAGGTCAAGGGTGTTGCCGTTGGAAGCTACGGCGACCCTGACCAGGCTGGTTGGATGGACAACATCAACGGTTGCTTCACTGGTAACCAGATCAACCTCAAGGACGGATACCCGTTCTCTTACAATTAAAGCTTGTAGACTGTCTCGCCTTCCTTCGCTGGCCGAAGAAGGATACACTTGCCGAGCTTGTCTTGGTCTCAAAGCCATGCTTGGCGATGTTGGACGTTCGTTCTTCCTCCGCCGTCAGCATTCGTTATTTGGAATAAATCGAACCTAACCCCTCGCATCGTAAAGGAAATATTCACCTCACATCAGATTATCCATCACCCTGTAGCCTTAGTTTCTTTTCGTCCCTTGTCGGAATCCATCCCACCTGCCTTGTGTCAGGAGCGAATCACCCGCTTGCTTTCTCTCCCAAAGGAAAGCGAGTTGTTGGGATACGCTACATTTGGCACGGTGGACATCATCATCATCATCATCATGTAACCTGATTGTGAAGTGCCGTTCATCGCGCCTTATCTAGACTGCAGAGGTTGGATCACGTCTCGCACCCTCGGCAGGTCGTCGGTCGACTCAGATGAAGGTGGACGCGCTCGGTGGGTGGATCCCCTCTCCCCCCACCGTGCATCGACAATTCAGTTTGGTCGTACATTATGCAACGCGTGCATCGTGCGGTTCGTCTCAATGGTGGCGCTTGGTTGCCGGACGAATGGTGGGACCAGATGAAGCCTGACCCACCCTCATATGGCGTGTACGGTACAGCCTTACCATGCCTGGATGCTGACGACGTTGGGCTGGTCCGCTTTCACCATCACTCCTCCTCACGATCTGTCGAAGAATTTCACTAAACATGTTGTGGAGATTTTCGCTCCTCTTGCTTTCGATGCTGGTTTCGTTGGCTCTAGCGGCTGACACTGCTCAAACGGCCGCAGCGGCGGACGGCAAAAAGACGAGACCGGGCCTAGATCGTGATGATGGGCAGACGACTTCATCAGGCGATTCCGACACAAGTTCAAGCAGCAGTGGCGAGACGCATCCCACCGGCGAGTCCGTCTTTGGCGCTGGCTGTCGCTGGGACCCCACGGACAGTAACATCGAAGAAGTGTCGTTCGAGTTCCACACCGGTCAAGCACCGCCATCCACCTGGTTCAAAGATGTGCATCCCGCCAAAACCGAAAGCCCCTCAAAACTTGGACGTCGAGCTGACGGCGCTCAGCCCCCTACTTGGTCAGGGAAGGGCAGGGTGAAGCCGGATCCATCGCGAAAAGTGGTGGATGCATCGTACCACACGCGCTTGATCGACGTGCTCACCTTCCGCGCGCGGTTCGGTTCTTTCGGCAGCAGTCTGAACAGTGCTGGCTGTGCGCTTCCGGCGTTCAGCGAGCGGTTGGCGCAGCTCGAGCAACAGGAAGGTGAGATCGTCAACAACTACACACGTCTGCACAAGCCCCGCGCCGGCAGCGACAACGCTCCCTCAGCCATGTTCTTCTGGGCGGGACTGTCGAACTACGACCCCACAGTGCGGTCGGATTTGATCCAGACTGTGGTCTTCTACGGTGATGGATGTGGCGCCAACCCGCGCCAGGGTCTATGCATCTATGCCGCCGAGTACAGCAATTTCAGGTATGATCCGGAGGACCATATGTGTATGGGTTCCAGTATGCCCGTTTTCTATCCTGTCGACACGCGCATGTCGGTGATCTACCGCACTCAGAACGGGTTCCGCACGCAGGAGTCGTGGATCGACGGCAAGATGGTAAGCTACCTCCGCTCGGCGGGCGACCAGGTGATGAACAGCTTTGTTATCACTCAGGAGTGTAAGGGTTGTACGTGGCCGTTGAGCGAGCAGGTGTACAGTAATATCGTGTTAAGGTTTACTGAGCCCGAGCCCAAATTCGATGCGTTGGGGGTGTGTGCAGGGGGAGCGTCGTTGAAGAGCCCGCCGAGGAGTACGGATGGTGGAAAGGTTTGGACGATCGACGAGGTGAGGGTGCCAGCGGGGATGCATGTCACAAGCAAGCCCGGTGGAACCAGCGTGAAGAGCACGGCAAGTTCATCTACAGCTGATGGGCAAGATGGAGATGGGACTTCCTCTGGATCTGGCCATGGGAGTGATGCCACGGCTGGTGGTGCAGGTGATCATGGGGCGGCATCGGCCACTTCAACTGGAGGAGGCACAGTCACTGTTGCGGGTGCTGGTACAGGATCTGGCGGGGAAAATAATGGAGGTAAGCCGGCTCCCGGATCCAATGCTCATGTCAAACCAGGAGACAGTGCCACGGGCGGCACAGCTGGATCCGCCGGCAAATACCCATCTCTCGATGCCAAGGCGCAAAGTCCAGGTCAAGCTAAAAAGTAGGGAGCGGGAGCACGTCGCAATGAACTCGTCGCTCGTCGTTACAAATCGCCCCAATCCGCATTCTTCCACGGTGACACTAATCATCCCTTTCCCCACGCAAACATTCGCACACTGCGGTCCTCCTCGAGCATCGCGCCGTATCCAGCCATGACTACTATCTTACCAGAGTTTCCATTTATAATAGATTTTTCTTGTGTTTCTTCACCTTCCGTTACGACTGCTGCTTTGATGGAAGGTCGATTCGTGGCCCATTGAATCGTTGCAGATTTCTTGCCATCGCATGCCTGGTAAGCCCGTCAGAATGATGAGAAAAGAGTTGATTCGTTTTGCAATTCGATGTGTCCCAACGGGCCGATGTATAGTCATACCTTCTAGGAATCTACCTCTGCCTGATTCGAATCGCGTTGATGACCGTTTGCGCCCGGGTTTTCCTTTCGCTTTTCCTCTGTGAAACGAGGGTGATTGTCAGTGTTCTGTGCCGAATGTTGGATTGCGGAAGCGGTGTGGCAGATTCGACGCGCAGTTGCATGAGACGTTGAGGACAAGAAGCGTAAATCCACATCCTCGATCATCGGTCAAAGCGAAGGCGACGTGGCTTTAGATAACGAATGCGCTGTATTGACTTGACTGCTTGCATACTATCTACGGACCGGCGACGAGCTCTGTGAGGGCCTTCTCCATGTTGCCCTCGTACTTAGCAAGAGTCGATTCTGCTACCGCTCTTGATACCAAGAGTTCCGAGATCTGCAGCGCGAGAGAATGGGAGAGGGTGTTAGTGCTTCAAGAACGTCAGAGGAAACACATCCAGGAAAGGTCTGTGACACTCACAATGAATTCAACATCCTCCTTCTTAAGCTTCTGTCCTGCACTTGGGCCTGCTGCGATATGGCTTGGGACGGTGGCAGTATTGTCTCCAAAGCAAAGCGACTGGACGGTCTTCTCCATGCGTCCGCGCTCAAAGCTGAATCCGGCCGAGTCGAAGTCGGCCCAATCTTGGATCACCTGTCAAGACAAAGCCGGCGGAAAACATGAATCAAGGTGGTAAGCTAGAGCGCTACAAACAGCGGCACAGGAAGTGAAATCGATGCAGCCTACCTCTGCTTGCGATGTTGCCGCCATCTCGGTGTATTGTGTGTGGTAGAGAGGTGGCAAGGGGGCGGCAACGAGGAAGTGAAGGCAGTGCCGAAAATGTAAAGCGGACGGGATCAAGTTGGAATCGGAACTCGGGCACCACTTCCGTCTGCGGCGAATTTTCTTCTAGTAGTGTTAGACCCAAACGTATAGAACGACATGGTCCTTACTCCTCACCCTAACCTGGGCATTGACACATCCAGCCGAGATGATCCCTACACCAAGTATCTCGCATCTGACAAAAGAGGACTATCGCAAAGTATATGAGCCGGCCGAAGATTCGTTCATCCTGCTCGACGCACTCGAGGCCGATGCTGCTCAGCTCACCTCTTCTCTCACCTCTTCTCCTCTCTGCATCGAAATCGGCTCAGGCTCCGGTATCGTCACCTCGTTTCTCTCCGCAATCCTCCAAACCTGCTTCGCCACCTACCTTGCGGTAGATCTGAACCCGCACGCCGGCACCTGCACGGTGGCGACAGGCAAAGCGAACGGAACCCACATCGAAGCAGTGCGAAGCTCGTTGTTGGACGGACTGCGACCGAGGATCGATGGAAAGGTGGACGTCCTGCTCTTCAATCCGCCGTATGTTCCGACAGAGGAGGAGGAAGAGATGATGGCGCAAGGTAAGGCAGGAATCGAAGGGAGTTGGGCAGGAGGCGAGACGGGGACAAAGTTGGTAGATATCTTGATAGACGAACGCATTGTCAAGGACGTGTTGGGATCGAGAGGGCGCTTCTATCTGGTGGCGATCAAACAGAATGACCCCGCGGGGCTGGTCAAGAGGCTGCAAGCACAGGGGCTCGATGCAGAGGTAAGTACAAAGTAATCATGGAGCTGATTGCATGGAAGCATGGCATACGCTGACTGTTGACCTCTGTTCACGATTGATCGACTAAATGATAGATCGTGTTGGCAAGAAGAGCAGGAGGAGAACATCTCCATGTCATTCGAGCTGTTAAACCATAGCATCTTTCGACAACACTGCTCCATCTCTCGGCGTCGTTCTCATCCATGATACCCAACTACCTTTCCAGGGTTGCGACACTCTAACCTAGAACATCTGCGACATCCGGCAATACAATCACACCTTGCTTGGCTTGATCGCGCACCTTGCCCTGGGCAACATCACGAGCGGGTTACATCGTGGTCTCGTCATGTGTTGATCCATCTTGCTGAATGGTGAAGTGGAGCATCCAACCCACAGCTAACCAAAGGTGCTTTTTCGGCAGCGTTGCATTGCGGCTTACCTATTTCCGCGGGAAACGAGTCTCGGCTATCAAAAGCTGTACCCCTAAGTCGTGTACTGTACAGCACAGCACAGCGCTGTGCCCTTTTGTTTCTGTGGAGAAGAATGACGAAAGCTGATCAGATCCTCAGCCAAACGCACAGATAGAGGTGCCCGGCCCACTTGTGTTACTCGACAGCACTTCATCGTACCTGTTGCCGACCACCATCATAAGATCCAATCCTGCTGGACGAGAACGAAACATGTCGATAACGACACGTGCTCGCGAGGACTACCTCATGGCGCTATCCGAGTGGATCAAGCAGCACCCATTTGCCGCAGCCTTTTCGTTGCTCGTTTTGTGGGTCTCGTACAAGCTCGTCGTCAAACCCACGCTCTTTCCCTCTCCCTACCGTCATCTTCCTCGGCCAGAACGAGCAAGCTACTTGGCGGGACAGCGAATCGTCGAGGCAAAAGGTCTCACATGGCGCAACCCGACAACCAACCAAGCTGAAGTCGTCAAAGGGCCTGGCGATGTCTGCCGTCATTATGCGCGTGTCCTGGATGCGTCCGTCTTTGTGTTTCCCGAACCATTTGGAGGCGAAACCCTCCATGTATGCGATCCGTATGCATTGAACGCCATCTTGGGCGATGTGGACAAGTTCCAGTCGGACCTGCTGCGATCGAGCATCATCGAGTTCATCGTAGGCAATGGCATCGTCACCAGATACGGCGACGCACACAGGAGGCAGAGGAAGTTGATGAGCCCCGCATTCACTCCGGCGCATCTCAAGGGCTTGACCGGCATCTTTTCCAAGTACGCCGATCAGATGTGCTCCAAGATCGAAGCGAATCTCAAGGGCGGCAAGGAGGGCGACACGGTGGATTTTGGCGAGTACCTCGATTGCACCATGCTCGACATCATCGGAATGGCCGGGTTCGGCTACTCCTGCCTTGCGCTGGACAAGGGTCGGGATGGCTCTGAACTTTCGAGCGCCTTCAACAGCGTCAACCAAGCGGCGATCGATTTCGGTCTCGGTCGAGCCATCCATCTCGGCCTCAGTGCGCTCCTCTATCCTCGAGCTTCAACCTGGCCGCTGTCCGATGCGAATAGGAGGATCCGGAAGGTCAACAAAGTGATGGAGCGAGTCACGATGCAAATCGTCATCGATGCAAAGAAGCGCATTCTCGAGCAAGGTGAAGATGTTTCCGATAAAAAGGATCTTCTCTCGTTGCTCATCAAGAGCAACCTCAATGCAGATGCAGCTGAACGCATGACGGATAAGGAGATCAGTGGACAGATCCAAACGTTTCTATTTGCAGGCTACGAAACGTCGGCTGTCACCACGAGCTGGGCGCTCTACTTGCTCTCGCGTCATCCCGAGGTGCAGGAGAAGCTGCGCAAGGTCATCGGCGAGGTGATCCAAGACCGCAAGGGTCTTGACCTTGCCGAAGTGAAAGCGGAGAACCTCGACTACGACGATGTCTGGTGCGACGATATCAAATACCTCGACCATGTCATCTCGGAAACCCTTCGACTCTGTCCGCCCGTCCCTGGCAACGATCGCGAAGCCATGGAAAACACCACCATCCCGCTCATGACACCACTCAAACTCACCACAGGTCAGAAGATCAACAAACTCTTCATCCAAAAAGGCACCCGAATCACTGTCGGCATTAAAACCGTCAACTACTCACCCACGCTCTTCGGATCGGACGCCGACTGCTTTCGTCCAGACCGCTTCGAACACCTTCCCGCCACCCACGCCCACGCCAAACTACCCCCTTACGCCATCTACTCGTTCATCGGCGGCCCCAAATCCTGCATAGGCGCCAAATTCGCCCTCACCGAAATCAAACTCCTCCTCATCACAATCCTCGCCAAATTCAAAATCAACCCCGTAAACGGCCTCACAATCAAACAGCACCAGGCACTCATCGTCCGACCACGCGTCGAATCGCATACCGCCAACGCCGACAACACCTTCACCGCCGGCATGCCGCTTCGCGTTACCCGTTTGTAAACATCACGCACGCTCACACTCATTATCAGGCATCGTAGACGTGTCGTTTAAAATCATATGCAACGTGCCATGTGCGTTTAATCGGCCGTTAGATAATCCAGATCCACCTTGGGTTGTGGGGTCAATAGCCCCTCCCTGTTGAGCACGTTTGCCAGCGCCTCTGCCAGCTGTTCGACGTCTTCGACGGTCGCAAGGGACCAGACTTCGTACGCTGATTCGCGCTCGCCGAGCCTATCCCTGTATGCGAGTTCCTTACTGAGCAGATGGGCGCACGCCCTGCCGGGACCGAGACAGACGAACCTCTCAACTCCCTGTGCCAACAGCGTGTCGATGGTCTTGAGCCAGTGCACCGGTTGAGCAAATGCACCCATCAGGTCGTTACGAATCGCCCGACTGTCCGCGAGGATCTGGCCATCTTTGGACGAGACGAGCTTGAATCCCTCTGGGTCCGAGATGGGCATGTACTTGACTGCTGGCCGGAGCAAGTCGGATGCTTCCTGCATCAAACTGGTATGGTAGGCGCCCGAGACGGGCAAGTTAACTGCGCGCGCACCCAGATTCTTGGAGCGCAGACGGTCGCAGCAGTAGCTCACGCCTACCCTTGTACCCGAGAGAACGATCTGCAGCTGCGAGTTGATGTTGGCCACTTCCACCACC
Organism: Anthracocystis setariae; assembly: GCA_928724745.1. Classification (NCBI taxonomy): domain Eukaryota; kingdom Fungi; phylum Basidiomycota; class Ustilaginomycetes; order Ustilaginales; family Ustilaginaceae; genus Anthracocystis; species Anthracocystis setariae. The sequence goes on along the minus strand of CAKMXJ010000002.1, from coordinate 119,430 downwards.
TCGTCTCTGGCCACCGAGGGGACCTTGCCGTTGCGGATGTCCTGAGCCACCTGCTCCACCTCCCTGATGACCGATGGCAGCTTTCCAGGCCTGACCACGACACCGGACATCTGAGTGCGCTTCCAACCCGGCTGCACCTTGGCCTCCTCTGACGGCCCACTATCGTCATACACAAGATCCGCGCCCTTGCCACTCCCCGCATTCGCAAACGCCCACGTCTCGTAGATGCTCTCCGGCTTCTTACACCCGGGCGGGAACAGCACAGGGTGGTTCGCTGTGTAATGCGAGGCAACCAGACCACGGTGACGCAGAAGTCGAACCGCATCATGCATATCCATCGCGCCAGACCCAACCATCGCCGCATAGACGCCCGATCCGTGACCCGAAGCCCACTCGACGTGATTCTGAACGAGATCCACCTGGAACTCCTTCTTCAACACCTGCAGAAACGCCAACGTGCATGTCAAGATCGCGGGCTGAGCATTCTCCGCCCTCGTCAATTCCAACTGATCCCCCGAGAACACTAGATCCCTCAACCATCCCCTTCGACTGCGCGCTACAGCGGTGCTGCTGGCAGACAAGCCTGACTTGGGATCGAGATGCCTGGTCTTGGCCAGTTCTGCTTCGAACAGCTCTCTCTGTTCCGGAGTTTCACAACGTTCGCCTTGGATGTAGTGGTGCGAGTGAATGCCTGGCGTCATCATGAGGGCTTCTTCGGCCTGGTGCCAGATGCTGCGTGCTGAGCGGAAAGCTTTGTAGAGATCTTTCGACATGGCGACATATTGGGATCCTTGACCAGGAAAGATGAGCGCCGTCTTTTTCCGCACGATCCCGATGCCGGGATGACCCTGTCCCACCCCTGCGGTGGTAGTTCCTGCGAGAGGAGGCTGCGTTCCCGGTGCAACAAACGAAGATGCATTGAACGAGCTGGACGGTGACGAGAAGTACGTGTGCTGAGGCAACGGCTGCTCGCTCCTTGTCGAAGGAGAGTAGCGGTGTTCATACTTGTTGGCCAGCGCTTGGTCGGTGGTGGGTGGTCGACTCAAGTGGGTCGACGGACCAGAAACATGAATGGTGTTCATCTTGCGTTTTCCATAGTTGGGGATAGCACCCTTACCAGCGTTGCCCATAACGATTGGTGCACTTGCTGATGTGGCTCGAGATGGAGAGGGGGCGGCCTCTGCAGAGGTGACGGGACCCCCTTGACTCTTTGCGCCTCCGCCAAAGGCCCATGTGTCGTCAAGCTGATCGGATGCATTTGTGGATTTGGACCGAACGGATCCCGAAGCTGGATGGGTGGATGGACCGGACGTGTCGAGAATGGCACCGCTACTTTGAGCGTTGAAGGTGGTACTGATACCTGCGTTGCTGCCCGCAGATGATTTGGCGTCGGAAGGGCTGGATTTGGTGGGTGACGATGAGAGTAAGGGATGGGCGGAGGCGCCGAGCGTGCGATACCTGGCAACGTACTCGGTCGAGTTGCGGATTTGGGCAAGCGAGTTTCGTTTTGCCGCTGACACGGACGGTGTAGATGCTGCTATGGAGGTGGAAGAGTAGCGAGGACGCGAAGGTCCAGCGACGGCCGAGGCGACCACGTCCCTCGCTGCCCCGATGCAGCGATGTGAAGAAGGCATCGAAGATGGATGCTATGCCCGTGGATTGCCGAGGCTTTTTTTGAGATGGTTTCGGGGAGAGTCAAGGTTCAATGGCAACCTAAAGCGTGCGGTTCGTTTCTCGATACAATTCGAGTGTCGTTGCTACTATAAGTGCAAGCGCTGCATTCTGACAAGGCAGCTCGGTTGGATGGACCAGTGCGGCGTACAGGCGTGATGACTTTGAGGGTTTCGTGTTGGAGAAAGTGCCGCTATGCTCGCTTGAGGCCGATAAGACAATCGTGATTGATGATGGCAGCAAGATGGAGGAGCAGATAGAAAGCGGAAACGACGTCGCGACAACGATGATGGCAAGATGTGTATTGGCACCAACGAGAGAGTCGCGAAATCGGTGGATGGGCGCATGTGTGTGAGTGAGTGAGTGAGTGGGTGGGAGTAGTGTATGTGTGTGTCGATTGAGTGAATAGTAGCCGGATGCGCGCGCGGGGAAGACTCGTTACTCGCTGGGCTTGCAGCCAACACGGAGAGATCCCGAGAGAGTAGCTCTGCAGGCCTTTTCTTAAGAAAAGAGGTCACAAGGCGAGGTCACCGGTAGGCAGGTGCAGTGTCATCGGACCCCATCCGCTTTCAAACGGTCCGGCTCTCTCCCTGCGTTGGTCCACACTCTGCGATCGTGGGGTTAAAGCTCTCTGACGGTTGTGCCGTGTGCTGACTCAACTGGGAATAGCGGAATCGAGCCGAAAATTGACGGGCGTGTGGATTTGCTCAAATTAGAGCCGGCCGATACATATATAAGGATGTCCTATGTTTGTTGCTAGAGTTCAACAGTCCAAATATGAAAGAATTAGCCCAAGATTGCCTTGATCACCGCACCGACGATCCGACGACTCGATCTTGGATCCGAACAACCGTCGTGATGAGTGAAAGCCGCCCGGTCAAGATCGATCCGGATCAGATCCTGAAAGCGGCGTTTCCGAGAGTGCGCTTTGTAATAAGCTCTAGAGCGCATTCCAATTATTATTGAACTTAGTTAGGACACCTCGACTTGACCTCCAAAGTAAAGACAGACCTACGTTACAGTCGGTATCACGTTACTTTGGCAGCCTTCCAAGCTCGACAACTTCGGAGGCCTACCGAAAGATACAGCGAGTCCTGACAGATATAATAAGTGCTCGGAACGAATTCATGGTGCAGATCAAAAGCTGATCCTCATGTTCGGAGAAAAGAAACGGCCTCGGAGATTATGTGCGCAACATTTTGAGGTTTTTCTGTGAACCCTTGCAGCTGTTGCTGCAATGCTCGCTGTTTGACCTTCTCGATTCCCTCCACTCGGGCCGCCTGGGATTTTGCAGACGAACCCGGTATGTCACCTTCGTCTTGTTGCCGTGTTATCTTTCCTACATCGCTTCTTCGATTGAGGTCACATATATACTCCGAACCGCTATGCCTTTTCCTTCCTCCCACAGCATCTCGATGGCCGATTCCAGAGACTAAGTCTGCTTACAGCTGCTCAACAACCTCCCCACAGCAGGGTGGATAACGGCTCCGATGTCCTCCGCGACGTCTATCACTGAAGGCGACCCGGGCGCCACCTCCGGCGTTCACAGGCAACTCTACAGCGATGGAATGCTCGGCAAGGCACGTCAACTCTTCGGAGTGGCCATTCTATGCATGGCAATGCTTCTTACTCAATCAGCGCTCGGTCAAACCGTGGTGCCGATCCGATTGATCGCCGCTTCATTTGACGTTCTCGATTCTGAATCGCAACAGTCCTGGTTCGCTGCCTCCTTTTCACTCACCGTAGGCACATTCGTCCTTCCCGCCGGTCGAATCGGCGACATTGTTGGCCACAAGACCATCGTCATCTTCGGTTGGGCATTCCTTGCTATCTTCTCCATGCTCGCCGGTCTGTCGCATTACACGCGGAGCTACGTCTTTTTCGATGTCTGTCGAGCCATGCAGGGTGTTGGATGTGCGGTGCTGCTCCCAAACTCGTTGGCGATTCTGGGGAGGGTGTTTGCGCCGGGAACGTTTGCCAAACACTTGACCTTCAGCTTCTTTGCAGCGACAGCGCCCAATGGTTTCTTGGTGGGCGCCTTGTTCTCGACGCTGGCGGGTAGGAACAAGCAACTTGGATGGCCGTGGGGATTTTACTTCATGGCCATCGCAGCGGCAGTGCTTGCAGTATTGGGTACTTGGGTGTTGCCGAACGAGCAGGAGATGAAGGCAGTAACCGCATCGTGGAATCTAAGCGCTGAGGAGAAAGTGCAGGAGGATGCGGCAAGCTTCACACCTTCCCAAGGGCAACCTTTGTGGAAGAGATTGGATCTGTTCGGCACGTTGACCGGGGTGGCAGGCATGATCCTATTCAATTTTTCGTTTAATCAGGCGCTGGTTGTCGGATGGCAGACAGTCTACGTCTACGTTCTGCTCATTGTTGGTATCCTTCTCATCGGCGTCTTCCTCTATGGCGAGTCCAAGGCGCTGTTCCCGCTGCTACCCACCAGTGTCTTTCACCTGTCCGGCTCGCTGATCTTGCTCTCGCTCGGCTTCGGATGGGCGTCGTTCGGCATTTGGATCTTCTACCTCAACCTGTTCAACCAAACCATCCGCCAGTACACTCCGCTGTTCACCCTGCTCACCTTTGTGCCCGCCGGTGTGGCTGGCATCATCGCTGCTTTCTCCTCGGCGCAAATCCTCGGTCGCACCTCGCCACCGTTTGTGATGCTGCTCTCGCTCCTCGCGTTTTGCATCGGCAGCTGCCTCACTGGCACAGCTCCTGTTGATGTTGCCGCTCTAGGCTATGTCTCTTCGGGGATCATGCCGTTTGGCATGGATATGAGCTTTCCAGCGGCGTCCATCATTCTCAGCGACTTTTTGCCGCCCGAACAGCAAGGTGCAGCGAGCAGCATCGTCAATACGGTGGTGAATTACTCGATCGCTTTGGGGCTAGGGTTTGCGGGCGTCGTGGAATCGCATGTCAACAATGACGGTACCAATCCATTGAAGGGTTACCGAGGTGCCTTCTACATGGGGATAGGTTTCGCCGGTGTTGGAGTCGCGATGGCTTTGACCAACTTGTTGCTGCAGATACGCAGGGACAGACAGGCGAAGAAGGGTTCTAGGGTGGAGGAGGAGTGAAAGCAGGCGATCGATCTTACACACTGCATTTTAGATCGCATTCACAGGCAATACACCGCATGCATTTCATATCGTCTGTGACAGTGTGTGTCGAGCTGGGAGAAGAGTTGGCTGTGCATAGATCGTGGGAGGAGGGTTCGAAGTATTGACTTTGGGTGAAGTTGGGTCAGTGAGTCAGAGGCCGGCGGGGGGCGGGTTGGGGAGGTAGTGACTGCGCTCAAAGCCAACGATGAAGCTACCGAGCAAGCTGCCGAGCAAGATGGGTGCCGATTTTCCTGCCGAAAAAAAAGCTTCTGTCAGACACAGCCCGGCGGTACTCGAATATCTTTTTTTTTTTTTTTTTTTTTGCGCGAGAGCGGCGAAGAGGCCGACGAACTAAATGAATGCGTTTGCTCGGCTTGGACGTTGTAAGATTTTTTTTTTTTTTTTTTTTTTTTTTTTTCCGGAATGTATTTGTTTCGGAACGGGAAGGTCGGATTCAGCGCGTTTGATGCACACAGCCGCTAGGCGCTATTCGGTAGCTCTGTCGGCGGCGCTTTTCATCTTGGCTCAGGAACCACCAGGCACCAAGTCTGCGCATGTCTCACGTTGCTCGTTGCCCAAAACGGACACAATGTGACAGCTGCCCAGCTCGCAGCATGGTATTTTTCCGGGATCTTGGATGGATCCCATTGACGTGCATGGGTGTACTGTACATCGATGGAACTCATCAACCATGCTGAAAAGCATATAAGTCTGTGTGGCTTTGAGCATTCCATTATCCGTTCATCATCAATTCTTCAGACACAGCTTCCTTTGTAAGAAGGTCCATCTTTCTCACCCACATCGTCACACTCGCACCAAAGCAGCTCGACACCAGTAACAATGGCGTGGCCGGAATCAGTGATTATCGACACGGTGTTCATCCCGCTCTACGTGATCGCGGCAACGCTCAACGTGGTCAACGTGCTCAAGCATGGGTTTGGAAAGACGGTGGGCTTCATCTCGCTCCTCCTCTTCTCGCTGACGCATCTGGTTGGAAACGTCCTACTCGTGTACGAATACAAGCAAAACTACACCAACATCACCATCTCGATCTGGGGTAGCATCTTGCAATCCGTTGGACTCTCTTTCCTATTCTCTGCCTCGCTGGCATTCTACTCCCGTTCACGTTCCACCTTCCAGACTGCCCAAGGCCAGAGTCGCACGCAGAAAATCACAAAGCTGCTCAACCTGATCAACCTAGCTGCACTCATCTGCATCATCGTCGGCTACACCAGTGTCAACTTTGTCAATGACCAAGGTCAAGTGGTCAACCCACAACTGCCCGTCGAAACCAAAGTCGGTGCTATCCTCTACCTCGTGCTCATGCTCACCATCGCACTTCTTGCCATCTTCGGGTTGGCCAAAGCCACGGATAGAGAAGCCAAACTGATCCGTATCAGTATCCTCGTCGCTCTGCCTCTCATACTCATCCGCACGGCTTGGTCCGTCTACGTCGTCTTCTCAGGAACCCTGTTGGAACCCAAAAACATCTGGGCAAAACTCATCCTCCAGTACATCACAGAATACGCAGCCCTGCTCGTCTACACCGCTCTAGGTTTTATCTTGGCCAAAGTTGTCGCCCACCAACAGACTCACAACGTGCGAAACGATGACATCGAGAGAGCCACTAGCCCCGATTCCGGCAAAGTCCCCAGCTCGCCTCAAGCCACCCACCAGCTGTCGCCAATGCAATACTTGCCCAAGTAACACACCTCTCTCCAGCTTGTACTACTGTAATCCCCGTGCAAAATCGTCTACTCTTCACCATGCCATTTCACACGACCCCGCAGCTACCAATGCAGTACTTGCCCGAGTAACACACCTCGACAGCCTGACCACAACTCCCACTACTTGTATATACTGTAACACTGGCACAAGACTGTATAATCTTCTACAAAGCACCCAGCAGCTGCCAACGCAGTATTCTACACCTCAATAGCCTATTCGCCCATCTATGGCGCTGTGTAGATTTTAAACCAGGCACAAGGCTGTATAAACCTCCAACGATTCGTTTCACACCTGCAATAGAGCTGAAAACCACACCATGCAATTCGGCTGTTGACACAACGACGAGACTGAGCAGTTCTGATCCAATCTTGAGAATACCTCACTGGTCAATGTCGAGTACGATACGACCGGCAATCTTACCGCTCTGCATATCTTCATATACCTGAGGCAATTGGCTGAGACCCAACGTTCTAAACACGGTCTTGACCTTTCCACTCGCTGCAATGTCCAGAGCCTCTTGGGCGTCCTGTCTGTTGCCCACGTACGATCCGACAATGCGGACCGAGCGGAAGACGGTGAAGAATACGTTGGCCTTGATATCCGTGTTACCAGGCAGACCGACGGCGACGAGCACACCGCGTGGACGAATGTAGTCGAGCGCTTGCTCGTACGCTGCCGCACCGGAGGCAGCCACAATGGCCGCCTGCGGACCGAACCCATCGTGAGTAGCCGCCTTGATGTCGTCCACCAGGTTCTTGGACAACTTGAAGTCGATAAACTTTTCGGCTCCGAGCGATTCGCAGAGCTGCTTCTTGTCTGCGCCCGTGTCGATCGCAATCACGCGGTAGCCAGCGGCCACGGCATACTGGACAGCAAGGTGGCCCAATCCTCCACCGGCACCAGGGATGGCCACAAACTGACCCGGAGTCAGCTGTGCCTCTTTCAGCGCCTTATACACAGTGACGCCAGCACAGAGGATGGGCGCAGCTTGATCGAGCGGGAGCGCATCGGGGATGATCGAGAGATGGTTGGCATAGCTGACGGCGTACTTTTGGAACGAGCCATCGACCGAGAAGCCCGAGCACTGAGCATGCGGGCAGTTGGGTTCGGCACCGGTCCTGCAGAAGGAGCAGTTCAGGCAGCTCGTAGCGATCCACTTGATGCCCACACGATCACCGACCTTGACATACTGGTCGGCACCCTCACCAAGAGCAACGACGACACCGGCACCCTCATGGCCACCAACGAGCGGAAGCTTGTTGTCCAAGGGCCAGTCGCCAAGCATGGCGTGAAGGTCAGTGTGGCAGACGCCCGAGTAGATGACACGAACGAGGGCTTCACCGCGCTTGAGCTCGCGCTGGATGGGAATGCCCTTGACAGAGACGGGACCGCCTTGCTTGTCGAAGATAGCAACTCGGTTCTGACCCGAGATTTGGAGCTGCTGCTCACGAGGGTCCTGTGCATGGTGCGAGCGGTCAGAGGTGGCGGCGGGAGCCATTTTCGCTTGTCGGGTTCTTGTATGGTTGAATTGGATTGGAGTTGGCGTTGATTCTGGCAAGCTACAATTTTCTTTGTCGCTGTTGGCTATCTGCTTTGGTGTGTGAGGTGTTCGAGGTCAAGGTCGAGGCAGGGTCGCTATATATCGCTTGAGGTGGCGTATCAAATATGGCCCATACGGCATCCGTATAGGAGTCATGCTAGTCAGTGATCTAAGCCGACAAAAGCACAAGAATGTGCGGACCTACCGCAGCTGCGACGACAATTCTGACCAACAATCACATTGCGGCAGTGCGGCCATTTGGGACCGGCTCGAATATGCTTGCCTAGACATGTCAGGAAGGCTACCGCTCGCTCGGGCATCAGACAGCCATGTGATGTAAGAACGCAACATTGTCGCGGTTTTTTTTTTCGAGGTAGCGTAGCGTGGAGCCAGCGATGTCGTGTGCGCGCACACATAAACACCACGATCAGTCACTCGAAGCCGAAAGCGAACTAGCCAATGCTGAGTGACTGTGGCAAGGTTTCCGACTCAATAGGCGGGAGGAAGCCCCGAGTTGACTGTTCCGAACGGGGCTCTCCCGCATAGAACCTCGAGCTTGACGACCTTGGACAAGAACACGGGACGGTCGGCCAAGGCTCCAAGTACGTCAGAGAAAAGGCTAGCAAGCTTGTGTCCGTGCATAAAGCTCGCACAGCTACCGAGCTGGACTGTACTGACCTGACCTCTACCCCAATATGCGGGGCTCACAACGAATTGCACGTATCAATGCGGGAGGCTGGCGCAACTCGACTTGGCTTGGTGAGCTGCAGAACGATGCCACTCTTTTTCTCCGCGCCTCAACTCTCCGATTGTGCAGCCAGCTTTCCCCACACGCGGAAGTTTGCCTAGCCGACTCCTCTTCACTGCCGCTCTCTCTGTGTGCGCCTTTCGATGCCATTTGCACCGTTGTGAAAGTGTGGAGCAGGGTCTCCGGTTGCGCATCACCGCTGCCGCATTTTTGTGGCTAAGTGCTTTGAGCATCCTACGTAGTTCTCGGATCCAGGATGGTCAGGTGCAAGGAGAGCGAAACAAAACAACGAATCGGTAGCCTTTCGGCAAAAACAGTCCAACTCGCCTACCATCGAAATGCCGAGTACGTTCAAGAACGGCCAACTCCCGCTATGGCTTCCCACACAGATCTTTGAGCCAGCTGTTTCGGTGTCGTTCGACATCATGGAGAGGTCGTCGAAAACTCAGCGCTATGCTAGGAACAACTTGCCTTGTGACTAGGCCTGACTTTGGTTGGCTTTTTGGTGCCATTTTTTATAGTTGATTTTCTTTTTTCGTTTTCGTTTTCTTGCCTTTGCTTGTGGTCAACGAGGTGGCCCAACTTGAGGTGGAGAAAGCATCTCGACATCTTGCCATCAACATGGGTATTCAATCAACAAGGTAGGAGAGGCTTGACAACACATAGTGGGATCAACCGCCCCGTGGCGGCTTCACCTGCATATCATACGAGCCAGAAAGGAGTCAACCTCGCCCACAGTGGCTTGCAACCGTGTCAAAGTGAATGACTCTGCTTCCGCCGGCTGAAACCTCCCGATACGTTGCCGATGCATCGCCGTGGGAGATGCGAGAAGTAGCGCTCATCGTTGAGGCTGTCACCTCGAGTCATACATACGGCGAAAGTTGCAGACGACACGGTGACACATGTTCAAAGGCAAAAAGAATGCTTACGGAAGCACAGGGGGCTCTAGAGGTAGGAATGGTTCGAGTTCTTCACAGTGGAATACGGCCGAAGCAGCCAAGCTCCTTTGGCTTGCTTGATGTCTGTGCAGGTGCGCAGCTCAAGTAGATACTGTCAGCACGATCACCAAACGTTTTTTTTTTGAATAAAAGCAAATCTACTTACGCTGCCGTCACGGCAATCGATGCTCCGGCGATAGCTTCAGTTCCGCCGATCATCTTGTTGTAGTCTTCAATCGCGTTGAGGGCTTCATCGCTCAGTCTCCTCTTCTCCCACCTCCTCGGTGTCGATTCACTTTCTTCTCCGTACTGGGGTCTGTTAGCAAAGCGGAATTGTGGGGAAGAAGGCGAAGCCAATCGCATCTGAGCTACACCTCGTTGCATCTGCTGTTGTTGTCGAAGCGAACGACAAATGGCTTCTTTGATCTGTATGTCTTCTGTCCTCCCCAAACCAAAGCTACAGCTATGGTGAGCACTACCCTCGACTCGTTCGTATGCAAGGAATGGACTCACTCTGTTGCTTTCGATCTGCATCACGATTCTTGGAACGGAGGTTCATCGTCTGGTACGAGATCGCTGCTGCACCCACGCCGACGGCAGCCGAAGAGCCGTATGCACCCGCGAGGGATTTGCGCTTGACTCCCGAACCAAGGAAATCATTCGTGCCGAGCTTGAGCTTCTGCGGCGCTTTTCGGAAGGCCTGCTTCACTCCTTTGGCCGATAGCGTGCGCGTGATCCCGGAGAGGTCGTCGGATTGCGCAATGTGTTCGAGGTTTTCGAAGCCGTCGAGCTGGGCAAAGCAGGTGGCGATGGCTGCTAACCCCCAATGTAGCATGATGAAGAGCAGCTTTGGATAGTATCCGCTGAGCATATCACCCTCTTGGACTTCCGCTGTAGTGTTCGTGTCAGGGCAGAGATGGAGTCCAGTGATGAAGTGACGCTACAAGGCGCTGGATTGATCGCGTAATTTAGCTGGACTGGCGCTCCAGTTGAGGCCGACGCAATCTGCCTTGCGCGATAAGCAGAGACGGGTGCAGTGGCGGATAGCTGGAGAGCAGGCACGAACGTGGACAGGCAGATTGTCGCTGCGCCGGGGTGCCGACCGGTGTCTTGTCTGTGAGACTGTGTCGATGGCTATGCAACAACAAGTATGGCAGACAGAGCTTGCCTTGCTCTCCACCTTTATTAGTCTCCAAAGAGGGAACCGGCGGGTCTGACGAGCACCGTCCAGCTAGCAGAACTGGTTGATCGCCGAACGAAACGTTGGTGGGCGGCGTTCAGATCGTAATGCGTTTCACTGGCAGCAGTTGCCGATTGGCGATGGTAGTAGGGTTTAGAGTAGAGGATGGAAGGTGCACGCTGACCAACGAGTGAAGTCAAACATGACCATCAGTGTAAAGGGAGAGAGGCAAGTTCGGGATTGGTTCCATGCGATCCGGACCGCTCGAGGAAGAAAGCGAAGAAGCAGAAGGAAATACATCATCGGGAGAGCAAATGATGCCAGCACGGTTGTACGTTTCCTGCAAGTGATGGTCTGCACAGTCGTGGGGCAAACACTATCGAGCAGGCTACTGTACCGTGCAGTGCGGTTCCCTACGTAACGATGCAGCACGTGCGATCCAAATTCATCGTCATGACTACGTTGAAGCGATGTGCTGGAGGTACAAATGTGACTTCAGAAAAATGCTGCAACGAACCGGATGATGTCCACCCACCATCCGAAGCACACGTTCTGACAGGCGCCAGAATGAAGTGGACCGTGTTGTCAGTGAACAGCCTGTTCCAGCGGAGCGATCAACTACATACTGTAGCTCACGCCCACCCTCTTGAAACTGGGTTTCGAGCATCCGCATTCGCGACAACCTCGATCCGTGTTCGGGTTAAGCACGCCGTTCTCCGATCCATCTCGTGCGCCCGAATGGCACTGGACGATTCAAGGTGTCTCCACACAGCACAAAGGAGCCGTAGCTGGATCACGAAACGATACGGAGAGAAACTGCAGTGTAAACATTTATCATTCCTTGCATCACTTCATCTTAGCGACACTCATTTCGGGTGGTGGGATCAGCAGCACGTGCGCCGCTGGTGATTAAAGATCAGCAGGGAGGTAGTCTGAGAATTGGGTCTTGCTCTTGACCTTGTTCAAGTCGTCTTCCGTGATGGATTTGACCTGGTCACCAGCATTGTAGCCGAAACGTTTGGCCGAGTTGGAAGCGCCCTGCTTGAAAAAAGACGGACGCCTGAGGACGGTGACGACACACGAACCACCAAGACCGATGTTATGAGTGAGGGCGTGCTTGACGTTCTCGACCTGGAGAGCACCAGCGTCGCCACGAAGCTGGTCGACCATGTACTTGATCATGCCGAGACCGGTTGCACCGAGAGGGTGGCCCTTGGACTCGAGGCCACCGGAAGGGTTGACGACCCAGCCCTTTCCAGCGTCGTTGTAGGTGTTGAGCTTCTGCTCGACGAGCTTGTGTGCCTGACCTGGCTCGCAGAGACCAAGCGCATCGTAGGTGACGAGTTCGTTGGGAGCGAAGCAGTCGTGGAGTTCGAGGACTTGGATGTCGTTGGGACCAACACCAGCTTGCTTGTAAGCGATCTTTGCGGCACGACGCGACATGTCGGCACCAGAGAGCTCGATACGGGAACGATCGTTGTAGAGACGGGCCGAGTCGGTAGCAACGCCGAGACCTGCGAGCTCGATAGCTCGGTCCTCAAGACCGTGCTTCTTGACAAAAGCCTCGGAGGCGACGATGACGGAAGCACCGCCATCGGAAGTGGGAGAGCACATGGGAAGGGTGACTTCACGAGTGATCTTTCGCGCCTTGAGAACCTGCTCCTTGTCAGGGGTAGCGCGGAACTGAGCGTAAGGATTTTTGGCCGAGTGGCGGTGATTCTTGGCAGCAATCTCGGCAATGTGTTCCCAGGAAGCACCGTACTTTTCGCAGTACTCCTGACCGGCGGCACCAAAGATACGTGCGGCGAAGGGGCCAAAGTCTTCGTTCTCGTACTCCTTCTCGCCTTCGATTTCGAAGAGCTGGGCCATGGTACCTTCCATGGGAGCGGCACGGTCGGTAAAGGCGGAGGAGAGCGAGCCAGGAGCCATTTTTTCGAAACCAACAGCGAGGGCGCACTCGGCCTGACCAGCAAGAACAGCGTTGGCAGCAAGGTTGAAGGCGGAGGAACCGGTGGAGCAGTTGTTGTTGACGTTGACAATGGGGATGCCGGTCATACCGAGTTGGTAAAGGACACGCTGGCCACATGTAGAGTCGCCGTAAACGTAGCCAGCAGCGGCGTATTCGATGTCATCGTAAGTGAGACCGGCATCGATGAGGGCCTTGACGGCAGCCTCGAGACCGAGAATGGGATAGTCACGATCTGCGGGCTTGGTGAAGGCGGTCATACCAACACCGACGATGTAAGCTTTACGGGCAGCCATTGTGATGAATTTGAAAGTTGAATGGCAAGTGGGTGAAGGGTGTGAACGGAAATGAGGATGAAGGGCAACAAGGTTGATATAAAAAGCGGGATGGAAGGATACACAGACAATTGGATGGCAGTTGGTGAACTTTGCGAGCAACACCCAACTGCGTGAGAGGCCAATGCTCGGTAACGCCGGCTAAATTGAAAGACCGGATCGATGGAAAGCAGCGAACAGCTTTGGGCGCCATCGAGACCAGCTCAGAGCAGCTCAGCAGGGGTCAACCCCGCATTTTGTTTGGAGCGGTACAGTACTCACACTGCATTTGGCAGATTTGCGGTTTGGCTGACCGTGTTCTGTGGAGGCACAGGCACACACACACACACACACACACACACACACACAGGCTCTATGCAAAGTCAAGAAATCAAACAAAGCGAGCTGCAACAGCCGCGGCCGCGGAACCCAAATTTCCAAAAATGCACTTCCACACTCACACTCTCTCTAAAGCAGAAGCCGACAAGCGGCTCGACCAAAGTGTGTGGGGAAACGCCCTCGATCGGTTTGGGTGCTTGTTTTCACGCACTACATTTTTCACTGTTAACCCTAACCGTTGCAGTCTAACAACGAAACGAGGTGGCACATCTAACAGAGCAAACTCGCGCTAAACCACCATGGACAAGCGTTGGAGGAGTGAATCTATCCGAACAGACCACCGAGGCCACCTAGGAGACCACCACCGCCGCCGCCGCCGCCGCCCGACTTGTCTCCGTCATCGTTACTGCCCTCCTTGTCGTTGGAGTCAGGTTGGTCACTGTAATCCGTCCCGGCGCCTTTCTTCTGGATGGTGTCGTACGCCTGTTGACCTCCGGTGTTGCTAGCGGCGGGTTTGATAAAGTTGAACGTTCCCTTGGCGTTCGAGCAAGAGTCACGCACTGCGGTATGCAGCGGGCCTCCAAGCGGCTTGAGAGCGACGCAAGTTTGCGGCAGCGTAAACGAGTTGTTGTCGATATCGTAGCGTTCCTGGTGAGAACAGTGCAGCGCGCCTTTGATGCTACCAACACGGGCTTGCGGCATGTAGCAAACGCCCACTTCTACCGAAGAGAACCAGTAGTAGGTGTTGGCGATCGGATAATCTTTGACAGTATAATCGGGAATAGGTACTGCGTCTGCAATGGTTGATTGCGTAAAAACCACCAGGAGCAAGCCCAGCGCAATTAGAATCATTCGGGTGAGTGCAATCATCACAGCAGAGATCGTCTTGCGCTTATGATGGTGTGAGGTAACCAGCTCGAACGAGAGGGGAAAGATAGAGGGATCATATTGTGCGGGCTCAGGCTCTTATATGAATTGTCTGCTGCGATGGTCGGAGGGGAGCTTTGGTGGGTCCATGGCACTTCATGTGGGACGTTGCTATTCAACGAGTGTCGAGCAGCCATTTGCGATGGCAGCACGTCGTTCACACACCCTTGCCTGAGCAAGGCAAATGAAGTCGTTCATCACTCCCACCGCACCAAATTGCCCATCACCCAGGCGCTTTGACTAAGTCGGCTTTCGTGCCAAGGAGGAATGACGTGGGAGAGAACAAGTTGCTTCTGAAGCCAGCCTCACGATGCAAGAGTCTCGTTCGATCTGTCTTCGATATCAAACCTGCGCTGGTCCTGCTGGAGGTACTCGTTGGTGACGTCCAACACAGCAGCCGTCTGTCAAAGCAGGTACACCAGTCGCTCTGCATCAGCTCCCATCGGGTGCCAGATCGATGATCCAAAAAGGTGCGAATCGGAATGTCACCTTCCGTCTCGGATACTAGGCGATGCCGTAGAGTCAAAACTTGAACCCTCACGTCAAGTTGCAGCTAAAAAAACGTGCCTCTCTGCGCGGCAAACAATCCGTTGTCGACGTGGCCCATGTCCCAAAATGGAGTCGCTTCGCTGCTCGGCTATGCAGTCTCTTCTGCGCTAGACTCGGAACTTCCGAATCACTCGAGTGCGCATGTTGATCACCTGCTGATCTTGGATCCACTTGACTTGTTATCGGACTGATTGGGGAGTGTGATAATAGCAACTGTTTATTGGTTCATCATCGGAATGATCCAACGTCCAGAGTGGCGGATCACCACTTGAAACCACAACGCTGTGGCTTGTGCGCCAAAAACGTCAACGTGCACTTAAGGGTTCAAAATCCGCAGCAACAGCTGCAGAACGCTGCGTTTGTCGGCAGTTTCTGCTGCGCCGCCACCTTTTCAGGAAGATCCGTCAAATGCGTTGACATTTTCGGCTCAGCCTCAATGGGCTTCTTCCATATATACCTTCGCCCTCCCATCGCTTCCTGGTCAGTGTCACCATCTTCCTAGAGGCCTCTGTCCCCACGATCACTTCAGCTTCTTGCCCAAAATGGCGGCCGTCAAAGACCTCTACAACCGCCTCTCTAGCATTTATACCTCCTTCAAGCCCCCTGCTGCGGCCAAGCGCACCGGCTCCGATGAGGCGTTCCCCAATGGTCCATTACGCATGGGCATCCTCGGTGCAGCCAACATTGCTCCCGCTGCTGCCATCATCCCCGCTCGCTCGCATCCTGACATCATCGTTTCCGCCGTTGCTGCTCGGTCCAAACAGCGTGCCACTGCGTTCGCAAAGAAGCACGACATTCCACACGTCTTTGATTCCTACGACGAGCTCATCAACGACGCAAGCATCGATGTCGTCTACAATCCGCTCCCCAACGGTCTTCACTATGAATGGACAATGAAGTGCATTGCTGCTAAGAAACACGTCCTTTTGGAAAAGCCCTCTACGTCCAACGAACAAGAGACTCGCAAGCTCTTCCAAGCCGCCAAGGAGGCAAACGTCCTAGTCCTCGAAGCATTCCATTACAGGTTCCACCCGGCGCTCCATGAGTTCGCCTACCGGCTGCACGACTTGATGTCACCGCAAAACCCTATGACCTCGGTCGCGGCTTACCTGCTTGCGCCAGCAGGTGTTATCGCGGATTCGGATATCCGCTTTGATCACAAACTCGCCGGCGGTGCGTTGATGGATGCGGGATGTTATCCGACCTCCGCAGTCCTCTACACCATGCGATCAGCTGCCGGCACGTGGCAGCGTGCTAATTGGGAAGATGAAATCGAAGTGCGTGAGGCCCGTCCCACCCCTTTCGAACCCAAGGACGCTAGCTCCAAAGCGCACCTGAACTCCAAGGGGGATCCCGCCATCGACATCTCGATGGATGCCACCGTCCTCATCCCCACAGCCAGGCCGGACAAGCTCGCGTGCAAGATCGAAACGTCTCTCGGGAGGACCTTGTTCAGGCTGCCAATTCTCGGCTGGAAGGTTCCCAACGTTGGCCGCTTCGCACCTACGCTCAAAGCAACCTTCAAAGATGGCAGCGAGGTGGAGCTGCAGAACTTTGTCGGTCCCTTTTTGTGGCACACGATCAAAGCCACCTATCGCGGTCGCTCTGCCGCGGACGCCAAGGTTGCTGAGGGTACGGTGAAGAATTACAAGGCGTATGTGCCTGGGGAGACGGCGGGGACGAAGCAGATGCGTCGGGCGGCGAAGGACGGACATTGGCCCCAGGGTACCGGCGAGGTCTGGTGGTCCACCTACCGTTGGCAACTCGAAGCATTCGTGCTTGGAGTCAAGGCAGTCCATCAAGGCACACCCGCCCCTGAAGTGGGCGCAATCAACATGATCAACGAGGACAGAACCACCAACACCCCGCGCGTCCCTGTCTGGGTCCACAACGAAGAATCCGTCATCATCATGAAAACCATCGATGCGATCTACGAAAAGTCAGGTCTCGCCCAACGTACCTCTGCCCCACCCCCGCGCTCATAACCGCATCCCTATCACACACACACACACACACACACACTACTGGAAATAGCTTATCTCATGCTTTTGGCCATCACATCATCCCATCGGAAAGGGTATCGTCTATACAGCCAGACCTACGCAGCTTCCATCCATGCCGATACTCCACCATGGCGCCCCGATGACGAGCACACAGATGAGCAACCCTGTCACCCACGACACCATCGCATACCTGACCGCCTTGCGTCTGGGCTTGATCGTCCTCAACTCGACCGCGAACGTGCTCACCGTTGACAAACAGCCGCAGAATCCATCCTCGAGACCTTTGAGTGCTTGGCAACCCGTGAGGCCCTCTGTGAAAGACGCGGGGACGCGACCAGAGTGCGCAGCGGTGAACGCAGCGCAGATCACAGCAGTCCCGATGAGGTTAGCCGCGAGGGTGCCGAGCGGGAGCGAGTAGCGTTTGGAGAACGCGTGCGAGTTGAACCGCGAGAGGTACCAGCGCAGTACCGCTCCCGGGGGGCCTAGGACGAGGCTGAAGAGGACGCTGCGATATGGTGCATAGAGTGCACAGAAGATGGCTGAGCCGATCCAGAATGCGGCTCCCAACGCCAACATACTCGTGTCAAGGGCTAGTGACGAGCCCGGTTCGACCTTGCTCCGCTTGCTCTTGGTCACCTGGTCCTGCGGCAGCTCCGATGCGCGATGGATGCGAGATGAGACGAGACCGAGCAATTTGTCGATATGAACAAGTTCGGAAAGAGCAATGCCAGCGCCGACGCTGACGATCGACATTCCGATCGTGAGGGCGGTTTGCGAGAGCGCATCCATGACGTTATGCAAGCCGTGGCGGTGGAAGTGTTGCTGGTTGCCAAACGCACGAAAGACGCCGAGCACAAACGTTGAGAACGTGGTGATGCTGCCGCAAAGGCCCGTGGTGATCATAATGTAGGCGGGCGGGTAGCGACCTTCGATGGCTTGACGATTGGCACCGATCGCAAGACCCATGATAAGACACCCCACCGCTTGAGCCCAGATCACGGGCGCAACGCTCTCGCCATCGTACGTGTTGAGGGCAATGAGACCTTGGCGGATGAGCGTGCCCCAGATGGCGGCAAACGAGAGCAGACCGAGGATGGCACAGTGCCGCAACACTTTGTGATGCGTGGCCGGAACACTCTCCGGCTCGATCTGTCGGCCTGGCTCGATGGAACCTGGATCAATTGGATCGTTCGGATCGGTGTTCGAGTTGGACGTTTGCGGTGAGGGGGTGGTAGAGGTGGAGGCGTGCGGCTGATGCATGGTCGTATCTTCGCGTCGGGCGGTCTTTATGGATGATGATCTGGACGCTCTGTCATTGTTGGCATGATCGTGAACATCGGCATGTCCATTGACTGTGGGCGCTACACTATGGTATCCACTCCTGCCGTCATCCGTTTGGTATATACTCGTGTCTCCGGCATCCGTGTAGTAGCCTTCGCCGTCCGTTGCCGAAGCAAAGGTGCCTGCAGCGCTGATCCTCGAAGATTTGTGTGTCAGCGTCGGCGTGGCGCTGCGTCTCGCCGTGTTCGGCCCGTGTGATGCGCCCGCAGATGCATCCATAGCAACCGAGATGAGGATGGGTCGAGCTGAGCAACGTCCAGATGCGATGAGATGAAAGTGGGGAGGAGGGAAAAAGCAAAAAAGCACCAACGAAAACAGCCACCGACGATGAATTTTGCATAAAAGCACGGAACAATCTTGAATGAATGCGAACGCATGCGTTCCTGGTCACTTGGCAGCTGCACATACGACAGAGGACCCTGGACCGACGCACCTAACTCGACCGAACTCAACCCGACTCAGCCAACACCATCGTCCTGGTAGCGGCTCGGCTCAGCATGATCGAATATACACAAGATCGACGCGGTCGATTTCGCACCGCGCAACCCGTTGCGGGAGCCTCACGTAGTCTCTCGCAACTCAATGTAGCCAATCCCGAAGAATGCGATCTCGACTTTATCCTCCAAGCCTTCGACTCGGCGATTCCCTACCTCGCCTCGATCGGATCCGAAAACCAATGGGGCTCCATCCCCTTCTCGCAAAAGCAACAAGTCCCACCCGCCTTCATCACCTACATCCAGAAGAGCTACAACCTCAATTCAACCTCAATTTCACTCAGCTACCAAAACTGGCAACATCTCGTCATCTACGAAATCCTCACTCAAGACCAAAAATGGACACGCCTAGCCGCCCAAGCCATCTCAACCTCCTTCCCCACCTACGTCCCCAACCACCTCATCCCTAAAATCGATGCAACCCACTACATATATCTCAACTACCTCATCGCAGACAGACGCAAAAGCCACCTCGCCAAAGGCGCAGGATCGCGCCTAATCCACTTCGCCCAAACCCAGGCTAAAGCAATAGGCAAATCCACCTTCTACGGCGACTGCTGGAAAGGCAACAACGACCGACTTATAGAGTAAGCATCTTGCAGGCTCAAACACTAATGATTCCATCTATTTTGACTATTCGCTAACCCCTTTGCCTAAACTCATCGCACAGATACTACGAAACACTGGGCTTCAACCGAGTAGCTCCCTTTGATGTCGAAGACAAGCACGGCCCAGGGATGCTATGGACCGGCTACCTCTTCCAAAAGAGTCTCTGAGTGGTCCATGACAAGAAGGAAAGCAGCTGTCTGTCCATTCAGCTCTGGAGACGGCAATGGCACAGAAGAGGAATGATCCAGATATGAGTGATAGCGGGTGCGCATCATAGTCTCCGGTTGCTACTCGTTTTGACATTGGCGCTTGTCCAGAGCGGCCAACCGAGCCCTGCGCAGCCTTGCAAGCTCATCTTGCTCGCCACTGCTTTCAAATCGGTCGCTATCAACCACCATCGTCTGTTCATCCTGATCAGCTGAAGTAGCCCCCTCGCCGTCACCTCGGGTCGCTCCTGAAGACATGTCGCGCAACGACCCGAGCAGTGGCAGGTATCGAGCAAAGAAGCATCCCAGTATCTCGGTCGTATCGTTCGTCAGGTCGCCTCGCATTGCGCCTTTAGCTCCTCCCACTGCGCCTTTTCCAAAAGCCGACCACTTTTTCGCATCCTGTCGCGCCCGCTCGGTCGCCGCTCCCGTCGCCGAGCTGGAAGCTGCCCAACCACCATCCGACAAGCTCGTGTGGCGGCCCTCCAGATACAGACTCTGACCCTTGTACGCCTGCAGAGCCAGGATGCGCTCTTCGACCGTATCCTTGACGTAGTAACACCAAATGTGCGTCTCTTTCGTCTGCCCGATGCGGTGCACGCGGCCGATCGCCTGGAGTTCCAAACTCGTGTTGAGCAAGGGCTCTAGAATGTGGATGTGCGACGCTGCCAGCAGATTCAGACCAGAGCTCTGAGCTTCAGAATGCAGAAGCATGACGTGGATGCCAGGATCACTGCGAAAGATTTTGGCGGCTTCGCCCCCTATCTTGCCGCCTGCTGTCAGTCGAACGAAACGGATGCCATTGGCAGTCAAAGCCTGCGCCACAAGATCCAAGCCCCTTCCGAAAGACGAAAAGATCAGCGACTTTTCGCCGGTCTGGTTGATGATGTGTCGCACATGCTTGACTACATGATCGATCTTGGAGCCGAATCGACCCTGGGTGGGCAAGCGGTTCAAAGCTGATCGAAGAGAGTCAGGCAATTCGTGATATCGGACCGCTAAGGGATCACCCTTGCCTTTGCCACTGCCGGTCGCAGATGGGTCGGCACCATTGTGTCCTTGGCCGCAAGCGACTTTGCCGTCCTGCTCCGAAGTTCTGCTCTTCGTTGCGTAGATGATTCGATGCACCTCGGTCGGCAGCACACGCGTCTGGCACATGACGCAGGTTCGGTGACCCTGTGCCTGCCACTCCTTCCAGCAGTCCTCACAGCATACGTGGCCGCACTTGTTGGTCAAGATGCCCGTTTGGATCGTCTCAGTGCAGATGTAGCAGCTCTTGGCATCGTCTTGGAGCTCATCTGTCGACTGGACCCTTTGCAGGTGAACAAGATAGCGTAATCGCCTTTCGAGTTCGTCCACCTTGGAGACGCCGTCCACTTCTTCCTTCTGTGTAGCCTTGATGCTTTTTTCGAGATCCGAGAAGATGGGATCCCGAACCGTGTCCGAAAGCACTTGGATTTCTTTGAAATACTGGCTTCTCGAGTTGAAGAGAGCGGTCAGAAGCGTCTTTTCTTCACTGCGAAGCTTTTCAAGGTGCTTTGTTTGATCTTGGATGATTCGTCGAGCTTCGATATGAGCCTGTTTTGCTAAAGCTGCCTCCTCAGCTCCGAAGCTGTCATCACGCAGCCCCTTGAGATCGTCGGCTACGTTGGTAAAGGAGTGCGACGGTTGCACCAGCGACACAGATCGGCGCTCCTGATCAAGTCTCTTAAAGTGCGCCAGCTGCTGCTGTTGAACTCGCAAGAGTTCTTCGTCCGCTTCTGTTTCGGGAGCCATTCCTCTGAGATTGTCTTGTCGCGCCGACCGAACTGCGGCTTCCAGTTCCTTGTACAGTCGCGGGCGATCAGTCGAGCCGACGGCGACACCGCCCTTGAGAATCTTTTCTCGTTCGGCTAGGAGCGGACGATACATCTCGAGTAAAACTTCGGCTTCTGCCTGCGTATCCAGATTGTCTTGATATTGATCGTCATCTTCTCGTTCGAGACTCACGTCACGATTGACGGGTCGCACGAGACGGGTGATGACGCTCTCGCGCCAACGGATCAGGACCTCAGCGTGACTGTTGAGTAGAACCACGTTTTTCGCAAGCCTTTCGTAAGCCTCGCTGCTGAGAATACCTCCGCCCAGCTCGAAGAGAGCCTTGGAGACTCGAATGGCCTTACCGTTTAACGGTACTTGGTTCCGAGATAGTTTGCGGATGTTCGCTTGAACCTCCTCTCCAGCTTCGGCCAGAAGTCGCTGTCGCACCTTTTCGGCTTTTGAATAAGCCTCATCTTCCTTATCCTTGAGGGCTTGACGTTCAGGACCCATGACGGATTTAGCGTCGGCTGAAGCTTGGAGGCTGACTGGGTGCTCGGCGTTGCTATCGTTGACTGAAAGTGCTGATGGTTCAGCATCTTGCTTCTGTTCTACGTAACTTTGTCCAGGGTCCAAGTGGTCTTCCGTCTTGACAGTGCTATCCGGTACGTGAGTGTGCAGGTGCGATGGATTTGCAGCGAGACCCTGTTCGGCTGTCTTCTTCTCCTGCTCGTCGAGATACTCTCCGCGTTGGTAGTACAGGTTTCCAGTGAATTGTAGAAGACGATGGAGCCTGGTCAGCAGGTGACGCAGAAGTGCTTTGAGCTGGGTAATGTGGTTAGCTCTCGCTCTACGTTTCTCTACAAGAACTTGATATGCTTCCGGATCTTGGACCAAAGCTTGTAGCGCGAGATCGTCGTCTTCGTCATTTGCGCCGTCCGGATCGTCGAGCGCGGATCGCTTCCTGCGAACTTCGGCTTTCTGCTCGAGATCCAAATCGTGCTCGGAGAAACGATAAAGGGGTCCTGATGTTCCGGCGTCAACGATCTCGTTCTCAAGCTTTACAACTTCTTGGTTGATCTCTGCCTCGACGTCGCTAAGCTGAGATGCCGAAAGGATGCGCTGATCCTCATCACGTCGGTACAGCGAAAGGATGTTGCGATGGATGCGTCGATCGAACCAGTGGGTTCGGCTGCTGTGAAGTTCGCTGCGCGTCGAGTCAATCATCAACTCGAGCACCTCGTCGATGCTGCGGAGGTTCTTGGATCCCACCACGCCACCGCGGAATTGGAGGGCTACTTGCGGATGGGTGCATGCTTGGCGCAGTAAAAGGAGGTGTTTGTGCATCTTTGAAATGTCGAGCTGGGAATCAGGCGTCTGAGGATTGCCATCCTGGCTATAACCCGTGTCGGACAGGGCGTCCTTCCAAACATCGGCATAGAAGGCGGTCTCGATCGATGTGAAGTCGATGGGAATGACCGAGCGAGTTTGCTGGGGCAGCGACATCTCGGAAGCAACTTGAGATTTGGTATGACGGGTACCGATGGTCCTCAAGACGCGAACGAGGGCTGGAGCGAGGATCGGGTGAAGGATGGATTGCCACTGAGTGGGAGACGCCAGATAGCCTGGAAGCCCGAGGAAGCGGAAGCAAGACTTGAGGTCTTCCATCTTCTTCACTGGAGTACCCGAGACGGCGATCGACGAGCCACGCGAAATCATGGAGACGGTTTCTGCTGCGCTGGAGGCTCCGATCATCTGCACTTCGTCCATGAGCACACGGTGAAAGTGAAGCTTGACGAGTGGACTACGGGGTCTTTCATACTTGCGCTGATGTCGGCGCGAGCGAGCGGGGGCAATCTTTGCTGTGCCAAGCTCCTTTGCCAGGATCCTGTACGAAAGGACCATGACGTCGAAGCGACGAGCCCATTGCTGCCATGTCACGCCTTGGGGTACGTCTGATTCCGCTTTCGTCCTGCTCTGATAAGAGTAGACGGATAAAGAGGGAGCATGCTGATTGATCTCTTCGATCCATTGGGCGCGCAAAGTTTCGGGTGCGACGATAAGAGTGGTTTTGGTGGGAACAACATCGATTTCGTTGCGCTCGTCGTACCAGCCGGGTCGGGACGCAGCGTCGGGGTCAGGGTTGAGAAGTATGAGGGCGACGGCTTCCACCGTCTTTCCAAGACCCATCTCTTCGGCTAACATGGCGCCGTTGAAGTTGCTGAACAGTGTGAGCTGTGGATCACGGACGAAGCGGGCTTCCATCCAATTGTAGTAGAGGCGATGGCCGATCTGCTTCCACCACAGTCCCAAGTCACTAGGACCGTCGTGGCCTACGATCTGTCTGGTGTCGACAACATCGCCCTTAGCGTCGATGAGCTTGCCTTCTCGACCAAGCACAAAAGCAGTCGATCGCTTTTGGAACGGAAGCAGAGTAGGTACAAGGTCTGCAGGTTGGATGGCATCCGAAGTGCCGATTGTGGCGGGCCGAAGGTTTGCATACACAAAGCCAGCGTCGATTTGTGCGACTCGAGATAGAGTGTCAGCGTCAGAAGTGTAAGCATCTGCAAAACGGACGATGTTTGCCATGTCCACGATTCGATCGGCTGCCAGAGTACCGGTAGCACTGGTGGATACAAGCACCTCGACACGAACACTGAGTTGAAGGAGGAGAGAGCCAGCTGTGATGCGGTCGACTGGATATCCGGACGGAGGGGATGCCAGTGCGAGAGAGACACTGGCGGTGACCGCACCTTTGGCAATAAGACTGGAGAGGGAGACGAGCCAGTCGTCGTTGGTGAGCTTGCCGAGCACGGAAGGTCGCTGAGAGAGCCCATCATTGTTCAAAATTGGGATGCTTGCGAGCAGCTCGCCGGTGGGAGCGTGTTGCACGTGGAGGACAGTGGTGATGATACTGTCGTTGTCTTGATGTGGCGAACTCTTGGCGGTAATGTCAAGGTGATGGATGCAAAGAGGATCCATCGAGCTCGCCCTTTCTAGCGCCTGTTTGAGCTGCAGCACGGTGTCGGTATCGGAGGATTCACGAGCGGTAACTCTGAACATACAATGAGTGTCGATCAAGCAGACAGACTCTTGGACATCCCGAGCGGCAGAGTCTGGCTTGTTGCTTCTTTTCGCATCGTGTACGGAATCATGTTGAGTTGCTGAAAAGTCAGACCTCTTGCGCTTCGTGCCAAGCGTCAGAGATGCGTCGCTGTTCGACTCGCCTTCTGGGTCGAGCTTGGTGCCAAGAAGGTGTGACGCTAGCAGATCGAAATTGAGAAAGAAAGAGACGTCCTCAAAGTCGAGCTTCTCGATGGAAACATAAGAGAACCTATCACGTGCGTTGGCGTTGGCCGACGTAGACTCGGACGTCCGAGTGCCCTTATCGCGTAGCTGCAATGGCCATATCGAAGCATTAGGCTGTGGTTGAGCGCTGTGCACTGGCCTAGTCGGAGTTCTAGACATGGTAGCTGCAGATCGACAGCGCGCCGGCTTCAACCGAGCAAACCATATACTCGAGCAAGCGATTGTCTAAGGGAGCTCTTGCAGGTTTTGGTCGGATTGTACATAATCCGAATGTCGTTGGCAGCAAATCAAGATTGTCCTGGTTTACGATGGCTGAGTCGCAGAGTTAGGTGGCGTGATCGAGTGGCATACTGTACTGTACAGTAAATCTGATCAAAGTCTTGCAAAGAAAATCACCGCGTCGCTGATGTGACTGTTCAATGGATTCTGCGCTCAGGGTCCAGCGACTGAGCGCCATGCAGCCGGGCGCCTATACAGTATTTGTGATTGAAGTGGAGAACAAGTAAACTTTTGGAAATTCCAATCTCCTGTTAGATGTATGCAACCGACAAAAATCAGGAAAAGAAAAAGAAATGCTACCCTGAAGGCAAGCAACGCGTATATAGGGGCTCCAATTAGTTTGTCGGAGTGAGACCAACACACAAATGCAAAGCAAAGCTACGGGCTGTGGGCTGTGGGCTATGGGCTGCTCCTGGATTTTGGTTTGGCGAAGCGATGCTGCAGCATGGATCTGCTCGATGCAGCCTCGTGCAGGACGCGGCCCAGCGTAAAGTCCAAACAAGCAAAGCGTGCTAAAGTTATGGCCGGACCCCCTCTTTCCTATTATGGATGCTGCCAATCTGCACCTGTCAAAGGCGCCAAAGTCGAGCCTTGCTGCATCGTCCAGCACCACCCCCTAATCTCTTTCCACTGACATTGGTGCGCACCGAACTTCCATCGTCTATTGATCCCTGCTAGCCTCGCATCTTTCGACATCTTGATCATCACGACATACTTCGGCTTCATAGACGTTGTACAACACCCCTGAAGCTAGTTGATCTGCGGGTGCACAGATACTCACGCTCTGTTGCCAAACCTTTTCGCTCGGTTTCACCGTTTTGCTCTGCATAAAGCGCATAGCTAGGAGCTGCCAAGTATATAGTGTAGAAACCGTCGACTTTGCTCGCCCTCCATCCAGCCATTGGAGTTCAAGCCGCAGGCAACTCCGACGCGAGAGGGTGCCCACTCGATATCGAAAGCATGACCGAACTTTTCCTAGCTCAGGCGACAACCTCGGCCTCTCAACACAACTCCGAGTCCTCGGCGTCGACCGCTTCACCGCAGATTTCAACATCAACACCTTTGACTGGCCAGGATATGGGCGCAAAGGGCAAGAGATTCAGCTTGGATGCGTTTCGTCTACCTTTCCTTGCCTCCTCGCGCAAATCAAGCGACGCTGCTCCCGCCCAGTTGTCGAGCTTAGAGCATCAGAACGAGTCACCACCAGCCGAGGTGCTCAAGTTCGAGGCTGGCGCCACCAAGCAAGATTCCACTGACAAGCATCTAGCACTACCCCACGAGCAGCAGCCAAAACGATCAGCATTAGCTCGACGCGCCTCCAAGAACATGTCTCCTCATCGAGTCAGCTTCAGCCCTTCCACTGAAGATGTAGCTGAAGCAAGAGAACAGCTGCTCGTCTCTTCCGCTTTCGCAGATGAGCCTCATCATCGCACCACGGCCGCGCCACCAGCCTCTGCGCGATCTCCGCTCCAACGCAAGGATTCCAAAGTCAAACGGAATCTTGCCAAACTGCGAGCTCTCAAGTCTCGCTCCACTCCAGATCTCTCTTCGACATCACGTAGAATGAGCTCGGACTCAACTCACACTGTCTCGTCCATTGCCAGCTCTTCCGCTTCTGAAGCTGTCCAAGATCGTGCCGCGCGAGTGGGTGCAGCAAAGCGACGGCTGTTCCGATGGGACAGAAAGGGCATCCATCGCTCGAGTCCCAAAGAGAAGAATGACAAGGGTAGTGCTGCCAAAGCCAAGGTGACCAAGCATCAAGTAGTAGCTGCTCGTCATGCTAGGACGCTCGAGCAAGTGATTAATGCAGGCATGGGTCTGCACCCAATCACTACTCGGAAGAAGTCGGCGCCAGAACAGGTCAAAAAGGTTGGAAGCAAGACCAAGAAATCGCCTCGAGCCCACACAATTCCAATGGTGGATCAGTCACAGCTCAAAGATCTCAAGTCAGCTCTCCTCGACGTGGACCTCGCCAATAACATTATCAACGAGCTTCGCGCCATGCCGATCCCACTCGACGCGCTTCGAAGTGGAATCGGAAAGATGCTTCCAGACACTCACATCGGAACTGCCGGTGAACACGGACAAGAGCGTGTCCTCAGCATGAACCTCCCCGATAGCGCACTCTCAGATCCTTTCAGCAAGGACGACAGCGAGATCAGAAAGCGGTCCGATGCTGATGCTGATGCGATCGGCTCGTCCGACGAGCGACCTCAAATGCCAAGAGCTAAGTCGGCTGCAGAGGAGGCGCTAAAAAGGATCAGCAAGCAAGCAGACACTGCCGCTACGTCACAAAGAGCGGTGGTCTCCGCGAGAACCTCGTCGCTTCCTTGTCCTGTGGACGGATATGGATCAAAGAATGCAGTCTCTGCTCAAACTGCGCTGCCATCATCGGCACCGCAAAGTCCAGCCAGCCCAGCCGCTGACAAGACAATCGCTGCCAAACCCCTGAAGATGGTATGTTTGGACTGCTCCGAGGAGGAAGCTCATCGACGCCATGCACAGCACCTCGATGTCGCGCGCGCAGTCATCATTCAAGGTGTGCAGCCTCCGTCAGTCCCACCTCCGCCTTCTGGCGCAGATTCCTGCGCCATGGCTCAACTCGCTACCTGTGCCGCTGCTGCGATCGTCGGCGTTGGCGAAATGCTCGGTGCCTCTTCCGTTCCACCTTCTCAAGCTGCGTCCGACAATCATAAGGAGCAGGACACAAGCTCAAGACCTCCCTTGTTGACAAGCATGTCAGTGCCCAACCTTCCGGCATTACAAGACGGCCAACGTCTGATGGGCTCCACGCCGCTTCAGCTGCTTCTTGACCCTGTTGGGACAGTCGCTCAGAATTCGGGCGCTTTTCAAATGCTGGCAGATGTCTCTGGTGCCGCGATTCGTGCTACTCGGGACATGGATTCCATCCATCCCCCGCTCGACCGCATGGCCATCTTTATCCACTGGTGGGGATTTGAGATCACGCTGCCAAAGCTTTCGATGGCTTACCTCAACACTGCTCATTCGGTCTCTGGCGCATTCTTGTCATTCTTGCAGACCATGGCAGTTGGAGGTGGAGTTCCAGAGTTGTTGCCGTTTATCCAGTATATCTCGACGTTCATGGAAGTCGAGTATAAGGCGATTCAGGCGCAAGACCGAGGTCATGGTGTTTGTATCGCGGGGACGTGGTTCATGCCACTTGCATTGGTGCCTCGACCCTGGGATTATCCGCTGGATGGAATCGCTCCTACCGATCCAGGATCTGGCACGCAACCGGCTTCCCCACCGCCGATCGCTCCCGTGTCTCCGGCTGCTGCACCCGTGCAACCTCTCTCTGCACTGCCGATCCCTACAGTACCAGCTTCAATCGACACCGCTGCCCCTTCGAAGAGGCATGTCTTTAAGAAGAAACCTGCCATGGACAACGCAGACGCGGCGATGGCTCAAGTTGCTGCAGTTCAAGAAGCTGTTCCGCCAAAACGCAATCTGACCCCAACCCAACTCGCCGCTATTCAGGCCGCAAGGACCGAATCAATCGCGCACGATCTAGGCCCGCGTCACTCGCGCACTTCCAGTGTAGCGTCTGCGCAAGGCGCTAAAGATGTGGCCGAGCTCTCTGGCGGGGCTGCACTGGCAAGCGTTCAGGAGATGCCCGAAATTGGATCAGTTCTGGTCAAGGTTTAGTATCATTTAGTTCTTGTTTTGCATCCGGACCTGCTGCTCTGTCTTTGCCATTCCACTTTGCTTGTAGATCTCTATGATGTTGGAAGCACGAGTTCCAATACCATCATCCATCGAGCATTGTGAGGACATAGTTTGGTGAATGTTTGAAAGTGGTGAGCTTGGCAGGTCGCAATAAGATCGGAAGTCCGGGCGTACTTCTGCAGTGCGGATCCCTTGGCCAGCCAGCCAGAGAGGGCTGTTAATACCCGGCGAGCACGGCGAGCTACTTGGGCAGGGGTCCGGTGTACCGTTCGGAAACCCACTCGAAGCAATTGCTTGGTTTAGGCGGGCGCACATTCTTCCACCGCGGCAATAATACCGTTCAAAGCGTGGAGCACCGCATGTGAGCATCATTATTGACGGCTGCCCCTTTGTCTCGACGTGGGGTCAAGTGATAGCACACCGAGCAAGTCTCTGAACAGCCATCTGAAGCGAATCGGGCCAAGTCGCGGAAACCACGGAAATCGGTCGGCACGGCAATCAATAATTTCGGCTGTTCCAAATGGGCCCAAAAGGGTCGGCTGCACCGTGCGACATGACGCTTGTATCTTTAGTTGCCGTCACTTCCATCCCTTGCGTTCTCCAGCTCTCGTTGCCACCACCGCAGCTCACTGACACAGCCTAACCTCCATCATTATAAGCAAGTACAGGCTCCAAGATGGTTGGATGCTTCTCTTTCCTCAAGCCCTCCCGTGGTAAGGCTCATACGACGATGGCTGCAAGCAACACTCATTGTGATGGGTGCAAGTGCCATTGCGAGCACTCGAAATCCTCCGGTAACGATGAGAAGAACATGCTCTCGGCCTCGGTCTTCTACGATGCTTGCAATCCGCCTCCCTGCGAGACGGGTGAGCAACAACGATGCTGCGGTGGCTTCACCAATACTGGGCTTGCTCACTCGCACCTGCCAACCTACAGCGACTCACAGCATCACACAGTGCGCCTCTCCGAGGGTAGCCCTGATTTCGAACTCAGCGATGCCATGAAGGACGTCGCCAACAATATCGAAGCCGAGATCGAGAAGCTCGACAAGGAGCTTCGCGAACTCTCGCTCGACATGCACGATCATCCCGAGATCATGTGGGAGGAGCGCAGGACGCACGACCTCTTTGTCAAGTACTTGAACGGCAAGAAAGGTTGGAAGGTGACTCCACATGCATACCAGGTCGAGACGGCGTGGGAGGCGGTATTCTCCCACAAGGCTGACAAGGACTCGCGCGTGGTGGGATTCCAGTCGGAACTCGATGCACTTCCGGGTCTTGGTCATGCGTGTGGACACAACTTGATCGCGATCTCTGGTGTTGCGGCTGCCCTTTCCGTGGCAGCTACGCTGGTTGCCAAGGACATTCCAGGAACGGTCAAATTGCTCGGCACGCCCGCCGAGGAAGGCGGAGGAGGTAAGATCCGTATGGAGGACAAGGGCGCTTACAAGGACATGGATGCCTGTCTCATGGTGCATCCTGCCGCCATGTCTGGTACGGGCTCCATGCTTGCTGTCCAACCTTGTGTTGTGACCTACAAGGGACGCACTGCACACTCGGGTGCAGCTCCATGGGAAGGTATCAATGCGCTCGATGCCGCCGTCCTGGCCTACAACAACATCTCGGCTCTCCGACAACAGATCCGACCCGACGAACGAGTCCATGGCATCATCCAAGGTACTAACTGGGCTCCCAACATCGTCCCTGGTGAATCTAAGCTGATCTTCAACGTCCGCGCACCTACCATTTCGGCGCTGAAAGATCTGGTTACGCGCGTCAACAAGTGTTTTGAAGCCGCCGCTCTCGCTACCGGTTGCACTGGCGAGTATGACTGGCAAACTGCCTATGCCGATGTGCACAACACGCCCGCACTCTCCAACACGTATGCCAACTTGCTCGGCAATAAATTCGGCCTGCATGTCGGCAAAGACAAGTTCCAAGCATCGACCGACTTTGGAAACATCACATACGCTCTGCCGTCGTTGCATGCCGAGTACGCCATCCATCTCGACAATC
Organism: Anthracocystis setariae; assembly: GCA_928724745.1. Taxonomy (NCBI): domain Eukaryota; kingdom Fungi; phylum Basidiomycota; class Ustilaginomycetes; order Ustilaginales; family Ustilaginaceae; genus Anthracocystis; species Anthracocystis setariae. The sequence continues at coordinate 88,683 of CAKMXJ010000002.1, read as the reverse complement.
CCAAGACGCAGGGTAATCACACAATCGGCTTCGCCAACGCCGCCAGAAGCCAAGAGGCTCATGACAGGACCAAGGAGGCTGCTCTCGGAATCGCCGTCACCGGCGCAAGAGTGCTCGTCGAAAAAGAGTTCAGAGATCGAATCTGGGACGAATGGCGCAAGTGGAGAAAGACCGCCGACGGTCCCTAGTAACGCTGTCGTTGTAATTTGCCTTCTCCCCCCAAATCAGCACTTGTTTGCAATCATTCGTATCAAAACAGTCGTACAGTGTTTCAGAAGTGTAACATTGCCTGTATTCGCTGCGACATGGATTTGCGTCAACGAAATTAGAGCTTGGAAGGACGAGCGGCGGTGCTGCTACCCTTTTGGGCAACGAGGGAGCTCAAACGGTTGATGTGCTGTTCGGCATCGCGCTCAATGTTGGCGCACAGCTCCTTGCACGAAGGCTATCGAACCGAAAATGGGGTCAGGAGGATCAGTAACCATGCTCGCACATACACGTAGAATGCGGGTGAGACTTACAATATCGTGAATGAGACCGATAGTGATACCAGCGGACCAAATTCCAGCATCCAGATCACCTGTCTCGTAAACCGTCTTTCCGCGAGCACCCGAAACCAGCTCGCGAACATCCTCAAACTTGGCTCCTCCAGGTCTGTTCTCAAGTCGAACCACCTCGACCGAAACCTTGTTCCTACCCAGATCCAAAGCAATTGTGAAAAGAAAGTCAATAATAACATGAACAAACGGGAATACCAGAAGCTAGTTAAGCCTTCGAGTCTTTGCCAGGTTGAGTCTTTCTGCCTTCGGGGACGAGCCAGAGCAGAGCAAGGAAGAGTTTGAAACCGGCGCTGATGGCGATTCCACCGCTCAGATTGGCTCCCGTATGCAGTAACGACTCCCCCACGCCGGCACCGACGCAAAGCGCAACGACGCCAAACATCCTCCGATCCCTACCGCGTGTCTTGTCAGATGGAACGAGATGGAAGAGGTACGGATCGGAAGCGATCTGCGTAAGCGTAGCTGTAAATGCGACTGTGGTGGCAAATGCGGGGGAGACCAGCTTCTGCGCGAGGATGCTCTGCATACCCATGGAGAATGCGACCAAGACAATCACGCCTGGATACCATTGAAAGGACGGCCCCTCGTTCTTGGGGCGGCTAAGCAGAATACCGGCCGCACCAAACAGGAACGCGCTCTGAACGACACTTGACAGAACGAGCCAGCTTCGCTTCTGATGGCCAACACGTCGTCCCAATTGGAAGCCGGTGAAAGAGCCCAAAAAGAAGCCGGCGACGCTGAGAACTCGCAGCAACGTGAGCAAAGGCTGCCGCTCGACACCAGGGATGATGAACTGCGCAATATTGGACGAGAACTGCACCATGTTGCCCGTCTGAAACCCTAGCCACACGTTGGAACGACTGTAGAGCAGCATGTCGACCATCCCGGTGAGAAACGCCTGCCACGAAAGCGGAACCAGGGCAGCATTGTGATCGATCTCATCGTTGAGATAGCTTTTTGCTAGGCCCCAAGCCTTCCACTTCCGCTCGTTGTGAGCTTGCATGGCGTAGGCGTCATCGTCGCGAGTGCCGAGCAGCTCGACGGCACCCTCCTTAGTGGCTTGGCGGCGAAGCTCTTGGTCGCGCGCCTTGCCACGTTCTGAAGGGTCGGGTGGCTTGCCTGGTTCATGCGCAAATTGCGTCGCAGATGCAGCCGCAACAGCTTCCGGACTGGAATCATTGCCTTGTTCGGAAGATTCTTGGCTCGGCTTTCGCGTCCCGTCACTGATCAAGATGGAAAGGTAAGAGAGGAAGAAAGTTGAAAAGGTTAGTTGGGATGATGAGAGAAGGCTGTGGAATAAAATGAAACTCACCCAATGAAAGGGCCCTCTGCTCAAGGGAGTGGAGCAGGGACTTGATAAACCTCGACACGTTTGCAGGGCCCTTCCATGGGTGGTACAGGCGGCACACGCTGCGATCCAGGCCTCTAAAGCGAAGAAGAACGATATCTTAGGGAGAAGGTAGACGGGGTGAGCGTACTCACTTGAAGACACGCGCAGTGTTGCGCAAAGTTCGGAAAATGTGGACAGTGTTTCGCTCATCCGAATCGACGATGGCTTGCTTGATCTTGTCGTGGATCTCAGCCTCTTTGGTGCACATGAATCGGGTACCCACTGCAACGTTGCGATCGAAATGGAAAGATGGTGTCAGCTGAACTTGAGCCAAAAAAGGCTAGAACGATGATGATGGGACTTACTGTTTGCACCTGCGGCACCAAGAGCAAGGGCAGCGGCAAGACCTTGGCCGTTAGCAATGCCGCCTGAGGCGATGAACGGAATCTTGAGCTCCTCAGCAGCCCTGGCCATGAGGACCAGACCACCAATGTCATCTTCACCGGGGTGACCGGCGCATTCGAAGCCATCAATGGAAAGCATGTCGGCACCTAGACGCTCAGCGCTGCGGGCATGTCGGACGGCGGTACACTTGTGAATGACAAAGGCCCCCGCCTCCTTGACGACCTTGATGACCTCACCGGGGTTGTTTCCAGCGGTCTCAAAGATTCGCACACCCTCAGCAAGGGCTGCCTTGGCGTATCCAACGTAGTCGGGAGGGTTGATGGAGGGAAGGAGAGTGATGTTGACGGCGAAAGAACCGAATTTGTTGTGGCGTTCCTTCTTGATGTCATCGGAGATGAGCGAGTTGGTCTTGCGGATGGCATCGCGGAGGGCTTCGGGCGAAGGCTGAGTCAAAGCGGTGAGAGTGCCAAGAGCACCAGCGTTGCTAACGGCGGCAGCGAGGGCAGGTGTTCCGACCCATTGCATACCTCCCTGGACCAGAGGCACGCGCAGTCCGAGCTTTTCCGTAAGGGGAGTAACGAGCATGGTGAATGTGAACTGAGATAGGAGCAGTGATCGGAAAAGAGAGAAAATTCGACAAGTCTAGCAAGGGATGATGTGGATGGAAGGGTCAAGTCGAAGTAACCCCCGTAGCATAGATTGACGATGTCGATGGTCGGAAAAGGGCAGCATATAGGAGCGCGTGCCAGTGAGCCAAAAGTCCGGGACGCAAGATTAACCGATGGACCGGACTCAATCCCAAGGCGAGGCGAGGCGAGGCGAGCGCGTGGAAAACTATCCAACAGGAAGCTGACGATCTGACAATCACCGGGCTTTAAAATCCGAATGCTACTCTCGATGCGATGACGAACTGAGGAGCAAGGCGAGCAGCACATCGATCGTTGATCTCCGCGGACTACTCTGTGAATTGCGAACCAAAAATTCAAAATTTAACCTTTTCTAAAATTCAAATCGAGTCGAGCACACGTTCGCACTGTACAGTACACAGGCAGTGCCGGCACCCGCGGGATTCCCGAGTCGGTGATAAAGAAAATAAAATACTGTCCTGCGGTGTGGTGTACAGGAGGTTTGATCCGAGGAAAATCAATCAATGTATGACACAAACGTGTTGACGCGGCGGTTGGGATTTTTTTCAATCGATCAAAGCACGCACGCCAATACGTTGCACGAGCCTCCCTCGGCCTGTGTCGACAGACGACGCCGCAAATCTCCCGAAACAATCACGCTCCCGTCTAGGCGCAACCCAGCTTTCGATAATTTCTCCGAGAGCGTGCACAAGTGTGCACAGAATCCTTTCTTCTGACCGGCTTCGTCTGTGCTCCCGCCCGGTGCTGAGCTAGTTTGCCAAGTTTGACATACTTCCGTTCTGAACCCGTTCAGAGTTGTTTTTTTTTTTTTTTTTTTTTTTTTTTTTTTTCTTTGGTGTGAGAACGCGCAGACCCGGTATATAACCAGCGCAAAGGTTGCCGATCCCCACCCTGTTCCATCAAGAGACCTATCCCCCTTTACAGATTCGGTAATTCAGTCCTTGTGCGTTTTGCCGGTACAACACACAATGTCGTCCCATCAGAAAATCGAGGCTCCTTCCACTGCAGCCCCCTCGGTGGACCAATCCAACCTCGATCTCGAAAAGCAGAACTCGTCCACCAACGGCGACGCCGCCACGGCAGTAGGTCACGGAGACAACTCGATGTCGGAAAAACAGACACCGGTCGCTGACTCTAAGGTCAAGAGTTCAATCGGCTTCGTCGCCCCGTCGGCACCCACCTATATCCCCGCAGATGGCTCCGACCCCAACGCCACTCGTCCCACACGCACCTTTTCTCGACGTGAACGCATTCAGCAAATAGACTCGACACATCCCTTTGGTGGTGATCTCGAACGCGCCCAGACCGAGCAACGGCTTGAACGATTCCAGTCGCAGGCAGGCAAGGACGTCGTCATCGTCCACTGGGAAGGAGAACACGATCCCGAAAACCCCTTCACCTGGTCCAGAACCTACCGATGGTACCTCACCATGCTCGCCGGTCTGCTCGTTCTCAACTCCACCTTCACTTCATCGGCTCCCTCCGGTATCGTGCCTGAGCTTGAACGCCAGTTCGGCTTCAGTCGCGAGGTAGCTACTCTTTCGCTTTCCATCTTTATCGCTGGTTACTGTCTCGGTCCCTTGCTCTGGGGTCCTCTCTCGGAAATGTTTGGACGAAAGCCTGTCTTTGTCGTTGCCATGTTCACCTACACCTGCTTCAACGTCGGCTGCGCGCTCGCTCAGAACACCGGCTCGATCCTGGTCTTCCGCTTCCTCGCTGGCACCTTCGCCGCTTCACCCCTCACCAATTCCGGTGGTGTGATCGCCGACCTTTGGGATGCCAAAACTCGTGGCATTGCTCTCTCGGTCTTCTCGCTCGCGCCCTTCGCTGGCCCTGCGCTCGGACCAATCGTATCCGGCTTCATTGCCGTCTCTGGCACTTCGTGGAGGTGGCTCTTCTGGGTCTGCACCATCTTTTCAGGTGTCTGCCTACTTCTTGTCATCTTCACCCTCCCTGAGACCTTCGCACCCATCATCCTCCTCAAAAAGGCTCGCAGGATTCGTAAGGAGACCGGAGATGATCGTTACAAGGCACCCATCGAGCTCGTCAAGGTTGACTGGGGCGAACGTCTCAACAAGACCCTCCTCAAGCCCTTCATCATGCTCTTTCAAGAACCAATGCTTCTCATCATGACAATTTGGTTGTCATTCGTATACGGCGTGGTTTACCTGCTGTTCGAAGCGTTCCCCATCGTCTTCTCTCTCGGTCATGGCTTCAACGCTGGCATCTCCGGCCTGATGTTTATTCCCTTTTTCCTGGGAGGTTGCGCCGCCGTTCTCCTCTACGTCGCCTACTACAATCCAAAATACGCCAAGGAGGCTGACAGGCTCAAGGAACAGGGCATCATGCGCGTCCCTCCCGAGGAACGTCTCTACCCCATCATGGTGGCTGCCCCCGTCCTCGTCATCGCCTTCTTCTGGTTCGGCTGGACCTCCTACCCCTCCATCAGCTTCTGGTCTCCCATGATGGCCGGCAGCCTCATCGGTTTTGGCGTCCTTTTCTGCTTCCTTGGTGTCTTCAACTACCTCATCGACGTCTACCTCCTCAACGCCGCTTCCGCCCTCGCAGCCAACACCGTCTGCCGTTCAGCAGCAGGAGCAGGTTTTCCCCTGTTTGCAACCGACATGTACTTGAAACTGACACCTCGATGGGCATCAAGCCTTCTGGGATTCATCTCGCTGATCATGGTGCCGGTCCCATTCGTTCTGTACAAGTATGGACCAAAGATTCGTGCCATGTCGAAACACGCGATGTAGACGTTTCATACCGTTTCATCGAAAAGAGTATCTATCGATTGCAATGTCCCTTTTTTTATATCTATTATTCTGTTCCCCTCTCGGCGCTGCCCACACTTCATTGAACAATATACAGTACAGTTGTCAGACGAGCACAGTTTGTATGCTAGTATGACTTGAGAAAGGATACTATTCCGGGGTAACCCACGAAGAGTGAAACATCGTGTATATATACAGATACATGAGTCTTCCCGAGAACCTAACATTCCGGCATTGAGGAATGTAGCGTGCAGGTCGCGGGCAGGTGACAGGCAACGCATATCTAAGCGAGATTTTTCACCATGTCAACTCTGTCAACTCAACACCGGCACTGCAAAAAAAAAAAAAATCACCTTTTCTAAGTGGAGGGTCCAAAGCGCATTTCTTCCCGACATGAACGTTTGCAACGGCTCAACTCCAACTCTCTGCCCATCATCATCAACGTCGAGCTCCATTCAACCAGTGGCGAATGTCTCAACCACATTTCTACTCGGCACGCTTCGTCTTAGAAGCAACATCAACTCGATAGGCATTGAGTGTCGCATCCATTTTCACCAACATGTCGATGTACGACTACCCAGAGCTCGAGAACATCCCTCCAGCTCCGCCTCGCTCGACATTGTCCTCGACCAGCGCCCGTCGTTCGGCCCATGTCCCTCGTTGGGCTGCAGCCATCTTTTCGAGTTTTCCTCTCCATATCTATCCAGCTGCCAAAGTATATTCACCAACAATCTCACCGCCTCCCTCCAAACCCACGCTATACGTCGCCCCTCATCTCCACCGAGACGGCACCCTCTCCGCGTTTCATGATGATGGTGTAGTTGCTGCCATCGAAGACGAAAAGGTAGTGAGCGTACAATCACCAGGCTGGTCCAGTAGCGATCCAATTGCTCTTCGCTGGCAAATGGAGCTCCGTTTCCGTTCCGTTGATTTCGAGGTTCGCTTCATTGATCCATCTCACAACTGGGGGCCAGCCAAGTCGATGCCTTTCCTCCACCTACCTCCTCGCTTTCGCGCTGGCAACTCGACCTCTTCATCTCTCCTATCTGCAGTCGACATTCCTACTCTCTTGGACAACTACTATCCGACGACCCGCGCAGAACTAGGCGAAAAGGCTGGCGCAGCATACCCGGACAACTCGACCAAATTTGAAGCCAAAACCTGGGAGAACCTCATCAGCAATCGAATCATGGCCGGAGTCCTTCTCTCCGTCCTTCTCTCGCCGCAGTCCGCAATCTACGCTCAAAACGAGACTCGGGCTTATCTCTCACGCCTTTTGTCTTCTCATCTCCAAAACAGCTTCTTTGACCAGCAATTGCGACGTATCTCGGCACTCAACCCTGCCGCCGCCATCGGCCCATCCTCCTCTGCGCAGCCCACCACCACTCTCCCTGGCTGGGAAGTAGGCTTCCTTGGTTGGATCGGCGCCACTGCCACCTCGGCCACCTCGGCCCTTTCGACCGCCGACTTGGATTCCATGGGCGGCGGTGATACTCCCGGCGCGGCTTTCGCGAGCCCTTCTGTGGACCAAGACAAAGTCATTGTGGATGCTGTCGACGGTCTACGCGCCCTTGCCGCTCGAACCCAGGCCGAGCTCTCGGAAAACTCGATGGCAAAGCCGTACTTGCTCGGAGCCAGTATGCCAACCTCGCTGGATGCTCTGGCGTTCAGTGTCGTTCACACCGTGCTTACACTCGCTGCCACTCCGCAGGCACAAGACGGCAGCAACGAGCCATTGAAACGATTGAAGGAGGTTCTCGACCAAGGTAGTTGGCTTGTCAATTGGTCCAGAAGGATGTGGAAGATGTATGTACGCGATCTGGACCGTGCATGAATGTCAATCGCTGCCATCATTTTTTTTACCACCTTCCGTCACGGAAGGACACCGTGTCGTATGTCGATCTGTGGACAAAGTCCACCACCTGTCTGATAGAAGTCTCCGCTTGCTAATATCAATTCTGGCCACTCGTGGTTTTGGAAAGAACATCTTGAGAATGTCGAGGGGCCGGACATATCTTTTCTTGATCCTGCAACATGGACCTTGTATCACGGCTTTGGTTTGGGTGGAGAGTACCCTTGAGCCTGTTGCACAAGCTCTTCTGTTTTTGCTGCCATCACAAAGTCGTTTTTATGCAACTGTAGTGACGTAAAACAAACAACGTGTCAGCGAACTTTGTCGAATCCCATCGCATTTGGAGCGACACTTACGCCATTGATAGCATGACTCCACCACCATACCGTCACTCTGCCCCATTCTACCATGACGGCGGGATGGTGGCCCTCCTTCTCAGCCAATTCGCCGATCTGATTCGCAAAAGCTTGAGCCGAGGTGTAGTTTTTGAACTTGTACGTTCTGTGCAGCGCATCAGGGTGGACCGTCTTGGAAGACAGAAGTGTCTTTGGCTGGGGTGACAGTGACCATTTGCCCTTGATGGTAGAGAGCAGCTCGTTGGCCTCGGTGTGGCTCATCGGAGCAAGCGACGACGTACATGGAATACACTTTTGCGCTTCCAGTCGCACGTTGGGATCGGACATGTTGACGCGCGAGTGAGAGATCAAGCGCAACGATTTGGGTTTGAACAGAGATTGAGAGAGTCGAGTAGATGTGTTGATAGGTTGCGAGAGACGCAGCATAGCTGTTGTTAGTTGTCAGACTGCCAAGAAGAAGGAGGAGAGGTGGTTGGGAACAACTTGACGCCAAAGTGGAGTGTCGAACTGCACTTTTATAGCTTTGGGTGTTGGAATTGGACCCTGAACTCGAGCTGTCCTCGAGCTGTCCGCCTTGTTTCTCTTTTCCACTCCCACCAAATGCAGAGCCACGATGACTTGCAATGGCTCACGACCACGCTGCAAAGTAGACCAAGCACGATGCCACACATCGACATCGCAAGAGTCGAGGTACAGCTGGCAAAGCTGCGCCAATCACGACTTTCGTCCGACGAAAGACGCACCACTCTGGAAGCTCTGCGACAGCAGCTTACCCCTTTAGCCGCCGACGTTTTCGACAACGACCTTACCAACAGCGACAAACTTCAGATCCTCACTACAGCCATCCTCAATGGACCCAACGATGTACGTCGTGTTGCTTTACAGAGCGTCTCGTCCTGCCTCGAGACCAAGCCCACCTCTGATGGAGCTCTCCTCACTGTACCAGAGCTTGTCGAATCGATTGAAGCGTTCCTCCGCACAACGCTAAAGATCCAACCCTTACGGACCATTTCGTTGACTTCATCACGATCCAGCGTCGATATTGCGAGTCTGTCCACTTCCGCCCTTCGCGCTACCGCGGCCGCCCTCAAGACCCTATACGGGCTGCTCAAAATCACATCCAATGCAGCAACTTCTCGAAAACCAGCATCCAAGCCGACCGACCTGGTCTCTCTTTTCGACATTTTACTGCCTTGCTTTTCGGCTGGCCTTGCAACCTCACTTGCACGCAATCGTACTTCCATGCAAACCGGCGCATTTACATGGGGTGATCAATCTACACGTTCGCGTGCACCAAACCACGAACCGAGCAGCTCCAATGCGGCGTCGACCAGCTCGATCCAGAAGGAAATGTACTCATCCACAGGCGAAACCGACCGCAAAAGCGATAAGAGCGAATCGGATCAAAGCAGCTTTTCCGTATCATCTTCAGCACTCACCACCCGCTCTCGCACCCATGACGCGCGCTTACACGATTCTACCGCCAAGCTCATCCGTCAAAACGCCTTGCATTGTTTCGTCGAGCTCAATCGGCTCGAATCGCGAGCTCTCATATCCACATGGGGCGAGTTGCTACCCGAACAACCAGCCGCTTGCACTGCAACGTCAAGCTTGCATCCTACTTTAGCAGCAAACGCATTTGCTCGGTCCTCATCCACCAACTTGTCGCCCCAATGCTCACTGTGCAGTATCGTCACCACCGACCCATCCACCTCGGTTCGACTCGCCGCATCGAGTGCGCTCGAAAGCATCCTTTCTCACGGAGCATTTCATTTCTCCATGGCACAAGAAAGGGCCCGCCGTGCTCTGTCGTTTACATCCCTCTCTTCCCAGCTAGCAGAGTGGACCGTCAACATAAGGTCGTATTTGGTACTAGCGTTGCACAGGGCGAGTAGTGTAACAGGTCATCCGTCGTCTTTGACTGTTGCATTGCTCAGGTTGACGACAACATTTGTAGTAGGGACGGCCAAGGCGAAATTGGTTCAGAGTCATGCGAGCGTGCTTAAACCGGTAGTGGCAGCGTTTGGTAGTGCAGGAGGTGTACCAGAGGTTCAAGCCGAGGCAAGTAGGGTGATGGCGAGCTTGACCGCTGGTACAAAGGCGGAAGCCCAACGGACGGTATCTGGCTCGCCATCGAGTGCAATATCAAGCAACTCACCCTTGGCGAACAGACCCACTGTGTCTGATCCTGCTGGCCAACCAGTGGCACCAACTGCCACTCCAACCCTGCTCGGCCAAGGAGTACAACTCGCAATCGAGACTTGCGAACATATGCTTGCCACCCTCGAATCTAGCCCAACTCCGCTCCGAGAGTTGGCTACTTGGACAGCATTGCTCAAAAGCCTCGCCGAGGCTGACAAGCCAATGCTGACCTGCGCCCAACTGGCACAGCTCCAAGCGATAGGCAACCGCATATTTGGAGCGAGCGGCGCATCTTCCGAACAACATTGTATGGTCCTCGCCAGTGTCCCAGACCTGTACAGAGTGCTTTCCACGCAGTCAAACTTTGACTCAACTTTGGAGTACGTGCGGACGTCTTGCGGAAATGCTGATGAGGCTGTACGTGCTGCCGCGCTGCGAGTGTTAGGGTTGTTGGTGCTTCCTTGCGATGCAACGGGGGCGAAGAGCACATCGGCCTCAACGGCTAAGCACACCGGCTACGTTGCTTCTGCGCTCGATGCTGTGTTGTGGGGCACAGGACAGGCAGGTGCACTGCACGACAAGTCGAGCTTGGTGCGCCAACGAGCTGCCTGGGCATTCTCCAATGCTGTGGAAGCACAGCTGCGAGCAGCATCACTGCAGCACGATGGTGCGGGACTCGACGAACATGGATGGATCAAGCATGCGCGCTATTGCCTCGAAGCGGGTAAGGATATGGAGGGTATCGCCGTTTCGGCATGCCGAGCATCTGGCATTCTACTTGCCATGCTTCCGGAAGCTGCTTCGGTCGAAGCATGCTCGCTCGGCATTAGCCTGATAGAGCAGCTTTGCAGGGTGTTGGGCACGGATTCGAAGCCGCCCAAGTCGCGTTGGAATGCGGCCTCGGCTCTGGATCGAGCTCTGAGCTCGGACGTGACGCTGACCAAGATCCTCGAGCTGAGACGGGACCACCAATCGATCTTGGCTGACCGAATCATCGAATTGCTATGTTCGAAGCTGGCTGCCAAGATGTTCAAGATCCGCATCAGCGCGGCAAATGCACTGGCATCGTTCTGCTTTGCGGTGGAAAAGGGGTCAGATCCGGCATGCAACGACGACCGACTGTTTCTGCTGGGAGAGGAGCGTTGCAGTCGGATCAGAGGAATTGCGCGCGCACGTCTGGTTGAGCTCGATAGTGAAGCTAGCCAAACGAAAGAATCCTTGATGTACATCAACGACCTCCGCCGTATCTTGGCTCGTCTTGCAGCGATTCCAATTATGGTTGAAGAGAGATCGTAATATAGATAGGTACGTTTAGGATCCTCGGAGTGTGTTGACCGAGCTCCATCTCTGTTGTGTTGGCTGATGTTGGCCGGAGCCGTCCATGTTTGGCTGAGGATGCGGAGTAGGCTGTGAGCTTGAGAGAATCGGGCGAGATTCTTCGTCTGCGTCTTGATCGTTGCTGTTGCTACAGGGGCAAGAGGCACAGCCGATGCAGTGGCATGACTCGCGGCAGGTTTGGAGACAGCCATCGACGCAGATGGCGACCACTTCGGTGCAGATCGTGAAGAGACCGATGAGCGGTTCGATGAGGACTGCGAGGATTTGTTCCATCTTGGCTTTTTCTTGGCAGAGCTGAGGACGTTAATACGAAGCAGCTAGTATGGGGGTGATGAAGATGATCTGATTTCCAAACTGAAAAGGGCGGGGAACGAGGAGCGGATGGACCCTGTTGCGGCTTGACTACACTTCAGAGTCGCTGCCGTTGTCGATATGGGCTGTCGACCGAGTTTTGATGCCTCAATTTTTGCATTGCTCAGGCAGCCAAAGTGCAAATGCCGGTGGAAGTATTCACTACTCTATTAACAAGTTGGCAAAAAGAAGCTTAATTGAACGCCGCTCTGCATCGTTCACACTACTATTAATAATACAGTAAATCACTCCAACTCTGCCAACTTGCCGACTTTGCCACCCGACCTAGATCAGCAACTCCATCGACACTTTCTTCCCGCTGCAGCAGACGGCCATCTGCTTGCAAAGCACCTTCTTCCAACATGCAATTCTATCCATGGATCTCGATCTCGCTCTGCGTTGGTCTGGCTTTCGCAGCGATAGCAGCATCGCAATCCATCACCAATCCACCTGCGTCACTTCCTGTCCAGAGTTACACGGATGACCCGCTCATCACACGCGCATCTGCAAGCGCAGCCTTATGCTCGGTACAAAGCATCCGTCTGACCGAATCGCAGCCCATTGGTCTGCTTTCCATCCAACCTGAATGCGTGAGCATGACGCTCCAACCGCACTCTTCCGCCTCGATCAATGGTCAGACCCTCCCCTCCTCCGGAATCGCAACAATCTTTGGCACTCCCAACTCGGCCAACATGTCTTCCTCATCAGCTCAGCCTACCGCTGCTCCTCCCATTTCCAACACTGCTTCGTCGGCATCTCAAAGCTCTTCCTTCGTTTCCTCGAGTTCGTCAGCCCCGCCTCGACAATCCAACGCTGCACCAGCGTCTACCAAGCCACCAGCGACAGCAACGTGGATCGCAAGGCAAAATATCGGCATTCTGTTGCTCACAACTTTCGCTCTCCTCGCCGGCGTCATTTACCTCCTCGACGAGCTGCTGGGCATGCTCGTCTAAGTATTGTATTCACCCTGCATCGCACCTCTTGTAGTCGCACTCCTTATGCTGTCCATCATCGTCGTGCTAGTGGTGTTACCCTTGTTTTTGCGTCTAACAAGTTCTTCATAATCACAACCCAGTCGAGATCGACTCACAGTACTGTACGAAACAATACAACAGGGACTTGATCGAGAGACAAACACCTAGAGTAACTACATCGAGTCGCTATTCTTCACTCGTCACAGGAGGCACCATCGTCTCAACCACACGGCCGAGATAACTTAGAACGGGAACGATAACAATAAAATGAGGTTGCCTAACTCGGATGAGTCCGCTGGCGAGCTCCCAACCGTGGTCGTAAGGCACCGACGGTCGAGCATCGCATGGGAGCGGGGCGAAGGGTGTGCAAGAGCGTGAAATTGGAAGTCCTAACAATCCAAAGATAATGATAAGGCATCGGTTAACAAAGGACCCTTTCCCTGCTTCTCCACGTTAATCCTTTTCGACGTGGAGTTCAACCTCTCCACCTTTCCTCACGCACAGTTTTCCTCACGCACACTTTTCACTCTCCGTCCATCTCATCGGCACTTCCGCCAGCCTCGTTTGCGGCTGAATCATCTTCGGAAACGGCTTTGTTGAGCGAGCAAACTGCTCCGCTGCCTCCATCCGGTCACATCATCGCGCTTGTCACCTCGAATCCCACAGAGATGGCTCAGCCGCGAGCTGCAGCGTCCATCAATGACCTCCCCACCGAAATCCTACGCGAGGTCGTCGGCCTAGTATGGCTTGACTCCATCCCCAAATCCTCTTTCCGCAACATCGACCCTCACGGCCTCCCGTCGTGCTACCCGGACGGCCGCAAGATCTCGTCCACCCAGAATGACACGCGCAGCACGCTGTATAACCTTTGTCTCGTCAACAAGGCTTTCTATCATGAGGCTCGCGTCCTCCTCTTTCGTCGCATCCAAATCACTCTTCCGCACAGCTTCAATTTGCTGCTCAGGACGCTGGGTGCCAGTCACTTGGCGAGTGCATACGAGAAGTACGCCAATACTGGAAGTGTCAATGTCGATCCCACCGATCCCGCTTCGTTCATCAACATGGTTGCTGCCGCCGGTTTCGCTCATGCCCTGGGGCATAAGCTCGTAATTGGCGGCACAGCTACGCCAACGCCACCCGCAAGCAGGAATCAGAGTCCCGCTCCGAACAAAGGCGTAGAAAGGTCGACCTCCTTGACCCGACGAGGTTCTCGTCGCGACGTCATTCGCATCAACGCAGATGAAGATGGCGAAGTAGAATTGGTCTGGACTGAGGACCCTAATTCTACCCCCGACAGCCCCGTCTACCATGTCACCCTCAGAGAAGAGGGCGATGACGACGCTGCCACCTTACATCACTGGGTGCGTTTGATCGACTTTTCCAACTTCCGCACCCAAGGAATGCGTCGTACCATCGGCCAAGGTATGGATCATCGCTTCGTCACGCCGGCAAGGCTTCTGGCTTTGGTCACGGCCGCTGAAGGTCTGGTTGCTTTCGGAGCCAGTGAGACCATGGACTCTGCGCTCTCCAACGACGTACTCGAGGCGCTTCTGTTCCGAGACGGAGATTACAGCAAGCCTAGTCGATTGAGAGGCGTTTCGGTCGAGCGAAACAGCGGCAGACCCAACAAGATGCTTCAGAGTCTCGATCTCTGCGAGTGCGTCTCGCCACGCTTCCAAGTCGCCATGAAGGAATTCGTTCAGACGCATCTCAACAAGTTCAGTGGCCGAATGACCGATACGGTCGAAGAGGAGGACGAGGCGGAAGACGACGACGATGCCATGGACGTGGATGAGGAGGAACAACGTGGACGTGGGCGCAGCACTTCAGCAATGCGGCAGAACAAGAGCTTGAGCCGCTCCGTATCCACGCGACGCAGGGATGGAGACGGACCAAGCCGTCACCCAGCTCGTCCCACAGCCTTTCCTTCTCTCCAGAGACTCGGCCTCTCCGGAGTCACGCTCGGCAATGAACTCCTCAATCCTTTTGTTCTCGCCTTTCCTCGACTCACCCATCTCGATCTTTCAAGAACGAAAGCGGACGCAGCGCTTCTTAGCGCTCTCAGCAGCTCGCACCAGCTTCAACTCGAGAGCCTTTCGCTCGCCTTCTGCAAGAGGATCACATCCGAATCGGTCACCGAACTGCTGGTCGATGCTCCTTGCACGCAGGGTCTCATGGAGCTGTCGTTGGCAGGTACGCTCATCTTCCCTACGCCCATCGATGCAGACGATCTTAAGGTGATTTTCACACAGGCGCCGTGCTTCCGCTCTGGCAGGTTGAGGTATCTGGATATCGGAGGCTGTTCTATGACGGACGAGTTGCTTGGCTTGATCGGGCCTCAGCCGTCGCTTCTGGACCTGGGACTTTCTCACTGTCCCAACATCCGACTTGAGGCGGTCAGCAAGCTGCTTCGCGAGCGAACGCCCAACGTGCAAGTGCTCGAGCTGTCGGATTCGTGCACCTCTCCTTCGTCGACGGAAGGACTGACGACCAACATTCCCGGCTACGACGCGCACGATGCCAGCGCGATCAACGCGGTGCATCTGCAATCCATCTTGGTGGGGCCGTGTGCCAAGACGCCGCCGATCCCGATCTCGGTGCAGCTCGCGATGATGGGGTTTAAAACCGGCTCGGATCCGCCACCGACGCTTCCGGTGGCGAGGGCGGCCACCAACTTGAGGGTGGTCGGGTTGAATTCGGCGAGTCTGCGCAGCGTGCGCGGAGGGTTTGGCACATGGAAGGTGGTTCGCGGTGCGGGGAGGAGGGGTTGGGTGGTGGATGTTGCGGCTGGGCCGAATCCCGAAGCGAGTGACGAGGCTTTG
Organism: Anthracocystis setariae; assembly: GCA_928724745.1. NCBI lineage: Eukaryota > Fungi > Basidiomycota > Ustilaginomycetes > Ustilaginales > Ustilaginaceae > Anthracocystis > Anthracocystis setariae. The sequence goes on along the minus strand of CAKMXJ010000002.1, from coordinate 73,132 downwards.
TTGGAGGTGGATGCGGGGGCGATTCCGACGGTGAGTAAAGGTTCGGAGGAGGTGGAAGGCGATGCGAGCTTAGGCGATGTTGAACGAGCGGGTAGGCGAGGGAGGTCGGTGAGGTACGAGGATACGCCAGAGTCGATTGACCGTTCTTCGCGCTCTTTGCTGCGCGTTCCGATGGCTGCTGGATCACCGGCCAGACCGACGATTCCGTCGATTCGGCGGGCGCATTCGGTAGGAGGAGGATCCGGTTCGCGTTCCCGTTCGAGGCATGTTTTGGCATGCACGTATTCCCTGCCTGCCGATGCCAAGGTGGTACCGAGGAACGAGGTGGTTCGCGATCTACCTCCAGACCACGCCAGAAGGATGGCTCTGCAGAGGTTGGTGGACGCCAACGGTCATGTCACCGGTGATATCGGATGGCATAGTCGGAAGATGGAGGTGTTGCTGGGGTATGGGTTCTTGGGCAGGGAGAGTGGGTTGTATGCGCTGCCTAGTTTCCAGGTCTGAGTCTAAGGGCAATGCAAGGTTGGGTTTTGATACCCGGATTTTTTGGATCTAAGCGGAGAGGCAGAGATGGCTGGGGAGATGGAGGAGCAGACTCATCAAGTCGATGGCGCCTTCGGTGAGGTGGTTGTGTCCTCCTGTGTGTGTTTCAATGAGCGAGATGTGTTGGGTGGTGTTGTGGTTTGCGGATGTGAAAGTTTGGGTGTTTGCGTAGTTGTGGATTTTGGTCTTGGATATTTGGGGTGAGGAGTGGTGGGATAGGAGGGATTGGAAGAGTTGTTGGGAGTGGTGCAGGGGGATGATAGGGTCGTCTTTTGCGTGGAGGAGGAGTATGTTTGTTGCAGTTAGTTGCGGCAGGGTTTGGAAGGTGGCGAGGTGGGTTTGGAGGAAGGTATTGAGGATGGTGTTGTGGTAAGGGATGGTTGAGATGGGTTTGAGGAGGGGGAAGACGCCAGCGAGCTTGAAGTCGTTGACGAGGGAGGTGAGATTGGTGTAAGGTGCCATGAGGACGATCGAGTCTGCTGGGGTGGATTCGATTTCCAATCGTGCAGCGACCAGAGCGCATATGCCGGTGCCGAGAGATTGGCCGAGCAGAGTGAGGCTTTGTTTCGATGCGGCTTGTTGAGTACGGATCCAGGAAACGGCTGAGTGGGCATCCTCGACGAGACCGAGCTCGGAAGGCGTGCCAGAACTGTCTCCAAATCCACGATAGTCGATGGCAACCACATTGGCATCGATCCTGGAGGTCAACCCTTGGTAAGCTGCGACACGCCACGTAGCCGCCCGGTTCATGGAGTTGCCATGCAGATAGAGGATCGTCGGGTACTCCTGTATGGCCTTTCGGTAGACTTGTTGGCTCCAGGCGTACAGAGGAGGGTCCTGCTTGCGGGCGAAAGCGAGTTGCTGCTGGTAGACGATTTCAGGAAGCACGTGCCATGCTCCGATCGTCTCGCCATCGGCTGTGTTGATGGTGAAAGCTCGAGTCTTGAACGGTGCCAGACCATACCTTTCCGGTTGATCGTAGGTGGGGGAGAAGGGAAATGAAATAGCATGGAGGAAGATGAAATGACGCTGGAAGAAGGGCGTTAACAATGCCAGGAAGAAGATGAGGTAGATCGCGAGGATGCCGAAGGGAAGGTAGAGGGAGCGCTTGAGGAGGTCATAGGATGGAGATTGGTGAGATCTGGACGCCATCCTGTCTATCTAAACCGCATGGCGAATGAAGCGAGGAGTGGAAAGGAGGCAGGTACGGTTGGCAGCAAAGTCATGAGCTTGGTGATGCAGAAGAACATGTTTCACGTTGCCTTTCAAAAGATTAAGTGGAGGCGCTACGATTCTTGCCGAGACCCAATTCTCACTTGCTGCACTTTCCCACTCAACGACCATCTTTGCTTTCACGAAAGCGAGACCATTTGTATATCGACTTGCATTGCGGAAGAGCTTCATCTATCCAAAGTGGTTTGTACATCCAGTTGAAATCAAATTGCTGGTTCACAGCTTGGCGGCGTTGGCCTTGGCTTGCCGTTGTGCCTTGATTTTCCGCTGTGCCAAAATGGCTCTGCCTGCATTGCTGGCATTGCTTCTGCCGATTTGCGTGTTGATCCAGTCTCCCAAGTCGACCAGCTTGTCCAGATCTGTACCCGTCTGATATCCCTCCTTGTGCAGTGCAAATACCACGCTCTCCGTGTCGATGTTTCCAGTGGCACCGGGCGAGTAGGGGCAGCCACCGAGCCCTCCGACGGCAGAGTCAACTGTGCGAACTCCCAGCTTGACCATGTGAAGCACATTGGCAAGGCCCGTATTCATCGTGTCATGACAGTGGGCGGCAAAGAAGTTGGGCGAAGCGTTTGTGTGACGAATCGACGAGTTGAGCGCCGCCTCCATGATGGAAGGCGTGCCAGCACCGATCGTGTCACCAAGCGAGACTTCGTAGCAACCCATGTCCTTGAGTGATTTCGAGACGCGGCCGACAGCTTCTGGATCTACACTTCCCTCGTAAGGGCAGCCGGCGACGGTGGAAATGTAGCCACGCACTTTCAAGCCCATGGCCTTTGCTTTAGTGGTGACCTCTTCGAGACGAGTGAGCGACTCGGCGATAGTGCAGTTGGTGTTGGCTTTGCAGAATGATTCGGAAGCGGCGGTGAAGATGACAATTTCGTCGGTTGGCTTTTTGCGTCCTTGGTATTCGGCCAGCAGCTTAGCAAGGCCCTCGAGCCCGCGCATGTTGGGTACAAGCACAGGGTATTGTATCGATGCATCTACAGGCATGCCAGCTACGACTTGGGGCGTATCGCCCATCTGAGGCACCCATTTTGGCGACACAAACGATCCAGCTTCAATCACGGGGACACCGGTGTCGGCAAGCCTGCGGATCAGCTCGATCTTGGTCGCAGTAGGCACGATGGCTTTTTCGTTTTGCAAACCGTCGCGCGGCGAGACCTCGACGATCCTGACAAAGTTGTTTGCTGTTGTTGCCAGCGAGCGAGTTTGACTAGGCGCGCCTAAGGTGGTTCGACCTATTGTCGCAGCGAATGAACGCAGCATGTTGCTGTTTTGATTGGGATGGGAATAGATGGGATCGGTGGTGATAAGGTCAAAGCCAAAACCGACGGGGTTAGGTGGAGTTGGGGAGGATAGAAGCAAACTTGCTATGGTGCCAGACTCGAAAGAATGAGCGGCTGCAGACAGGCAATCAATATGCGGGGTAAGCGAATTTTGCCCGTCGTGCGTGTTTTCCCAGCTCATCGGAGAGTCGCCGACACATCCGGTTGGTCCGAACATTTGGTTTTGACCGTTTCAGCCTGTGCCGTCGTGATAAGTCGACCTCATCTCCTCCTCTTACCAATGTTCATCTTAGAATCCAACCGAGGCATCGAAAGCATCGAATCATGAATAGAAATCCACACTACCAGCGATCAGTCTCTGCGAGCATCAGTGAAGGGTATCGATTATCAAAAGTTTGGGAGATCAAGGTGACGATGACAAAGGGCCTCGATCGAGGTAAGAGATACAACAGTACAGATGCTCGAATGCTGTCGTTTGTTGTACAGTACCATGTCATGTAGAAATTTAACCAGCTGATCAAGGAATCGCAACCACGATCACCGTGACCACCACCGTCGCCAGCGTGTTCAACGCCATGATGCGCAGAGCCTTCATCTGCTGAGCTCTTCGCACGCGTGCGTCCAGTACATGCTCCGTGCCCACAGCAAATCCGGTTCCTCGCTGCACCGCAGTCCACAAACGCTTGCGCAACGAGCCGGACGCCGAGGTGTCGTACGTGCGCTTGGGCGAGGTTGGCGTGGCAGGTAGTGGAGACACCGCCGTAGTGCTGGTGGTGGCCGAGTGCCGAGATTTGAACCGGCTCGAGGGGAGCGCAAACAGCACTGGTCGAGACGACAACGCAACATCGGCTCCGGCGTCTGTGGCGGGCGTAGGTGCGGACCAGGGAGCGATTTCCCGGGGATCCAGAGGCGATTTGGGCTCTGCAACCACTTGGGAAGGTTGTACTGTAGGTTCGGGCAAAGATGGCAGTGCAATCTCTGCACCAAGCTCTGCTTGACTCTCTCGAGTCGGTGAGCTCAGCGCTACATCGCCAAGTTGCGCCGGTGTTCGTCCGTTCGACTTGAGCGGGAACAGAGTGGCGACGACCGACTTACGCCTGGTCGTCGGAGACGGCGAGTTGTGAGGAGACCCTTCCGTCGGAACAGCTCCAAACGTTGGCGAGGCGACTCGAGCGGCAAGCTCGGGATCAAACAGCAACGCGTCGCGAGTCAGAACCGGTCCGTCAGGATGTTCTTCAACGATCTCGTTTGCAGGACTTCGTACGATGCCGATAGAAAAGTTGAGCAGTGGCACTCGCTTTTGCTTTAGTATACCCGAGCCAGTATGGCTTTGACCATTTGACATCGCTGCTTCTGCTTGACGCACGTCGTTCGACGAGCTACCTGACATGTCCAGACTGGGCCGTCCTGAGCCAGCCTGTGGAAGCTCAAGTGCAGACTGGCTAGCTGCGGCACGACCAGCGGCCGAAGCTTCAGTTGCCAGTGGACGCCGAGGCGTGTGCATGATCACGGCTGCGGGCATGGTGAGCGCCGAATCTTTCTCGATGCAGAAAGGTGCCGCAAGGCTCGAGGGCGAGTTGTTCATGCTGTATGCATCAGCGAACTTTTCGTTGGTCGGGTGCTCGAATGACGGCTTGGAAGAGACGGTGGTTTCGCGGACCTCCATTTTTGGTTGCGTTCGAGCCGCTTCGAGATCGCGCAACCCAGAGGCTTCCGAGCTAGAACGTTGCTTCTTGTGCTTGTCCTTTTTGTTGCCGGTGATGCCAGTGAGGATCTCGGCGATCTCGGGCGCCATCCATCGGTTGGTGTCCTGCTCGGCGTCCAAGTCCCTGGCATCAGCAGCGGCTTGCAGCTCGGTGAGATCGAATCCGACGACGTCTTCACCTGAAATGCGCGAACGAATCTCTTCACGTTCACGCTCTTCCTCCTCATCCGGCTCACGATTGCCGCGCAGAGTGAGCCAAACACAGAGACCCGTAAAGTAAGCGAGAATGTAGCCGAGACCAGCACACCAGACTGGGGCGGTAAGTAGTCGCCACCAACGCAAAATCTTGCCCGTCCCATGCCCAGCATTCGGTGCTAGGGGAGAAGGCGAAATGATGAGCAGAATCGAGAAGACCAGGGCGATGGCGGTACAGATGATGCCGACCAGTAGACGGCCGCGCTTGGTGTTGGGGCTCAGGTTGCGAGCCACAGAGATGAAAAAGAAGGGGGTTACGTGCTGCGACATGTAGGTGTACACTGCATCGGCAACCGGTGCGAGCACATCTGGGTGCGTCGAGTAATCGCACTCTGCCAACGAGAGCTGCAAATCGCTTTCGGAAACGAGACCGACATCCACCATCCATCGAAGTCGCGGCATCTTATCGGAACTCGATGAGCCAAAGCGGCCGGCTGGAGAGTCGGTGCCGGCAGCAGTGTCGGAGGAGGAGGCCGAGTGACGGTTGCCTCTTGCGAAGGCTTTGCGGGAGCTAGGTAAGATGCAGACGCGGCGCGAGCACAGGTAACGGTGGACGATGCGGTCAAACTCGACACGCAGCGGCTGAATCTCTGGATTGAGACCGAGATCCGATGGCTTGAGTCGAGCAAGCACTTCGCGCGACACCTCCTCGGAAACCTCGTCTTCCTTTTCCTCGGCATGAAGCAGAGCATCCATTGCAGTTACATCGCTGGAGACGCGGCCCCTGCATTGTCTTCGAACATGAGCGCGCACAGCAACTTTGCATGTGGCAGGGTCGGGACTTTTGAGACGATCTGCGCGTGGTTGGTCGCGGAACTTGGTCACATAGCGTTCGTAGGCGACGAGAAAATCGAGCGCATCCACTTCGTCGTAGTGGAGTCGCTGAGCCGGGTGCTTGCCCTTGACGGATGGTGTTACCGTAGTGGAGAGGTCAAGGTTGAGATCGACGTCGTCGAGAGCGGAGCTTTGCATGTCGGAAGCAGGGTAGTAGGATGGAAGTCGCTTATGTGGCTGGCGTTGGAAATGCAAGAAAGCGCGCAAGTCTAGCAAGCTGATAGGGCGACAACTGCGGCCGTGGATGATGTCGATTAGACTGACGCCCAAACTGTTCTTCTGCTCTTCCTTGGCGAGGACAGCGATCTTGGAGGGGCCAGCCGCATTGTTGGAGTAGGGATGCAGGAAGGTAGAGGTGAGCTGAGCAGGGCCTCGGGAATGGGTGGCTCGCCGACTATACTCGCAACATTGGGCGCCGTAGCCACAGCTTGGACCGCCGCAGCTTCGGAGTGTGTTTGGAATGTCGGATTTGTCTTGATCGACAGCGCATTCAACGCAATCGCCGCGTAAGAAATGGTTCTTGTTGATGCCAGCAACGGTATCCCACTCATCAGGCTGGATCCAACCAAAGATATTTTCGTCACGATTGTCGGCATAGACGTCGTGCTCGGTGGCGGAACGAAAGGGGCTGGTGGGACTGGAGCCGCGGTCATTGAGCTGTGGAGCGTTGGAAGAGGCCATGGTGACACCAACCGACGGGAAAAGCGGGCAACAAGCTGATTAAACAAGCCGAATGTGATGCGTGGGCGGACGATGAGACGAAGAGAGGACAAAGGAATGCTTCAGCTGAAAGTCATATTGAGGCTGTCGTGGGTGTTGTCAAGAGTGATGTTGCTGGGCTGCGGAGTGCTGAAGGTGCGAAAGCCAGACGGAAGAGTAGGGTTGTGACGAGAGGAGGATGCTGACGTTGGAGAAGCGATCCAGGATGAGAGTAAGGCGATGGTGTTAGGGATGGTGATGGAGGTAAGCCAGAAAGGACAAGTAAGGATAGAAAGGATCGCAGAATGGGGTCTCGGCAAAGCGAGCTGGCAGGAGTAGATGCGCAGGTGGACAGGGACGAGTGTGGAAGCGAGCGGAGAGAGCAGATAAGCTACAACTGAGAACCATCTGCAGTGCCAAGGGTTGCTGAAAACATGCCACCAAAAGTGAGAAAACAAGGTCAGGCGAGGGAAGATGTCATGCGTCCGATCGGAAGTCGAAAAGGCGAGAGCAATAATAGCTTTTGTTGAATAAGGGAGCAATGCAGCGACTGTGGCGGGAATGGCGCAGAGAGGCCAAAGGGAGCATTCAAGGTTGCGATTCGCAAAACCTCAGGCTAAGATGGGGGCATTGCGAATCGGCAAAAGGGAGCGGAGTGGCAAGGAAAAGGTGGCAAACGCAAAGCTCACACAGTGACTCTCTCTGGATTGGCAGAGGAACTGAAGCCGGGGATATATCGTAAGCGGGGAGGCTGGGCCGGAAGCTGAGTCTAGACTGAGTCGCGTATACAGGAACTGTACTGTACATACAGCAGTGCACAGGTTATAGTACATGATGAACATAGCTGCAAGGGAAGGCGGGTCGAGAGGACACATGTAAGAGGATGATGAAGAGGGCCTCGTGCGCATCCGCGTGGCGGTCTCGGCAGGAAAAGAGGACGAGCTCTGTTTGTGTGAGTGATTCTTTCGCCTGCAGGGAAGTTTTTGCGAGTGCATCAGAAACAGGCTCTGCGGCTAAGTGATTGAAACAGTTCAGAAAGGGCGCGGCATATTGAGTCATTACTACTTACTATTGTTACAAACAATTACAACGCTGTACAGCGCAGCATACAGTAAGATGGCTGACGTTGAGTGAGCTGGTCAGGAGGGCAAGGCGGAGTATGGGAGCAACATACTGTAGAGGGCCAAAAAAAAAGGGCTACACAAGCAATGACCGGCGCAAATGAGAGCGGGATTTGCGACGAGCACTGCGACAGAGGATGCATCGGATGGAAAATGGCAAGCAAGGCAGGCAGCAGAAAGCCCTTCCGCTGCCGACGTGTAAACGACGCTGCAAGGCGGTCACTGTGCATGGTGTTGTACTGTGCTGCTGGTAGAACAGTAGAAGACCGGAGTTGCAAATGGGCTTTGTCGGGGTTTGGAAGTGGATGGTCGCGACCAGAAACCGTCGACCCAATTGAAACAAATTCTGTACAAAAGCGGAAACATGAGCGCTTCAACAGTTGAGTCGGTCCACCACCTTCTGTACCCGCCCACAGTACAGTAGTGCTGCAACTGTAGTGTTGTGTGTCGAACAAGAGCGCCTGTTGTCGATGTGTGTTCTCAACAAAAAAAGAAAAAAAATGCGATGCATCTAGCTCGCAGACGCCTTGTCGTCGGCTCTTTTGCGCCCTTGCAGCTTTGTACTCTTTCATTGAACCCTGAACCCCTGATGGATACGATTGGTAGCAGTACGGTAGTATACAGAGTACTGGATGTTGGGCTGAGCGGAAAAGTCACACAGAAAGGTTGCATACAATGGAACCAATAGGGCGCAGCAGTCAGGCACATCGACAATGTTTCGCGCGTGGGAAAAATTCCACCCCATCTTGACACACCGCACCTGGCATCAAGTGTCTACCTCTAACTGATAGAACACTCCTGCACCAGCGGAACCGACTGTCTGCACATTGCGACAAATGGCGACAAGTCTGATGGGTGATGTTGGCCTGTTGCTGAATGTGGGGTTGCACCGTCGATCGAAATCGCATTTGAGAGTCCGCCTCGAGGTGTGGGCGTTATGTTGTGGATCAGACAGGTCTCAACGATGGTGATACAGTAAGCAGAACTGTATTTGTCCTTTCTTGTATACCCTGTCTTCCATCGAGAGTCTGCGGTGTCGCCGGACCCTGAATCTGGATTGGTCAGAAGTCATGCTCTTTCTTTCACGAGTACAGACAGGCTCCTTTTTTATACACAGTGCAGACCTCCCTCAGCCTGAACTTGGTCAGTGAGCTGCAGCGACGGTGTCAGTCAACCTGCACATGAAAGAACGCAAAGGGTAGCATCGCGAAGGTAGCTTGGCATTTAGACCATTATCCGTGGTATCAAACATTGCAAAGTGAGCAGCCGGACAAATAGAACCGAACACCGAACAAGCAGTGGACGGTGACACGGGACTGCCAGATGGACATCAATCGACAGAGACTCGGACGCAAGAATGGCCTGATCAGCATGCTTCGACGAGAAGAAATTCATGGCGCCTGCTTGCTCAACATCTCAACATGCTGGCATTGCGCTCCCGCATACGCCGGAGCTAATTTGGACAGATGCCACACACGTCCCCACCACAGCTATTGGCGTTCGTTGATGGTGGGTTCGACATGTTTCTGTGGCATGAAATCCTCCCGGCCTCCCATACTTGCACTCAGCCGGCGAGTTCTTAATTTTGATGATCGGGAGCGTTGTGCTGGAAGATCGGGATGTGGATGTCCAATTATTCGTCGCATGCGGCCGTCCGCTTTGGACAAAAACGACGACTTGGAGGTCTCAACAAGCTTATCGGCTGGACTTGTGCAGTAGTGGCTTGTCCCGCTCTCAGCATGCGCCGGTTGGATCGTCGCTAAGACGCACAGGCTCGACGTCGTATACCCGCTGTCAAAGTCGAGCATTTTTTGAATTTTGTCGCTCCATGTCTATATCTCGGTATCCAACGTGGGAGTGATCCCAAAGCTGTGAGTGGGGGCTGTGTCTGCTTGCCACACCGGGGTCGGAGCGATCCAAACTAGTGCACCCCGGCGCCGGCTGAATCGCCAACTCGCTTCGAGTTCAAGCAACTACCAAGCACGCGCTACTCTGACACTCGATTGCGCTCGGCACAGATTCAGGGTCTAGCTTAGGTTACCGCATATCTGCACACCACGGCACAACGCAAGCCTTTAAATACACCCTTGTCGTGCCCGATGCATGCGTCGTAGCTGGCCATGTCGCTCGACACCGTTTCGCACCTTACTTGTCCTTCGTCACAACCATCATCCTTCCTCAACGCCAGCATCCCTCCCGCTACCATCAACCCGTTGTATTAACTTCAACATGTTCGGAAAAATGTTTGGCGGTGGCAGCTCTGCCAAGACGGAAAGCGTCGACCGACGTATGCCTTTTGCCGCGATCGAGGTTCCTTTCTCTTCGATTCCTGCTGCTGATACTCCCGAATATGCAGAATGGCTCGGCTACTACGTCTCGGAAGCGTTCAAGCTCATCCGTAGCGCACCCGAGTGGAAGAAGACCAAAGACTTCAATACCGCCACTGGCGGTGATGTTCAGTGCAAAGTGCTCCCCAGCACCGTCAAGGAGCTTTCCAAGAAGGGTTGGCATCTGCGCGAGTCGCAGCACGCTCCCGAGTGCGGTCTCACCTACGATGACTGGAGAAAGTATGATCGCTTCCAACACTCGACGCACGAGAAGCTCTACATCGACGACATCCAACTCCTCGACTGCGTCACCAAGCTCAAACCCGACGAAGCTGAAATCTGGCACAATGCGTACAAACTCCCCATCGTCACCGCCGACAGGGACTTTGTCCAGATGCTACTCACCCTCGACCTTCCGCCGCACCCGCAACCCTTCTCGGAAGCGCACGAGGCCGTCACCCTCGCCTGGCTTCGCGATCCCTCTCGAACCTTGACCCCGCCCGCCTCAGATGACCCTTCCGCCAATCGATCCTTCGTCGTCCTCCAATTCCCCGTCCAACACCCTGACGTACCCCACCACGCCAGCATGGTGCGTGCCGTCTTCTCCTCCTTTGAAGCCTTGAGTGAAGCACCAGCGGCCAACGGTCAGAGCAAAGTGGTCGATTGGAAAATGGCAGTTCAGTCAGATACGCGTGGATCCATCCCAACCCTGTGGCAGGAGATGGCCATGCCCGGCGAAATCGCTCACGACGTTCACGCCTTTATCGAATGGGCCAACAAGTACAAGACAGAGAACCCTGCCGAGTAAACTCACTCTATCGCTCTTTCGCGCGCGCGCGCGCGCGCTCTCACCCTGTCTCATACCTTCCACCCATGCCACTTACAATCTCGACTGCACAACTTTCAACTCTACAATTACAGTACTGTACAGTTACATGGGGGTATTACTTCTGCTTACCCTTGGCCTTATCTTGCAACGTCAATCGGTCAACTTCCTCGTCGATGGTGGTGGAAGCACCTGGGCTTGGAGGCCGACTGTTGCTCCTACTATTACTACTACTGGCGCTTCTCTTTTGAAAGAACCTTAACGCTGCATGTGCAGATTGCGATCTCCTGCTTCTGTCGGCTGTAGTGGCGGCATCCGAGGACGACGGCGGTACTCGGGTGTACTCGTTCCGTGCCTTGTTTCTGCGCATCCTGAGTTCGTTGAGTCGGTCCCATTCGCGCTGGTAGTCGCTTTCGTCCAAGTTGAGATCGCGCAACACTTCGCGTGCCTGCATTTCAAATTCGATCTCGTCGTCCGCGTCGATCAAAGCGTAACGCTCGTTACCAGATAGAGACGGCGACGTACCATTGAGTGTTCGTCCACGATCTCGACTTGTCGACGACGACGACGACGATGACAGAGTGCCAGCGTGCGGCGGGGATGAGAGATCGTCAATGCTGTTTCGCCGGGACACCATGCGAGACAGAGCAGGTGATGAGGAAGAACTTCGAGCGCCAAACCCTTTTCGTAGAAGCCTCTGCTGCAATCGATGCGACAGCATCTCGCGCCAAAGCTCTGACGAAGCCTGAATCTCGCTTTCCGACGCAGCCTGTTGCTCCATTTCCAGCAAGTGTTCCAAGTCTTCGCCGCATACGCATTGTGTGACAGACTCGTGCTCGTTCCTGCCGGACCAAAAATCTCGCGACACCTTTGGCACCGGATTGGCGTCTTCTGGAGTGTAACTCGGCAAGCGCATCGTCTGCCACTTGCAAGCACACGACGGTAGGATCAAACCCCATGAGACTCGATAGGTGCGGACGTCCGAGTTGCCAAGGACAGGGTCCGAGTACTGGATGGTGAGCTCGAGAGCGTGCGCCATACCGATTGCGCAGTCCGAGCCTGGCAACGTGGATGCACGTGCTTCCGAGTCATCTGGGATGCGAGCAACCCAATTGCATTGCCCAATAGGCAAAGAGGCGTAGGCATTTGATTGCGGTGACGACGTTGAAAATCCAGATGCTTGGGACTGCTGATGTTGCTCCTTGGCGAGAGCCAGAAGGCCATCGAGGTCGCCCGTCTCGATCGCCGAGTCGGCAAGGCATTTCTTAAGTTCTTCCGGCCCGGCCTCGAAGAACACAAATCGTTCTGCTGGTGGATACTCGACATAGTTTCGACGGATTCGGGACTTGAGTGTTGTTTGCTGCAGAAGCGTCAGCTTCAACGAATGAAGCTGAAGCGTGGGACTCGGCTGGTCAAGTGAGAAAGTGATGCGAAGGTATCCGCCTACAGTCAGATGCTGTGTTCTGACACCAAGAAAGATGGGTCCGAGAGCTTCCTCTGCTGACCTATGCACATGGTAGTAGGGCAGGAAACCGGTAGCTGCCACTGTCTGAACAAAGAAAAGGTTCTTCTCTGCCGTCAAGGTCTTCTTTCCCAGTAGGGCGGCGGGAAAAGTGGCCTTGACTTGCACCTTCTGATGATGACGACCGTACTTGCACCTCTGATACGGTGCGGTGCTGTGGTCGATGCTGAAGGAGACCTCAAACTGGTAGACGGAGCCGGGGGAAAGCTTGAGGTCGGTGGCTGAAGCGATATTCTTCTTGTTGTAGTAAGGCTGATTTTGTTCGAAGCCACCTTTGGGGAAGCCGATGGACTCGTATCCTATCAGAGAGGCAGTCAGGGATGAAAGTTTGGATGGTGGAGTAAAATTTGATGGTATGCTGAGTTGGATGATCACCTGGACGATGGCGGGTTCGGCGTCTTCTGGTGTTTCGTTTTCGGAGCGAACCTGAGGACTGAGAAAGATGTCGTTAACGGTGGTGCTGAGAATCTTGAGATCCATCGTAACAATCTGGGTTTACCTGACAATTCGATGATGGGTGTCGTGAGAGAATATCAAACCGAGTTGGGCTATGGCAGCCATCGGTTGTGACTCGAACGTCGGCTAGCTGTGCTTTAAGAGTCTAAGATGATAACCTGCGGTCGTTCTCTCTTCAGACCAGTTCAGCGTATAAGTCGGCTTGATCAACACAGGTAACGCGGCGCACTGCGACTATTGGTAGTGATGGTGGTGAAGGCACAAGAGTAGAGTTGCGACGTCGAGTTGCTCTTATAAGTTTAATTGATTCTTCTCAAAAAGCAAACCAGTTTTCCGAAATTTCCGAAGCGGCGGTCAAATCTCCACCTTTTTTTTTTTTTTTTTTCTCGCTGCGTCGATGCAACATTTCCTCGGCCAACCGATGTTCAAGGGTCCGCTCCTTCTGTTCCTTTAGGCCGTCTAATTCACCGAGCTCCTTTGGTGTTATCTAGATTGTAAGCTCGACGTTGTCGTCCGCATCGGGCCTGTCAGACAAAGCGGCTAAGTTCGCTTTCGACCCCTATTGCTCGCAATATGAACCGCTCTTCCGCCAACTATCTTTTAGCGCCGTATCGCTCTGTGCGCCCCGCATCGGCTAAAGTGCGCGGTAACATCATCGTTGAACGTCCGCCTGTGGCCAAGCTGATGTGGGAGATTGGGTCTAGAAAGTCCTAGCCCGCGTCAAAGTGTGTGAGTAGTTCGAGGAGGGACGTGTCTCTCAGGTCCAGAGACACGTTCCCCTCCAAATTGGAAATTATTAGAAATTCTCACTTCTGCTCACCTGTACGCTAGCCTCACGTCTATCATCAATCCCGCACCCTTCAACTAAAGTTCCCACAAGAAATCCTCGCCTACCTACCTACCTGTCAAGCGAGAATACGCTTAATGTGAACCGACTTGGCGGAGCTGCTTTGTCCCGTTGCCGTTACCGTTAGCATAGCTCGAGTCTTGATTGTTTGTTTTCTCATCTTCCGTACTTCATTGTTTCGTGCCCATTGTCACAATGTAGTACAGAGGACAGACCCACTCGCAAGGCTCTTTCAACAGGGGTCATGTGGTCCGAGCTTGGAGCTAGTGACGCGGCGGCACACGACAGGCATTTTGACATCCAAGCATTCCACACGCCAGATCCACTTCAGATACATTGCTCACATCCCATGTAGGGTCAGGTTTCTTTGGCCTGCTAGTCTGACATACACTGTATGCACCAAACAATCAAGCTGTCGGGTCTAGCGAGGCGCATCGGATCTACAGAGAAACTGTACCCGAAGGCTTGGCCCCGCTTAGAGCGTTCATCTTTCCTCTCATCGACAGGAGCTCATTTGTACAGCCGCTTGGTCGTTTGAATCGACTCTCGAAACCGAGCACCTTGTTCTAAAGACGTGAACTCCTATGACTTTTCTGATCGGCCAAGCAGATATATAGCATGGCGTCCTGTTCGTGTCTTGCAGTTCTATTCACAGGAAAAGCCAACAATCTCTCTCGCTCCAAACTGACAATATCTTCTGACACAATCGTGATTCCTTGAACCAGCCTCTCAACATGATCGGAGCACCCTTCAACGCCCTTCTCTCCTTCCTCGTGGTAGCCACGGCGATTACAGCCTTGCCTCTCGTCGTCAAGCGTGCCCCTACTTGGGCCGATGAGGCGACAGCCACCATCCACCCGGGTGTCAACACCAACACCGCTGGCAGCTGCACATCCAATTTCGTCTTCTACAACGGTGGGAAAATTTACCTCGGTCAAGCTGCGCACTGCGCCAGCACTGGCGGCTCGAGCGACACTGACGGCTGCACCTCGCCGTCTCTTGCCGAAGGAACCAAGGTCACCATCACCGGTGCCTCCAAGCCAGGAATCCTTGCCTACTCCTCGTGGCAGCGAATGCAGAAGCGTGGCGAGAAGGATGCCAACACGTGTGCGTTCAACGATCTTGCGCTTGTCCTGATCGACCCAGCCGACCACGACAAGGTCAACCCCACCGTCCCCAATTTCGGCGGTCCCGACGGTCTGAGAACCTCGGGTCTGTCAAGCTTCGAGCAGGTTTACAGCTATGGCAATTCCATCCTCCGCCAAGGCATTACGCTTTTAAGTCCCAAGTACGGTGCCGTCCTGCAAGATCAGGCTGACGGCTGGTCACACAACGTGGCCACTGTGACGCCGGGCATCCCCGGTGACAGCGGAAGTGGGTTCATGGACAAATCCGGTAACGCTTTTGGTGTCCTCAGCACTCTTCAATTTGCCCCTATCCCTGCTTCCAACGGTGTGGGCGATTTGGCAAAGGAACTTGCCTACGCTAGGACTTTCAACGACTTTGCTGGCATCCAGCTCGCTACCGGTACCAAACCGTTCGCGGTTACACTCCCAGACCTCTCCACCGGCATCGCCACAAGTCTCCAGAACGTTGCCAGTGGACAGGATCTCAAGCAACTCGTTCAATGAATTGTCGCGATTGTGTCTTGAACACAGTCAGCTTTCCTACGGTCAGGTATCATGAAACCGGTCGGAGATCATGTCTCTATGATGCAATGGTATATGCTACAACTTTCGAGGTGTGCACTCGTGATGCTTTTGAGTCCTTTCCAAGGCTTTGTTTGACGAATCAGGCGCTGCTCGAAGCGTTCTGGCTGATCAAAAACTCTTGCAGCAACGAAAGTGCCTTGTATCGGTGCGAGAGCGAGTTCTTCTGCTTAGGATCCATTTCGGCATACGTGAGCCCCGTGCCGGTGATCTCGAGGATCGGATCCCAGCCAAAGTGGGTAGGTCCACGCGGAGGAACAATGACGCCTTCGGTGATGCCTTCGAACAGCTTGACCGGCTCGCCGGGTCCAGCACAATAGGCAAAAGTGCAAATCGCAGATGCCGTACGATCGTTGAATCCATCGAGCATCTTGTTGAGTCCATTGTGACCGATAGTTTTCATAAAGTCCTTGATATAAGGTCCAGGTAGACCGCCGAGAGCGTGGAAGCCAAGCGCAGTGTCCTCAGTGATGCAGGGACCACCGAGCGCTTTGGCTGCCGCAGCACATTTGGCGTGCGCAACATCGCGGGTGGTTCCTTGGATTTCCGGCAGATCGAGATCCTTGTTGACGAGGGTGAAGGCAAAGTCAGGTGAGGATGCAAAGATCTGCTGCACCTCACGCAGCTTGTTGGCGTTTCCAGTGACGAACGTGAGCGTTGGCTTAGACATTTCGGATACGTGGAGCAGGTCGGCAAGGTTTTAAGGTGGGATCGAAGGCAGCGTTCAAACCGAAGGTGTCACGCAGTATTTGACTGAGCCAAGCAAAGCTTAAATTTTGATTCCCGAAATCCGCGTCCTGCCCGTCAGCCCCACGCCTCCAGGCCACCCCTCCTCGGCAGAGTCTTCCTCGTCGTGATTCCTCCTTACCTCTACCAACGAGAAAGGGCCCGGAAAGGCTCTGTATACATTCACAACAGCGCAAATGGTTTCTATCATAAGAAGGACAGGCATCTTGAAAACACTTTGGCAACGCCTAGATTGATCCGCTAGTACAGATGGGAGTAAAGTACAACTTAAATTTTGGGAGGGCGGAAAGTGGTATATACGGCGCAGCTTAGAGCATGTAGGTGAACTCTGGGTGCTGGTCACCGAGATACTCGCGGATCTTGGCATCAGACCAACCTTGGTCCTTGAGCTTGGTGACGCGGTGGTCACGCTTGCCAGCTTTGCGCTGTTTGGTCTCCCAGATCATGTAAAGCTCGGCAATGGTAACGAGCAGGAGAGCCGCACAGTTGAGGCCGAGGTTGGCCAGGAAGCCGCGCTTGTAGCGAGGTGCCTCCGAGTCGTTGAAGAGCCAGACTGAGCAGATTCCGCCAGCGTTTGTATGCACGATGTAAAGCGCGATACTGGTGGCACGTTTGTAGACGCCTGCGGTGTTGTTCAGCATCCAGCTGATACCGAGGGGTGGAATAGCGTACGTGCCGGCGGAAAGAAGGATGATACCACCGTAGCGGTTTCGGCCGACGGTAGAACCGTAAGCAAGACCAATACCGGCAATGGAAACGACGATAAGGATGACAATCCAAAGCCATCGCCATCGGTAGCGGTCCGAAAGGAAGGCGGTGACGATCGAAAGGATGAAGGCAGCGGTGGTGGGAGGTACCGAAAGCAGCTGGCTCTGAACGGTAGAGTGAGCGATGCCGAGAGACTTGATAATGGTAGGGCTGAAGAAGGCAGTCGAGTAGAGCAGAGTGGCGTAGGCAAAACCGGAAGCGGCAAACAGCCAAACGATGGGATCGGCAAAAGTTCGCAGCACCTCGCGCAGCACAAACTTGGCAGTATAGTCGAGCGCAGCTTGGTCTGCCACTGCTGCAACCCGCTTTTCAGCTGTTGCGCCCACATCGGGAGCATTTTCGCTATCGTTGGACGAAGTGGTTGTTACGGGTGGTGCCATGCGAGCGTATGCCAACTTTCGCTCTTGCGGCGTCACCCACCAGAGCTTCGAGATGTCATTGGGAAGGATAAAGAAGCAAAGGACACCGAACATGACGGTCACGATTCCCTCAATAATGAAAATCCAGGCCCAACCTCCGGGATGACGTTTGATCTGACCGATAGCGGTGGCCAGAAGACCACCAAAGGTACCCGAAAGAGCTGCACCAGAAAAGTAAAGTGCCTGTCGGAGGCCAAGCTCCTCGCGCTTGTAGAAGAAGGTAAGGTAAAGGCTAATGGCGGGCAAAATGCCAGCTTCTGTCATCCCGAGGAAGGCACGGTTGATGTAGAGACCGGTCTTGTTAACGACGAGACCTTGGAAGGTGGAAACGATGCCCCAGGAGGTGACGAGCAAGGGGATCCAGATGGCGGGACCGACGCGCTTTACAAGGAGGTTGGAGGGGATTTCGAAGATGATGTAGGGCACGTAGAGGACGGTGAGAGCCACGCGGTAGTCGTGGCCATTCTTGCTCATGTGAAGATCCTGCTGGAGACCATTGAGTTTGGCTTGACCGATATTTGTTCTGTAGGAGGCAAGAAAGGGGATGTCAGTAAAATTGCAAAAGTGGCGTCGAAACTGTTAAAGAAAATAAAAAATACAAATAAAAAAAAAACCCCCCATCCCAAGATGATCGCAGCAACGCTCGACACTCACCTGTCAAGGAAGGAGAAGAGGTAGAGGAAGAGACAAAGGGGAACGATCTGACGATCCAGCTTCTTGAGAAGCGACTTTTCGAGGGCGGCATGCTCCTCTGTGGAGAGTTGTTCGATTTCGTCGTCGGCGACCTCAGCGAGTTGGACTTGAGGATCCTTGACATCGTGGGCGCTGTGTCCGGAGGAGGAGGAGGAAGCCTCGGGCGGATGGGAGAGGTCTGCTGGAGCGGCTGGGGTTGACATTGCCAGGGGACGAGTATGTGATGGAGAAGGAAATGGGATCTATAGTGAACACTGAAGAGGTTGAGCGTGGTTTATAAGAATTCCAAGAAGCGGGGAAAGGGATCGAAACGGCCAGGAGAACGGGGATGGCAGCTGTCACATGCGCCCTTTTGCCGCCGCTTCTCGAGTCTTCGTTAAGCGGGCAGCACTGTATGTCTGGGACAATGGGCGCGGGAACAAATAAGTGGTTGGGAGAAAACTCTTTAAGCGAGGTTGGTGCGAGTGAGTCGAGTCAGGGTTGCACAGGCAAGCTGCAGAAGAATGCATACGTTTCTGCGGTAATCTATCGAGCTTCGTTTTCTGGAGCTAGTCACGCCACACACGCTCTGACCACAAAGCCTGCTGGTGAGAGCGTTTGGTAGTCACCTTCACCTGCCGATCCATCATGTCGCCTCTCACGGTGACCGTGGTGAAGGCAAAGTGATATGCTTGGCGGATCAGATCCGGCTACGGTTGGGTTGGGACGCGAGTCGCAAGTCGCAAGTCGCGAGACGCTCTTGGTCACTAGAACGGTACTCGCATGCGTGGTTCCAGTGGCGAGGTCATACTACCTCTTGCAGTTCAATTGCGACACCGACCACCATCTGAGTTCGAATCCAAGTCGGTCACGCCACGCCACGCGCATGTCTGCTACTGTACTACTGTAGTCTCAAATTGCACCCGGACTTCCGTCTGTCGATCGTCATTTGTCTTGCGAGGACGGAGGAACGGTGTCTGGAATCAAACACCATACAGGACATCGATTCTGATCATCCCCAGTCAATGACGATACTATGTGCCTGATGAGGTTGGCGGTTTATGAATCGGATGTGGTCTGATGTTGGCAATGGATTGACGAACTGGTTGACGGCGGAGCTAGTAACTGGAACAATTTTGATCCCGCACCTCAACCGGGGAAAAACCCGATGATTTGCATTCAAGTGTGGTACAGTCCACTGTACTGTACAGTACTTGGTTGCCTTGGTTCCGTACAAGACTGGTCGGCGGTCCACAGAAAGCGCCGCGGAAATGATCTTTTGGGTTGCAACTTCAGGACTGTACAGCACTGTACTGGACCGGTTCAGCCGATGCCGAAGTAGCCGCTTCGTGTTCGTGTCCACCGCCGTTTGGTTTACCCTTGCGTGTTGTCATCCCACGCCGTTGCGTTGCGTTGCGTTGCGTTGCATTGGATCGAGGAAGCGGTCTTGGCGCTCGGATGAATGATCCACTGGTGCGTCCCGTGTTGCATTGCATCGCTTCGCTTCGTCGGCTAGATCCCGCTCTCTTTTGCATGCTGCCTCACAATTGGCTAGTCAGAATTGTGTGCTGTACTGTACTGTACTGTACTGTACTGTACTGTACTGTACCGTACCGTACTGTACCTTGGATGTTCAGGTACCAACTTTGCTGTCGGCACAGCTAGATGAATGAAGCCGAGACGCCACCCTGGAGCCCCACTCGGAGTGCGAGCTAAGCATGAGGGCGCTCATAATACGACAGTACAGTTTCGCCAATTCGAACACCTGTCAGCGGTTTGGCTCCGACCAGTCAGAGGTCGAATAGATCGTCTTCAGCCTGCTCCTGATTAGACTCGTAACCTCATTGGCCGGTAGAGTCTAGACGGACAAATCACCGTTGATCAAGGTGACTCGCTTTGCACCTGTCAGATCATTTCCCCAAAAATCTGCAAGTCTGCGGTTTGCAACAGTATGCAATTGTAAGTTGCGTCGCTGTAACATTGCCTCAAGATCAATTCGGCACGTGATGCCGCCGGATCAGATGTGGATCGGCCTTGACGGCCACCACTTTCTTTTTTAAGAATATTATTATTATTATTAAGAAGAAAGCCATGCAGTCATGCAAAAATGAGCGAGTTGACTGCTGCTGCTGCTGCTGCTACTGCAACAACGTGACTTCGGAGACTTTTTTTTTTTTTGTTGCTTAGCGGCGTGGCCGACAACCCAACAACCCTGGTTGCATGACTCGGAAAGCAGGTTCAACGTCGATTTCGCACCTTCATTCACGACCATACTCATTAGACTACAGCTACGGCCACAATGACGTCCACCCCACTGGCAGCAGGTGCTTCGGCGTCGGTGTGCGAATATCACGCCAACCCGACCTGGAAGTCCAAGAACGAGGCCCAACAGGTCGATTACCCATCTCAAGAGGCATTCCAGTCCGTCATGGGACGCATTCAACGATTGCCAGGCCTGGTATCACCCAACGAGATCGATCGACTCAAATCCCAGCTCGCAGCCGTCGCAGAGGGCAACGCTTTCCTCCTCCAGACTGGCGACTGTGCCGAGCTCTTTGACTACTGCAACCCGGAACAGATCCAAGCAAAACTCAAACTGTCGCTGCTCATGAGTCTTATTCTCATCTGGGGTGCTCGCAAGCCTGTTGTGCGAATCGGACGTATCGCCGGCCAGTATGCCAAGCCACGCTCCAAACCCACCGAGATCGTCACCAAAATTGACCCCGTCACAGGTCAAGCTTCCAAGCACGAGATCATCTCCTTCCGCGGAGACAACATCAACGCCTTCAGTGCTGAGCCTGCCAGTGGTCGTATTCCCGATCCTGAACGTTTGCTCCAGGCCTACTTCCATTCGGCTGCTACCCTCAATCACATCCGCTCCGAACTTGCCAGCGGTCTTGCCGACCTCCATGCACCCCGCCAGTGGTCCTTCCAGCATGTTCAGTCCAGCGCTCTCCAGGCCGAGTTCGAATCCGTCGTCGATTCGTTGACCGATGCGCTTGATTTTATGAAAACCATCGGTGCTGATCCGAGCACTTTCTCGTCTAGCAGCGTCCTCAACTCGGTCGATTACTTTATCAGTCACGAGGGTCTGTCGCTCGCTTACGAAGAGGCTCTCACTCGTCTCGTCCGAAAGCCTACGCCTGCCAACCCGACAGCACGCAACGTCCACCCTTCCGACTTGGCTTCCGGTTCGCTGGACAACGCCCAGCTAGAGAGGTACGACTTGTCGGCTCACACCATCTGGCTCGGTGACAGAACAAGACAGCTTGACGGCGCTCACGTCGATTTCTTCTCGTCCATCCGCAACCCCGTCGGTATCAAGGTCGGCCCTTCCATGAAGCCCCAGGAGCTCATTGAAATCCTTGACATTCTCAATCCGGATGTGCCCATCCCATCTACCGCTGCCTCAAGCCGTACAAGCGGCTGGGCCACGCCAAGCGCTCCTTCACACGTGGTCTACGCCAAAGAGAAAGGTCGCGTCATGGTCATCATCCGTCTCGGTGCCTCGAAAGTGGCTAGCCACCTACCGCCTCTACTCGACGCCATTGCGAACAGCAATCACAAGGACTCGATCATCTTGCTGTGCGATCCCATGCACGGCAACACGCAGACCAGCCCTTATCCACCTGCCTCATCCGATCCTAACGCACAACCGCTCAAGACCCGTTCGTTCGGCGACATCATCTCCGAGATCCTCTCCTTCCTTGAAATCATCGCTTCCGACTTCCCCACCCTCCACCTCGGTGGTGTTCACCTCGAATTGACCGGTGATAAGGACGTCACCGAGTGCTTTGGTGGCTCGATGCGTTTGGACCCTAAGGATCTCGAAAGGGGCTACAAGAGTCACTGCGATCCCAGACTCAACTTTGAGCAATCACTCGATGTCGCTTTCCTGCTTTCGCATTATTTCCGCAACCAGCGTTTGGGCAACAATGTTCGAGCAGGCGCAAGCTCAGAGGAGCAGATCAAGAAGCAGCAGGCTATCATCGAGTCAGGATCCGGTGATGAGTTGCTTGCCGAACTCATTTGCGGCATCATCAACCGTCCCTAGTCATCTCACTTCCTAGGCGGCCGAGTTAGATGATAGACTGCCATTCAATCGCAAGGTAGAGTTTACAAACGAGTGGCAAGGCGTATACGGTTGACGCTAGAGAACGAAGGAGGAATGACAAGACAGATCGTGATACGGACGAGGGAGCGATTATACTCTGGATGCGATCAGAACGGCGCAGTGTGAACCCACGGACCTTGGTCTTGTTCGTCAGAGCTGGCTCGAACGCCCTCAGCTGCTTTCGGATCCGCCACATTCTGGTGATTCTTGAAAATGTGCACCATCCTATCTTTAAAGCTACCGCCAGCTGTGTGCGACAGCTTGTGCGGCAAGTTCTGAAGCCTAGACGACGTCGTGCTCATGATCTTTTTCAGCAATCTTGGCCGATGGAAGACCACACCCCGCGAATTCGAGTCGAGCGGATTGTGATCCTGCATGTTATCTTCCTTGATCGTCAACGACGGTTTGAACCCTTTCATATGAGGCGTGACTAGCTCACCAGGAGTAGTCCTGAAGCCGACAAAGTTATCCAAGATCGGCTTCATCAACGCCGATGGTCTTCGGCGCTTCTTGGCTCGCAAGTCGGGAGAGGCAGCAGCGTCGGCTTGGAACGTGGCTGCTTCTTTCCCACCAAACGCAGTTGCATGATCGAGGTTCTTGTCTGTAGGCAAAGGACTTTTGGGCGGCACGCCTGCTGCCCCGAACGAACTGACTCGGTCGAGCGTAAATAGATTCGTATCGCGTCGTCCATTGAAGCCAGAAGACAGCGACATCCCAAATGGCGATGCTGTCGTGCCTTGAACGGCTGGCGGAACCCCGCCCGTCTTCCCGTACGGAGGCAGTCCTTCGACCTCGTCTACGTCGCCGTAAGGATGGATCTCGGACTTGGGAAGGCGAGCCGGCGAATTCACGACTTGCGACGCATCTTGGTGGTAGATCGCCATGCCGGCATCGTGTTTGTTGGCGACCTCTCTGAGCTGCTCCAATCCTTCAGCAGAAGGGTCGCCATCGTCCCATCCAGCGCTTACTCTCGAGCTCGCTTCAGGCCCAACGTACGTCTGTCGATAATCGGATGCAGCCGCATGATTGGCTTGAAGGCGATCCGTACGCTGTCGCTTCCGTGCCGCGTGGAGTAGGTCTGCATAGTCCCCGGGCAAACGGAAGCTCCCAGGATCGCCACTACCCGTAACAACGGTGTTGATATCAGGCTCTGAGAATCGGGAGGACACGATGGGGGAGGGGTCTTCCAAGGGGCTCAGAATCATAGGAGAGGGTGACGAGCCAGATCGCTTCAATTGCCAATCTGGCGTTCGGCTGGGCGTCATGTGAACCGGCTCGCGGTGAGGCGTGCCGTACATGGGCGTAACAGGATCGGAGACGTCGGCATCTATTCCATTCGGGTCCTCCGCTCGGCGAGGTGTTGGGTCGAGACTGGCGTCGAGGGAGTCGACTTTTTCGACGCGAATAGGAGCGAGCCCTGCCCCCGCTTGCTGTGTCCCTTGTTGTGCGGTCAATGGGTGTTCGGGATGACCATGGTAGCGAGTTGCAGCTTTCTTCAATTGCTCATTGTAGAAAGCCTGGAGCGCCTTGTGTTGCTGATTCAGTCTTTCCAGTTCAGAGCCAAACTTCAAGAAATTTGCGGCCGTTGCAGCGGACGGATTCCTGCCTACGTGTGCAGCCGTGATTGGCGTTATGGCACCGGAAGCTGGCTCGTTAAACGGGGATTTGGTTCGAGCTGAACCGGGCTGCGATGGGGCCACAGAGTCGTCAGTTTGGATGCCAGAAACTGGAGTACGCGCAGGTGTAGGATCGCGGTCTGGCATTTCTCGAAACGCGTTGAAGCTTGGTTTGCGCTGGGTTTTCAATCGACTTCTTGCCCTTGCGGTTCGGCGCGGACCTTCGATTCCGGAGAGCTGTACGTTTGGTGCTGTTTCGGAAGAAGCCGCCTTTGCTCGCTCGCCAGCTTGCTTCTCGAGGTCCTCTGCTATGACTGGCACATGGGCACGAGCCAGGGTTCCGAGGCCAATCTCTTCATCGACATCCCTGACCATATCAACGAAAGGCTTGTAGTGGGGAATAGCGGTTTCTTGAAGAACAGCAGGTACGCGAAGTACACGCGGAACAAAGTACTGCTTGCGAAAATCGGGCTCGTACATCCACTTTTTCCTCATGAGCCGGTATTCTTTGTACGGATCACGGACATTGTCTACACGTCGTAGGACGCCGATCCAGCCTTTGCGAATACCTTCGCGGAAGCGGTTGCCATCACTGAACACGCGCCAGCCTTTCAAGGTGCTGGGAACTTCGGCTTTGGTCCATCGAGTTGCAGCCTGTACCCATCGAGTAGCCGCCGGTAAGTCATGCCGTTTGCTTAACGATGGACCAGATGAACCTGCATCTGATCCTTCGTGGTGAGGAACGAGGTCGGCTTGGACAAAGGCAAGGAAAATAGTGAAGAGAAGACACCGAACAAGTGTGCGCATGGTGAAAGTCGCGATGATTCAAAGCAGGGCGGTGTGCGGTCTCGGAGCGGTAGAAAGCATCCTCCTCGAGCTTTATAAACGGAAACGGGCTCGACGTTGAAGGCAGTCACAAAGACGAGGCAGAGTTAAAGTTTCGAGGCATGCAGTGATGAGGAGCTGTGTCACAAGAGCTCAATGCGCTCGATCGCGGTCGATGTTGGTAGTCAGTAGCATGAATCGGTTGGCCAAAGGATGACTTGGCTAGCTTACTCTAAAGCTTCATAGACGAAAAGCGCATGTCGTACAGTATTGGTCCGCTAGGTCGGGTGGGGTTTTCGACTGAAATGAAGTCCGACGCCTTTCCTGTGTCGGCGATAAAAACGTGGGCGTGATGTTCGCGGACCGACCCGGAGGTGGTGTCGCATGGAAAGCAGGAGTCGTGCGACGACCACTCTGAAGATCCGTTATTGCCGCATGGCCGGTGACGGCATGTTCTAGAAGGGAGGCACGGAGGAGGTAGCGAAGGCCACCAGGAGCACCGGCGATCAGACGAAATGAACCGATGGCTGCGAGCCAACGGTCCGAAGAGGTCCGTTGAGTCGAATCAGAAGTACTGGGGGATGTTGCGCTTGTTGTCTCAGGCAACCCACATGCAGAAGCAGGCGGTCAGATATGATCGGATACCAACCAGGCGTCACGGTCAGTCTGTGTGGATGCTGATTGTGGGTGGCATCGTGGTTGCGTTGATCCAATGCCACCCGTGTCAGGAAGCTCTTAGAGTGAAGACACACAGCAGGGATGAGTGGTCTACAGTATACAGTCGAACCTCTCAAAATGAAACAATTCCACACATAAAATGGTGCGGAAATTCCGGCAGCAAAAATATGCCTTTTATTGCAACGTCTGTTTGTTGGTGCTGACATAATCATTATTAGCTAAGCTTGCCATATACCATTCAGCTTCTCTTCCTCAGTAGAGTAAACATGCTGCTCAAATGCTTCCTTCTCACCATTGCCACAAGCATCTCTGTACAACAATGCCAAAATCACCATCTCTCCAGCTTCTTCCAGCAAAAACCTTTCTACTGCAGGTAACCCTGAAGAAGCTGACAGAGGTTACACTTCAGGATGTAGTGGACATACCAGGTGAGGAGGATGAGGATATGGAAGAGCTGGATGCTCAAGAGGCTGAAGACTC
Organism: Anthracocystis setariae; assembly: GCA_928724745.1. NCBI lineage: Eukaryota > Fungi > Basidiomycota > Ustilaginomycetes > Ustilaginales > Ustilaginaceae > Anthracocystis > Anthracocystis setariae. The sequence goes on along the minus strand of CAKMXJ010000002.1, from coordinate 47,447 downwards.
TCCCAGTCTTCCTGGAACCCCTCAGGAGCATACAGAGACGTTGCCAGAGGTACCAGTAAGCTCAAAGGATCAGAAGAAGATACTGCAAGAGGCCCAGGAGATCCTTGGCAGACTTGGTCTGCTCAGCCAACCAGTATTGGAGGCCTTGGAGGCTGGTAGAGCATCACTTAGCAAATGGATTGATTCTTTGACTGTACAGACTGTATGCGCAAGTTACTGCAATTTAATAGCTGCTCTGTGTGCTGAGATACTTTGTTGTTGCCTTGACGTTGTGAAAAATGGAATATATGAATTTAAGAAAATTAATTGTTTCATTATGAGAGGTTCGACTGTATTGTTACCCAACGAGCGGTAGCATTATAAGGTCGACATGCATCGCAATTGAATGTCTGTGGGACCAAGAGCTCGAGAGCGCCGCGTTGGTTGAATTCGGACCTACCCCACCCCACGCATCTCGCCAGTTGCTAGAGGATCCGCCTGTCTCTCACCGATTTGGCGTTTTGTATGGGCGAATGCGCCACCGCAGCACCACTTCTCTAATTTTGACTTGAATTCCAGGTTAGTCTCCATTTCCACGCGCAATATTTTTATTTTTTTTTTGGTGAGCCTCCTCCACCAAACTGAGCCGCTACAGTGCTAAACTACTGTATCGTTTGTCAAGCCTGTTCCCTGAGCGCCCGATCTTGGAATTGCGGGGAAGTCGGCTTACTGTAGCAAACGATTCACGTTCAGCTCCTGCATGGAGGCGTCACGAATAGATCTGCTGTGCATGGGAAACGTTTAGAATCCGAGTTGAAAGCTTCGACTTGATGTCGTTACAAACACCAACTCTTGCTCAGCTTTACCCCGTCCACGCGAATCACGATCAGCAATGGCATAAACACGAGCGCAAAGCCAGGTTCTTCACCAACCACTCTAGAAACCACCATTGCGCCCTCTCGGATCCGGAACGATCCGTCGGCGGGCGCGCATGGCGTCCATCTCGATCCCCGGCGCATCCGAGCCCTATCGGATCGATTCCGATGCTGAGTCGACAGTAGCGGATCAAACCGAGCTCAAAACGGTCCCAGAACATCCCCACAATCGTGATAGATCGACTCCATCATCAACAGGAACCCGTTCGAAGCCCCAACTCGCTTCCATCCACCATCCGACCATCTCGAAATCCAACCATACGCAACATGCTCGTGTAGACAGTGATCCTGCAATCGATACTATACCGAAGCGCAAATCCATTGGTTCCAAGCTGCTCTCCAAGCTCAGGCCAGGCTCCACGGATGGAAAGGAGACTTCGGCGAGCACATTTCCTTCGCAGCTCTCCAGTGGAGCCCGGGGTTCTTCTCATCGCAATCAGCGCGAGTTCGATGTTCGCCAAGATCAGGTGCAACAGCCGTTCACGGAAGAGTCACACCAGCGAGCTCGCAACAAGCAGGCTCCGTACAGCAGTGTCGAAGCGCTTCGACATAGAGCCATCTTTCGTGGCAAAAAGCCCAAGCAGGCTCTCGATAGCTCCGATACCGATACCGAAGAGGATGATGGCCAACACGATTTCGACCACACAACGCCTCTATATCTCTCCGAGGAACCCTCTGAGCTCGATCGTGCTCGAAGTGATGCCACCCGTCACTTTCCTGGCGGTCTCTACGAAGCACAAAACGAGACTGCTCCCATAAGGTCGAAACGCGACGACGACCTTTTCAACGACCACCAGCACGAGGACCTCTTCGGTGAGGAGGATCATCAACATGATTACGATTCCGATGACTCGGATGATACGATCGCGCATATGATCCGCGAAGCTGATGGGTACGACAGCCTTCGCTACAACAAAAAAGGCGAGCTGTCTGCAGGGCTCGACTTTGATACTCTCCAAGCTGTTCGCAACAAAGAGCGATCCCTGGGTGACAAGAAAAGCAACAAGGACACAAGAAGTGAACACAGCACCTACTCGGGGGGTGCTTCTAAAGCTCTCAGCCAGCCCTTATTGGAGCTTGAAGACATCGAGCTTGAAACTTTCTTGCAGAACTTCGCTCGCCACACCAGAGAGGTCACCGTCACTCGTGCCTCAGGTCAGCAAAAGTATAGAATGCCCAAGTGGTCCGATTTTCGTGTGTCGCCAGACATGGATATGGAGCGCGAACCAAGTAGCAAACGACCCTCCATGCTGACCCGCGTCGATCGCGGGCTTCATCAATTTTCCGACAATCTACGATCGCCTGATTCGGGCAAGGGAAGGAGTCCCACACAAGAGCACAGTCATATCCATTCGGACTCCATGCCAAGATCCAAGTCTGCTGGGGACGAATCGGCGAATGATTCTTGGTCAGAAGCTCCCGATAAAGAGACCAAAGCCACCACGCTATCCAAAAGGAAGTCGAAGGGCAAAGTGCCTAAGAAGCCAACTGCAAGCAGCAAGGATGGCAGCTCTAAAAAAGGCGGGACTGATGAGGATTGGGATTTGGTTGTAGCTTGTCCTGCCGACCCCGACAGCTATGAAGCTGTTTCGCTGCATGACGAGCTCCGTGTAGATGCCGAAGACGAAGGCGTCGATGGAGTCGCTTTTTGCATTGCCTACATTCTTGCGCTTGTGGAGAAACTCGCGCCAGAAGAGATCGACCATCATCCAGATAGACGATACCGGGAAGGCCTTATACGATCGCACCTGGAACGTCTTTACACGATCGCCCCATTCTGGGAACAGCTTGCTTTCCGCACACGACGCCTGTACCGGTGGGAGGATCCCAAGACCACGGCCGCAGCAGCGATGATCTACTTTGTGCTCTGGTACACCAACATGATCCCCACCGCCTTCATCCTCATGATCATGTTCTTTATTATGAGATTCAAGTACTTCCCTCCTTCGGAAAGTTACTTGCATGATAAAGTCAAGATGCGCATGGCTCGAGGTCAGGCTGCAAACACGCTCTCGGAAAAACTGCGTCGCCGTAGTCGACTCGATATCCTCAGCATCTACAAGAGATGGGTGGTTGCAGTCGGTGCGCCGACGCAGGAAGCCATGGGACTCGTGGCTGACTTTCATGAAAAAGTCAAGAATCTCGTCCTGTGGCGAAACCCTGCTGCAAGTCGACGAACCCTGATCCTGTTCGGTGTACTGAATCTGTTTGTCACATTTGCTCCGTCGCACTATGTCAGCAAGGCTATCTTCTTTTTCCTGGGCATCACCTTCTTTTGCCTCTTGCCGCTGCAGAGCTACTTTCCTTCACATCGGAAAGCCCTCTCCCCGTTATGGTGGGCCACGTTTGGAGCACCTACGGACGCTCAATTCGCGGTTCAACTGCTGCGGAAACGACATCTTGACATCGACCGTTTCGCTGGGCAACCCATGACTGCGGAAGATGTGCGTCGAGCCGTGCGCTCGCAACGCAGTTCGAAGCTCAAACCGCGTGCAGATCGACGTGAAGAAGGTATCGCATACGATCAGATCGAGGATCCTTCTCGCGCGAGCCTGGACTATGTCGAGATGAGCAACCATGCCATGCTCAAGCCTCGCAAGTTGGGTAGCTTCTTTTGTCAGTACAAAGGCTTGCCCGGCCGATTGCACGTCAACACCAAGTACCTTTACTTTACACCGCTGCACTCGCCTTCGCACAAACGCGGACGCACTCCAGTCGATGCGATCGAGAGCATCGTCAAAACCAAGAACATTCGTCTCTGGGTATGGAATTCGTTGGGGCTCAAGATCGTTAGGAATAATGGCAAGGCGCCCTTGTTACTGGCCAATGTGCAGCACAGGGACGAGGCTTTCAACTTGGTCTTGGCAGTGTCCACCGATGCTGGTGCCAAGGCTTCTTAGAACCGCTAATCATGTATTCTGTAGTCTTGCGACTGTTTGATTGGGATCTGAGACTTTGGACGATATCTGATTCGAATGTCGACGATTGGGGTGAAGTTTGGTGTTGACGAGCGGGTTGATCTCCCGGGATCAGTATTTTGAAAGGATTTTTCAGACCATAATTTTTCGACGTTATTCTTGACGTGGGGTTTTTTTTTTGCCCGGCAGCCAAACGTGAAATTGACCGACCAATTTGGGTGTGAACCGTGCAGAACTTGTTGCTCCACAAGCTTGACCTTGTTCTTGACCTTGATGCAAGTGCAACACAGCTTAGCTTCACCACTGTAGAGTAGAGGAGCCAGACAACATTGACGAGGATGCAGGAGCAGTTGGATCGTCTAGTGTCGGCCTTGCTGGAACGGGTTGAACGGTAGGTGCACTTCAGCCGGGGGTATGCTGTAGCACCCGGGGACTGTGGGTTCGTTTTGCTGTGTGTTGCTGACAATCCACTGAACTTTCTGCTCATCACAGGTTGGATTCGGAGGGGAGGATTCTTGTGGGTGTGTCTGGTATCCCTGGATCAGGCAAGACGATCCTTGCAACCAAATTGGTCACTTCCCTCAATGCCGTTCAGCCCTCGCTTGCGACCTACGTCGGTATGGATGGTTGGCACTACCCTCGCTCGACACTTTCCACCTTCCGGGATGCCAAGCTCGCATTCGATCGACGTGGGGCTGAATGGACATTCGACGCTTCGCGCTTCGCTGATTTCGTCTCGCTGGTCAAGCGCGATACGAGTCAGAGTCACTTTGCGCCCAGTTTCGACCATGCCAAAAAAGATCCCGTCGAAAACGACATTACCGTTCAACCACAAGTCAAGGTGGTGGTGTTCGAGGGCTTGTACGTCAATTGTGGTGTGAAGGAGTGGAAGAGAGCAGCGGAACAGTTCGATAAAAGGTTGGTGTTCCAGGTGGACAAGCAGGAGGCCAAGAAAAGACTCATCACCCGACATGTGATCACCGGTGTGGCTAAAGATGAGCAAGAGGCTGCTTGGAGAGGTAAGTTGATTGTCACTCTTGAGTCTCAAGCTGGATATGACAACTGACGTCAACTTATCTGAATCCTATCTGACACTAAATCAGCGGACAACAACGACCTTCCAAACGGCGACTGGCTCATGTCACACCTTTTGGAACCGTACACTGTGGTGACGAGTTTAGATGATCCCACTTGGCGCTGAGGAATATACAGGATTGGACCAGGACCGAGACTGCCTCAGGATGGAACCTTGCGCAAAGCGACGCTTTTGACGATCCGACCGTCCTCGATAGGCTCCAAGACTTGTTCAGCTATGATCCACTTGCAGCACGGCGCGACAGACGCATTCCAAGCCTCGATCAAGGCCTCGATCTCTGCCGGTTGAATACGACCTTCAAGGGGCGGCGATTCGTAGTCGGTTAGCGCATCCGGATGCTTTTGCTTTGCAGCTTGTGCTTCAACATCTGTCAGCAAGACAAAGTGGCTTAGAAGAACAATGCCGCCGATGCGCACAAGTGGAGACAGGCGCAGAAGAAGCGCGCGGGGATGGAAGCGGATGCTGAGGATCAGGTCAAAGTGGTTTTCCCTGTCGATATCCTCTTCGGATTCAGAACTGAGGCAGGGCGGAAGCAGAGGTGCGAGTCCAAGCCGGACGCAGTCGTTGACAAGCTGATGGTCACTGTGAGAAGAGCCAGTAGTGGTGATGGGCTTGCCCTTGCCCGTACCGGTGAGAGGTTCGAGATAGCCGTCATCGGTGCATCTAGCCCAGAGGAGGCTGTCACAGCACGGATCCAAGGAGGTTTGTGAGGCGTCTTGTTGAGACGGGTGTAGGTCAAGGTCGTCCATAAGCTGATGTGCTCGATTGAGGGCTGCTTTCCAATTGTCCACGCCGACACCGGTCCATGTTGGTGACGTGCTGCCGGAAGCAAGGCGTTTGCGTGAATCATGAAGAATCCATGCCAGATCGCGAGCTGCTCCACAGCCCAGATCGAGCACTTTCAGGCTGTCGTGGTCCTTGCTACAATGTTCCAGGTGCAAAACGGTCCTGCGTACTGCATTTGAGGGCCGGAAGAGAAGGTTTGGGATGTCGAAAGGCCCTCTATTTGCTACGAGTCTTGCTCGCTGTGACTGCGACGTCCTTATGAGCCCTAAACGTTGGGCAGCTTTAAAAAAAGTTGTCGCATCCGCCGAGGTCCCGCGGTCTACCGAGCCGAATGAGCTCGAGCTGAACAGGAAGACAAGCCTCGCCGAAGGAGTGGATTCGAACGCCTGGTGCACTTGTTGATGCTGATCGTAGTCTGCTACAACCAGGAATGGGACATTGCGAGGTGGCAGGTAGCTGTAGCGCGACTTGAGCTCCGAGATCGGATGAATGTGATAAGCATTGACGAGATGTGACTGGTGGAACGCATCGGCCGGACGCACATCCAACGTCAGTCTTGGTTGTGGTAATGAGAGGTATGGCTCGAGAACGCTGTCACCGGCATCACCGCTTGCTGAAACAGACGAGCCGATACCACCAGTAGTGGTCATTCCCACGCTCCTTCTCGGGCTCTCCGACGGCGGCGATGGACTGGAGTAAGCTGGAGCTGTTCGGTGAAGAGGAGGAGGTCCACTTGCTTTCCGGACCCTGAGTGTTCTACCCGTGGGAAAAAAAAGGAGAAATAAAAGCATTTTTAAAAATAAAACCTCGGTGCATCTCTTGGCACCCCCAACCAAAAAAAAGTCGAAAAACGAAGTGGTCCGTCCCCTCTCCTCTCTCTGCCCATTGGATGTGGAGATGCTGTGCTTGCAAGGAGGGGTTTTTTTTTCTTCTTTCTTGTTTCCTCACACGCATGGTCGCACTAGATGTCACACAGAGCTCTGCCTCTCTCTCCACATTGACCCTGAATCCTCCCATCATCTCCCCCATCGGGCAGCTAAGACTTAATTCTAGGATCCGGCGATGCAGGCTGGCAAGATCGTTCAGCGGCCTTCGGGCAACGGTACGCCAATCCTGGAGCCTGTCACCCCCATAACGCCAAACGAGGGATTGGGTCATGGCATCCTTGCGGCCGCGGCTGCTACTGCTGCTGCTGCTACCTCTTCCAACTCCATGCCTGAATCTTCGTTGCAGTCTTCTGTGGGCTCGCTTGGCCCTCCCTCAGCTGTCGAGACCAAGACAGATGCTGCCGGTGCCAAAGCGGCAACTCGATCCAAAACCATCGTGCTCACCGATGCTGGAAGGGCGCCTTGGTACAACTCGGTCGGAGAACCTGTTCCAGCTTACGTAGTTGGTATTGCTGGGGGCTCCGCAAGTGGAAAAACGTCCGTAGCTAGATCCGTCCTCAAACAGCTTCCCAATGTGCCTTGGGTTGCGATCGTCAGTCAAGATGCATACTATAAATCGCTCACTCCACAACAATCCAAGCTGGCTTTCCAGGAGCAGTACGATTTCGACCATCCCGATGCTTTCGATTACGACATCCTCAAGCAGTGCATTCAAGACCTGCGCATGGGCAAAGCGGTCGAGATCCCGGTATACAGCTTCGTGCAGCACCAAAGGACTTCCGAAACCAACTACCTCTACGGACCAGCCGTGTTGATCGTCGAGGGGATCTTTGTGCTGCACGATCCAGAGATCAGAGAATTATTGGATCTCAAGGTGTATGTTCAGGCAGATTCCGACTTGATGCTCGCGAGAAGGATCAAGAGGGACATTGTGGAGAGAGGCAGGTCGGTCAGCAGCGTTCTACATCAATACCTTAGATTTGTCAAGCCCGCCTTTGATACCTTCGTGTCGGCGACTGCGAGACATGCAGACATGATCGTACCTGGCTCGCATAACGAAGTTGCCATCGAGGTTATCAGCCAACACATGGAGAAGCAGTTGAGGAATAGGTCGATGAAGCTAAGGGCCGAATTCTACAAGACGCCTGCCACGCAGCCGTCTGCACCATCAACTTCTTTGAGTCCGTACGACGGGCTGGGATCACCTCACGAGAGACGCACTAGTCTGACACATTTGAAATCGTTCGCCAACCATGACGATGCACCCGCATCAAAGCCGTCGTTGCTTCGTGCACCATCTACCTCTCCGATGGCTGACGATGCCGCACTGCCACCAAATGTGATTATGCTGGCGCAGACACCACAGCTCCAGGGCTTACTTACCATTCTTCACGACCGATCCACGCCCACCTCGGAATTCACGTTTGCTTGCAAGCGCGTAGGTACGCTCGTTGTGGAACTTGCCACCACATTGCTGCCATACCGCGAGAAGGAGATCACCATCCACGGCGGCCGAAAGCATATCGGACACGAACTCAATGTTTCGAGCCTTTGCTCGGTTTCGATCCTCCGATCTGGCGCAGTGCTCGAACCTTCACTGCGCAGGGCGTTCCCAGCAATGTCGCTGGGCAGTCTGCTGATTCAGTCGAATGAGGAAGATGGTGAGCCGCATCTTTATGATGTCTCGTTGCCGTCTTTTATTCGACGCAGGGAAACGGCTGAGAAGTCTTGGGTGTTCTTGTTGGATGCTCAGATTGGCACGGGTGCAGCCGCATTCATGGCGATCCGCGTGCTGTTGGACCACTCGGTGCCAGAAGATCAGATCATTTTCCTCACCTTGCTTGCTAGCTCGCAAGGTGGGATTTACGCACTGAACCGGGCTTTCCCCAGGGTTCGCATCGTAGTTGCCGGTGTCGACCCGGGACTTCAGAAGCTGCGGATTCCTTGGTCGACTTCGTCTAGCTCGAATTCTGAACGCACCCAGTCGATGGAGGCTGTAGGACAGCGAGACGATGCGCATGGGGACGAGGAGGATGGTTCGTCCGGATTCAACGGGAGGGATGATCTGCATCTGTTGGCCTCGCCACCACTGCTTAGTATCGATGGCAGATTTGCCGGGCTGAAAGATCAAAGGCAGGCATCGCAGGCTCCAAGGCAATCGAGTGGTGCCAAGGGAAGCCGTGTGGTATTCGCGATCACTCCGGGATGTGGTTCGATCGGAGATCGGTTCTGGGGCACGGGGTCGCGATAACCATCTCTATGTGCGAGCTTGTTGGCTACATTCACATTCCGTATACTGGTTTGCGTTGAGACACATCATTCGCGGGATATCTGAAAAGATGCGTTGTTATCATTGACTGGTTTCGCATCTATTTCAAGCTTGGTCCTCGTTGACGAGCTCGCCGACGATGCCGTACTTGCCTGTGAAATGGGCCTCCCATTCCTTCATATTTTTTCTGCAAAGTGGCCAGGAGAGGTGAGATGGGATCAGATTGGGTTTCAGTGATGGGCGGATCGAGGTGAGGGTCTGTGCGGCTGTTTGAGGTGACTTACATTTCGCTTGCGGTCAAATCGTCGAGTGTGTCGATGGGCTGATCTAGTGGGGTCAACATTTCGAGATCAAAGCTCTGTTTCGCCATTCCTCTGCTGGCGTCTCTGCCGGCAAAGTTACCGTAAGGACCGCCGGGACCGTAGAAGTTTTTGCCCTTTGTGACGTCAAACACTTTGCGATTGATGGATAGGAGGATGCGACCACCACCGTCGGTGGCAGTGCCATCGAATACAGCGAGGGTGCGAGGCGTGTATTTGGTCCATTCGACGGTGTCAGGATGGGATGGAGGGAGGTAGGAATAGCGGTCGGAAGGCGCCGAGGTATGCGATCGTGCTTGAGCGACGGAAGGAGTCCATTTTGATGAGTTGGGGGAGGACGGAAGAATGACTGGGACGAGAATGTAGAGGAGCGCGAGGAGTAGGAGAATGTTGAGCGGATTGGTGTAAATAGATTCTGCAAATTGGTGCACCGCGGTGAGGTAGGACGACGGCGTTTCGTTTGCAAACAGTGTGTCTTTAAGCTGCTCCATGGTGAAGCGAAGCTTGCAGCAAGGCTTGGAGACCAAGAGAGGTTTGTGCGGAGTGATGACGGTGGGTGGTTGGAGAGAACGACATATGAGATGCGCTTTTTTCTGCTCCTTTGAAATCGCTTTCTTCGCGAGCACACGACCTCCACTCGGTTCCCACGCCGCGAATTCCGCGCTTAGACCACCAGCTACCGTAGCTTGCAAGTGCGCTCTCTCTCTGTCTCTCTCCTCGTTCCTCATCATTCGTACCACTTTCTAGCCAGGCATCTAGCTAGCTCCCATTTCGGCGACATAGTCCAGCTAGAGGCGCTGAGCCTGTTTTCCTCTACGTCGACATGCGGCTCAGAAGGGGATAGTGCTGTAGAGATCTTTCTGATCACCATCTTGTCGAAATGAATTTTTGAAGGCAATCTTTAGACAGGATCAAGCGCTTCATCATACACTTTCTGAAAGCTCTTCTCTGTTGTTGCTGCAAAGGCCAAGGCAGAGGCAAGGAACTCTGATATGTGATGTTCGAGTTGATTGGCGGTGTTGTTGTTATGTAGAAAATATTGTGGAGTTGGCTCAGTCGAATTGGCTCAGGGGCGCTTTATGCACGTCAGCCTTAGCTCGGCTAAAAACCATCCTCCTTCTCCTTGTCCACCGCGACAGTTTGCTGTCAACCCATCATCTTTAAGCTTATCTCGTTACCCAGTCGCAGGCCTGACACGCAAAAATGTCAGCCCCACCCGCACCACCACCTCTCTCGACAACCGAAAAAGTCGCTACCGCCGTCGCCCCACCCACCACCGCAAATGTCGTCCTCCCTCGAGCAAAGTTTGTTCTGACCGAAAAGGCACTCGATCAAGCTTTCAACGATATCTGGGCAAACAATGCAAACGCCATCTCTCACTGTTATTCCAACACTGATGCGCTCAAAGTCGACTTCACAAGGACTGGCAAGAGGAGCTTCCTCGGCATGATCAACGATGCAACCAACTCGGTCTATAGGATGGTCCAAGGTGCCGTCACCGATTTCTTCCGTCAGACTGTACTCGACTTTACCTACGGGTCCATCGGTTTGCAAGGATTGGAAAAATACTACGACGATCTCAATAGCCGTGACCCTTCCGAGTCGATCCGATTGGCTAGGGTTCGTGCCAGTGCAATCGAGAGCTGTCGCAGGCAAGCCGTTCCGGAGAGCGAGCTCATGCTCCGAGGTTGGACGTTATGCTCGCCGCTGCAAGCCAACACCGTGCAAGCCTTGAAGCTCGAGGAAAAAGTGGTATTGTTGACCGCCAAGGCGCTGTATGTCTGTAGCTATGACTTTGGAAGCGAAAAGCTCAACGAGTTTACCAAGGTGCTCGTTGGCGACATTGTTGGGATACAGCAAGGTAAGTCTAATCAAACCAGGCACTATTTGCGCTTAACGTCCAACGCTGACACCTAATCTTTTGGTTTTGCGACATGGCGTCCCATAGGTCTCTACGTCACCTCTCCACACGAGTCCTCCCATCCAGAAGACAACTGGGGCTTTGTCATCACCTATCTCAACTCCATCTCTCGCAGCAACACCACCGCCACCATCAACAATCTCACCACCACAAAAGCGGCCGCTTCCGTAGCGTCTTCCCTCCACGAAGCCGAAGCAGCCAAACGCATCTTTGCCTTCCGTGCCATTTCGGACGAGGTCGATGACTCCATCACTTCCTCCACGCGTAATGCCACCCTTCGATCGCGCTACCTGCACCATACCGTCAAGGCTTCTTCTCAGCGTGCCAACAACGCCTCCGATGGCACCAAGCAAGAGGTCGGCGCTGTAGACGACAACGATGACGGGGAGGAGTCCTTTGCATCATCAAGGCAGAAGGTGGCCATGATCGTGGAGCTTCTGATGGAATGTTGTGCCGATGCAGGTGCCTTTGATCCCGAGGCGCAGTCGGCAGAGGGAGAGGAGGCATTCGTCACATACAAGACCATCCAGAGTCTCGATGAGGCCAAAGCATTGATGCCTCTCTTCGGTCCTCTCATCGAGGGCTTGAAGCGTCGACTTTGGCTCTAACCTTTGATCTTTCCCCAGCTATGGTACTGCTCGATTTTATACCCCAATCCTGTCACTTGCGGCAATCCCTAATCCTGGTCCAGTCTTCTACTCGGATTGCAATTGACACAGCTATCTCGAGCAAAAATGCCACACAGACGCACGAAAAGATTCCGAAGGATATCTGTCATATCAACTTTTCAACGAAATCTACCTAACTGAGACTGAGAAGAAGGACATGACGACGGATCGAGAAGAAGACGAAAGAATACCAAACATGACCATCAAGCGGCGGTAGCGTGAACAGGCTCAGCGCTTGCAACGCTGATTCCCAGCTGGGCCAGCTGACCAGTGAGAACATGTCTAGCAAACGCAGACTGCACCACATTGGTCCTGTCCAGACAATCTAGGCACGACACCCTGAAAACGCCGGTCTGTCGATTCACCACTTTGACTCCCTTCCCCTCCCCCTCCGTCGTATGGTGGTAATACTTCATCTCTGCCAGAGTCGGCTCCATCTGCGCGATGAGTTTGGCAACATTCTCAAACCTCATCCCTGAACACTCTTTGTGAAAGTCAAAGTCGACATAGTGCAGCTTGTCTCGGTCCCACACCTTTCCACCCGCATCGCTGGCTGCATCTTCGGCGCAAAGATTCTCCACAGCGCTGCGGTATGCCCTCGAAATGCAGCCCTCCTTGCCGCCTTGTTCGGCGAGGTTGACGCATGTGATGCAGCCGTACCGATCCACTTGGACTGAAAAGTGTTTGCGGCAAGCTTCCGTGTTTTCGGCCTCGGTACGTTCCAGTACAGGTGGAGGCTTGAGAGAAAAGGGGCTCTGCGACCAGTAAAGAGGGATGGACCCACGAATCTGGACGAACGAAAGCACGTCTCCAGAGAGCTTGGACCAAGACCGGGAACGAAGCACGTAGAGGATCTGCTCGGTCTCGACAAAGTTGGCGACTTGGCCAGACTCATTGATGCCACGGCGCTGATAGCGTAGCCCAGCTCGTTCCTTGGAGCGGCGAGAGATGACCATCATCTGGCAGCGTAGTACCGCATCGGCATCATCAGCCTGGGAACTTGAAGCGTCGCTGTTGTCAGCGTTTCGATCGGCAGACTGGATCGGCAGCTCTACGGTCTGAAGGTATCCTTGCATGACCGGCAGAATATAGGCGTGCAAGCCCGCATGGATCAGATCCTTCGACATGTGTTCGTTATGCCAGAACCTGCGGTCTGCTCTTCTCCAAAGTGGAAGGTTTGGATACGGCTCGGCAAGCAACGGGAATGCGCCAGGCTGTTCAGGATCTGTCGACGCGTTTTGATTCTTACCCGTTTGACCCGAGTTGAAGGTTGCCACGGACGCTGAGCGGGGGCTGCTGGCAGTGTCAGTCTTGTATTGGCTCTCCAGAGCTTTCCTCTTATTCTGCAGAGATGTAGTAAGATCGAAATCATAACTGAACCAAAATTCTCCGCGTGCCCAGTACTTTGCTGTCTCGCGAACAGCCTTATCCTCGAGCTCGGCTTGTTTGGCCGCATGCCAGAGCTCGTCGACGGTAGCGGGTGCATTGGAAGGAACGATCGTCTCAACCACCTCGGACGATTGCGAAGCAATGTCTGCCTGAACTACCTCGTCGCCAGTGGGCGGCGTGGCATCTGCGATCTGAGACTGCGCCACCGGGTCTTCCGAGATGGCCTCGATACGGCTGTCCGAGACGGGTCGGGCGGCGCGAGTGAGCCAAGGTCTCGATTTCGGCAGACGGAGAATATCAGCTCGATTTGACATGGAGGATGCCGAAAAGAAAGACTCCTTCGGGATGACCGCCGGTGTCTGAACATCGTCGTCGTCGGATTCGGAAGCGTCACTTTCACTTGCAGAGCTGCTTTCTTGCGTAGTCACGTCGCCTGTGCTGGTATCGGCTTGATCTGCATTGGAGGTAGACTGTGTAGAGGCAGAACCGTTCTTGGCTACATGTGCGCGGATGGCCTGAGTGGCTTCTTCTCGAAGCAGCGGGATGGCAAGCACTCCGGTGCAACAGTAGATGGGTCTAGTGTCGTGGAAGTAGTGACCTACAAGCTTGGAGCTGATGATGACAAAGAGATAGCTGCTGTTGAAGAAGCGCGACAGTCCGATAAGACCAGAGCATTCCATGGTTGGCTCGTCTTGGGTTGCTTGTTCCAAGATGGGCTTCCAGTCAGAAGGGGATAGAGGGATGATGGTTGCTTGTTTGCCCCACTCTATGAAAAACCCAACGTCGAGTGAAGTGACAGTGGGCACTGCACCTGTGGCACTTAGAGGAGCGTTGACGGCGGCAAGAGAAGCAGCATTGGAGGATCCGACGGTAGCGACCTTGAAGCCGTCTCCTGAGCCGAAGGGGCGAAAGCCAGTGGCAGTTGCTGTTGTGCTTGACTTGGCATGGTGGGGCTTGTGCGGTGGATGATGATGGTGATGATAGTTGACATGTGCAGAGCTGCGGGGGTATACTAGAAGACCGTGCTCGGTTGGCAGGATGCCGATCTGGCGCTCTGGCAGCGGATGCGGGAAAGGAGGTACTGACCAAGCTGCTGTAGCAGTGCTGGAGCTGCGCGATGGTACGAGCGGTACGGACGACATGATTGGTGAAGATGACGGGGAGGTGGTTGCGCTTCCACTGGGAGACGACGAGGACGCAGCGTTGGCCTTGTTTGGCTTTTGCTCCTTGGAGCTACTAGATGATGAGAAGATGGCTCTGAACATGGTTGCGGCCGATGGTTGTGCGGAAAGGTGAGCGTCGAGGCCTCTTTGACGGCAAGAGCGACGGCACGCCGGCTCACGTCTTATAAAGGATGGCGGTGGAGTACAAGATAGGAGTTAGCCGGAGTGAAGAGGCTCGAGTGTTGAGCGAGACTTGTGTGGTACAGCATTGACAGGTTGTGGTAGAATACTGTTGTAGTAGTGAATTCGACTCGGCTAGGGGCTGATGACATGCAGGTCGCTGCAGATCGCTTACAATTTCCTGCAGTGTTGAATGCGCATATATTTTTGTTTTTGGGTTCTATTCTGGCGCTCAGACAGCATCGCGGTGATGGTTCAAGTGGAGGCCAACCAAGGCGATCTTTGGCAAGTTGGCAACTCGACAAAGCGTTGGTCATGTAACTGGCTCAACACGTATACTGGAAACAGACAATGAAACAGGCAAGAGATCCAAACGTTGATGGCTTGAGATTTGCCCGGAAAATGAGCAACCGAAAAGCGACAGGTAACGAACGCTGCACATTCGCAGGCCAGTCGACCCAGCCACGGTGTGCAACATCAGAGCAGCGTAGGCAAAGGGCAAAAAGCGAATCCCATGAAATGTCCAAGTGAAGGGGCAAGAGAAAAGGTGTAGTGCGATCCTCGCTGAAGGGTTGATCCGGTAGAGGATGTCTAGTCTCCCGAGTGGAGCGGTCCAGCAGATCAAACTGTTTAAACAAGCAGAGCAAAGCAAGCCACAACCACGCCGAGGATTCCAGTGTAGAGCACGGCAGATGGGATAAACACCGTTGTGGCAGCTGACTTGGTACCGGAGCCTGACGAGCTCGATGAGCCCGTAGCGGTAGCAAGCGAGCCAAAAGCGGCGCCGGTGCCGGTGAGAGAGTGCGTGCCAGACGCACCAGTCTCGTTAGGGAGCGAGCCAGAGTTGTTGGCATAGGTCTCGATGTAGGCATCCGAAGCGGGCTTCTTGAGGCACTGAACGATGGGCATCAAATTCTGCTTCGGGCTCATCTGCTGAGCGGCGGGAAGCACAATGTTGACGGCAATGTCGACGGCCTGCTGGTACAAGTCGTGCTCGAGCACAATATAGCCGGTAGAAAGCGAAGAAGCGTTCTGGATGATCTGCTCAAAGTTGTATACCACCTGGGCGGGCGAAACAACACCGGCAGCGATCTTCCAGTCATTGGTATCGTAAGGAAGGCCTCCAGAGGGGGTGGTCCAGATAATGGGAGTGAGACCCATCTGCAGTGCGATGGAACGCACTCGATCGTCAATGTCACCGTAAGGAGGACGCATGGTGTTGGGCGTGACGCCAATGACAGTGCGGATGACTTCCTTGCTCCAACCGAGTTCGGCAACGATTTGTTCGTTGGTGAGCGTGGTGAGCGGTGGGTGCGACCACGTGTGCACCGAGATCTGGTGACCCTGCTCGAATTCGGTCTGAAGCATTTGCGGACGCGAGATGACACGCGAGCCTACGACGAAGAAGGTGGACTTGAGGTTGTTCTGGTTGAGGTACTCAAGCAGGGTGGGAGTGTAAGGCGAGGGGCCGTCATCGTAAGAGAGACCCCAGGTGTTGGTGTCAGGGCAGGTGGTGATATCGGTGGAACGAGTGCAATGGCCACAGGTCCACCAGCAGTTGCCGTCGGCACCAGCCTGTGCGAGGTTGGTAGGGTTGCCGCTGCACGAAGCATCGTCAACTGTGGTGGTCACGTTAGGCACCTTGGACCAGTCGATTTGCGAGATCCATTTCTGCACGAGCGATGAGTTGGTGGGAGGCACAACATCGAGAGTAGGGAAGTTGGTGGGCAGGATGCTGTTGAGGTCCGGCAGACCAGGAGCGCCCGTGACCTGAGGATTCTGAGCTCCGGCAGGGTATGTGGTGAAAAGCGATGTGGTGGAAGTAGTCACGCCCATACCAGACGAAATGCCTGCGAGAAGCGAGGAG
Source organism: Anthracocystis setariae (assembly GCA_928724745.1). Taxonomy (NCBI): domain Eukaryota; kingdom Fungi; phylum Basidiomycota; class Ustilaginomycetes; order Ustilaginales; family Ustilaginaceae; genus Anthracocystis; species Anthracocystis setariae. The sequence continues at coordinate 31,069 of CAKMXJ010000002.1, read as the reverse complement.
ACCGAGGCAGGCAGAGTACCGGTAAAGGTGGAAGTAGGAGCAGCTGCGGCAGCAGACGAAGCGGAGACCTGACGCTTCTCAAAGTCAGGCTTGGCCGCGGCCAAGGCGGCAAGTGCCATAGGCACAGCAGCAAAGGTGAGCTTGACCATGTTGTACCGAGTCGTCTCTAATCTTGAGCGTAGTTGGGACACAGGGAGGTCGATATAGAATGAAAGCAAAGGATCCGGAAAAGATAGAGGGACGTGGAATGGTTGGGAAGGAAGAGGCATTCAAGTTGGTCCGCAGATGTCAAGAAGAGACACTGGTTCCAGCCCGATGCCCGTTGAGGCACAAGACACAGACGACACCAAAGAAACAGTCAGAGACGGGGGGATATCCGGGGAGGGGGGATACCCGGTTGGGAGCAAGAAGGGTGAGTTCCGAGTTGAGACGGGGCTAGAAATGAGGAAGGAGGCGGCTCAGAAGGACAAGGCATTCAGGAAAAGGGGGTACAGGGCGCAACCTGGCAGACAGACAGGCAGGCAGGCAGGGAGGTAGGTATCTATGCAACGAGCGATGAGATGGGTTTCGATCAACGCGACACAGAGAGGGAGCGGAATTCGAACCGCTGAAATTGGAGGATCTACAGGGTAAGAGTGTTGTGGTGGATGCTTAGCTGTATGAAACTTGAAGGTCGCGAGCACGAGGTTAAGCATTCCTCCCATCCAAACGATAGGGATTACAGGGCGCAGCGGAATCGCCTGTGTGTGTGTGTGTGTGTATTGTATAAGTGCCTGGCTGAGCGCGCATGGCTTGGCTTGCAATTCAAGCTGCATGGGACAGAGCTGGGATACAGTGCCCTGAGTGTACTCCTGGCAGAATCGACATTTTGAAATCGTTCATTCCTTTTTGCTTTTCATTTCTCTCTCTCTCTGTAAATTTTTCATCTTGAAACGCGCGCAAGACCGCCTCCTGTTGTTGCATTCATGATTCACACGACCCTGCTGCCAGCAATCGTTCAGAGCCTCAAATACAGTATAGCCATTCACTCGGTGTTGGGCTTGATGCTGTCCACAAGCATCCCTTGTCAGCGCTTGCAATTATTCATCTTGGTGCAATTGACTTGCACAGGAATCGAATGTGCATTCCAAATCCACTTTCTTTTCGTGCTCATCGACAAAGGTAAGGCTCGATCTGTGCAACTTCGACGGACTCACAGTCCTACGCTGCTCCAACCACACGGCGTGTTGATTTCCAAAAAAAAAACAAAATTTGATTCGAATTTTTGAGGCTGTGCCCGCGGTTCGGTAAGAATCACCAGACCTCAAATTCTTGATCGCCGAGAAGATCCTCAGATTCGAAAAAGGGATTCCTCTCTCTTCCTCTCGCCCCCTCCCCTGTGCTGCTCTGCGTCTGCTTTGCCCAGCCAGCCCTTTCAGGTGCAGCATTTCTGTTGCTTTGGCGCGTACAACATGATGCAACGCAGCAGCTCATTGCAGTTCACAAGCATCGAGACTCATACAGCACATGCAATTTCTGTCAGCTGTCATCACAGCTAAATTGTGACGCTTCAACAAGGCTCTGCCGAATGCACAAACCTCTTTCTCGGGACGGATCCAAGATGGACCTAAACCGATCGTGATTAAATGAGACCCGATCTCAAAACTTGTGAGATCGAGTTCGGAATCCGGCGTGACCTCTGCCATGGTCACGATCGCCCTCAGCACTAATCTCTGCATTCCTTAATATGAGCAGGAGTTTCGGGCCGGCGGTCTGCCGTGTAGATCGGTGACTCGACGCAATTTTCGCGTTCGTACATCACCTCCTTGTCAAGGCATTCGACCATTCTGGTCAGCACATCCCGCACTTGGAGAGCCTCGAGGCATGGATAGACATCCTTATGGTATGTGCCCCTGATCGAGATCCAGATGAATTCATCCCTGCGCGGAGGCTGAGAGGATGCACCTTCATCTTCGTCAATGTTGGCGCGAGTTGAGGTCTGCATGCTCGTTGATGACCCGAGAGGCGGCTCCTCGGCTTTTCGTTTGTGACGTCGTCCCAGGTCGGGGAGGTACGCGCACGCAAGCTTTGAGTTTTTTTTGTTGGCGCTCTCCGTGCCGAACTCCATGAGGATAGTGAACAACGATCGCTCCGTGAGAGCCTTGTTCGCCGCCGTTCCTGTGGCATTGGCAGTGACACCAGCAGCTCGCAGTTCAGGTCCTCGAAATGACACCGTGTCGGTCGATGTGCGATTTACAGGCTTGCTCTGATTCTTGGCTTCCCAACCAATAAACGTCATGTGTCGAGCGGCATAGCTCTCCATGTCCATACCGGGCTGGTCGCGCCCATCCTCCGTGAAGTCACGCGTCAAATCGCCGACGAAAACTGGGATGATGCCGTCGATACCATGCTGGCCGTGCGACATCTGAATTGCGACACCCCGCTTGAAGCAAAACCAGAGATAATCGCACGAGATCTGAGAAATGTTTTCTGGAAGAATGTCGAAGTGGGTAAAGTTGACCCAAGCTTCGACTTCAGGCGATCGAACGGTATGCAAAGTCGCCCGGGCGAGGCTGCAAATCGAGTCAATGCGTTCTTTGATGATCTCCTCCGAAGTCTTATCAAAGCGGGCCAGCTGTTCGAGGAGCTTGGCAAGTGGCAACGGCGAGTGGAATTCCTTCGCAATGATCGCCACCGAGTCGGACTTTGCCGCTGCTCCGAGCATGGGTTCAAGCTTGGCAGCGTCCCAGGCAGTCATTAGGACGATGCGCGCCATGAGCTCGCCCAAAGTGCCGTTGAGCAGACTCCCTTCGAGGATCGGAAGGCACTGGTATCGGAACTCGTTGAAGACCGCCTGATAGCGACGACTGACGACTTCTCGGTCAGGGCATGGTACCTTTAGCATAATCAGCGCTGCAGCGACCGAAAGCACAGGTTCCGAAGGAGCGCTGACACAGAGGCGGGACTCCTTGATCACCCTCTCGAGAATGCGCATGTGTCTATCAACAGAAGCACCGGCCAGCATGATCTGCCTCTCCGTGTTGTTGCGGTGACGGGTAGGAACGAATCGGAGTGCCAGCCGAGAAGCCATGATGTTGTAATTGGTTTCTTGTGAACGGGTACGATTGCTTTGGGGATATTGCTCCTTGGTTCCCATCAATTTTAGCATGGCATCATCCCAGAACCACTCGTCGCGGAGGGAGACCCACAAGGGCCGTCCATAAGTACGCAGATGTTCGAGGTTGCCTACTTGACGAGCCGAGCGCAGCGGTTGAGATTCGAGCCGCATGACGTCAAAGCCAAGGTTGACAAAGGTGGGTGAAAGGTCGAATTCCTTGGCCCTTTCCGATCCCAGCAACTCTTTCGGCTCGATGAGGACCGAGGCGGCGCTGTTGGTGCTAAGCAGAACGAGCCAAAAGGTTGGGCTACCAACAGCTGCCTCTTGGCTATTGATGTAGTGCCAAGCCCTGCGAAGGCTGTTGAGATGGTGTTTCCTGCTGGCCATGTCCTTGATCAGGCTGACGCACTCGTCGAAGGCGACAAAGACCGGCATCCGTCTTGCGTTTTGTCCTTCCAGGCCGACCTGTTCAAAGATATTCTTTACTTGATCCCCCGGTCGAAGCCTGTCCGAGAGGTAGTCGGCGACCATACGTAGTTGATCTGCAAGTGCGCGGTAGCCCTTTTGTAGACAGTCCTTGAACGTGTCTTGATGATTCTCTGACCTGTCTTGGGAAGAATGTTTCAGCTTTTCCTTGGCTGCGTCGCAGACAGATTTGAAGAACGTGCTGCGGCGTCGCATCATCTCGTCGGTGGTGGTGGTGGTGGTGCTATAGCGGTTCAGGTCGAAGAGATCTCTGTACTTGGCTTCCGTATCTGGGCGCTCGGCAAGTCGAGCCGCGAGCTTGTCGAACCAAGCGCCGAGGAAAGCAGCGACTACAAGATCGCAGCTAGCTTTCGGCGGAGGATCGGAAAAGTACTGAGCGACGTCGGCATCGCTGGGGGGAAAGCCAGAGTTAGGAGTCGCACCGTGGGGCCGCAAGCACACAAACAAGAGCGGTGCATACTTGGCCAGCTCGAGAACCATCCGAGTTTTGCCTGTGCCGCTAGATTGGACGATGGGGCTGCCCTTGAAGTACAGCGCACGACCCTGAGAGCGATCCTCGGCGCTGTCAGTACCTTCGAAATGGGAGCGAACTTGGAGAACGAATTTGAGGAATCGGAGGGGCGCGTCACCCCTAAAGTGACGATCAAACTGGCGAGCAAAGTGCTCTTCGACGTTCTCTTCAGCGGGCAGCTGATTCTGAACAGAGATGGCGTTGGAAATAGGCATCTGAAGGGTGGAAAGCATTGAGTAGACCTCTTGTGGGATGGCGAATGCGAAGTCGGGTGACTGCGAATCGATGAACTTGTCCAGCTGTAACATGAAGATCGTCTCATTTTCCTCCGAAGCGAAGGCATATTTCAGGTTGGATAAGTTGGGAAAGAGGGCGTTGAAGTCGTCGCTGTTGTTTGTGCGGAGGTCCTCGACCAGCTGAGCGATCATCTTGGCCGAGAGTCTGAGGGTAGAGCCTGTCCTGATGCCTTTACGCTGAGCATAAATTGAGAGAAGGAATCGCAATTCTTCCCAACTCTCTTCGGCCATGATCTTGGATAAGCCTGGAACCGTCACGGCAGCTGCAAGACGTGCTGATGAGGACATGTCGGACGTTGAAGTTGGCATGCTTGCTAGCTGCGTGGTGGAAAACATCGAGTGAGATGTTTGGGCGGCGAGCGTCCGGCTTTTGTCCTCGAACACTTTGTATAGCAACTGAGCCGTCCCAGGCACTTGCCAGAATCGTGCGGAATTACTTGGGTTGTTGCGAAGGTAGGCGGTGATCTCGGACAGCCTTTGATCCACGGCCGGATCGAGCTGAAGGTCCTTCAGCTCATTGGCGTCGTGGCTGTCGGCGGCTAGAATCTGTTCGAGACGTTCCTCATAATATAAGTTATTAGGCAAGTTTCGGTTCGTCGTCGTCGGCATGAGCCGGTTAGGTTGGCGAGATGTTGTAGATAGTTGGGATGGTGGTGGTTCGGAGGATCGTCGTCTCAAAGAACTCGCTTGCCGAACCGTCCTAGCTTTGTTGGAAATTATTTCACGTGGCGCGTCATTACGGCCGAAACATATCCAACGAGTAACTCGCCCTTTCAGAAACTACTCACGTTTCCAAAAAAACCCCGAAAAATTTGATACCCCCTTTATTATTGAGTTTGCCAAGGGTCCAAGCAGAGGTAGTGTTCGTCGGACAGATTCCTTCACCATCTAAGGCCATCCGAACCACACCTTTACATCCAGTATCGCCAAGATGGGAGGAAAGAAGGTAAGCTGCTGCGGCACGAACACTCTACAAGATTGGTTTCAATGACTTCCTGACGCTGCCTTCTCCTTATGATCGCTTCAGATATCTGAACGCTCCATCAAGAAAAAGTCGGGCCCCACGCATCCACACTCCAGAAGAGCCACACAGCTCGCACGAGTCGCTCACCGCAAAGACAAGCTCAACCACGCCAAAGCGGTTCGTAGTCGTTCCTTCAATGCAAAAGTAGATCGTCTCTCGACGCTCATCCTTATGCTTCCGGACGACATCGATGCCTTGCCAGATCTAGCCTCCGTTCATGCCTTTATGATCGACAACTTCCTCACACGCCACAATGACGAGCTCCTAGAACTCAAGGCCGAGCGCAGATCAGCTAGACCCCCTCACAAGCGCGAGCTTGAGCTCAACGACCTTATCGCCAAGGAGCTGCAGGAGTATAACGAAGGTTTCGAGCTGCCCGATCTCACCAACCCCACCAATGTCAAGCTACTCCGTGATTGGCAAGGTGATCCTCAAGCACTCCCCCTCTTTCGCATGGTCCGCATCAGTGGCAAATACCCGTAAGTCTTTCGCTTCCGAATGTGTCTGGCCTCGTATAGCCTCCATTCGTCCATATTCAACTTCCCTCGTCTTTTCTGTGCGCAACAGTGAACAATGCAAGTTGATGCATCCCGGCAACCACAAACTTCTGCAGCTCGAATTGAAGCAGGAAAAGGAACAATCGACAAACGACGCACAAATTCGTATGGACACCACGGAATCCACGCCGGCAGATCCGGTTGAATTCCAGCGTGTCGACGAATTCGCTCAAATGGGGTGAACGCTGTTCTACCTTCATCCGGGTAGGGATCTGTCACTGTCTTCGTCACCACACCAGCATAATTCAGCGTCGCACACTTCGCAACCACCATATGTACCACTAGCTCCATCCAATACCATTCGCATGCTTCTCATTTCCACACCCACTGTTGGTGTCTAATCTAGGACGCTTGAATACTCTCAAGCCTTATCAGACACCACTCAAGGAGCCCTCATCCTTGTTTGTACCCGGCCTATGTTTGCCTGTCTGCACTTGATGATTTTTCCGTTGCCAAGTTCTAACATGCTATTGTCCGTGCTGATATACAACAAGTGTTACAAGCTGTGCGCCTGTAGCGCTCAGCTCGCTTGCCGAAGCTGCGTGATCACGACGACGTTTTGTGGAGCGCGAACAAACCTACGCTTGAGTATCTCGTTTCAAAGATCTTGCCCAACAGCGTCGATGGCCACATCACGGCCCAAATTCCAACTGCCAAAAGCAAGGGAGCCGCATCCAAGACGAACAGGTAGACTAGCGCATCACATCAAAAGGCAAGCGAGACGATGCCAAGACGAGGGTCAGTGACTGCAGGCCAACACGATCGTCGGTGTCGGAAATGTACTTACTTTCATGCGAGACCAAGTAGCCTTGGTATCCTTGGGAGAATTCAATGATTCGATAGACCGACCTTACCTGTCGTGGTGTGCAAACAAGAGAATGGTATTAGTAGCGATCCAACTGACGAGCCACCAAGTCTTCCAACTTACAATGACAAATATCGACGAGAAATAAAGACCGGCCACGAGAGCGAACACCTCCCTTTCAAGGCCCAGAATCGTGCTTTTTTGCGTTTGCGCAGCTCCAGCGCGGGCCCCGTCCCGGATCACCAGCATCGTGGCATAAGTCAACAGCAAGGTGAAGAGAATGTAGGATAGTCCTTGTAAGATTACACCAATGAGGAACAGCTTGTCTCCGACGTTGACTAAACTGCGATTGCCGCTGGATCCGGTAGCTTGAAGACCACCAGCTGAGATCTGGACGAAGAATGTGGCCACATCACTCCAGACAAACACCCGACCAACGATGCGGGGAGGGATGAACGAGAAGCGCGATTTCTCCCTCTTCGAACCGCCAGCCTTGTGGAGCATGGTGATCTTCTCTGCAGCGGTCAGTGGCTGGGTCTCGAGCGCCTGCATGTCGACAGTAGATTTGCCGAACTCCTTGTCCACTGCCAAGATCATACGTCCGTACAACAAGTAATTGAACGCTAGAAACGCTGCCGGAGAGATGACAACGAACATGCTCTGGATGATGTAAAGACCCAAGCTGACGTTGTACGGGTCGATGGAGGGTCGTACAAAGTATCCGACGGCGGAGCAAAGGCATCCGATGGGCAAACAGAGCGCCCAGCGATCTTTGCTTCGAAAGATGTAATAGAAGATCACGACACTATACAGAGCGTATACGCTTCCGACAAAGTAGTTGCCCCCTGGGCTGGGGACGTACTTGAGGATTCCGGTCGGGGGTCCAGTTGGCGTGGCTGCTGCAATCATATGTGTGCTCGTCGTTGCTGTCGCGCTCTGCACCGTACTCGGAAGTGCAGCAACGACTGCAGGAGCAGCCAAAAACATGCAAAGAATTGCCTCCATCGTCAGCACGTATTGAAGCTGTAGGAGCTGTAGGGAGGAAAGATAGGAGGTAGTATGTGAAAGAAGAACACAGTATCATAAGAAGCCTGCGACTCTCCTCGCCTTTATACCTTCGATGAGCACGCTTACATTCTCCGAGTCTCATGTTGATCCCGCCTGTTACGGACATGTGCTTCTGTAAGCTTGGCGTATGCGAATCTGAGAACAGTATGCAATCAAAATATAGCTGTGTTCTTCCGGTCCGATGGACTTAGCATGTGGCAGTAGCAGTGCACAACGCTCCGGATTGTGCTTCCAACGTGCTACGAAACTTTCCAACCTCGTCAATGGAGGAACCATCTCTTGGCGCAGCTTTCAGCTGGGTTCCGCGAGCAAAGTCCGACGGAGTTGCAGTTCGAACCGCAAAACAACGAAAAAGGAGGACGCGAATTTCACGCTCCAGCACAGCAGTCAAAAGAGAGTCTGACGTGGATTTGACAGGTCCGACGGAGTTTGCACCGTCTGCTCCGGCCGGTCAGTTTTAGTCAGTGCGACTCAGCTTGGCGTCTTGCTACCTTTCCCATAGCCGAACGAGCCTTTGTTGCGCTCATCCTGCCTCGAGCATCGACTTTTCACTCTCTTCGACCTCCTTCAAGCTTGATCAACCAGCCGCTGTATGCTGTCCACTTCTCCCGGAGCCAGCCGAGCTTCGACAGCTTCGAGGAAGCGCCCTCTAGCTAGGAGAAGCTGTCTGAAGTGTCGCGAGAAAAAGGCACGATGCGAGCTTCCGGATCTGTACGTTGACAGCTCAAAGGCACCATTACCTGACGCGAAGCGATGTCACCGCTGTAATGTGCTGAACATCCAATGTGTCGTCTGGGATGGCGATCGCAAACGGAAACCTAAGCTGGAGCAACCAGAAGGGTCGACACGAACTAGGCCCGTGGAACGCACTGCTGCCTCGACAGTAAGAGCCCACGCAGAAGCTTCTTCGACGGCTCTCGCTGACGTCGATAGATTGGAGACCGGCCTCGATTCGAGCATCACATATGCTAATCTGCCTGGGATCGAGGGACCACGGCACGAGGCCACCTCGAAGAAAGCTGGTCTGAACGCAAACGGCGAACCGCTGGCAGCGTCAGACATAAGTCAAGCTCAGCGACTTCTGCTAAATCGGCAAAAGGGCTGGAAGACAATGGCGAGAACTCTACTGACGCTCGTTGAACGCCTGCAGAAAGAACGCAAGTATTGCAACTATCTTGCCCTACGTATCGATGCCCCACCCTCCACTCCGGACATTGTTACCTTTCTAGACCCTTTAATGCTTAAGAAGCTGGAGATCGAACTTCAAGATCATCTCGTTGGTCATCCATACCTGCCATCACTCTCGATGCTTCATGTCCAACAGTCACGGAAAGCGACTGGCCCGAGAGCTTTGCTCCTGGCAACAATGACTCTGCTAGCGCTGCGCGGTGTAGAGGATCACATCACCTCCCCCGACAGTCGGAATCTGTCGGCCTACGTTGACCGTCTCGGCACGCAGATGCTTTTATCCGCGCCTCGCGATGCTCATCTGGTCATGGCCTTTGAGCTTCTGCTAGCTCACGAGCCCGGACTGGTAGGCACTGACGCCTCTCAGTACCAACCAGAGGCACGGGGATATGGCTTAGCGTCAGAGAATCTGCTCACTTGCTCCATCAAGATCGCTCGAGAATTGAAGCTTCACGAAGTCGGCCCAGACTCACAGGATTCGGAGACAAGACTGGCAGATCTGAGTCTATGGTGCTGTCTGCGGATTTGGGAAACACTTTATTCTTTTGTCGGCACATCCATGATGGCCCTGGAAGGACTAGATGCTGGGTTCTCTGCTCAGATCCGAAGCCTTCTACATAACATCGATGACGAAGGACACAAATTACCCTCGCCACCTCGGCTTGAAGATGCAGGAGAGCCCACAGCCGGCTCCCACCACGAGATGCGCGAGTTCAGCTCTGAAATGGAGAGACGCCTGGGCCACGATGGTGTACTACGCTCTGCAGGCCGTACAGTGATCAGTCTACGCATACAGACAGCCTGCTGCCTGTTTGACTCCCTTCGCACCATCAAGGAGACACTTTCGAATGGCATTTTGACGCTCGAGGAGAAGCATAGTCATATTTTTGCCATCCATACCCAGGCTTCTGATGGAATCATGGCGGTGAGAGATGGCACAGATGAACAGCTAGGTGAGTCCAATGATGTCTGCAAGGTCATATCGCGTTGTATACTGACTTTCGACGGGATTTGTGCTCGGTCTCAGGTGCTTTCGCAAGCTTACGGCTTGTTCGTCTGTGGGAGCAAATCGTGCATATCGAGTGTGCTTTCCTTTGCGGCCTCTTTAGCAATTACTGCACCTCTGCACTGTTTGCAGACAAGATCGATGGAACGATCGAGATCGACGAGCTGACACGTTCCCTGCGTTTCAGACTGGGACCAGCGGAGCTTATTGGCAAGATTGGTCGGTTCAACGTAGAGACCAGCCGTGCCGTACTTTCGGGCATTTCACAGCTCGACAGGCAACCTGTGCTGCGCAAGGCTGACTCGTCACGTCAAACATCAACTCGATTCATGCACCGCTTGCCGACGCTGCTCGTGAGCGCTATGACGGTGGATGCTGCCAAGAGCTGTCTCGAGAGCGTAGCCTTTGTGCTTGTAGTGTGGGCACGTCCACCGCAAGACGTCGGTATTCCTGTAACCCTCATGGAGGCTGCGTCTCAACGCATCCTTCAACTTGCACCGAGAAGTTCTAGTGAAGAGGCCGTCACGATACCACAAGTAGCGGCGGGGTTTATCGATGAAATGGTGGAAACTATCAAGCTCTGGCAGCTGTACTATCGAGTATATCGACCGGTGTCCCGTGTTCAAATGGACCCATCCACAATTCCAAATGGCGATCGGCCTAACTCGGCATCACAGCTGAACGGCGCCGATGCCAGGACCGATCCCGACTATGCGAAAGACGCCGATAAAAGGTCCGCGATGGATTTTCTGGCTTCGGCTGCGGAGGCTGCTCAAGGAGCCGCGTTTTCGAGACAGGACCAATCGAAACGGCAATCTCATATGGACGGTGTGGCCGTTGCGACCTTCATGACAGCTCAGAGTGGTCGTTTACCGTCAGAGAGTACCTCAAATAGCAGAACACTCGGTCTTGATCACGATGCGCAGTTTTGGAAAGAAACGAGTTTGGGAGATCCTCGAACCGAGTCCATAGGGCCCCTAACATCCCCAGTGGGTGGTCCTGTAAGCTCCATTGACGCTGACATCTACAGTGCATGCATGCCGTTCGATCTCGAAGCCTTCCTGAAAGACGTAGACCAGCTCTTTTAATTGCACATTGCTTTTCCTGCTCGGAGTGGTTTGCCCGTAGGTTGTTCTAGATCGAAGTGACATTATTTGATGTGATTCGACGACACTATCTATTTACAACTATCCTCAGACCTAACAACATTGGTTGTATGGAGTAGTTGGTTAACTTAGGAGATTCTGATTGTGCAGTCCTGACGGACCAGCAGTACGATTCGACCTTCTCTTGCCCTGGGTTCGAATCCCAGTACGACCTCACTTTTTGGCCGATTTTTGCCTGCTTTTTGGCCACCACGTACGCGGCATTTGGAAGGGACTTCCGTGGTCAGATCTCAAACATGATCGATCAGAAAATGGCAGAGTAATGGTTGCTTTGAGATGATGGTTTTCGCCAACCAATTCCGGCCGTCATCATGCAACTTTCTGGAAGTCGCATCAACTTTGCTGCCTTCCTAATAGCATCGTCTTGTACCACCGAGTTGCATGCCAGCCAACCAGCCGCTGACTGTCACAGAACCCGATTACCGCGCCTTGTCACTATTGACCGCTTGAACACGTTGTACACGCCAAATGACCACCCTTGGACGAGAATTAGCTGCCGTGTATCGCCGTTCGCGGCTGCCCCCCATTACAGAGCGACGCTGAAGAGCTCACGTCGTCATCCTTGACATTTCGCCTGCATGAGCTGAAAGGATCCAAACAAAACGTCATCGTTGTCCGTCATGGTCCGACCTCGATATCGAACCCCATCAGAGAGAAGCAACCATATAAATGAATTACATGTGTCGACCAAAATCAGCCTATGGATATGCCTGGCTAAGCGAGGCGCAGCATCCGAGGTTGTATGGAGTAGTTGGTTAACTTAGGAGATTCTGATTGTTGGAGCTGCCGAGGCCGTTCTGCGATACAAAATTGATTTCTCTTGCCCTGGGTTCGAATCCCAGTACGACCTAGATATTTTTTTTTCTTATCTCAAGGACTGTTCCGCACTGCAAAGCGTTCGTGAGTTGAGCGGAATGGATAAGGGTATTCGGGTTCAACCAATGGATACAGAAACGGTTTGCTGAGAACGGCGGCGGGGATGAGGGCATGGAGGGAGTATGCCCACTTTGATGGCCATCAGGCGATGGCGGCGCTAGTCAGAAGGAGGTGTGAACACGCTTGCACGCATGCAACCCGCGGCTCGCACAGATTGTTTTGCTAATTTGGCGAAGTGCTTGCATGCATGCACAATTGCTTTGATCCGCATTCACGCGCGTTGTAGAGGCCGTAGGGCACAGTCTGCTTACCCCATAACATCACTGGGCATGTCACGCATCGTGGTAACAGCTTGTGAACCCGTGAACTCGAACGTCAACTGTTGGGCCCTTTCCCCATTCAAGTGCTCGGGAACATGTGTAGCTATCGCTGGCAAAAGGAGGCAAAGGATTAAGAAGAGTGGCACGAACAAGACCTTGCCGTTGTCTGATGTTGATTCACAGGTAGGTGGACCGTCAGAACGAAACCAAATTATGCTGGCGTGACAGCGCCAGGTTTCTTGCTAGGCCAAGCTTGCAGGTTACCGCCTACCCCACGTTTGTGCCTACTTTCCGAGACTTTGCTACGGTACCGTGCCGTGCCGTACCGTATAGGACAGCGACAGGGTGGTTCGTAGAGCCGCAACTGAGATTAAAGTTGCAGGGCGGATCCAATAACGCCAGGTCCATTCGATTCACCTTCGAGTTGACAGTTTTTCCTTTCAATGCACTCAGACCTGCTTACGTTACTCTTGTCAGTCCGCGGTTCAGACGTTGGGATGGTTTGTTCACTACCCTGCCCATCTGCGCTACTTATCCGAACGCCAACGGGCCCACAACATTGTGGCGATGAGGCCTGTCAACATGGGTCCATGGCATCTATCAAGTGTAGCTTGTTGGAACTCCGAGGTGACTTGTGTCGTGGTGACGACGTGTACAGCTTTATTATGAATGTGCATGGCTGCAGTGTCGCATATTGGTGCGGAGTAGGCTTCATCTCTGGCCTTCCTGAAACGGTTCACTACATCGACCGTGAGCGACAACACTTCGTAGGAATGTCAGTTTCGCATTTGTCAGAGGGGAGTGGGTAGAGACTTCTCCAACACAGTTCCCCTGTCGGATCGTGAGCTGGTATGCTATGGGTAAGGCTCCCACAAGAGTTGACTGTACAAAGTGACGAGCGAGCTCCTCCGCACAGCTTCCACAAAACTACAAAATCCGATTCCCCGCAATCATGCAATCATTCCGCAGAAATTGGGGCGTTTGCCGTTATATTCACAAGTACAGAGTAGCAGTGCTGCACACAAGCTGGCGCTTGCACCTCTGCCGCCAGCATTCATTATCTGCATTCGCGCAATCCCTCATGTTGCTGCCCCTACGGCGTTGAAGCCCTTTCCCCCAGGTTACCACCCACCCTGTCTGCATTCTTCTTGCCCCCAACCCGCTCTGTTCTGCCTCACATCACGCCTCTTGTCGCACCTCGAATTTACGCTCAGACCGCTTCCGCCACCTCCCTCATATGGCCCCTCCCCCTTCTACGTCTCTGCCCTTCAATCCATTCGAATATCATACACCCTGCTTAGATTGCCAACCATCACATTCGCCAAGACATTACCTTTCCCCCTTCCCATCTACCCATACAACCATAGGAGAGCCCGACCAGCCTGACCTCCCAGAAAGTTCACATCAATCTCTCGATCGAAACAATGTCGGTTCCCATGCCGCAGGTCAAGCGGGGGGAGGCAGAGGAGTACTGGAGCGCTTCTCAAAGGGATGTGATGCTTGCGTTCGCCGATGCCGTCGTCCCAGAGCTCGAGGGTGCTGATGCTGCTGACGTCCTTTCTCATTTGCCCGCGGAGGCTACTAAACGTCAGCGCGAGCTCGCTCCTCGATTCGCCAAGGATGGTTTCAAGTCCGATCCCCGTCTGCTCGACTGTGCCGCCTGGCAGATCAAGACTTCGCTTTCGACCAAAGTCGCCGGCGACATCAACATGTTCCTTACGCTTCTCTCGACTCGCCCGGGCTGTCTTGCTCTCTCCGGCCACGTTGGTCCCTTCTCTCAGCTCGATCGTGCCACCCGCGAAAAGATCATCTTTGGCTGGCTGTCGTCTCGCATCACCCTCTTCCGCAAGGCCTCGGCTGGACTTAAAGGAATCGTGCTTCTGGTCTACTACCGCAACCATCAGCCCGCCTGGGAAGCCATGGGATACCCTGATGGCCGTGGCGATGACTGGACGCGGCCCGGCCAGGGCGCTGAGCCCGAAGCCGCGACTCCCGTATACGACTATAAATTCGAGAACGAAAAGATCGCCGCACAGCCCTCTGGATCCGAGATCATCGTCGACACTGAGGTGCTTGTCATCGGGTCTGGCTCCGGTGGCGGTGTCGCAGGCAGCTACTTGGCTCAACGAGGCGTACGCACTCTGATCGTCGACAAGGGCATCTACCTGCACCCGGACAAGGTAGTGGGTCGAGAGGACCAGGGCTACGGTCTCTTGTACGAAGCTGGCGGTATTCTCCCTTCCGAAGATGGCTCGATCAACATTCTGGCCGGTTCCACTTTCGGTGGAGGCTCGTCCATCAACTGGTCCGCTTCTCTCAAGCCTCGCCATTTCGCACGAAGGACATGGGCCGAAAAGTACGGAGTCCCATACTATAACAGCCCTTACTTCACATCGGACCTTAACGCTGTTTGTACCCGCATGGGTGTTGCCGTAGCTCCCATTCGCCACAACATCGGCAACTCTCTGCTTGCCCTTGGCGGACAGCGCGCCGGTCACCCCGTCGAGCCCGTTCCTCAGAACAGCGGAGGACACACTCATTACTGTGGCAAGTGTCAATTCGGTTGTGTCTCGGGTCACAAGCAGGGCGGCGTGGTTTCATGGCTGAAGGATGCTGCAGAGGCAGGCGCTGCGTTCATGACCAACTGTTACGTTGAGCGCATCCTCTTCGACGGCAAGAAGCGAGCCATCGGTGCACTTGCTACTGTAGATGGACGCAAGGTCAAGATTCTCGCTGCTAAAGGTGTCGTCGTTTCGTCTGGCTCGATTCAAACGCCTGCGTTGCTTCTCCGTTCGCCTGAACTTAAGGCCAACAAGATGATCGGCCAGACACTGCGTCTTCACCCCGCCACCGTCGTTACCGGATATTACAATTTCCCCATCAAGCCATGGGAAGGCGGACTGCTTACCATGGTCGACAATTCAGCTGAGATGGTGGACAAGGACGGATGGGGATGCAAGATTGAAGTCATTGCCTCGTCGCCCTCGATCCATGCTGCGTTCCAGAACTTTGCCAGCTCTAAGGAGCATAAGTCGCGCATGCTTCGTTACAGCCACAGCTACACTCTCGTCATCATTTGCCGCGATCGCGATAGCGGACGCGTTGTTCTGGACGAAAAGGGGCAAGCCCGCGTCGAGTACACCATCTCGCCGTTCGATCAGCGCTCTCTGCTGCAAGGCATCCTGCGTGGAGCCGACGTGCACCTCATGGCTGGGGCTGAGGCTATCGCCACGGCGCAGACGGGCGTCCCAGTGTTTGTACCCAACTCGCAAGGCGCAACACGGGCTCCAACTGGTGTTCCTGCTTCGCCCGCCCCTCCTGCTGACAGCATCTACACCGAAACCACGCAAGTGCCCGCCACCTGGACGCCCGTCGAGACCGTGCCTCGGGACCTCAATGACCCTGCCTACAAAGAATGGCAGCAGAAGATCGTCAGCATCGGTGCCAAACCGTACCTTCTCTCCATCGGATCGGCCCATCAGATGGCATCGTGCCGCATGGGTGCCAATCCCAAGATCTCTGCGCTTGACCCTGAAGGTCGTGTGTGGGGCGCCAAGAACTTGTGGGTGGCTGATGCATCAGCCATGCCCGAGTCGAGCGGAGTGAATCCTATGATCACTACCATGGCTACTGCACGTGGCGTTGCTCGCAATGTCGCCCGCGATGTTGGCGCCGTTGAACCTGTTCGTCTCAGCTCGGGTCCTGCACGCCAGGAGTCCCGCTTGTAATTCGATTTCTTGTCGGACGGAAATCGTCTCGATTCTGTTACACGACCAAGCTATTCATTCGGTTCCACAATTCCCAACCCCCGCTTCGTGAGTTGCAAATGGGTGAGCCGAATCATGCTCGTCGTGTGATTGTATCTAAAGCGTCCGAGACGTAGAAAAAAAAAAGCATCGGCGAGTCTGTGACGTGCACGTTCGTCGGCTTCTAGACCCTTGCCGGAGCTGACTTACGACTGAAATGTCTGTGAAGTCGAGATTGGGCCATTGACTGCGACGTGCTGCTACCACATGGCTGGATCCGAGCCACACAGTAGCAAGAGCGATTCTTTGTGGCAAGAAGGCAACGATTCACAACTTTTTGTAGCTTGTCGACATCCACTTTCCGAACATTGGACCGAAACGGACCGAGCCTCGGTGCGAAGAAGGAATGTTTGTGTAGAACAAATTCAAAATATTTGGGTGGCAGAATTTCAGAGTTTCTCCAACTGTTCACCGTACTGTGCTGTGCTGTGCTGTACTGTACCCTACTGAAATTTAGCGATATGGTGTTTGGCCAGAAATGGTTTACTCATCGCAGGTGCTGTCACACGATGCACAGCTTGTATGCGGAATGTGAATAGTGAAGGTAGTGGATTTCCGGAAAGGTGAGATCCAGACGAGACCTTGACTATATACATGAGGAGCGAAGCAAGAGCGAAGCGACGAGAGATCGGTGAGGCAAGCCACAGAATGCTTGGCAGACGCTGACTAAGCGTTAGTCACGTGCACACGTGACACTGCCCCCCCTAAAAGAAGCAGCTACGCTGCGAAGAAGAAGGAAGATGCGACTGAGTACGATGCGATGCTGCGAACGGGGAACGAAATCAAAGATGGAACGGACGACGGAAGTACGGAACTTGAACGAATCCGGAATGCGAACGAAGGGAAGGGGCGGTAAGGAGAACGGGGTCACGCGGAAGGAGCTGCCGCCTGACGAGCACGCCAGGCTTCCAGGACGGATTCGTCAGTGACGGCGGAGGCGGGGATCCAGTGATCTCGACCAGCGTGCTCGTAGCGAACAAGGTATTGAAGCCCACGAGTCTTCAGGTGACGTTCTTTGAGTATAGTGGCGACCTTGTTTGAGAGAATGGGTTGGCCAGAGGGAACATACGGTTCCAGATGCTGAATGGACACAACAGGATGGAGACGTGAGTCCGAGGGGAGTGATAATTCATATGCCAAGTCGCTTACCACGCGAGAGATCGGAAAGGGCCCAATGCGTTGGACGCCGAGTCGGCGGTCCGGAGGAAGTTGACTCTTGGGCACGGCGTACCCATCGCCGATGTTTAACCAGACCCAGTCGCCCACGTGAAGTTTAGGGGGCGGTGTATGTAGACGATCGTATCGATGTTTCATGTACGCCTGGACAGAAGCGAGGTGATCGAGTGCTTCTTGACGCAATGCTACACGACGGTCCGGAAGAGTAAGGTCGCCAAGGGAAGAGACCGGCTGCATTGCGGTGAATGGGTCGCGCAATTTGAGACCATAGAGGAGATCGTTGGGTGCGGCGTTGAGCGAGGCATTGACACGGTTACCAAGGAGGAGCTCGACGAGAGGTAAGTGAGTAGCCCAGTCGTCCGACCAGGCATTACAAAGCCCGCGAAGAAGCATCTCGACTGACTGAATTGCTCGTTCGCTCTGTCCATCGCTTTTATGATGGGCGGTAGAGAAGACGAGCTCGCAGCCGTACCTGAGGTTCAAGGAGCGCCAGAATTGTGAGGTAAGACGCGAGTCACGGTCGCTAATGATCTTCTGGGGCCAGCCGATGTGCGGAAGGAGGCGTTCCGCGAACCGGAAGCTCCATTGCTCGGCAGACCAAGTTGTAGCACCGGACAGAAGGTAGATACGGCGTGTGCCAGTGTCGGTTACGACTAAGATGGTGTCTAAGATGTCGCGATCAAAGGTGGATCGGACGGAGGGAAGACGGACGATGAAGTCGCACGAAAGGGTGACGAATGGGATGGCGGGACTGGCGAGAGGCTGAAGGGAACCATATGGGCGGTGACGATGGGTCGCTGTTTGTTGGCAGGGGGTGCAGCGACGTACGAAGTCCTCGACGTGACGGAGGAGGTGAGGAGCATAACCTACCTGACGAAACCGGTCGAAGGTTGCCTTGACGCCAAGGTGGCCCGAGTGAGCTAGGGCAATCATGCGTTGTAAGGCGGAAGGACCGATACACAGGCGCCAGGTACTGTCTTCGTCGACCTTGTAGAGGAAGTCATCGGCATCGATACCGAAAGAGCCAGAATGGAAGGGCCGTTTACCGTCTGCTTTAGCGACCAGGTCAGACCGGATACGCGCGAAAGCTTGGTCGGATGATTGACTCGTGAATACATCGGTACGCAGGGAAGGGCTGAGGGTCACCGTTTGCGCGTGCGCCACTAAGCCACTTTCTTCCGCCGCCTGGATACGACTGAGGGCATCTACGTGGGTCATGTAGATGCCCTTGCGATGCAGAATTGTCAGTTTGGGCCGGAACTCCGCGAGGATAAGAGCGAAACGGACAAGCCGCGGATTGTGAGCTGCAGGAGTAGTTGAAAAGGGCTTTGCGTCAGCGATGGATGTCACCGCCAGATGATCGGTGAAGAGCAGATGCGGGCCAGGCGAGGCGTCAAGGAAGCGCTTGACGCGTTGCAAGGCCCAAACGGCCGCGGCTGCCTCTAGCTCGGTCGGCCAGTAGGCTCGTTCGGCCGGCTGGAGCACGCGCGAATCAAACCAAATCGGGACTTCAGCAGGCTGAGACGACTGAGAAGGCGAAACCTCGACATTCTGATGCAATGCTAGAGCAAATCCGTGCTGTTGAGAAGCATCGACGTACAGTAAGAAGGGCTTACCGTAGTCGGGGAAGTGCAGCGCCCGGTCTTGGAGAATGATCTTGAGCTCAGTCAGCGCCTGCAAGGCGGCAGGATCGTGAGGAACCGGAGTTGACGAACAGTGTTTCTTGCGGGCGTGGCCGCCGACTGGGGCCCCGCGGAGCAGTTGGGTCTTGATATGCTGAAGTGGGCGGATGAGGGCAGCAAATCGAGACACATAGTTCTTGTAATAAGAAAAGAATCCTATTACATGCTCCAACTGATCGAGGGTCTGCGGGTACTGAATGCGCTGGATCGCCTCGCACTTAGAAGGCAGAGTACGGGTTCCGGTGCCAGACACCAAATGACCGAGTAACGGTACCTCGCGACGGGCGACGTGAGCTTTGTCTCGTGCCAACGTCAGGCCGAGACTTTGGATGACATCCAGGACAGCACTTACATCACGGATGTGACCGTCGAGAGTAGCTGAACGCACGCCGAAGTCGTCCACGTAAACGAAGGTTTTGTCACTGAGACCCGCGGTGGCAAAGGCATCCGTAAGAGTACGCTGGAGGAACGCCACAGATCGGGATTGCCCCATGATTGTACAAGATAACGTCTCCTGGCCGCGGTGTGTAAGAACGGTCGCCTTCCACCGGTCATCTTCATGCAAAGGCATCTGGTAGAATGCCTTGCGTAAGTCGAAGGTTGTGATGAACTGGGCTCCAGCGAGACATTCTCGCAGCTCATCCGGGGTGGGTAGAGGGTAGTGATCGGGCGATACAACCGCGTTAAGTTGCCGGAGATCCACAACGGGGCGGGGTTTGCCTTGGCGATAAACGACAAACACCGGCCATCCGCAGGGTGTGCCCGGCGGCGCCTTGTGAAGCCGACCTTGACGGGTAAGTTCGTCGAAGACCTCGTCAATGGCTTGCTTGTCACGTGGTGAGACCCGATAAAGACGTGGCTTGAATCGGCGCGGGTTGCTGTCCAGTTCCCGAGAGGGTAGTCGCATAGCATCACCCGTATTAAGCAAGCCTAGTTCCGGGCGCCACACGTCTGCATAGCGCTCGAAGAGGGCGAGGAACTCGGCTTTGCGCTTTGGAGGGAAATCGGCATCGAATGTGGGAAGGGCGTCCGAGTGGGGCTGATCGGGGATGATAGTGAATGGGAGCGTGTAAGCGTCCATGTCGGGTGGAGCGCGCATGTCGGGCGCAAGGACGCGATCAGGAGGAGGACCCATGACATGAGCGACTATGGGCGATACCTTGGAATTGCTTCGCGCCACAGCCACGGCTGTGCGAAGTCCACAAGATTGAAGGGTAATGACTGACTTGATTGCGTCGAACAAGATACCGTGCGCTAAAATGAAATCCATGCCGAGGATGAGACGGGGAGGGAGTTGCTCGAGAACGTGACACTTGACTTGAGTGCGCGCAATCGCCTGCGGGGGACAGGGAATATCCAGCGTAAGGATGACATGGCCGAGAGTACGAGTTGGTGTACTGGCGGTATCGACCACCACGGCGTCGCCGGACACGTCATGGCCGAAGGATTGAAGTAAGGATTTGTCGATGAGTGATAGCGTCGACCCAGTGTCTAAGCAAGCTTCGAAGATGACACCGCCGGGAGGCTGGACGCGGAGACGAAGGTAAGATGGAAGGAGGTGGAAGGTCGGGGTAGGAGGTTCGTGAGCATCGACTATGGGCAATGTCGAAACTTTGTCCGGGGGGTCACGGCTGTGAGAAAGTTGACAAACCATGTCCCCCCCGAGTTCCTAATCGACCTTGGAAAGGTCGCTACTCTCGTCAGACGAGAAGGACAGCTCGGGAGTAGCGTCCCCAGAGTAGGACAGGTACGCTTCCTGAAGCGCTTCGTACTGGAGCGTCTCATAGGCTTGCTCCTGATGCTCCTCGGTAGCATCTACGTGATGAGCAGCGACAGCTGGGACGGCCGGCTTGTACAACTGCACCGCTTTAGCCCGAGAGGGGCAGTCCGCGTCCCAGTGAGAGCCGCCGCAATGCTGGCAGGGCCGCGGAGGGGGTCGGGAAGGTTTGTCGAAGTTGCGCATCTGAGGAGCCTGGCGGGAGGGAAGAGATTGACGAGACGAATCACGACCGGCGGCGAGGCGTTCCTTGCCCTGCTGCAGGATCGCACGGACGGCGAGAGCTTTGCGTCGAAAAATGTTGGGATCGACGTCGGGATCTTCTGCCGCGGTAGCGAGTTGAGCTTGCATGGGGAAGGGGAGGCCGTTGAGCAGCCACTGGACAACCTGCTTGGGCGATACCTGGTTGGCAATGCGGGCCAAGCGGATACCGCGCTCGTGATAAGCGTTATAATCCGTGGTAAGATTATATCGCATTCGTTGCAGTTCACTGAAGGCCTCTGTTTCGCTCATGCCAAAGCGATCCTTGAGGAGGCGAATCCACGCCTGGGGGCTGCGCTGGAGACTGGCGCGGTCGATGGCACCCAGGTTGGTGTACCAATCGAGAGCCGTGCCCCGGAGGCACTGAGGAAGAGTCTCGCATACGACTAAGGCGGGATGCTGTCCGGCTACGTCCTGAATGCGGCGACAGAAGAGCTCTACGTCGCCCTTGTCCTCGGGATCGAAGATAGCGATATCCTTCGGACGCAGGCGAACCTCGAGCAAGGGCATAGAAGCGCGTGGAACGTCGTCGAGGGGTCGAGGGGACGTGGGCGGGGCAAGAGAAGGAGATTGAGGAGTAGGAGTGCGACCTGCCAGGAGCTGCTCAAGCAACTCGGTTGTTTTGAGGGAGGAAGCGAGCAGCTGGGCCATGAGGTGTCCCATGTCGTTAGTGGAAGCAGGCGCAGCACTGGTAGGGCTGGCCGAGGAAGGGACGGAGGAGGAAGGGGTGTCGGGCATCGTGGATGTCGCTGGTGTGAAAGAACGATCAGAAGAGGACGGCGTCGGTTGTAGCCGCCGGCGAATGAGATGAATGTCTGGATCAAGGGGAAGCAAGTCGGGCGACCTGCGAGAGCGAGTTGTAGGAGGAATGGTGGCTGTATGCTAGTGGGAATGAGGAGGTTGAAAAGAATTTTGCGAAGATTCGCAGAGTTGACGTTGGTTGAAGATTGAGAGATTGTCGAAGACCACAGAAGCTACCAATGTCACACGATGCACAGCTTGTATGCGGAATGTGAATAGTGAAGGTAGTGGATTTCCGGAAAGGTGAGATCCAGACGAGACCTTGACTATATACATGAGGAGCGAAGCAAGAGCGAAGCGACGAGAGATCGGTGAGGCAAGCCACAGAATGCTTGGCAGACGCTGACTAAGCGTTAGTCACGTGCACACGTGACAGGTGCCCACCGGCTCAACCTGCCTGCCTGCCTGCCTGCCTGCCTGCCTGCCTGCCTGCCTGCCTGCCTGCCTGCCTGCCTGTCTATCTGCCTGTCTATCTGCCTGCCGACTAATCGTCCATAGGACCCTGGACCGTCCATTTTCCAACTTGCCGCGGTCTTCTTGCAAACCGTCTCCGCGCAAGTCTTATTGCTTCCTCTCTCTCTCTCTCTCTCTCTCTCTCTCTCTCTCTCTCTCTCTCTCTTCCACACACACACACTCTCTCTCATATATTCATCAGCTTGCTGCTCGGACAACCGGCTTTCGACCTCATCCCCACAGCCAATTGAAGTCATGAGCTTCACTCCGCGCTACGGTTCGTCCGTTACGAGAGACTACACCTTGCTCCAGGGACACCCCGGCTCTTATCAACACTTCGGTGCCCTCAGCAGAAGTATTTTGCACAGTGCCGATCAACCGGACACGGCGCAAGATGGAGGCGAAAATGGCCATAGCGTCTACGACGACGGAGACGAGCATGACGATCACGAAAATGCTGCTTCGATATCCTCCGCACATCCCGATGACTCGACTGACAACAGTCTCAGCAACATCTCACTCCCTCCTAATCACCTAGCCATTCCAAATTCCCCCGCGTTTGGTCGCACAAATCGACTTTCCACCACCGCTCCGCTTGCATCGCCTAGAAATCGTCGACCCAGCGTCAATGCGTATCCCCAAATCGCAGGAATCCCATCCGAGTACTTGCTTGGAGGCCCCGCCCATCCACCGACCCATCGTACCGGCGCAGCCTCCAACATCACCTTATGGGCTCCCGCCACCTCAACTCCGGCTCACCCGGTCAAAAAATCATCCAGGCCCTCAGTCGATGATTCTGCTGCGAGTACACATGCTGACTCGGATGCCACCGAATCCACTTCTCTCCTCCAACGTCGAGTTCCTCAACCACTAGACGCTTCCTATGGCGCCGTTCGTCGTCCGTCCATCGATGATACAAGCATCGTCGGCGGCGGTCCAGGTGTCAGCGGATGGGCTGCCGCCAACGTTATGCGAGAAGTACCGTTGCCAGGCGTAGAACAGATCGAATCCATTGCCCACGAACCAACAGATCACATTGCCTGGAGGGAAGCGAGGGTTTTGACCGAATACACTATTCCTATTTTTGCCACTCATTTGCTGGAATTGTCGCTTTCGGTCGCCTCTGTCTTCTCTCTGGGCCATCTGGGTACGGTAGAGCTGGCAGCGGCCTCTTTGTCCAGCATGACGGCAAATGTCTCGGGCTTCAGTGTTCTGTCTGGCTTTATCTCCGCTCTAGACACGCTGCTGCCGTCCGCCTACACGCAACAACCCAAGTCGGTCGGCCTTTGGACACAGCGAATGGGCGTCATCATCGTGGCGATTCTTCCTCTCATCCTAGCCGTCTGGCTCAATGCCGAGGCCATCTTGATTCGCATTGGTCAGGATCCCGAAGTAGCTTACCTCGCAGGCCGCTATCTTGCCGTGCTCTCCATCGGTCTTCCTGGCTATGCCTTCTTCGAAGTGTGTCGAAGATACCTGCAGGCCCAGGGCCTCATGCACGCTCCCACCGTCGTGCTCATGTTTGTCTCGCCTCTCAACGCTCTCGCAAACTACTTGCTCGTTTGGGGGCCTGACTCGATTCGACTCGGCTTCATTGGTGCTCCGCTTGCCTCGGCGCTTTCCATGTGGCTCATGGCTATCCTGTGCTTCCTGCAATGTGTTCTCGGACCCCGAGATGCTTGGGATGGCTTCACATCTGCGGCTTTCAAGTGGGATGGTATCCGACCAGTGCTGTTCCTTGGCTTTGCCGGCATGATCAGCCTGGCCGCCGAATGGTGGGCTTGGGAGATTGTTGGTCTCGTCACCAGTCAGCTCGGCGTCGTCGCGCTCGCTGCTCAATCCGTTTTACTGGTCAGCTCTTCCGTCACCTATCAGCTTCCTTTTGGCGCATCCGTGGCTGCAGCCGTGCGAGTCGGTAACCTACTCGGCGCCAATCGTCCCGACGAAGCCAAAATCTCGAGCAGAGTTGCCCTCATTCTCTCTCTCGCTATGGGTGGTCTCAACTCTGCTATGTTCCTCATCTTCCGCCGACAGTGGGGCTGGCTCTTCAGTTCTGACGTCGAGGTCATCAAGCTCGTTGAATACATCTTGCCATTGTTGGCTTTCTTCCAGGTCGCTGACGGGATTTGCGGCATCGCCGGAGGCGTGCTTCGTGGCACAGGAAGGCAGGCTGCTGGTGCCGGTATCAACATGGTCTCGTACTACATCATCGGCATTCCTGTCGGTCTCGTGCTCACCTTCACCGGGATCAACCTCGGTCTAGCAGGTCTCTGGTGGGGTCTGACCATTGCACTGCTCTTTGGCTCTGCCGGTATGATTTGGCTGATCGGCATCACTGACTGGGAGTGGGAGGTCAAGAAGGTGCAGTTACGCATGGCTGTCGATGACCCGTCCGACCCGGAACATGTGCAGGAAATTCAGAATTTTAGAGCTTGAATGTACAACGGCCTCCGTTCTAACACAATTTCAACATTTATGACACCTCGGATATTCGCCGTGTAAACAGACCTTGTCTGCAATCTGATAGCGCCAGACAACTAGCCGTTCAAAGCACCGAGGAAGCATGTTCGAGATGGAGACGGAAGAATCGACTCTGTGACTCCTTCGACTACTTTCTATGCTCTTGCGACGCTCCGCACATCTCTCGTTCACGCCTCTGGTTCACAGTGACTCACCGACCTGCCAATCATCGCTGCCTCGTTGCGAAATCCCACTTTGCTTTCATCCTCAAACCCTGCTTTTTCGCGCTGACGAGAAGTACTTACGTCCGTACTACGATCAAAGGTGACCGAAAACAAGATTCGATATGGAGAGTGAGTGCCAGGGTTGCAGAACTTGTCCTAGATGCCGGTGCCAGCTGCTGAGATGATGATTGCTTCCTCATTGTGCATTTACGGCGCTTAAAGACACACTTAGAGTCGAACAAGTGGCCTGGCATCATCCGGATGCCTGCGCCTTGCGGCAACAGCAGCGTCTAGATATTGCCAAGAAGTACGAACGTGTCGACTCGGAACCAGGAACACCACCTACAGCCGACGACATGGCGCTCTTCTGTGTTGCTTATCAAGATGGTCGTGCCGTCGGCTGTGGAGGCCTTCGCAAGCTTGATCACAATTCGGCCGAGATCAAGAGGATGTTCGTCGCCCAGGAAGCACGCGGCAAAGGAGCTGCGAACGCCATCCTTACCTTCCTAGAACACGGCGCCCTCAAGCTCGACTGTACCACCCTCCGTCTTGAGACCGGTGATAAGCTCGCAGAAGCACACCGCTTCTACACACGCAACGGTTACCGTGTCATACCCAACTTTGGCTACTATGCAGGCGTCACTACCTCGATCTGTATGGAAAAGGAGCTCTCCAACACATGAAGGGACACAGACCGGATCCCGTTTGGAAGGACGATGTATGTATTAGCAACTCGTGAAGTGACACGCAATTTCAGAAGGTCGATTTATGATCGCAGGTGAGGGAACAGCTTTTGCGAGTTCTCGTGGCTGATCTTGGCCAAGTCTTGGGCCGAGAACTGTCCATCGAGTGTCTTGAACCAGTTGCAGGCATCCTCAAACTTCTCGTATGGGTAGTCGATGGAGAAGAGGATTCGGTCAATGCCGATCTCATCCTGAACGTATTTGAGCGTCAATGTGGAGAAGTGGCCTGAGGTTGTGACCCAGATGTTCTCGTTGAAATAGTCACGGATCGTCTTCTTCATGGTAACTGCACCCCGAGGCTTGTGAACTGTTTGTGCAGACAAGCAAGAGAACAAGAGTCAGGTCGGCCAAATGTCGCACGAAAGTTTTGCCCGGAGAACTAGCTGGGAAAGTATCTACTTACCATCTTCGAGCCAGTGGTTGATCCTCCACAAGTCGAATGGAATGTGTTCGCCGAGGTGACCGACGATGATCTTGAGCTTAGGGTGACGGTCGAACACTCCGTTGACGATCATGCCGAGAAGGTGGGCCGAGACGTTGTTGGCAAAGGAGAGAACAGGTCCGATGAGAGCGGCGCGGTCCTTGTAGATACGGCGGTGAATCTCGCCCTTGGGTGCGATTGGGTGAAGGTAGAAAGGAACATCGAGCTCGGTCACAGTCGACCAGAATTCATCCCACTCGGGCTGATCGTACCAAGCAGCTTCGTCATTGGGAAGGCGCTGGTTGTCGTTGACCAACGCGCCGACGAAGCCGAGCTCCTTCACACAGCGACGGAGCTCATCGCTGGCGTCCTTGGGGTTGTGCATCGAGAGCGAAGCGAAGGCGCTGAAGCGCTTGGGGTTCTTCTGCACTTGCTGGTAGACCCAGTCGTTGACCTCGACGGCAGCAGCTGCTGCCGCCTTGGGCTCGTCAAAGTCCTGAATACCGGGAGCGGTAAGCGAGAGGATGGTATGAGCAACGCCATGTTTATCCATCTTTGCCAGACGCTCGCCGTGAATGTCCACTAGGCGGTCTGCGTGGGCTTGGCCGTTGCCATCGGCCACAAAGAGTCTGGCCTGGTAGGCCGACTGCTCCGCCAGAGACGGAATATTGAAGGCTTCTTCGAGAGCGATAAGAGACATGTTTGTTGGTAGGATGCCCTGCAAATATAAGATGGTGTTGAAAGGATGTGCTGAGGCGGGAAACTGCTAGAAGAGTATGTGCTGGGATCGTGCAAGGGTTCCAACTGTAAACCGGCTCTATATATGCAATCACTACGACTTTGTCGCTATACTGTAGCCACCTTCTGGTTGGCCGAACAGCGAGACAGGAGCTGTAGCTTTCGGGGACGGTCCGACAACTCGCATCTGGTCCGGATGAGTTGGGTGGGCCGCTCGTTGCCAGCCTCGGCCGCCACAATGAAGTGGGCCGCAGCCATAACAGTGGTCCGTGAGCCCAGCATCGGTGTCACCTCCTAGCCTCGATTTCCAACACAACCCCTTGCGAGCCCGGTCTATCATATCGAGAAACAGTACAGTGTCCAGCACGCCTTTGTCGGACTCTGTGGGGTCTATAGCCGAAACGGTCAGGGTGCATCTGAAACCAAGCCTTCCCCCGCAAAGGATTCGAGGCCAAAGTGGAGATTTCGCATCGCGGACGGTGTCCGACCGCGGCGTTTCTCCGTTGCGGCTGTACTGTAACGAGGTAATGCAAGTTGTTGGCTGTTAACTCGTCCACTTGCTGCTCGGCTTCCACTTTGTCCACTTTCGTTGCCTCCAATGCAGAGCGTCGACTCGACAACTCAACTTACGTCTAGATCTCACGTTCATGGTTTTGGTTTTGCCAATTTGTTCAGTATCTTGATCTAACACTGCGCAGAGCGAGTTATGCCTGCTCAGCATCTTGTCATCTCTTGTGTTAATGCTAGGGAGGTTTTGGTACACCCTTGTATGGGTGGAATTGACCTCGCTTATGCACAATTTCAAACCCTGTGCATGATTGTGAGTTCACCGAGTTACCCTAGACCGTTGTATGGGATGTTAGCCCTTACCAAGATTGTTGAAATATACGGTCACCTACTGCATCAACCATGGATCTGACATTACAGACATTGGTAGTGTGAAAGAATAGGGGTCAAGAAATTACGGCCTTACGGCAAAGCCAAGAATAAATAGTTAATTTTGACTTTTGAGTGTGACTTACGGAAGTAGGCGTCGGGTGATCAACCCCAACATTGGGTTCTGACAAACTGCAGGTTTGTTAGAATCCCGGAAGTCTTAGGATGACTGAGCGTTATCTTTGTTGTTATTCCAAAGATCCACGTCGGGTCTTGTACACTCACATTGTTTTTGCAGAGGTAGGAAGCTTGAACGATGAATACTATGAGTGCTTTGATGACTACTTGATGAGTTGTTGGAGAGAAGGTAAAGTAAGAGTCAATGGGGAAAAGATTCGATGTATTCCGAGAGCACTAATGGGTCATGACAAGGGAGCACTTATATACACGTCAAGACTACTAGAAAATGCTTCCCAGCATTCTTACTGAGCGTCCCTTGATGAATGCTACAATGTTCATAGCGTGAGCCCCTTACTTGGTCGCTTGAGGCCTTCTCATCTTTGTGTAGTGTGTATGCTGGTCGGGTCAAAGTACTTTTGGATTCTCCCTGGTGATGCATCCGGAATTATCAAACCCAAGCGCAGGTTCTGGGACAATGTCTCAAACCTCCTGTCTTGAATTGTGTGTCTTGGGCGCGTGTGTGAGTTTCGGTTGGTTTTGTGAATTACTCCGTGATTGTCCAAATCCGGTTAGAAAAACATGAACCCGCATGCGGGTTACAAAACCCGACGGCGGGTTTGTTGCCGAAGGGTGAAATGCTCTAAGTGTGAGACGACAAGTGGAACCTGAGTTCCAACAGTCCCCCTCGTTGAGCACTTCACACACTTCACGCACACATCAATCATTGCTATGGAATGAAATTTACGACGGGTCTTAAGGACCCAAAGTGCCAGAACCAGTCGCTTGGACATACCTATTTTGCGGGCCAGGTGCTTTGCGTTTGTCAACAAACTCCTCAATTTGGCCCAGGATCTTGATGAAGTACGAGGTATTGTCATGCTGTTTAGCACAGACAAAGTGAGAATTGAGTGTGTAAAGATGGTTGTATTCCGGAGAGAGGCCTAGCAGACGGACTGAGCGGGTTATACCTGCTCAGTCGACTGTTAGGCCGACAAATAATCCACTAATTACACAATGTGGCGTGACGGAAACGAGAGCTCACGACATCCCCCCCCTCCGTAAAGAGCCGAGGAGCGTGACATGAAACAGAAATGCGATGCGGAACTGATCCAGAGCTTGGCAAAACGGAACGATGCGGAACAATGCAGAAACTGATGCAAATGCGAGACGGATCCGGAGCTTTGACGAGATGGAACGAGGCCTGAACGGGACTGAGGCGAGAACCTGATACAACGGAAATGGAACTCTATGGCGATTGAGGGATAGTTGACGGTTGTTGGTGGTGCGATGAGGCGGACGTGTCGCTTGGCGGGAGGCGTGAGAGTGCGTCGACGCTAGCGTGGAGCTTTCCTTGTTTGTATCAAAACTCCAAGCTGCGAGATACGGCATCAGAAAGGCGCGTAAGCGCTCGATCCTGGGTGTGAAGTGTCGCTGGCTATGCGAGGGAGACTTCAGTACCGCCAATAGAGGGGCATGATCGGTGATCACAACGATCTTCTGGGCGCCCTCGAGAAAGTGTTGGAGTTGATGAAGAGCCCAGGCTAGGCATGAGATTTCGAGCTCAAGCGCTGCCATTTGTGACTCTGTGACGGAGGTTGCAGTGGAAATAAGGGTGATCGGGCGCTTGACCAGGCCATCGTCTTCGGCGGACGACAAGACAGCTTGATTGTAACACTCCTGGGGTGGTGGAGTTGATACGTCTCGCAGTCTCCAATTGTTCATGACTTTGTCACAATTCTTGTTGGCCAGGTTGTCCGCAAACTCCCAAGTTAGCCGAGGGTCGTGCTTCCATTTGATGCGGTATTGAAGATGCCCGCGGAAGAGACGCTCGTCCACTATACGTTCCACCTCATACCGAGGGTTAGGGTTAGGGTTAGGGTTAGGGTTAGGGTTAGGGTTAGGGTTACATAGGGGTATCCTTTGTGAGTTATGGTAATCATTTGGTACCGTTGGAAAGCTCTCTTCTTGTAGATTGTGATCAGAAAATTTTGGCAAAATCGTTTGCATACTTTTTTGCGAAATTACGTAAACGTAGGTCCACGCGTACACTTTGGCTGGGGGCGTCGATGAGGAAGCAAAACCCTGGGGTTTTTATTATGTCAGTTTGTGCAGTATATAGATAGACTTGGGAACACAAACACCAGGCACAGTGGCTGCACCGTAGCGGGCGTAGTTGACGTAAATGTACGTCTGCGCGTACATGTTGGCTGGTGGCGACAGTGAGCAAGCCAAACTTTGGGGGCTGCTTGGGGTCAGTGTGTGCACTATATGGGTACACTTTGTCATGCAAAGGCTTGGTGCAGTAGCTGCAGCGTAGGGGCCGCAGATGGGGAGTCAAGTTTGACTCATGGAGGATCCCGAGCTTCCCAAGCTTCCCGAGCTATTCTGACGCATTCCGAGCTCCCCGAGGTAATTTTCCGAGTTTCCGTGTCGGAAAATTTTTTTCGCTTTTTTGCAATGACAGATTGTGTTAATTGGCGCAATCTAACAAATCTGGAAATGTCGGAAAATTTCCGCTTTTTTTGCAATGCAGAACGTGTTACTCAACGCAATCTAACATGTTCAAGAACGTCCAAAATTCTCGCTTTTTTGCGGTGTCGGATCGTGTTGATGACATTGATCAAACACATCCGGTGTCGCCAAAGAGCACTGAGAACGGCGTGTTTGGAAGATGAGGATGGTAGCTGCGTGCCTTGGCAAGCGAGCTTTTTTGAAGCGGGCAACGAAGCTTCTATGGCGGTCCTCTTGTGTGATGGCTTGCCTTAGGGTTGCATAGCAACATTTGAACTGCCAGCATACCGATCAAGACTTGGCTCGTGTTGCTGCATGGTCTGGCGAGGAAGGATGGGAAAGAGAACAGAGCACAGGAAGATGGCTAGGGGCCACCTGTGACGAGTCAAGTTGACTATATACTTCCCCAAGGTTCCCGACCCTCGGAAATGGTCGGCAGGATCGGAAGGCACGGGAATGGCCACGGGAAGCACGGAGACGCGTTCCGTATCCTGGGTCCAATTTCGGAATTTCGGAAATTCCACAGGCAGGCACGGGAGGCACGGGTAGTGTTATGCTCA